>CM059780.1:43320345-44650345 GCA_030435695.1 Brachymystax lenok tsinlingensis
TGTTCTCAACTTGCCTACCTGGTTAAATAAAGGTGAAATAAAAAATTAAATAAAACATTCTCAACTTTCCTAATATTTAGCACACTGCTTCTCTACAACAGGAGTATAGCCTACCTGGCTGGCATGAAAATTAACCACAGGGAAACTGTCCTCCATTCGCTATTTAAGTGCAGAGATTACATGCAGAAAGGTGCCAGTCCTCAACTGGCAACTTCATTAAATAGTACCCGCAAACACCAGTCTCAAAGTTAACAGTGAAGAGGCGATTTGAGGATCCTGGCCTTCTAGGCAGAGTTCCTCTGTCCAGTGTCTGTGTTCTTTTGCCAATCTTAATATTTAAGAGGAAACATAAACCCTCACGTCCTTAGCCAAGGTGGACCACCAGTACTTCCCACTGAGACAGCGCACTGTTCGACCGATGCCAGGATGACTAGAGGAGGGTGACGTGTGGGCCCAATAGATCAAATGGTTGCGGACAGCAGACGGAACGTACAGACGCCCAGCTGGACACTGAGCTGGAGTGGGCTCTGTACGTAACGCCCGCTCGATGTCCGCGTCCAGCTCCCACACCACCGGTGCCACCAGGCAAGAGGCCGGAAGTATGGGAGTGGGATCCATGGACTGCTCATCTGTGTCAAACATCCGGGACAGTGCGTCTGCCTTAGTGTTTTGGGAACCTGGTCGGTAGGATAGTGTGAAAACAAAGCGGGTGAAAAACATGGCCCACCTTGCCTGGCGAGGGTTCAGTCTCCTCGCCGCCCGGATGTACTCCAGATTGCGGTGGTCAGTCCAGATGAGAAAAGGGTGTTTAGCCCCTTCAAGCCAATGTCTCCACGCCTTCAGAGCCTTTACGACAGCCAACAGCTCCCGGTCCCTCACATCATAGTTACGCTCCGCCGAGCTGAGCTTCTTCGAAAAGAAGGCACAGGGGCGGAGTTTAAGTGGCGTACTAGAGCGCTGAGACAGCACAGCTCCTATCCCAGCCTCGGACGAGTCCACCTCCACTATAAATGCCAAAGAGGGATCCAGATGAGCCAGCACGGGAGCCGAGGTAAACAGAGCCTTCAGGTGACCAAAAGCCCTGTCCGCCTCAGCTGACCACCGCAGTCATCAACCCGTACGTCATGATGAGGTACTCAAAGTGCCCTGAGGTGGTACTAAATGCCGTCTTCCACTCGTCCGCAGACCTCCATCCTTCTTCTTCACAAAAAATAAACTTGAGGAGGCAGGTGAAGTGGAGGGCCGAATGTATCCCTGTCCCAGGGATTCAGAGACCTATATTTCCATAGCCGCCGTCTCCTCTTGTGACAGAAGATACACGTGACTCCTGGGAAGTGCTGCGTCTACCAGGAGATTTATCACACAATCCCTCCGTCGATGGGGTGGTAATTGAGTCGCCTTCTTCTTACAGAAGGCGAGAGCCAAATTGGCATTTTCTGAGGGGATGTGCACGGTGGAGACCTGGTCTGGACTTTCCACCGTAGTCGCACCGATGGAAACACCTACACACCGTAGGTGAAACAGGCGTTCACCCGCCGCGCTACCCTCAGGTGGATGAAATCCTCATAGTGGTCCAACGCTGCTTCGCCCTCTCCACATACGGCGTTGGCCCACTCCAGGGCTTTCCCTGATAGGCAGGAGACGAGGGCGGACACAAGTAATTTTTCCAACAATTGTTTACAGACAGATTATTTCACTTATAATTCACTGTATCACAATTCCAGTGGGTCAGAAGTTTACATACACTAAGTTGACTGTGCCTTTAAACAGCTTGGAAAATTCCAGACAATGATGTCATGGCTTTAGAAGCTTCTGATAGGCTAATTGACATCATTTGAGTCAATTGGAGGTGTACCTGTAGATGTATTTCAAGGCCTACCTTCAAACTCAGTGCCTCTTTGCTTGACATCATGGGAAAATTAAAAGAAATCAGCCACGACCTCAGAAAAAAATGTGTAGACCTCCACAAGTCTGGTTCATCCTTGGGAGCAATTTCCAAACACCTGAAGGTACCATGTTCATCTGTACAAACAATAGTACGCAAGTATAAACACCATGGGACCACGCAGCTGTCAAACCGCTCAGGAAGCAGATGCGTTCTGTCTCCTAGAGATGAACGTACTTTGGTGCGAAACGTGCAAATCAATCTCAGAACAACAGCAAAGGACCTTGTGAAGATGCTGGAGGAAACAGGTACAAAAGTATCTATATGCACAGTAAAACAAGTCCTATATCGACATAACCTGAAAGACCGCTCAGCAAGGAAGGAAGAAGCCACTGCTCCAAAAGCCAGACTACGGTTTGCAACTGCACACGGGGACAAAGATCTTACTTTTTGGAGAAATGTCCTCTGGTCTGATGAAACAAAAATGAACTGTTTGGCCATAATGACCATCGTTATGTTTGGAGGAAAAAGGGGGAGGCTTGCAAGCCGAAGGACACCATCCCAACCTTGAAGCACGGGAGTGGCAGCGTCATGTTGTGGGGGTGCTTTGCTGCAGGAGGGACTGATGCACTTCACAAAATAGATGGCACCAGACGACTCAATCGCAATCACACTGCATACTGCCCTAACCCATCTGGACAAGAGGAATACTTATGTAAGAATGCTGTTCATCGACTACAGCTCAGCATTTAACACCATAGTTCCCTCCAAGCTCGTCATTAAGCTCGAGACCCTGGGTCTCGACCCAGCCCTGTGCAACTGGGTCCTGGACTTCCTGACGGGCCGGTCCCAGGTGGTGAGGGTAGGAAACAACATCTCCACCCCGCTGATCCTCAACACTGGGGCCCCACAAGGGTGCGTTCTCAGCCCTCTCCTGTACTCCCTGTTTACCCATGACTGCGTGGGCCAAGCACGCATCCAACTCAATCATCAAGTTTGCTGACGACACTACAGTGGTAGGCTTGATTACCAACAACGACGAGACGGCCTACAGAGAGGAGGTGAGGGCCCTCGGAGTGTGGTGTCAGGAAAATAACCTCTCACTCAATGTCAACAAAACAAAGGAGATGATCGTGGACTTCAGGAAACAGGAGAGGGAGCACCCCTATCCACATCGAGGGGACAGTAGTGGAGAAGGTGGAAAGTTTTAAGTTCCTCGGCGTACACATCACGGACAAACTGAATTGGTCCACCCACACAGACAGCGTGGTAAAGAAGGCGCAACAGCGCCTCTTCAACCTCAGGAGGCTGAAGAAATTTGGCTTGTCACCAAAATCACTCACAAACTTTTACAGATGCACAATCGAGAGCATCCTGTCGGGCTGTATCACCGCCTGGTACGGCAACTGCTCCGCCCACAACCGTAAGGCTCTCCAGAGGGTAGTGAGGACTGCACAACGCATCACCGGGTTAAACTACCTGCCCTCCAGGACACCTACACCACCCGATGTCACAGAAAGGCCAAAAGATCATCAAGGACAACAACCACCCGAGCCACTGCCTGTTCACCCCGCTATCATCCAGAAGGCGAGGTCAGTACAGGTGCATCAAAGCTGGGACCGAGAGACTGAAAAACAGCTTCTACCTCAAGGCCATCAGACTGTTAAACAGCCATCACTAACATTGAGTGGCTGCTGCCAACATACTGACTTAAATCTCTAGCCACTTTATACATAGGAATTGGATGTAACAAATGTATCACTAGCCACTTTAAACAATTTTGTATATAATGTTTACGTATCCGACATACTCATATCAAATGTATACACTGTACTCTAAACCATCTACTGTATCTTGCCTATGCCGTTCGGTCATCGACCCAAATCTCTAGCCACTTTAATAATTATAATTGGATGAAATAATGTATCACTAGCCACTTTAAACAATGCCATTTATATAATGTTTACATATCCTACATTACTCATCTCATATATATGTGTATATACTGTACTCCATACCATCTACTGCATCTTGCCTATGCCGGTCAGCCATCGCTCATCCATATATTTATATGTACATACTCGTATTCATTCCTTTACTCTTGTGTGTATAAGGTAGTTGTTGTGAATTTGTTAGATTACTTGTTAGATACTACTGCATGGTCGGAACTAGAAGCACAAGCATTTCGCTACACTCGCATTAACATCTGCTAACCATGTGTATGTGACAAATAAAATTTGATTTGATTTGATTTGATTTGATTTGATTTGAGGATGGTAAATTATGTGGATATATTGAAGCAACATCTCAAGACATCAGTCAGGAAGTTAAAGCTTGGTCGCAAATGGGTCTTCCAAATGGACAATGACCCCAAGCATACTTCCAAAGTTGTGGCAAAATGGCTTAAGGACAACAGAGTCAAGGTATTGGAGTGGCCATCACAAAGCCCTGACCTCAATCCTATAGAACATTTGTGGGAAGAACTGAAAAAGCAGGTGCGAGCAAGGAGGCCTACAAACCTGACTCAGTTACAACAGCTCTGTCAGGAGGAATGGGCCAAAATTCACCCAACTTATTGTGGGAAGCTTGTGGAAGGCTACCCGAAATGTTTGACCCAAGTTAAACAATTAAAAGGCAATGCTACCACATACTAATTGAGTTTATGTAAACTTCTGAACCACTGGGAATGTGATGAAATAAATAAAAGCTGAAATAAATAATTCTCTCTACTATTATTCTGACATTTCACATTCTTAAAATAAAGTGGTGATCCTAACTGACCTAAGACAGGGAATCTTTACTCAAATTAAATGTCAGGAATTGTGAAAAACAGAGTTTAAATGTATTTGGGAAAGGTGTATGTAAACTTCAGACTTCAACTGTATATACTGTATACTGTATCCTTCACTATCTATTCTTTACTATCTATTGCATCTTAGCCGCTCTGTCACTGCTCATCCATATATTTTATACTTATATATTCTCATCCCATTCCTTTACTAGATTGTGTGTATTTGGTTTTGTTGTGGAGTGTGTTAGATATTAGGTTTTGTTGTGGAATTGTTAGATATTACCTGTTAGATACTGCTGCACTGTCGGATCTAGAAGCATAAGCATTACGCTACACTCGCAACAACATCTGCTAACCATCTGTATGTGACCAATAACATTTGATTTGATTTCAATTTTCATTTGAGGAAAAAGATAAATAAATATTATAATGTTGAGTTTCAGCTTGGAGCGGAAGTCTGTAAGGAAGCTACAATCTATCTGCAATATTAAAGCTGATCTACCCCCTAAAAGAAATATATAGTAACTTGACACAACCCCTCTTTCTGTCTCTCAGTGGACACAGGAATGGGGAATGATGATGCATTCGGCGACAGGGTTTGCCACTGTGATGTCACCGTGGAAGACCTATCAGCTCCATTGAAGGCTGTCATCAGAGCCGTCAGGTGAGTGCTTTAGCCAGGTCACCCGTGATACGAGTATGTATTCGACGTAGAATACTGACATAGAAACCGGCCACTAAGGGCAACAGGGAGCTCTGTTACCTTGAAGTATGTTTCTGTTTTGGATGGGCGTAAGCATCTGCCTCTGATTCCAAAGGTTGCAAGTTCAATTTCAGAGATAGAAAGTTGATATTTTTGTTTTAAGTCTATCCCAAACCGTAACCCTTACCTTAACCATTTGGAGTTAATGCCTAACCTTAATAATTTGGAGTTAATGCCTGAACCTAACCTTAATAGTTCATGACTAAACTTATTCTTAAACACTTAAAAATTTGACATTTGGAAGAAATCCGAAATTTGTCGTTTACGAAACATGGATGAACATCTAATTCTGATGTGAGATTGTGAGAGCTGGTAGGAGTGCTTATCTAAAGTGAGCTCTAAAAGTATTCAACAGTGACAAATATTTTGTTGACTGTTTTTTGTTGAATGACTATGAGGTTAAAGTGCAGACTGTCAGCTTTAATTTGAGGGTATTTTCATCCATATCGAGTGAACCGCTTAGAAATTACAGCACTTTTTATTCACAGTCCCCCCATTTTAGGGGACCAAAATTATAGGTACAAATTCACTTAAGTGTATTAAAGTAGTCAACATTTTTATATTTGGTCCCATATTCCTAACACGCAATGATTACATCAAGCTTGTGACTTTACAAACTTGGATAAATTTGCGGTTTGTTTTGGTTGTGTTTCAGATCATTTTGTGCCCAGTAGAAATTAACGGTAAATAATGTATTGTGTCATTTTGGAGTCACATAGTCCTGAATGATGAGTGATACAGACGCACAAATATCATATCCCCAAGACATGTTAACCTCTCACTGTTACAATAAACATTTTTGGCGGGTATGATATTTATGTCTCTGTAACTTTCTCACTCATCATTATTCACGATTAATTCAGGACTATCCCTAATCTTGGTAACATCCACATGAATGTAGAAGTGTTTAGAAACATTCTATTCTCCTTTAAAATGGGGTGACTATGTATGAAAAGTGCAGTAATTTCTAAACGGCTCACTCGATATGGAGGAAAATACCCTCAAATTAAAGCTGTCAGTCTGCCCTTGCCTCATTTCAAATCCAAAGTGATGGAGTACAGAGCTAAAACAACAAAACGTGTCACTGTTCCAATACTTTTGGAGCTCACTGTGTATCTCTATATAGTTCTCTATATACTGTAGACTTTTGTTTTCTTACGCAATCCTTTGTAAAATATTCTATTTATTTTGTACAGGACATGACTATTGCAAACAGTGTACATAGCAAACGCATCCCGACCACAATCTTCACTTAAACATAGAGCCTTCCAGGGCTCCTTCACCTCTCTCTCTCCCCTTGGCTCCTGAGGTTTTTAGATACAGCAACAGATCCAGAGCATGGGCCTCCTCTATGTTGTTCTAGCCCAGTGCTTCAATGAGGATTCTGCTAACACAGTGATGGCTCAAGGAGAACAGTTTGGGTGTTTTTTGTTACATCTGGCCCCTTACTCACTCTGACCCCGGCAACATGTCTCTGTTTACTCATGTGGCCACCATACTGGTACTGTCTCTCCCTCTCCTTCACCATCTCCCTCCCTCACTCTCCTTTTTACTAACTCTTCTCTCTCTCCCTTTTCAATTTCCCTTTAACTCTCCATCTCCCCCACCTCTCTCCGGCTGTGTCAAAAGGTGTCCTATTTTGATTGTCTGCCAACACCCCAATTCCCTCCCACAGGTTGTTGCTCCAGAGGACCCTCTCTCCCCTTGCCCAGCCTGCTTGCTCAGCAGGCCCCCTTTGTGAGCAGTGGGAGTGGAGACGTGTCTCTGACTTTCCCAGGGTGTCGGGTTGACACCCTCTCAGTCAGAACTGTTTTTACAGCAGCTCATCTGTCATGACGGTTTCCATTTATACAGTGAGGGTAATGAGCAACTGGAGCAGTTCTGGAGCCATTAGGGGGTCAGAATGAACCAACTGTAGAGAGCCACTTACCTGCATCAATATTATTCACTCAGTGGTAGCTGTTCTTGTACATTAAGGTAGAGGGATAATACAATTCTAGTGTGGTTTGGTTACAAAATAGCTCAGTCAGGTTTTGTTTACATTACATGTGCTACGGTTTCATAATGTTCTTGTGATAGTATTTGAGTAATGTTTATTTTACCTATGCTCTGAAAACAAAAGATAAAGGCTAAAGTAACAACTGTAAGCTTCTTGTCAACATACTGGTTTATACGTAGTTAAGCTGTTGTTGCCCTCTAGTGGCTGACTAAGAGATGACAGGTAGATCATGGCACAATGACATGATTCTGTTTGATTCTCTCCACTTTTCCACTCAGGATCATGAAGTTTCATGTAGCAAAAAAGAAGTTTAAGGAGACTCTGCGCCCGTATGATGTGAAAGATGTGATAGAACAGTACTCTGCAGGACACCTGGATATGCTCTGCAGAATCAAGAGTCTACAGACTAGGTGAGATGCACACACACACACACACACATACTCAAACACACACAGACAGACACATAAACACACACACCTTCATATATATGTTCACCTTCTCCACTTAATTCACGTGTGTCTGTCTGTCTGTCTGTGTGTATGTGTGTGTGTGTGTGTATATCTGACCCTCCTATGTACCTCTTCCTCCCAGGCTGGACACCATAGTGGGTCCTCCTCAGCAGCAGCTGCTAAGCCCCAGAGTCAAGACCTTTTCCTCCCCCTCCCTGCACTTATATTACAACCAGGCCAGGAGGAAGTCCATGCCAGGGACGAAGTCTGTCCCAGGGTTAGGCAACCCCCCCCCCCCCACTCTCCTGCCTAACATAGGCTAACTGTAGACATCTCAAGCATCTATGTGTGACTTTATAAATATTGTAGTCTCTTGCATGGTGTTATTTTTAACAATGTCTGAGAATCAACAATAATGTTTCAGGAGTTAGGATTGCTGTCTTCGGTTAAATCAGTGATATAACCCTGATAGTCTTTCAGCCAAAAGAGTGGAATCTACTATAGTTTAGTAGTGGATTGTAGTACTGGTAGTCTAGTCTGGTTTTAAATAATGTAGTTGTAGCTGGTACATACGTGGTGCCTGTAGATGTCCTTTTTTGATACACTTGAAGTGTTTGAATGTGTGTGTGTGTGTGTGTGTTGTATCTGACCCCCATGTCTCTCCCATACAGACTGGCCACTGGACTGGGCCCCACCCTGAGCAGCAAACCTGGGAAC
Organism: Brachymystax lenok tsinlingensis; assembly: GCA_030435695.1. Classification (NCBI taxonomy): domain Eukaryota; kingdom Metazoa; phylum Chordata; class Actinopteri; order Salmoniformes; family Salmonidae; genus Brachymystax; species Brachymystax lenok. The sequence goes on from CM059780.1 coordinate 43,328,950, forward strand.
ATGTCCTCCCCCTCCCTGCAATTATATTACAGCCAGGCCAGGAGGAAGTCCGCCCCAGGGATGAAGTCCCCAGGGTTAGATAACCTCCCTCCCACACCAACCCCTAATAATGTAGACCCCCTAGCCACTACCCCCAACTCCATCCTGTCCCCCATTCCTCACACAGAGGACAGTTTGAAAGGAGATGGTGCTATGTCCATGTGTCCATCAGGGAGCACAAAGCCTGTGTTTGTAGATCTACAGAGGCAGGATAGGTTTTAAGGTGAGATGATGATGGCTCAACCTACAGGCTTCCAAAGGGACTACAAGAGGTTCTAATATATTGCTTACACTATCCGGTCACTTTTAGATCTTTAGATTTAAAGCATCATAGTTCTGTATATATTGACCAGAAAGGACACACTGCTTTCACTGAATTAACCCAGATTAGAAGCTTTGGACTCCCTGATGACATAAAGGTGTTCGGAAATGCTTCTTAACAAATGGAAGTATTCAACTAGCAGATGTAACATATCCCCAAATGTGTGGTAGCAGTAAAGCTCTCACATGAAAGTTTACTATAGAATATAAAAGTACTTACTGTAGAATTCTGTAGTAAATTGTAGAATACTGCAGAATACTATACTACACACTGTAGTCTCCCTCGATCATGTGTAGTACTTACTATAGAATATACTGTGGTATACTGTAGGGGTGGCAGGTAGCCTAGCGGGGAAGAGCGTTGGGCCAGTAATCGAAAGGTCGCTGGTTTGTATCCCAAAGCCGACTAGGTGAAACATCTATCGATGTGCCCTTGAGCAAGACATTTAACCCTAAATGCTCTGGATAAGAGCGTCTGCTAAAATGTAAATGTACTACAGTATTATCTGCAAATAAAGTACTGTAGTAAATACTACAGTAATGTCTGCAAAAACACTACAGTCTGCAAAAACACGACACTATTTAAATTACAGGTTGTAAGGCAACAAAATAGGTATGCGAGGGGGGGGTGCTGTAGGATTATTTAAGATACTCTTTGACGAGGTACGGTTTCAAATGTTTCATGGTTTCAGTCCTACCTACCTAGAAATTATGGAAAATTAGCTATTTCAGTAATTCTCCTGTACGTTTCCTGAAGGAGAAAGCCTCCACTTCTATGTCAAAGATAATAAAACAAAAACACGATAGTAAATACTACAATATACTACAGTCTGAAAAAACACTACAGTAAATACTACAATATACTACAGTCTGAAAAAACACTACAGTAAATACTACAATATACTACAGCCTGCAAAAACACTACAGTAAATACTACAGTATGCTACAGTCTGCAAAAACAGTACATTAAATACTACAGTATAGTAGAATCTGCATAAACACTACATTAATTATATAGTATATACTACAGTTTTATTTTACTACAGTATTTATACTATAGTTAACTGTAAATACTACAGTATAGTATTCACTGTAATGTGTTTGTGGACTTTAAACACACTACAGTGAGTACTATAGTATTTATCATAGTATACTATGATATTTTTTCATGTGGGCTGCTATGAATGTGAGGTATGTCTCAAATATCTTGCATGTTGCTGCGCTTAGGGGACATAGTAAAGATACAGCAGCAGCTGTCAATCTAACAGAATTGATGTTCCTGCTGCAAAGAATCGGCTAATGGATAAGGATCTCTTATTGTGGAACTTTTGTGAACACAGAGAATGGCTGTAGTTACTAGTTGGTGCAGATTGTTGTTTTTAACATGAACTGTAGTTTGCACTGTAGCTGATTGAAGCTGTAGTTTAGAAACCCTGTATGGTTGTGTTTTGACTGTAGCCTGTGGTTTGTTGTGTGATCTGTGACTCTGTAGTGTGGGTTGTTGAATCTAATCATGGTGTGTCTGTTCTAACTAACTCTAACACTGACATGCTTCCATTAGAGTTAGGTCTGTTGCCTGCTGTGAAGTGCCCTTGGAAGAGGCTGGGATGACGGTCAATGTACCCATTTGCCCACTTTTTGAGATTAATACGACAAGTGTGTGTATCGCAGGGTGGATCAGATTCTGGGTAAGGGCCAAATCCCCATCGACAAGAAGATCAGGGACAAGCTGCACCCTGACAGGGATACTCTGGAGGACATGAGCATGCTGGGACGTGTGTGTAAGGTGGAAAGACAGGTGACCAATTAAGCCAATTACATTAGTTTGTGTGTACTCGTAGAGAAGTTTCTCTTGCACACACTGTAAAAAAAAACACAAATCAAATCACAACCTCTTGGTTCATCTTTCTGATCGTCCTGCTACACCACCATATGTGTCAGATATCAGTTCATCTGACTATTCTCTCATCATTGATTTGATTGACTTATTTAATGATTTTCTGTTTTAATGTTACTCCTTAATCACTATGATAAATAAAATAGTTTTTCTTGTGTACTTTTACCAGGGCAAAGTGTAGGAATACAGGTGAAATCAGTCATTGACAAAGACATGGTGGTGTAGCAGGAAGATAGGAATTTCATGAAGCAAGAGGTTGTTAGTTCAAAATCCCAGGGGAGAACCTGTTGAATAATAATTACTGTATAAATGAACATGCACAATCTAATCATGTACAGTATGTCAACATGTGTCAAATATGTAAGTTTAAAACATTGTATGATAAAAGCACTATTTGAATGTGTGGGTGTCGCTAACCCAATTTGTGACTAAGTTTTATGAAGTTTGGGCCAACTAAAAATTTTAAATTCAGGTAACAATTTTACAAAAGATTTGATTAAACTAAAAAAGGCTTTTACTAAATAATAATTAGTTGAATCAACTAGATTTTTTTCAAGTGCAATGAACCCTTGCTGCTTTTAACGGTCATGTCTCTTGCTCCCCCCCTGCCCAGGTGACGTCCATAGAGTCAAAGCTGGACTCTCTGCTGGATGTGTACAGACAGGTGTTACAAAATGGTTCGTCTGCCCTCACCCTCTCCTCCCTGCCCCTGTTCGAGCTGGAGCACCAGACCTCCGTCTACCGGAGCTCTATCCTCAGCAAGGACCTGTCCTCTGGCTTCCCCCAGGGAGGGAAGGGCGGAGGGGGGCATGGAAGTGGTGGGGGGATGTCCCGGTCAACAACAGGCCATCTCTCCAGGGGCCTTCAGCTCATCCTGGCCCCCAGCGAGCTCACCCTCAACACCTGCCCCCCCTCCTACCCTGCCTCCACTGCATCCCTCACGCCCTCGCCTCTCCTGCCCCCTGACAGCCCCTACCCGCTCCTCACCACACCCAGTAGTTTCCCAAGGCGAGCGCACTTCCCTGACCTCCCGCCACCTCCACCATCCGCTGGTGCTGCCACCCTTCAGCTGCCCCCCACAAGCCCCCAGCAAAGACGTCCCCTCAGCCCCACCCCGGATGCTACACGAGGGGGTAGGCTGGAGCAGAGCTCAGGCCTCTCTATGGTGGTGGGCTCCGGGGTGGACAATGGAGAGGAGGGGGACAGGGAGGGTGGACATAGCTGGGGCAGGGTGCAGCTGAGGGGGAAGCCCCATTTGAAAGAGGAGGGCCCCTGGACGAGGCACATGAGCCTGGAGGTGGACCCCATGCTGCTGCTTTCTTCTGGATGTGAGGGCAAGCCCTCGGAGCAGGAACAGGGGCTGGGGAAGTCCCTGTCGGCACATAACCTGACCCAGCCATCTGCGGACAACCCTCCTAACCTGTCCTCCCCCCTCGGCAACAGTAGCAGTTCTAGTGACGACTGCCATGGCGACCCCGACGCTAGCAACTGGGGCGAGACAGACCTTTTCATCACCGGCCGTGACCTGGAACCGCAAGAGGACCAGTTTGATTTCCTGTCCCAGGGGAGTGACTTCCTGTCACATCCCACAGCGGACGGTACTGGCTGCTTGGACCTTCTGCGGACTGAAGATGGGGGGTCCTTAAGCAGTCTGACTGGTCCCCGCACCCCCACAACGGGCAGTGCAGAGTCCCTCAACCAGCCTACCCACGTACGACTAAAATAACTCTTCCATAGGAGTGAATAAGATAAACCCTCCCCCCAACACACATTACCAATAATACCATCCAGCAAGAGGACTCACTGGATAAACAACAAATAGAATTGCAACTGTTGATTATAACTCTGTTTTTAAGAGATGGGGGGGTTTCTCACTCCTTTCAATCAAAGATTTCAGGCTCCCTTTATACTCTCATACATATCATTGCATGGACTATTTCGTATTTCCTAAAACAGGAACAAGCAGAGAAACTAACAGGGGAAGGGGAGATGGGGGAGGAAGATTGAACAAAAGAGAGGATGGTCAGATAGTGGTAATGTTTGCTCTCTCGACTATGCATGACCACTGCATGTCTAAACCACACTTTGGGGTCGAGAGCATTCAAGCCCCCAAGCCCCTTCATTAGCCCTGGAAACAGTCATGATGGCTGAGCCCAACCTCATAAGTCCAAATCTCACCTGTTTATCTGCATGTTCCAGTAATGTATCCTCCAAACCCTTTGGGAGGCAATTATGAGCAGTCAGCAATTATTACCCAAATATAAAAAATGTAGTAATAGATAATACAATAACTAATTTGATAATAACATAACAAGATAACCATACTGATGTAAAGTTGTCAAAACATTTTTTTTATCCATTTTACAATCTTGTGGACATTTGATTTTGTTGACAAATCCAATATGCTGATTGGGTGCTCTAATCTGACAAGGCCAGTAGGATTCAGTATTTTCACTTTTAAATGCATTGAGTGAAAGACAAACAGCAGGCGAATAAGATCAGTTATTACTGTGATACTGTAGATGGTGAAACAAGGCTGTGGTACACTGCAGTTGTCGGTCACAATAAACACTACAGTATTCAGGGTTCTTTGTCTTACAGCTCATGTGCCCACAGTATTCCCTTCTGTTACTAGCTGATTGACAGGAGACACTTCAAACTTTGAAAATAAATACAGCATGTCTCCTCACAGTGGATGAGCATAAGTCTATGACAGGTTGGGGACATCTCTACAAATGGTTAGCCAGCCTACACTTTGTCAGTAGCTATAATGATCAGAACTTGTTACAGACTTGCCAAGGTAAAGATGAGAGTAAGTGAGAGTAAGTCAGAAGAGTTAGATCATAAATACAGGGAGAGAGGACCTGATCCACCATGATTTAGTCCCCTTAAACTAGTGGTATGTGAAACTACAATAGAGCGCACAGGATCTTTTGTCTAGAGAAGGGCACTGGTCTTGTGTGTCTACTGTCCAACCAATGTCATCACAAATGATGCTGTCCATAGAGATACACAGGAAAGTAATGAACAAGCCATGTTGTAAGTGGATGGAAAATATGGTAACAAGTCTGCTGTCAACGAGCTCAACATCTGAATGTGATTTTAGTCTATTGTTTGCATGTCCCACTGCCTTACGAGGCAGCAGCACTGCTGACTGCCACTCAGCCTGAACACAGACGACTGCTCTGGAATGAGAATATGCACAAACTGTGTTAGACATCTTTATTTTCTCTATGTTGCACCTTTTTGTTCTTGAAGGAGAGAGGCACAGCAGTCTTATATGTATTCTTTTGAGTTAACGATGACAGCTTCCATTCAACATGTTTGTTTATATTTTTATTTAGTTTTTTGATTGGTGCATATGTGCATTGGCTTAGCTGATTAACAATTATACTGTATAATGTGTATATTTTATGTTCATATGTGTGATGTGACCAGCAAAATCTATATAGCTGTGTGTTACAATGGGATTTTGTATGAAAATGGACAGAGTTGGTATGATAAATGCACAACTGAAAGCACAATTGTTTGGAGACTTTGGAACCTGCATATGTGACTGGTGGTGTTATTCTCTGTAAGGAAATGTTTACAGATACATAATCAAAAAAAATGCGCTACAGCCAGGAAGTACTTGTACAGAAGACAGATGCATTGGAGGCAGGACTGAATATTGAATCTACTTGGATAACTATGGAGTATGAACTCTTTCATAATATCATGCTTGGTCTAAAGTCTGAAGTTATATACAATTTACTTACAGGAATGGTTCATTTCCCTCAGTTTATTTTGGAAAAGGTCGTTCCTTATGATTAGGTCCTGCACCCCTTTTGATTTGAACGAAACCTTTCATACATGTTTGCCCATCGGTCAGAACGTGACTTTTTGGACCTGAATGCCAAAACGTTCAGGATATAGAGGTGATCAAAGTTGACACATTTTGCATACCCCACCCTACCATGAGGCATCCATTCATCACTGAATAAGATAAATGGTTGAGTGTGATATCATTTGAAAACTTACAAACAGAGTTATCAAACTGTTGTATGATTTATTGAAAGAAAGCTTTTAAAATCAAAATTATGTCCTTTTTTTTAGGCTTTAACATAAATTATCTAAAAACACGTAAACTCAGATTTCTTTCATGTTCATATACAGTACCAGTCAAAAGTTTGGACACACCTACTCATTCAAGGGTTTTTCTTTATTTTTACTATTTTCTGCATTGTAGAATAATAGAGAAGACATCAAAACTATGAAATAACAAATATGGAATCATGTAGTAACCAAAAAAAGTGTTTATAAATCTAAATATATTTTACATTTGACAAAATACTTGTCAAATGTACTTGTTGGCTGCTTTTCCTTCACTCTGCGGTCCAACTCATCCCAAACCATCTCAATTGGGTTGAGTTCGGGTGATTGTGGAGGCCAGTTCATCTGATGCAGCACTCCATCATTCTCCTTCTTGGTCAAATAGCCCTTACACAGCCTGGAGGTGTGTTGGGTCATTGTCCTGTTGAAAAACAAATGATAGTCCCACTAAGAACAAACCAGATGGGATGGCGTATTGCTGCAGAATGCTGTGGTAGCCATGCTCGTTAAGTGTGCCTTGAATTCTAAATAAATCACAGACAGTGTCACCAGCAAATAACCCCCACACCATCATACCTCCTCCTCCATGCTTCAAGGTGGGAACTATCCGTTCATCTACTCTGCGTCTCACAATGACACGGCGGTTGGAACCAAACAAATCTCAAATTTGGACTCATCACACCAAAAGGACAGATTTCCACCGGTCTAATGTCCATTACTCGTGTTTCTTGGCCCAAGCAAGTCTCTTCTTCTTATTGGTGTCCTTTAGTAGTGGTTTCTTTGAAGCAATTCGACCATGAAGCCCTGATTCACGCAGTCTCCTCTGAACAGTTGATGTTGAGATGTGTCTGTTACTTGAACTCTATGAAGCATTTATTTGGGCTGCAATTTCTGAGGCTGGTGGCGGTCCTCATAAGAGCCAGTTTCATCATAGCGCTTGATGGTTTTTGCGACTGCACTTGAAGAAACTTTCAAAGTTCTTGAAATGTTCCAGATTGACTGACCTTCGTGTCTTAAAGTAACGATGGACTGTCGTTTCTCTTTGTTTATTTGAGCTGTTCTTGCAGCCCAGGTGACTACCTCATGAAGCTGGTTGAGAGAATGCCAAGAGTGTGCAAAGCTGTCATCAGGGCAAAGAGTGGCTGCTTTGAAGAATCTCAAATACATTGAAAATACCCTGCTGATTTTGTACGTTTGCCCACTGACAAAGAAATGATCAGTCTATAATTTTAATGTTAGGTTTATTTGAACAGTGAGAGACAGAATAACAACAACAAAAATCCTGAAAAACGCATGTGAAAAATGTTAGAAATTGATTTGCATTTTAATGAGGGAAATAAGTATTTGACCCCCTCTCAATCAGAAAGATTTCTGGCTCCCAGGTGTCTTTTATACAGGTAACGAGCTGAGATTAGGAGCACACTCTTAAAGGGAGTGTTCCTAATCTCAGCTTGTTACCTGTATAAAAGACACCTGTCCACAGAAGCAATCAATCAATCAGATTCCAAACTCTCCACCATGGCCAAGACCTAAGAGCTCTCCAAGGATGTCAGGGACAAGATTGTAGACCTACACAAGGCTGGAATGGGCTACAAGACCATCGCCAAGCAGCTTGGTGAGAAGGTGACAACAGTTGGTGCGATTATTTGCGAATGGAAGAAACACAAAAGAACTGTCAATCTCCCTCGGCCTGGGGCTCCATGCAAGATCTCACCTCGTGGAGTTGCAATGATCATGAGAACGGTGAGGAATCAGCCCAGAACTACACGGGAGGATCTTGTCAATGATCTCAAGGCAGCTGGGACCATAGTCACCATGAAAACAATTGATAACACACTACACCGTGAAGGACTGAAATCCTGCAGCGCCCGCAAGGTCCCCCTGCTCAAGAAAGCACATATACATGCCCGTCTGAAGTTTGCCAATGAACATCTGAATGATTCAGAGGACAACTGGGTGAAATGGAGCTCTTTGGCATCAACTCAACTCGCCGTGTTTGGAGGAGGAGGAATGCTGCCTACGAACCCAAGAACACCATCCCCACCGTCAAACATGGAGGTGGAAACATTATGCTTTGGGGGTGTTTTTCTGCTAAGGGGACAGGACAACTTCACCGCATCAAAGGGATGATGGACGGGGCCATGTACCGTCAAATCTTGGGTGAGAACCTCCTTCCCTCAGCCAGGGCATTGAAAATGGGTTGTGGATGGGTATTCCAGCATGACAATGACCCAAAACACATGGCCAAGGCAACAAAGGAGTGGCTCAAGAAGAAGCACATGAAGGTCCTGGAGTGGCCTAGCCAGTCTCCAGACCTTAATCCCATAGAACATCTGTGGAGGGAGCTGAAGGTTCGAGCTGCCAAACGTCAGCCTCGAAACCTTAATGACTTGGAGAAGATCTGCAAAGAGGAGTGGGACAAAATCTCTCCTGAGATGTGTGCAAACCTGGTGTCCAACTACAAGAAACGTCTGACCTCTGTGATTGCCAACAAGGGTTTTGCCACCAAGTATTAAGTCATGTTTTGCAGAGGGGGTCAAATACTTATTTCCCTCATTAAAATGCAAATCAATTCATAACATTTTTCACATGTGTTTTTCTGGATTTTTTTTGTTGTTATTCTATCTCTCACTGTTCAAATAAACCTACCATTAAAATTATAGACTGATCATTTCTTTGTCAGTGGGCAAACGTATACCAATGTGGTACCATTTTCTACCACTTTCATATGGTACCACAAAGATGGTTGCAAGTCCAGACATCAGAGCATATTGACTTGAGTGGAAATAGCCATTGTTATAAATTAAGCTGTCAATCTTCCATAGAAAAATCATAGAAATATATATAATAGAATATACATTCCCATTCAAGTTGACATTCAACAATGGGTGCACAATCAGCCATCTTTCTGGTAGTAATTGGAAGTTAAAGTTTCAATTCCATTTAAATGTCAATGGTGTACCAGCTACTGTACATTTCAGGGGTCTGAAAGGATAGGTCCATTCTATTAATTATATTTCTATTATTGAATAAACACCCACCCTGTATTCAAGAGTATGCTATGTCTCAATCGATGACTGGCACAACACAAACACTTCAGATGATGTAAAATAGGGTCTAAGCTACAACACTTGTGAAAATGAGAAAAATCAGAGTTGTTTTTAGATAATAAAGATTAAAGAACATAATTGTTTAATTAAAACAAAATGTTAAATAAATCATAGAATAGTTTGACAACCCTGTTGGTAAGCTTTCAAATTACATTAAACTCAACCGTTTTATATTTTTGAGAGATCAAGACATGGTAGGGTGGGGTATGCAAAATGGATCAACTTTGAGTACCTCTTGAATGTTTTGGCATTCAGGTCCAAAAAGTCACTTTCTGACCACTTCCACCATGGGCAAACATGAAAGGTTTAGTTCAAATCAAAAGGAGTGCAGTCAGAAAATGATTTAAATAATATGGAACGACCCAAAAGCTTAACGGTGCCTTTTTAGCATTTATATATGGTGATATCTATTTTTTCTCCACTGGGCTGCATATGTTGCAACAGCGCCTAACTAGAAGAACTCATACAGATGTAAGCCCAGTTTCTGAAACTAGGATAACACACACGTTACAAGGTCTGCAAATCTACTACAATACATTTTCTCTACCACTCGTACAGTGAATTTATTACACAAAACTGGCCTTAAAATACATGCTTGATAATGTTAACATTCTGATTTCTTTCAAATAAATGTATTAATATGCACATAACAGAGATGACAAAATCTCTGTGGATGAGAAATGCTAAATGAATTATATTATCATATGCAAATAAACTACAAACATGAAGCTGTCTTTTTGGTATGGATGTACTGAATGAAATGTAACCACACCAAGTTGCATTATATACAGCCTACAGAAAGCTGTGCAGCCATGTACCTTGGAAAGAGCTGTCACTATGAAGTAGATACTAGCCTAGCAGAGAGGAGAGGCAGCGTCGAAGAATACACCATTCAGTATATACCACCATGTTTGATACTACAGCCTATATTGAGACAGAAATACACTATATATACAAAAGTATGTGGACACTCCTTCAAAATTAGTGGATTCAGCTATTTCAGCCACACCCATTGCTGACGTGTATAAAATTGAGCACAAAGCCATGCAATCTTCATACACAAACATTGGCAGTAGAATGGCCTTACTGAAGATCTCAGCGACTTTCAACGTGCCACCGTCACAGGATGCCACCTTTCCAACAAGCCAGTTCATCAAAGTTCTGCACTGCTAGAGCTGCGGCGGTCTACTGTAAGTGCTGTTATTGTGAACTGGAAAGTGGTAGGCCACGCAAGCTCACAGAACGGGACCGCCGAGTGCTGAAGCACATAACGCTTAAAAATCGTCGGCCCTCGGTTGCAACACTCACTACTGAGTTCCAAACTGCTTCTGGAAGCAATGTCAACACACAAACCTAAGATCACCATGCGCAATGCCATGCGCTGGCTGGAGTGGTGATAAAGCTCGCCGCCATTGGACTCTGGAGCAGTGGAAACGCGTTCTCTGGAGTGATGAATCACATTTCACTATCTGTCAGTCCGAAGGGCTAACCTGGGTTTGGCGGATGCCAGGAGAACACTACCTGCCCCAATGCATAGTGCCAACTATAAAGTTTGGTGGAGGAGGAATAATGTTCTGGGGATGTTTTTCATGGTTCAGGCTAAGCCCCTGAGTTCCAGTGAAGGGAAATCTTAATGCTACAGCATACAATTCTGTGCGATTCTGTGCTTCCAACTTTGTGACAACAGTTTGGGGAAGGCCCTTTCCTGTTTCAGCATGACAATGTTGCTGTGCATAAAGCGAGGTCCATACAGAAATGGTTTGTCAAGATCAGTGTGGAAGAACATGACTGGCCTGCACAGAACCCTGACCTCAACCCCAGGCCTAATCGCCCAACATCAGTGCCCAACCTCAAAAATGCTCTTGCAGCTGAATGGAAGCAAGTCCCCGCAGCAATGTAAAGTTGGAAAGACTTCCCAGACGAGTGTAGGCTGTTATAGCAGCAAAGGGGGGGGACCAACTCCATATTAATGCCCATGATTTTGGAATGAGATATTAGATGAGCAGGTGTCCACATACTTTTGGTAATGTCATGTCCAATGCAGCTGTTTTTTTTGTCTCAATATCAAATCATTTCTGGGTAACAATTAAACGCCCACACTTGTAGAAATATATATATATTTTTAGCTAAAATACGATGGCCAGAGCTTACCCATGATGTTGCACAATGAGTTAAGTCAATAAGTCATAGTTTTAGTCAAATCCGTGTGAATGTGGTATATTTTCCTACGATATAACATTATTTTCAACATACGTTTCCTTTCAGGACTGGGTTATATTGGAATATTACCACACACCAGAATGGCGTGTGGTAATAATTAATTAGAAACAGCTGCAAAGTTATTCCTCTTTGCATCTGAGATGAGCCAAACAGCCTTGTGTCCATATGGAGCAAATTAAAATATGGGGTACAAACTTGATTTTTGCACTCTACTTCTTTTACCAGAAAATTATCATAATCCATTGGATTGCCATCCAGGACCTCTATAACAGGCGGTGTCAGAGGAAGGCCCTAAAAATTGTCAGACTCCAGCCACCCTAGTCATAGACTGTTCTCTCTGCTACTGCACGGCAAGCGGTACCGGAGCACCAAGTCTAGGTCCAAGAGGCTTCTAAACAGCTTCTATACCCAAGCCATAAGACTCCTGAACATCTAGTCAAATGGCTACCCAGACTATTTGCATTGCCCCCCCCTCTCCACACCACTGCCACTTTCTGTTGTCATCTATGCATAGTCACTTCAATTAACTCTACCTACATGTACATACTACCTCAACTAACCGGTGCTGCTGCACATTGACTCTGTACCGGCACCCCCCTGTATATATTGTTATTTTTTACTGCTGCTGTTTAATTACTTGTTACTTTTATCTCTTATTCTTATCCGTATTTTTTGAAACTGCACTGTTCTTTAGGGGCTCGTAAGTAAGCATTTCACTGTAAGGTCTACACCTGTTGTATTCGCCGCATGTGACTAATAACATTTGATTTGATTTTGATTTGAAACTAATTTCTGCTAAACATTTTAGAGAAATAGGCTTTTTGTGTGTATGGAAAATTTCTGGTATCTTTAATTGCAGCTCGTGAAACACGGGACCAGGACTTGACATGTTGCGTTCATATTTTTGTTCAGTGTATATGTATAGCTAGAAACCACAAGTGTCTATCCAGATAATGAAAAGGCACCTGCAAAATAAATTCAAGGAACTTATAGTTCCATGTCATTTGCGGCATGCATGATCATCAGCAAAGTCATTATAGCCTATCATTTCACTTCCCCCCTGTGAGAACCATGAGCACAGGCTGACTTGGCTTTGCTGTACCGCAGCCGAAGCCTGCCAGTATCCCACACTACCAAAGGTTGCGCCGTGTCCATTACAATGTAGAAAAACGCATATCAGCTATCTTTCAATAGTTATCCATATTACCAGACCTTCATCTTATTCTTTGTAACCATTTCTATGGCGGTTTCGCAGCCGCAATTTATGGAAGATGCCAAAACTTATAAAAAGGTATGGCGAAGTCATTTAAGTACCTTACTGTGATTGTTTTCAATTAAAATTGTCAAAAAGAAACAAACAAAGTTTCTTAGCAAAGAGCAATTTCTCAAGCAAGAATTTTAGTAGGACTGTCTGGGAGTGGTCTGAGTGGGGAGGGGAAAACTGAAACTTAAAAATGTCACCAGACAGGCAAAAACTTAATCCCACCAAAACAGGCTGAAATTTCACGCGCGGTCTTTTCAAAAGGTTCTTACACTAAAAGGGCATTACTGTATTATTCCAACCTCATAATGTGGAAATGTCTTTATAAAACACAGGAAAATCCCTTTTTTGACTGCACTGGGCCTTTAAGAAATGTCTTCAAGTAGAGATCTCTGTGGTATAGCAAATATTGTCTATTATATTGACAAGTTAGACATGTGACCGCTCTAACAATGGAAATACATGTCCTCAAATATGGAAAGTAGGCTGGAGAAGGCGAGATCAGATGGGACCATTCTAGCCAATGAGAGGGCAGATACGCATGTAACAGGCTATAGAGATAGATAGAGGACTTATCTTTGTATCTGTGCCATTATATAATCTATGACAAGACTGGCAGTGCCATTGAGGCCATATCCATTTTAAAGCAGTCAATTTTCTTATTCTTCATTGGCCTGATTGCTCCCAACTCATTGCTCCCACCCAGTTGACTACTTTAAAATGGTGGAAGTAGGGTGCCCACATGTCCCAGATTGTGAGAGTCATTTTGGTGCTTTGTCCCACAACCAAATAAGGTTGATTGTCTCGTATTTCATTCAGAAATTCCAACCTGTCTCTTGCAGTCACATTGCGCTTATGAAAATATGTATATCCTAATCACATTACTCAAATCATTTTTGGATAAATTCCAGCTAAACTTAGAGAGGACAGTTAGGCCTAACTACTTACAAAAAGCGTGCTTCAGACGAATAGCTACAAAAGTCAGTAAATAGCCGTATTAGACTGAAAGGTAATTTCGTCAAACTTGTGAGGCTCTCCATGCTTATTAGTTGCTCATTCAACATACTGTATTAGCTGCTACTTTATCAATCCCATAAAAAAATTATCCCTTAACTGTTTTACACTCCCTGAGACCAACCCAAATTGTTTTTCTCGGCCACATATTCCCAGATTTTCATAAAACAGCCACACGTTGTCTGTCGTTTCTGCATCACCAAATTGTGTGCAAGACAAAAAAGTAGGCTAGGTTTGCTTCAATTAGCTAGTTGGGTGTAGCGGGAGCAGGGGAGTAGTGCTGGAATAGTGCTGCCAGAGTGCTGCCATTTTTTATTCAGGTAACACAACAAAATGTGGAATAAGTCAAGGGGTATGAATACTTTCTGAAGGCAATGTACTGTATCTCTATGACAACAGGCACACTTCAGATATGCCAACAACAAAAAATCAAATATGCAGAAATGTTACATGCGTCCACTTATATCATAACAACCTAACCATTACGAAACTTCTATTTGATCAAATAAGCCTCACATAGCAAATTATCAATTAAATGTTTTGTTGACCAAATTCGACACCCCAGAGCCGGCACCAGGATAAAGTTACTACGGGGGGAGTTGAAATTGGCACTGGGGCAAAAACATACACATAATGTTCAAAGCCTGAGACTCCGAGACCATTGAGTGCTTTTTAAAGGACGCGAAATCTGTAGCCTATCTCCGCTGCAGTGTATCACAACAATGGACAGTGCCCTACACATTAAAGCAAGGCTGTTCTGGTAATGAATATAGGCTATAAGATAGATAGGGTAATTCACCTATTACAAACAGCCTATGTGAATGCAGCCGTACAAACAGCTGTCTTACCAAAATAATGCAAACTAAATGCTAAAGACAGTTGCCTAGTTATTCATTCATGCATGCAAACAAGAATGCTGAATAGCAGTTTGGCTTAGAATACCAACACAACTGCTAATGGGAACAGAACAAAACAGCGGTACCAAGTAGGCCTAGTAAACAAAATAGAAGATTGATAAAGGCAAGACACAATCTATATTTAGGCTAGTTACATTAACAGTAAACAAATGTTGTAAACAAAAGGTGAATGGAGATCCCAAAAAACTAAACATGGCCTACAGCCTACTTCAGTGAGATGCAGCCATGCACAGCTGTCTTGCCAAATAAATAGGCATATAGGCCAGCTTCAAACATGGAAAATCATGCCACTCTTGAGTTCATTAAATAGTACCTGCAAAACACCAGTCTCAATGTTTAACAGTGAAGAGACGACTCCGGGTAGCTGACCTTCTAGGCAGAGTTGCAAAGAAAAAGACATATCTCAGACTAGCCAATAAAAAGAAAAGATTAAGATGGCCAAAAGAACACAGACACTGGACAGAGGAACTTTGCCTAGAAGGCCAGCATCCCGGAGTCGCCTCTTCACTGTTGACGTTGAGACTGATGTTTTGCGGGTACTATTTAATGAAGCTGCCAGTTGAGGACTTGTGAGGCGTCTGTTTCTCAAACTAGACACCCTAATGTACTTGTCCTCTTGCTCAGTTGTGCACCGGGGCCTCCCTCTCCGCTGTTCTTTGTGGTTTTCTAATGATCAATTAGCCTTTTAAAATGATCAACTTGGATTAGCTAACACAATGTGCCATTGGAACACAGGAGTGATGGTTGCTGATAATGGGCCTCTTTACGCCTATGTAGATATTCCATAAAACATCTGCAGTTTCCAGCTACAATAGTCATTTACAACATTAACAATGTCTACACGTATTTATGATCAATTTGATGTTATTTTAATGGATACAAAAATTTGCTTTTCTTTCAAAAACAAGGACATTTCTAAGTATATATATATTTGATAATAGACATTACAGTTCAAAGAGAATAATTGTTTAATTAATTCAAATGTTCAATAAATCATAGAATAGTTTGACAAAAATGTTGGTAAAAGCTTTCAAATGACATTAAACTCAGCCGTTTATCTATTTGAGAGATCAAGACATGGTAGGGTGGGGTATGCAAAATGGATCAACTTTGAGTACCTCTTGAATGTTTTGGCATTCAGGTCCAAAAAGTCACTTTCTGACCACTTCCACCATGGGCAAACATGAAAGGTTTAGTTCAAATCAAAAGGAGTGCAGTCAGAAAATGATTTAAATAATATGGAACGACCCAAAAGCTTAACGGTGCCTTTTTAGCATTTATATATGGTGATATCTATTTTTTCTCCACTGGGCTGCATATGTTGCTACAGCGCCTAACTAGAAGAACACATACAGATGTAAGCCCAGTTTCTGAAACTAGGATAACACACACGTTCAATGTCTGCAAATCTACTACAATATATTTTCTCTACCTTTTGTTAACATTCTAATTTCTTTCAAATAAATGTATTAAAATGTACATTACAGAGATGACAAAATCTCTGAGTAATTACAAATGTGGCCAATGTGCTCAATGTAGTTTCACGTACAAATGTGACTCATTTACCCACCCTCCCACAGGACAAAGATTTAAGATCAAAGGCCTGATTACCTGCATTTCCACCAATGTTGTTTACATGTTGAAATGTCCTTGTGGTCTGTCTTAGATAGGGAATAACCGTAGAAGCCTTAAGACCCGAATCAGTGAGCACCGCAGCAATATACGGACAGGTGAGACAAAAAATCTTGTTGCTGTTAATTTTCTACAAGCTGTACATCCTATTAGTTCTCTGAGATACATTGGAATAGAAGTGGTCAATATGTCATGCAGGGGAGGGCACTTTGAGAGGAAACTTCTTCGAAGGGAATCTTTCTGGATCCACAGGCTCAACACACTGTCTCCTCTTGGCTTTAATGAGGACTTTGACTTGAAACACTTTTTAGTTTCAAAATGTTCAAATTATAGTTTTTTTTTTTATTTAATTGAATATTGTGTGCATATACTGCATATATATTACTGTAAAAATACATCACATTCCTTGTGTATGATCATATATTTTGATACAATGAATGTTAATATTGTGAACCTATGTTATATATTTTTATCTCCTGTTTCAGGAAGTGAAGTCACTGAGTATTGTGCCTACAGTTGAAGTCGGAAGTTTACATATATCTATATAGCCACGTACATTTAAGTCGGTTTTTCACAATTCCTGACATTTAATCCTAGTACAAATTCCCTGTCTTAGGTCAGTTAGAATCACCACTTTATTTTAAGAATGTGAAATGTCAGAATAATAGTAGAGAGAATGATTTATTTCAGCTTTTATTTCTTTCATCACATTCCCAGTGGGTCAGAAGTTTACATACACTCAATTAGTATTTGGTAGCATTGGCTTTTAATTGTTTAACTTGGGTCAAACATTTCGGGTAGCCTTCCACAAGCTTCCCACAATAAGTTGGGTGAATTTTGTCCCATTCCTCCTGACAGAGCTGGTGTAACTGAGTCAGGTTTGTAGGCCTCCTTGCTCGCACACGCTTTTTCAGTTCTGCCCATACATTTTCTATAGGATTGAGGTCAGAGCTTTGTGATGGCCACTCCAATACCTTGACTCTGTTGTCCTTAAGCCATTTTTTCCACAACTTTGGAAGTATGCTTGGGGTTATTGTCCATTTGGAAGACCCATTTGCAACCAAGTTTTAACTTCCTGACAGATGTCTTGAGATGTTGCTTCAATATGTCCACATAATTTTCCTGCCTCATGATGCCATCTATTTTGTGAAGTGCACCAGTCCCTCCTGCAGCAAAGCACCCCCACAACACGATGCTGCCACCCCCATGCTTCACGGTTGGGATGGTGTTCTTCGGCTTGCAAGCCTCCCCCTTTTTCCTCCAAACATATCAATGGTCATTATGGCCAAACAGTTTTATTTTTGTTTCATCAGACCAGAGGACATTTCTCCAAAAAGTTTGTCCCCATGTGCAGTTGCAAACCCTAGTCTGGCTTTTTTTGGCGGTTTTGGAGCAGTGGCTTCTTCCTTGCTGAGGGGGCCATTCAGCTTATGTCGATATAGGACTCGTTTTACTGTGGATAAAGATAATTTTGTACCTGTTTCCTCCAGTATCTTCACAAGGTCCTTTGCTGTTGTTCTGGGATTTATTTGCACTTTTCGCACCAAAGTACGTTCATCTCTAGGAGACAGAACGCGTCTCCTTCCTGAGCTGTATGACGGCTGCGTGGTCCCATGGTGTTTATACTTGCGTACTATTGTTTGTACAGATGAACGTGGTACCTTCAGGCATTTGGAAATGACTCCCAAGGATGAACCAGACTTGTGGAGGGCTACAATTTATTTTCTGTGGTCTTGGCTGATTTCTTTTGATTTTCCCATGATGTCAAGCAAAGAGGCACTGAGTTTGAAGGTAGGCCTTGAAATATATCCACGGGTACACCTCCAATGGACTCAAATTATGTAAATTAGCCTATCAGACGCTTCTAAAGCCATTACATCCTTTTCTGGAATTTTCCAAGGTGTTTAAAGGCACATTCAACTTAGTGTATGTAAACTTCTGACCCACTGGAATTGTGATACAGTGAATTATAAGTGAAATAATCTGTCTGTAAACAATTGTTGGAAAAATGAGTTGTGTCATGCACAAAGTAGATGTCCTAACCGAGTTGCCAAAACTATAGTTTGTCAACAAGAAACAAGAAGCAGCTCTAAGTGGTCCAATTGGGCCCTGCAGGCGTCTGTGGATTAAAATCCTCCACAGGCTATAGACTGGAACTCCATGAGGGAGAACCAGTAGAAATACGAGGAGATTAAGTGGCAGACACACACACAATTAGATGTCAACTAACTGACAACTGTTCCTCCACTCGATTATCCTGTGTTCTTACACGGCAGTATTCTGATTGGAGTTCTTAGTGTCTGAAATAATATTGTTTTGGGACCCTATGCACAACTCCCTCCTCTAAATAAGGATTTCTACATTGAGAGAGCCTGTAGCCAGTCGGGGTGAAGATAACTTAAAGGCATGGAAGTTGGGGATGAGGCCTTAATTTTGTCTCAACAATGGGAGGTATATTTATTGTCCAGCAGAGGACGCTGTTTATCTATCCTACTCCACTTTCTGAGTTAGATTTTCTGCTCAGTAAAATGTTTATCAGGTCATAACCTTTCTGTGGTTTGGTACCAACCAACATTAAACTAAAGTCACTATATTCCTGTCTAATTATACACCCTCTTCCCGTAGGAAAGCAAATAACGATATCTTTGTGGACGACCTGAAGGATGGAGAAGGGGAAAAGCGTCCCATTCCCAATCCTGCAGCCACCTTCGACAAAGCCTTTCGTCCAACCTCACTACTAAAACCTTACTGTTGTTTGTGTACAACTTTTGTATCGGTCAACTTCTTCCATGACAACATCACTGTTGATCGCCATTTCTTCCCCATGACTGTTGTTTAAAGACTACAATGTCTGGTTCATTATAAATGTTTTTACCTAAATCAGCGATTTCCTCATCGACTGATTCATTTTCAGAGTCAGAGAGAGTCAGCATGGCACAATCTTCCTCCAGAAATTGAAGAGCAGTAGCAACACGTTTGCAGTTGTTTATGATATCGTTCAATAAAGCTACGGAGGAAAGGATTATCTATCTACACATACTGAGCAGCTCATGTTATAGACAGAAGCATGCTACATGGAAGACCAATCCGAACTCATCTCTCAGCATGTCCAGCCCATCCATTATCTCAGTCAATCATGGCTAGAGGGAAGGTTCCTGACTTTTTCCGTGGCTAAACCAACTAGGCTAAAAAAAACGCATTTTGATTTAAAAAAATCTTTACATTCAAATGCCTCTCCTGTGAAGTAGTGAAGTGCAACATACGCATAGTTTCCTGAAATGAGTCACAAATGCATTCCTCGTTTTATAGAGCAATTCTTTGATTGACCATACGTTCATAATTGAGTAGGTCTATTGATGAATATGATTTACACTACCTATAGTTTATGCTTGGGTTCCACCTTGACATCCCTTGACTCAATAACTTAATGCTAGAACATTGGTCGCCAGGATTAGCTATTGGAATCTAGCCTCTTAATAATTGCATAGCATTGCAAGATGGACACATGTTCGTTATAGTCATACTGAGAGGTGATGCAAGGCTCGCTACTTTGACTAGATCCTCAGAGACGCACGCCCGTTGAATTTATTCACATAACAATGGAGTCAGATTGATTCATGTAGACTATTATTACTAAACATCATTTTCATTCAATTACATAATTATGATCGCTCATCCTCAGTCGATGGGGATTGCCATCAAACTACAGACTCACTTCATACCCTTCAAGTTGGAGCATGATGGTTAAGATTGTTGAGGGAGGAACTCCCCTACACACTAACAACATTTAACAGAAACCCTGGAAAAGGAGGGGAGAAGAACAGAGTTGCTATGCAAAAGAGGGTTTGATTGTTTCTATCAGTTATTGGGTCAGTTAGGTAAATGTATCTGGGAAATAATCGTGGTCTCGTCAAATCTTTGGACGAACCCTCAAAACTGCAACCTTGAGGGCAGATGTACACAATGGGTCAAAGGTTTTAGAACACCTACTCAGTCAAGGGTTTTTCTATATTTTTACTATTTTCTATATTTTAGAATATTAGTGAAGACAAAGAAACTATGAAACAACACATATGGAATCAGGAAGTAACCAAAAAAGTGTTAAACAAATCAAAATATAATTTATATATTTGAGATTCTTTAAAGTAGCCACCCTTTCCCTTGATGACAGCTTTCCACACTCTTGGCATTCTCTCAACCAGCTTCAAGAGGTAGTCACCTGGAATGCATTTCAATTAACAGGTGTGCCTTCTTAAAAGTTAATTTGTGGAATTTCTTTCCTTTTTAATGTTTTTGAGCCAATCAGATGTGTTGTGACAAGGTAGGGGTGGTATACATAAGATAGCCCTATGTGGTAAAAGACCAAGTCCATATTATGGCAAGAACAGCTCAAATAAGCAGTCCATCATTACTTTAAGACATGAAGGTCAGTCAATACGGAACATTTCAAGAACTTTGAAAGCGCAATCGCAAAATCCACCAAGCGCTATGATGAAACTGGCTCTCATGACGACGGCCACAGGGATGGAAGATCCAGAGTTACCTCTGCTGCAGAGGATAAGTTCATTAGAGTTACCAGCCTCAGAATTGGCAGCCCAAATAAATGTTTCACAGAGTTCAAGTAACAGACACATCTCAACATCAACTGCTCAGAGGAGACTGTGTGAATTAGGCATTCATGGTCGAATTGATGCAAAGAAACCACTACTAAAGGACACCAATAAGAAGAGACTTGCTTGGGCCAAGAAAAATGAGCAATGGAGATTAGACTGGAGTCCAAATTGGAGATTTTTGGTTCCAACCGCTGTGTCTTTGTGAGACGCGGTGTGGGTGCACGGAAGCATGGAGGAGGAGGTTTGATGGTGTGGGGGTGCTTTGCTGGTGACACTGTCTGTGATTTCTTTAGAATTCAAGGCACACTTCACCAGCATGGCTACCACAGCATTCTTTAGCGATACGCCATCCCGTCTGGTTTGCGATTAGTGGGTCTATCATCTGTTTTTCAACAGAACAATGACCCAACACAACTCCAGGATGTGTAAGGGCTATTTGACCAAGAAGGAGTGTGATGGAGTGCTGCATCAGATGACCTGGCCTCCACAATCCCCCGACCTCAACCAAATTGAGATGGTTTGGGATGAGTTTGGACCGCAGAGTGAAGGAAAAGCATCCGACAAGTGCTCAGCATACATTGGAACTCCTTCAAGACTGTTGGAAATGGCAAGAATGTGCAAAGCTAAGCTGTCATCAAGGCAAAGGGGGGCTATTTGAGGAATCTCAAACATAAAATATATTTTGATTTGTTTAAAACTTTTTTGGGTTACTACATGATTCCATATGTGTTATTTCATAGTTTTGATATCTTCACTATTATTATACAATGTAAAAATAGTACAAATAAAGAAAAACCCTTGAATGAGTAGGTGTTCTAAAACTTTGACTGGTAGTGTAGACATATTTTTTGATGGGTACATTCCAGCTTATTATTTCCCACAAGATATAAAAATAAAACACAAGGGGTGAAGAGAGTTAGAAAATAATAACAATACTTCCCAATTATGTCTCCTCCCTCCTAAAGTGTGTACTTGTTTACTGTACTTTACTGATCTAAAAGGAAATGTCTGGTATAAGAAATATGTTGGAAACACTCTATCCCATGCCTCCACCAATCCAAAGCGCTTAGATTTGTAGGAAGTTTTTTTTATTTATTTTTATTTCACCTTTATTTAACCAGGTAGGCCAGTTGAGAACAAGTTCTCATTTACAACAACGACCAAGATAAAGCAAAGCAGTGCGACAAAAACAACAACACAGAGTTACACATGGGATAAACAAACATACAGTCAATAACACAATAGAATCTGTCTACAGTGTGTGCAAATGAAGTAAGGAGGTAAGGCAATAAATAGGCCATAGTGGTGAAGTAATTACAATTTAGCAATTAACACTGGAGTGATAGATGTGCAGATGAGGATGTGCAAGTAGAAATACTGGTGTGCAAAAGAGCAGAAAAAAATAACAATAATGGGATGCGGTAGGTAGTTGGTTGGATGGGCTATTTACAGATGGGCTGTATACAGCTGCAGCGATCGGTAAGATTCTCTGACAACTGATGCTTAAAGTTAGTGAGGGAGATATAAGCCTCCAACTTCAGTGATTTTTGCAATTCGTTCCAGTCACTGGCGGCAGAGAACTGGAAGGAAAGGCGGCCAAAGCAAGTGTAGGCTTTTGGGATGACCAGTTAAATATACAGGAAGCTAAAATAAGGTGGAGCTTTACCTAGCAAAGACTTATAGATGACCTGGAGCCAGTTGGTTTGGTGACGAATATGTAGCGAGGACCAGCCAACGAGAGCTTACAGGTCGCAGTGGTGAGTAGTATATGGGGCTTTGGCGAAGAGCATGCATTTCGTTTTACTAGCATTGAAGAGCAGTTGGAGGCCACGGAAGGAGTGTTGTATGGCATTGAAGCTTGTTTGGAGGTTTGTTAACTTCTTAGGGAGCGGCTGCATAGGTGACAGTTTTGGAGAGTCTGGCGTGCACAAAGTAAAATGCCTGCCACTCAGGCTCAGAAAATAGGATATGCACATAATTAGTACTATTGGATAGTACAAATTCGAAACTCTGAAGTTTCTAAAAGTGTTAACATAATGTCTGTGAGTATAACAGAACTGATATAGCAGGCGAAAACCCGAGGAAAATCTACCCGGAAATGCAGTTTTTGGTGACCTTTTCTGTTTGACACTCTCCCCATTGAGTTCAAGGCAATCCAGCTCCTGGATTGCAGTACCCTTGGCTTCCACTAGATGTAAACAGTCTATATACAAAGACTGGGAATTATTGGAGTAAGAGGAAAGGATAGGAATAGGAAATGGTAAGGGGACCTGAAATGTCAACAAGTTTTCTCGGGCGCGAGTCTGGGTGCGCGCCCCACTTTATTTTACTTAGGTTAAGGTGACCATCCGAGTTAAATATTATTGCAAATATTCATAAAAGGATAGCTAAAGATGCATTATAACTGGTATTTGATTTGTTTAGGAAAAGGTTATAGGTATATTTGAATGCGTTCTCTTCACATTTCAATGGCCGATTCGCCGTTGGATTTTCTGAACATAACGCGCCAACCAAACTGAGATTTATGGATATAATAAATGACTTTTTCTAACAAAAGAACCATTGGATGTCTTCGTTGGACACTTGGGAAGCCCTCAGCAGAAGTTCTTCAAAAGGTAAGGGATTTGTTTTCGCTGTGAAATGGGTTTTGTGTGAACCGCGCTGGTTTATGAATTTATGCTAATAGATAATATTGTAGGTGCTATCCTCAAACAATCAAATGTTGTGCTTTTGCCGTAAAGCCTTTTTGAAATCTGACAATGCTGTGATATTGCCAAGAAGCAGAGCTTTTGATGACTATGCAACACTTGTATATTGATGAATGTTTAATAATTCAACTTTTGGATTTTGAATTTGGCGCCTTACATTTCACCGGGTAGCGCCCCACTGCTCCCTAAGTAGTTAACACAGTGTCCAAAGAAGGGCCAGATGTATACAGAATGGTGTCATCTGCGTAGAGGTGGATCAAAGAAATACCCGCAGCAAGAGCTACATCATTGATATATACCGAAAAAAGAGTCGGCCCGAGAACTGAACCCTGTGGCACCCCCATAGAGACTGCCAGATGTCCGGACAACAGGCTCTCCGATTTGACACACTGAACTCTATCTGAGAAGTAGTTAGTGAACCAGGCGAGGCAGTCATTAGAGAAACCAAGGCTGTTGAGTCTGCCGATAAGAATACGGTGATTGACAGAGTCGAAAGCCTTGGCCAGTTCGATGAAGACGGCTGCACAGTACTGTCTTTTATCGATGGCGGTTATGATATCATTTAGGACCTTGAGCGTGGCTGAGGTGCCAGCTCGGAAACCAGATTGCATAGCGGAGAAGGTACAGTGGGATTTGAAATCTGCTTTCGAAGACTTTAGAAAGGCAGGGCAGGATGGATATACAGTTGAAGTCGGAAGTTTACATACACCTTAGCCAAATACATTTAAACTCAGTTTTTCACAATTCCTGCCCTAAAGGGCCAAACTAGAATATCAACACACAACATATTCCTCCCCCTTTACTTTTTATGCCTCATAAGGAAAAAACTAATATTCACTGTTTTGCATATTATTTTATTTTTAACATAACAGTTCTCTTAATTTCTGAACTAGGGAAAGAGGGAAGACTGCCTCAGTTCCCAGACTTAACCCTGGGGTGTATTCTGCCCCAATGCCGGAGGTTAGTCTGAAGTAAATATTCAACCTTTCAGGGGGTCGTCTTTCTCTTGCAGGGTAACGACAACAACGTACAGGTGAGTTTACAGTCACATTGTCTCTGAGTCTGAGTGATGATGGTGTATGCCCAGACTGGGGTGCAAATGAACCAGAGTATGTGAGCGGAGCGTGCCCAATTTGGCTGGAGCGTCGGCCTTCTCGCCCGCACCAGTAGCACTCACTTCACAAGCTCAGGGCATGCTCGGCCCAGCATGCAATCGCAGTCTACTTGTGGACTGCTATAGCCCCTTGCTTGTGCTACTGTCATGGAGTTCGCTAAATATTTGCATAAAGAAACTGATAAAACACACAGGTGCTAAATTAAGGTAACTTACAAAGATGAGGACCATTAGCAAGAGAGGAAGTGTGGTGATTTAGAGTCCACAACTAAAGAATCACACTATCCCAAAAGCATGCTATGTGCACATGCTAAAAGAAAGGAACAAGGTGGGTAAATAACTAAGTGTGTCATTGTAGCAAAGTATTTCTAAACAACAACAAAAACATTTAGACAATTTTGGTTCTATTATCTATACAATAGCTTTACGTTTTGATGAGGTAAAATACAAAAACAACTGCATCTCTGCCCAGCCTGGCAAGATTGGCCAAAGGGTGTTTATCATCACCCATGGCTCTGCAAGTGTGGAGAGGATATTTTACGCTGCTTGCCGGCTCTCCAGGCACCATCGTATGAGCATGAAACCACAGACTGGCCAAATTCATGTTTCCAAAAATTAATTATAAAAATTAATTCAAAGGCACTAAAAAGTAACTTTTCATTTGATTTGTATTTCATTCTAAGTAAGTCACATCCTATATGCGCAATTTATAGACTATAATGCAAATGCTTCACAATGTATTTCTTTGTAGGCTATAGCCTTGAAATAATATAGCCTAGATAATTCATTTGCGTTCCCTCTTAGGCTTCCTGTCTGGCTCCTGACCTACTTAGAGTGTTTATATGCTGTGTAATATGACACGTGGCCTATTTGAAATGATGTTCGCTTTTAACCTTTTCATGTTTATTCAAATACTTTTCATTCAAATCCATATGGTTTGGTTGTACTACTTTAAAAACAATTGGTAGGTCCACGTAGTCACAAAAATAGATGGGTGTTGGTTAAATAGTGATTTTTTTTCCCGTGAGCATAGAGTGTTTTTTAACTGAGCAGTAGGAAAGCAAATCAAGCACCCCTCCAAGAGCAATGAGCTTGATGTCCAACTTCTCAACTCCGCTCACATGCTCTGATATGAACCAGAAATGAATGAGTAGTGTTTACATGCACACTAATAATTTAATGTTAAAAAGATTATGGTAACAGGCAGATTGTGCAATTGTCGTGTAAACACCTTACTCTGTTTATCTTAATCGGAATAAAGTCAAAATCTAAGTAAACATACGCCGGTTAGAATAACTGGTTTTCTTAGCAATCTTTCAAAGTATTAGGCCAGTAAACACTTTAATCAGTGTTTCAGCAATTTATTTGATCTGCGCATGTGCTAGCACCAGCCGACCGAGCCTCCCTCTTTAGCGTGAGTGAAGGGAGTTCGGAACTGAATGTATGCGTTAGAAGTAGTTTTCACATTCATACTTTATATTTCCGAACTCAGAATCAAATATGCTTCCCAAAAATAGCATGTTTGCTGTGGTAGAAAGTTTATTTTGATTGCCGATTTTCTGCATTTATCAGGTATTTATCAGTGCCATCAGGTAGCCTTTTCAGATGTGTCCATGTAAACAGGATTATTAGCGGAATCCTTCTTCTTGCAAAGCATGTAAATGTTACTATTACAGTGCATTCGGAAATACTTTTTCCACATTTTGTTACAGCCTTATTCTAAAATGGATTAAAAAAAAAATCCTTGTCAATCTACACACAATACCCCATAATGACAAAGCTGCACGGCCAAACTGAGAATGGCCTTGGTCAGGGAGGTGAACAAGAACCCGATGGTCACTCTGACAGAGCTCCAGAGTTCCTCTGTGGAGATGGGAGAACCTTCCAGAAGGGCAACTAAATTCACCCAACTTATTGTGGGAAGCTTGTGGAAGGCTACCCGACATGTTTGACCCAAGTTAAACAATTTAAAGGCAATGCTACCAAATACTAATTGAGTGTATGTAAACTTCTGACCCACTGGGAATTTGATGAAAGAAATAAAAGCTGAAATAAATCATTCTCTCTGCTATTATTCTGACATTTCACATTCTTGTGTAGAATTGCCTGAAATTTGTTTTTTAAAATACTTTATTTTTTCCGGAACCTGATAAAAAGAAATCCCCATGTGTGGAAATCCCAAAAATGCCTCTGCTCAACTGTAGCCTATACTACATAACACATGTTATTATGGCTTTACTGTAAAGGGGCATTTTCTTCAACAGTACATTTACCACACATCGAATTACATCTTGGTGCACAGATTTGTTTACAGAAAATTATAGTGTGTGGGGGGTAGGGGGATTGGGGGGAGGAGGTGTGTAAAGACCTAGAGTGGGATTTCATCAAATTGAGGGGTAATATGAATTGTAGGTTTTAAAGGCAATTTCCCGATTGAGCTGGCATATGCAGCGTTAACTGTGAATGGGATTCCGTGCACGAGGGACAATTGCCTTTAAAGACCCAGTGCAGTCAAAACTTGCATTTTACTGTGTTTTATATACATTTCACACTATGAGGTTGGAATAATAGTGAAATTGTGAAAATGATGAAAATTCCCTTTTAGTGTAACAGATTATTGAAAAGGCCGCCAGAAATGTCAGCCTGTTTAGGTGGGATGGGGTTTAAGCCTGCCTGGTAAGAGCTAGTTTTCAGTTTTCCCCTCCACACTCAGACCAATCCCAGATAGTCCTAGCTAAATTCTAGCATGAGAAATTGCTCTTTGCTGAGATTATTACTTTTTGGGACCATTTTAAGTGAATTGAAAAATAACCCGCTATCAGATTTGATTTGCTAGATAAGGCTCGGAAAACGTACCTCAATCCTGGGATAAGAAATATGTTTTCCCTCCGAATTGTCCGATAATCCTAACTGTTACACAGAGAAGATTGAACAGCTGCTACATGGAGCCTGAGGACAAAGTTCTCATCTTCGTAGGCAAGAATATAGTGTGTGTAGCACAACATGACGGCTAGCAAGACATTGAGAGGAAACTATACATTTATTCCTTGCCCGATTCAAGAGGCACTTCATGTAAATCTGACCGAATTAGATAGGTATAACATTGGATAGGTGTAAAGGATATACAGTATATGGTAGTAGCTCTACATTTCTGATAGATTGTTGACTTTTCACAATGGCTAAGGGGGGTAGGAGTCATAACCATGGCAGAAACATGACATGACATGATGAGTGAACCAAGGACAAGGGAATTATCAAAACTGCAGAGACATGCCAAGTCATAATTTTAGCATTTCCTGTGTCTGAGTCAGGCACTCATTATATGACTCACCCCAATTTCAACTTGACTGCCTACGTAACTGCCAAAGCTTCTTTGGCTTGGATTACACAATTGTATGTCCCAATGAACATTTGCAGGAAACAAAAACTTATCTCTCAGTCCTACCACCCGCCTCGCCCTTTCCATTCCAGTGCCACTCCCCATGTAATCCGGTTTCCGAGCTGGTCACGGGTGCACATCAGCCACGCTAAAGGTACTAAAAGATATCATAACCGTTATCGATAAAAGACAATACTGTGCAGCCGTTTTCATTGACTTGGCCAAGGCTTTCGACTCTGTCAATCACCGTATTCTTATTGGCAGACTCAACAACCTTGGTTTCTCAAATGACTGCCTCGCCTGGTTCACCAACTACTTCTCAGACAGAGTTCAGTGTGTCAAATTCGAGGGCCTGTTGTCCGGACCTCTGGCAGTCTTTATGGGGGTACCACAGGTTTCAATTCTTGGGAAGACTCTTTTATCTGTATATATCAATGATGTCGCTC
This sequence comes from Brachymystax lenok tsinlingensis, assembly GCA_030435695.1. NCBI lineage: Eukaryota > Metazoa > Chordata > Actinopteri > Salmoniformes > Salmonidae > Brachymystax > Brachymystax lenok. The sequence goes on from CM059780.1 coordinate 43,357,713, forward strand.
TTGCTGCGAGTGATTCCCTGATCCACCTCTACACAGACGACACCATTCTGTATACATTGGGCCCTTCTTTGGACACTGTGTTAACAAACCTCCAATGCCATACAACCCTCCTTCCACTGCCCGCACCCGCCTGACTTGCGTCACTACTCTGGACGGTTCTGACTTAGAATATGTGGACAATTACAAATACCTAGGTGTCTGGCTAGACTGTAAACTCCAATCAAAGCTGTACATAGCCTATCTGTAAATATCCCATCCAATCTACCTACCTCATCCCCATATTGTTTTATTTACTTTTCTGCTCTTTTGCACACCAGTATTTCTACTTGCACATCATCATCTGCACATCTATCACTCCAGTGTTCATTTGCTAAATTGTAATTGCTTCGCTACCATGCCCTATTTTTTGCCTTACCTCCTCACGCCATTTGCACACACTGTATATAGACTTTTTTTTCTCTATTGTGTTATTGACTGTACTCTTATTTTGTTCCATGTGTAACTCTGTGTTGTTGTTTGTGTCGCACTGCTTTGCTTTATCTTGGCCAGGTCGCAGTTGTAAATGAGTGTCACGACTTCCGCCAAAGTCGGTCCCTCTCCTTGTTCGGATGGCGTTCGTCGGTCGACGTCACTGGTCTTCTAGCCATCACCGATCCACTTTTCATTTTCCATTTCTTTTGTCTTTATTTTCCACACACCTGGTTTTCATTCCCCAATTATTCATGTATTTAACCCTCTGGTTTCCCCATGTTTGTGTGCGTGATTGTTCATTGTGATTGTCGGTACCTTTCCGGCTGATATGTTCGCACATGGTCTATGGTTACCGTTATTTTTGGGCACGGTTGTAAATTGTTTACTTTGTGCCGTCTTAGTAAACTACGTTGTTCACTCATCTCTGCTCTCTTGCGCCTGACTTTATGCACCAGCTACACACACCGACCTGACAATGAGAACTTGTTCTCAACTAGCCTACCTGGTTAAATAAAGGTGAAATAAAAAAATAAAAAATGTCAGTGAGACAAAGAGAAAAATTAGGATAGATAGAGAGAATATAGTTTTGAGGTGTGTTATGTAATCATGCGCTTAGTTCTCTGGTTGAGGTATGTGTGTCATGGGTTAGCTTTTTGTGATAGTTTTGTGCTTTGCCTTTGATTTTAAATTGAACCTTTATTTATTTGCATAGGCTCACAGAGGGAAGTCAAGTCAAGTCTCAGTAAGCTCTGCTCAACAGGTGTATTAGCTTATGGTCTGGCATAAGGAAAAGGGTAAGTGTACCTATTAAGCCCACATACCCATTAAGACCATTTCAATCTTTGGATTCAAAGAAAAAAATAAACAAATATTTAATGTTTCAACCAGTTCATGTGGTTTTCTAAGCCAATCAGATGATTTAAATTAAGTTATTAACAGTTATGTGTAAGTTCCTACTAGTGGCCAATTTCAAAGTTGCAAAAACACTTGTGTGGAGGGGACTCTCAGATTTTTCAGATATATTTAGTACCTTACTGTCAAATTAAGAGATTAGTGTGAAGATGTATGCACATGATAACATACTACATGGGATTGAATTACTATTGCTTGCCAATTGAAAATATGGGCTTCTCATGCTAGCAGTTGTACCATATGTTACCGTCAATACAGTAGCAACATAACTTAGTGAATCACAACAATATAATAGATCGCAAGCACTCACAGCTTAAAAAAAGTTTTTACCATAAACGTTGCTGTTCCAATTAAGGCCAGTATGCTCCTATTAAGCCCAGTTTGCATTGAAACACATCGGGATTGTGTGTTGAAATCCATAACATTCAATAAACCTGAGCATAAATATGTTTTTTCTTCAGATTTAAGTTTATTAAAATAATCAAAAACTACAGTTCTACATATTATGCATCTATCCATGGTAGTTTTACCAAGATTATAAGCAATTAGGAACCCCCATCTGAGAAAACCACACATTACTGGTTATTAACATGTTACTGAGGAGTAACATGGAAGTGAATTCTACTTCCAAGATGAAGGATTGTCGCATTTTTTACACATTGTTATATCTTGTTTATCTTTAAGTAGCCAGATAATTATATGGGAGTCTCAGGGATTTAGCAGTCTTGGAAATAAAAGTGCTGAAAACATGTTGCCTCACTATTTAAAAAAAAAGATGGAGAACAAGCTATAGGATGAAAAATAGTGTAGGAATACCTCACGCAAGTTTGTGGCAAATTTAACTAAAGTTAACTAAATAGTGTGGCACAAAATGTTGCCAGAAGTTTGCAAATGTTTGCCACTAGTGGTGAATCTGCGGAAAACATTTTGCAACAATAATATTTATTGCCACAAATGCCAAACAGTTCACCAGAGTTTTTTTTCTGGCAAATAATTCTCTAAAGAATCTATTTGAATCTGTGGCAAGAATATTTATTTCCAGTAGTGGCAAGCAGTTTACCAGAAGACGTTTCTAACCGATGACAGCAAATTACGGGGATTAGAAAAATCTGTAGGAAAATGGAAACCAACCATCTAGCTAGCTACCTACCTTCCAAAGTTCTCCGGTGAGTGTCTAATTTATTGATTAAACTACCTAATACACTTACACATTTTGTTAGCTAATTCATGCCTAGTTAGCAATGTCATGTTTTATGGAATAGAGTGAAACACATTTTGTTGATACCAGTTTCAATCTGTCAGCGCCACTGACTGGCTCGCGCTTAGTTAGCTGGCTCGCGTTTAGCTGGCTAACGTTGGCTATCATATTTTTGCACAATTAATGTGCTAGCTAGCTAGGTAACTAATGATTTGCCAAAACACATATTTTTTAGGTGAATAATTTGCTGTCTTTTAATAGCATGTCAGTATGCTAGTGTCACTGGTCAGTAGCACAACATCTAAGGTAGCAACAATATGAGCTGACTTGCCATCAAAACAAAACGTAATTTGCAGATGGATACCCTTCCCCTACCCGTGCTGTTGGAAGAGGTTTTATTGGGTGGAGGATGCATCAACACCCTGGAAATATGTTTGTGGCATTGGTGTAAAGTACTTAAGTAAAAATACTTTAAAGTACTACTTAAGTCGTTTTTTGTATTTTACTATTTATATTTTTGACAACTTACTTTTACTTCACTACATTCCTAAAGAAAATGAAGTATTTTTTACCCCATACATTTCCCCTGACACCTAAAAGTACTCGTTACATTTTGAATGCTTAGCAGGACAGAAATGGACCAATTAACCTCTTAGCGCGCCGATCCCTTTAGCGGGATCGTTTTCAGAGCAAACATAACGCGCCAAATTCAAAATATATATTCGTAATACATATTCGTAATATTTAACCTCGATATACAAGTGTTGCATAGTGTTGCATAGCCATCAAAAGCTCTGCTTCTTGGCAATATCACTGCGTTGTCAGATTTTAAAAAGGCTTTACGGCGAAAGCACTACATTTGATTGTTTGAGGCTAGTACCTCACATATTTTCCACATTAGCATAAATTCATATCCAGCTCGGTTCTCAAAATATCCATATCACAGCTAATATAAATCGCTTACCTTTCAAATAACTTCTTCTGAGGTCTTCCCAAGTGTCCAAACAAGATAATCCATGGTTCTTTTGTTAGAAAAAGTAAATAATTATATCCATAAATATCCGTTGTTTTTGGCACGTTACGTTCAGCTACTCCACCAAGCATTGTCAGTCTACTCGCCCGTTTTACAGTGAAGGGATCGCGTTCAAATTATACCTCTCATCTTTTCACAAACAAATCAAATATCATTAATAATGCATCCTTATGTATTCTTTTTATGAATAATAGCGATCATATTTTACAAGAACGGTAAGTGAAGCGTTAAAGACAAAAAGAAAGTTGGTCGCTGGCGCGTTCCGTTCTCGTGAGCGTGCACGTCTGTTTACCTTTTGCCCTACCCGTAGTAATTCTCTCTCTCTAAGGATCTGGTCAGAGCTTTTTCCTCCATACCCTTTCCAGAGACTGTTGACATCTAGTGGAAGCCATAAGTACTGCAACCTCGGTCCTATTCCCCATAGAAAAATATTACATGGGCTTCAAAATGAGAGGAGAGCAACAGAAAAATAAATTCCGGACAGAAATCTCTCTGGTTTTTGCCTGCTAAATCTGTTCTGGAATAGCCACAGACTATATCTTAATGGTTTTATAAACTTCAGAGTGTTTCCTATCCAATAGTACTAAATATGTAAATATCCTAGTTTCTGGCCATGAGTGGTAGGCATTTAACTTTGGGCACGTCAGACAGGCGAAAATTTGGAAAATGGGACCCTAGCTGGAAGAGGTTAACGCACATCGCTGGTCATCTCTACTGTCTCTGATCTGGCGACTCACTAAACACAAATGGTTTGTTTCTGAATGATGACTGAGTGTTGGAATGTGCCCCAGGCTATCCATACATTTTAAAAACACAAACAATTGTGCAATCTGGTTTGCTCAATATAAGGAATTTGAAATGATTTATACTATTACATTTACTTTTGATACTTAAGTATATTTAAAACCAAATACTTTTAGACTTTTACTCAAGTAGTAAGTTACTGGGTGACTTTCACTCTTACATTTCTTAGTTAAGATATTTTTACTTTACTCAAGTATGACACTTGGGTACTTTTTCCACCACTGGTTTGTGGTGCACTTACTCTCATTTATCACTAGAAAAAGTGTTATGAGTATCATCTTCAAGCTTGATAAGGTAAGCAAATGCAGAAATGATTCTCATAAATATAGCCCACACATTCATTCTTTGTAACAGTTAGATATTTCATTGCTTTAAACTAGTAGCTAGCTCATCTTGATCATGTGTTGTTCATTCTCTCTTTCTAGAAGGCAAAAAGAACAATTGAGGCAATCAAACTGAGGACAGAGAAATATGTGTGCACTAGGTCAAAACTTCTTACATGCATGGTAAGTTAACAATAATACATTTTGGAAAAATTATATGAATTGTCATATTAGGCATAATAACTATGTTGACAACTAGTAGACAACTGTCTTTTAAAGCTGCACTATGCAGGAATCGCTCTGCCATTTCCTGGTTACCAAAACTGTAATAGTTTGCCTCATTTCAGTTTATGTGACAAAACAAGCACAGTGTAGAGAATCATTGTACCGTCTAAACCACTGTGAACTATATTTCCATAACCCAAAATATTGTATTTTCAGCTGTTTGAAGCTGGTGTGCAAGCCTGAAAGTAAGAAGCAAAAAAGAAACTTAAGAACGGGAAGTGTAGAAATAGCGCACATACTGTAGAACAGATCTACCGCTTCTTAGACTTGCTTTCAATGAAAATGACTCACATTTCCATGCGAATTTGGTCAGATTGCCCCAAAAGTTACATATTGCAGCTTTAATGATGAAGTCCCAAGTCTAGATTGAATATCATAATCAGTTTGAATCAGTTGTGTTGAGGCTTGGCTGTAGAAAAAACGTGTATACTGTGGCTCTCTATGAACAGTTGGCCACACATTTAAAGGTCGATTTACTAGGCCTAAATCCCAGTTTATGCTAGCTACATTGTTTGTTTAAATAGCATTCATACAAGTGAAACATTGTTTCCTTGCTGAAAAATATATAGAATGCCAGTTTCAGTGAGAAGTATAGCAACATCAAGGCAACTATGTAACAGCTGACCCCATTTTTCCAAAGCCAAACCCACCTATTTTCAGTAACTGTTTACAGTATCCTCATTTTGTTTTGTATTTTCTGATTATTTAAGTGCATCCATTCAACAAGCTTTGGACAAACGACTTCCACAGGACCGCCACCTTAAAAAAATAGTTCTGAACTGGTTTTTTTTTTTAAATTTCGTTGTTTTATTTATTACAATTTTGTTAATTATCTTTTAAACTTCCATTGGTTGAAAGCTATTGCTCAGTTATCACTTGGCTCATGTATAAGCTGGAAGTCGAAGCCTAAGTGTTGTTGTTCATTAGTTTACTCCTATTAGTGGAGGGGTGGTAGGGTTAGTGTAAAATAATAAAGGAAAATATATTTTAAAAATATGTGTATATATACAGTATGTATGTATGTAGCTGGATATTGGCGGGAACTGGAGCACGCTGTCGTACACGTCGATCCAGAGCATGAAAAAAACCTGATGAATGGGTGACATGCCTGGTGAGTATGCAGGGCGTGGAAGAACTGGGAAATGTTCAGCTTCCAGGAATTGTGTACAGATCCTTGTGACATGGGGCCGTGCATTATCATGCTGAAACATGATGAACATATCAAGAATATTTAAAGGGCAGCTTTTTTTCATCTTCGTTAACAATGCAAAAATCGTAAACTTTTTTTCCCAAAATTATGCAGAAAAACGAATCCACTCTTTTGTCACATTTAGATTAGACTACTGCAATGCTCTAATCTCAAGCTACCCGGATAAAGCACTAAATACATTTCAGTTAGTGCTAAATATGGCCTCCAGAATCTTGACTAGAACAACAACAAAAAATTGCCTATTACAGACTCGGTCTCAACCTGTAAGTCTTACTGATGACTAATCTCTTCAGTAGGTCCTATGAAGTCTGGCCCAGGGTTGTGAAGGTGAGCGGCATTGCATTGGAATGACAAACCGCCCTTGCTGTCTCTGCCTGGCCGGCTCCCCTATCTCAACTGGGATTCTCTGCCTCTGACCCTATTACGTGGGCTGAGTCACTGGTTTACTAGTGCTCTTACATGCCATCTCTAGGAGGGGTACATCACGTCGTGCCAGGCATTTTTGCATTATACTCGACTTGAGTGGGTTGAGTCACTGACGTGATCTTCCTGTCCGGTCTTCCCCTCAGGCTCGTGCGGTGGAGGTGATCTTCGTGGGCTATAATCAGCCTTGTCTCAGGGTAGTAAGTTGGTGGTCTGTTGATATCCCTCTAGTAGTGTGGGGGCTGTGCTTTGGCAAAGTGGGTAGGGTTATATCCTGCCTGGTTGGACGGGGCCACAGTGTCCCCCAAACCCCCCCTGTCTCCAGTATCTATGCTGCAGTAGTCTATGTGCCGGGGGGCTGGGGTCAGTCTAGTATACCTGGTGTAATTCTCCTGTCTTATCTGGTGTCCTGTGTGAATTTAAGGATGTTCCCTCTAATTCTCTCTCTCCCTCTCCTCCCCTAGGACCATGCCTCAGGACTACCTAGCCTGATGACTCCTGGGTGTCCCCAGTCCACCTGATTGTGCTGCTGCTCCAGTTCCAACTGTTCTGCCTGCGGCTATGGATCCCTGACCTGTTCACCGGAAGTGCTACCTTGTCCCGGACCTGCTGTTTTCTCCCTCTCACTCTTTCCCTACCCCCTCTCTCTCTTTCTCTCTACCGCACCTGGTGTCTCGACCTCTGAATGCTTGGCTATGAAAAGCCAACTGACATTTACTCCTGAGGTCCTGACCTGTTGCACCCTCTACAACCACTGTGATTATTATTTGACCCTGCTGGTCATCTATGAACGTTTGAACATCTTAAAGAACAATCTGGCCTTAATGGCCATGTACTCTTATAATCTCCACCCGGCACAGCCAGAAGAGGACTGGCCACCCCTCAGAGCCTGGTTCCTCTAGGTTTCTTCCTAGGGTCCTGCTTTTCTAGGGAGTTTTTCCTGGCCACCGTGCTTGTACGTCTGCATTGCTTGTTGTTTGGGGTTTTAGGCTGGGTTTCTGTATAAGCACTTTGTGGCATCTGCTGATGTAAAAAGGGCATTATAATCAATTAGATGTATTGTTGACCTGTGTAATGATCATGCTGTTTAATCATCTTGATTTGACACCTGTAAGGTGGATGGATTATCTTGGCAAAGGAGAAATGCTCACTAACAGGGCTGTAAACAAATTTGTGCACACAATTTGAGAGAAATAAGCTTTTTGTCCATATGGAACTTTTTATTTCAGCTCATGAAACATAGGACCTACACTTTACATGTTGTGTTTATAGTTTTGCTCAATGCATATAGTTTAGTTTTCTTTGTGAAACAAGTTCATTTAAAATTATATGTGATTTGGTTAATGTAGTTACATTTCAATGTTGTTAACACACAGTACCAAAAACCTGATCAAATTTGCACAAACTGTAGAATGTTCACAAGTTTCCCAGAATTGTTTGCCAGAAGTTTACAAGTCACAGCAAATTTACTGCAACAGTTTCCCACAAAACTACTTTGCATGTGAAAATATGAGCTTGCAGAAAATTGGCCTAAGGTTTGCCACAACTGATTGACAGAACCCTGTTATTTCGGTAAGGGCATGACTGGAGACGTAAGCAGAATATTTTTTATGAACACACAAATGATCAAAGTGACAGGCTACTCTGACACCGACAAACAATACTGGTTTTAGCTATAGGCTATTGTTACAGAAACAGTAGGCCAGGGCTATCCAAACCTGTTCTTGGAGAGTTAACTTCCTGTAGGTTTTCATTCCAACCCCAGTTGTAACTAACTTGATACAGTTTACAGGGCCTTGCAAAAGTATTCATCCCCCTTGGCGTTTTCCCTATTTTGTTGCATTACAACCTGTGATTTTAATTTGGATTTCATGTAATGGACATACACAAAATAGTCAAAATTGGTGAAGTGAAATGAAAGACATAACTTGTTTAATTTTTTTTTTTTTTTTAATCAAAACTGAAAAGTGGTGCGTGCATATGTATTCACCCCCTTTGCTATGAAGCCCCTAAATAAGATCTGGTGCAACCAATTACCTTCAGAAGTCACATAATTAGTTAAATAAAGTCCACCTGTGTGCAATCTAAGTGTCACATGATCTGTCACATGATCTCAGTATATATACACCTGTTCTTAAAGGCCCCAGAGTCTGCAACACCACTAAGCAAGGGGCACCACCAAGCAAGCGGCACCATGAAGACCGAGGAGCTCTCCAAACAGGTCAGGGACAAAGTTGTGGAGAAGTACAGATCAGGGTTGGGTTATTAAAAATATCCCGAAACTTTGAACATCCCACATAGCACCATTAAATCCATTATAACAAAAATGGAAAGAATATTGCACCACAACAAACTTGCCAAGAGAGGGCCACCCACCAAAACTCACAGACCAGGCAAGGAGGGCATTAATCAGAGAGGCAACAAAGCGACCAAAGATAACCCTGAATGAGCTGCAAAGCTCCACAGCGGAGATTGGAGTATCTGTCCATAGGACCACTTTAAGCCATACACTCCACAGAGCTGGGCTTTACGGAAGAGTGGCCAGAAAAAAGCCATTGCTTAAGAATAAAATAAGCAAACACGTTTGGTGTTCGCTAAAAGGCATGTGAGAGACTCCCCAAACATATGGAAAAAGGTACTCTGGTCAGATGAGACTAAAATTGAGCTTTTTGGCCATCAAGGAAAAAGCTATTTATGGTATAAACTCTCATCACCTCGAGAACATCATCCCGTTTTCAACCGGCAGGGACTGGGAAACTGGTCAGAATTGAAGGAATGATGGATGGTGCTAAATACAGGGAAATTATTGAGGGGAAACCTGTTTCAGTCTTCCAGAGATTTGAGACTGGGATGGAGGTTCACCTTCCAGCAGGACAATGACCCTAAGCATACTGCTAAAGCAACACTTGAATGGTTTAATGGGAAACATTTAAATGTCTTGGAATGGCCTAGTCAAAGCCCAGACCTCAAACCAATTGAGAATCTGTGGTATGATTTAAAGATTGCTGTACACCAACGGAACCCATCAGACTTTAAGGAGCTGGAGAAGTTTTGCCTTGAAGAATGGGCAAAAATCCCAGTGGCTAATGTGCCAAGCTTATAGAGACATACCCCAAGAGACTTGCATCTGTAATTGCTGCAAAATGTGGCTCTACAAAGTATTGGCTTTGGGGGCTGAATAGTTATGCATGCTCAAGTTTTCAGTTTTTTTGTCTTATTTCTTGTTTGTTTCACAATAGAAAATATATCTTCAAAGTGTAGGCCTGTTTGTGTAAATCAAATGATACAACCCCCCAAAAACTCAATTTAATTCCAGGTCATAAGGCAACAAAATAGGAAAAATGCCAAGGAGGGTAAATACTTTCGTATTTGTAAGGTAAAAAAAAGCTGTGTTCCGGGGAGATCTTGACAGCATAGGAGTTACTTGTCAATTAGACTATTCTAAGATTTTTAATTTTTTTTTACTCTGTCAGAATTACATGGCCAGTATTGAAAAGAGGAGAATCCGAGCCAATTTTGAGTGCTTGAGAGACGGTTTTACAACCGGAGTATGCAGCAATGGTTTCATCAAATGTGCACGCATATCAACTGTGTGTCGGCCTTTTGCGGTTATACATGAGTGCCAGTGGAAAGTTATTTTAGGACATCGGACATGACAATGACATTAATACATGCTAATAGCTAAATAGTTAACTAGCGAGATAACCAGTCAAACTAAGGGCATATGAATGCAGTACCTATTGCTTCCTCTGGATGTCAACAGTCTCGAGACAGTGTTTTGATTCTGTTTAGTTGCTTTAGATGGTAGAAGAAGAGGAATTAGGAAGTGGCCTCACAGAAGTCAATAGAAGAGAACGCGCGTTCCCGGCTTGCGCGCTCTGTGGTTTTTACCTTTCTTATCGCCCAGTTTATATTCCGGTTGAAATATTATACAAAATATACATAAAAGTGTTCCTAAGGATACATTAACAATTATGTTTGATTGTTCTTGGACAAGTTTATAGGTATAGGTTGAACGAGTTCTCTTCACGGTTCAATGGACGAGTGGACGCTGTATTTTCTCATTATAACGCGCCAACCAAACTGAGATTTATGGATATAATACATTACTTTTTCTAACAAAAGAACCATGGATTGTCTTTGTTGGACATTTGGGAAGCCCTCAGCAGAAGTTCTTCAAAAGGTAATTGATTTGTTTTCGCTGTGAAATGTGTTATGTGTGAACCGTGATGGCTTATGAATTTATGGTAATATAAAAAATATTGGAGGTGCTATCCTCAAACAATCAAATGTGGTGCTTTCGCCGTAAAGCCTTTTTGAAATCTGACAACGCTGTGATATTGCCAAGAAGCAGAGCTTTTGATGACTATGCAGCACTTGTATATTGATGAATGTTTAATAATTCAACTTTTGGATTTTGAATTTGGCGCCTTGCATTTCACCGGGTAGTGTCGGGAGTGGGGAGCTACAGTTTTTGATGATACAGTTTTTGACCGTTTTTTTTGCCGTTTATGAATGTTATTCAATGTGTTTCTATGGGCTATAGAAGTAAAGTCCAAATTCAATATTTTATCCCCCAAAAAATGTATATCTTTTTTTATACCTAAAGGAGTCCTAAAATTCTAAATCAAAAAAGCTAAATGATCCATGGTGTGACTATCTTTAAACTATTCTGATTGGGAGTAGCCTAAATGTTTGATTTTGTGATTTGTGCGTGAATTTTTGTACTTGTCCATTCTGACAACTTATATCTATATTATTCTTGTCCGACAATTCTTTTGACTTGCAAGCAGACAAGCATTAATGTCGAGTCCTAATAACCATCATATAGAAGTAAACTTTGAGTCATGCAATGATATGTTGTGTGGGCCTCCCACTATGCAGTTTTTAGGCTACATATGAAATAAGTTATAAAGAACTTCACAGGGTGGTGAAAGTGCACGGTGACGAGCTTGATGCTCCTTTCCAATGAATATAGAGGGTCTTATTCTGGTGACATGATGATCAATACCTGGCTGCCGTTTGACAAATACAATCTCCCTCTTATCCATAATAATGTCATCATGTGAGAGTTCTAACCCACAACAGGTACACAACAGGTGTGTGAAGAAAAGGGGTAGAGATTCAACAATAGTTAACAGAGATAAGAAAGACATCTTTGCCATTTATGTATTCTGTTTTATTAAAAAGTAAGGTATTTCACACATGCACATTGCAATTTATTGGTATGCAGCTGAAAACGCCTCAGCACTCAGGCCTTAAATTCCAATGCATGGCTAATAATAAACTTTGTGTGAACAAAAGCTGAACAGAAATATAAATATCGGGTAACACAGAGAGGCACCTGCAATGTGTTCACATCACACACACACACTCTCTGTTAGACAGTTTGAGTCAAAGAGAATGACTGTGTGGTGACAAAAAGTATGTATATAAAGATATGTATATAATGTTTACATATCCGACATTACTCATATCAAATGTATACACTGTACTCTATACCATCTACTGAATCTTGCCTATGCCCTTCGGCCATTGACTCAAATCTCTAGCCACTTTAATAATTAAAAAGTGGATGTAATAAATGTATCACTAGCCACTTTAAACGATGCCATTTATATAATGTTTACATATCCTACACTACTCATCTCACATGTATATACTGTACTATATACCATCTACTGCATCTTGCCTATGCCGGTCAGCCATCGCTCATCCATATATTTATATGTACATACTTGTATTCAATCCTTTACACTTGTGTGTATAAGGTACTTGTTGTGAAATTGTTAGATTACTTGTTAGATACTACTGCATGGTAGGAAATAGAAGCACAAGCATTTCGCTACACTCGCATTAACATCTGCTAACCATGTGTATGTGACAAATAACATTTGATTTGATTTGATTTGAAAAGTATAGCTGGAGTTTCCCAGCATGCAGCTGGACCAACTGTCACACAGTCAGTTTCTAACAACTCAACATAGCAAAACATACACCAGGGGAAATCTGTTTCTTCCTCCTGGTTTGGCCAAGACAGACACACAGGTGGACAAATACTCTGCAAAGAATAGATGATGTTGACATCCTGAGTAGATAGATTTGAGTATGAAAAGATTTATAAACTCTTTTTTTTTTAATTATGGAAAATCTTCACGGAAATCTCATGTTAGCTCCTAGTGCTAAAACAACTTATCTTTTGTGGTTTAGAGTCCAAAATCCCTTTGCCAATTGTCTTACGAATCTGTAATTTCTTTCCTCAGAAGAGGAAGAAGCAACTTGCAACTTCAATGCTGGAACCTCCAGTGTTCAGCCTTTTTTTGTGTTGCACATTTTTATGTTTTTTTTTTATTGAACAATGAATAGTGTTGTACTGAGTTTGTTTAACCTTTAACTGCAGTGGTCAAAATGTAGGGTCACACAGAGTGATTCTTGGTAGTTTTAAACAAATATACTTTGAAACAAAAGTATACACCTCAAACATGGTTATTGGCTTAAAAAAAAGAAGACACCTGTACCGTGTCAGATATAGAGTTGAGATGTATACATTGTTTACTTTGCATCCCAATATCACACTTATATACATCCCAGAAGACTGTGATTTTTAAAATAATCTTAATTAATTATGAAATTATTAAAAAAATATTAATAACATTCCACCCATGAGGCCAAAGATGACGCTTTTGGTCATTGACTGCAGGAAAGGCTACATTATCTTTTATAATTTGTTGGAGGAGCAGTTGGCTCAAAACTCTTCAAGTAAGATCTGAATTAAATGAAACTTCTGACTCCTCTGCTCTTCAATTCCTCCTGCCTTTGCTTTAAGAATAGACAACATTATGGGACCACCACTGTACTACACTTATGCCTATTGGGGCTCTGTGTGAGTAACTAAGGGGAGGTGATCGAGGTAGTCCTGACTCATTTGCGGAAAATGGGGAAACCATTGTTGCGTTCCTCCTCGATGCGCCGGGCCAGGAACTGGCAGCTCCTGCGGTCGTGTCCGGAGCCCAGCAGATTGTGTGTGGGAACAAAGAAGTTGGGGAGCATGCCATCTTTCAGGTGGCCCTCAAAGTCCTCCAGCAGCTGCTGGAAGCAGGGTCCCAGCCGGGCCGCCTCCCAGTCGCTGTCCTGGGTCCTGGAGCAGCAGGCATGGAGCAGGGTGGTCTTGGCATGGTAGGAACAGAACTTGGACAGACTAGGGTTTTCTGCCTTCAGCAAGCCCAACAGGTGCTTCAGAAGCTTCAGACAGTACTTCCTGATGCAAAAAAATGGCAAGTCTGAGGCGCACATAATAATACACAATTGATCAAAGGAAATGGGTTTCATGATGCGTTCTTAAAATGTCGTAAATTTGTAAATACAAGCATACGACTGAGAAAATTTCACTTGAACATTATGACTACAGTATTCATGTTTGTAGTATACATTCTATAGTAGGCTTACCTGCAGCAGGGAGACCCGCTGGCCTCGCAGCAAGTCTTCTGGGAGCCATGATTTGTTAGGATACTCTTCTCCACGTGCGAGAATGAGATGCGCCATACGTCTGTAGGTAACAGGACAAGAATAACATATTTAGGAAACACAGAAAAAGGACATAGCTACATGCCACTTCCCCTTTCTCCGGAAAGGGGAGGAAGCAGTGCTGGAAAAAAAATATGACACCTATATGTGTCCTCTAATACAGGACTAGTAAAGGCCCTAATTTTGTGAGATTTTATTATTTTCAAAACTGTCAAAACATTTTTTATTAAAAACAAAAAAATAATTTGGGGGTTGCAGCATCCTCAGCGCCCTACTTCCAGTGGCTATGCTTTGCACCTCTCATTCATGAATAAATCACAAATAAAAGTGATCGTTTTATTCAAGATGCGTTAGCTTACTACACCACCCGATGTCACAGAAAGGCCAAAAAGATCATCAAGGACAACAACCACCCGAGCCACTGCCTGTTCACCCCGCTATCATCCAGAAGGCGAGGTCGGTACAGTGCATCAAAGCTGGGACCGAGAGACTGAAAAACAGCTTCTACCTCAAGGCCATCAGACTGTTAAACAGCCATCACTAACATTGAGTGGCTGCTGCCAACATACTGACTAAAATCTCTAGCCACTTTAAACATAGGAATTGGATGTAACAAATGTATCACTAGCCACTTTAAACAATTTTGTATATAATGTTTACGTATCCGACATACTCATATCAAATGTATACACTGTACTCTAAACCATCTACTGTATCTTGCCTATGCCGTTCGGCCATCGACTTTAATAATTATAATTGGATGAAATAATGTATCACTAGCCACTTTAAACAATGCCATTTATATAATGTTTACATATCCTACATTACTCATCTCATATGTATATACTGTACTCTGTACTCTATACCATCTACTGCATCTTGCCTATGCCGGTCAGCCATCGCTCATCCATATATTTATATGTACATACTCGTATTCATTCCTTTACTCTTGTGTGTATAAGGTAGTTGTTGTGAATTTGTTAGATTACTTGTTAGATACTACTGCATGGTCGGACCTAGAAGCACAAGCATTTCGCTACACTCGCATTAACATCTGCTAACCATGTGTATGTGACAAATAAAATTTGATTTGATTTGATTTGTTGACTTAATGGTTACAAAAAGGTTACCTCTAGCGCAGACACCTTCCCGTTCCACCGTGCCCTTTCCCTCGTACTTCGGAACGAGGTAGTATCCCTTAAGCTTTTGTTCTTTCTTCACTTTGGTCCCGAGCCAGATGTCTATTTTGTCTATGCCTCCTTGGGTGAAAGTGGGCCAGCTCGAGCGGACCTCAAGCCCCAGAACAATGTCCAATGAGATAGGGACCGCTCCCGTCCCGTTTATCAGTAAGGTCACCGCCGGGCAACCCTTCTTTTTCTTCTCCAACCCCACATCTTGATAGAAGTATGGAAATAAGAAACATTTAAATAAGCAATGTTTTGTATACATAGGCTACATTATAGGCATTTGGGAAGCGCGCGCTACAGCCGTACACACCTCTGAGTGTCTTCACACACTTTTTAACCTCGTTTCTGAACTCGGCAAGCATTCCACTGGCAGATATTGTGTTGTCTTCATCTAGAAAGCGATCCAACGAGTGTTTTCCTCGTTTGAACGCCACGCTGTAAAACGCCCCAACATCCCCAAACGGCCGAATGTCCACCCGCTCGACTGGCACAGTCAACATCACGTCAAATTCGTCAGGATTAGAAATCTATATTGATAAAAAAATCGTCAAAAATCAGTGAAACGTGAAAGAGTGTTGGGTCACACTGGTGATGTATGATTTAATTTAATTAATGACCCACCTTTAAATGTTCGTAGTAACTTCCAGTGCGCAGATCCTTTACATCTTTGAAGCATTCTGTACACTTTTTCATGTGGTCCATTATTCGCTTTACCGTGCCATTGACAATACTTGCTGATTCCGATTTCTGTTTCTTATTAATCTTCAATTGATCAAGGGTTGTGAACAGGATTTTATCCGCATTTGAGTCAACGCTGTAACCCTTTCTGATCATCCTTGATGCTGTTTTAACTTCTACGCACTTCTGTGGCACAGGTGCCTTTTCCTCAGTGGTGCGCTTAGGCTGCTTATGCTCCTTGGTTTTCTTGGGTTTGTTTTCATCAGTGATCTGTTTCGTTTCCATCTTAGTGTCTTTCACTGTTTCCTTTGGAGGTTGCCGGGCACTCATGACCCGAACCGGATTCTTGGCATGCGCTGGTTCCGGACTCTTTGCGCGCACGCTTCGTGGTTTCCCTCTGCCGCTCATTGTAGTAAGTGATGTGACACCGACGAGTTAAAGTGTCTTCTATGCTAGCTAAATGATACTCTCTCTCTCCGTGTGATGAAATGTGAACACTCCCCTTTCTACATACAGAATCCATTCATCGCCCTCTTGTGTCGAAAGCTAGAGACAGAGTAAACAAAAGCGCATGCACGCCCACCCCTCACTTGTGTCATGTATGATTGACCTGAAATGTGCTATTGTCAGGTAAATGACGTGATAAATGCTTGTCGCTCCAAATCCCTATCTTCCATCGAGTAACTTAATGGACTTAACTTTCAGTATGTAAAGGGAGTGCTCCTAATCTCAGATTGTTACCTGAATAAAAGACAACTGTCCACAGAAGCAATCAATCAATCAGATTCCAAACTCTTCACCATGGCCAAGATGAAAGAGCTCTCCAAGGATGTCAGGGACAAGATTGTAGACCTACACAAGGCTGGAATGGGCTACAAGACCATTGCCAAGCAGCGTGGTAAGGAGTTGACAACAGTTAGTGCGATTATTCGCAAATGGAAGAAACACAGAAGAACTGTCAATCTCCCTCGGCCTGGGGCTCCATGCAAGATCTCACCTCGTGGAGTTGCAATGATCATGAGAATGGTGAGGAATCAGCCCAGAACTACACGGGAGGATCTTGTCAATGATCTCAAGGCAGCTGGGACCATAGTCAGCAAGAAAACAATTTGTAACACACTACGCCGTGAAGGACTGAAATCCTGCAGCACCCGCAAGGTCCCCCTGCTCAAGAAAGCGCATATAGATGCCCGTCTGAAGTTTGCCAATGAACATCTGAATGATTCAGAGGACAACTGGGTGAAAGTGTTGTGGTCAGATGAGACCAAAATTGAGCTTTTTGGCATCAACTCAACTTGCTGTGTTTGGAGGAGGAAAGTCAAAGTCACCATTATTAGTCAGTTGTACAACCAAATGCCTTCAACCGAAATGTGTCTTCCGCATTTAACCCAACCCCTCTGAATCAGAGAGGTGCAGGGGGCTGCCGACATCCACATCTTCAGCACCCGGGGAACAGTGGGTTAACTGCTTTGTTCAGGGGCAGAACAACAGATTTTTTCCTTGTCAGCTCGGGGATTCAAACTTGCAACCCTCCGGTTACAAGTCCAACGCTCTAACCACTAGGCTACCTGCTACCTTGGGATCATATGAATGCTGCCTATGATCCCAAGGACACCATCCCCACCATCAAACATGGAGGTGGAAACATTATGCTTTGGGGGTGTTTTTCTGCTAAGGGGACAGGACAACTTCACCACATCAAAGGGACGATGGACGGGGCCATGTACCGTCAAATCTTGGGTGAGAACCTCTTTCCCTCAGCCAGGGCATTGAAAATGGGTCGTGGATGGGTATTCCAGCATGACAATGACCCAAAACACAAAGGAGTGGCTCAAGTAGAAGCACATTAAGGTCCTAGAGTGGCCTAGCCAGTCTCCAGACCTTAATCCCATAGAAAATCTGTGGAGGGAGCTGAAGGTTCGAGTTGCCAAACGTCAGCCTCGAAACCTTAATGACTTGGAGAAGATCTGCAAAGAGGAGTGGGACAAAATCCCTCCTGAGATGTGTGCAAACCTGGTGGCCAACTACAAGAAACGTCTGACCAATGTGATTGCCAACAAGGGTTTTGCCACCAAGTACTAAGTCATGTTTTGCAGAGGGGTCAAATACTTATTTCCCTCATTAAAATGCAAATCAATTTATAACATTTTTCACATGCGTTTATCTGGAATATTTTGTTGTTGTTATTTTTTGTTGTTATTCTGTCTCTCACTGTTCAAATAAACCTACCATTAAAATTATAGACTGATTTCTTTGTCAGTGGGCAAACGTACAAAATCAGCAGGGGATCAAATACTTTTTTCCCTCACTGTAAGTAAGCATTTCACTGTAAGGTCTACACCTGTTGTATTCAGGGCATGTGACAAATCAAATTTGATTTGAAGATGACATCTTCCTTAATATTGTGTCAAGATTCATTTTGAGTGTAAATGGTTTCCCAGAAAAAGGTGGTTGCTCAAGTAACCCTTTGGCTCAAATTACTTCACTCTCTCCTACTGTCCATTCTGTCTATACACACCATTCACATACATTCTGTATATATTTATATTCTGGTTCTAACCTGATGTCTTAATACATTTTTTATTATGTGTGTATTGTTATTGTATTGCTAGATATTGCTGCATTGTCGGAGCGAGAAACATGTGTACGTGTGCAAAAACTGTGTACGTGTACATTCTGGTTGATTGAAACATCTTTAATGGCATGAACAGGGATTCTGCCATCTTGAACAGAGTAAGATGCAACAGCTTCTGCCAATTAAAATGTTTTCCATTGCAAAGTTAACAAAACACCAATTAAAAGTGCTTGGAGAATCAACAATAACTCAGTACACCTAGAGTGAGACAAATGTAAAATGTTTAGCTTTTTTGTTTACTTTAAAGCTATAATACAACATACACTTAACTTTTCTCAAATGTTCTATTTATAAGAGTTTTAAGTTGTATTACCATAGGCTGCTATAAAGCACCAGGTAGTTTACAAACAAACACTAAAAGTAAGACAACAGACTGCGTGAAGAGTGAGTTATAACCATGCCACTCTATGGTTAAAATATCTCACACGGGGGACATGGTCAATCACTTATTTAACCGTACACGTTTAAAACTAGCAATGTGCTATTACAACGTAAATACATATGGATCTAGCCACTTTGAGATGGGAGTAAGAACAAACACTGTCTTAAGGACTAGGCTTATTTTTTTCTTTCCTTCGGATACTTTTGCGATGCATTGTGATTATTAACCAGTCCTTGACTATGGAGTTGAAGCAGCCAATAGGGGGGTGGGGTTGGTTGACCACTGTCCTGCCATGGGTGACTCTGGAGTCGGCAGCGCAGCACAACATTCATTTGGTCTTCTGGGCCTTCTGGGCGGACTTGGTGACCTTGCCAGTGGAGGGAGCTTTCTTCTCCACACCCTTGATCACCCCGACTGCCACTGTCTGGCGCATGTCACGCACTGCAAAACGACCTGCAGAGAGAGAGAGAGAGAGACAGAGAGAGAGAGAGAGAGAGAGAGATGTCAGATCAATGGTAACTTCAAGGGAGAGTCGAATGATTTTAAAAGAATTCCAACCACTCCCAAGAGAACTACTACCCAGCAATACTCACCCAATGGAGGGTACTCAGAGAAGCTCTCCACACACATGGGCTTCCCCGGGACCATATCCACGATGGCGGCGTCTCCAGACTTCAGGGCCTTGGGGTTGTCCTCCAGTTTCTTGCCTGAGCGACGGTCAATCTTCTCCTTGAGCTCAGCAAACTTGCAGGCGATGTGAGCGGTGTGGCAGTCCAGCACCGGGGCATAGCCAGCACTGATCTGACCTGGGTGGTTCAGGATGATCACCTAAAGGAGGGAACATCAGACACAGTTAACATGGTTGTTCTGTCAACACCTGTGTCAGCACTGATGTGGTAACCATGACATTCAATGTTGGCCCCTTTTCTGCCAAAAATAGTTCCCCACAGCTCATCACACTGTGCCACAAATCTATATTTGTGAGAAAAGAGAGAAGAGTGTGAAACAATGGAAAGAAAAATATGGGATATTAATAGTAACTACTAAGCTGTATCATCGCCACAAATACTTTTATCCATGTGATCACTACTGTGTATCATAGTTAAACATAATTGTGTGTGTGTGTGTGTGTGTGTGTGTGTGTGTGTCTGGCCCTGCCCACCTGAGCAGTGAAGACGGCTGCCTCCATTGGGGGGTCATTTTTGCTGTCTCCGGCCACGTTGCCACGGCGAATGTCTTTGACGGACACGTTCTTGACGTTGAAGCCCACGTTGTCTCCAGGCATTGCTTCGGTCAGAGCCTCGTGGTGCATCTCCACAGACTTCACCTCGGTTGTCACGTTAACAGGGGCAAAGGTCACCACCATGCCTGGCTTGATCATGCCCGTCTCCACACGCCCCACGGGCACTGTGCCAATACCTGAGTGAGAGAGGATAAGAAAGTGAGCGTGACAGATGTATCATCATTATGGATGGACAGCCTCTAGGGTGGGTGCGATGCTCACCTCCAATCTTGTAGACATCCTGCAGGGGCAGGCGGAGGGGCTTATCGGTGGGGCGGGACGGAGGCTGGATGGCATCCAGAGCTTCCAGCAGGGTGGTCCCGGATGAACTGCCATCCTTCCTGGTGATCTTCCATCCCTTAAACCAGGTCATCTGAGCATGCAGGAGACAGGAGTTAGCGGTATGTTCAAATCAAAGCTATGAAGTGTGCTGTGCTACACATTGACGTACTTTCTTCAAATTAAAGTGGAGAGCAGATTATATTACATATGCTCATAGAGGGCTCACTGTGGCTGCAATGCTATCCTAGAATAACGACCAGAAATAATAAGAAATGCGCTTTAGTTTTGTGCTTACGTACGTTAGGACTGGCCTCTAGCATGTTGTCTCCATTCCAGCCAGAGATAGGAACAAAGGCTACCATATCCGGGCTGTAGCCGATCTTCTTGATGTAGGTGCTGACTTCCTTCACAATCTCCTCATAGCGCTTCTGGCTGTAGTTGGGCTCAGTGGAGTCCATCTTGTTGATGCCCACGATCAGCTGCTTGACCCCCAGGGTGTAGGCTAGGAGGGCGTGCTCGCGGGTCTGCCCGTTCTTTGAGATGCCCGCCTCGAATTCACCCACGCCAGCCGCCACAATCAGTACTGCACAGTCCGCCTGTGAACACCAGATCATGGGAATAATACATACAATAAGTTTTCAAAAAACGAATATGCAAAGAAGGCACTTTACAACTACTGAAGTTGTCTGGGGTTATAGTACAGCTATAAGCCAACCTTGAAAACCAAAGCTGCAGGTTTAATAATAGACTTCCAGGCCCTGCAGTGAAGATCTGGCAGGTGTATGTGTGTAAGGAAAGACTGTGTCATTGTGGTTCAGACCTGGGAGGTTCCAGTGATCATGTTCTTGATGAAGTCCCTGTGTCCGGGAGCATCGATAATGGTGACGTAGTACCTGCTGGTCTCAAACTTCCACAGTGAGATGTCAATGGTAATGCCACGCTCCCTCTCTGCCTTCAGCTTGTCCAGCACCCAGGCATACTTAAAGGAGCCCTTCCCCATCTGAGAAAATCACACATCACTGGTTATAAACATGTTACTGAGGAGTAACATGGTAGTGAATTTTACTCCCAAAATGCATTTTTGACACATATTGTTATATCTTGTCTATCTTTAAGTAGCCTATAAAGATGATTGGATAATACAATATAACAGCAGTCTTCAAACCCTTTTTATAACACATCGGCTAACAGAAGAACGGACTATCAAGAGTTGATTGCAAAGTACAGTATGAACTCCTACACACCTCAGCAGCCTCCTTCTCAAACTTCTCAATGGTCCTCTTGTCAATGCCACCGCACTTGTAGATCAGGTGGCCAGTGGTGGTGGACTTGCCAGAGTCCACGTGGCCGATCACCACAATGTTGATGTGAAGCTTCTCCTTGCCCATGGTTAAAGTGACAGTGAGAGAGTCTGCAAACGGAAAACTCAGCACGGTCAATGGATCTTAAGGAATTTCCTGGGCAAAAACAGCACAAGGACAAGGACACTACAACTGACTTGCCATTGTGTAACAGCCCCAGCAGCTACTGCCTCAGTATAACTTCTAAGGACAAGCACAGTTTACACACACAACCAATTTCACATTATTGTCACCACGAGACAAATAAGCAATCACATAATGTCAGCAAATTGGGCATCACGTCAGTGGGCACAGAATTGTGTCAAGCTCAAGGCACACTGACAGTTTCTTCCCTCTCCTCACATCCCTCCACACACCTCTCCTCTTCCACTTAGCCGGCCAGCTAGTTATCCCTCCTTTCCTCTGCCACCACAGCTCAGCTCAGTAGTGAGACATTGAGACGATCAGATCTTATGTCACTGAATATCCTCCGTATTCCGTATCAATTTGCTAACTATAGCCTCACAGATAGTCCTCCATTTTGTCATGATCCTTGCCATTGAAAGTGCAGCAGCCATTTCTGAAGCCAGACTACTGCAGTGGATGCATGCACAGGTTAAATGAAGGGGAATAATGTGTCAACAATTTCTGTCTTTACTAGGGCAGTAGTGTGGATTCCTTTTCATTGACTTACAACATGGCAATGACAGATAAACATCACAAATTCACCTAATTTTGCAATTGCCACATTAATCAAAACCCTAGGTTGTTATTTATTTATTTATGATATAACATTTCATTAGCTGAGTAATGTATGGAAATTGTTACAGTAGCCAATTCTGCATGATTATCTAAGTGCACTGGGAGCTGATACCAGATATAATCAGAACTGACAGTTATTTCTACTATAAAATTCTGGTAGCTTTGCAATAGTTAATTTATCTTTGCAATAGTTTTTTTTTTTCACTGTTCATTTTCTTTTGCTGTTCATGTATTTAAAAAAAGGTGCCTAGAAAACGGGGGCGGGTGCTACAATTAGCAGCGCGACCAGATCATTCTAAGGGAGTCTAGGGGATTTAGCAGGCTTTTCAAGCTCTCCTCCTGCCCCTGCCGCCATGTTCTCTCATCTCTCTGTTTACAGGAATAGACTATCTATGCGCATTAGCGGCCGACTGTCGGCTTCCAGCGTCAATGCAATATTCACACGCACACAAACGTTACGGACAACAATATTATAAGAACACATTGAAAATAGAAAAAGATAATTCAATCATTCGCCATTTACAGCATTGCATTTGAGAACAATTTATCAAGGGGGGAAATATTATGGGAAACTGTTGCCTACCTGCTCAAACGACAGTCAAGTTCGGTGCTGATTGAAAGACCGTGTGTGACGAGATGCTGATCCGCTTATATCCCAGACAGTAGGGGGTTATGCAATTGCGCACAATTCTCATACCCCCTCCTAGACCGTCCTAGACAGAGCATCAGAGCAAGGGAACGAGTAGATGAGGCACGCTCAACTCCGTTTTCTTACATTGAGGCAGAGTTGAGTTATGATAACAGGTCCCGCGTTTTGCTAGCGACAACATTGAGTCGCCCATCAGTCCATACTTGTAAACATTGTAATTCTGAAAACGCCTACCTGTACCTATGTTTGTCCTGTACAACCGCAGTCCTTCCGCGTGGTGCTGAAATTCATAATTTTAATAAAAACTTTTATCGAATACAAACCCTAAATTGTTCCTCGTTTGTATTGCTCAACTTAATTTGAATTCGTGCTGAGTTGAGCAACACAAACGAGGAAAAGGTCGGTGGTTATATTCAATAAAAGTTTATTTTTCCTCAGCTAGGGAACGAGCGGCTAGGGATGTATTTTCTGAGATAAATAATAATTGTGTACAAACTAAATAAGGTCCTATAAATAAGACCGACCCTATAACAGAAGCATGGACTCTTAAACATGGGGCCCTGCTATGGAAATAAATTAGAGACATAATGTGTTGTGTAGGCATGTAAAGTACGACTTGCACATATAACATATGAGTTGCACCTGTATAATCAGTTTTGTAGTTGCAAAAAATATTTGCAAACATGTAAATTCTTTTGATGCAGCAATACTCGCAAGCACGTAACGTGATGTATAAAAATATAACACTTGCAAACATGTAACTTGATATGTGAATAAATTCAATAAGATTTGCAAGCATGCAACTCATTTACAACAATTGCAACTGGTGAATCTTCTGTTTTGTAAGAGCTGCTCTGCAAACAAGTGTAGCACATGGGGATGTGTGAAACTTACTCCTCAGCGGGCAGTGTCCCCACTTGCGCCAGCGAATAGCTATCTTTTCGCGTGATGCCGACTGGTAAGACCAAAGTGTATACGGTATATAAGACGCTTCAGGATGGCGGTCACATGTGCTAGCGAGGCAGAGGTCCCGAGTTCTCGCCAGGTATGGGCCAAATCGGAAGTGGTACCACTGACCAGTGGTGTAAAGTACTTAAGCGGCTGGTAATAACAAGTGTCAAGTCTGTCACTCAACCATGAACTGAATTTACTTGCGGTGCTTGTATAATGATTCATAAAGAAACACGTAATGCATTGATTGTTAATGTGTAATTAACATTTACAATCTCTCTATAAAGTTAATACCAACTCATGTCTTTTAACTATTAAACGTCAATTCAGCCTCTATGCAAGGTGTGTGATTTTGATTGTTTGCTGAGTATTTTCTCAACAGCCTTTGTGAAAGAGAGCGACCCGGCCGCTGGTTAGAGGGGAATAAGGCAGTCCAAGAGTTAACACACATACCTAACTTTATTCACACACAGGACAAGATGAACACGGGGATGTACGTGGGTATATACATGAGTATGGTTCTGTAAAGGTACAGAAACAGAGAGATAATTAATATACACATGGGAAGCAGTGAATAGAGCAGGATGAATGTCTGCATATGAAATGGGCTAAAACAGTGAATAAAAAATGGAACAGAACTGCAATAGCACAATAGGTAAGGACTGTCTCTAATGACCAGGTATTAAATAATAGTACAATAATAACAACAGCAGAGTTCATGTAAACATCTTACCTAATACTATACAACGAGGCTATACAAATGGCAAACATAAATAGCAAGCATTACACTAAAGGTAATACTAGCCAATACTAATAACAACTTCAGCATATAACATTGTAATAGCTACGTAGTGCTATACAAAGCTAAGCTAAACAACAATAACAATTTACTCAAGCATCCCATGCACATACTGTATGCCCACCCACAATCACAGACTGGAATACCACGTTCAGGTACAGTATGGCAATATTTACTCCCTTTGAGAGTGTGGGTCAGGCTCGCTGGCCAATCAGGACCTGGAGAGACTGCATGGCTAGAGCGTGCACAGGGGTGTGACACATGGCTATTGTCTGATTGGCTGAAGCTATGAGCTGGAGGAGATGTCGGTCTCTCACGTGAGGGAGAGAAAGGATGAGGAAGGAGGATGGGTGAGAGTCATTCAGCACGTCTCCAGCCAGACATAAACAACAACACACACGCTGGAAATTAGTCCCACAGCGCCCTCGGCAGGGGCATTCTGTAACACTTTGTAAACAAACTGAAGAACGAATCATTTGGTGTGCTGCAGTTCGATCTATATTGTGGTTATCACCCTCATGGCAGTCAAGCAAAACCTTACAAAAAATATTGCAATCACAGTGCAGTATAACTGAATTACACTACAGTATAACTGCAGTTAGAGGGCAGTATAACTGCAGTATGCTGAAAATACTGTGTCCAAAATAAGTTTTTTTTACTGCAGTAATTTTGCAGTGCAACTGCAGTTAGTTATTCTGCAATTACTGTTACCAAAATACCACAGTCGACTGCAGTTACAGCACTTTTACTGCAGTTTCAAAACTGCAATCTCTTTTTGTAATGGAGATTGCATTACATCCCGCAAATAGTCTTCAAAATCGTGTCCGGTTGCGGCCACAACTAGACCTTGTTTCAAATGTAGCAAGAAATAATCATATTTTTATGTCTAGTCATCAACAAATGTGCATTGTTTAAAGCACCATTATACATGTCTCAGTCACAAATGACATCCCTAATAAGCCCCTTATGTAGTGCTGCACGACTTCAGGATTTTTGGAGTTGATTCCAACTCCTGTGGTTGGAGTCGTAGGAGTTGACTCTTGCTCGACTCCCAAAACACTTGGAAACATGCCTACCTATGCCTGGCTGTGGCCCTTCCATCTCTCTCTCTCCCTCGCTAGCTCGCTCTTTCTTTGCTGTGAAAGATTGCGAGAGTTTGTGTTCTCAAAGTAGACTATGGAAATGAGTTTCCTCCTTTGCAAAAATACAGAATCGTAGAAATCTTGACACCCAGAAATAGGAGTCGACGGACAAGGACTGGTGGAATCAATTCTTTAGGAGGCGACTCCCCACCACTACCCTTGTGGTGAACGAATAGTGAACAAGAGGCTTGTAAACATCAGTACTCTTCGTTCGCCAGTAGGCGGTCCTGTGTGCTCTGGGCATTACTGACTCAAATTAATTAAATACGTCGAAAGATTTGTTCTTTTCAGTGGGCTAAAGTACTTAAGTAAAAATACTACAAAGTACTACTTAAGTAGTTTTTGGGGGTAACTATTTATATATCTTGAAAACTTTTACTTTTACTTCACTACATTCCTAAAGAAAATATAGTACTTTTTACTACATACATTTTCCCTGACATCCAAAAGTACTAGTTACATTTTGAATGCTTAGCAGGACAGGAAAATGGTCCAATTCATGCACTGGTCATCCGTGGCCATCCCTACTGCCTCTGGTCTGGAAGACTCACTAAACACAAATTATTTGCTTGTAAATTATGTCTGCATATTGTAGTGTGCCCCTGGCTTCCATAAATTAAATAAATATTTTAAAAATTGTGCCATCTGGTTTGCATAATAAAAGCAATTTGAAATTATTTATACTATAACTTTCGATAATTAAGTCTATTTAAAACCAAATACTTCAAGTAGTACTTTACTGAGTGACTTTCACTTTTACTTGAGTAATTTTCTATTAAGGTAGCTTTACTTTTACTCAAGTGTGACAATTAGGTACTTTTTCCACCACCGGTTCATTTCACTGAACGAGTCGAAAAGAAGCATGGTGCTGCAATTGTAAGAGCGAAAGAGGTCATAGTAGCTAGGATCAGGGCTATCCAGCAGGTCTCTTATGTGGAGGCAGTACAAATAGCTGAAGGAGGGAGATGAGATGGTAGTGGATGCCCCACAGCCTGTAGTGAATGTTGTTCAGAGCGATCCTGAAATACTACTAGTGAATAAGGTGGACTTTGTTTGTGTTTATTGCACAAGTGATAAATTGCACAGGACAAACTAATGAAAAATAGAAGAAACTAGATATCATTGTGAAGGTGTAGAAAATATTTTGGGATCTCCAGGACTTCACGGCTGAAACGTTGAAGGGAATACTGAGCCTGTGTAAGGATGTTAGTAGACATTTGAAATCCTTGTTTGTTTTTGGAATATTTTGAGTATGTTTTTTAACCCTTCCCCTATTATTTATGCATTAAAGTTTCTCAGTTTTCACACCATCCAGTAGGTGGCGGCATGGACCTCTAACGTTTGTTTACGGACCGTCATATTACCATAGAAGAAGAAAAGGCGGCGAGGGCAACAGCAATAGACAGTGTCCTTTGCCGCCGCCTGTCTGGTACTGTTTTCACTCAGTTCTGTTAACGATGGCGAGAGCAGGTGTTCGGCGACTGGAGTGATGGACACAAGCATGAAGATGCGGTCACAAGGGGCGGCGTTCATGCAGGAACCAATGGGATGCTAAATGGGCGTGAACCTTTTCAAGTAAGTCAATACGTTTTGAAAATGTAAAAAAAAAAACAATGTACAACAGGCCACTGTGTGTAGGCTAATGAGCTGCTAACTAGACAGATTTGCTACTCCAGCTGTCAGTAAAGGGAGTAGATGTACTAGTTAGATAGGGCAGGTTGTGGGATGACATTATGGAAATATTCTCCAGTTCTAGTCCTGGAAAAGACAAAGGGAGATAGAATAGTCAGGGTTGTCTAATTGTAATACAAATAAGCATGTTTCTTTGTGATGTTCTCTGTCCACAGAAATGGAGAGCTGCGAAAGCCTGTCTGCACATTAAGTACATTTTTAGAGGTCCCAGTGAATGTCCTAAGAGACATCCTTGAATGCCATGGGTTGTATGTGTACTTATGTCAGCAAATGTTGTTTACAACAATACACACAATGTAGGCTACAAACTTATTACAACTTGAGCAGGCCAATCCTGCTCATGGCGGTATGCAGGCTTCTGTTCCAGCCCAACACTAAAACACCTGATTCAATTATGCTTTAGTAATAATAGCCTACTTACTAGGATGTCTAACATTTACAAACGAGTTAGCTTATTTTTACATTTTGAAATGATATGTTGATTCATTGAAGTGTTTAAAGATGTTTTAAAATGAACTAGTGTTAACCCTATCAGTCCCAGGACCCCAGCAATAATTAGTTTTTCATTTATCTGAATGTCCAGGTCTTATATTTGCCTCACAATTAAATGTTTTACCATTTTTCTTTTCAGGACAACCAGAGCTACAAGTAGAATACAAAACAAGTTGACATAAATAGATGTATTCATGAGTTTTATTGACAAATGTCAATAAAAAAATAAGGTCTGCCAAAGCAAAAACCTGTTTAAAATGATACCAGCAGATAATGTATGAGGCTAACCATAAGCCAGATTTTTCTGACATTAAATTGTTTAGTGCAAATCCAACCCTTGTATTGTAGGTACAGTACTGTATATGAAAATAAGGAGCTGACAATTTGTAGGGTAATTCAAAATGTTGAAAAGGATCTTGGGGTGCGTAATCCTACCTTGTGAATTTGCTGAGAATGATTTTAGAGTACAAGGTCAATGGCATGGAGGAGGATTGCAGAGATTGTTGATGTTGAAGTTGGGTGAAGACAGCTTTGCAAAATGTTTGCAAGTCAAAGCCACAATTTCCTTTACCTAAAGAACCCATTACATGTAGGCCAATGTATTTTACAGGAAGTGAGCTATAATCATCCATATCATGACACAGGTATAATGAAAGAGCCATAAGCTATAATATATGAGAATCAGGATGTTAAGATACCATCATTAAATTGGTAGCATATGACATGGGAAATTCATGCCCAGTGTTTCGTTTACAATGTTATGTGTGTTACTGGTGATTTCTACCCTTTGGTGGGCAAATTTAATAAATATTTGTCAACACATTCACAAATAGTGGCTTTGATCAGTTTTGAGGTTTAGATTGATTGAGGCTCATAGCTAGCTAACAGAAACAAGCAAACATTGTTGTGCAAATCTTTTTTTGGTCTTGCTTGCCCGGAACTAATGGCAGGCGGAACTTTGTTTCATGAACTGAAGTTTTTCAAGCACATATGCTCCTGATTGGTTAACCTGATTGGTTAACGGCAGTGGTGGCGGTGTGCAATTTGCAGAAAGTAGAGCAGAGTTAAACTTTTTATACTGCTTTGCTAGTAGGGTTCTCACCACTCACCTTACCACAACCCCCTGCGCATTGCTCTGCGTGCTCCCTATGAAAATGAATGGGGGGCAGAACTTTGTCTGACGAATTCAAAAGTGGTGAAAACAATATGTTATCAAGTAACACTTCCTGACCGATTCGGCCCATACCTGGAGCGAACTCGGGCCATTTTCCTTCCTAGCACACGTGACCGCCGTCCTGAAGAGTCTTACCAGTCGGCGCTGCGCAAAAAGCAAGCTATTCGCTGATGCTTCTTCAGGCTGAAGAGAAGTTTCACACATACCCATGTGCTACATTTGCATGCAGAGCACTTTTTGTTTTCAACTACAAAACTTTTGACAGAGGTCAGTTGCTAAATTAGTGATACAACTTGAGTGCACAGATTCGAAATCGGCAAATGTAGTTCTGCTTCACAGAAGGTTAATCATTCGCAAGTTTAGTGAATGAGTTGCATTCATTCTCAAATTTAGTTGCATGCTTGCAAATCTTATTTAATTTATTCACATATCAAGTGACATGTTTGCAAGTGTTGTTGTATTTATTTACACGTCACGTTGCGTGCTTGCAAGTTGCGTTTATTCTCAAAAGCAGGACATTTTCTTTAATATTGCAAAAAATGCTCAGCATCATTGCAAAAATGTGTAGAAGAGCAGGATATTAGCTATGAAACGCAGTACGCCAATGGGTCCAGCAATATAAATCAAATCAAATGTTATTAGTCACATGTGCCGAATACAACAGGTGTAGACCTTACAGTGAAATGCTTACTTACGAGCCCCTAACCGACAGTGCAGTTTCAAAAAATACGGATAAGAATAAGAGATAAAAGTAACAAGTAATTAAAGAGCAGCAGTAAAAAAATAACAATATATACAGGGGGATGCCGGTACAGAGTCAATTATGCGGGGGCACCAGTTAGTTTAGGTAGTATACCAGGAAGTGATGCAACCAGTCAAGATGCTCTCGATGGTGCAGCTGTAGAACTTTTAAGGATCTGAGAACCCATGCCAAATCTTTTCAGTCTCCTGAGGGGGGGAATACGTTTTGTTGTGCCTGCTTCACGACTGTCATGGTGTGCTTGGACCATGTTAGTTTGTTGGTGATGTGGACACCAAGGAACTTGAAGCTCTCAACCTGCTCCACTGCAGCCCCGTCGATGAGAATGGGGCGTGCTTGGTCCCCCTTTTCCTGTAGTCCACAATCATCTCCTTTGTCTTGATCACGTTGAGGGAGAGGTTGTTGTCCTGGCACCACATGGCCAGGTCTATGACCTCCTCCCTATAGGCTGTCTCGTTGTTGTCGGTGATCAGGCCTACCACTGTTGTGTCATCGGCAAATTTAATGATTTGTGCTGGAGTCGTGCCTGGCTGTGCAGTCATGAGTGAACAGGGAGTACAGGAGGGGGCTGAGCACGCACCCCCTGAGGGGCCCCTGTGTTGAGGATCAGCGTGGCAGATGTGTTGTTACCTACCCTTACCACCTGGGGGCGGCCTGTCAGGAAGTCCAGGATCCAGTTGCAGAGGGAGGTGTTTAGTCCCAGGGTCCTTAGCTTATTGATGAGCTTTGAGGACACTATGGTCTTGAACGATGAGCTGTAGTCAATGAATAGCATTCTCACATATGTGTTCCTTTTGTACAGGTGGGAAAGGGCAGTGTGGAGTGCAATAGAGACTGCATCATCTGTGGATCTGTTGGGGCAGTATGCAAATTGGAGTGGGTCTAGGGTTTCTGGGATGATGGTGTTGATGTGAGCCATGACCAGCCTTTCAAAGCACTTCATGGCTACAGACGTGACTGCTACGGGTCAGTAGTTATTTATGCAGGTTACCTTAGTGCCTGTGCCCGGGAACACTATGGTGGTCTGCTTAAAACATGTTGGTATTACAGACTCGGACAGGGAGAGGTTGAAAATGTCAGTGAAGACACTTGCTAGTTGGTCAGCGCATGCTCGCAGTACACGTTCTGGTAATCCGTCTGGCCCTGCGGCCTTGTGAATGTTGACCTGTCTAAAGGTCTTACTCACATCGGCTGCGGAGAGCTTGATCACACAGTCTTCCGGTACAGCTGGTGCTCTCATGCCTGTTTCAGTGTTATTTGAGAAGCGAAGCGAGCATAGAAGTAGTTTAGCTCGTCTGGTAGGCTCGTGTCACTGGGCAGCTCTCGGCTGTGCTTCCCTTCCCTTAGTCTGTAATGGTTTGCAGGCCCTGCCATATCCGGCGAGCGTCAGAGCGGGTGTAGTACGACTTGATCTTAGTCCTGTATTGACGCTTTGCCTGTTTGAGGGTTTGTCGGAGGGCATAGCGGGATTTCTTATAAGCTTCCGGGTTAGAGTCCCGCTCCTTGAAAGCGGCAGCTCTAGCCTTTAGCTCAGTGCGGATGCTGCCTGTAATCCATGGCTTCTGGTTGGGGTATGTATGTACAGTCACTGTGGGGACGACGTCATCGATGCACTTATTGATGAAGCCAATGACAGATGTGGTGTACTCCTCAATGCCGTTGGAGGAATCTCTGAACATATTCCAGTCTGTGCTGGCAAAACAGTCCTGTTGTTAGCATCTTCTTCATCTGACCACTTTTTTATTGATCTAGTCACTGGTGCTTCCTGCTTTAATTTTTGCTTGTAAGCAGGAGGATGGAATTATGGTCAGATTTGCCAAATGGAGGGCGAGGGAGAGCTTTGTATGCTTCTCTGTGTGTGGAGTATAGGTGGTCCAGAGTTATTTTCCCTCTGGTTGCACAGTTAACATGCTGATAGAAATTTGGTAAAACTGATTTAAGTTTCCCTACATTAAAGTCCCCGGCTACTAGGAGCGCCACCTCTGGGTGAGCGCTTTCTTGTTTGCTTATGGCAGAATACAGCTCATTCAATGCTATCTTAGTGCTAGCCTCTGACTGTGGTGGTATGTAAACAGCTACAAATAATCTAAGTGAAAAGTCTCTCGGTAGGTAATGTGATCTACAGTTTATCATGAGAAACTCTACCTCAGGCGAGCAATAGCTCAAGACATTCGTAGATATCGTGCATCAGCTGTTGTTTACAAAAATACATAGACCGCCGCCCCTTGTCTTACCAGACGCCGCTGTTCTATCCTGCCGGTACATCGTATAACCAGCCAGCTGTATGTTGATATTGTTGTCGTTTAGCCACGACTCCATGAAGCATAAGATGTTGCAGTTTTTAATGTCCCGTTGGTAGTTTAATCTTCCCAATAACTCGTCCATTTTATTGTCCAAAGGTTGCATGTTTGCTAGCAGAATTGAGGGGAGTGGGGGGTTTATTTGATCGACTCCGACTCCTCAGAAGGCAGCCCGCCCTCTGGCCTCTCTTCCTCCGCCTCCTCTTCGCGCAGATCACTGGGGTCGGGGCCTGTTCCCGAGAGAGCCGTATATCCTTTGCCTCGGGCTCGTCAGAGTCGTGAAAGAAGAAAAAGGATTCTGATAGTCCGTAGTGAGTCATCGCAGTCCTGATGTCTATACGTTTTTTTTCGGTCAGAAGAGATGGCAGCGGCAACATTATGTACAAAAATAGTAAAAAAAAATAAGTTACAACGCAGATAAGAGTACAAAAAAAACACAATCGGTTGGGGGCACGTAAAACGTCTGACTTCTGCTCCATCTTAGCCTATAGGACTGTTCTCCATGTTTTGCACAGCAGGTACATGAGAAAACATTATAGCCATACCCTGGTTGGCTTTAGAATTACCCCAAATGAACCTGTAATTAAGGGCTAAATGAAGAGTCAAGACCATGCATATTTAATAAGATTTCATAAAAATGTTTTATTAAGGCTTCCCGAGTGGCGCAGTGGTCTACTACATATCAGGGTTTGATCCCGGGCTGTGTCACAGACAGCTGCAACCCGGGACACCCATGAGCTCAGCGTCGTCTGGGTTAGGGGAGGGTTTGAGCGGCCGGGATGTCCTTGTCCCATTGCGCTCTAGCGACTCCTGTGGTGGGCCAGGCGCATGCACACTGACACGGTCGCCAGGACTGTGTTTCCTCGAGCACATTGGTGTGGCTGACTTCGGGGTTAAGCAAGTCAGTGTGTCAAGAAGCAGTGCGGTTTGGCAGGGTCATGTTTCGGAGGACACAAGGCTCTCGACCTTCGCTCCGTATGCAGCGATGTGACAAGACTGTAACTACCAATTGGATATCACAAAAAAGGGGTAAAAAGTACCACACCTTTTTTGTATAATAAAAAATTATAATTACAATTAAAAACAAAAACTTTTACATTGGTCATTGACTGAAATAAATGGTTGAATAATGTGCTGTTCTTTATTTTGCTTTTTCTTTCTAAAAGATCAAGCATCAAATTCAACCTGGTATGCCAATATTCAAATTAATTTAAATTCATTTTCCATATTGATTACTTTGAGGTGTATAAAGCTTATTCAGAAACTGACCATTTAAGGTCTCTCAGAAATATAAAAAGTACAGTTCCTTTAGGTGGGGGAAACAGCCTGTGCAATAAATGCCAGCCTCACATAAAGCAAACAAATTGGCCATAATAG
Organism: Brachymystax lenok tsinlingensis; assembly: GCA_030435695.1. NCBI lineage: Eukaryota > Metazoa > Chordata > Actinopteri > Salmoniformes > Salmonidae > Brachymystax > Brachymystax lenok. Next base: position 43,391,780 of record CM059780.1, read on the forward strand.
TAATAATATACCATGATTAACATTGTATGTAGTGTGTAAAGAATGTTGTGTTTATCTGATGAAAAATTTTCACATTATTTAAAAAAATATATATATTACGTAGCTAAGTCTCTTAAACTCCTTAATTGTAGTTGGACCAGCAAGTAAACATGAAACAATTGATCAGTAACTGGTCACCTTCAAACGACCCTCGGCAGCAAGACTAAGATACACAAAGACAGAGTGGAAAAGTACTGGCCTGATTCTCTAGTACATAATGTTAAAAGTTGTAATTTTCAACCATAGACACAACCTTCTCCACATGTATTGTGTGAGCATGAATGTATGTGTGGGTGAGTGTGTATATGTGCTCATCTGTGAGTGTCTCTCTCTGTCCCCTTATAATGCTGCTCCTCACCTATGAGACTGAAGGCCTTCCTGATGACCACAGTGCAGTAGAAGAAGTTCTCCCTCAGGTAGTCAGCCAGCTGGCCCCCCAGCACAGCCAGCAGCCCACAGCCGATGTAGGGCAGAGCCGACAGGGCACCGTTCTAACGGGACCACATACAACAAACACTGGGTTAATGACAGAGACTGTGTGGCTGGGTGTGTGACCAGAACAAATAAACTCACCTCTTTGATACTGAAGCCCAATACATCATTCATGTATGTGGGCAGCAGGGTGAGTAGTGTGTAGAAGGTCCAGTGGTAGCCCACTATGGTCCACAGCGGCATGGACTTCAAGATGGACCCCCAGGGGATGTGGTCCCATCGGAGAGATCTGAACAAAAGAACATCAAAGACGGCCATCTTAAAATAACACTAAACTTGCCCGTGTGAAATATCACTTTTATCACTGGGTTATTTGAGGGTGGCTGAGAAAAGCGCTTTGTTGTTGTTTGGCTAGAAACACCTTTTTTTTCAATGTCTCAATGTCTGCCAAGTGTTGCATAACAAATGTGAAGTAAAAATATAATAAAAGTTATGTGACTGCAATAAAAGGGTTGCATACAACTGTTCATAAACAGGCAGTCAGTTCCTCCTGTTGAGATTGCTGTTGCACCAAATAGTGTGCCAGTTTACACTGCTATTGTACTGAAACAAATAAACTGTACATAACTTCACTGCGTATATGACCACTGTATTCTATATTTATGTACTTAATGTTCATGAGCCTGACACAACCATAGTCTGCCACTTTACAAAGAGATTGGGCATAAGAGATAAAGATCAGACTCTACAATTCCCAGCTGCTTTTGCAACATACCTCCTTATTCAGGGTAGAAGTGATGTAGAGTCTCTCTTGTTCTGAGATCCGCGGGTGTATGCACAATCCCCACAATACCTAAACACACACAGTCAAATAATGCACTAATGGTCAAACTGTACGTTTCTCTGGATAAGAGCATCTGCTAAATGACTAAAATGTAAACACACACACGGACGGACATGCCGCACAAGCTTTGCTTGTGACATGCACTTAAATTCCCCCCAATCATATTTCCCACAGTCGAGGTAGATGCAGATCTGACCAGACAGGGGAAGGGTGACCACTGTACCCAGCTGAGCACCTGGAGAAAGGAGTTGTTTATTAAATGGCCTTGTGAAGAATATCACCTTAACTTAAAAGATGCAATTTGCAGGAATCGTGCTGCCATTTCCTAGTTGCTAAGATTCTAATGGTTCGCCTAATTTCAGTTTATGTGACAAAACAAGTCGTGTAGAGAATCATTGTACCATCTAAACCGCTGTGAAATATATTTTCAACAACCAAAAATATTGTATTGTCAGCTGTTTGAAGCTAGTGTACAAAACCAAAAGTAAAAGACGCAAAAACTAAACTTACATGCTGACCACACCACCTGTGTCGCATGCGTGAGCCTTGAAAAATAAATGTACACATACGTTAGTCAATCATTGCACCCACACTGCTCGGGAGCGTCTGCAAAGCCAGGCGCAAAAATAGAACTTGGTTCTATTTGTGACGCTTAACACTCTGCAAGTCCCGCCTCTCCCATCTCCTCATTGGTTTATAAGAGCATATACCCACGTGGGTCATTGAAAGATGAACTGAGGTCGACACTCCAGTCCAGTTGGTGGTGGTAATGCACCTTAAAGTTGGTTGCCAACTGCCATATAAAGTCCAAAGAAGAAGAAGCCTGAAGGAGGAGCGATTACTAGAAACTAACTCGGTTTACCCTTTTATCTGTGAATTAATTGTCAGAGTAGAGGACCTTGTGCATTTCAGTTAAAATAACAACCCAATGTTTATATCCCAAGACAAATTAGCTATCAACAGCAAGCTAGCTAGAGAAATTGCCATGAATGTTTAATGCTTTTCGACCTGTCCCCCGAATAAATATAGTTGGTTCAGAGTTTGTTTTGATATTTCAGTTGTCCTGAACATGTCTGGTGTGGGTGGACAAAATCAACATGCGTGTGATGGCGCACGTGGACACACGTACGAGCGTTCTGGTCAGCATGTTAAGCACGGGAAGCATATAAATAGCACATAACAGATCTACCGCTTCTTAGACTTGCTTTCAATGAGAATTACAGATCTATAACTCACATTTCTATATGAATCAGGTTGCCCAAAAAGTTACATATTGTAACTTTAAGAAAAATATTATGCTACACATGCAAACATGAGTGAGTCCCCAGAATAAGAAATGTGTGTGGGGTGGGTTAGGTGTGCAATACCAGTGTAAGCGATGGTGAGCAATCGGCTCCTTTCCATTGGTGGGGCCCAAGATGCCCACATGGCGTGCATGGCTGGAAACGTCACTCCCTGTTGACAAACAAAAATATCCCTGGGTTACGACTGGGCACAGACCCAGGACACACTGAGAAGTAATCTGAATAACATGGCAAAGGAACCACACTTTTTTTATATATGTAATTAAGAGGTCATTCAGATGCTATAGTGAGTTCTCATGAGTACTTAACAGAGCTTATAGCAGTCTTGCGTGTACACAAACACACACACAATACCTCTCCGATGCCCTCCAGCACTCTGACAGCGATGAGGTAACCTGCGCCCAGGTCGGCAGCCATGGGGGTGAGGAGAGTGAAGATTACAGTTCCCAGGATTCCTAGGCCCAGCAGCCATTTTGCCCCATACTTGCTTGCCAGGTATCCCCCTGGGATCTGAGTCAGGATGTAGCCGTAGAAGAAGGAGCCCAGGATCCAGCCCTGGGTCACAGAGTCCCAGTCGTACACACTGGCCTGGCAGACACACACAAACACACAGACAATCCTTAGTCTGTCTGGCCAGAGAAAACAAGAGAGTCAACACAGATATGGTTGCTTATCATGTGGTGTCGTGATTAAGCGTCACAATCACAGTGAGGTTGTGTAATGTGTGCAGTCATAGTGGTCGCAGTATTACATTATTTCTCACAATGTGGTTGTGTTTGGGGCGAGCAGTGCTGGGGCTGGTGATACTCACAGTGTGGTTGTGCTTGGGGCGAGCAGGGCTGGGGTGTGCAGGAGACACTGATGTGCTTGTGTTGCCGCTGGCGTCTGTGTTGTTAAGCATGTCAACGCTGAGGTTGACCCTAAGGGCATAGGCCACAAAGAAACCATAACAGAGAGGGAGGGAGGGAGGGAGGGAGGGAGGGAGAGAGATAGAAGGAGAGAGTGGAGGGAGACCAGAGAAACAGAGAGAGTTGTAAGATGCTGTAATCCGTTGGAAATGGACCAGGCACAGTAAAATATCACAATAATCAATGATTATTAAAAGATTCTATTGTCACATGCACCTCATGTTGATCATAGAGGACAGCTACAGTGTTAGCATCTTTTTTCCTTCACAATATTCTACAGCATCTCTCAGCATCTCTCCGCCACGAACACAATTATATCAAGACGACAACATTTTAAACAACGGGGCGACTTCCAGACATTGACATACTAAGCCTAACATGATGACTATGACAAGTCAGATATCGATTTCTGCAACACACTTGAGTTTATCGCATATGTAATTTAGGCTAGTTCTTGGGGGGGGGGGGCCCCTACGGAGGAACATCTGTCAGAACGCCCCAGAATATGTTCTTTAAGTTAAGATAGGAGACAGAGCCAGTCACATGTAGGAACCGATCCAATGAATCATGTTGATGTTGGTTTAGATAGCAGTATATAAGGCTCTATGTAAGGAACAACCTTTTGGAGCGTACTTCAGACCGATACTTATGCATCTAAATTTGACTGTGACCTCTCCAGCTTGCTGACAATAAAGTGTGGCACATTTAATATCTCCGCAACATGCCTAATCAATCAATATTGAAAACTTTCCTGGGTTCTGCACAGACATTTTTTTTTATACCTTTTTACAGATTGACAAATTGGATGTGTAAAGGGTGGTAGATTCCTGCTTGCTAGCTTCACTTTGCTACAGGAGAAGAGTAGCCCCAGTACGTTAATCAACCTTATTTTGTAGACATAAGTCGATTTCTGGGGCTAACAGGAGGCAGAGTCAAGGAGGGGGAATGAACACACCTGACTTAAATTTTGCTTGTTAAATAATAATTATGGGGAGGAATTATTAGTCCAAACAGTTGCAAAATGAAAACAAGAGTTTCTATTGGACAAATTCAGCTAGGTCCCTCCCTGTTTCGTTCCGCTTTCTTCCGTTTAAGAAACGTTTTGCAACAGAATTGGTGTAATGAATACATCCCTCCTCTCTCTGTGTTTACACAAGCAGTCCAATTCTAATCTTTTCCCACCAAATTGGCTTTTAACCAATCAGATCAGCTCTTTGGCCTATAATTGGGCAAAATATTAGAATTGGCCTGCCTGTTCAAAGTCCTTTAGAAATGTTCCTCTACTAGTCTAGGCCAAATAGATATATGGATTTGTCCTGGGCTACAACCTACTGATGCTGGAATTCATAGGATAAGCACCATTCTAACAGGTGCCGATCTTTCTCATTTATTTGGGATTGAGATGCACCACTGAAATAACAGACGTGGGATGTAATGTGAGTCATTCCATGTCATTTCAGCAGGCCATGACACCCACCATCTCAGATTGTTCTGAAATCCGTTCTGTAGTTAAAAACAGATGAGCATTCGGGAAACATCTTGTTGAAATATAATTTGATCTGAGAATTTAAGCTAATTGATTGCACCCAAATTGGTAATTTTAATTTACAGGATTTATATAATACTCTATAATTATAGTACCTAACATCAGGTGTGGACCAAACTTTTTTCTAACAATGAGTAAAACATGCGCAATCTAAAGAAGTGGTCAAAAGCCATCCACGGACCCCTCCATAGCAAACGCCAATACCACCCCAACAACGCGTATATAGTATCAGTTCTCTATTTTTGACAAGTAGTATGGAGCTGCGGCTCTGAATATTGTTTCTTTATCCTATTCTCATTTATTTGGTGATGTTTTTTTCCCTATTCAGAGAAATTTGTTTTTGAAGTTGTTGGGTTTATGTCCCATCCTGATATTACCAGCTTCTGACCACTAGATGTTGCTGTTCCTGCAATTAGGTGATTCTTTTTCAGAGTCCCCCCATTGTTAAAGGAATAGTTCACCCAAATTACATATTGGTTGTCTAACCTTGTAAGTGGCCAGGTAAACAAAATCAAAGCATGGGTTGCTGTTATACCTGGTCCATAGGTTCTTAAACGTTTTCAGCCTGGGACCCAAATTAGAAATGCTGTGTTTTCCTGGGACCCAAGCTTAGGGAAATATGCAACTATACGTAAATATCAGTACATTTCATTGCCCTTATGCCTAAAAAAAAATGCAATAAAGACAAAAACAAATAACAATGAAATACCCCCAAAAAAAAAAAAAAAATCATGTTTATTTTTTCCAATTAAAAACACTCTTACATACCTGTCTAGGTTGGAACTGTTGCTGTTAAAATACAATAAATAATTTAATTCTAAACTGGACTAAATGGATTGATCACGTCACACAGATGTATAACAGAACACACACACACACACAGGCTTTTTGATGGTGCAACCCTGAGTAACAGTACAGATAAAAAATGCAGGCCTACTGTACATCTTACTGTAGAAATTAGTGTTGATAGAAAGTCTAGGTTAGAACTGTTGCTGTTAAAATACAATAATCAATTAAATTCTAAACTGGACTAAATGGATTGGTCACATCACACAGATGTATAACAGAACACACACACACACACACACACACACACACACACACACACAGGCTTTTTGATGGTGCAACCCTGAGTAACAGTACAGATAAAAAACGCAGGCCTACTGTACATCTTACTGTAGAAATTAGTGTTGATAGAAAGTCTAGGTTAGAACTGTTGCTGTTAAAATACAATACAGATTATTTATTCTGAACTGGAACTAGAATAAACGAGGTCATGATGACCTGCTGTAGATGAGCAACCCAGAACTGTGAGTGTGCTGCCATCCTGTTAGATGCTAACATTATTTTATTATAGGGGTTAACATGGACTTTCATTGTGTTCCATGGTGTTTCTCGCCCCCTAGTGGAGCTTTATGGTACTTATAAAGACTGCACGGAAACAGGAAGTAGAGTAGTCGTTCTGCACACAGAGAAGCAGCTAAAAACAACGCTACGGTGCAGCTATTTCTTGTCACGCTTCAGTCTCGGAAAATATTTGTTTCTACTTGCCTTGCATGTAGGCCGTCAACTGTATTAGTTTGCTCGTGCGTCATGTAAACGAATTGTAAAACATATTACTGCCGTTTTGTTACTGTTTCTAGTGTAATATGCTGCGTTATTGTACAGAGGTGGTTGCACATCATTAGAGTAATGAAAGGAGTTGGCTAGTTGCTACTCATGATAATTGGCTATCTGGTTTGCAATCATGCCAGATATATGGTCCCTTGGCACGTGCTTTGTATTTATGCAACTTCGACTTGAAATGTATAATGTACAGCTACAGTATGTCGATGTGAATTGAATACTAAAGTATATTATGTTCTGTATTTCGCAGTTTAACAGCATAAACGCTTTCAATATATTCATTCAATAAAAGTGACGCCTTGTGAGTTTATTGAAGACTCAGTTGTCAGCTGTCTAATTTTGCATGAGAACGCAATTCCAGTGCAGAATATTGAGTGTGTTTGCCTCAAAGCATCTTGCTTCCATTAGTTTATTCCAGTTCAGAATAAAATTATTAAATTGTATTTTACCAGCAACAGTTCCAACCTAGACATGTTTTCAACAATAAGATGTACAGTAGGCCTGCATTTTTCATCTGTACTGTGTCTTAGGGTTGCACTCTCCGCAACTAGCTAGCTTGCTTTCGCTAACGTTAGCTATACGTAAACTAACTCACTTTCGTACATCGCGTTGCTCCGTACAGTTTACCTTATTTTAGCGACCACTACCACTATGTCGCAGTTTTTTACTACGTGTCTTCAGGACTTGCCTCAAATTAATATTAATAATGTACATCGAATTGTTAAATCAGCCTACGAGACTCCAGCTAGCAAGAATGAAAAGGGGTTCAAGATGGAATAGGAAGCTACATAGACAACTATGAAGGTCAGTACCAAGTCAGTGACAGATGAACTATTAACTGTAGCTAGCTAGTTACTTCTTAAAATGATGTAACGTTGACATAATCTACCTGAGAATGTGTGTATTTTCGTTAGCTTGGTTAAGTTATACTGGCTAGCTAATTATATTTGCTAGCTAAAAATAATTGTTATTCATGTCTTCTACACAGTGTCTAACAAAGATACATTGACAGGGGAGATCACCGTGAGGGCTGCCTGTCACAGGTCCATGAGGAAGAGTGAAAAGCCGCACAGCATGAGCGTAGGGAAAGGTTATAGATGGCTATTAGGGACCTTGTTAAACATCTCTGTGGGACACTGTCATCATGGTCAAAATGTGTTGGAGACAGTGTCAACGTTTAATCTTATCAATAGATAGATATTAATGATGGGTCCCAATCCCAATTTAGAATTGCCCACTTAACAGGTTATTTGGTAAAGATCTGTTGATGCAGTGTTTGGTAATTGTGTTACTGAGACACAATATATTCCTGTATAATTAAATGAGCCCCTTGTTAAGACTAGACACTACTATGTTTATTGTTATTTATGGACCACATCATTCTTGTTTCTCACAGTCTTTCGTCACACTTATCTTCCCAGATGGTGTTAAAGCACTCCGTACCAGTGATAGTGGTACCCAGTGTTTTTGTATCCATATGATAAGCCTAAACAGTGGCGTCTTTACGATGTAATGACAAATGTTTGGGACAAAGACTGGGGGGAAATATATATAATCTATGAATCTGTATATTTTAATTCATTTTATTTGAACTTTCGGGCTTGTGCTTTTTCTGGAAAAGTTACATGAGTCTTTGTCATAGTAATCTCTCCAACCTGATGTTAAGGTTTTAAAATGTTTTGCAGAAGTTCTCTCTACAAAGCACTCAATGGATACATGCCTGACATGGACCTTGTCCGCATCTCAGAAACGTATGCCAACTTTTCTCCACTTACTGCCCCTCTTGTGACAACAATGGAAATGTCAGCTGACGTGCCCCTGGTTCAGTCCGCCTTTGGGCCAGTGCAAGCTGGCAGTGTTCTGTCCTATCAGCTTCCACAGCCAAATTGTGAAGATTGCCGATGCCCCTTCTCCACCAATACTTCCATTAGATGGCTACAGGCTTCAGTCTTCCCAGTGTGGTTATGTCCTTAGCCATCAGGAGCAGTTCCACGTCAAGGCACTGTTTTTGTGCAACCCAATTGAAAGCAACACTAGTGTATGTAAATACACCCGCGTTGCTAAAATAAATCCACGTTGCTAACATCACCTAGCACCCAGGCTCTTTCATCAGAGCCTTGAGTAAGAAAAGTTTGGAGGCCCCTATGTAGCCTCGCAGGGGAGTGTCCCACTAGTCATGCCAATACATGTCAATAAAAGTAAATGGACATGGGCTGATCAAATAAATCAGTCGATCCAAAAGGCCTTAACAGCTACAGTGCATTCGGAAAGTATTCAGACCCCTTGACCTTTCCACTTTGTTACATTACAACCTTATTCTAAAACGGATTAAAAAGCTATTTTCTCCCCTCAAATCTACACACATCACCGCATTAATGACGAAGCAAAAACAAAGCAAAAACTAAACTGAAGTATCACATTTACATAAGTATTCAGACCCTTTACTCAGTACTTTGTTGAAGCACCTTTGGCAGCGATCACAGCCTCGAGTCTTCTTGGCTATGAGGCTACAAGCTTGACACACCTGTATTTGCAGAGTTTCTCCCATTCTTCTCTGCAGATTCTCTCAAGCTCTGTCAGGTTGGAGGGGGAGTGTCGCTGCACAGCTATTTTCAGGTCTCTCCAGAGATGTTCGATCGGGTTCAAGTCCGGGCTCTGGCTGGGCCACTCAAGGACATTCAGAGACTTGTCCCGAGGCCACTCCTGCATTGTCTTGGCTGTGTGCTTAGGGTTGTTGTCCAGTTGGAAGGTGAACCTTGGCCCAGTCTGAGGTCCTGAGCATTATGGAGCAGGTTTTCTTCAAGGATCTCTCTGTACTTTGCTCCGTTTATCTTTCCTGTGATCCTGACTAGTCTCCCAGGCCCTGCTGCTGAAAAACATCCCCACGGCATGTAGCTGCCACCACCGTGCTTCACTGTACAGATGGTGCCAGGTTTCCTCCAGACGTGACACTTGCCATTCAGACCAAATAGTTCAAACTTGGTTTTATCAGACCAGAGAATCTTGTTTCTCATTGTCTGAGAGTCCTTTAGGTGCCTTTTGTGAAACTCCAAGTGGGCTGTCATGTGCCTTTTACTGAGGAGTGGCTTCCGTCTGGCTACTCTGCCATAAAGGCCTGATTGGTGGAGTGCTGCAGAGATGGGAGAACCTTCCAGAAGGACAACCATCTCCACAGAGGAACTCTGGAGCTCTGTCAGAGTGACCATCGGGTTCTTGGTAACCTCCCAGACCAAGGCCCTTTTACCCCGATTGCTGGCTGGGCGGCCAGCTTTAGGTTGAGTCTTGGTGGTTCGAAACCTCTCCCATTTAAGAATGATGGAAGCCACTGTTCTTGGGGACCTTCAATGATGCAGAAATCTTTGGGTACCCTTCCCCAGATCTGTGCCTCAACACAATCCTGTCTCGGAGATCTACGGACAATTCCTTCGACCTCATGGCTTGGTCTTTGCTCTGACATGCACTGTCAACTGTGGGACCTTAAAATAGACAGGTGTGTGCCTTTCCGAATCATGTCCCAGCAATTGAATTTACCACAGGTGGGCTCCAATCAAGTTGTAGAAACATCAAGGATGATCAATGGAAAAAGGAAGCAGCGGAGTTCTACTTTGAGTCTCATTGCAAAGGGTCGGAATACTTTGTTTTTAGTTTTCAATAAATGTATAAACATTTCTAAAAACCCGGGGTATTGTGTGTAGATTGAGAAAAATTCATAATTTAATCCATTTTAGAATAAGGCTGTAACGTAAGAAAATGTGGAAAAAGTCAAGAGGTCTGAATACTTCCCGAATGCACTGTATCTCTCATTTTTCTTGCAAATGCTTTTTTTGTTAGTTAATTTCTCTTTTTGTTATTATTCAAGTGGAATGTATGTGTAGGTCTCTAGATTATTAACTTTTTTGATCAGCCCATGTCCACTAGCTAGAAACAAAGTATTTTCAAGTCCCTCAGTCGAGCACCAGAATGGGGTGTATTCACTAGGAACCAAACAGAAGTAAACGGAATGAAACGGGTAGGGAACTACCTGAATTTGTCCAATAGAAACTTTTGTTTTTGATGCAAATCGCAACTGTTTGAAACAGATTGGACTAATGATTACGTCCCTGGGGTGCAATCGTTGGTCCAAACTGTAATAAACGGTAAACGTTTTGCATCGAAAACATGAGTTTCTATTGGACAAAAATTCATTTAAGTCCCTTCCCGCTTTGTTCCATTTTCTTCAAAGTGACTACACGCCATAGGGCACGTTCAACAGGACACACCATTTTGGAATGTTCAGATAAAAGTATGTTTATGTAGAACAAACATGCCTCTCCAACATGTAAAACAAGGAATCATTTTGGCTCTATTTATGGCATTTCTATCTGCAATGTTCGACAACTGAACGTGGAGCAGATTCCCATAGTTATTTTCTTAGTGCATTTGGGTATGCTTTCTTTCCATCAGCTGATTTTTGTCAACGAAGGGTTAGACAGTTTTGCAAGCAACAGAGGCATTAGTTAACTAACATTACACACAGAATTTAGCTGAGTAAATGTTTTTAAATTAGCTAGAAGCATAGCAGTGGGAAGTAATCTGCCTGCTACATCGGTCCGCTAATAGAGAATAGTAAAGGCCGTGCCCTTACAAAAAAAAAGTCAGTTTGTAACTGCAGTCGACTGTAGTATTTTGGACCCGGTAATTGTACTACAGTCTGACAGTATTTTTTTTTTGCAAGAGTGAGCTACTTGTGAAAACTATTGAATAGTTTATTTTAATAAATAAATGTTTCAAATAAACAAAGTCCAATTTTTCAGGGGGTGCTACGGAACCCTCAGCACTCCTACATCCCGCGGCTATGTACTTAGGGCCGACTTTTCGGGGTTAGCCCCAGAAACATGGTGCCAAAATAGCCAATGTGAAATTGGGTAAAGAAAAACGCCTAGAATGCTCACTGTCCATCACAAGAGTTGCACTGTTACTTAATTTATGCTCGTGATGCCTGTAATGCGTTCCGCATTCTTTTGATAAGTAGATGCATACTTTCTCCATCTGAGGGGGATTAAAAAAAACTTTCACCCGGGCAAATCATTGGTTGCTATGAATAACAAATATAGTTGCTATGCAGGCTCTTCTCACTAAGCCAACTAGTAAAGCTACAAACTCTACAACTGGAAGTGCAGGAAACGCGCAATTTGTCTGTTTTTATATTGACATTTGATTGGATATAACCATTATAATAATATTGTTTCATGATTTCGCCTGGATCAGAAAAGTTGATGTCTCGTTCGTGAACATCATTCTGACAGGAGCGAGGTCAAATTTCAAAAGTAAAACATTGTTTACGAGGTCAGACAGGCTGTCTTCAAGGTTTATACAAACCATCACTGTTGGAAATCAAATACTAGTGCAAGAGGTAATGTGTTAGTGTTAATGCATTTCTTATTGCTTTGCTTATAACATTGGTTACGTGTCAGAGATATAATGTTGGTCGCATATGTTTGTCCGCGAAATTTCTGCCTTGTTCATATGCTAGTCGGAACTAAGAAACTGACATTTCCGACTTGCTAACTGGTTATAGTTATTCACTTGCTGCGTTCAACCAGTTGGCAAGTCGGGAATGTCAGAGTTTCCTAGTTCCGACTAGCACGTGAACGGGGCTTAGCTCCGGTAGAAAAGCTTTGGTAAATGTTATGAATATTCATGAGTCTCGAACCCGTCGGGTTATTGAGCTTATTGGAGCCCTTAACAAAACATGCAGACAATTTCTCTCGCTTCGGATCTGAAACCAGTACAGCAGTAACCACCAACTTCAATGATAGTTAACATAACATGTATATTCAAATTAGAAATTCCAGTGCCCCAAGAACATTGTCACAGAGGGCTTGCTAGCTCAATAGTGTACAACTGCAGCCTACAATTCGGGCGTTCCTGCATGCAGGCATTCCCCCCTCCCCTCATTCTCAAACATGTAACTGATGAGTTGTGAAAATAAAAAAAATAAAACGTTTGTAGTTGTATTCGCAAACTTGTAAGTTAATATTTGTTATCAATAATTGCATCTGTTAACCTACGCATGTACATTTTGCACGCTTAGAGTTTGGGAAGTACTTTAGCACCCTACCATGACAAAAATATTTGTAGATGTTCAAACCAGTGGCGGGGGGTACCGTTTAAGAATACTATTAAGAGCATGGCGTTATTTCTATTACAGCATTTTGGATGACTCATTCATCTTCCATTCACCAAGCTCAATGTCACATTTATAGGTTTAGTCTACTACATGATATTCAAGTTTTCCCTACACCCATCATGAGGTTGCTACAACAAAGCCTACGAATGAAAGTTTACAACGTAGGTGCACAGGTCAAGAGAAATTAGAGTAATCAAGGTAACAGACAATCACACATTCAAGACCGCCTTGCACATTCTTTCCTGCATCTAGCTGATCTAGGTTGTAATCATTAGGCCAACAACAAATTCAGGTATGTTTATCCCAGTTGCGTTCCCTTCTGTTTAAAAAAAGTTAAATCGGTAGGGCTGCCGTCTTATCCGCTCTTAACCAATCATGCTATTTTGTTTTTTTTCGCGTTCGTTACTTGTTTTGTACATAATGTTGCTGCTACCGTCTCTTATGACTTAAAAGAGCTTCTGGACATCAGAACTGGGATTACTCACCTCAAATTGGACGAGGAGTTCTTCAATGAGTTGGATATACGCGGAAGGGAACTGACCTCCCAAAGATTTGCATCAGCTGTCGAGTGAACGCTGGCGCACCTAGTTGCCGCTGCTCGCTGCTGGAAACCTTTTTTTTACTTTTAACTTTACAGACTCACTTTATGGTTCTATGACCTAATTGGACAGTGTAATTGCCTTCATTGGGAATACTTTTACGATCTACCGGCATTACCCTTTTTCTGAGTCTTCACAGTTAGCTCACCTGTTCTGTTCTGGTTTGAGCCTCATCTGGCGTTTTCACTGGCCGTCGATGCTGCTTAAATCTTCATCAACAATGTGGACTGGTAGGACATACTTCTGGTTTGTCTGTGCCTGGCTCTTTCTACTGCCTGTTCACCTGCTAGTGACGGGTTTGCATCAGTATTCGGCCATTGTCCTGCTCCGGCTGCGCTGTCATCTGCCTGGACCTGCGCCGGAGGCTTTCCATCTTCATCCGGACATCGCCTTCCAGCCTCGTCCGAGATATATCCACCGAGGGTCGCACCTGAATTTCCACCACAACAGCTCAACAGTAATAAAGTCCATCTGGTCCAGCTCTCGTCGCCCTCTACGTTCCACCAACCGGGCTGTTGACCAGTGTGTTAGCCCACCTAGCTCGGTCGGCTAGCACACCCACCAGCTGTGACAACACCGCACTCAACTTCGATCTGCTCAACATCCGCTCACTGACAGACAAGGGACATTTCATCCAGGACCTCATCTCTGATCGTCACCTAGACTTTCTTTGTTTAACTGAGACATGGCAACAGCCCAACGACTTTTCTCAGCTGAATGAATCCACTCCCAGTGGGTTTGTTTACATCTGTCAACCCCGTGGCTGTGGCCGGGGAGGAGGTCTCGCGATAATTTATCGTGAGAAGTGGAAAGTCTCGCCGTTGTCCGTGCCTGTCTCTAGCTCGTTTGAGTGCCTGTCTCTAGCTCTGTCTGTAAGTTGTCTGGTCCCACTCCAACCATCATTGCTACGGTCTACCGTCCCCCTAAACCGAATAGTGAATTTTTAAATGATTTTTCTGCTTTTCTCACTGTTATCTTCTCTCACCAAACATAATACTGCTGGGTGATTTTAATATTCACATGGACAATATCAATCTGCCTCTTACTAAAGACTTCACTTCCTGCTTAGAGAGTTTTGAATGCCAGCAACATTAATTTCCCCACACACTCCAAAGGACATACTCTGGATTTAATCTGCTGCTCTGGTGTCACCCCTTCTGACCTTACAGCTATTGAGCTCCCCATAACTGACAATTTCTTCCTCTCATTTACAGTGGAACTCACTCTCTCCATCTCTAAAATATCACGCCTCATTTCATTTCGGAATATAAAGAATATCAATCTCGCCACACTCACTTCAAGTATCCACTTCTTCTGCCTCCCTGACACTCACAATCTATCCACCCCTGATGATCTGGTCTCTCACTACAACACTGGACTCCATAATATTCTAAATTCCCTTGCTCCGTTAAAAACACGATCTGTTTCTTTTTCTGTCTCCGCTCCTTGGTTCACCCCCGATCTTCGTCTCTTGAAAGCCAAAGGTCGGCAACTTGAACGTCTCTATAGAAAAACTGGTCTCACTATTCACAAAGAAATGTACAATAACCACATCTTACATTATAAGGACTCTGTTGCTAGCACCAAAACCAACTATTACTCCAGTATAATCATTGCTAATAAAGGAAACTCCAAGTCACTGTTTTCCCTACTTAACTATCACCCAACCCCAGAACTTTCTCCCCCCTCACTTGTATACAACCTCCTTCTGCAACTCCATTGTCATTTTTTACTGAAAAAAATCAAAATCATTCACCAGCACCTTGGATCTATCCCTCACCTCAGCATCTCAGTCGACTTTCACCCATCCACACATTCATTTTCTTCCTTCCAGCTACCCGCTATTTCAGAAATCACAGAATTGATCAGGAAATCCAAGCCTTCCACTTGTCAACTTGACCCCTTTCCCACACAACTTGTTAAAGCCTGCCTTTCCTCCCTGGTTCCCCTCATTTCTGCTATCATCCACTCCTCTCTCACTACTGGAACTGTTCCTACATCTTTCAAAACTGCTGCTACTACCCCAATTTTGAAAGAAATTGGTGCGGATCCCTCCGACTTCAACAACTTCCGTCCTGTAATCAATTTACCATTCATTTCCAAAATTCTTGAAAAAACAGTTTCCTCTCAACTCCATTCTCATCTATCCCACAATAACTTGTATGAACAGTTCCAGTCCGGTTTCCGTCCACTTCATAGCACCGAAACAGCACTTATCAAAATCACCAATGACCTCCTTATGGCAGCTGATTCTGGACTTCTTACCATCCTCATCCTCCTCGATCTGAGTGCAGCCTTTGATACCATCAGTCACACCGTCCTCCTCAACAGGTTATCTTCCATCGGCATTAGCCACACTCCGTTAGACTGGTTCACATCTTATCTCTCTGGCCGCACTCAGTTCATTCAACTTAAATCTTTTAAATCCGGCAATATCTTCCGCAAATTCAATATTGAATTCCACTGTTATGCTGATGACACCCAGCTCTACTTTTCGACCAAACCCTCGTCCACTCTCCCGCTCACCTCCCTTACTGACTGCATCTCGGAAATAAAAACCTGTTTTTCCCAAAACTTCCTCAAATTAAAGAGTAATAAAACTGAGGTTCTCCTTATTGGCACTAAATCTACTTTATCCAAAACCGACAGTTTTTCTCTTAATATTGATAACTCCTCCGTTTCACCCTCCCCACAGGTTAAGAGTCTGGGTGTCATCCTTGACAGCTCATTATCTTTTCAATCGCACATTAATAACATTACACGGTCTGCCTATTTCCATCTACGAAACATCAATCGACTCCGTCCCTCCCTTACCCCCCCATACTGCCGCCGTCCTTGTCCACAGTCTCGTCACTTCCCGTTTGGACTACTGCAACTCTCTCCTTTTTGGCCTCCCTCATAAATCCCTCCATAAACTTCAACTGGTCCAGAATTCAGCTGCCCGCATCATTACTCGAACCCCCTCCATTCATCACATCACTCCTGTTCTCCAACAGCTTCACTGGCTCCCGGTCCAGTTCCGTATCCAATTCAAAGTCCTTCTGTTAACATTCAAGTCCATCCATAAACTCGCCCCCCCATATTTGTCTGATCTCCTCCAGGGTCCAACTTCCACCCGCTCCCTTAGATCCTCTTCCTCCATACACCTGTCTGTCCCCGCCCGCCTCACCACTATGGGGAGCAGAGCATTCAGCCGCTCTGCTCCCGTCTCTGGAACTCATTACCATCCCAACTCAGAAACATCGATTCATTTTCCCATTTCAAATCACAACTCAAAACACACCTGTTTAAAACTGCCTCTCACTTGACGTCAATTGCTCTGCTTCTTTTGTTGTTTTTAATGCTGTTCTATGCTTTTAAATGTCTTATGTTTCCCTGTACGGTGTCCTTGAGTGTCGAGAAAGGCGCCTTAAATAAAATGTATTATTATACTACGGACACCCAAGCAGGCCCAGATCCCTGTGATTCGCTGGAAAAGAAAACGTAGGTTTCGCGGAAGGAGATCAGGATGCCTTGTGAGGACGAGTGGCTAATCTGCCTTTGCCTTCCGTTCTGCTATCTAACGGTCAATCGTCAGAAAATAAATGGGACGAACTGAAAGCAAGTATATCCTACCAACGGGACATTAAAACGTATGTTTCACAGAGTCGTGGCTGAACGACGACATTAAGAACATACAGCTGGCGGGTTATACACTATCGTCAGGACAGAACAGCAGCCTCTGGTAAGACACGGGGCGGAGGCCTATCCATGTTTGTAAACAATAGCTGGTGCACGATATCAAAGGAAGTCTCAGGGTTATGCTCGCCTGAGGTAGAGTATCTCATGATAAGCTGTAGACCACACTATCTACCTAGAGTTTCTGTATTTTTCACAGCTGTCTACATACCACCACAGACCGAAGCTGGCACTTAAACCGCACTCAATGAGCTGTATTCCGCCATAAGCATACAGGAAAATGCTCATCCAGAGACTGCGCTCCTAGTGGCCGGGGACTTTAATGCAGGGAAACTTAAAATCAGTTTTACCTAATTTCTAATCGGCATGTTAAATGTGCAACCAGAGGGGGAAAAATAATTAGACCATCTTTACTCCACACACAGAGACGCGTACAAAGATCTCCCTCGCCCTCCATTTGGAAAGTCTGAGCATAACTATCCTCCCGATTCCTGCTTACAAGCAAAAATTAAAGCAGGAAGCACCAGTGACTCGGTCTATAAAAAAAGTGGTCAGATGAAGCAGATGCTAAACTACAGGACTGTTTTGCTAGCACAGGCTGGAATATGTTCCGGGATTTTTCCGATGGCATTGAGGAGTACGCCACATCAGTCACTGGCTTTATCAATAAGTGCGTTGAGGACATCGTCTCAACAGTGACTGTACATACATACCCCAACCAGAAGCCATGGATTACAGGAAACATTCGCACTGAGATAAAGGGTAGAGCTGCCGCTTTCAAGGAGCGGGACTCTAACCGGGAAGCTTAAGAAATCCAGCTATGCCCTTGGACACACCATCAAACAGGCAAAGCGCCAATACAGGACTAAGATGTAATTGTACTACACCGGCTCAGACGCTCATCAGATGTGGCAGGGCATGCAAACTATTACAGACTACAAAAGGGAAGCAAAGCCGAGAGCTGCCCAGTGACACGAGCCTACCAGACGAGCTAAATAACTTCTATGCTCTAGGCAGTGGCAAAGAACAAGCCATATCTCAGACTGGCCAATAATATTTTATTTTTAAGATGTGCAAAAATAACACAGACACTGGACAGGGGAACTGTGCATAGAAGGCCAGCCTCTTCTCTGTTGACGTTGAGACTGGTGTTTTGCGGGTACTATTTAATGAAGCTGCCAGTTGACTTGTGAGGTGTCTGTTTCTCAAACTAGACACTATAATGTACTTGTCCTCTTGCTCAGTTGTGCATCGGGGCCTCCGACTCCTCTCCTCTTTCTATTCTGGTTAGCGCCAGTTTGCGCTGTTCTGTGAATGGTGTAGTACACAGCGTTGTACGAGATCTTCAGTTTCTTGGAAATTTCTCACATAGAATATCCTTCATTTCTGAGAACAAGAATAGACTGACGAGTTTCAGAAGAAAGTTCTTTGTTTCTGGACATTTTGAGCCTGTAATTGAACCCACAAATGCTGATGCTCCAGATACTCAACTAGTCTAAAGAAGGCCAGTTTATTGAAAATCACTGAGGATGGTACTCCCCTTCCTCCTCTGAGGAACCTCCACTGGTTAATGATTAATCTTGCTTGCACGCCATCTCACGCCCGTTAGACTTTGAATCGGATTTGAAAATCTGCAGAATGTCAGCCTAGTTCCATCTCACTCCATATGCTCCCACTGCTGGCCACTGGGCTTCCTCTCCTCACCATATTTGGTGGGATGTGGGAATTCCAACTGGATGTATCAGATTTATACCGTGAAACATCAGACTCCTTATTCTGTGGCGCCATTGAGTCCATCTCCATTTTCAAGTAGTCAATTATCTTATTCTACTACTTCTGAGTTGGCAAACAAACTGAAGGGGTGCACACTGCCACCTGGAGTGTTGTTTGAACAAGTATAAAAGCAAAGGTTGGTGATTTACTGCTACCTGGAATGTTTGTTTACAGGTATAATTCATTGGCTGATCCTTCCTAACCTCTATAAAATGTCCCCTTTTCAGGACCCTGTCTTTCAAACATAATTCGTAAAAATCCAAATAACTTCCCAGATCATTGTAAAGGGTTTAAACACTGTTTCCCATGCATGTTAAATGAACCATAAACTATTAATGAACTTGCACCTGTGGAACGGTCATTGCAGGTGCCTTGGTGGAAGAGTGGGGTAACATCTCACAGCAAGAACTGGCAAATCTGGTGCAGTCCAAATTTAGGAGATGCACTGCAGTACTTAGTATCTGGTGTGGCCACCAGCTGCATTGACTGTTACTTTTGATTTTGACCCCCCCACTTTGATCACGGACACATTCCATTTCTGTTAGTCACATATGTGGAACTAGTTCAGTTTGTCTCAGTTGTTGAATCTTATGCTCATACACATATTTACACATGTTAAGTGACAGTGAGGACGTTTCTTTTTTTGCTGAGATATATCACAGTTGAAGTAAGAAGTTTACATACACTTAGGTTGGAGTCATTAAAACTAATTTTTCAACCACTCCACAAATGTCTTGTTAGCAAACTAGTTTTGGCAAGTCGGTTAGGACATCTACTTTGTGCATTTCACAAGTAATTTTTCCAACAATTGTTTACAGACAGATTAATTCACTGTATCACTATTCCAGCGGGTCAGAAGTTTACATACACTAAGTTGACTGTGCCTTCAAACAGCTTGGAAAATTCCAGAAAAGTATATCATGGCTTTAGAAGAGTCTGATAGGAGGTGTACCTGTGGATGTATTTCAAGGCCTACCTTCAAACTCAGTGCCTCTTTGCTTGACATCATGGGAAAAATCAAAAGAAATCAGCAAAAACCTCCACAAGTCTGGTTCATCCTTGGGAGCGATGTCCATACGCCTGAAGGTACCACGTTCATCTGTACAAACAATAGTACGCAAGTATAAACACCATGGGACCACGCAGCCATCATACCAATCAGGAAGGAGAAGCGTTCTTTCTCTTAGAAATGAACGTACTTTGGTGCGAAAAGTGCAAATCAATCCCAGAACAACAGCAAAGGATCTTGTGAAGATGCTGGAGGAAACAGGTACAAAAGTATCTATATCCACAGTAAAACGAGTCCTATATCGATATAACCTGAAAGGCCGCTCAGCAAGGAAGAAGCCACTGCTCCAAAACCGCCATGAAAAAGAGACTACGGTTTGCAACTGCACATAGGGACAAAGATCGTACTTTTTGGAGAAATGTCTTCTGGTCTGATGAAACAAAAATAGAACTGTTTGGCCATAATGACCATCGTTATGTTTGGAGGAAAAAGGGGGAGGCTTGCAAGCCGAAGAACACCATCCCAACCGTGAAGCACGGGGGTGGCAGCATCATGTTGTGTGGGTGCTTTGCTGCAGGAGGGACTGATGCACTTCACAAAATAGATGGCATCATGAGAAGGAAAATCATGTGGATATATTGAAGCAACATCTCAAGACATCAGTCAGGAAGTTAAAGCTTGGTCGCGAATGGGTCTTCCAAATGGACAATGACCCCAAGCATACTTCCAAAGTTTTGGCAAAACGGCTTAAGGACAACAAAGTGAAGGTATTGGAGTGGCCATCACAAAGCCCTGACCTCAATCCTATAGAACATTTGTGGGCAGACCTGAAAAAGTGTGTGCGAGCAAGGAGGCCTACAAACCTGACTCAGTTACACCAGCTCTGTCAGGAGGAATGGGCCAAAATTCACTTATTGCGGGAAGCTTGTGGAAGGCTACCCGAAACATTTGACCCAAGTTAAACAATTTAAAGGCAATGCTACCAAATACTAATTGAGTGTATGTAAATTTCTGACCCACTGGGAATATTATTCTGAATTTCACATTCTTAAAATAAAGTGGTGATCCTAACTGACCTAAGACAATTTTTACTAGGATGTCGTCAAGAATTGTGAAACAGTTTAAATGTACTTGGCTAAGGTGTATGTAAACTTCCGACTTCAACTGTATATATTAAGTCTGTACACCCAGAACTACTTCAAAATGGTGAAAGTCCTCAATGGCGCTGCCCATGCTAACACTGGCTTTTGGGCACTAGAACCTTATTTTTCTATGATCAAATCAGAACTTTGGGGATGAATTTGTTTGAGGTCATTCATTTCAATCAAAGAATGGGAAAATCATCAAAAAGTTATATTTTAAGCGACACAGTTTTTGCGCATGTGCACAGGTTTGCTTCAAGCTGTTCACAGCGTGGTAGCCAGGCATCAAAATAGAGAAGTTGATCATCGCGCGTCAACGCTCTTAGTTGTTGCGGCAATTGACCCACTATGCTGTTTATGCATCTACATCCTATCGCAGTCTACCTTTAAATTAGTTTTTTCTAATTCTAATTGTTTGAAATGGAATGGATCAGAGCCTATTGGCTTGAAACTGATGCTGACCCTAAAGGACCCAGCCAGCATTATAACTACACCTTTCTGTTGAATGAGAGTCCTACTGAAAACTAGTAGGAGTAGAAATTACAGTTCACACAAAACAGACTGTCTCCACTGCGTGAGGGTGTACTGTTCACACACACACACACACACACACACACACACACACACACACACACAACAGACCAATGGTAATTAGTCATGACCAAAATGTATCGAGTGCAAAATAATATAATTCAATGATGCAGACAGCATAGGAACCTAAGGACATGTCTTGTTGATCTGGGACAACTGCAATATGACAGACATGGAAAAAAGCCATATGTGAAAAATCCCAGCAGACACATAAATACTAACATTTGTATCATTTAAAATATCTTGTTAAGAGTAGCAATTGTATTACAGTACACTTTATTAAAAAAAGGATAACACCTATATATATTTGAACTAACATAAGCTACATTGTTAGAAAAACTATAATGCTACTGCTTAACAACCATGCTCTAGCTACTCAACCTTCTCTCAATCACATTTCCCAATTTAATTTTCTTGTCATCTCTCTACAGCACCAGCAATGCCCATGTTTACATTTCATAATGTAAACATTAAAGTACTGATACAATAGAATATAATTTGTTAACATTATCTGTGTTAAGTTAAAGAACAGAGACTGTATTTCATTAATGATTCAGTTCTACTTCTCTTCTCATTTCTTTTCCATCTTTTAAATCTGCATCCTCCCAAATCTGCACCCTCTCATACTCAACGCTTAAAATCTTATCAGTCAAGAGCCAAACCACACACACGTTTGTGTGCGCGCGCAGAATCTCAGACCAGTTTGAGAATCGACACACCCAATTTCACAAGGCAACTTAGGCCTACATTTAATATTTGTCAGTAGTACAATATTTCATGACCTTGTCGGCGATTTGACGCTGGTACTGTAGACCAAGCCAGTCAATCACATATCTTATGATCACACCAATTATTACGAGAGGGATGACCTCGATTAACTAAGGATTAGCTATGAGGGAAGTACAGTATCATATCTCCTGGATAAATCATAAAAACAATAAGTGCATAATTTCATCACTGGCAGACATGCCTGCTCCTAACATTTTACTTTAACAAAGAAAAGCAATGCTATGACATAAAAATTCCATAAAAACACACAATGCAGTTTACCAGCAACTGCAACAAGTAATTCATAATAGAAGTATCACCCAGATAAAATAATTGCTGTATATTTGCTGTAAAGACTTGAAGGCTCTTTTCTGCCTGAAAAGGAACATTTTCGGTCTGAAGAAAAAGCTAATGGACTGAACGAGTACATCACTAGACGGGAACCAAAGCAGATAAAAGTGAACCCTATCCACCTGAATCTGCACTTTGACACTTTTGGAATTGAACTGTCTGGCTGTGTCTGTAACAAGACTATTTCAAAACCTTTTTCCATCTATTATGAGAGTTGCATTTGCCCTCACGTGTGCTCCTCTTGTGCCATGTCCCAAAAGTTCACAAATAGAGCTGAAAAATAACCCCATCTGTCGCATTTCCTTCCCTCTTCCTCTCCTTTCCTCCTGTACTCAGACAAAGCTTTACGGTGAGGATTCCCTGCAAGACAGAAGAATCACCAAAAGGGGAAGTTTTTTTTGGCTAAGCTCAGCATGATGCAGCTTAACCCAGTTAGGCCCAGTTCAGCCTACCAGTTAAACACAGTTCAGCCCAGTTTTGTTGGGGTACAGTAAGAATGATTGTAGTCCAGATGAGGGTTTCAACTCTCCAGCCCTGTAGTCTCAGATGGATATGGAGTTGCCATTGTGCTGGTTGGGGGGTAGACTGAGGCTGGGACTGAGACCCAGGTTGAGGTTGGGCTGGGGGTCAGAAGGGGTCAAGGCCACACCATTAAGGTTGGGCTCAGATTCTGTGGTATGTGTCATGTCATTGAGGTTGGACTGGGGGTCAAACGAGGTCAGGGGCAGGTCATTGAGGTTAGCCACACGACAGAAGACGAAGTGAAAAGGTGCGGCCTGGGGTCGACTGTGGAGCTCAGCTTTGATCTTCTGGGGGTGTGTGTCGGGGGCTAGCTGCTGGCATGAGCCCTCAGTGAGCAGGATTAGGGCGTAATTCTCAGGGTCGGGAACTTTAAACTTGTAGGCGCAGATCTGGCAGATTTCCTCAGTGGTGGCATAGGGCTGTACCTGCAGAGTTTTGGCAGTGCAACCGCTGTCCATCTCCTGGAGCGCTACCCGCAGGTAGTTCTGAGGAAAATTTTAAAGATACTTTTTTTAGCAGATGCATTTATTCAGGGACTTAAGAGTTAAGCATCCAGTGTGTGTGTGTACCTGGAAGTCATTGACGGAGGGCGCAGTGCGCTGGGTGGTGCGGCGACAGTGCCACTGGCGGAGTGTGTTGCGTGTTTCAGAGCTGAGTACACGAGCTGCTTGCTCCTCTTGGAAGTTCCTAATGAGGGACATGGCTCCGTATGCACTGGTCAGGTAGTATCCACCTGGAACAAGACAGGAGAGAGGAGGGTCAAACATCTCTGCAGCCGGACACTGCTACAACAGCGGTCAATGACAATCAATATTTAGTTTATTTGAACATTACAATTTACAATAAAATGAAAGGGAAAGTTTAGCAAGGAAGGAAATGCATGCTGTACCTTCTCCATGCAGCAGAGAGGGGTCCAGCAGCTCCATCATGTAGAGGATCTCGTTGTCTAGTTGAGGCATGTCACACTGGGCCAACACATAGGTCAGCATAGGCAGGAAGTCATCTGCCCCATACAGACAACCTGACAGACACACACACACACACACACACACACACACACACACACACACACACACACACACACACACACACACACACACACACACACACACACACACACACACACACACACACACACACACACACACACACACACACACACACACACACACACACACAGCATTGATATTAGCTGTCATCAAGAAGGCGAGGTCTTACAGGTGAATCAAAGCTGGGACAGACAGAAAAACAGCTTAAATAGCCATCAGTAGCCGGCCTCCACCCAACCCTGAACTAAGTCACTTTCACTAGCCGCCTACCACCCGAAAACTCAACCCTGCACCTTAGAGGCTGCTGCTTTATGTACATAAACCTGGAATCATTGGTCACTTTAATAATGCTTACGTACTGTTTTACTCATTTCATACTGTATTCTAGTCAATGACACCCTATTCAACTATTGCTGTGTATATACACACACACACATTCTACAGATATAAATATTCTATCCAAATACTGTCCATAATGTCTATACATCACACACATTTATACTCTGGACTCCGACATTGCTCGTCCTAATATTTCTTAAATCCATTTTTTACTATTGCACTGTTGGAGCTAGTAACAGAAGCATTTTGCTAAACCTGTGTATGCGACCAATACAATTTGATTTGAGAGCCGGTGTGCATGCATCTACACTGAGTTTACAAACATTAGGAACACTTTCCTAATATTGAGTTGCATCCACCCCCCCCTTTTCCCTCAGAACAGACTCAATTCGTCAGGGCATGGACTCCACAAGGTGTCGAAAGCGTTCCACAGGGTTGCTGGCCCATGCTGACTCCAATACATCCCACAGTTGTGTAAAGTTGGCTGGATGTCCTTTGGGTGATGGACCATTCTTGATACATGGGAAACTGTTGAGCTGTAAAAACCCAGCAGCGTTACAGTTCTTGACACACTCAAACCGGTGTGCCTGGCACCTACTACCATACCCCGGTTCAAAGGCACTTCACCCTCTGAATGGCACACATACACAATCCATGTCTCAAGGCTTGAAAATCCATCTTTAACCTGTCTCCTCCCCTTCATCTACACTGACTTGAAGTGGATTTAACAAGTGATTTCAATAAGGGATCATAGCTTTCACCTGGTCAGACTGTCATGGAAAGAGCAGGTGTTCCTAATGTTTTGTACCCTCCGTGTACACTATGTGTGTGTATATACATATGTGATATTGGTCTTGTTTATGCATACGTGTGTTACTGTGTACCTGATTTGTTCTCCATGATGGTATAGATGAGTTTACATACACGCAGCAGCATGGTCACCTTCTTCTCAGGTGAATAGAGTTTACACATGGTGTGGAGCTTGTGACGGATTTTCTCTATGTTAACTGGATCCGGAGGGAAGGCGTTGGCCACGCCCATTTCATGGGGTTTCCGGGCCTTGGCCAATGAGAGGTTCTCCTTGAGCTCCTTCCACGCCCCGCTGCGGACCTGGAACTCCTGGAGGGCCGCCCCCACCACACCTTTCAGGGGCTTCAGGACTATCTTATGCATGGCTTTTTCTAGGACATAGTCTGTATGGAGGAGAGCGGGAGAAAGAGACTATTATTTTGACAGCAAATACTGAAATGGCACCATGCATCTATGATTAATGAATTGCAGAAGTCTTATTCGATTTCTGGTAGCAGTAGGAGTGGGATTCAATCCCTATCATGTCATCAAGACATTATGTAGACCTCAGCTTTTACAAACTTACTCAACGAGACTGGCTAATAGGAGCCATGATATCATTATACACACACAGGATAAATGCAGACAGGGAATCCAAACCACAGAGCTGAATAAGCCCCACAGAGAGAGAGAGTACTGACTGTGCAGTTGAATGGGGCAAACTCAGCAGGATTATACTGAAGACATCTGCAGACTGAGCCACAGCTTCCTCCAACACTGAATTTTCAACTCTCGACTCCCTCAACACCCACTTTTCTTTCTTTCCTATCCCGTCTGCCAGATTGTCAAAGGCGAGTCTCTTGTCCCAAGCATTTGTTATCTAAACTTCTCAAAAGTTACGACTCAGTCTCAGAATGTGCGTATCAACGAGTCCTTCCTCGTTCCGTAAGTCAAGCTCAGCAACACATTTCCTTGTAGGTGTATCATAATCAAAAGTATTGTTTAAAAATAGACTGATATTTTCCAGTAAGCAGTATAACTAACCAACAGATTAAACCAGACTTGTGACACGTCACTGGCAATCAGACTTCAAAGCACACATGTCAACTTGGATATCGCCCTGTCATCTTTTATGAAGTCAGCCTCTCTCCGTCTGTCGCTTCCCTGTCTTTTCCATGCAGAGGTAGAGCACGTCTGGCACCCTATAGTTCTGTTGAAGTGGTTAAAAGCCCTGGAATGCAGTGCTAGCATTTCAAGACCTCAGGCCTGCAGTTGGGCTCAGCGCATGAGTTTCCCCAGTGGGAGCACACATGTACACACGCACGCAAGCAAAATCCCCCGTGGCCTTTGTTTCTGCATACACGCCTTTCCATTTTCGCTGGACTTGGTCTTTAAAACACTGTGCCTCCAGTTACTGTACTTCCTTACATACTGGTACTGCTCATAACTCTGGTCGTTAGCACTGTGGAATGTAATAACATGGAACCATGGAGTGTTCGCATGTCATCCTGTAGTGTAGGCCTACTAATGCAGTGGTTACACCGGCCTAACTGTATGGCTTATAGGCTACAGACATGCTAGATGTGTAAATGTTGGGAGTGTGTGTGTGGACATTAGTAGGGCTGGGAATTTGCCAGGGACATCACAATACGATATTATCATGATACTTCGGTGCCGATATGATATGTATTGCGATTTGATACGGTGTTTCGAAGGTTCCAAACATATTGCTCACCATATGTCTGCTGCAGAGGGACAAGAGAGCCATGAGACAACAAGTTGGATCCGTCATGATAGAATTTTTTGTTGTTGCTGAAATTGAATTGGCTCCCTATTTAAAAAGAAGATGGAGAACAAGGTATGAAGGAACAGCCAACTGGCGTAAAAATAATATTGTGATAGTCAAAACTATACAATATATCGTCAGAAAATATAAATAATATCCCGATATTTGACTATATAGATTTCCCCCCATCACTAGTCTGTAAAGAAGTTAGAAGTCAATGTGTGTAAACAGTATTGCTTCCATCCCTCTCCTCGCCCCAACCTGGGCTTGAACCAGGGACCCTCTGCACACATCGACAATAGTCACCCTCTTAAGCATAATTACCTATTGCTCCACAAAACCGGTGCAGAGCATTGGAAACAACTACTTCAAGGTCTCAGAGCAAGTGATGTCACCAATTGAAACGTTACACCTACAGTAAGTAAGTGATGAGTTGTATGGTGTGACAGAGGGGACTGATGGACACAGAGGAGCAAGCCCACTTAGGAATGAGTTGGCGTCAGCAAAGGTCACACACTTATTTATAGTTAGGCTACTTTCCAACCACACAAACATGCAGTTTGTACTACTTGAGAGGGCCCTTCCACTTCCAATAAACATCCTCCCACAAAAACATCCTCCCTCGCCTCTAATCCCTGCAGAGCTTCCGCGTGGACCTGAGTTATGTACTGTTATGTACAGGTAAGCAGACAAACAGGCAGACAGACAGAGCTGGAGAGGAGAAGTGAATCCATTCCCACATCCAACACTGATCGTTCCACCACAGTGACATATAGCCTCAATGTGCGTCACAGAGCAGCAAACACACACAGGCGTACACATGCAGCGCAAACATTCCATTTGGAATTGGGCAATAGCGTCTCCCTTCCGTAAACTTCTCACAAACAGAGCTTCAAAACATTACATTGCACAACTTGACACTGGGCATAGAAATTAAAGCACAGAAGGAAAAACCTGCCATGTGGGTTTAAGAGACAAGGGTCCCCATTCTCCCCCCTCCTCCACTCTCCATGCTCTTTCCTCACACACCCAGAGACACATGCGAGTGTTGAACACAAAAAGAAAAAGGGAAGGAAAAGAGAGAGAGCGAGGTCGCATAGGAGAGACTGAAGCACATCTGGAGAGACAATTCATTCAGCTAAACTGAAAACACTTTCTGCAACTACGAAAACATTGCGAAACAATTCAGATACCAAACACTGCAGAAAAAGCCATCGTGAAGTAGCCTATGAAATTCTTGGGATTAGTTGTCAATCAAGAATATTTAAGAAACCAGAATGATTTTACAGTCTGTCTTAAAGAGAGATCTCTGATTGTCCCTGACACACATCAAACAGGAGAATGATTATGTAAGGATCAAAAGATGCCTCCCATGTGTGTTGCTGCTTCACAATTCCATGGTATTTTGTCTTCCCAGTGGGAACAGGTTAGTTCATGTCAGCTAGTTCACAGAATTATCCTCTAGCGGAAAAAGGCTTTGTTTTCCCTGTTTACAATTTGGGCCAGTTTCCAACCCCAATAATGCCCAGACATGAATATCTTTAAGCCCCTCCCCTAGGCAGGTGTTTGACATGCCAGTGTCACAGAGAACTGTAATCGGTTCACATCACTGCTTTCTGTATCAAAAAGTAGGCTGGCCCTCAAGTCTTTTAGATCGATGCATTGCACTCTGTTTATACAGCCCTTCTGCATGAACTTCCGACAGACCGTACTCCACTGTTGCTTACAGACGTACGAGATGCCAGACCCGCTCTCAGGGATGGCCAACCCTGGAGATCCCTTCCATCTCCACTGAGTTACATAAATCTGATTTTAGTTTTTTTTTGCAACTTACTTGTGTAATAATGTCCAAGGCTCTCTAAAATGAGATGAATTGGTGCCTAGAGCCAACCCCTCTTTTATGCTGCTGCTACTACTCTCTGTTCATCATATATGCATAGTCACTTTAACCACATCTACATACTACCTCAATCAGCCCGACTAACCGGTGCCTGTATGCAGCCTCGCTACTGTTATAGCCTCGCTATAGCCTCGCACACACGCATGCGTACAGACTTGTGCACTGAGCTGCTCTCAACCTTGTCTATAGGCATACAGTCTAGTCCAGTTCGTATATTTTCAGATCTGATAGTTTTTTAAATATTTTCTTTAGCTGTTTTGTTGTCTCAATGTCAACTATTGACCATTTCAAAGATGACAATGGAACAACTTTGAAGTTCAACGTTAATTTGCTAGACGTCACAGTAAAAATTATCAATGGTTAATAATCAACATCTGATATACAACATTTCTATAACTATTGGACAACAGTAAAAACCCACATATTTGCACACACCCCTCCCCACTCACCAATTTGGTCCTCTGGGATGAGTGACTCGATGGGGGGCTCCAGCTCAGAGCTCTGCCGCAGGTAGCTCTTCATCTGGGTGATGAACTGGCGTAGTGTCTGCAGCAGCTCCAGCCCTGAGGCGTGGCACTGCCAGGCCTGGCAGCCCCCTCCCTCCTGCAAGAAGCTCAAGTAGTCCTGCACTAGGCAGCCAAAGTACGAGCCCTTATCCCTGGACAGCTCCAGGACTCTCCGTATGGCCCGTTTCTCAGGGGTTAGGAGAGAGTTGAACACCCCACTCATCTTACGGAGGTGGCCCCTGAGGGCCTGCTGGATGACCATGGCCCCGGCACTGGCTTGCCGTTTGGTGCGCAGCCCGGGAGGGGTGATGTTTAGGTCCTGATCTTGGTCGTTCTCCAAACTCACTCCAAAGTCTGCTTCGTCTTCGTCATAGTCTTCCTCCATGCTGCTGTAGGGGTGGGTGAGGGGCAGCACCAGGTTATTGGTGGTGGGTGGGCTGGGTTCAGCGAGTGGGGGGAAGAAGCACTGGGAGAAGTCTACTGAGTCGGTGGAGTCATCGGTGGAAATGCTCATGCCGCTCAGACGCTGGATGCAGTCCTCTTCTCTTCCGCCTCCTTCCTCTCGGCAGGTGGGGGCTTGGTCTTGAGTGGACAGATTGTTTCCTTCTGTGTTGTCATCGGGGGTGGTGGCGTTTCGCAGTGACCGCTTAGCCAGACTGAGAGATATGGCGTTCTCAATAGTCTGGTCATCGAGAGCAAGACGGCAGTCGACGTCGCTTGGGGAGGAGAGGGACAGGGGGATGGAGATGGGGGCACTGATGCTGTGCTCCTTGGGAGGGGAGGAGGAGAGGAAAGAGGAGGAGAAGAAAGAAGAGGAAGGGCTGATGCTGAGAGAGGAGCCCAGGCGGGAGAGAAGGCTACTGCCCTTCTCCCTCTCTCCTCCTTTCTCCCTCTCTCCCACCCTCGCCTTCTCTTTGGGGGGGTTGATCCAGGATATCTTCTCAGGCATTCTGCGCTGGCGTTGTGGGGAGGCAGGGCGACGGGGGGCACAGCAGGGAGGTGGCGGGCGAGGAGGTGGCGGGAGGGAGACTCTGTTAGCCCGGCTCAGGCTGCCACAGCTGTTATGATGCTGGGTGCTGTTGCCAGGGCTATCACTCTGAGGGCTGTCGCTATGGGGTTGAGGCCTGTCTTTAAGTCGCTCTGGGTTGGTGGTACAGTGCTGTTGTTGTACTTGTACAGTTGTAGCTGTACTGCTATTGTTTAGGTGCTGGGGGTTGTTCTTGTGGCTGGTGTAGGAGGGAAAGGTGTGGTTGCCCCCCTCTGGTTGGTGAACCTTTAGGAAGAGGGGGTTGATGAAGCAGAGAGCCCCGTTGGACTGGGAACACTCCAGCTGGGACGGGGTGCGGGTGACCAGGGGGGTGTAAACGGATCTCTGCCTCAGGCTAGGTGATTGGTCGTGGGTGGTTGTCCTGGACAACGAGGAGACAGAACTCCTCCTGCGGCAATGCTCAGAGTCCCAGAACCCTGCAAGAGAGAGAAAGAGAGGTTCAGACACTACAACAGAAACATAACACTAACAGTACATTAACATCATGCCAATATTATTTCTATGTTGCCCTAACTCACAATAAGATTACTGGTCAAACACTGCTGGAGTCAGCCTGGTATTACAAAACATAAGGGTAACATGATACAGTAATATAATATCAACACACTTTATATACTTTCCCCGTATCAGATGAATTTGTGCATAACATTTTTAGGTCTGTGTTCAGATTGAAGGAAGTTGCTAACATGCCTTAGCGCAATGATGAAGTCTACAGAAACAGCTTGCATTGGCTCACGAAACGACCTGTAACTTCCTTCATACTGGAGCAGAACAGTGGCGACCCGTCATTCATGGCAGGTGGGGCTCGCCACTGATCTGCTCCAGTATGAAAGAGACCATGTTTGTATGAGGCTTTATTAACTCAAATATTATTATTTATTTATTGTTTATTTACATTGTTAATAAACTGATGACACACAATGCCAAAATAACATGCAAAACAGGCAACAAAAAAATATAATATATATTATGTTATTTTGTCATTTATGCGTCATATATATATATATATCAGCTTGCAAACAATATAATTTCTTTTTAAATCATCGAGTTAAAAAACATGGTCTCTTTCTTGCTTTCTTGATTAATGCAGCTCCAAAATGCAGGCGTTTCAGCATAGTTCAAGTGCTTTCTGTGGTGGTGGGGCAATCAGAAGAAAATACGGAGCGAAGGGGCTGGTAATGTTCTCTAGTTGCGCCGTAATTGTCTCAGTGTTCTGTCACTCATGGGGACACTAGATCGCTGCAAAATCAATTGGACATAAACATTACACAACAAGTTGGAAATTCCAAATTCAACAATGAGTGGTTTGGAAGGAATCAGCGGCTAACTGAAAACATTGCAAATGCTATTCAGTGGAGTGGGTGTGTGGTCCAAATCTGGGGTTAAGGGTCTCTTCTCCAAGCTTAAAAGGATAAACATTCAAAATTGGCCATTCTGTCAATCCAGAATGACTTCTGCTGCGTTCAAGACAACTGGAAACTCGGAACCAGGAAATCTGATTTCTGAGAGTTCAAGACAACAGGAAACTCTGGAGGGAAAAAAAACTAGCTTCGACTGGGAAAATACGTTTTGAATGGCCATCCAACTTGGAATTGTAAGTCACTGACGTTATGATTCGACCTCGTTTTTCTTCCAAGTTCCCAGTAGTCTTGAAAGCACCATAAATCCAGAGAACGCCAGACTTTGATAACAAAGTTTGATGACAACATTTGCCCACGAAGGACCTCCTGTGAATCCTAAATATATTGTATGCTGCTGCATAAATGATGTAATATGCCAGGTATATGTATACTGTAGCTACAACTGTAATATTAAAAGTGTATGTTGTGTAGTAAACCGTTAGTAGCCCATGTGCCTCACTAATAAATTACATGCTAAAATCTCCACTGGAGCAGATACATACAAATGGAATGGTATCAATAAGTTAATCTGACTCTGGGGAAGTAGATACATCCTGAACTATCCATTTTAAACGGAGGCTACAATAGCCTGATAATAACACTGATACAGCTAAATTACTGAACAAGTAGGCACAACAATTCCAATACACATCAACGTTACACCATTGAGTCAATTAAGCTAATGCTATCATACCACGTTACCAATGCCTATTACCCACGTCACATATTAATACATGTTGTAAATAAATACAACCATACCTGCATAATGCCAACACAGTAACGTTCCAATCAGTACGATATAACGTTAACCATAAAGGACTAACGAAGAACGGCGCTGGACACCACTGTACACAGCCACCAACTTCGCAACCGAAGCCATATACCACACAATGATACCCTATGACAGAACTAAACCTACTGCTATACGAGACACGTCCAACTAAAGAGCTCATTCAACAGAGCTGTACTAGACAGAGAAAACTCACTCTCTAGAACAATAAAATACACAAAGCCGTACCAGACACAGCCAAAGTCACATCACAATGTAAGAGCAAACATTGAGTTACTGTACTCACAGAAGACAAAGACCAGCTCTAATTTTAGTTTACCGTAGTTTTAGTAGTGTGAGAACTTTTGAGCACACTGCTGCCTCTGTCCAGCCTTGCTGTCGTGTCTCACACACACCGATTGTGTTATGACTCACACATGCTAATATTTGCGTGGGGGCGGGCTGTCAGAGCATTCTCTCCTCCCCCAGTCACCCCCTCACTCGCGCGCCAGCTCTCAGGCAAAGTTTTTCCTACCCAACTCCACCTCCAGACTTCTTTTGCTTGACTGATTTTCATTATTCTTTTATTAAGCAGCTCTTCCATTTTCTTAAATCAGTTAAGCAGGGATGGATGGGAGACGAGATGTGGTATTGGAGGGCCAGGAAGGTCACTCTTCCCTCTGGCCTTAAAAGGACAACTGTCCCTTAGAACCGATTTCTCTGGTTTTAAACAGCTTGTATGGCATCGATATGAGTCAGAAACAATGTGTGTCAAAATTGACTACAAAGTGTAAATAGGATAATTTTTGGTCATAAAGTCTCATCCAAAATTGGGTTTGGCAAGTGAATGAGTCATCATTTAAGGGGGTTGTTTTAGATTACAATTATATCAACAATTCATGCCCCCTTTTGCCTATTAACACGTGGTGGAACCATGTTTTCTGGGAAAAGACTGGGCTAGTTTGCTTTGCATGGCCCGGTGCCCCGGGCAGGCAGAGACCTCTCCTTAGGAAGACTAATGGAATGGTTTTAAAGGATCAAACCCACCCACCTGGCCAAGCAAAACGAATTCACCAGACAAACATGTATCTTTGGCAGTAGCTTCATGTGCAATGCACATATTGATCAGAAAATAGTTACTCTAGTGAAAATGGGCTTCCGTAAAGTTGTTCAGAAATCACATGGCCAGGATCTGGATTACATCAAACTCTAGATACACGTTCAAACAGAGATTGTGCCTGGTGTTGTTGATGACAGCAAGTTGTTTACACTAGCTAGCTAGCTACATTATTGGATAATGCTAGAGAGTTGCAAGGTGTTGTAGAACAAGTGTCTCATGAAACACATTCCAGACACTTGTTCTTGCCATCTCAGCATAACTGTGATTTGACAGAAATATTCACTAGCTAACATTAGATAGGCTAGCCAGCTGCAGATAACATGGCTTGGGGGATAGATAACTAGCAAATAGTCTGGGTAGCCATTTGATTAGCTGTTCAGGAATCTTATGGCTTGGGGGGTAGAAGCTGTTGAGAAGCCTCTTGGACCTAGACTTGGCGCTCCGGTACCACTTGCCGTGCATTAGCAGAGAGAACAGTCAATGACTAGGGTGGCTGGAGTCCTTCCTCTGACACCGCCTGGTATAGAGGTCCGGGGTGGCAGGAAGCTTGGCCCAGTTATGTACTGGGCCGTACAAACTACACTTGCGGTCAGAGGCCGAGCAGTTGCCATACCAGGCAGTGATGCAACCCGTCAGGATGCTCTCGATGGTGCAGCTGTAAAACCTTTTGCGGATTTGAGGACCCATGCCAAATCTTTTCAGTCTCCTGAGGGAGAAAAGGTTTTGTCGTGCCCTCTTCACGGCTCTCTTGGTGTGCTTGGACCATTTTGGTTTGTTGGGGATGTGGACGTCAAGGAACTTGAAGCTCTCAACCTGCTCCACTACAGCCCCGTCGATGAGAATGGTCCTTTTCCTGTAGTACACAATAATCTCCTTTGTCTTGATCACGTTGAGGGAGAGGTTGTTGTCCTTGCACCACACGGTCAGGTCTCTGACCTCCCTATAGTCTCATGGTTGTCGGTGATCAGAACTACCACCTTTGTGTCATCAGCAAACTTAATGATGGTGTTGGAGTAATGCCTGACATTGCAGTCATGAGTGATTTTAGCTCGTTTGTTAAGATTGAATGGCAAATACGCAACCACACCAACATGAAACCACAACCCGAAGACAACTCGTTTGCCTTCATTCATGGCGGCTTGCATTTCTTAATGAGCATTGATGAAAAACGGCGCCAAATCAGGAAGTGCAGTTCTCCGTTAAGATCAAATCCCAATGCCCCTGTTCCAAACATAAAATATGTAGAAAATCACTTGTCTTGGATGAAAATCACACATTCATCCCTAAAGTGTTAATAATAACGAGGAGTGAACTTGTTGCATCTAAAATCCTGTCTCGCAGGTAACACACCTGAGGCACTGAGAGGGTGTGGCCTAATGGGGAAATGTTCTGGTCTAAAAAACTGTCAGATGGGAAAATCTAGTGAGCTGAGGAATTTGAGGCGAGCGAAACCTGAAATACAGGCAGATGTGACAGAGTGAATAAATACTGCCAAAGTTCAGCCTCATGGTAAAGAGAAATGTCTGCTTATGGTTGGTTCACTGCTGGAAAAACTTACTTATCAAGCATCTGCTATTATGTCCAGCTAATGTGCACTTTTTCAATCAAGCTCAACTTTTGCTGGTCTGTTAACCAGAGAAATGGACAGCCCAACTGTATTGAATCAGACCCACATCACGGGTACCGATACAGACGTCAGAACTCCGCACTGGTGTCTTTTGTTATGTCTAAAGCCATATTTCAGTGACGCGACATAGCCTACCTACACACGGCTCATAGAGCATGGTCACCTATATGAACATCATTAAAATCCATGTGAACCTTCAGTGACGCGCATCTATCTCAACACACACAAACCCAAGCATTGTTTAAGTCTTAATGTGGTCTCCTCATGTTAAATCAGAGGGAAACGCTACACAGTGGGCCTGTTGTGTGTGAAGATCACTCTAAACCATATCAAAGGATCGAAACCATACCAAAGAATGTTTTCAAATCAGTGGGTCACCGAGGCTAGTATAGGCCTATACATTGGCTCTTTCAGAGGCAGTGCGACATTACAGCTTTGGCACAGAGAGAGCACATTGCACAGTGACTGAGTTAGATGTCTAAGACCCCAGTGAGGCCTACTTGTGGTTCCAGGGCCCCAGTGCTGCCCTCATCAGGTGTCTAGCTGAGCAACACTGATTTGGGGCTCAGAGAGGCATTATTCTTATGGGTGACACAGAGCTTTGGGCTTTTACTAATTTAACTTGGAGAATGTGGTTAAAATGTGATTTACGAGAACAGCCTAAGGAAGAACATTTGCTTGGTTTCAAACAGAACGTGGGATTAGACCTAAAGTACTCCCAATACTTTTTTACAGTCAACTAGCATGACCATCCAGCTAATGAGTGAGGCTACACTTTTAATCTTCATGCTTCAGATAAGCATTAAATCAATACAAATGTACAGTATCAGTCTAGTGGACATTCACCTGCTCCTAGCTTGGCCACCTCCTCCAAGTCTGTTGGCGTCCTGGCTGCAGAGATGGCGTCAGGAAGCTTTAGAGTGAATGGCAAGACATCCCTACGAGAGAGGCAGACAGAGTCATTATGTGAGATGAGAGAGAGAGAGAATTGATATCTAACCACCCACACACACATTCAAGGGTTTTTCTTTATTTTTACTATTTTATACAGTGAGGGAAAAAAGTATTTGATCCCCTGCTGATTTTGTACGTTTGCCCACTGACAAAGAAATGATCAGTCTATAATTTTAATGGTAGGTTTATTTGAACAGTGAGAGACAGAATAACAAAAAAATCCAGAAAAACGCATGTGAAAATTTTTATAAATTGATTTGCATTTTAATGAGGGAAATAAGTATTTGACCCCTCTGCAAAACATGACTTAGTACTTGGTGGCAAAACCCTTGTTGGCAATCAGAGGTCAGACGTTTCTTGTAGTTGGCCACCAGGTTTGCACACATCTCAGGAGGGATTTTGCCCCACTCCTCTTTGCAGATCTTCTCCAAGTCATTAAGGTTGAGGCTGACGCTTGGCAACTCGAACCTTCTATGGGATTAAGGTCTGGAGACTGGCTAGGCCACTCCAGGACCTTAATCTGCTTCTTCTTGAGCCACTCCTTTGTTGCCTTGGCCAGTGTGTTTTGGGTCATTGTCATGCTGGAATACCCATCCACGACCCATTTTCAATGCCCTGGCTGAGGGAAGGAGGTTTTCACCCAAGATTTGACGGTACATGGCCCCGTCCATTGTCCCTTTGATGCGGTGAAGTTGTCCTGTCCCCTTAGCAGGAAAAACACCCCCAAAGCATAATGTTTCCACCTCCATGTTTGACGGTGGGGATGTTGTTCTTGGGGTCATAGGCAGCATTCCTCCTCCTCCAAACACGGCAAGTTGAGTTGATGCCAAAGAGCTCAATTTTGGTCTCATCTGACCACCACTTTCACCCAGTTGTCCTCTGAATCATTGGCAAACTTCAGACGGGCATGTATATGTGCTTTCTTGAGCAGGGGGACCTTGCGGGCGCTGCAGGATTTCAGTCCTTCACGGCGTAGTGTGTTACCAATTGTTTTCTTGGTGATAATGGTCCCAGCTGCCTTGAGATCATTGACAAGATCCTCCCGTGTAGTTCTGGGCTGATTCCTCACCGTTCTCATGATCATTGCAACTCCACGAGGTGAGATATTGCATGGAGCCCCAGGCAGAGGGAGATTGACAGTTCTTCTGTGTTTCTTCCATTTGCGAATAATCGCACCAACTGTTGTCAACTTCTCACCAAGCTGCTTGGTGATGGTCTTGTAGCCCATTCCAGCCTAGGAGGAGCCAGAAAACCTGGGAGCCAGAAATCTTTGATTGGGGGGGGGTCAAATACTTATTTCCCTCATTAAAATGCAATTCCATTTATAACATTTTTCACATGCGTTTTTCTGGATTTTTTTGTTGTTATTCTGTCTCTCACTGTTCAAATAAACCTACCATTAAAATTATAGACTGATAATTTCTTTGTCAGTGGGCAAATGTACAAAATCAGCAGGGGATCAAATACTTTTTTCCCCTCAATGTACATCGTAAAATAGAGAGATAATCAAAACAGTGAAATAACACATATGGAATCATGTAGTAACTAAAGTGTTAAACAAAACCAAATATATTTGAGATTCTTCAAAGTAGCCACCCTGTGTCTTGATGACAGCTTTGCACACTCTTGGCATTCTTTCAACCAGTCACCTGGAATGCATTTCAATTAACAGGTGTGCCTTGTTCAAAGTTAATTTGTGGAATTTCTTTCCTTCTTAATGCCTTTGAGCCAATCAGTTGGGGTGGTATACAGAAAATAGCCCTATTTAGTAAAAGACCAAGTCCATATTATGCCAAGAACAGTTCAAATAAGCAAAGAGAAACTAAAGTCCATCATTACTTTAAGACATGAAGGTCAGTCAATCAAGAACATTAAGAAGTTTGAAAGTTTCTTCAAGTGCAGTCACAAAAACCATTTAGCGCTATGATGAAACTGGCTCTCATGAGGACCACCACAAGAAAAGAAGACCCAGAGTTACCTCTGCTGCAGAGGATAAGTTCATTAGATTTAACTGCACCTCAGATTGCATCCCAAATAAATGCGTCAGAGTTCAAGTAACAGACATCTCGACATCAACTGTTCAGATTTCTATTATTATGATTTTTTTTACACATTAAACGTATTAAGAAATAATTCAAGTAAAATTATTACAGCTTTTTAATTGAAATTCCAAAGGCAAAAATAGTGAACATTCAATTCACATTCAAGACCACTGTACCTGTTTATAGCCCATCTGTAAATAGCCCAACCAACTACCTCATCCCCTACCGTATTTATTTATTTATTTATCTTGTTCCTTTGCACCCCAGTTTTTCTACATTGCACATTCATCTACTGCACAGTTTTCTTTTACCATTCCAGTGTTAAATTGCTATATTGTAATTACTCTGCCACCATGGCCTATTTATTGTCTTACCTTCCTTATCCTACCTCATTAGCACTCTTTGTATATAGATTTCTTTTTTTCCTACTGTATTATTGACTGTATGTTTGTTTTATTCCATGTGTAACTCTGTGTTGTTGTGTGTCGAACTGCTTTGCTTTATCTTGGCCAGGTCGCAGTTGTAAATGAGAACTTGTTCTCAACTTGCCTACCTGGTTAAATAAAGGTGAAATAAATAAAAATAAAAAAAATTGCCAAAACATTGAAAATATTCCATTGTCTCTGTCAGGTCCAATTACTATGAAATAATAAAATATTTCAGTTGTGTACATTACTATCATTTTTCATTCCTTAAAGTCATCTCATCTCTGCTCAGGGACTAGCAGCCAGCCAGCCCGGTCTCAGACTAGAGTAACATAGGAAACGTAAATCCAGGACACTGAAATTAGTATGATATGTTACGTTTGATATGGTTACTTAATAGGGTGGTTAGTCGGGGCAGATGGGTGGGCATCTAGCAACCCAAAGGTTGCGAAGTCGAATCTCATCACGGATAACTTTAGCATTTGCACTAACTAGCAACTTATTAACTACTTACACATTTTTTTGATACTACTTAGCATATTAGCTAACCCTAACCCTTTTAGCTAACCCTTCCCATAACCGTAACCCTTTAACCTAACTCCTAAATTTAACCCTAACCCCAAGCCTAGCTAACTTTAACCACCTAGCTAGAACTCGTAACATACTAAATGCAGTGTCTCGGAATTACATACAAAATAATATGAAATGCTCCGAGACCAGGTTGGCCAGCCAGACAACCATATAACATCATCTCTGTACTATACCGTCTTTAGTCATTCTAGGCTAACCTGCCTAAGTATGCTGAGAGCTGTATTACAATATTCTTTACATGATTTCAAAGTCGATAAGGCATACTTTCACGTGTGGTCTCGTGTTGTGCACATTCCTCACATGGGGTGACGTATGCAGTCTGTGTGTATCTAACACAACGAAGCAGGCATAAAAGTGTATCCATCTCTGTCCGAGACAGAAAAGAACAGGTGCAATGGATGATGGTCATTGTAGTTAATTCAGTAGCGGTGCTTGGGTAAATCCCTGGTGAAGCCAAGCCAGAAAAAATAAGTTATTACAACCTGTTGTAATAATTGCGTTGTTCACGCTATAACCTTTTAGTTCATATGCCTTGTGGCCATGATACATAGGCCTAAGGCCGAGACAATAAGAATTTAGGAAGGGGCCAATTTTAGCTAGCTAGCCACTGGAGGACAACAACAAGTTGCCACAATAGGAGTGAAAACAAATCCAAAAACTGGCTACCCTTGACACTTTTGGTGCGCCAGGACCATTCACAGTTGAGCTCGCTCAGTTTAGCGCAATGCTGATTGGCTATTATTTTATACTTAAAAATATATATAATTATCAAGGGAGACCAAATGCTCGCTGGCAGCCCTTGCATTCAATACTATGGGCGACAAACATGTCATACTATTTTGGACCAGACAGCATCAGATACAGTTGAAGTCGGAAGTTTACATACACGTTAGCCAAATACATTATACTCAGTTTCAAATTCCTGACAATTTCCTAGTAAAAATTCCTGTCTTAGGTCAGTTAGGATCACCACTTTATTTTATGAATGTGAAATGTCAGAATAATAGTTGAGAGAATGATTTCAGCTTTTATTTCTTTCATCCCATTCCCAGTGGGTCAGAAGTTTACATACACACAATTTGTATTTGGTAGCATTGCTTTTAAATTGTTTAACTTGGGTCAAACATGTCAGGTAGCCTTCCACAAGCTTCCCACAATAAGTTGGGTGAATTTTGGCCCATTCCTCATAAAGGAGCTGGTGTAACTGAGTCAGGTTTGTAGGCCTCCTTGCTTGCGCACGCTTTTTTAGTTGTGCCCACACATTTTATATAGGATTGAGGTCAGGGCTTTGTGATGGCCATTCCAATACCTTGACTTTGTCCTTAAGCCATTTTGCCACAACTTTGGAAGTATGCTTGGGGTCATTGTCCATTTGGAATACCCATTTGCGACCAAGCTTTAACTTCCTGACTGATGTCTTGAGATGTTGCTTCAATATATCCACATAATTTCCCTTACTCATGATGCCATCTATTTTGTGAAGTGCACCAGTCCCTCCTGCAGCAAAGCACCCACACAACATGATGGTGCCACCCCCGTGCTTCACGGTTGGGATGGTGTTCTTCAGCTTGCAAGCCTCCCCCTTTTTCCTTCAAACATAACGATGGTCATTATGGCCAAACAGTTCTATTTTTGTTTCATCAGACCAGAGGACATTTCTCCAAAAAGTATGATCTTTGTCCCTATGCACAGTTGCAAGCTGTATTCTGGCTTTTTAATGGCGGTTTTGGAGCAGTGGCTTCTTCCTTGCTGAGCAGCCTTTCAGGTTATGTCGATATAGGACTCGTTTTACTGTGGATATAGATACCTTTTACCAGTTTCCTCTAGCATCTTCACAAGGTCCTTTGCTGTTGTTCTGGGATTGATTTGCACTTTTCGCACCAAAGTGCATTCATCTCTAGGAGACAGAACGAGTCTTATTCCTAAGCGGGATGACGACTGCTTGGTCCTATGGTGTTTATACTTGCAAACTATTGTTTGTACAGATGAACGTGGTACCTTCAGGCGTTTGGAAATTGCTCCAAGGATGAACCAGACTTTTTTTCCTGAAGTCTTGGCGGATTTCTTTTGATTTTCCCATGATGTCAAGCAAAGAGGCACTGAGTTTGAAGGTAGGCCTTGAAATACATCCACAGGTACACCTCCAATTGACTCAAATTATGTCAATTAGCCTATCAGATGTTTCTAAAGCAACGACATTTTTGGGAATTTTCAAGCTGTTTAAAAAGGCACAGTCAACTTAGTGTATGTAAACTTCTGACCTACTGGAATAGTGATACAGTGAATTATAAGCGAAATAATCGGTCTGTAAACAATTGTTGGAAAAATTATTTGTGTCATGCACAAAGTAGATGTCCTAACAGACTTGCCAAAATTATAGTTTGTTAACAAGACATTTGTGGAGTGGTTGAAAAACGAGTTTTAATGACTCCAACCTAAGTGTATGTAAACTTCCAACTTCAACTGTAGCTGGCCTACACATACAGAGACAGAGGGGCGCTGTTTTGCTCACTCGAATGCGTTCTCCGATGAGATACTGTACATTCAGTCTCTTGCGAATGTAAGGAAAATGATGAAACACTGAGGCGAAAAATCCATTTTCTTTTCTTGGTACATTTTTTGGGGGAAGCCTGGCTTCCCTTGGCATTCATGAATACACACCACTGAGTTAATTAACATGTTTCTGTGCTGAAATAGCTGAAATATTTGCTTAAATGAAAACTACTAAGTATGCTGAGAGCTGTATTACAATATTCTTTACATGATTTCAAAGTCGATAACTCCCAGCCCAGGATCCCATTTAGTTAGACTTAATTTCTCTCAAATTATTGGACTTCTCTCTAGAAAATAATAACCCCCCCCATTGTTATAGTGCAGACTAGACTGACAATGATAGTTTGAAGAAAAC
This sequence comes from Brachymystax lenok tsinlingensis, assembly GCA_030435695.1. Taxonomy (NCBI): domain Eukaryota; kingdom Metazoa; phylum Chordata; class Actinopteri; order Salmoniformes; family Salmonidae; genus Brachymystax; species Brachymystax lenok. The sequence goes on from CM059780.1 coordinate 43,434,334, forward strand.
AGTGCAATAGTATAACATGAACTGATGAGGTGGCCAGTAAATGGTATTCTCTGAACTTCCACTGATTCAGGTTCTTTCAGTAGCCACTGGGCTCCATGTGTTTGTCTTCAAAAGGAATATGTGATTTATAGCTGGGATGAGAAAAGGTACCGTTTTTTTGGTGTGTGTGTGTGTGTGTGTGTGTGTGTGTGTACCTGCTAATGCAGCAGAAAGCCACAAGATGAAACAGGTCTGCAAAGCTGATGCCCGATCCCTCCAAGGAGAATGCTGTGGAGAAATTTATATTTAAGGAACCGTGAGACATTTCCATAGGCTATTCCCATAAATCAGAACAGCAACATTCCTACATGAGAGAAGGAGTGATGTTTTCACTTGGGAACTACAGTAACATACCATACACACACATGTTGCATTATCACGAGTAGTTCACTTATCAATGTTCCCCAATGTCTTTCATTTCATTATGGTCTTCTGAGACACAACTTAGTAGAAAAACTGTTGCTCAAACATTTGGATCACTACTAAGACAACTGAGTACACATCTGGTGCCTTGCTGGTTCATTTGCCAAGGCATGAAGAGCCAGACACACAAAGGCAACTGTATACAACAAGTCTTTAATAACCCATAAACGTGTCCCAGATCTGGAAAAAAGGGATGGATGGAGAAAAAGAAAGAATTTACATGGAACGAAGAGGCAGAGCGTGAGGGAGGGGGAGAGAATGTGTATTTACATTTAAGACGGGAAATTGGGGAAGAAGGTTAAATCCAGACAGCAGGCCAGCGAGCAGTCCCCATCTGTACACTGAACTCCATTACTAATGCTCAACTTGGACGAATTCTGAGCTTGAGAAGAGCAACAGGATGCCAAAGTCTGCTGTGTAATGTGAAAACATTATGTCCACATTTATATAAAAGTACTCTACATTTGCACATTTCTAGCCTGGATACCTGACTGTTGCTGCATCAAACAGTACTCAAGTTAGCGGTAAAAAATAAACCAACTTAAGTTCAGCATCTATACTGAACAAAAATATAAACATGGAACAATAGATTTTTTTTATGAGTTACAGTTCATATAAAGAAATTAGTCAATTGAAATAAATAAATGAGGCCCTAAATCAATGGATTTCACATGACTGGGCATGGGTGCAGCCATGGGTGGGTCTTGGAGGGCACCCACTGAGGAGCCAGGCCCAGCCAATCAGAATGAGATCCCCCCCAAGACGATCCCGCCGGTTGGACGTACTGCCAAATTCTCTAAAACAACATTGGAGGCAGCTTATGATAGAGAAATGAACAATCAATTCTCTGGCAACAACTCTGGTGGACATTCTTGCAGTCAGCAGGCCAATTGCACGCTCCCTCATGCTGTTTAATCAGCTTCTTGATATGCCACACCTGTCAGGTGAATGGATTCTCTTGGAAAAAAAATATAAACAAATGTGTGCACAAAATGTGAGAGAAATAACTTTACATGTTGCGTTTATATTTTTGTTCAGCATACATACGGACGTCACTACTCTCCAACATGATCGTTCCATGGCTAAACAATGCCCAGTTAGCTGCCTAGCTCAGTGAGGCTTTTTGCAGGAGAGATGTGAGTGTTTTCCAGGCATTTGCCTACGCCTAGTACAACCGTTTACATAGAATCGGGGAGCAAGCTGCAACAGGCCATCACACATTCCAGGCTACATCACATTAAGAAACCATACAAAATACCTGGTCAGCCATTTTCTGGGACAACACAACCAACAAATAGTTTAATCAGATTGTTCTATTCAACCCAAGAACATCAAAAGAGAGGCAGCTATATAAAGCCTGGTTTAAGAAGTTAATCTTTGTGTGACTTAACTGCATAACACATAAATACGTTCACTAGGTAAGTATTGGGAAATAGGCTTGGGGAAACTCCCAGTGATCTCTGCATCGACCTCAGAATAGAGAGAGAAGAGAATAATGTTGAGGCGAGTAGGAAATTAGAGCAAACGGGATATAATTGATTAAAATTGAATATTCAAATGATCAGAGGAAAAATAAATGTGTGTTGAGAAGCCTATAATTGAGAAGCTTATAATAACAGGTCTATGGTGCACACATTTGGATGATAAAGATCCCTAATAGATAGGAATTGACAGGCCATGTGCTTACTGTATTGACACTCCTTCACAGGGAAATCTTTAACGGGTGTCTCAGAGTCCTGGTGCATCCGCAGAGAGATCACCTTCCTCTGCAGGGTAGTTGACTTTCTCACCAGAAACGTCTGCGGCCAGGAGGCAAAAGCCCATTGAGAAACAGACATCAATAAAAACGTTGAAATGGAAAATCACAGACACTTCCGAAGTGTGTCTTTGTGTATTGTGAGGTTGTTGCATGAATAGGAGATATATTTTTATTTAACCTGAAAAAGAAATCCTTGAGGTTAGAAACCTCTTGTGAGGGGGACCTGGCAAGGAAGTAGTCAGTGTGTACATGCAACCGAAGAGCACAATACATTAAAAACAATCACAATAGTCACATTTTCCTCTATCAGAGCTTTAAACTCAGCAAGCGATACCCTCTCCTCCAGTTAAAGTATTTTGCAGCTAGTTCAAAGGCAAATGAGAATTATAGTAGGAACATTCATTTTTCCAATTTCATCCTGGCCTTAGGTACTGTGAAATGGAGTAGCAGCTGAGAAAGGAGACTAAGTTTGTTTGTGATGACCTTGTAAGTGAGGATCACAGATAAGTAGGCAATACTCCAAGCACTGCTTTGTACACAAAGATGTACCAATGCATCAGCCTTCTCATAGGAAGAGAGGGCCACTTCACCATGTCATATACACTGAGTGTACAAAACGTGAGGAACACCTCCCTAATATTGGGTGGAACCCACTTTTGCACTCAGAGCAACCTCAATTCATCAGGGCATGGACTCTACAAGGTGTGGAAAGCGTTCCACAGTGATGCTGGTCCATGTTAACTCCAATGCTTCCCACAGTTGTGTCAAGTTGGCTGGATGTCCTTTGGGGGGTGGACCATTCTTGATACAGACGGGAAAATGTTGTGTGAAAAACCCAGCAGCATTGCAGTTCTTGATACACTCAAACCGGTGCGCTGGCACCAACTACCATACCCCGTTCAAAGGCACTTAAATATTGTCTTGCTCATTCACCCTCTGAATGGCTCACATACACAATCCATGTCTCAACTGTCTCGAGGTTTGAAAATCCTCCTTTAACCTGTCTACTTTTCTTCATCTATGGGGCGGCAGGTAGCCTAGTGGTTAGAGCATTGGGCCAGTAACCAAAAGGCTGTTGGATCGAGTCCCCGAGCTGACAAGGTAAGAAATCTGTTGTTCTACCCCTGAACAAGGCAGTTAACCCACTTCATTGTAAATAATAATTTGTTCTTAACTGACTTGCCTAGTTAAAGGTTAAATTAAAAAGATCTACACTGACTTAAGTGGATTTAACAGGTGACATCAATAAAGGATCATAGCTTTCACCTGGATAATCTATGTCATGGAAAGAGCAGGTGTTCCAAATGTTTTTTACACTCAGTGGTTCTGGGGTACGCAAGGGTTCGGCAGGGGGTCCCTTAAGGAACTCAGTCAGGCGTTCAACTTACTCCTGAAAGTTGCTCAAGGTGCAATTTCGAAATTGGGTAGTGCATCAGCAGTTTTCCTCTTGTCATGTCAGTCATTGCAGACCTTAGAGAGCTATTTATAACTTGTCAGAAATGTCCAGATCAACTAGCCCATGTCAGCTAATGTTTTTTAGCCCATAGATTTTGTTGTAATGTTTAAGTCACTCAAATATCACATGAATAAACATAAGACATGGCAAAATGTATAGAATTGCAAGAAAATTAGCTTTAAAACAGCAACGTTTTCTCTGCACCCCATGACAAAATGTGTAGAATTGGAGGAAATAAGGGTGAGTGGTCTTGCCTTTGTTATCAATTAAGCACCAGTGACAGTGTCCAGTATCTTAAGGATGCTTGCTGAAGCTTGCATGTAAACAATACCACTATAAATCTCTAAGACTATTGACACACCCACCCGTCAATTGAATTAACATAAAAAAAATCCATCAAAATCCTTTAGTTTAAGTTAGTTTTTTTTTTGTTGCATGGGACGCGTCTCAATTCACTGCATCCGCCTATGTGTGTCTTCCGCATCTGAGGTTGAAAGTGGCAGAGCTACAGCTCTGTTTGTCAGACCAGGAGACATCCTGAAAAAAATTGGTCTGTAGCGTCTGAACGCTAGTAACTAATATGACCACTATGGAAAAGGAGAGACTCACGAACATGATGGTTTTACCATTTTGCTCTACGACCCCCACAACTGTCTCGGGACTCGTCTCAGGCAACATGGTAATGGTTAAAACATTTTATGGAAGTACGAAGGTAGTTTTGTGTAAAAAAAAACTACAATATTTCCTAAGCTTTCTTATATCTCCTAGATATAGGACAGACACTTCAAAACCTTGATAATTTTTTTACATGTAATAATGTGTTATTCAATGCGTTTCTATGGGCTATAGTAGTAAAGACCAAATAAAGGCCACATTCAATATTTTTATGATGCCTACAAGAGTCCTAAAATTCAAAATCAAATGGCTAAATGATCCATAGTATGACCTTCTTAAAACAATTCCATATGTTAGCTTAGTAGAACATGAATTGGGTCCTGTGACTAGGTGAGTGCATCTGGTCTCACCCCAGCGGGCTGTGGTTGCAGTTTCCGTGTGGCTTCTGCCCGGCTCAGTCCAAGCTGCAGCCACACAGCGTGCGTTTGCACCAGCCTGTCCAGCACACTCATCCTTCTACGCAAAGAGTCGTAGCCTGAATCCCTAATTCCAGCAAGCCCCGACCTCACGCCAACACAGGGAGGAGCCTGTAGGAACAGACCTCCCACCTGCCCATCTAGCCTGAGAGGGGAAGAAAGACCAAATTAGACATATACAGTGGGGCAAAAAAGTATTTAGTCAGCCACCAATTGTGAAAGTTCTCCAACTTAAAAAGATGAGGCCTGTAATTTTCATCATAGGTACACTTCAACTATGACAGACAAAAGGAGGAAAAAAAATCCAGAAAATCACATTGTAGGATTTTTAATGAATTTATTTGCAAATTAGGGTGGAAAATAAGTATTTGGTCAATAACAAAAGTTTATCTCAATACTTTGTTATATACCCTTTGTTGGCAATGACAGAGGTCAAACGTTTTCTGTAAGTCTTCACAAGGTTTTCACACACTGTTGCTGGTATTTTGGCCCATTCCGCCATGCAGATCTCCTCTAGAGCAGTGATGTTTTGGGGCTGTCGCTGGGCAACACGGACTTTCAACTCCCTCCAAAGATTTTCTATGGGGTTGAGATCTGGAGACTGGCTAGGCCACTCCAGGACCTTAAAATGCTTCTTCTGAAGCCACTCCTTCGTTCCCAGGCGGTGTGTTTGGGATCATTGTCATGCTGAAAGACCCAGCCACGTTTCATCTTCAATGCCCTTGCTGATGGAAGGAGGTTTTCACTCAAAATCTCACGATACATGGCCCCATTCATTCTTTCCTTTACGGATCAGTCGTCCTGGTCCCTTTGCAGAAAAACAGCCCCAAAGCATGATGTTTCCACCCCATGCTTCACAGTAGGTATGGTGTTCTTTGGATGCAACTCAGCATTCTTTGTCCTCCAAACACGACGAGTTGAGTTTTTACCACAAAGTTCTATTTTGGTTTCATCTGACATTCTCCCAATCCTCATCTAGATCATCCAAATGCTCTCTAGCAAACTTCAGACAGGCCTGAACATGTACTGGCTTAAGCAGGGGGACACGTCTGGCACTGCAGGATTTGAGTCCCTGGCGGCGTAGTGTGTTACTGATGGTAGGCTTTGTTACTTTGGTCCCAGCTCTCTGCAGGTCATTCACTAGGTCCCCGTGTGGTTCTGGGATTTTTGCTCACCGTTCTTGTGATCATTTTGACCCCACGGGTGAGATCTTGCGTGGAGCCCCAGATCGAGGAAGATTATCAGTGGTCTTGTATGTCTTCCATTTCCTAATAATTGCTCCCAGTTGATTTCTTCAAACCAAGCTGCTTACCTATTGCAGATTCAGTCTTCCCAACCTGGTGCAGGTCTATAATTTTGTTTCTGGTGTCCTTTGACAGCTCTTTGGTCTTAGCCATAGTGGAGTTTGGAGTGTGACTGTTTGAGGTTGTGGACAGGTGTCTTTTATACTGATAACAAGTTCAAACAGGTGCCATTAATACAGGTAACGAGTGGAGGACAGAGGAGCCTCTTAAAGAAGAAGTTACAGGTCTGTGAGAGCCAGAAATCTTGCTTGTTTGTATGTGACCAAATACTTATTTTCCACCATAATTTGCAAATAAATTCATTAAAAATCCTACAATGTGATTTTCTGGATTTTTTTTCCTCCTTTTGTCTGTCATAGTTGAAGTGTACCTATGATGAAAATTACAGGCCTCTCATCTTTTTAAGTTGGAGAACTTGCACAATTGGTGGCTGACTAAATACGTTTTTGCCCCACTGTACAATTTAAATCCTCTATTGGTTTACTGATACTGGTATCTAACGTAAAGACATGCATGCACACACAGAAAACTACAGTGAGGGGAAAAAAGTATTTGATCCCCTGCTGATTTTGTACGTTTGCCCACTGACAAAGAAATGATCAGTCTATCATTTTAAATGGTAGGTTCATTTGAACAGTGAGACCCAGAATAACAACAAAAAAATCCAGAAAGACACGTGAAAAATGTTATAAATTTATTTGCATTTTAATGAGGGAAATACGTATTTGACCCCTCTGCAAAACATGACTTAGTACTTGGTGGCAAAACCCTTGTTGGCAATCACAGAGATCAGACGTTTCTTGTAGTTGGCCACGAGGTTTGCACATCTCAGGAGGGATTTTGTCCCACTCCTCTTTGCAGATCTTCTCCAAGTCATTAAGGTTGAGGCTGACGTTTGTCAACTCGAACCTTCTATGGGATTAAGGTCTGGAGACTGGCTAGGCCACTCCAGGACCTTAATCTGCTTCTTCTTGAGCTACTCTTTTGTTGCTTTGGCCGTGTGTTTTGGGTCATTGTCATCCTGGAATACCCATCCACGACCCATTTTCAATGCCCTGGCTGAGGGAAGGAGGTTCTCACCCAAGATTTGACGGTACATGGCTCCGTCCATCGTCCCTTTGATGCGGTGAAGTTGTCCTGTCCCCTTAGCAGAAAAACACCCCCAAAGCATAATGTTTCCACGTCTATGTTTGACGGTGGGGATGGTGTTCTTGGGGTCATAGGCAGCATTCCTCCTCCTCCAAACACGACGAGTTGAGTTGATGCCAAAGAGCTCCATTTTGGTCTCATCTGACCACAACCCAGTTGTCCTCTGAATCATTCAGATGTTCATTGGCAAACTTCAGACGGGCATGTATATGTGCTTTCTTGAGCAGGGGGACCTTGCGGGCACTGCAGGATTTTAGTCCTTCACGGCGTAGTGTGTTACCAATTGTTTTCTTGGTGATAATGGTCCCAGCTGCCTTGAGATCATTGACAAGATACTCCCGTGTAGTTCTGGACTGATTCCTCACCGTTCTCATGATCATTGCAACTCCACGAGGTGAGATCTTGCATGGAGCCCCAGGCCGAGGGAGATTGACAGTTCTTCTGTGTTTCTTCCATTTGTGAATAATCGCTGTTGTCACCAAGCTGCTTGGCGATGGTCTTGTAGCTCATTCCAGCCTTGTGTAGGTCTACAATCTTTTCCCTGACATCCTTGGAGAGCTCTTTGGTCTTGGCCATGGTGGAGAATTTGGAATCTGATTGATTGATTGCTTCTGTGGACAGGTGTCTTTTATACAGGTAACAAGCTGAGATTAGGAGCACTCCCTTTAAGAGTGTGCTCCTAATCTCAGCTCATTACCTGTATAAAAGACACCTGGGAGCCAGAAATCTCTCTGAGAGGGGGTCAAATACTTATTTCCCTCATTAAAATGCAAATCAATTTCTAACATTTTTCACATGTGTTTTTCTGGATTTTGTTGTTGTTATTCTGTCTATCACTGTTCAAATAAACCTACCATTAAAATTATAGACTGATCATTTCTTTGTCAGTGGGCAAACGTACAAAATCAGAAGGGGATCAAATACTCCCCCCCCCTCACTGTAGAAAGTAATAGATCAGCATGAGAACCAAAAAGTATTATTGAGTTATAATCATAGTTATAAATGGATGGATTTCAATACAGAGAATAGCATAATAGCCCAGGAGGTTCAGTATTCCAGTGTAAAACATGTACCCAATGAAATGACTCAAAGCAAGCACGCCCACTGAGGCCTTTATCTTTCACCACTCATACTTCAGAAATAGGTGCTTTTTCAATTCCACAGAAACTGCTTCAACATCATATCAAGGCAGAACAGACCCACTGCGCCACTGATATTTACTAAATCACCATTGGTGTGAATATTTAGCAATCTTTATATGAGGCTGATATGGGTATATTATACACTGAGTGTACAAAACATTAGGAACATCTGCTGTTTCCATGACAGACTGACCAGGTGAATGCTATGATCACTTATTGATGTCACTTGATGAATCCACTTCAATCCATATAGATCAGGGGTGTCAAACTCAATCTGTGCACGGGGCATATTAAAAAAAAAACAATTAGCAGGGTAGACATAGCCCATTATGTTTGTTTTTACAAAAACATGTGCATACAACTGCGAGCCAAACTGGTCATTGTTTAATTTGAAAAAATATGGCCCTTTAGAATGTCCACAAGACATTGGATGCTGTGTATATATCATTTTAAATAGAAGAAATGGAGACCCGCACACTGGTCGAAAAATAGGAATAAATCTACATAGCAATAACATATTAAAACAAAATCAGAAGCACTCAAAATGTGTTGTAGTTGAGTAGCCAGCCAAGGCTAGTGCTCAAATGTTGTTGTAATAGGTCTACATGTTTCTCATTTGCATGGCGTTTTGTTGCAGGGTTTGTTTTTTTGGTTATTCATTGTCAAGCTTTAAAAACTGAAGCCTGCAACATTTTAGTAACCTAGCTAGGACTGTGGTATAGGTCTGTACATTTTTCTTCCGCTGCGAGCTGTAACCAGGACACATGAAAGCAGCGCAATTGACGTTGAATTCACCGATGCGAGGCTGTAATTTCATAACGTGGAGGGCTCAAATGTTGACTCATTTATACTCGCTTCGGTCCTATTGTCCTTTAGTAGTAATTTACACCCACGTGTGAATCCAATATCTTATACATTTTTGACAACCATGATTACATTTTCAGTGGGCTACAGCAATGACCCGTTGGAACCAAAAGTTGGCATGGACATTTAGCCAAAACGTTTAAACCTTCAGTAGAAGATTGTCAGTGCCATTAGTGATGATATATTACAGAACACTGGCTGGCTCATGTGTGAGTGGGTCTGAGAGGAGGGGTGTGTGTGACAATGCACTGCCGTTTGGCGTGCAGCACGTTGGCAGTGCTTGCTGTGACTTAGCGCACCGCATTACGGGGGTGTGTAAGCGGGCCAAAAGGAACTGACAACCCAAATCCTTGCACGAGCCGGATAGAAATGTGTCATTGGCCTGTGGGCCTTGTGTTTCACACGTGTAGATTAAGGGGAGGAGACGGGTTAAAAAAGGATTTTTAAGCATTGAGACAATTAAGACATGGATTGTGTGTGTGCGCCATTCAGAGGGTGAATGGTCAAGACAAAATATTTAAGTTCCTTTGAACAAGGTATGGTAGTAAGTGCCAGGTGCACCGGTTTGAGTGTGTCAAGAACTGCAACCCTGCTGGGTTTTTAATTCTCAACAGTTTCCTGTGTGTATCAAGAATGGTCCACCACCCAAAGGACATCCAGCCAACTTGACAACTGTGGGATGCATTGGAGTCAACATGGGCCAGTATCTCTGTGGAACGGTTTCAACACCTGGTAGAGTCCATGCCCCAACAATTTGATGCTGTTCTGAGGGCAAAAGCAGGTGCAACTCCATATTAGGAAGGTGTTCCTAATGTTTTGTACACCCAGTGTAATCTACATGTCATTATGTACCTAATGTCAGGTAGCCTGTAAATAATTTTTTTGTAACCCATAATCTAATCTACACAAACATGCTTGGTGTTCACTTTGGAAATCCCTGATACTCTATCCACCGTTCCCTCTGACATCTCGTCAACACAATGGCATCATGAAACTCAGCTACTTGAATGACCAGAGCACACTATCCCCACTTGCTGGTGGAGACAGGGAACTACAGAACACCAATCAACGTGACTCACTGGCACTCCTCATGGTTATCATCATGATCCTCAATCATTCTTATCAAACATCCAGTAACAATGAATTCAACATCTGTTGTTATTTTACACTTGAACAAACGGAAAGTGGTTCTGAAATTCTACTTGTTCCTCAAGGAAACAAATCACTGTTTTAATGTCTTCCTCCTTTTCCCCCTCGTTCTAACATACACAGCTAACGTTAGTTTTACATCAGCCCATGGTAAGGCTGAAGCAAGTCTGCTCATCGTATCACTACTAGAGTAAATGGATGGACAGAAAGATCCAATTTGTTAGTCAGTTTGTCTGTAGGTTTTAACACACACTTACCCCTGTAGTATTACAGGCTCTGGATATACCTCTGCTTGCTCAGCGTTTTGCACCATCTCCTTCTTCAGAGTCCCGATCTCCCAGGCAATTGAGTCGATCAGCTATAGCACAGGAAGACAGGAGGACGAGTCGATTAGTGATGAGGGATAGAGGGCGTAGGAGGCAAAAAAGTTGAGAATGTGTGTGTATAGTTAATGTATTTTTGTGTGAGACGACTTTGCACTCATTCCTGCAGACTCAGGAGCTGGGAAATTTGTCACCTTTAGGACTGTCCACGACCCCCCCCATCAGACTGAGTCGTCTGATGCTATAATTGCACCGTTTGATTAAATAATTAAAACACACAAATAACTTGAGAGCCCAACATCGATTGATTTATAAACGAGAAGTGCTTTTGAGTAGAATGGAGCCTCCTTTTACTGCGACAACGTACAGGAAAATGTGTACAGTGCAATATGCATGTCCAATATGAAAGAAACGACTGGATTTAAGTGGATTGGCCACACTAAGTGATGCTCCTCGGTGTAAACTCCGGATTTGGAAACTAGAAGTGCTCCTGAGTAGAATGGGCCCTCCTTTTACTGCAACACAATTGTACCAATCCACAGAGTTTTAATCCATATACAGTTGAAGTCGGAAGTTTACATAGCCAAATACATATAAACTCAGTTTCACAATTCCTGACATTTAATCCTAGTAAAAATCCCTGTCTTAGATCACCACTTTAATAATGTTAAATGTCAGAATAATAGGAGAGAAAATTATTTATTTCAGATTTTATTTCCTTCATCACATTCCCAGTGGGTCAGAAGTTTACATACACTCAATTAGTATTTGGTAGCATTGCCTTTTAAATTGTTTAACTTGGGTCAAAAATGTCAGGTAGCCTTCCACAAGCTTCCCACAATAAGTTGGGTGAATTTTGGCCCATTCCTCCTGACAGAGCTGGTGTAACTGAGTCAGGTTTGTAGGCCTCCTTGCTCACACATGCTTTTTCAGTTCTGCCCACAAATGTTCTATAGGATTGAGATCAGGACTTTGTGATGGCCACTCCAATACATTGACTTTGTTGTCCTTAAGCCATTTTGCCACAACTTGTGAAGTATGCTTGGGGTCATTGTCCATTTGGAAGACCCATTCTCGACCAAGCTTTAACTTCCTGACTGATGTCTTGAAATGTTTCTTCGATATATCCGCATCATTTTCCTACCTCATGATGCGATCTATTTTGTGAAGTGCACCAGTCTCTCCCTACTGCAGCATCCCCACAACATGATGCTGCCACCCGTGCTTCACGGTTGGGATGGTGTTCTTCGGCTTGCAAGCCTCCCACCTTAACGATGGTCATTATGGCCAAACAATTCTATTTTTGTTTCATCAGACCAGAGGACATTTCTCCAAAAAGTACAATCTTTGTCCCCATGTGCAGTTGCAAACCGTAGTCTGGCTTTTTTTAATGGGGGTTTTGGAGCAGTGGCTTCCTTGCTGAGCGGCCTTTCAAGTTGTCGATATAGGACTCATTTTACTGTGGATATAGATACTTTTGTACCCGTTTCCTCCAGCATCTTCACAAGGTCCTTTGATGCAGTTCTGGGATTGATTTGCACTTTTCGCACCAAAGTACGTTCATCTCTAGGAGACAGAGCGTGTCTCCTTCCTGAGCGGTATGACGGCTGCGTGGTCCCATGGTGTTTATACTGGCATACTATTGTTTGTACAGATGAACGTGGTACCTTCAGGCGTTTGGAAATTGCTCCCAAGGATGAACCAGACTTGTGGTCTACAATTCTTTTTTGAGGTCTTGGCTAATTTCTTTTGATTTTCCCATGCTGTCAAGCAAAGAGGCACTGAGTTTGAAGGTAGGCCTTGAAATACACCCACAGGTACACCTCCAATTGACTCAAATCATTTTCTGGAATTTTCCATGCTGTTTAAAAGGCACAGTCAACTTAGTGTATGCAAACTTCTGACCCACTGGAATAGTGATACAGTGAATTATAAGTAAAATAATATGTCTAAATAATTGTTAGGAAAATGACTTGTGTCATGCACAAAGTAGATGTCCTAACAGACTTGCCAAAACTATAGGTTTGTAAACAAGAAATGTGTGGAGCGGTTGAAAAACGAGTTTTAATGACTCCAATCTAAGTGTATGTAAACTCCCGACTTCAACTGTATAATTATAGGCATCTGGCAAAAAAATCACATGTATTTGTCGGTGATTGTGGACATTATCGAGTTCCTTGTTTCAAACCAGCAACCACTGAGGCGGACATTGGAAGCATCAGAATCAAGAGGCGAGGTGCATTTTTTTTTGTCTATGATGGAATTTACTCTTTGAAAAGACAAGGAACTTGCCAATGTGTTTAGCATTATACCCCACATACACGTCACACGATATTCAAAATGAAATCATAGGGCTCACGAGTGAGACTGTCACTAAGTTAAAGAGTTAAAGATATCGGAATCTTGGTACACATTGAAGGTAGACAGGACCAAGGATCCTAATGGATGTGAAAATAGGAGAGAGGCATGACTTTCTATATGTGAATAAGGTTTAGGGCTCCCGAGTGGCACAGTGGTGTAAGGCACTGCATCTCAGTGCTAGAGGCGTCACTACCCTGGTTCGATTCCAGGCTGTATCACAACCGGCCGTGATTGGGAGTCCCATAGGGCAGCGCACAATTGTCCCAGCGTCGCCCGGGTTAGGCAGTCATTGTAAATAAGAATTTGTTCATAACCTAGTTAAATAAAAGGTTAAACATTTACACCACTGCTGGATCTAAGCAAAACCGATTTGGCAGAAGCGGAGTTTAGTGTCGCTCGCCAGTTTTTGCAGACTGAAATCACCCACTCTGGATCCAATGAGGACACCTGGACCCTCTCCGCTATGCAGACCATGCTTACTGCACTGAAACATGGACTGACTTTTGGAGTGTCCACAGCTACATGTCAATTCATTTTCCACCTTTGACAAACGTGTTCAGTCAGCACCGAAGAAGCATGTTACACCAGAGGAAAGCTCCACTAATACAACTGGCATTTGAGGGGGATCTTACAAGATCCCGGGGAGAATGGAATTATTGATTATTCAGAAAGTTCCACAGAGCATCAAGGAGGCAGCAGGAAACAATCTAGCTGGTTTTTATCCAAATCTTGCTTTAGTGTGTATGGCGCTGTCCATGTTGCTGATAGAGTGCAGCCCTGATTTTGTGCCATTGAACCTGTCACTTCTTGGTCAAAAGCATTTTAACTTGTTTATTGTGGTATAGCGTGACATAAGCAGAATTCCAATGCACTAATCCAAATTACGCCCCTGGGTACAGCTACATATTGATATGTTTCTTCATAGAAACAGATACATTATATTATGGCTTTTGTTGCTGTAAATGGAACTGTACGTATTGGAAAAGTGTTTGTTGTAGGCTGGCATTGAGTAAGTGGGTTGAATTTGATTCACAGAAGTGTATTGTACCATACAACATGTTGCTGAACTCACCAGTGAACTATTTTTCATGTTCCATGTTTGAAGCCCGTCTCTGCCTACTTATCTGGCAAGACAGCGGTGCATGGCTGCAGCTCACTGTAGTAGGCTCTCCAGTCATCTCCAGTCACCTTTTGTTTAATGTTAATGTGACTAGCGTAAATATAGATTGTCATGACTTTATCGATCTGATATGTTTACTACGCCTACTTGGTACTGCTGTTTTGTTCTGTTCGCCTTCATTCGTTCGCATTTGCAGATGTTTCGGTATTCTAAACCAAATTGCTATTCAATCTTTTTTTTGTTGCAAGCATGAATAACTAAACTACTACTTTCAGCACTTAGTTTGCATTATTTTGGTAAGACAGCTGTGTACGGCTGCATTCTCATAGGCTGTTTGTAATAGGTGCATTACCCTTGTAGCCCATTTTCATGACCAAAGTGGCCTTGCTGTAGTGCGCTGTCAATTGTGCTGACACAGTGCAGCAGAGATGGGCTATAGATTTCAAAAAGACTCAACAATCTCAGAGTCTCTGCATTTGAGCTTTGTTTGTTGTATAGCGTGATTACAGTGGGGCAAAAAAGTATTTAGTCAGCCACCAATTGTGCAAGTTCTCCAACTTAAAAAGATGAGAGAGGCCTGTAATTTTCATCATAGGTACACTTCAACTATGACAGACGAAATGAGAAAAAGAAATCCAGAAAATCACATTGTAGGATTTTTTATTTATTTATTTGCAAATTATGGTGGAAAATAAGTATTTGGTCAATAACAAAAGTTTATCTCAATACTTTGTTATATACCCTTTGTTGGCAATGACAGAGGTCAAATGTTTTCTGTAAGTCTTCACAAGGTTTTCACACACTGTTGCTGGTATTTTGGCCCATTCCTCCATGCAGATCTCCTCTAGAGCAGTGATGTTTTGGGGCTGTCGCTGGGCAACACGGACTTTCAACTCCCTCCAAAGATTTTCTATGGGGTTGAGATCTGGAGACTGGCTAGGCCACTCCAGGACCTTGAAATGCTTCTTCTGAAGCCACTCCTTCGTTGCCGAGGCGGTGTGTTTGGGATCATTGTCATGCTGAAAGACCCAGCCACGTTTCATCTTCAATGCCCTTGCTGATGGAAGGAGGTTTTCACTCAAAATCTCACGATACATGGCCCCATTCATTCTTTCCTTTACACGGATCAGTCGTCCTGGTCCCTTTGCAGAAAACAGCCCCAAAGCATGATGTTTCCACCCCCATGCTTCACAGTAGGTATGGTGTTCTTTGGATGCAACTCAGCATTCTTTGTCCTCCAAACACGACGAGTTGAGTTTTTACCAAAAAGTTCTATTTTGGTTTCATCTGACCATATGATATTCTCCCAATCCTCATCTGGATCATCCAAATGCTCTCTAGCAAACTTCAGATGGGCCTGAACATGTACTGGCTTAAGCAGGGGGACACGTCTGGCACTGCAGGATTTGAGTCCCTGGCGGCGTAGTGTGTTACTGATGGTAGGCTTTGTTACTTTGGTCCCAGCTCTCTGCAGGTCATTCACTAGGTCCCCGTGTGGTTCTGGGATTTTTGCTCACCGTTCTTGTGATCATTTTGACCCCACGGGTGAGATCTTGCGTGGAGCCCCAGATCGAGGAAGATTATCAGTGGTCTTGTATGTCTTCCATTTCCTAATAATTGCTCCCACAGTTGATTTCTTCAAACCAAGCTGCTTACCTATTGCAGATTCAGTCTTCCCAACCTGGTGCAGGTCTACAATTTTGTTTCTGGTGTCCTTTGACAGCTCTTTGGTCTTGGCCATAGTGGAGTTTGGAGTGTGACTGTTTGAGGTTGTGGACAGGTGTCTTATACTGATAACAAGTTCAAACAGGTGCCATTAATACAGGTAATGAGTGGAGGACAGAGGAGCCTCTTAAAGAAGAAGTTACAGGTCTGTGAGAGCCAGAAATCTTGCTTGTTTGTATGTGACCAAATACTTATTTTCCACCATAATTTGCAAATAAATTCATTAAAAATCCTACAATGTGATTTTCTGGATTTTTTTCCCTCATTTTGTCTGTCATAGTTGAAGTGTACCTATGATGAAAATTACAGGCCTCTCATCTTTTTAAGTGAGAGAACTTGCACAATTGGTGGCTGACTAAATACTTTTTTGCCCCACTGTATATAAGCAGAATTAAATACAATTCCAATGCAAGAACCCCCAAAGAAATGTGCCGCCTCGCTGATTTCAACTGCCTCCTTAGTCATTGTATCCAGCTCCAGGATAAAGTATACAGAAAATGATGTACATACATAAAAAACATTGTTGACAATGTGGTCTTGGGGATAAACAGGACGCTTACTCTGAAGGATTCATGACGTGGAAGTACTTAAGTTATTCTTGCCTGCTTCACAGAGTTGAGGACGACCTCCCTGCAAAATAACTGCCCAGTCTGACCATGTTGTTTCGCCAAGTTCTAAACAAAAAGTGGTTGAGCAATGTAAATAAAAAATTTAAACTGACCCGGAAGTGTTTTTCCCAGGTGTAGAGTTGTGTTTAGTTGTTTAAGGTTTCAAACATGTCATTTTCTTAACCCATCTGGTAACTAAATGACAGTATATGTTTCTAGTATCATGCTAGCTAGTCTTGGGTGTTAGTCTGGCAGAAGTTACAGGCGAGGTGGGTGGGATGAAA
Organism: Brachymystax lenok tsinlingensis; assembly: GCA_030435695.1. Classification (NCBI taxonomy): domain Eukaryota; kingdom Metazoa; phylum Chordata; class Actinopteri; order Salmoniformes; family Salmonidae; genus Brachymystax; species Brachymystax lenok. Next base: position 43,451,131 of record CM059780.1, read on the forward strand.
GTAACAATGTAAACCGATGTTGGAAACTACTTGACTAGAGCATATTTATAATTACATAAAGGGGGCCTGTCGCAGACACACAATGTTTCCTTAAGGGTGAAATGGGAGGCATGAGTTAAAGCTAATAGATTGTAAACTACTGCCCTATGACACTGTCGTATAGCTTCACTGTTTTTATATCATTATATTCTCTCAATATGTTTTGCATCATTATATACACTTGAGTACGAATGGGTGGCTTATTCTCAAATCCCTCTTTGTGTACAAGTCCGGATAATTAACAACGAACTGTCAGGCTGTAAGAATGTATACTCCCTAGTCTCAAAGCTTCTCCTGACTGATAAGTAGACCAGGAGATGCGTGGAGGAGTATCAAAGGTTCCGTACTCGGGCTGGGATGATAACACCACCTGCCTAGCCACAGAGATGCATTGTACAGCCTAGACTCTGGAGGGGGAGGTCTTGTCTGGGAAGAGGGTACAAATATAATATATGTGCGTGTATAATCATACTTTGTCTTTGCAGCGGTTTGACCCAGTGTGATTTAATACATCTAGCTTGAGCTTTCTTCAGAGTCTGACTGGAATTTGTACCAGAATCTTAGAACCTAACATTGATGACCTGGAATAAAATAAACATTTGAGCATTGTCTTGTTTATATTGCTTTTATGATGTTAACATCATAGCAACGTGACTGAATGTTTGAAAATGTACTTTAGAATTATGCCTTAATCAATTTACTTGATGGATCAGCTTCTCACATAAGCTTTTAAATATCAACAGGTTAGTGGTTAAAAATCTCTGATTCTGGGGGTCAATTACCTTATGTCAAGCCGTTGGAATTGTGATAAACATGAGTATGCCGTTTGTGTTATTTTATCAAGACCATGACAAGGACAGCTGGTAGGGCTAAGCATGAATAGTCATTGAAAATTCCCATGAAAGTGAGATGAGAAATTGATGGTTAGTATAGCTTATGTGATCCATTTTAGTCCAATTAATATCGTAAGGCAAAATATTGTGACGTTGATGCATGGTTCATTTTCATAAATTTCAAACCTATAGCATTCATTATTCAGATCGACACATGAAATGGTGGTTGATACTACATTTGTTGAAAGAGCCTTTATTACCGCTGTTATGAATTATATGTTTAATGACAAAATGTTTGTACGTTTAAGTAAATACTGAGAATATTCCATTCTGAAAATGTATGCAATAGAGATAGGGTTATAAGACAAATGGTAATCCAATTGATGTGTGTATCTAGAAATGTATATTGTGTGGAGAGTGGAACAAGATGGTACAACTTGCCAGAAGGAGTCTGTGAGAACAAAGAATTCTTTGTGAAACTATAGTGTAGGAGAAGAGGCATCTCGACCTTGGGAAGGGAAGAACTGATAGGATGTCTGGAATTGACTTATGTTGCAAGATGGTGTTATGCCGAGGGATGTACTGTGGGAAAATATTATTTCCTAGAGAGGGTGGGGCATTTGTATCTTTTGTATTCAACTTGTACAATCTTTTCCCCTTTGAAATTCAGAATTCTCATGAATAAATAACCCTGACCAAAATTGCAGATATGGGACTTTGTCTAATTTGTCATTAACTAGAGCTTTACAACCTCTAGGAATTATTCAAAGCCTGATTGATAGTTTGTCAACAATTGAGAACGAAATTCTCATGACAACCGCATAGCAAAGAATTTAAAAAGCAGTTGTAAAACTGCTTTATCCGACATGTTGTGGTTGCATGAGGCTTGGAGCACACTGAATCAGTAGGCTATTAAACAAACACTCAAACAGGCAACAGAAGCAGGATCTGTCTTATTGCTGTAGACAGTGCCTTCAGACAGTATCCACACCCCTTGACTTTTTCCACATTCTGTGTTGTTACAGCATACATTTTTATTTGGATTAAATGTTGATTGTGTCACTGGCCTACACACTTCCACTCAACGTGGAATTATGTTCTCAAATTAAGAAAAAATGAAAGGTGTCTTGAGTCTTAAGTATATAACCCCTTTGTTATGGCAAGACTAAATAAGTTCAGAAGAAAAGATTAAACAAGTCACATAATAAGTTGCATGACTCAGTGTGCAATAGTGTTTTACATAATTTTTTTAATGACTACCATATCTCTGTACCCCACACATACAATTATCTGTAAAGTTCCTCAGTTCAGCATTGAATTTCATTGAACACAGATTCAACCAAAGACCAGGGATGTTTTCCAAATGCCTCGCAAAGAAGGGCACCTATTGGTAGATGGGTAAAAAACAAAAAGCAGACATTGAATATCCCTTTGAGCATGGTGAAGTTATTAATTACACTTTGGATGGTGTATCAATACACCCAGTCACTACAAAGATTCCGGCAACTGAGTTAGGAAGGATGCCTGTGAGGAAGAAAACCGCTCAGGGATTTCACCATGATGCCAATGGTGACTTTAAAATAGTTACAGTTTAATGACTGTGATAGGGGAAAACTGTGGATGGATCAACAACATTGTAGTTACTCCGCAATACTAACCTAAATGACAGAGTGAAAAGGAGGAAGCCTGTACAGAATATGCATGCTGTTTAGAATAAGGCACTAAAGAAAAACTGCATAAATCAACTTTATGTCCTGAATACAAAGCTTTATGTTTGGAGCAAATCCAACATCACTGAGTACCCCTTTTATATTTACAAGCATGGTGGTAGCTGCATCATGTTATTGTTATGCTTGTCATCAGCAAGGACTAGGGAGTTTAGGATGAAAAGAAGCAGAAGAGCTAAGCACAGGCAAAATCTGAGAGGAAAACCTGGTTCAGTCTGCTTTTCAACATACACTTGGTAACAAATTCATCTTTCAGTAGGACAATAACCTAAAACAAATTCAAATATACACGAGTTCCTTACCAAGACAACATTGAATATTATTGAGTGGCCTAGTTACAGTTGACAAATCTATGAGAAGACTTCAAAATGGCTGCCTAGCATTCAACAAGCAACTTGACCGAGCTTGAAGAATTTAAAAAAAGAATAATGTGCAAATATTGTACAATCCAGGCGTGCAAAGCTCTTGATGACTTATCCTGAAAGACTACACTGTAATCATTGCCAAATGTGATTTCAATGTATTGACTCAGGTTGAAAACGTATCTATATCAATATCTTTTTTGTGTGCTTTTAAAATCTTAAATTTTTTTTAGTGTAGAGTATTGACAAAATATTACGATTAAATCCATTTTAATTCCACTTGGTAAAACAAAATGTGGAGAAAGTCAACGGGTGTGAATACTGATATCCACCAGTCGACTAAATGCTGTCAGCCCTATTCACCTCCCAGTGTGTCAGAGGAGGCTGGTGAGAAGAATTATAGGAGTAAGGGCTCATTGTAAAGGCTGGAATTGAATAAATTGAACAGTATCAAACAAACAAAAATATGCAAACCACATGTTTCACTGTTCCATTTATTCCATTCCAGCAACTGACCCTGTATAACCATTTAACTGCATCCTTTTCTGTCACTGTAGTAGAAATAGCCAATCAGGACAAATTAACAGTTAATACACAACCAGCAATGGAATTTAGGTTAGTCAATGTACAGGCATATTGCCCTATTTTGACAATACAATTATTCACAGAAGAGCCACTTCCCCTGTACTGACTGACTATGACTACAAGGAAAGAGGAACAGAGAAAAGAAAATACAAAATGCCCACTAAGGCATCAAACTAGATGAGACACCAGACTCACATACCATCCTCTAACGCTGATACTGAAGTTAACTAGGAGAAATAAGCAGCCATACAAAACAAAATCCAAACCAGTCATCTCGAGTGGCGCAGCGGTCTAAGGTTCTGCATCTCAGTGCTCGAGGCGTCACTAGACACCTTGGTTTGAATCCAGGCTGTATCACAACTGGCCGGGAGTCCCATAGTGAGGCGCACAGTTGGCCCAGCGTCGTCCGGGTTTGGCCGGTGTAGGCAGTCATTGTAAATAAGAATTTGTTCTTAACAGACTTGCCTCGTTAAATAAAAACATCTCCGGAAGAGGTCACTGTTTCAAACACGAACATAATGAACTGAGCATATTTCACACCACTGTGAAATCTGACTGGACTCACACACACCAAGAGCCCATCCTAGCACCACTATGCTCCTACAGTGCTTTTTCATTTTCACAACGACTCACAGGGTTGTTATAGTCTAACCCTAACTGAACCCCAGTCAGCAAACCACATGCACGCAAGCACTCACGAACACAGGCAATGAAAACACACACACAGCAGTGGGTCTGCCTGTCCCTCTCCAGCTCACTGCCAAGACACAGCCAGAAGAGCAAACTGACGATGTAGCTTTAACCCTAGAATCCAAAAGAACTTAGACAATACTACAGTTGCTAAATAACCACATTCTCCATGCATAAACTACTGTACATCAGCTATTCTAGTGAATTACTTACAATAGTTCACTATATCGGTATAGTGTAAATCTCTGCTTACCTTGAAAGTGTAAAATAATAATAGGTAAAATAAGCAAAAGTCTAACATCATTAGTAAAGAAATAAGACTCCAGTTTGCCAGCAGTCACCTTTTTTCATTTCATGTGAGGCGATAAATGTCTTCCTGAAAATCAAGTAATGCGATTGCTCAATTACATATTCACGAATGCGCATGGACACACTCACAAGCATGAGTGTCACTTGTTCCAAGGCCAGTTTCAGAATAGATGTTACGCAACTAGGTTCAGCTGCTATAGCGCAGGGTAGAGGGATTCAAACTATTTAAAGAACATTGTGAAAACCACAATTCTAAGAGTATCCAAGAGCACAGAAATGTCCTTTCCTCCTGCACTAGGCAGCAGTTATACAGGAAGACAGTCAGTATGACAAATTTACCAGGAGTTCTGCAACTAGCCTCCATGTTGGCAACAAATGCCCCATAAGAGATCAGTAAAACTTGCATCCACACATCAAATGAGATGTTTGAGATTTTAAAAGGACAGTGAACTTGCATTCTCCGTCAGTATGTCATTGTTTTTACAATGACGGATACTGTGTGAAATGAAAGGGAGACCGAGAGAAGGGATACACAAAGTAGGGCCGGTATGTGCCGGGATTCGTATGCACGCAGGCGGTAGAATCAAACATGTGCGGGGGGTTGTGGCCTTAACAAGATCACCACTCAGGAACTCCAAAAAAATCAAGGGTAAAAAGTACAGTTCTGCAATGCCATGCAGGAATTGCCAGGGACCTCAGATATGCATTGCCATCCCGTGGCTTTTTCCAAATACCCTGGTAAATACGGTATACCGCTTGAGCCTAGTGAGGATGGGAACTGAGTGAAATGGAGTGACATACAGACATGATGCCAGCTGGGTGTTGATAGATTAATTTGGTTGCTGCCACAGACATTCTAGCTGTAGGCCAATTCCACATCAGCATGGCTGAAAAATATCTTGGGTATCTCAGATTGTTCTGGCAATTCTCACATAAAAATTTCATTGGGGGAGAATATGTTTAACATCATGATGAAAGTGGCCATTTTAGGCCCTTTTTAGACCTAAAACCCTACGACCCATACATGGTACAGACATCATGGTGTCATTAAACTCATAGTATTTAGTGAGCTCTAAAATGGAGCATGGCTATATTCCAAAATACATTTCACATTAACATACTCAACATTAAATAGATTATTAAATCGCAAAACTACAGTTTTTATTTTGCTTACTACACAACTTCCCCAGGCCTTTATAGCCTATCAGCTACAACACAAAAAATAATGGTTGTAATAACTGAACGGTGATTTTAATTAAGTGGGGAAAATAACCATTTTTCGATTAGGGATGTTTGTTAACGTTAAGGATCCCAACTTAATTTAAACGTTTTAACATTTAAAACGTTCACACCCCTAATTGGAACAATATAACATTTCCACAGTGGGCTCTCTACTACTTTTGTAGAAATTATACATTTTAATACATAGAAATGTACATTATAGGTCATTAACCAATCACAGCCCTCCTGTAGGATTGCACATTCAGCAAATCACCAGCAGACAGAGATCCCTTTTAATTAATTTTTCCATTCACTGTGTTGGTGGTGCTCATAAAATTGATCATACAGCAGACAGCCCATTCTGGAAATGTGATGTAGTCTAACGTTGTGTTGCGCAACCTTCACCACACTGTCTGTGTGAGTGGACCATTTCAGATCATCAGGGATATGTAAGCCGAGGAACTAAAAGCTTTCCACCTTCTCCACTGCGGTCCCGTCGATGTGGATGGGGCTTTCTCCCTCTGCCGGTTTCCTGAAGTCCACGATCAGCTCCTTTGTTTTGTTGACGTTGAGTGAGGTTATTTTCCTGGCACCACTCCCAGGGCCTTCACCTCATCCCTGTAGGCTGTTTCGTCATTGTTGGTAATCAGGCCTACTATTGTTCATGAATCCAGAGTTCAATGGCAGCGAGCTTTACACCACTCCAGCCGAGGCTTGGCATTGCGCATGGTGATCTTAGGCTTGTGTGCAACTGCTCTGCCATTGAAACCCATTTCATGAAGCTCCCGACAAACAGTTATTATGCTGACGTTGCTTCCCGAGGCAGTTTGGAAGTCTGTAGTGAGTGTTGCAACCGAGGACAGATTATTTTTACACACCTCTGTGAGCTTGTGTGGCCTACCACTTTGCGGCTGATCGGTTATTGCTCCTAGACATTGCCACTTCACAATAACAGTACCGATCCTACACCAAATTTCACAGTGGGTGCGAGACCTGGAGAGGCCTACAAGCCACAGTGTCTGGCACCCACTGGAATTTGGTGTAGGATCGGTGATGAACTGGGGGTGCTTCAGCAAGGCTGGAATCGGGCAGATTTGTCTTTGTGAAGGACGCATGAATCAAGCCACGTACAAGGTTGTGCTGGAAGAAACCTTGCTTCCTTCTGCTCTGACAATGTTCCCCAACTCTGAGGACTGGGTTTTCCAGCAGGACAATGCTCCATGCCAATCAAGGTGTGGATGGAGGACCACCAGATCAAGACAATGCCATGGCCAGCCCAATCTCCAGACCTGAACCACGTTGAAAACCTATGGAATGTGATCAAGAGGAAGATGGATGGTCACAAGCCATCAAACAAAGCCAAGCTGCTTGAATTTTTGCACCAGAAGTAGCATAAAGTCACCCAACATCAATGTGAAAGAGTGGTAGAGAGCATGCCAAGACGCATGAACGCTGTGATTGGAATAACCCTGATTTTCACCAAATATTGATTTCTGAACTCTCCCTAAGTTAAAACATTAGTACGGTGTTGTTTAAAAATGTATATGAACTTATTTTCTTTGCATTATTCGAGGTCTGACAACACAGAATCTTAGTTATTTTGACCAGTTGTCATTTTCTGAAAATAAATGCTCTAAATGTCAATATTTTTATTTGGAATTTGGGAGAAATGTTGTCAGTACTTTATAGAATAAAACAACAATTTTTTTTTTACCCAAACACATACCTATAAATAGTAATACTGATAATTTTGCAGTGGTCTCAATTTTTTCCAGAGCTGTATATTTTGCTTCTCTGTCCAAATACATATGGTAAGGACTGTATATAGCCTTTCATCTTTCTCTTGGTCTGTGAAGCCACGTGAACAGGAACTGATTGATAAGACTCAGGTTGAAGTTAGAGAGACTCCTTGAATTTCAGTCTGAAGTGGACCTAGTGTTCCTATTCCCATTTTCTCATTCTCCTCTCCCCTCCTCTTGTTGACCCCTCATCCAACTTTCCTGCTATCAAACATCAGCCTTATAGCCAGTAACTCATATTGAATGCACAACCCCATCATAGCTTTGATTTACTATCTGAATTGAATGGCTTCAACGTGGGAGAAATTGACTGTCTTAAAATAGATAGGGTGTGTTCTATGGACACACAGTTCATTAGAGAGTAACCTATTAGCCTCCAATTCAGAGTTAGAATATATAAAGAGTTGATTTGGAATCAGTAGATATTCTACCCCTCTTCACAAACACTGACGAGTGGTGTGGTGGTAGTGTGGAGTGTGCAGGTCTATAATTAGTTAGTGTGGTGGTAGTGTGGAGGTCTATAATTAGCTAGAGGCTCACTAGCTAAGCAGGTCCCAGCACATAACCAACCAACAGATCGATTGAAAAGAGGCTCTTCACAGAGTTCACAGCTTAAAACGTGGTTGATGTCGTTATTAGAGATAGAGGCTCGAACCCACAGCTCAGAGACTAATTATGGTAAACAGTGAGTGCTCAGCCACAGCTATATGGAGTGTATATCATAAATCTGTTGCATGGACTTTGAGAGGCAAAAATGAAAAAACATGGGGACTTTTTAATTTCAATAACTTAACTAACACCAACTTCCTCAAATAAGTATCAGTTGATTAACTTGACATAATTTACTCCCCCCTCCCTCCCACCATACCTTGAAGAAGCTTCCTTTCTTCTCCTCGCTGGGTTCAATGAGTGCGCTGATGGACATGCTATCCTCCTGTCCTTCGTCGTGCCTGTCTCTGTGGGGGAGAAAACAGAATGTCGTTCTCAGTCCTGTAGGCTACACTCCAGTACAGCCCAGTACTGTCTAGTAGTTAGTATATTCCAGTAAAGCCAAGTTCAACACAATAGAACCCAGAATTATAAATTTTTAATGCAGATAAATACATTTTTGCTCTTCTCACTAATGGCAAATGATTGCATCTTGTTATTATATTTAGCTAGGCCTACCTGTTCTTTTGTTATGAATAAGAGGTATCATATCTACCATTTGCATAAGGCTACTACTAGGCTACTTTTTGCCTTCTTGCAATGCAAGACCTCAACCACTAGAAAACGTGTGTACGCATGGTCTAAGCATGTTTTGGGGCATATTCTGTGCATACACAATGTTTATAAATGAGACACCAGCTCTCCAGCCCAGAGAGAGCAGGCATGAGAATGAAACCTATCATCACTGTGTCTATCTGAAAGGACTACAGTCCCTCAGTCTCCATTGATGTACTATATTGTAATTGTAGGAGACTACTTAAGTCTCAGACCTGTCTATTTAATTGTAATAGCGCCTGCTAGTGGCTACTGTTTGGGCTTAAAAGGTGAAAGGGTAGTTTTACTTTTGGGGGAAACCAGGACAATCACCTGCAGCTCAGGCCCTACCCAGTCTAGCTTTGATCTGACAGCCAGGACTAGGGCTGTATAAACATTCTCTGACTTTCTCACACACATCCACACTCTCTCAGATGCTGGTCTGTGACCAGACCCCGGTTGTCAATCATTGCATGCTGCTGTATGGACTCTCCAGCTTCTGGGACAGAACCCCCCCCCTGAAAAAACAAGATTATATTTCCATGTTATGGGGCGTTCCTCAGGAAATACCAGAGGAGAGAGAAAGGGAAAGAGGAAGTGAAGGCATTTCCTGGAAAGCACCAACAGCCAATGAGAGATTTGACCCAATTCTTTAATTCTTCTGTCTCTGATGTTGTTGCTGCCCTGAAAACATCCACATGTTCGTCCATCTTGTCACACACACAAAAAGAACATGAAAAACAAACACACACTGCAAAGGGCCGGGTAAACAGGAAGGCTCCTGCGGCTGACAAGAGGCAAGATAAACTCTACAGTAACAAATCGAATCACTGACTCAAAGCCCTGCATGGGTATAAATAAATGACCAACTAAACAGAATGAAGTAAAAAATAAAAACAGGCCTAAAGTTTTTCAAGGTTACGTAACAATGTCAGGAAAAAACAACCCTAGTTATAGCAAAACACAATTCACTGCCAGGGTTAGTGTCAATTCAGAAGTGAATCAAATAATGGAAAATAAATGACACTTATTATTGATTGCTAGTGTTGACGGCATCAAAGGTAGGAACTACCTGGAGTATACCAAACATTAGGAACACCTAACACTTTTGCCCTAAGAACAACTTCAATTAATCGGGACATGGACTCTACAAACGTCTCAAAAGCGTTCCACAAGGATGCTAGCCCACGTTGACTCAAATGGGTGGTGGACCATTCTTGATACACACAGGAAAACTGTTGAGCGTGGAAAAGCCAGCAACATTTTTAGTAATGGCGAAGGAGGGGGATGGCTGCCATTTTACTGGCTCCTAACCAATTGTGCTTTTCTGTGTGTTTTTTATAAATTGTTTGTAACTTGTTTTTATACAATGTTTCTGCCACCGTCTCTAACGACCGAAAATAGTTTCTGGACATCAGAATAGCGATTACTCACCTCAAACTGGACAAATAGTTTTTCTTTAACGAATCGGAGGCAAAAGACTTACGGCTCTTCCCAGGACCAAAACCCCGTCATTGGCATGAAGAGGAGACACCGATACAGTGGGCACAGATCCAGGTGCTTGGTGAGAATTCGTCAGCTAGTGGATAATCCACCTTCACCATCTGTCCTACTGGAAAACGTGCAATCACTGGATGAGCTGCCTCGGAGTCTATCCTACCAATAAACTGGATGAGCTCCATCGGAGTCTATCCTACCAATGGGACATTAAACTGTAACATCTTATGTTTCACAGAGTCGTGGCTGAACGAGGAAATGGATAATACAGTTGGCTGGTTTTTGCATGCATTGGAAAGCTAGAACAGCAACCCCCGGTAAGACGAGGGGTGGTGGTGGTCTGTGTCTATTTGTCAACAACAGCTGGTGTGCAATCTCTAATATTAAAGATGTCTTGAGGTTTTGCTCGCCTGAGGTAGAGTACCTCATGATAAGCTGTAGACCACACTATTTACCTGGAGTTTATCTATATTTTTCGTAGCTGTCTATTTACCACTACATACCGATGCAGGCACTCAGACCGCACTCAACAAGCTGTTTAAGGCCATAAGCAAACAAGACCGTTTTGCTAGCACAGAATGGAATACGTTCCGGGATTCATGCGATGGCATTGAGGAGTATACCACATCAGTCACCAGCTTCATCAGTAAGTGCATCGACGACACTGTCCCCACAGTGACCGTATGTACATATCCCAACCAGAAGCCATGGATTACAGGCAACTGCACTGAGCTAAAGGGTAGAGCTTCCGCTTTCAAAAAGCGGACACTAATCAGGACGCTTATAAGAAATCCCACTATGCCCTCAAACAAACCATCAAACAGGCAGTGTCAATACAGGACTAAGATTGAATCCTACTACACCGGATCTGACGCTTGTCGGATGTGGCAGGGTTTGAAAACTATAACGGATTACAAAGTGAAACCCAGATGCAAGCTACACACTGACGTGAGCCTACCAGACGAGCTAAATGCCATCTCCGCTCACATCGAGGCAAGCAAAATTGAACCATGCATGAGAGCAGTAGCTGTTCTGGATGACTGTGTGATCACGCTCTCCGTAGCCGATGTGAGTAAGACCTTTAAACAGGTCAACATTGAGAAGGATTACCAGGACGTGTACTCAGAGCATGCACTGACCAACTGGCAAGTGTCTTCACTAACATTTTCAACCTCTCCCTGAACAAGTCTGTAATACCTACATGTTTCAAGCAGAACACCATAGTCCCTGTGCCCAAGAACGCCAAAGTAACCTGCTTTCAATATACTTTGTATCCCTCATTTACTCAAGTGTCTCCATTATTTTGGCAGTCATCTGTATGTGATGTCCTTTATAAATAAAACTGGAAATAAAGCAACAATGGGTGAATTCTGGATAACTATTGTGTGTTGGAGTGTCAACGCCTGGGGCCAAATGTGGCTCCCTCAAAAAGACACATTCAGCTTGTTTCCACTTGGATTAGGTGTGTGTCCCCACTTGCATAGGAGGTCACAGCCACTAAGACTCACAGGAATCACACACAGACTGACAAGAGGGAGTTATCCTAAAACAGTGGTTGCCCCTTCTAAATTTCTAAAAAGACACTACCAGCTATCAAAGCATCCCACGTAACACCCAACAATCTCAACTCCACACCCAACTCCCTACACTGCAAACTGCTGAGCTCTGCATCTCCAGCTGTACTTCAGTAGGGTTGGATAAAATAACACAGTGAAGGAGGTCTAAAAGCAGGCTTTAACTCAAAAGCTGCTCATCTGTCCCCACTAAATTATGAACTGACTTGTTTTCTTGCTCTGACAGCAACAGATTTCCTGCACTGGCACATCTACAGTAGTAGTTAGTTGGGACTAGCAGACAGATGGGTGAGGTGAATGACTACAGGTTTATTGGCTGTACTGTTGTAATGGCTTGTTATGATAGGCTTTATGCCAAACTCTATATATGACAGCATTTATGGCTACTATTCTGTGGCTAGTGTTCTCCCTCTCAATCAGAGCCGAATCCTAACTTGATTATCAAGTGTGAAACTCCAACTTCTTACCAAGTCTACCACAAATAGCATTTTTTAAAGTAGTATATCTCCTAGGCTTTCTGTGGTTAGAGTCTGAAGTGATGACAAACATTTCTCTACTGGTGATCTGCATGGAACCACAGCAGACTTCTATGGGAAGAAACAGACAGGCAAAAGAAAACTACAGCCAGTTGCAATATGGTAACAGTGAGAAATCCTGCCTTGGATGGTAATATTGGGCTGAGTGTGCATGGAAGCTTTGAACACAGGGAACCTGCAAGTCTGAAGGAGAGAAGAGGAAAACAAACTATTGGCTAAGTAATAAACTGCAAGCACACTTCAAATTCTAACCTGTGACTGAAGTTCTTTGTAACAAAAGTCTGCTTTTCCCCCAAAGCTAATCTTAAACATATTAAACAGATTTCAGAGCAGACTGGAAAACTGACACCTTAGTATGTATATGTAAATAAGAAAAAAGGTCACTTTCGCTGGAAAAGTTTGAAATTGTGGTTAAATATTTAAAACATGTTTTGAATCTAGTTTGGAAATCTACAGGGTGACAGCTACCAACTCAGGATAATTTTTCAATCAGAAACTGAAATGGTTGAACACTAGAACAGAAGTAATGCAGAAATTGAACCGCTCGTTAGATGAAACATTCAACTCAAGGCTTATCAGTGAGTCCCTCTTATGACTCAACCTGCTGAACAGAAAGCAAACCTCAGTACTGAGTCACAATGAGCTTGCACCTGTATAACTCCTTTTATTCTCCATGCTTAGTCTGGATTCACTTTGTGAAATAAAACACAGATAATCACTTGGAGGCTATTTAGAGGGTAATGAGAGGGTAAATTGTGAGAAGTACACACAATATCTATATTCTATGATAAGTAAAAGTTGGTTAGAGCTTTCTTAGGACTATGTATTCATACCTCATCATAAAGACCCATTACAGTAGGCCTACTTCAAAATTACAATGTACAGTAGGCTATAGACAATCAAGCCATGGTTCATAGCAACACACAGTATTGAGAGTCCCTACTCCCTAGAGTGAATTGCACAGAATATAAGTGAGCACATGGAGTAGGCTACTGTTTTAATTTACGTTTACAATATCCCTGACCGAAGAGTCTCGTCGCTCGTTACATTGTATTTCTCGATCGAAGCTGAGACACTGGGCAACAGGTGTTGAATAAGCTATAGCAAGGGTTGGCTAGGTTAGGCCTACTTTCTAAATGTAATACAGTTGCTAGTTATCTGTTCAAAATTGTAAATCTGTAATGTCACTTTTCAACCTGTTCTCAGAGCATTTTGTATTATTCTGTATGTAAATTCGAGACACTCCATTTAGTACGGTATGTATTCATTTGTGGATGTCCATCACCCAATTTGTATTATATGTTATGAATTTGCTAAACTTACGATATATTACAAGTTATAAACTTGGTGGTTTGAGCCCTGAATGCTGATTCACTGACAGCTGTGGTATATCAGACCATATACCACAGGGATGACAAAATATAAATGTTTACATTGGTAACCAGTTGATAATAGCAATAAGGAACCTTGGGTGTGTGGTATATGGCCAATATACCATGACTAAGATCTGTATCCTGGCACTCCATGTTGCGTTGTGCATAAGAACAGCCCTTAGCCATGGAGTATAGGCCATATACCTTACCCCCTCGTGGCTTATTGCTTAATTCTAGCTAGGTGCCTAGCATTAGCTAGCTGGCTAATGTTAGCTAGGCTAGGGGTTAGCTTTAGGGGTTAGGGTTAATGGGTTAGGTAAAAGGGTTAAGGTTAGGGGAAGGGTTAGCTAACATGCTAAGTAGTTGCAAAGTAGCAAGTAGTTGAAAAGTTACTAATTAGCTCAAATTAACTAAATTTGTCCATGATAAAATTCAAACTCGCAACCTTTGGGTTGCTAGATGTTCCCATTACACACCCAACCAACCACCCTACTTTCGTTTTTACCTTTAAGTAACCATGTCTTATGTAACCATAACAAACGTTACATATCATACTAACTTGACTGGCCCAGATATGCTTTACTATGTTATGTCTAATCTGAGACCAGGCTGCACTTTAGGGTTCCCCAAAATAAGTAAAAATCGGATTACTTTTGGAAGACTTTCCCCCCTTAAGAGGCATTAGAAGACAAAAATTATCCATCAAACGCATTTGGTGGTCAGACTCGTTTAGGTGGAACAAATTTAAATGCGCTTCTTTTTTCAATGCTGAATTGAATGTCATTGCTTAAAACAGAAAGGTCCAAATGTATTTTTAAGTACATTTTTTTAATTGAAAAGTAATCCATTAAGTAATGTAGTTTTTGAAAAGTATCTGTAATCGGATGTTATTATAGCTGCTAAATTGTTTACTTACCGTTTCTTTGTAACGTTAATTAGATTACATGTAACTGGATGTAATCAGTTACTCGCGAGACAATTTTTTTGATATTCAGTTTCAATCCAAACAGGAGGATAAGTGGGAAGAATGTTCTGGGACAATAGTTCTGTAGGCTAAAATAACTGGCGACATAAATACATAGGGCCTATTATCCTACTTTCTAAATATGCCGTTTAAGATTTACGGACAGGCTTGCTGGCATGGAAATTGAGAAATAAATTGAGTTCTATCGGCGATGCTGCAAACTGTCAACACAATGAAAACGTACCTCTTTCAGGCGTATCGAGTCGGCAGAATTGAGCTCCTAAACCGACAACCCCGATGTATGTTTATAATTGTCTGCCCTTGTGAAGTAATAAATCACGTTTGTGTCATTCAAATGATGGAGTATTCATAGTTCGTCGTAGAAAGTTGGGCTCCGGTCCTTTACCGAGTCGGCTGCATCCATGATTTGCGCTAGTTCCTATCTTTCCTTCCTCTACAGTCCAAAGCGCGTATTCGACATCTCTAGCAACAGCTGGAGAATTAAAGTAAAATCAGTTATTTCACGTCACGTGTCTTTGCAAGGGATAACTTTGGCAGGGGTACACCCCGCTTTATTGGTGTGGGTGTTCTGTTTTCCAGCAAAAGATACAACTTGTTTTCTCTCTTTTTGTATGTGTGCGCAGGCGCGTAACTTGCGGGGGACACCCCTTCCAATATTAGAGACAGGTCAATTTGACCCCCTCGATAATATACCAAGATAAAAATATCCCACTGTAAAGCACCGGGCAGCTACTAGCTTTATGTGTCTTCTTATGCCACACAGTTCTACTAAATTCATCATTTTATGATTGGATCCGCCCACTGTCAATTATGCTTTAGGTTTGTGAAGGGACAAAAGTTAAGCAAGGCTATGGAGAATGGAGAAACTCACAATATCTCCTCTCTTTCTTCTTAACACACCCTCTAATCTGTGAGCAAACATGGAAGAAATAAAATAGTACAGTCAAAATGAACATGGAAAATGTATAGGCACGAATAAGAATGAGAGAGAAAATAATATTTTTTCAAATGGAGAAAGTTTCTATTGCAAAGTGAAGAAATGTGCATCTTCTGTGTGAACGGTATTTCTCAAAACAAGTGATAATTGGTAACAGTTATATTGGGCTCAATTTGGAGAGTTAAAATGCAAATTTGGTAGTATTATTAACCTTAAAATATATAGTTTCTAGTAGGCTACAGAATTAGAGAAGGGTGGTTTATATTAACCTCAGGCAGTCAGCTCAAGCAAGCCTGTTTCTCTCCCCAGTCAGAGGCAGTGGCTGTCTCCCCAACCTGGACAGGGGTATACGTAACATAGTAAAAGTAAATCCAGGGAACTCCAATTAGTATGATATGTTATGTTTTGTATGGTATTTATTCATTTGTAAAACGCATGATTTGTTATGAATTCCAATTTGTTGTGACTAAAGTTAGCTAGCTATGTGGCTAACGTTACCTAGGTTAAGGTGAAGGTTAGGATTTAGGTTTAAGGTTAGGGTTAGCTAACATGCTAAGTAGTTGCAAAGTAGCTGAAAAGTAATAAGTAGCTGCAAAGTTACTAAATATACAAAACAAAAATATAAACGCAACATGTAAAGTGTTGTTCCTATCTTTCATGAGCTGAAATAAAATATCACAGAAATGTTCCATGAGCACTAAAAGTGTAGTCCTCCCAAATTGTATGCACAAATTTGTTTATGTCCCTGTTAGTGAGCATTTCTCCTTTGCCAAGATAATCCATCCACCTGACAGGTGTGGCATATCAAGAAGCTGATTAAACAGCAGGATCATTACACAGGTGCACCTCGTGCTGGGGACAATAAAAGAACACTAAAGTGTGCCGTTTTGTTACACAACACAATGCCACAGATGTCTCAAGTTTGGAGGGAGTGTGCAACTGGCATGCTGACTACAGGAATGTCCACCAGAGCTGTTGCCAGATAATTTAATGTTAATTTTAGAGAATTTTGCAGTACGTCCAACCAGCCTCACAACCTTAGGCCACGTGTAACCATGCCAGCCCAGGAACTCCACATCCGGCTTCTTCACCTGCGGGATCGTCTGAGACCAGCCACCCGGACAGCTGATGAAACTGTGGGTTTGCACAACCAAAGAATTTTGGCACAAACTGTCAGAAAACGTCTCAGGGGAAGCTCATCTGTGTGCTCGTCGTCCTCACCAGGGTCTGGACCTGACTGCAGTTTGGCATCGTAACCGACTTCAGTGGGCAACTGCTCACCTTTGATGGCCACTGGCACGCTGGAGAAGTGTGCCCTTCACGGATGAATCCCATTTTCATCTATACTGGGCAGATGGCAGACAGCATGTATGTCGTCGTGTGGGGGAGTGGTTTGCTGATGTCAATTGTTAACAGAGTGCTCCATGGTGGCGATAGGGTTATGGTATGGGCAGGCATAAGCTACATACAACGAACACAATTGCATTTTATCGATGGCAATTTGAATGCAAAGAGAAACCGTGACGAGATCCTGAGGCCCATTGTCGTGCCTTTCATCCGCCGCCATCACTTCATGTTTCAGCATGATAATGCAAAGCCAAATGTTGCAAAGATCTGTACACAATTCCTGAAAGCTGAAAATGTCTCAGTGCTTCCATGGCCTGCATACTCACCATACATGTGTCCCATTGAGCATGTTTTTGATGCTCTGGATTGACTGTTGTACACTTCGACAGCCTAGTCAGTCTACAAAAAAAGTACATGCTAAGCATAGTGAAGGTTATACAAATAAGAATAATGGGCTATAACATTTAAATTGAGTTAAAGCAGTGGTTTGGTTGTGACTTTCTGAACTTAGAGTTAGACCTATCGTTTAAAGTAATACAGAACCTATTGGTATTTCAGTTGTGGTTGAGATATACACTACCGATCAAAAGTTCTAGAACACCTACTCATTCAATGATTTTTCTTTATTTTTACTATTTTCTACATTGTAGAATAATAGTGAAGACATCAAAACTATGAAATAACTCATATGGAATCATGTAGTAACCAAAAAAGTCATAAACAAATCAAAATATATTTGAGATTCTTCAGAGTAGCCACCTTTGCCTTGACAGCTTTGCACACTCTTGGCATTCTCTCAAACAGCTTCATTAGGTGGTCACCTGGAATACATTTCAATTAACAGGTGTGCCTTCTTAAAAGTTAATTTGTGGAATTTCTTTCCTTCTTAATGCGTTTGAGCCAATCAGTTGTGTTGTGACAAGGTAGGGGTGGTATACAGAAGATAGCCCTATTTGGTAAAAGACCAAGTCCATATTATTCCAAGAACAGTTCAAATAAGCAAAGAGAAACAAAAGTCCACCATTACTTTAAGACATGAAGGTCAGTCAATCAGGAACATTAAGAACTTTGAAAGTTTATTCAAGTGCAATCACAACACCCATCAAGCGCTAAGATGAAACTGGCTCTCATGAGGACAGCCACAGGAATGGAAGACCCAGAGATACCTCTGCTGCAGAGGATAAGTTCATTAGAGTTAGCAGCCTCAGAAATTGCATCCCAAATAAATGCTTCACAGAGTTCAAGTAACAGACACATCTCAACATCAACTGTTCAGAGGAGACCGTGTGAATCAGGCCTTCATGGTCGAAATGCTGAAAATAAACCACAACTAAAGGGACTTGCTTGGGCCAAGAAACACAAGCAATGGACATTAGATCGGTGGAAATTTGGCCTTAGGTCTGGAGTCCAAATTTGAGATTTTTGGTTCCAACCGCCGGGTCTTGGTGAGACGCAGTGTGGGTGAACGGATGATCTATGCATATGTGGTTCCCACTGTGAAGCATGGAGGTGTGATGGTGCTTTGGTGACACTGCCTTAAATTCTAAAAAACAACACATTCTGCAGCGATACGCTATCCCATCTGGCTTGGGCTTAGTGGGACTATCATTTGTTTTTCAACAGGACATTGACACAACACACCTTCAGGCTGCGTAAGGGCTATTTGACCAAGAAGGAGAGTTAAGGATTGCTGCATAAGATTACCACAATCACCTGACGTCAACCAAATTGAGATGGTTTGGGATGAGTTGGATCGCAAAGTGAAGGAAAAGCAGCCAACAAGTGCTCAGCATATGTGGGAACTCTTTAAAGACTGTTGGAAAAGCATTCCAGGTGAAGCTAGTTGAGAGAATGCCAAGAGTGTGCAAAGCTGTCATCGAGGCAAAGGGTGGCTATTTGAAGAATCTCAAATATAAAATATATTTTGATATGTTTAACACTTTTTTGGTTGCTACATGGTTGCTTCATAGTTTTGATGTCTTCACTATTATTCTACAATATAGAAAATAGCACAAATAAAGACAAACCTTTGAATGATTACTGTAGGTGTTCTACAACTTTTGAACGGTAGTGTATGTTTTGGATGTATTTTCCCTTCAGAATTCACCAGAAACAACCAGAAATACAGCTATTTTTTTCAAAAATGCCTTTGTGTGTGCGTTTCTCAGTGCCCAGCAGAAACCATACCTGAATCAATGATGTCAGTGAGCTATAACAGTTTGGGCTGGTACCCCAATTACACATTTTTTCATTACAAAACAAGGAAACAGAAATTAATGAGAAATATGTATTTACAAATATCAATTTATGGACATTTACAATGTATGATGGTTGTTACAAGAAATAAGCTTATATGGACATAACTTTTTAACATACAGTAAATTGCTTTCGTGTCTCATTCACTCACTATATAGGAAAAACAATGTGCAGAAAGAGGTCATCTGAATGACCCGGAAGCCTGCGTCTTCATAAGGATGAAAACATCATAGGCCTACTACAAACTGCAATGTTCATGGCATGTATTAACAGCCAAATTGCTCAGAAATAGTGTAGACATAGTTAATGTTGTAAATGACTATTGTAGCTGGAAACTGCAGATTTTTTTTATGGAATATCTTATTTTTCTTTGCAACTGTCTAGAAGGCTAGCGTACTGGAGTCACCTCTTCACTGTTGACGTTGAGACTGGTGTTTTGCGGGTACTATTTAATGAAGCTGCCAGTTGAGAACTTGTGAGGTGTCTGTTTCTAGACACTAATGTACTTGTCTTCATGCTCAGTTGTGCACCGGGGCCTCCCACTCCTCTTCTGGTTAGAGCCAGTTTGCGCGCTGTTCTGTGAAGGGAGTAGTACACAGTGTTGTACAAGATCTTCAGTTTCTTGCCAATTTCTCACATGGAATAGCCTTAATTTCTCAGAACATGAATAGGCTGACGAGTTCCAGAAGACAGTTCTTTGTTTCTAGCCATTTTGAGCCTGTAAACGAACCCACAAATGCTGATGCTCCAGATACTCAAGTAGTCTAAAGAAGGCCGGTTTTATTTCTTATTTAATCAGCACAATAGTTTTCAGCTGTGCTAACAAAATTGCAAAAGGGTTTTCTAATGATCAATTAGCTAATCCGAGTTTATCATTTTAAAAGGCTAACACAACGTGCCATTGGAACACAGGAGTGATGGTTGGAGTGCTGATAATGGGCCTGCTGAAGTGCTGATAATGGGCCTCTGTACACCTATGTAGATATTCCATTAAAAAGCATCCGTTTCCAGCTACAATCACATGTATTACTACAGTACATGTATTACTAAGGGATAAACATCCAACCACACCTGACAGATCTGTGATGTGAGGAGCGTCATGGGATGTCTCTATTGCATTGTGGGCAGAATTTTGAGAATGTCATTTACAACACTAACACTGTATTTCTGATCAATGATGTTACTTTAATGGACAAAAAAATTGCTTGTTCAAAAACAAGGACATTTCTATGTGACCCCAAACTTTTGAACGGCAGTGTATATTTGCCCATACTCTCATAAGTGGGGTAAAAAAAATCTGCCAGAAAGCTTTCTAATCAGTACCTTCAAAGCATTAACTGCAATACACAACTTTTATCAACAGGTTTGGCAGCAGTATTTGGTTTGAATTAATCACATGTATTACTAAGGGATAAACATCCAAACACATGACAGATCTGTGATGTGAGGAGCATCATGGGATGTCTCTATTGCATTGTGGGCAGAATTTTGAGAACTGTGTGAGAATCTGGACTTTGAGAATATATCTTCAATTTACATCAGGGGTTTCAAACTCATTCCATGTTGTGTCTAGTGTCTGCGGGTTTTTATTTCCAATTAATACCTAGAAAACCAGGTGACTGGAGTAATTTACTAATTAGTGACCTTAATTCATCAATCAAGTAATAGGGAGGAGTGAAAACCCTCAGACACTCTAGCCTCCGTGGAATGAGTTTGGCAGGTGATTTACATCATTGCATGATTTATGCAGGAGTCCAAGTTACTTAAGCAGATCACAGGTTTGGCCCTGCATGAAGTAACATGGGCCAAACCGCATGTATTCACATTCAAATAGCATTTATTTTTTGCAATGTAACAAACTTGGAAAAAATTATAAAATGTTAAACAATATAATATATTTAATAAGCTGATTGTGAGTTACTGTGGATGTGTAGGCTGATGTGTAGGCAGATCTACACATTCCTTTGGACACAGGAAGTCAACAGGTGGTTTATAATGCCGTCGACCACTCCCTCCCTGTCTGAACGGGGCGAACCGCAGCCATTTCTTCACCACGTCTGCAAACTGGTGATGTGTGGCCTCTTTACCCACAGGGGTTCTTTTCAGAGCACCTATGGTGATAGAGAAATAGTGAGGTCAGTGCTGCATCCCAATTCACTTCAGTGGTTTACTTTCCAAATGTCTATGGAGACTGATCTTTCGCATGATCCATCCATCTACCTAGCCATGCATCCCTCTCTCCATCCCTAACAGTCTGTGTAAGATATGGTACCAGTACTTACAGAAGAGAACCCCTTGGAGGCGGGTGTTTCTGAAGCTCCTTTTCTGGCCTCGGCCCACCCAGTTGAGCTCAGAGCCCACAGCAAACGATAGCACTGCCTGCATGAGCCTTCGCACCGCATCATCAAACGTGGCCCCACCCATTCGTGACAGGTGAGACACCTGTCATAGATAGACACATATACAATTTATAACACAATCACTTACCATTATTTAGCAGTATTATACTACGACAGTAGGTAGTGTGCTTGTCGCTGGTTCAAGCCTTTGTGGGTCACTCGGTCCACCTACCATTCTCTTCTGTGCTCCTGCATCCTCCAGGTGCCTCTCTGTGTCATCTAGCTGCTCCATGGTCCTCAGTGGGATGTCAATGTCTAGAGCCTCCACCTCTTCCTCTACCACCGGAAAGCTCTGGCCCTGAACCCTGGCCTGCATCTGCCTCAAAACGCCCCACTGTCTCTGCTGCTCCTCCTTAATCTCCACCAGCAGGGAGATGATTTTACGCTGGGCAGCAGTCTCTGAGGAACATTGGATAGAAACTGATTTAAGATGACACAGGGTCAAGGTAGGGGCCAATTCCATACAATGAAAGAAACATATAATTCCCCTCAGGAGACTGAAAAGATTTGGCATGGGTCCTCAGATCCTCAAAAGGTTCTACAGCTGCACCATCGAGAGCATCCTGACTGGTTGCATCACTGCCTGGTATGGCAACTGCTCAGCCTCCGACCGCAAGGCACTACAGAGGATAGTGCGTACGGCCCAGTAAATCACTGTGGCCAAGCTTCCTGCCATCCAGGACCTCTATACCTGGCAGTGTCAGAGAAAGGCCCTAAAAATAGTTAAACTCCAGCCACCCTAGTCATAGACTTCTACCCCCCAAGCCATAAGACTCCTGGACATTAAATCAAATGGCTACCCAGACTATTTGCATTCCCCCCCACCCCCTCTTTTACGCCACCGCTACTCTCTTATTATCTATGCACAGTCACTTTAATAACTCTACCTACATGTACATATTACTTCAATTACCACAACTAACCGGTGCCCTCGCACATTGACTATGTACCGGTACCCCCTGTATATAGTCTCGCTGTTGTTATTTTACTATTGCTCTTTAATGACTTGTTCCTTTTATTTCTTATTCTTATTTTTTTAAACTGCATTGTTGGTTAGGGGCTTGTAAGTAAGCATTTCACTGTAAGGTCTACACCTGTTGTATTCAGCGTATGTATGTATGTGACTATTACAATTTTATTTGATTACAGCATAAGGACTATTCATTTCAGCTGGAGACTATAAAACATGTTTTTTTCTATGAAGATGTTTCTTATTTTCAAGGAATGTCCTTTTCTTGAGAACCAGCGAGAAAAAATCATTGGAATTTCAAGAATTTACTGAATTGACATATTAGTTTGTTGATTGTCATATTTTGTGTCACATTTTGGAACAGTGACAGGCCTAGGTGTAGTCATTTTCCCCATCAATCTAAAACAGCGAGTGAGTGTCATTGGTTACTGTAACTCTTCAGCCAATTAGAAATGTAGCCTGGGGTACTATGTTTCCCCTGCGAATCTGATTGGTCACACAACTGAATCATTCCTGGGATTCTTTGGGTTTTTTTTCCCGATACTTGTTACTTCCAAGAAAATATAAAACTAAGTAAGACATTCACTTTAAAAACATAACTATAGTTAATCAGGCAAGGGTAAAACGTTACCTGCTGATGATGAGGTGCCTGGGATCGCCAACTTTTCCCCAACACCACCCGTGCTAAATGTTGCACTCAGTGACTCAACGTCAAAGTTTACATCTGTGCGTCTTGGAATATCGTACTTGGGAACATCCTCCGAGCGTCTCGAGACATGTTCCGCAAGATGGTTCATTTCGTCGGACACAGCTGATAGTCTCTGTTGGAGTGTTTCTAGTGCTATGTCTGCCATGTGTTTGTTGACCAAACCTTCCATTCGTCGCTGCATCGACCAGCTAGAAGTATCTCCATTATTATGCTCCATAAATATCTCAACCTGTCGATCTCCTAAACGTAACCAACAAAAACCTTTCTACAATGTCTTTACTGTCTTTCTAAGTGAACGCAAATCGTGACCTGTGAGGAATAAAAGCGGAAGTGGTTATCATACAGTCCATAGACAGCGCATGATATCACGTTGCAACAACGTCACCATAATGTTGCGAGAACATTGGGAAGGCCAGAAGAACTACATTTCCCAACCGCAACAGTCAACATATTCCTTTCCCACGGGTTGACTGCATATTTATCTTGATAGTTTTTAGCTCATGGAAAGATGCCAATTAGCATGTATGCTGAATGTAACCATAACAGTAACATTGTAGCCCGCTGATAGAAATTGTTACATTGTAGGCTACATTTGATGTAACTTTAACTAACACAATGTAGTAATCAAGGTTCAACAGTTGCCCTTGAAGGTTCCTGATCATTGACTGATTTGCTCCTAAATGTCGACTGCATTAACTTCACAAAAATCCTGTGATCAAAGGTAATGACGTTTTGGCTGTCTGAGATGCACCTCCCCCGACTTCTGCTTGTCTACAATGGGTTGCTTTCGCCTTACCACTCCAACATGCCCAATATTTGGTAAACAGTTGTGTTCCCCTGCCAAAGATGATCTATTACAGGACCCTGTGTTCCGAGAGCTACTGTCCTGTAGGTTTTCACTCCAACCCTAATCTAGCCCACCTGATTCTAATAATTAGATGCTTAAGGTTAATACGTTGAATCAGGTTAGTTACAACTGGGGTTGGAGCAAAAACCTACAGGAGGGTAGCTCTCCAGGAACAGGGTTAGAGAGACCTGATCTATTATATTGACAAGATAGTTGAGTGACCGCTATAACGAGAAATATATGATCTTAAAGATGGAAGGCGGGTGGGAGGAGGAGGAGGAGAGAGCAGGTGGGACCATAGAGATAGAGGACTCATCTTTGTATCTGTGCCATTATAGCGTCTGTGACAGCATGGTCAGCGCCATTGAGGCTACAACCCATAGGAATCCCCACTACTTTTGACTACTTTACTTTTGACTACTTTAAAATGGCGGAAGCATGGTGGAAGCCCTCAATGGTGCTGCCCATGCTTAAACGGCCTTTCGGCCCCTAGTGGCCTCTCATTCTCTATTGCAATGAACCCAGCTTGAACGGTCAGGAATTCACCCTTGGGTTGTTGCCTCACCTCGTACAGAGAGGAAGAAGCGAAGCGAGAGGGATAACTGGGCCCAAAATCCGTTTTCTCCAGAAGATGACATAATTGTTTCGCTCACCAACCGAGGAGTTTTTGTATGGAGGTCAATGAGAGAGTGTCGGTTTGGTTAACAAAAATGTAATGGCTTATTTGCTACGTGTGGCTTATTGATCGAATATACGTTTCATAATGCTTAGGCTGTTATGAGTGTACTGATATAAGTAGAACATGTGACATCCCGGCTAGAATGGTCCCACCTGATCTTGCCTCCTCCTGACTTTGAATACATTTCTTTCCATTGTTAGAGCGGCCACTTGAGTATCTGGTCAATATAATGTATCATCTGTGCCCTGCCTGAGTGGGGGAAGAGGCAAAGCGAGGAAAATTATTATGCATGAGATGAGCAAACCAACTAGTGATTTTGTTTTTGTATTGAGTTCTATGAGAGCATGTCAAAGTATGTGAGGCTTATTTGATACAATAAAAGTTTTGTAATGTTTTGGCTGTTTAATCATTTTCTGATGTACAGTACCAGTCAACAGTTTGGACCCACCTATTCCTTCAAGGTTTTTCTTTATTTTTACTATTTTCTATATTGTGGAATAATAGTGAAGACATCAAAACTATGAAATAACACATATGGAATTGTGTAGTAACCAAAAAAGTGTTAACCAAATCAAAATATATTTTATATTCTTCAAAGTAGCCACCCTTTGCCTTGATGACAGCTTTGCACACTCTTGGCATTCTCTCAACCAGCTTCACCTGGAATGCTTTTCCAACAGTCTTGAAGGAGTTTCCATATATGCTGAGCACTGGTTGGGTGCTTTTCCTTCACTCTGCAGTCCAACTCATCCCAAACCCTCTCAAGTGGGTTGAGGTTGGGTGCAGCACTCCATCACTCTCCTTCTTGGTCAAATAGCCCTTACACAGCCTGGAGGTCTGTGTTGTCCTGTTGAAAGACATATGATATTCCCACTAAGCTCAAACCAGTTGGGATGGCGTATCACTGCAGAATGCTGTGGTAGCCATGCTAGTGAAGTGTGCCTTGAATTCTAAATAAATCACCCACAGTGATGGTGGGAACTACACATGCGGAGATCATCCGTTCACCAACACTGCGGTCTTTGTGAGTCCAAATCTCAAATTTGGACTCATCAGACCAAAGGACAGATTTCCACCGATCTAATGTCCATTGCTCGTGTTTCTTGGCCCAAGCAAGCCTCTTCTCCTTACTGGTGTTTTTTAGTAGTGGTTTATTTGCAGCAATTCGACCATGAAGGCCTGATTCACACAGTCTCCTCTGAACAGTTGATGTTGAGATGTGTCTGTTACTTGAACTCTGTGAAGCATTTATTTGGGCTGCAATTTCTGAGACTGGTAACTCTAATGAACTTATCCTCTGCAGTAGAGGTAACTCTTCTTTCCTGTGGTGGTCATCATAAGAGCCAGTTTCATCATAGCGCTTGATGTTTTTTGCGACTACACTTGAATAAACGTTCAAAGTTCTTTACATTTTCCGGATTGACTGACCTTCATGTCTTAAAGTAATGATGGACTGTAATTTCTCTTTGCATATTTGAGCTGTTCTTGCCATAATATGGACTTGGTCTTTTACCAAATAGGGCTATCTTCAGTATACCACCCATACCTTGTCACAATTGATTGTCTCAAAGGCATTATGAAGGAAAGAAATTCCACAAATTAACTTTAACAAGGCACACCTGTTAATTGAAATGCATTCCCGGTGACTACCTCATGAAACTGGTTGAGAGAATGCCAAGAGTGTGCAAAGCTGTCATCAAGGCAAAGGGTGGCTACTTTGAAGAATCTCAAATATATAATATATTAAGATTTGTTCAACACTTTGTTTTGGTTACTACATGATTCCATATGTGTTAATTCATAGGTTTGATGATGTCTTCACTATTATTCTACAATGTAGAAAATAGTACAAATAAAGAAAAACACTTGAATGAGTAGGTGTGTCCAAACTTTTGACTGGTACTGTAATGGGATGCACGTTGCATTCAGGGAACTTTGCGAAAAACAACTTAGTTGTGCCTATTGTTTGCACGCCTACCTGCCCTCTCATTGTCCACCAATAGAGAATGATAGAGTGTTCCAGTGTTTAATTAGTATATTGTAATTATTTCGCCACTATGGCCTATTTATAGCCTTACCTCCGTTATCCTACCTCATTTGCACACACTGTATTAAGACTTTTTCTACTGTATTATTGACTGTATGTTTGTTAATTCCATGTGTAACTCTGTGTTGTTGTTTGTGCTGCACTGGTTTGCTTTATCTTGGCCAGCCTACCTGGTTAAATAAAGGGGGAAAAAATAAGAAAAGAATGATAGAGGCCTATAGTGGCCAAAAGGCCGTTTTAGTAGGGACAGTGCCATTGAGGGCTTCCACCATTTTAATGTAGTCAACTTGGTGGGACTTCCAACTTCTTCAGTGGCTGACCCCTCCTGATGAACCTGTTGGAGTCATCAGAAGGGATCAGCCAATCGTGATTTTTTGGGGGACTATTTCAAAATGGAGATTGCCTCAATGGTGCTGCCCGTGCGCTCACAGACACTATAATGGGAACTATATATTGGGATGCTTTCTCTATCATTCTCTATGGGACTGCTTAGTTTATTTTCTAACATTGAACCAGAAAAAATGAAGGAGTGGGATGGGTCCCGGGGGTTCCGAATATGGAGAATGAGGATGGGAGGTTGATAGGCATCAAGTACAAAAATGGAAAACCGTATTTCAGTAGCTTGGAATAAAACAACACGAGAAAGAAAGCGTGAAAGTTGAAGAAAGAAAGACATAAAAAAAAACCTGTGACAAAAGACTATGTTGAGAAAGAAGTGCAAAAATGGGAAACCGTGCTACAGCAGTTTTGAAGGTGAAAACCGACAAGAGAAAGATGGCGGCAGGGTCGAAGGAACAAGGAAAAACACTGTCGAAAGAGAAGATGTTAGGTGTCAAGTAGAGGTCTTCACGGGTCTTTTTTTGGATCCGTGAAGACCTCTACTTGACACCTAACATCTTCTTTCCCCAGTGTTTTTCCTTGTTCCTTCTGAAATGGACCTGAGGCTTTCCCACCCATTATTTAAGATACTTTATTAACCGGAGCTCATAAAGTGCAAGAGGAGGGAGAGAGGTGCCGCTCTTGCAGACAGAGGAGGGTCCATACTGTGAGCGAGTGACACTGTGAGCAGGGAGAAGGGACTGAGAAAAGAGAGACAGAAGCCGACTTGCGCTATAGTAGACTAATAGCTGCCATAGCTAGGCTATTTATCATCATTATGATTACGTAGTACCTGTCTTGACTGCATCAAACCGAGAGAAGCTAGTTAAGCTAGCTAGCTAAGTTAACTGAGGCTGCAGTGCACGCGCTTTCTCATCCTACAGTTACAAATAACAACAACTCCATTCAGAATATTAAGTTGACTCTTGGTCGTTGTAGCCTATCCTTCCCCTTTAACTTTTAATATCGTAATTTTATTTCCATCTTCCATTGATTAGATATCTCCTAACTTTTGTCACACATGGAGCGATGCTCTATGGCTGTATTTAGCCTATTGCTTTGATGACAGTTGAAGTCAGAAGTTTACATACACTTAGGTTGGAGTCATAAAAACTCGTTTTTCAACCACTCCACAAATGTATTGTTAACAAACTATAGTTTTGGCAAGTCGGTTAGG
This sequence comes from Brachymystax lenok tsinlingensis, assembly GCA_030435695.1. Taxonomy (NCBI): domain Eukaryota; kingdom Metazoa; phylum Chordata; class Actinopteri; order Salmoniformes; family Salmonidae; genus Brachymystax; species Brachymystax lenok. Next base: position 43,479,649 of record CM059780.1, read on the forward strand.
ACATCTACTTTGTTCATGACAAGTAATTTTTCTGTTTACAGACAGATTATTTCACTTATAATTCACTGTATCACAATTGCAGTGGGTCAGAAGTTTACATACACTAAGTTGACTGTGCCTTTAAACAGCTTGGAAAATTCCAGAAAATGATGTCATGGCTTTAGAAGCTTCTGATAGGCTAATTGACATCATTTGAGTCAATTGGAGGTGTACATGTGGATGTATTTCAAGGCCTACCTTCAAACTCAGTGCCTCTTTGCTTGACATCATGGGAAAATCAAAAGAATTCAGCCAAGACCTCAGAAAAAAAATTGTAGTCTAGATCATCCTAGTAATTTCCATACGCCTGAAGGTACCACGTTCATCTGTACAAACAATAGTACGCAAGTATAAACACCATGGGACCACGCAGCCGTCATACCGCTCAGGAAGGAGATGCGTTCTGTCTCCTAGAGATGAACATACTTTTTTGCGAAAAGTGCAAATCAATCCCAGAACAACAGCAAAGGGCCTTGTGAAGATGCTGGAGGAAACAGGTACAAAAGTATCTATATCCACAGTAAAACGAGTCCTATATCGACATTGCAAGCCGAAGAACACCATCCCAACCGTGAAGCACGGGGGTGGCAGCATCATGTTGTGGGGGTGCTTTGCTGCAGGAGGGACTGGTGCACTTCACAAAATAGATGGCATCCTGAGGTAGGAAAAATATGTGGATATGTTGAAGAAACATCTCAAGACATCAGTCAGGAAGTTAAAGCTTGGTTGCAAATGGGTCTTCCAAATGGACAATAACCCCAAGCATACTTCCAAAGTTGTGGAAAAATGGCTTAAGGACAACAAAGTCAAGGTATTGGAGTGGCCATCACAAAGCCCTGACCTCAATCCCACAGCAAATGTGTCGGCAGAACTGAAAAAGCCTGTGTGTGCAAGGAGGCCTACAAACCTGACTCAGTTACACCAGCTCTGTCAGGAGGAATGGGCCAAAATTCACCCAACTTATTGTGGGAAGCTTGTGGAAGGCTACCCGACATGTTTGACCAAAGTTAAACAATTGAAAGGCAATGCTACCAAATACTAATTGAGTGTATGTAAACTTCTGACCCACTGGGAATGTGATGAAAGAAATAAAAGCTGAAATGAAGTGGTGATCCTAACTGACCTAAGACATGGAATTTCTACTAGGATTAAATGTCAGGAATTGTGAAAAATGAGTTTAAATGTATTTGGCTAAGGTGTATGTAAACTTCCGATTTCAACTGTACATGCTCAACTCTTGTTAAAATTTAAGCTGCTGCTCTTGCTTATAACATTTCTCTCTCTCTTTCTCACTCGCTACTGTAGCATCGCATTCGGATCTGTACGGGTCCTTCCAGACAAGTCAGTTAGAATTTCACATACCTGAGACCTTGCCAATCAGATCTGACCCAGACCTGTGACATTTGTTAGAAATATGATCTGGAACCGATGGGTATTTGGGTACAGGCAGATCCCTGAAGATCTCTAGTATCAAGTATAAAAAATGGAAAACCGTACTTCAGTAGCTCAGAACGTGAAATTGATTAGAGTAACATGGTGTTTGAAGGAGTTGAAGAGAGAGAAGATGATGTTTAATAAAATGAAGGAGAGGATTTGGAGCTGCAAGGTATGGAGGTTGATGTGTCTGTGAAGAGCGGGAAGAAGGAAATGATGACAAAGATGATTCTGGCCTAGTGGGAGTGTGATTTCTTTTTTTTGGGGGGGTGGGGGAGTGGATCCTTGCCTTCTGGCTGATTCATATTTGGTGTCAGATTGGGTGGAGAAGAGTTTGGGGACTGATGAGTTGGTGAAAGTAACTTGAAGTGAACTCGTGATGAGCAGCCACTCCACACCATGTGCCTTGGGAGAAGAACTGTGACTTGCTTTGCTGTTCGGATTAGTGCGCTGTTGAAGGGAGTGATAACTGGGGGAGGCATTGTGTTGAGGAGGATCAACTGAAATTGAAGATTCCCATGTCTGTGATGCCCGCCGTTTGGTATGACGCAGACCCGGTGGATAGTGTGGTGAAACAGAGAAGGCACTGTATGTCCTGCTGAGTTTTGATGCAGAGGCTTATGGTCATGTTGCAGCAGTGTGCAGGAGGAAGATTCCTAGATGTGAGAAATGTGCATAAGACTGTGTAGTATCGGTGGAAAAAGTTGTGAGTGTAAACTATAGTACCCATGGTGCTGGAGATCAGAAGTGTCCGGTGAGAGAAAGGCAGGTTGAGGTTGCCAGGGTTATAGTAGTAAAGAAGGTGTTGTACGCTGAGGCACTGAAGACAGTAGTAGAAGAACAGGGGTCCAGGGCGAGGGATCCTAAGAGACTCCCGGTGAGTAGGCATAGACATATAGAGAGTGATAGGAATAACATGTGCTTCAGTAAGGTTGGTTTCTTAGCGTTCATAGCCATGGCTATCAACTGTACCGTAGAACTGGAACGTAAATCACAGAAAATAGATGTTGTGGTGGCAGCTGCAGAAAAGTACTTGGGTGTATAAGATTGAGTTACAAGGTGTGTTGAGCGATAGTGTCCCATCCTCCCAGGCTGCTGGCCTGGTGTAGGATCAGATAGGGTAGTGGAATAGTGGTGATGTTTTAATGGGTGTAGGATTAGTTGGTAGGGTAATTTTTCTTCCCATTTCCCTGTCCTTTTTCCCTTCCCTTTTTTTGTCACAATGTGTGATGAATTCACACTCCAGGACAACAGGCGGAAACACAGGGCTAGATTAGAGAAATCTATGAATAGGGAGGCCGTAACCAACCTCACACTCCAGCACAGTAGGTGGCGGTGTATGCACCTTTCAGATAGTTGCGATCCGCCAATACTAATTTAACAAATTAAAAAAATGAAGATGAAGTGGGGATGTCTTCCTTTTCTGCCTCTGGCTCGCCCCTGTCAGGCTCAAGCAGCTCAAAGAACAAAATAATTTTTGGTGGTAAAGAGGGTTTGAGCCATAGGATATGTCATAAACCCTCAAAGTTCCAGAATGGGGTAAAATGGGGCCAGCCATTCTCAGAGGTTGTCACGTCCAGGCCTGAGAAGACAGGCTGGTGTGTTTAGTTTTGTTTTTGGTGTAGGGGTTTTTGTGTTCTAGGTGATATATTTCTATGTTGGGGGGTAATGGTTCCCAATTAGAGGCAGCTGTGTGTCGTTGTCTCTAATTGGGAACCATATATATGTTTGGGGTTTTCTATTAGGTTTTGTGGGTTATTGTTTGAGCATAGCTTGTTTCATGTTTAGTTGTGTTCAGCTTCACGATCTTCGTTTATATTTTGTTATTTTTCCCAGTTACGTTCGTCGTTAATAAATGTATACTGGAAGCATCGCTGCGTCTTGGTCTGTCCTTTCCGAAGATCGAGACAGAGGTAATAATAAGGAATTCCCCTCGAACACGCCCACAAACATTCTTTCCCATTGACCCCCAGTGTAAAAGAGCAAACTTGGACGTAGATTTTTTTTTGTTATACAGAAATAACAAAACACAAAACGAAAAGCTGCTGTGTTTGTTCAAAAATCCCGACCTATGGTTCGCAATGCTCCAACTTAGGGAAATATAGCCTGAAAGAAGAGCCCTATGGCTTCAGACTATTCAGCGTGGGAGAGTGGGAAATTGTGGATACCCGATTTCCAAGTAGGCTAAACGTAGCTATGTATGTGGAAAACATTTCATCACAAGTAAGACATTTAACTCGTTTAGTATAGTCTGTTTGTAACTCCACTTACTACTGTTAGTAGCATCTGTTTAGTCTGTTTATTTTGTGTTGTTGGACTTCTGGTCGGTAGCTAGCTAGCACTCACACTCACATGGCTGCTATCACCATCATGAAAAAGGGAGGAAAGCCCTACAATATTATGTTTTTCTAAGCAGTGAGAATGCCTTGGGAACAGGCAATGTTGAAAAGTAATCTTTAGGAATGTTCTTAAATGTAGTTTTGGAATTGACTTTAACTCTTTTGGAGAATTAAAATGGTTTTGGAGAATTAAAATGGTTTTGAAGTAAAATGCCTGCCACTCAGGCCCAGAAAATAGGATATGCACATAATTAGTACTATTGGATAGGAAACAATCTGAAGTTTCTAAAATCGTTAGGATAATGTCTGTGAGTATAAAAGAACTGATATAGCAGGCAAAAACCAGAGGAAAATCCATCCGGATTTGCAGTTTTTTTTGTAGATGACCTTTTTCTCCAAGCTGCCTATTGCATTCAATGTTATGTAGGACTGAGACTGCAGTACCTATGGCTTCCACTAGATGTCAACAGTCTTTATACAGTGTTTGGAGGCTTTTGCACTAAGCAGAACAGATAGGAGGAGGAAATAGTGAAGGGACCACATTTGTCAACAACATTTCACGTTGTTTATTTTCCTTTCCTATCGTTCACGTTATCGTCCAGTTTAAATATTACAGTAAATATACATAAAAGGATACATAAGGATACATTAAAAATTATGTTTGATTTGTTTGGAGAAAGTTTATAGGTATAATTTTAACGTGTTCTCTTCACGGTTCAATGGGCGACTCAACGGTGGATTTTCATAACGCACCAACCAAACAGAGATTTATGGATATAATAAATGACTTTTTCTAACAAAAGAACCATTGGATGTCTTCGTTGGACACTTGGGAAGCCCTCAGCAGAAGTTCTTCGAAAGGTAAGTGATTTATTTTAGCTCTTATATGGGTTTTGTGTGACCCGCGCTGGATATTAATTTATGCTAATGCGTAAATATTGGAGGTGCTATCCTCAAACAATAAAATGTTGTGCTTTCGCCGTAAAGCCTTTTTGAAATATGACAACGCTGTGATATTGCCAAGAATCAGAGCTTTTGATGACTATGCAACACTTGTATATTGATGAATGTTTTAATAATTCAACTTTTGGATTTTGAATTTGGGTAGTGTCGGGAGCGGCCCGCTAGCCCGCCGCTTCTCCCTAAGTAGTTAACAAGCAGACAACAAGAACATTGTGTTTGAAAAGGGTTACATTGTGTGTTATTTCTTACATTATTAGGGCAGAATGTTTTTGGTGTTATTACATACAGTGGGAAAGAACTTTTGGATATCAGAGTGGCGGTAACTCACCAACATTACGACCATGAATACGACTTTCCCGAATTGAATCCTTTGTTCGTACCCCCCAGGACAATTGAACTTATTCCAGAGGCTGCTCCAAAACACAGCTGGCGGAAAAGAGGTATTCAGAGTGCTTCTAGTCTGACTCACACCATCCAACACTTCTGAGTATATTACATGCTAATGTTCAGTCTCTGGATAATAAAGTAGACGAGCTCAGGGCAAGGATCTCCTTCCAGAGAAACATTAGGGATTTTAACATACTCTTTTTCACGGAAACATGGCTCTCTCGGGAATACTGATTTTAACAAATCTAATTTTAGGAAACAATGCCGAAGTTCTACCAACACATTGACTGTAATACTCACGCTGGTAAAACATTGGACCACTGCTACTCAACTCGAAATGCCTACAAGGCCCTTCCCCACCCTCCCTTCTGCAAATCTGATTATGACTCCATTTTGGTCCTCCATTCCTATAAGCAGAAACTCAAACGGGAAGTACCCCACTTGCTTCACGATCTCAACCATTGTTCCTGTACCCAAGAAAGCAAAGGTAACTGAACTAAATGACTATCGCTCATAGCACTCACTTCTATCATCATGAAATGCTTTGAGAGGCTAGTTAAGGATCATATCACCTCTACCTTACTTGACACCCTAAACCCACTTCAATTTGCTTACCGGTCCAATAGATCCACAGACAATGTATTCACCATCGCACTGCACACTGCCCAATTCCATCTGAATACCTATGCAAGAATGCTGTTCATTGACTGTAGCTCAGCATTCAACACCATAGTACCTCCAAGCTCCTCATTAAGCTCGGGGCCCTGGGTCTGAACCCCACCCTGTGCAACAGCACCTCTTCAACTTCAGGAGGCTGAAGAAATTTGAGAGCATCCTGTCGGGCTGTATCACCACCTGGTGCGGGAACTTCACCAGCTGCAGGGCTCTCTAGAGGGTGGTGCAGTCTGCCCAATGCAAACTATCTGCCCTCCAGGAAACTTACAGCACCTGATGCACCTGTCCAATCAATTTCATTTATCACAGGTGGACTCCAATCAAGTTGTAGAAACATCTCAAGGATGATCAATGGAAACAGGATGAACCTGAGCTAAATTTCGAGTCTCATAGCAAAGAGTCTGAATACTTATGTAAATAAAAAAAAATCATGTTTTATAAATTAGCATTTTGCTTCGTCATGTTGGGGTATTGTGTATAGATCGATGTGGAAAAACATTAATTTAATCAATTTTAGAATAAGTCTGCAACGGAACAAAGTGGAAAAAGTCAAGGGGTCTGAATACTGTAAATTACCACTGTGCCCACTATAAAATGCAATGTGAATTGTTGTACTACCGAATTAAACTTACGTTAACTACATTACTTTAGTTGGCTGCTTTGAGCAAAGCTTGTATGTAATATAACCTATTCTGGGAGCGTTGTGTGTGTGTACGAACTATGTGTAAAATCTTTGGACCATTGGCTTCACTGAAAAAAAATTACTGACAGGAGGAGCACTATGAGTCTGAGGTCGTCATGTTGATGGGGATGGTGATGGAGGCTTTGGTGGTCCACACAACGAAGAAGCAGATGTACCTTCTAGGGATGTGGAGCTGACCTGGTGCCAGTAACGATGGTCTTTATGGAGGCTGTAAGACCCTCCCTCCTTGATATAGAATGGTTTTGACTAGTTACCACAGCCAAAGTAAAAAGAAGACAGATGTTGGGCCCAGTTATCCCTCTTTCTTCGCCTTCGACTTTGCTTCCTCTTCAATGGTAAGGTTCCTTGCACCATAGGGACACTTGACTACCACCACTGCTGCTATGATGCCCACCAGACCATCCGATGAGGCATCCAGGATCCCAGACCTTGTGACCCAAAACCATGACTCCTGCACATCCATCCCTGTACCTATTTGAATGCCTTGATGCCCTGCTCTTTTATCAGTGCCCCACTTTACAGACAACACTTTATCCAATGACTGATCTGAGGACCCTTTTTAGCAGCGATGGAGTAACGCGCTTGGCCCTAACCACTGCTCCATAATTGCTGGCCGTCAACTTCTCTCTCCTCATGATGTGCCAGTTGGGGTTGGTGCGCAGTCCTGTTAGCGTATAGTCTACTGTTCCTCCACCGACAGCATCATGCCAGTCAGGATGCCTGCATGCCCCAGGTGCCCAGGTGCATACAGGGATGACAGGGAGGGTAGCGGTTGTTCTGGCTCAGGTTCAAAGAGACATGCCGTTCCACTGAACCTGACCCGGAGTCAGTTCCTTAGCCAAGATCCTCCTCTGTGGGCTCTCGGGACAGAGGGTTGTAGTCTTCGGCCAGGTACAGGTCTTCCACTGACTGCACCTGGTTGGGCACGGCTGGCTTCCTCCACTCGCATTCCACACCCGTACGGCCGATATTGTGAACTGACAAAATAGGCTGCATGGCTACACGTATGAGCTCCACTGAGGCATTCGCATGTGGTAGAGAGAATCCCCTGGTCACCTATAGAGACCTGCCTGGAGGAGGATGTTAGGATGTTAAAGGAAAAATCCACCCAAAATCACATATTCCTTTAATTTACAGTGTTAAGTAATATGTAAGAACAATATATTTGGTGAACACATGTTTCATTTTGGCGTTATAATAAGTTGGTAGCAACATGGAAAATCATTGTGGAAATCTGTAGCTCAAGTCGACTACAAAATCCACAATGCAATGCTCTCTCAATGGGCTTGCTGGCTGGCTGGCTGGCTAGCTTTGCAGCTAGCTAGCAAGCAAATGTAACCACACACAATAATACCAAAGACAATATCAGCATGTGAAGTAGTTAGTTAGTGCAATTTTAGGGCTATCAATTTAGGAGTCTACAATCTCTCCATGTTCAACCTGCAGATCGATGTGCGTCACAGAGTGGAGTCTAACATTCGCAACGGCAGATATACTTTTGAGGAGATGGGAAATGTTGCCCATGCTACGTCAATGGACCGTGCGGTGTATTCTGGGCGATGGAATCGTAACATTATGCTTTTGAGAAAAATAGGCACGTTTCTCGACATATACTTTGAGAAGGGATTGCGTGACGATTAGCTTAGCAACCGCGTGACACAGCATGAATATGTGAACATGATTGGTCGACAGTCCACTGGTTGGGGCGTTATATGTTCCTTCATTCATCTCCTTTCTATAATATCTCTGGAAACGGCACCATGCAATGCACCCTGGACTAAACAGGTAGACAAATAGGAAGAATGTGCTAGACACTGTTAAATTACACATTTCTCGAGTAAGGAATATTAAAAAAATATGATCAGTGGCTCATTTGAGCAAAGACATCCTCCCGAATCGGCCAGTATTGAAATCTGACATGTATGATAGACGTTTTTGCGATCTGAAAGTCATATTCCTGTTCACTTCCAGTGCAGTGAGAGCAACTTTATCACGGTACTACGTCATACCGGACGGATTTCTGCCTGCTTGAACTCCAATAACTCAGATACACATGACAACATGACATGACCCAGGGAATCGATAAAACATTACTCAGAGATCCACAAAACCAATATAATATGAAAAATGGGTGAACCTTTCTTTTAAGTGCCACATGCCTTTCAGTGCAACACCTTGAAATCTATTAGTTGTAAGAAATGTGCTATATAAATAGTTTGATTTGATTGACATTATAGCTGTAGAATATTTAATAAGCTGTAATTTTCACGAGGACAAGTGCAGCTTTTCCATAAACTTTTAATTGATAACTTGGGATTTTATCACTTGACATGTCAATCATATAGTGGGAAGGAGGCTATAAATCAAAACTATGAATGCATGTACCACTCTGAATAAATAAATACTGTGCCTTTGAAGATTTGTCTCTGGTCATGAAACTACAATACAGGCAAGATGTCTAAACAAAGTCAATTCTGAACGTTAATAGATATTTAGATTCATTCTCATCAATGACAACATTCTAGAACTGAGTTATCACTCATCGAAGTATGGTATCTGGGGTAATCTGGTTAATGATTGTATAATTAAGTGGCTCTTTCCTTGTAGAATGTTGATAGCTGTATAGAACACATTGTATTGCTATAGGCATGGGGTAGCATAATTTGTCTGATTCTCTGTAATAATGGTATGGGAATATTAATGCATTTTATTTTGTAAAGTTGTTTCTTGCATCAGTCAACACTACTTGATCACTGTCTGAAACTTTATCTTAGTGGGTACAGCCTCAGTGTTCACAGTAAACGTGCTCTGGAAGTTGCAAATCATTTGTACTAAGTTCAAGTTTGCGGTCAGAGGACCTGAAATGTGCATGGGAGGTGTGAATGGCAGACAATTACCACGTGCCATGTGCTCAGGTAGAAGCCATTAGCCATTGCCATGAGCCCAAACAAAGAGAACCATGTTTCAAAGTTGGGTGAGAACTTATTTGAATGAAAATGTATCATATGATTTAATACATGTTATTAACATAGTGTGCTACATTTGAAGTAGAAATCGATGAAACGTTGAAACTAAACGTTTAATCGTTTTGAGTCTAAAGTAAATAGGTTGACTTCTATGTTAACCAGAGATGAAGAGGCGAAGAAAGAGGGATAACTGGGCCCAACATCTGTCTTCTCCAGCAGGTGGCGTTCTTTCCCCCTTATTTTTTTAGCTCACAAGGAGATTAGTTTTTGTATGGAGGTAAATGATAGTGTCGTATTAGAAGTTTCGTAGTGATTGTTACGAGTGTACTTATAAGTACTGTAGGACGTGACATCTCGGCAACTTTGAGAAAAAAACACCTTATTTCGGCATTGTGATTGGTCATCACTAGTTACCACAGTGACAAAAGCATAAACCCTGCCCATTTCTACAAGTTATCTTTTTAAAATGTGACTTTAAACCTAACCCTAACCGTAACCACACTGCTAACCTTATGCCTAACCTTAAATGAAGAGCAAAAAGCAACAACAAAAAAAGTATGAATTTTTATGATGGCCAATTTTTACTTTGGCTGTGGTAACTAGTCAAAACCACTGTGCCTGTTGTTCATACGCATATCTGCCCTCTCACTGGCTAGAATGGTCCCACCTGATCTTGCCTCCTCGATACTATAGGCCTACAGTTTGTCAAAATTGATTTAGGAGAATGAACGTAGCAGGATAGAAGAATTAGGTTAAGTTTAGGAAAAGGGTTAGCTAAAATAATCTTTATCCTATCAAGACATGACCGTGTGGGGGTAGCCTGCAATATTTATTTTCTGCATTATGAGAGTCTGATAGCATTTTTGTAGAATAATGTCAAGAGCAGGCCAGTGAGCCGCATGGTCACTTTCTCTGCTAATTTGCCAAGTGCATGTGCTCCAACAATTGTGAATGCCCCATATAATGCCACAACACTTACACAATAAAGGGGCAGTATGTGTTGTGGAATTAGACAACAGACAACTGACTCATGAAAATACCGGTTTGATGAGTATCTCTCGTTCACATTCTCTTTCTCCTCTCTTTTTAATTTCACATCTAAAGTTACGTTATAGACTTTATGATCAAAACTTTTCTGGTGGTAGTGTGTAAAGCAACACAAGGATACATGCATTACCTTAAGCAAATATACTTTATTTATGTGGAAGTACCAAAAGTATTCTAAATGACATCTGAAACATCGGCACACAAAGTAAACCATTCTGTTTTGATCTCCCTGTTCCGGACGCATACTTCAGGTCATTTGATTAACATTACATCATCCAACTCAGCAATCCTGTCAGAAACAACATGCAGTCATCTAGGAGGTACAGTTCAACAGCCAAGTTCAGTGCCATCTTTAATATATATCATTCTGATTCAAATGACATTATAATTACCATAAATAACGTATTATATTAAAATATATCCATGCGAGTTAACAAAGGACAAGGTGATATCAAAATCTCAAACACAACAAAACACTAAGGAGGGTACCAAGGAGGACCTAAGATCATATCTATGAAAATATATTGAACAAATATACAGATTAAGACAAAATATATAAACATTTACATGTATGTATATATGTACATCAGCAATACATCACCATGTGAACTTCACAAATTATAAAAAACATTCCTTCAAGACCGCTCACCTGCAGATATGAGTCTTGGTGATAGTTAGGGGAATTTCAAGCACATGGTGGTATAGCAGTTGAGGGGAAAAGCTCAGAAATGGTCGTAATGGCCCAAATGGAATGTCATCAAACACATGGAAACTATGTTTGATATGTGATACCATTCCACCAATTTGGCTCCAGCCATTACCACGTGCCGTCCATTACCACCGTGCCACCAACCTCCTGTGTTGTAAAGTACCTGTTTTCAGATCATAATCCTCATCAAACCAGGGACAAACGAACAGCAGCTCAACATGACATCTGACCATATTTGTCAATGGTATTATGGCTATGGATGAATATGTCCCTGGTTAACATTTCAATTAGATGTGCCACTGAATATATATTTTCAACATAATGTATTGAATGCTGCATGGGGATATTTGTATATTGGCCAATTAAAAAAAGCTTTGACTTATAGGCTTGGTAGATATGTAGATAAGTCACTTTTCATATCTAGCTTCCAGTGCAGACTTCTGTAAACCACTTGGCTTTAGTCTGCCCTACAAGATACATTTTACTCTCTTGACAGAGGGATGTGCGACTGTACATACCATCTAGAAATGTGCCTTCAATCAAATGAAAAGAACCAACATATTTACATTGTAAAGCTCATCATTATTGCAATATAAATTATTTGACATTTTAAAAATCCTGTTTTCCTTTGACATTAGTTGTGCTCCGTCTCTACTCATTTTCCAAGACAAATAAATATATGAACAAAAGCAAACGATAAACATTCTTTAAAAATAAATGCAACCCTAATACTTTGTACATTGAGACGTTTTTTTTAATCATAACTTATATATTTGAGATATTGTGTTATTGGTCCATAAAATGAGTGTTCACAAGATAAGTCATTCAGAGCAGTTTTTATAGCAAGTTTGTTTTTGTCCAATAAATGTGTGTTATTTTCATTTATGGAAAAAACCTACCAGATAGTTTTTACAGATAGTGGTAGGGCTCTATTCAATCTGTAAAGCTGAAGCGTTACAGATTCCGCAACAGAAATGTAAAAGTAATTCCCGATTGAGTCGATGTAATGTAAACACTGCTAACGCGGGAACATTGCCTTTAAATTTCAATCCCGTTTTAAAACTGAACTTCTGCGATACGGATTGAATAGAGCCCTTAGTCTGCTGTGTGTTTACAGTGGTGTGATCAATATATTTTTTAAAGGTCCAATAAAGGTGCGATGGTGTTACTAACATAGCAAAACGCTCAATCAACGCACGGCTTGACTTGAACAACAGTGTCCTAGAATCCTATGTCTACAGATTACGTCTGATATAATCCCTAAAACTAAAGGCATAAAGGACATAAGAATTGATTTAAATGTAGCACAACATACCATCTGGACAAATCCAACCATTGTGCATTACAAAAAACTAATTACTGCAGCTCAACCAACATCAGGTCAGCCAAAGTTCAGATGCTTTATTTAAAGTGCATCTCTACCTCTATTAATCATAACACTGGGAGTACTCATTAGTACAGAAATGCCTAATTTCCTCTGTGTGTCGGTGGAACAGGAAATCCATCCTTTATACTGGAAGTCCATCTAGGCAATGTACATTTGGTAAAAGTTACTTGGAACAAGACAAAGTCTGTAGGAATCCAATATTGTGCTGTAGTTCATGGTTGTGCCCCTAGGTGGCAGCACATATTCTCTTGAGCTCCATGTGTGGAAAAAAGGAGTTTACTGTTTAACAAAGCTTGCTTCATTTTACCAGATTGCCCTAATAATCAGCAAGTAGGGACATTGACATTGAAACAGAGACCGTCTCCCACCTTGGACAGACACCACATATAATATACTTCAGTGCAGTCTTACTGAAAAGGTTAGACTTTTCTAAGGACACATTTTCTTCTGTAAATTGTGACAATCTAAATCAAGTCCATCATAGAGTAAATGCTTTGAATACCTTTAGTAGAGATTCCTCTTTTGCAAGAGTCAAAAGAACATTGAAAGGATGTTTCCCCTAAAAGTGACTTTAGACTGGAGTCTCATAACATGCCAAGGGGTGTTGGTGTCAATAAGCTCTACAGATAGTATCTCCAAAATGAGCTAATCTTCGAGATCAATGTGGGTTGGTTTGGATTTAAAATAAATAACGTTCAATAAATTAATAAATAGAATATCTGCCTGCATGTATTTACAAAGCGGAAAACATTTCATTTAATATTGTTCAAAGAACACCATTCCAGTACACATTGTAGACTCGTATCAGACCGGCTTTCATCAAAGCCAATTAGCAGCTAATAAACATATTACATTATAAATTGTCATCAAGATCACACGGTAGAATATAATGCAGTTTCAGACACCTTTACAAAAATCCTAAACAAATAAAAATCTTCACATCAAAGTAGGCAGTAGTTGACAAAAATAGCTTTGTCCATGAGTCCCGTGTGAGAGCTTTTTTACAAGTCAGTTTGTGCACCTGCATGTGTGCCCAGTTTATCTCCTCTCCTCTTTAAACCACACACACACACACTACTCCCTATTTCACTGACCATAAAGAAAATAATAATAATAATACAAATATCTGAGGTGCAGGCAAAATCCCTCCCAAGGCGGACCATCTCCTGGAGAGAGAGGGCAGGAGGACGGGGAGGAGAAAGAGAAGGGAGAGTGAGAACTGGGTCTCAGCGGTCTCTGCAGGTGGGCAGGTTGACGAAGGTGAAGACGTTGTACTCAATGAGGATGGAGAAGCAGAGAAAGATGCAGTACATAAGCAGACACACCAGGCCCAAACGACGGTCCAGTTTCCACCCATTCAGATGTACCCCCAGGACCTAAGAGAGAGAGGGAAGAGATTAAGGATTTACATTCATGGTTGCTCTACTCAAATGTAATTCTGCATAGACTGTGTAAAATACAAAACAGAAGTATGCTTTATTCTTTAAAATCTTAGATATATATATATATATATACACATGATGGAGTCACTCACTGTGAGGAACACAGACCCCAACAGAAGTCCCACAGAGAAGATGAGCCCTTTGCTGTTAAGTTTAATCTAAGAGAATAAAGGTTTAAACAGGCACAGAAGAAGTTAAACCATTGGGTTGGGAACTGATTTACAACACTTTTGTACCAGTATAAAGTGTACACCTGCTATTTCCAGAAGAGACCAGTTACACCACCAAACGATTATATGGTCTTATGCCAGCTCTTCTTTATTTGGGCCCTTTTGAAATGTATACAGTATCCATAAGCTGTTCTCTGTACAGTGCATTCGGAAAGTATTCAGACCCCTTTACCTTTTTCACATTTTGTTACGTTACAGCCTACAGCTGCTCCATCGAGAGCATCCTGACTGGTTGCATCACTGCCTGGTATTGCAACTGCTCGGCCACTGACGCAAGGCAAAAAAGAGGGTAGTGCGTATGGCCCAGTACATCACTGGGGCTAAGCTTCCTGCCATTGAGGACCTCTATACCAGGCGGTGTAGAGGTAAATAGTCATAGACTATTCTCTCTGCTACCGCACGGCAAGCAGTTTCCATTGATCATCCTTGATGTTTCTACAACTTGATTGGAGTCCACCTGTGGTAAATTCAAACGATTGGACATGGATTTGGAAAAGCGCACACCTGTCTATATAAGGTCCCACAGTTGACAGTGCATGTCAGAGCAAAAACCAAGCCACGAGGTCAAAGGAATTGTCTGTAGAGCTCCGAGACAGGATTGTGTTGAGGCACAGATCTGGGGAAGGGTACCAAAACATTTCTGCAGCATTGAAGGTCCCCAAGAACACAGTGGACTCCATCATTCTTAAAATGGAAGAAGTTGGAACCACCAATACTCTTCCTAGAGCTGGTCATATGCCCAAACTGAGCAATCGGGGGAGACGAGCCTGGTCAGGGAGGTGACCAAGAACCCGATGGTCAATATGACAGAGCTCCAGCGTTACTCTGTGGAGATGGGAAAACCTTCCAGAAGCACAACGATCTCTGCAGCACTCCACCTTTATGGTAGAGTGGCCAGACGGAAGCCACTCCTCAATAAAAGGCACATGACAGCCTGCTTGGAGTTTGCCAAAAGGCACCTAAAGACTATCAGACCATGAGAAACAAGATGGTCTCTGGTCTGATGAAACCAAGATTTAACTATTGTTGGGCTAAATGCCAAGTGTCACATCTGGAGGAAACCTGGCACCATCCCTACGGTGAAGCATGATGGTGGCAGGATCATGCTGTGGGGATGTTTTTCATGGGCTGGGACTGGACACTAGTCGGGATCAAGGGAAAAATGAACAGAGCAAAGTACAGAGAGATAGAATAAGGCTGTAACGTAACAAAATGTGGAAAAAGTCAAGGGGTCTGAATACTTTCCGAATGCACTGTATCTCACTCCTACATTAGCCTCCAATTGTCACGATCGTCTTTTACATAAATGGACCAAGGCACAGTGTGCATGGAGTTCCACATATTTATTAAATGTGAAACATACAAAAACAACAAAGAAATAACTGATCGGACAATAACGTAGCGCTCACAGGCACTTAGCACAAAACAATATCCCACAAATGCAGGTGGGAACAGAAAACACTAAGTATGATCCCCAATTAGAGGTAACGAATAACAGCTGCCTCTAATTGGGAACCATACACAACCCCAACATAGAAATAAAACAACTAGAAAAAAAACTCTGCTCACGTCCTGACCTAAAACACCATAGAGAACCCAGAGGGCTCTCTATGGCCAGGATGTGACACCAATACACAGCTCAATTCCCTAACACACAGTCAAAGCCTTCATTGAGAATAATCATGTAACACGCCACACTCCAAAAGCAGCAAGGCAGCAAAGCTTGTCTGTCTGCTCCTGGGAACAGATTAATGTAGGCATTCCTTCACGTCCACAGCACCCCCACGTGTGTTTTATCTAGTGCGATTCTGGCACACTGGGCTACAGGTGCAGTCAATGCTGTACTTCTCTTGGACTGCTGACAGCTACTTTTCTCCTATCTCTTTCAGGTGTTAGGACCCAGTCACATGTCAAACTGGAATATATATGTTTATCTACAGTGATCACAAATAACAGATGCTCCAATGGCTACGTAAACATGTCATTACACTGACTAATACTGTACATAAACATGCATAACATTGGTGCCATTTTGCAGGAGCAGAGAGGGCTCTGGACAGAAGATCAATTGTGTCATCTCTCACAATAAAAAGGAACATCAATATTACCTTCACAGAATAGGCCTATCACGTATAAGTTTCAGATGTCAGTTTTTATTGTGCATTTCTGATAGAGGTTTACTAAAGACCTTACACAGCCAGGGTTAGGAGAAACAGTGTTTGTTACTTACGTAGGAGCCGTAGTTGATGGCCAGCGTCTGCAGGGCCCAGGGTAGGCCCAGTCCAATAAGGATATCAAACACATTACTGCCTATAGAGTTAGACACAGCCATGTCCCCAAAACCTGAGAGACACAGCAAGAGGGAGCGAGAGAGAGACAAAGAGAAAGGGAAGGAAACAGGGAGAGAGAGAAAAAAAGAGGAGAGGCAAAGAAAGAGAGGGAGAGAGAAAGAGAAATCAATAGACAGAGACGTTGGTCAACATCAGTAACATCAATAAAGAATTCAGACTTGCTGAGGTAATCAGGTCACCACCAACAACAAATACAACAACAACAAACCTACTGCGATGGAATGTGTTTCCATTTCCCTCTCTCAGACTCTGATACATTTTTGAAAGGGGGAGCGATAATTAACACATAAAATAAATCAGGGATGGAGGAAGGAGCCAGGCTGGGTTATCTTCAGTCCACCCGTCTCTGTCACTCCCACACGACTCGGTCACAGAGACAGATGACAAGCTCTCCCCTCTTCCTCATCCCATCTCTCTATCCTCCTCCTCTCTGTTGACCATGTACACAGAGTGTGGAGCTCTTTGATTCCTGTGTGTCTGTTCATGGGGCGGGGGAGCAGCAGGGTAAACAGCACTGGAAAAATGCCGCCGTTTTACATGCTCCTAACCATACAAAGTTCTCCCCCTGCCCTCCATTTGGCAAATCTGACCATAATTCTATCCTCTTGATTCCTGCTTACATGCAAAAACTAAAGCAGGAAGTACCAGTGACTGGCTCAATATGGAAGTGGTCAGATGACGTGGAGGCTACGCTACAGGACTGTTTTGCTAGCACAGACTAGAATATGTTCCGGGATTCATCCAATTTTTATTTTTATTTTATTTCACCTTTGTTTAACCAGGTAGGCAAGTTGAGAACAAGTTCTCATTTACAACTGCGACCTGGCCAAGATAAAGAAAAGCAGTTCGACACATACAACAACACAGAGTTACACATTGGAGTAAACATATAGTCAATAATACAGTAGAAAAAACAACAAATCTATAGACAATGTGTGCAAATGAGGTAAGATAAGGAACATAAGGCAATAAATAGGCCATGGTGGCGAAGTAATTACAGTATAGCAATTTAACACTGGAATGGTAAATGTGCAGTAGATGAATGTACAAAGTAAAAATACTGGGGTGGAAGGGAGCAAGATAAATAAATGACTATGGTAGGGGATGAGGTAGTTGGTTGGCCTATGTACAGGTGCAGTGATCTGTGAGCTGCTCTGACAGCTGGTGCTTAAAACTAGTGAGGGAGATAAGTGTCTCCAGTTTCAATGATTTTTGTAGTTCGTTCCAGTCATTGGCAGCAGAGAACTGGAAGGAAAGGCGGCCAAAAGAGGAATTGGGGGTGACCAGTGAGATATACCTGCTGGAGCGAGTGCTACGGGGGCGTGCTGCTATAGTTACCAGCGAGCTGAGATAAGGCGGGGCTTTACCTAGCAGGGACTTGTAGATGACCTGGAGCCAGTGGGTCTGGTGACGAGTATGTAGCGAGGGCCAGCCGACTAGAGCATACAGGTCGCAGTGGTGGGTGGTATAAGGGGCTTTGGTGACAAAGCAGATGGCACTGTGTTAGACTGCATCCAGTTTGCTGAGTAGAGTATTGGAAGCTGTTTTGTAGATGACATCGCCGAAGTCGAGGATCGGTAGGATAGTCAGTTTTACTAGTGCAAGTTTGGCAGCATGAGTGAAGGAGGCTTTGTTGCGGAATTGAAAGCCAATTCTAGATTTAATTTTGGATTGGAGATGTTTAATGTGAGTCTGGAAGAAGAGGTTACAGTCTAGCCAGACACCTAGATATTTGTAGTTGTCCACGTATTCTAGGTCAGAGCCGTCCAGGGTAGTGATGCTAGTCGGGCGGGCGCAGGCAGCGAACGGTTGAAAAGCATGCATTTTGTTTTACTAGCATTTAAGAGCAGTTGGAGGCCATGGAAGGAGTGTTGTATGACATTGAAGCTCGTTTGGAGGTTAGTTAACACAGTGTCCAAAGAAGGGCCAGAAGTATACAGAATGGTGTCATCTGCATAGAGGTGGATCAGAGAATCACCAGCAGCAAGAGCGACATCCTTGATGTATACAGAGAAGAGAGTCGGCCCAAGAATTGAACCCTGTGGCACCCACATGAAGACTGCCAGAGGCCCAGACAACAGGCCCTCCGATTTAACACACTGAACTCTGTCGGCAAAGTAGTTGGTGAACCAGGCGAGGCAATCATTAGAGAAACCAAGGCTGTTGAGTCTGCCGATAAGGATGTGATGATTGACAGAGTCGAAAGCCTTGGCCAGGTCAATGAATACGGCTGCACAGTAATGTCTCTTATCGATGGCGGTTATGATATCGTTTAGTACCTTGAGCGTGGCTGAGGAGTATACCACCTCAGTCACCGGCTTCGACAACGTCATCCCCACAGTGACCGTACGTACATATCCCAACCAGAAGCCATGGATTACAGGCAACATCCGCATCGAGCTAAAGGCTAGAGCTGCTGCTATCCGGACGCTTATAAAACTATTACGGACTACAAAGGGAAACCCAGACGCGAGCTGCCCAGTGACGCGAGCCTCCCGGGCGAGCTAAATGCCTTTTATGCTCGCTTCGAGGCAAGCAACACTGAAGCATGCACGAGAGCACCAGCTGGACGAATGTGTGATAACGCTCTCGGTAGCCGATGTGAGCAAGACCTTTGAACAGGTCAACATTTACAAAGCCGCAGGGCCAGACGGATTACCAGGACGTGTACTTAAAGCATGTGCGGACCAACTGGCAAGTGTCTTCACTGACATTTTCAACTCCCTGACTGAGTCTGTAGTACCTACATGTTTCAAGCAGACCACTATAGTCCCTGTGCAAAAGGAAGCGAAGGTAACCTGCCTAAATGATTACTGCCCCGTAGCGCTCGTTGGTAGCCATGACGTGCTTTGAAAGGCTGGTCATGGCTCACATCAACAGCATCCTCCCGGATACCCTAGACCCACTCTAATTCACATACCGCCCCAACAGATCCACAGATGATGCAATCTCAATCACACTCCACAAACAACACGTCTGCCACGCTGATCCTCAACACTGGGGCCCCTCAGGGGTGTGTACTTAGTCCCCTCCTGTACTCCCTGTTCACCCACGACTGCGTGGTCAAACACGACTCCAACACCATCATTAAGTTTGCTGATGACACAACAGTGGTAGGCCTGATCACTGTCAACGATGAGACAGCATATAGGGAGGAGGTCAGAGACCTGGCAGTGTGGTGCCAGGACAACAACCTCTCCCTCAATGTGAGCAAGACTAAGGAGCTGATGATCGTGGACTACAGGAAAAGGTGGCCAAACAGGCCCCTATTAACATCAACAGGGCTGTAGTGCAGCGGGTCGAGAGTTTCAAGTTTCTTGGTGTCCACATCACCAACGATGTATTATGGTCCAAACACACCAAGACAGACGTAACGAAGGCATGACAAAACCTTTTCCTCCTCAGGAGACTGAAAAGATTTGGCATGGGTCCCCAGATCCTCAAAAAGTTCTACAGCTTCACCATCGAGAGCATTCTGACCGGTTACATCATCGCCTGGTATGGCAACTTCTTGGCATCTGACCGTAAGGCACTACAGAGAGTAGTGCGTACGGCCCAGTACATCACTGGGGCCAAGCTTCCTGCCATCCAGGACCTATATAATAGGCAGTGTCAGAGGAAAGGCCAACAAATGGTCCGACTCCTGTCACCCAGGTCATAGACTGTTTTCTCTGCTACCGCACGGCAAGCGGTACCGGAGCACCATGTCTAGGACCAAAAGGCTCCTTAACAGCTTCTACCCCCAAGCCATCAGAATGCTGAACAATTAATCAAATGGCCACCGGACTATTTGCATTGACCCCCCACATTTGTTTTGTACACTGCTGCTACTCACTGTTTATTATCTATGCATAGTCACTTCACCCCTACCTACATGTACAAATTACCTCGACTAACCTGTACCCCCACACATTGACTCGGTACCAGTGCCCCCTGTATATAGCCTCGTTATTGTTATTTTATTGTGTTACTTTTTATACTTTTTTACGTTAGTTTATTTGGTAAATATTTTCTTAACTCTTCTTGAACTGCACTGTTGGTTAAGGGCTTGTAAGTAAGCATTTCACGGTAAGGTCTACACTTATTGTATTCGACGCATGTGACAAATAAAGTTTGATTTGATTTTGATTTAGTAGAGAAAGTACTCTGTGTGTGTCCTCACCTTGCCGTGCCACTATAAGACTGGCCATGCAGTCAGGGACACTGGTGCCAGCTGCCAGGAAAGTGATGCCCATGATGACGTCGGGGATACCCAGAGTAAACCCGATCACTGTCACCTGAAGGGAAGAGACACACACATCAGTGAGTTTATTTTTAATTAATTCTCCCCAATTTCGTGGTATCCAATTGGTAGTTACAATCTTATCCCATTGCTGCAACTCATGTACGGACTTGGGAGAGGCGAAGGTCGAGAGCCGTGCGTCCTTCGAAACACAAACCAGCCGAGCCGCACTGCTTCTTAACCCGGAAGCCAGCCGGTTTCCTTCGTACCAATGTGTCGAAGGAAACACCGTACACCTGGCTACCGTGTCAGCATGTATTGCGCCCGGCCCGCCACAGGAGTCGCTAGAGCGCGATGGGACAAGAACATCCCTGCCGACAAGAACAAACCCTCCCCCTAACCCGGTCGACGCTGGGCCCAATGTGCGCTGCTCCATGGGTTTCCCGGTCGCGACAGAGCCTGGACTCGAACCAGGATCTCTACTGGCACAGCTAGCACTGCGATGCAGTGCCTTAGACCACTGCACCACTCGGGAGGCATCAGTGGTGTGTGCGTGTGTGTGTGTGTGCGCGCTCGTGCGTGCCCTCACCATCCACACCATGACATAGGAAAAGCCAGCAATCCAGAGGGTGGAAGTGACGAAGGAGACCATGAACCATCTCTCCCAGCGAGTGTTGGCACAGTTAGGCACCGTGAAGAACAACAGCAGGCACAGAGGCCAGGCCAACAGCCACTTGATCTTATTACAGCACCCAGCTTGTGAAAGAGATGGAGGGAGAGGGAAAGAAGAAGAGATGCAGTTTCAATTTGTGTTCTTTGCTGGATTTACATTAAGTGAGGTTTTTATTGAGGAAATCTAAAAATACCTTTAGGCGAGTGTTGACCAACACAATAAAGAGAGCTCAGAGACATTTTTTAAACCCTGCAATGTTATATTGGTTTTTACCTGGGGCGTGAAAGGGCACGAAAGGTCCCTCCCCTACGTCCTCCTCCTCTTCATCGTTCTCATTATTCTCATTGTCTTCGTTCTCGTTTTCCGTCTCGTTGCCGGCCTCCACCCCTCCCCTGTCATCCTCTCCATGGTGACCACGGCGACCTTTGACTCCCCTCTCAGGCCCGCCCAGTCCGTTCTCCAGGCCCCGTCTACTGCCGACCTTCACTGTGACCTCTGAGTCTCCGTTAGTGAACGGCCGGGTGCTAATCAGACGCTGTCTCTTCACAAATACATGCATACGCACGTCATATGCTGTACAAACATTTTCAAAATAAGTATGCTGTAAGAATACAGTTTATTCACACCCACACAGCAAACAGAAACACGGCCACGTGTGCAGAAGGCATGTGTGGTCATACCTCAGTGATCAGCATGCGTGAGGCCATGGAGAGGCGTGTGCGAGGGGAGAAGTGGCTGGTGATCATGATCCTCATGCCGGCTTCAGAGAAGGACAGCTGGTGGGGGTAGGCTGACAGCAATTCATCTACCATCAACACTGACTGCTTTCTGTGGAAGTTAGCTACAGGAGACACACAGAGAGAGAGAGAGAGAGAGAGAGCGACGTGAGAGATGTGAGAGAGAGAGAGATGAGACACACACAGACACATGTATGGCAGAACGGTCAGACCGTACTTTTCTTCAGCAGGACAGCGGTGGCATCACAGTTGTCGTCCAGGTCAGCGCTACTGGCTGTGCCGTTCCCCAGGCTGGACGAGTTCTTCTTCCGCCTCTCCAGGAAATGCACAATGTTCGAGTTAAACCTATACACATACAGTGGGGCAAAAAAGTATTTAGTCAGCCACCAATTGTGCAAGTTTTCCAACTTAAAAAGATGAGAGAGGCCTGTAATTTTCATCATAGGTACACTTCAACTATGACAGACGAAATGAGAAAAAGAAATCCAGAAAATCACATTGTAGGATTATTAATTTATTTATTTGCAAATTATGGTGGTTAGTATTAGTATTTGGTCAATAACAAAAGTTTATCTCAATACTTTGTTATATACCCTTTGTTGGCAATGACAGAGGTCAAACGTTTTCTGTAAGTCTTCACAAGGTTTTCACACACTGTTGCTGGTATTTTGGCCCATTCCTCCATGCAGATCTCCTCTAGAGCAGTGATGTTTTGGGGCTGTCGCTGGGCAACACGGACTTTCAACTCCCTCCAAAGATTTTCTATGGGGTTGAGATCTGGAGACTGGCTAGGCCACTCCAGGACCTTGAAATGCTTCTTACGAAGCCACTCCTTCGTTTCCCGGGCGGTGTGTTTGGGATCATTGTCATGCTGAAAGACCCAGCCACGTTTCATCTTCAATGCCCTTGCTGATGGAAGGAGGTTTTCACTCAAAATCTCACGATACATGGCCCCATTCATTCTTTCCTTTACACGGATCAGTCGCCCTGGTCCCTTTGCAGAAAAACAGCCCCAAAGCATGATGTTTCCACCCCCATGCTTCACAGTAGGTATGGTGTTCTTTGGATGCAACTCAGCATTCTTTGACTTCCAAACACGACGAGTTGAGTTTTTACCAAAAAGTTATATTTTGGTTTCATCTGACCATATGACATTCTCCCAATCCTCATCTGGATCATCCAAATGCTCTCTAGCAAACTTCAGACAGGCCTGAACATGTACTGGCTTAAGCAGGGGGACACGTCTGGCACTGCAGGATTTGAGTCCCTGGCGGCGTAGTGTGTTACTGATGGTAGGCTTTGTTACTTTGGTCCCAGCTCTCTGCAGGTCATTCACTAGGTCCCCGTGTGGTTCTGGGATTTTTGCTCACCGTTCTTGTGATCATTTTGACCCCACGGGTGAGATCTTGCGTGGAGCCCCAGATCGAGGAAGATTATCAGTGGTCTTGTATGTCTTCCATTTCCTAATAATTGCTCCCACAGTTGATTTCTTCAAACCAAGCTGCTTACCTATTGCAGATTCAGTCTTCCCAACCTGGTGCAGGTCTACAATTTTGTTTCTGGTGTCCTTTGACAGCTCTTTGGTCTTGGCCATAGTGGAGTTTGGAGTGTGACTGTTTGAGGTTGTGGACAGGTGTCTTTATACTGATAACAAGTTCAAACAGGTGCCATTAATACAGGTAACGAGTGGAGGACAGAGGAGCCTCTTAAAGAAGAAGTTACAGGTCTGTGAGAGCCAGAAATCTTGCTTGTTTGTATGTGACCAAATACTTATTTTCCACCATAATTTGCAAATAAATTCATTAAAAATCCTACAATGTGATTTTCTGGATTTTTTTTCCTCATTTTGTCTGTCATAGTTGAAGTGTACCTATGATGAAAATTACAGGCCTCTCTCATCTTTTTAAGTGAGAGAACTTGCACAATTGGTGGCTGACTAAATACTTTTTTGCCCCACTGTAAATGAACAAGAGTTAAACCTAGACAAAGAGGGACAGCACAAGGCTGTGGATACAACTTCTTACCTCTACTCAGGATACATTAAATTGTTTTGAAGTGTGTTTGTGTGTGGTATTGATGGTTTCAGACACAGACTTACTTCATTATCAAAATATAGCCGAAATACATCAGAACCAGTGTCAGAGACTCCCACCTGGAACACACATCAAGAGGGTTTCAATTGAAGCTGATTTTTAACAGCTATACAGCACAACACACAACATATAGGTGTACTATGTACTGTATACATAAGAAAGTAAAAGCCATACTTACCATGAAACCTTTTCATCGTATATGAACTGTAAGGAGACAAAGAAGAATGATACTGAACACTTGGAAGAATGATTGGAAGTACAGTATTAGCTTTTGGGGTTCACTTTTCTCTGATGTAAACATTAGTATATGGATCCATCTGATCAGCAAGAGGCAACGAACTAAGGCCCACTTCACTGGTTTGCAGTGGTCAGGCTCCACTCACCACTATAAGAGCTGTGATGGACAGGGTGTAGTACATAGAGTCTCTCATAAGAGACCAACGAGACAGATGCACTGCCTGGGAGAGAGAGAAGGGGAGAGGGGGAGAGAGAGGAACGGTCTGTAAGGGTGGAAGAGCAACATTTCACCCCCATGTATTCATCCCTTCCTGTGTGTGTGCGCATGTGTGTCTGTGTCTGTGCAAGCCAAGATACAGAAACCTACCTGGCCAGCAAATATTCCACACACTCCAATGATGCAGAGGATATTGAAGACAGCTGAGCCCACGATCGTGCCCACCCCCACATCCCCTTTAGTGATGAACACACCTGCACAGAGACAGTGAAAAGACAGAACACCCATGAGTTATACAATGGTTTGGAATGGAGGGTTACACACTTATACATGTAAACTATTGACATGGTTAACATATACAGTATGTATACAGTTTTTTAATTTTTTTATTTCACCTTTATTTAACCAGGTAGGCCAGTTGAGAACAAGTTCTCATTTACAACTGCGACCTGGCCAAGATAAAGCAAAGCAGTGCTACAAAAACAACACATAGTTACACATGGGATAAACAAACGTAGAGTCAATAAAAGAATATATGTACAGTGTGTGCAAATATAGTAAGATTAGGGAGGTAAGGCAATAAATAGGCCATAGTGGTGAAATAATTACAATTTAGCATAAACACTTGAGTGATATATGTGCAGATGATGATGTGCAAGTAGAGATACTGGGGTGCAAAAGAGCAACAAAAAAATTATACAATATGGGGATGAGGTAGTTGGGTGGGCTATTTACAGATGGGTACAGGTGCAGTGATTGGTAAGCTGCTCTGAGTTATATTGTATATCACTCTCACTCATTAAAAATATTATTGTGTTATTGTCACATACACCAGATAGGTGCAGTTTTACAGGGTCAGCCATAGTAGTACAGAGCCCCTGGAGCAAATTAGAGTTACGTGCCTTGCTCAAGAACACACCAACAGATTTTTCACCTTGTTGGCTTTGGTATTTGAAACGTGTAGTGTAGACCTTACCGTGAAATGCTTACTTACAAGCCCTTAACCAACAGTGCAGTTCAAGAAGTGTTAAGAAAATATTTACCAAATAAACTAAAGTAAAAAACAATAAAAATTAACACAATAACATAACAAAAACAAGACTACATACAGGGGTACCGGTACTGAGTCAGTGTCCGGGGGTGCAGGTTAGAGGTAATTTGCACATGTAGGTAGGGGTGAAGTGACTATGCATAGATAATAAACAGTGAGTAGCAGCACTGTACAAAACAAATGGAGGGGGTCAATGTAAATAGTCCGGTGTCCATCTGATTAATTGTACAGCAGTCTTATGGCTTGGGTGTAGAAGCTGTTAAGGAGCCTTTTGATCCTAGACTTGGCGCTCCAGTACCGCTTGCCGTGCGCTTGCAAAGAAAACACTGGAGTCTCTGACAATTTTATGGGCTTTCCTCTGACACCGCTTATTATACAGGTCCTGGATTGCAGGAAGCTTGGCCCCAGTGATGTATTGGGCCGTACGCACTATCCTCTGTAGTGCTTTACGATCAGATGCTGAGCAGTTGCCATACCAGGCGGTGATGCAACCGGTCAGGATGCTCTCGATGGTGAAGCTGTAGAACATTTTGAGGATCTGGGGAACCATGCCAAGTCTCCTGAGGGGGAAAAGGTTTTGTCATGCCATCTTCACGACTGTCTTGGTGTGTTTGGACCATGATAGATCGTTGGTGATGTGGACACCAAGGAACTTGAAACTCTCGACCCGCTCCACTACAGCCCCGTTAATGTTAATAGGGGCCTGTTCGGCCACCTTTTCCTGTAGTCCACGATCAGCTCCTTAGTCTTGCTCAAATTAAGGGAGAGGTTGTTGTCCTAGCACCACACTGCCAGGTCTCTGACCTCCTCCCTATATGCTGTCTCATCGTTGTCAGTGATCAGGCCTACCACTGTTGTGTCGTCAGCAAACTTAATGTTGGTATTAGAGTCGTGTTTGGCCACGCAGTCGTGGGTGAACAGGGAGTACAGGACTAAGTACACACCCCTGAGGGGCCCCAGTGTTGAGGATCAGCGTGGCAGACGTGTTGTTGCCTACCCTTACCACCTGGGGTAGCCCGTCAGGAAGTCCAGGATCCAGTTGCAGAGGGAGGTGTTCTTTCCCAGGGTCCTTAGCTTATTGATGAGCTTCGTGGGCACTATAGTGTTGAATGCCTTTCAAAGCACTTCACGGGCTCCCGTGTGCTACGGGGCGGTAATAACTTAGGCAGGTTACCTTCATTTCATTAGGCACATTGACTATGGTGGTCTGCTTGGAACATGTACAGTTGAAGTTGGAAGTTTACATACACTTAGGTTGGAGACATTAAAACTCGTTTTACGACCACTCCACAAATTTCTTGTTAACAAATTCTAGTTTTGGCAAGTCGGTTAGGACATCTACTTTGTGCATGACACAAGTAATTTTTCCAACAATTGTTTACAGACAGATTATTTCACTTATAATTCACTTTATCACAATTCCAGTGGGTCAGAAGTTTACATACACTAAGTTGAATGTGCCTTTAAACAGCTTGGAAAATTCCAGAAGATTACGGCTTTAGAAGCTTCTGATAAGCCAATTTACATCGTTTGAATCAATTGGAGGTGTACCTGTGGATGTATTTCAAGTCTGGTTCATCCTTGGGAGCAATTTCCAAACACCTGAAGGTACCACATTCATCTGTACAAACAATAGTACGCAAGTATAAACACCATGGGACCACGCAGCCGTCATACCGCTCAGGAAGGAGATGCGTTCTGTCTCCTAGAGATGAACGTACTTTGGTGCGAAAAGTGCAAATCAAACCCAGAACAACAGCAAAGGACCTTGTGAAGATGCTGGAGGAAACAGGTACAACATTATCTATATCCACAGTAAAACAAGTCCTACATCAACATATCCTGAAAGGCCGCTCAGCAAGGAAGAAGCCACTGCTCCAAAACCACCATAAAAAAGTCAGACTACGGTTTGCAACTGCAAATGGGGACAAAGATCAAACTTTTTTGAGAAATGTCCTCTGGTCTGATGAAACAAAAATAGAACTGTTAGGCCATAATGACCATTGTTATGTTTGGAGGAAAAAGGGGGAGGCTTGCAAGCCGAAGAACACCATCCCAACCGTGAAGCACGGGGGTGGCAGCATCATGTTGTGGGGGTGCTTTGCTGCAGGAGGGACTGGTGCACTTCATAAAATAGATGGCATTATGAGGCAGGAAAATTATGTGGATATATTGAAGCAACATCTCAAGACATCAGTCAGGAAGTTAAAGCTTGGTTGCAAATGGGTCTTCCAAATGGACAAGCATACTTCCAAAGATGTGGCAAAATGGCTTAAGGACAACAAAGTCAAGGTATTGGAGTGGCCATCACAAAGCCCTGACCTCAATCCTATAGAACATTTGTTGGCACAACTGAAAAAGTGTGTGCGAGCAAGGAGGCCTACAAACCTGACTCAGTTACACCAGCTCTGTCAGGAGGAATGGGCCAAAATTCACCCAACTTAATGTGGGAAGCTTGTGGAAGGCTACCCGAAATGTTTGACCCAAATTAAACAAGTTAAAGGCAATGCTACCAAATACTAATTGAGTGTATGTAAACTTCTGACCCACTGGGAATGTGACGAAAGAAATACAAGCTGAAATAAATAATTCTCTCTATTATTCTGACATTTCACATTCTTAAAATAAAGTGGTGATCCTAACTGACCTAAGACAGGAATCTTCAACTGTTGGTATTACAGACTCAGTCAGGGAGAGGTTGAAAATGTCAGTGAAGACAGTTGCTTGTTGGTCCGTGCATGCTTGCAGTACACACCCTGGTAATCCATCTGGCCCCGCGGCTTGTGAATGTTGACCTGTTTAAAGGTCTTGCTCACATCGGTTACCAAGAGTGTTATCACACAGTCATTCAAAACAGCTGGTGCTCTCGTGCCTGCTTCAGTGTTGCCTGCCTCGAAAAGCGAGCATAAAAAGGCATTAAGCTCGCCTGGTAGGCTCGCATCACTGGGCAGCTCACGTCTGGGTTTCCCTTTGTAGTCCGTAATAGTTTTCAAGCCCTGCCACATCCGACGAGCGTCAGAGCCGGTGTAGTAGGATTCAATCTTAACCCTGTATTGACGCTTTGCTTGTTTGATGGATTGTCTGAGGGCATAGCGGTATTTCTTATAGGAGTCCGGATTAGTGTCCCACTCCTTGAAAGTGGCTGCTCTAGCCTTTAGCTCGATGCGGATGTTACCTGTAATCCATGGCTTCAGGTTGGGATATGTACGTACGGTCACCGTGGGGACGACATCATCAATGCACTTATTGATGAAGCCGGTGACTGAGGTGGTATACTCCTCAATGTAATTCGATGAATCCCGGAACATATTCTAGCTTGTGCTAGCAAAACAGTCCTGTAGCGTAGCATCCGCGTCATCTGACCACTTCCATATTGAGCGAGTCACTGGTACGTACTGCTTTAGTTTTTGCTTGTGAGCAGGAATCCGGAGGATAGAATTATGGTCCGATTTGCCAAATGGAAGGTAGGGGAGAGCTATGTATGCATCTCCGTGTGTGGAGTAAAGGTGGTCTAGAGTTTTTTTCCCTCTGGTTGCACATGTGACATGCTGGTAAAAATGTGGTAAAACAGATTTAAGTTTGCCATCATTAAAGTCCCCGGCCACTAGGAGCACCGCTTCTGGGTGAGAATTTTCTTGTTTGATTATGGCCTTATAGAGTTGTTTGAGTGCGGTCTTAGTGCCAGCTCTGGTCTGTGGTGGTAAATAGACGGCTACGAATAATATAGATGAGAACTCTCAGTAGATAGTGTGGTCTACAGCTTATCATAAGGTACTCTACCTCAGGCGAGCAATACCTCGAGACTTCTGTAATATTAGACATTTAAATATAATATTCCAGCTGACAAAAAGACACACACCCCCACCCCTCGTCTTACCAGACGTAGCTTCTCTGTTCTGCCGGTGCATTGAAAATCCCTCCAGCTCTATATTATCTGTGTCGTTGTTCAGCCACGACTCGGTGAAACATAAGATATTACAGTTCTTAATGTCCCGTTGGTAGGATAATCGTAATCGTAGGTCATCAATTTTATGTTCCAATGATTGCATGCTAGCAAGTAGAATTGATGGCAGTGGGAGTTTACTCGCTTCGCCTACGAATTCTCAAAAGGCAGCCCAATCTGCGTCCTCTTTTCCTCCGTCTTTTCTTCACGCAAATGACGGGGATCGGATCTTGTTCCCGGGAGAGCAGTATATCTTTCTCGTCGGACTCGTTAAAGGAAAAAGCTTCTTCCAGTTCGGGGTGAGTAATCCCAGTTCTGATGTCTATAAGTTGTTTTCGGTCACGAGACGATAGCAGCAACAATATGTACAAAATAAGTTAAAAAAAGTAAAAAGAATTTACAAACAACGCAAGAAAACGAACAAAATAGCACACTTGGTTACGGGCATGTAAAACGTCAGCCATCCTCTTCGGGTGCCATCTTAATTCATTTGAACTGGGTATTGGCCCAACCTTCTAACCACTATGCTACTTGCCGCCCTAAGACATAAAACATAGTGGGCCTGCTAATAAAGTAATGAAAAAGGTATCCAGCTGGGCACACCATGTCATTTCAACGTGGACATTTGGATGATATTTGGTTGATCAATGAGATTTCAACTTGTATTCACCCACTCAAAAAGACAGCCAGAACTTTGTTGAATTTCGAATGTGTTATCACTATGCTTTCAAACATCTAAATGCAAAACAAAGTTAAAATGGGAATACAATGTCCGATATTTTGTATTTATACCACCGCATTGTTGAATACTTGTTTCTGATTGGTTAAAATGGCATTTTAGAATGGACATTAAAACCAGTTAATGGGACAGTTGAAATAGATATCGGGGCACCTTGCAGTCATGACACAATATGCGCCTACACGCATAGACCCTACTTACTACAAAGTTACAGAAAGCTAAACCAACAACCACACAAACCAAAATTGGATACATTGCAAATGCAGGTCCATTGAAGAAAAAAGGAACGAACAGCTAGCTAGCTAGCATTGATTTGTTTTTGCAGAGACTTATTTTTTTGGAGCATCTGATGACCTAATGTGATGACCATGAATTTCTCCGGTGCCTATGTGGCAGTCATGATGCAAGTGGCACTATGCTGTCAAATCCTCCTACATGTTTCTAGTTTGACAAGATGTTTTCAGCAACTGGTATTTTTGAATTTGGTTGTCAAATTGGCAGGTTTTCTAGCAACAAACTATTTAGCTAGCTTCTAGCCTAGTGTTTGATATGCAATGCAATCTCTTTTTAATGATGGGTCGAGTGTCCTGGCGAGCTTTTCTATCTATGCCAGGCAAAATCAGTCATCATCAGCTCATTGTTATGGATGTATCCAAATTATTGTCAATAGAAAACAGCTTAAACAAACGCAAATGCTGCGACTTTGTTGTTATTCTGGCTACAGAGGTTTTGACTGTGTTAGCCGTAGCTAGTTGGCTAGCTAGCAAGCAAGGGACAAGAACATTGCCAGCGAGCATGGCAACGGAACATATACAGTGCATTCAGAAAGTTTTCAGATCATTTGACTCTTTACACATTTTGTTATGTTACAGCCTTATTCTAAAATTGATTAAATCGATTTTTCCCCCCAATACCCCATAACGACAAAGCAAAAATAGGTTTTTAGAAATGTTTTGAAATGTATATAAAAAAAAAAATACAATATCACATTTACATAAGTATTCAGACCCTTTACTCAGTACTGGAACAGGTCTCTCCAGAGATGTTCGTTCGGGTTCAAGTCCAGGCTCTGGCTGGGCCACTCAAGAACATTCAGAGACTTGTCCCGAAGCCACTCCTGCGTTGTCTTGCCTGTGTGCTTAGAGCCATTGTCCTATTGGAAGGTGAACCTTCGCCCCAGTCTGAGGTCCTGAGCGCTCTGGAGCAGGTTTTCATCAAGGACCTCTCTGTACTTTGCTCCATTCATCTTTCCCTCAATTCGGACTAGTCTCCCAGTCCCTGCCGCTGAAAAACATCCCCACAGCATGATGTTGCCACCACCATGCTTCACCGTAGGGATGGTGCCAGGTTTCCTCCAGACGTGACGCTTGGCATTCAGGCCAAAGAGTTCCATCTTGGTTTCATATTACCAGAGAATCTTGTTTCTCATGGTCTGAGAGTCCTTTATGTGCCTTTTGGCAAACTCCAAGCGGACTGTCATGTGCCTTTTACTGAGGAATGGCTTCCGTCTGGTCACTCTACCATAAAGGCCTGGTTGGTGGAGTGCTGCAGAGATGGTTGTCCTTCTGGAAGTTTCTCTTATCTCCACAGAGGAACACTGGAGCTCTGTCATATTGACCATCAGGATCTTGGTCACCTCCCTGACCAAGGCCCTTCTCCCCCGATTGGTCAGCTCTAGGCTACTGTGTTCTTGGGGACCTCCAATGCTGCAGACATTTTAAGGTTGAATAAATACTGTTACAATAGTTTGTAAAATAGGCTTAACTTTAGGCTATATACTGTATTATAAAAGTAGAATGACAGAGGCCACTGTGTTATTGGGACCTCCAATGCTGCAGAATTTTTTTTATACCCTTCTTATGTAATAAGGTATTTCCTTTTTTTATTTGTAATACATTTGCAAAAATGTCTAAAAACCTGTTTTCGCTTTGTCATTATGGGGTTTTGTGTGTAGATTGATGAGGAAAATAATTAATTTAGTCAATTTTAGAATAAGGCTGTAACATAAGAAAATGTGGAAAAAGTCAAGGGGTCTGAATACTTTCTGAATGCACTGTAGAACGAACAACTGGGTCTCGTCCATAAATATTGAACTTATTGAACGAACAACTGGGTCGCGTCTCTAGCATCCAAAAGATGAGAAAGTATGAAATCTCTTATAAAAATCTCCCCCAAATTGTTTTGCTTTGTAAGTGTGTGCATTAGTATTGTTGTTTTTTGGCAACTTTGGTATAAGTGGGATAAACACCTCCGTTCTGTACTGTACATTACTTTGGAAAAATGCCCGCAAAGGGGCTCGGCTCAGCCTCGTCCTGCTGCGTCGTCCATAATTTCCAAGGAATGTACAGAATGTCAGTATTTATCCCTTACTTCTACAACACTTTAATGTGTTATCACTGTGCTTCATCTAACAGCACAACCCCAAAATATAAAAAATGACACATACACCCCAGCTACAATGAAATATGTTGTTTTACAGGGTCAGCCATAGTAGTATGGCATCCCTGGAGCAAATTAGAGCTTAGTGCCTTGCTCAAGGGCACATCGACAGATTTTTCACCTTGTCGGCTCGGGTATTCAAACCAGCGACCTTTCGGTTACTGGCCAAACACTCTAACCGCTAGGCTACCCACCACCCTACATGCCCTACACCCTAAATTACCTGGATTGCAGTTAAGATTACATTAAAAGTACATGGTGCAAGTTATCAATGCTGTTCCAAGATTCTGCACAGATTATTATAGCATTTGTGAAGATCCCCACAGACCTGCAACCTTTACATGCTATCTTGAACTTCCACGCTTTCTATGAATACATAAGTCTCATAGCAAAGGGTCTACATTCTTATGTAAATAAGGTATTTTCTTTTTTAAAATGTGTCATATAGTATATTGAATTGTGTTTGGTTGACAACGCTACCAAATATCAACGTTTAAAGTACATTTAATGCTTGGATAGTTTCATCTGAGCCACTGGCTTAATCATATTCTTTAATTTACATTTTTGGTTTAGTTGGAGACGTGATTCCAACATATTATTTCTTAACTTGTCAACAAGTTAATAGGCTATTTACCGTATTGAAAATGTTATATTGAATTGTGTTTGGTTGTCAACGAAACCAAATATCAACATTTGAAGAAGATGTATCTTTTGTGAATTTATTAGTGGCTCCCGAGTGGCGCAGCGGTCTAATGCACTGCATCTCAGTGCTAGAGGCATCACTACAGACCCTGGTTAGATTCCAGGCTGTATCACAACCGGCCGTGATCGGGAGTCCCATAGAGCGGCGCACAATTGGCCCAGCATCGTCTGGGTTAGGGTTTGGCCAATGTAAATTGGTCTAGTTAAATAAAGGTCAAATAAAAATAAATAAGATGTTTAATTCCAGTTGGTATACAAATTAATAATATATACAGTATGTTGGATTTACGTCTCCATCTCAACCAATAATCAAAGTTAAAGAATAGTACTAAATCAAATGAAAGTGTATTTAAAGTTTGATTATATTAGATTTAGTCCTATTGTTTAACTTACCATCCAAGCAGAAGATACATTTCCTTGAAATGTTGATATTTGGTTGTGTTGACAACCAAACACAATTCAATATCCAGTTTGTCAACTAATTGATATGTTGGATTCATGTCTCCATACCAAAAATCTAAGTTAAAGAATAGGACTAAGTCTAATCTAATCAAACTTTAAATGCACTTTACACAAAGTTTATTTAGTGCTATTCTTTAACTTAGATTTTTTTGTTGAGATGGAGACCAAAGATGGAGATCCAACATATTAATGATTAACTTGAAGATTACATTACATTACATTTGAAATCAACCAAAGCTTGAAACCCAAGGCCTATATGTATTGTCTATTTTCAGTTTCTGATCGTGTATATAGCGTTGAAGATCTGATGTTGTTCCAAAGGTAAAAATTCAAAATATTTTATATTTTTTTTGTCTATGTTGAAAATTATGACATAATCCTGTGATTGAAATTTCACCATCAAAACAACAGTTGATTACTATTTTCCAAACCAATGTATTTTCCACATAGATTCCACGTCACAATACGTTGACAAATTACGTAAAAAAAACATTGATTCAACCAGTTTGTGCCAAGTGGAATGTGTCTAATAAATGACAAAGATGTATCCATCCGTGTGTCTGTACATGCCTCACCTATAACAGAGGTGAAGAGTTCAGGAGCTGAACTTCCGGCTGCCATGAAGGTTGCACCTGCCACATCCTCACTAAGATGTAGACGCTGAAAGAGAGAGACAGAGAAAGAGAGAGAGACAGAGAGTAGAAAACACATATTGAAAAGAAGAATTGTGTCCTTGAAATTCCAATTGAATTGACCCCGACCCTGTTACAGAATAGTGTATAACCTTCTTACCTCGCATATCTTCTCCAGAGAGGGAACAAAGTAGTCGTCACACACCAGAGCAAGTGCATAGAACATGTACATGGCCTACAGAGGAGTAGCACAAAACAAAAACACATACCCAAACATGAACACACTTGGTGATCTCTGCAGTGTTCTGGAACCTTGAGTTTCTTCATGTGATGCACCTACAGTTGAAGTCGGAAGTTTACATACACTTAGGTTGGAGTCATTCAAACTAGTTTTAGAACCACTTCACAAATTTCTTGTTAACAAACTTAAGTTGGTTAGGACATCTACTTTGTGCATGACACAAGTCATTTTCCCAACAATTGATTACAGACAGATTATTTCCCTTATAACTCACGGTGTCACAATTCCAGTGGGTCAGAAGTTTACATACACTAAGTTGACTGTGCCTATTACAGCTTGGACAATTCCTGAAAATTATGTCATGGCTTTAGAAGATTCTGATAGGCTAATTGACATCATTTGAGTCAATTGGAGGTGTACTTGTGGATGTATTTCAAGGCCTACCTTCAAACAGTGCCTCTTTGCTTGACATCATGGGAAAATCAAAAGAAATCAGCCAAGACCTCAGAAAAAAATTATAGACCACCACAAGTCTGGTTCATCCTTGGGAGCAATTTCCAAATGCCTGAAGGTACCACGTTCATCTGTACAAACAATAGTACGCAAGTATAAACACCATGGGAACACGCAGCCGTCATACCGCTCAGGAATGAGATGCGTTCTGTCTCCTAGAGATGAACGTACTTTGGTGCGAAAAGTGCAAATCAATCCCAGAACAACAGCAAAGGACATTGTGAAGATGCTGGAGTAAACAGGTACAAAAGTATCTATATCCACAGTAAAACGAGTCCTATATCGACATAACCTGAAAAGCCGCTCAGCACGGAAGAAGCCACTGTTCCAAAACCACCATAAAAAAGCCAGACTACGGTTTGCAACTGCACATGGGGACAAAGATCGTACTTTTTGGAGAAATGTCCTCTGGTCTGATGAAACAAAAATAGAACTGTTTGGCCATAAAGACCATCGTTATGTTTGGAGGAAAAAGGGGGAGGCTTACAAGCTGAAGAACACCATCCCAACTGTGAAGCACGGGGGTGGCAACATCATGTTGTGGGGGTGCTTTGCTGCAGGAGGTATGAACATTTTGTGGATATATTGAAGCAACATCTCAAGACATCAGTCAGGAAGTTAAAGCTTGGTCTCAAATGGGTCTTCCAAACGAACAATGACCCCAAGCATACTTCCAAAGTTTTGGCAAAACGGCTTAAGGACAACAAAGTCAAGGTATTGGAGTGGCCATCACAAAGCCCTGACCTCAATCCTATAGAACATTTGTGGGCAGAACTGAAAAAGCGTGTGCGAGCAAGGAGGCCTACAAACCTGACTCAGTTACACCAGCTCTGTCAGGAGGAATGGGCCAAAATTCACCCAATTTATTGGGGGAAGCTTGTGGAAGGCTACCCAAAATGTTTGACCCAAGTTAAACAATTTAAAGGCAATGCTACCAAATACTAATTGAGTGTATGTAAACTTCTGACCCACTGGGAATGTGATGAAAGAAGTAAAAGCTGAAATAAATCATTCTCTCTACTATTATTCTAACATTTCACATTCTTAAAATAAAGTGGTGATCCTAACTGACCTAAGACAGGGAATTGTTACTCAGATTAAATGTCATGAATTGTGAAAAACTTTGTTTAAATATATTTGGCTAAGGTGTATGTAAACTTCCAACTTCAACTGTATAGTGTCCCATAGTTCAATGTGTCTGTCTTTTGCGCGAAAGTATCCTAAGCCAAGACACTCTCTGTGCCAGTGGCCTCGTATGCCAGCTAAGCCTTTGTCCAACATCTAGCACCCCAGCCAACCAGAGATAAAAACAATCCTGCTTTTAAATGTATGGTCAGTGCATCACACAGTCAGTGGCAGGTAGCTTGGCAAAAGTGTATGTATAGTATGTGTGTATAGTATGTGTGTACATGTGTGTGTTGGTGTGTACGTTGAGGGGTTGGACACTCACAAACAGAACGTGTAGGGCCACCGCTCCCTCTGTGCGCTCCTGGTTGGTGAACAGGTCTGTGGGGAACTCATGTAACGCTGGAGAGAAAACACACACACATATATTACTAAACAGGGAGAAACACAGTCTCATTTAGTGCAGCAGAGACACATGCACTGGCACAACCATACACAGTCTATTTGAGTGACAGGACCTAAAAATAGCCTCGCCATGATTGCATGTTTGTTTGTGTGTATTTGTGAGTGGAGCAGTGTGTGTGCATGCGTGTTGATGGCTGCTCAATGTGCGGTGACATTCTCACTCTGAACACCCAAGAGGTTGTGTGAGTCAGCCAGCTTCAGTCTGCCCTCAGTGCCCAAACACAATACAGCCATCTCAACTCATAGGAGTTGACAAGGCCCCAGAGAGAGAGAGAGAGAGAGAGAGAGACAGAGGGGGGATGAGAAGAGAGAGAGCGAGCAAGAGAAAGCAAGATATAGAAGAGCGGGATGAGTGACAAAGAAAGCCATGTGTGGGAGACAAAAACAAGGGAAATATGACCACATTTGAGAAAAGATGGAGCACAGATGTACACCACCGTTCAAAAGTTTGGGGTCACTTCGAAATGTCCTTGTTTTTTTGGATTCATCCAGCGTGCCAGTGGCAATCGAAGGTGAGCATTTGCTCACTGAAGTCGGTTATAACGCCGAACTGCAGTCAGGTCAAGACCCTGGTGAGGACAATGAGCACGCAGATGAGCTTCCCTGAGACATTTCTTACACTTTGTGCAGAAATTATTCGGTTGTGAATACCCAGTTTCATCAACTGTCCGGGTGATCCCGCAGGTGAAGAAGCCGGATGTGGAGGTCCTGGGCTGGCGTAGTTACACTTGGCCTGCGGTTGTGAGACCGGTTGGGCGTACTGGCAAATTCTCTAAAAGGACGTTGGAGGCGGCTTATGGTAGAGAAATGAACATTCAATTCACTTGTGACAGCTATGGTGGACATTCCTGCAGTCAGCATGCCACTTGCACGCTCCCTCAAAACTTGAGCCATCTGTGGCATTGTGTTGTGTGACAAAACTGCACATTTTAGAGTGGACTTTTGGGATATTTCTGGGATATTTCAGCTCATGAAACATGGGACCAACACTTTACATGTTACGTTTATATTTTTGTTAAGTATAGCTTCATTCTTGTATATTTTATTACTATTTTTAACTCTGCATTTTTGGGAAGGCCTCATAAGTAAGCATTTCACGGTAAAGTCTACACCTGTTGTATTCGGAGCATGTGACAAATAAAATTAGGTTGATCCCTCCCTTCCTACCACCATCCCTTAAGTGCAGTACAGACACATTCTCCCAGTAGGCAACACACCGGAATGCATTTTACACAGTGGCTCTGCAGCCAAAGCAAGCAGGCCCAGGGCTATTGCCCACTCTGTACACAGTGCTGCCTACTCTTATACAGGGCAATCACTCAGGGAGACACTCACCCAACCAACCCTGCTGCCAACAGCACAACTAACAAGTATGGCTTCACTACTCAGAGCTCCACACACAAACACACAGACATATACAAAGGCACACACACACGGTGCGAGTCATTACAAATACTTCAACCACACGCCAACCAGCAAAAACAAACCAACAAAAAACTACATCAACAAGAACAAACCAAGAGCTGGCAAGATGATTAGATAAACAAAATAGCTCTCTCCATCAATACAGAGAGGGCTTTTGTGTTGGAGTTCACTTCAGCTTATATCAGTTCAGTGATTCTTGGTAGTGGCGAGGGTTGGGGTAAATTTTGTCCATGAATCAACTGAATAAAGCCCTCACTGTGTCATGTTTTGGGGCATCTTTTACCATGTCATTATTCCTAGTCTTAACACAAAACAGAGGATCAAGCTCTTTCCTGTAGGATCTTTTGCTCTTTGTTTTGAAGCAGTATGAAAGCATGCAGTGCATTCGGAAAGTATTCAGACCCCTTCCCTTTTTCAACATTTTATTACGTTACAGCCAAAATGTATTAACTAAAAAATTACCCTCATCAATCTACACACAATACCTAATAATGACTAAGCAAAACCAGATTTTTTTATGTTTGCAAATAGATAAAGAGAGCAGAAAAATAGAAATACTTTATTTACATAATTATTCAGACCCTTTTCTATGAGACTCGAAATTGAGCTCAGGTGCATCCTGTTTCCATACATTTTTTATTTTATTGAACCTTTATTTAACTAGGCAAGTCAGTTAAAAACAAATTCTTATCTACAATGACGGCCTACCCCGGCCAAACCCTAACCCGGACGACGCTGGGCAAATTGTGCGCCTCCCTATGGGACTCCCAATCATGGCTGGTTGTGATTCAGCCTTGAATCAAACCAGGGTCTGTAGTGACGCCTCTAGCACTGAGATGCAGTGCCTTAGACCACTACGCCACTCGGGAGCCCCATTGATCATCCTTGAGATGTTTCTACAACTTGATTGGAGTCCACCTGTGGTAAATTCAAATGATTGGACATGATTTGGAAAGCCAGACACCTATCTATATAAGGTCCCACAGTTGACAGTGCATGTCAGAGCAAAAGCCAAGCAATGAGGTTGAAGGAATTGTCAGTAGCGCTCCGAAACAGGATTGTGTCGAGGCACAGATCTGGGGAAGGGTACCAAACCATTTCTGCAGCATTGAAGGTCCCCAAGAACACAGTGGCCTCCATCATTATTAAATGGAAGATGTTCACTCTGACAGAGCTCCAGAGTTCCTCTGTGGAGATGAGAGAACCTTACAGAAGGATAAACATCTCTGCAGCACTCCACCAATCAGGCCTTTATGGTAGATTGGCCAGACAGAAGCCACTCCTCAGTAAAAGGCACATGACAGCCCGCTTGGAGTTTGCCAAAGGCACCTAAAGGACTCTCAGACCATGAGAAACAAGATTCTCTGGTCTGATGAAACGCCAAGTGTCACGTCTGGAGGAAACCTGTCACCATCCCTACGATGAAGCATGATGGTGGCAGCATCATGCTGCGGGGATGTTTTTCAGCAGCTGGGAGACTAGTCAGGATCGAGGGAAAGATGAAGGGAGTAAAGTATAGAGAGATCCTTAATGAAAACCTGCTCCAGAGTGCCAGGACCTCAGACTGGGGCGAAGGTTCACCTTCCAACAGGACAAAGACCCTAAGCACACAGCAAATACAACGCAAGAGTGGCTTCAAATCAAATCAAATTTTATTTGTCACATACACATGGTTAGCAGATGTTAATGCTTCTAGTTCCGACCATGCAGTAGTATCTAACAAGTAATCTAACAAATTCACAACAACTACCTTATACACACAAGAGTAAAGGAATGAATACGAGTATGTACATATAAATATATGGATGAGCGATGGCTGATCGGCGTAGGCAAGATGCAGTAGATGGTACGGTTACAGCAAATACATATGAGATGAGTAATGTAGGATATGTAAACATTATATAAATGCATCGTTTAAAGTGGCTAGTGATACATTTATTTAATCCAATTATAATTATTAAAGTGGCTAGAGATTTGAGTCGAAGGCTGAACGGCATAGGCAAGATTCAGTAGATGGTATACATTTGATATGAGTAATGTCGGATATGTAAACATTATATACATTATATACAAAATTGTTTAAAGTGGCTAGTGATACATTTATTACATCCAATTCCTATTTTTAAAGTGGCTAGAGATTTAAGTCAGCATGTTGGCAGCAGCCACTCAATGTCAGTGATGGCTGTTTAACAGTCTGATGGCCTTGAGGTAGAAGCTGTTTTTCAGTCTCTCGGTCCCAGCTTTGATGCACCTGTACTGACCTCGCCTTCTGGATGATAGCGGGGTGAACAGGCAGTGGCTCGGGTGGTTGTTGTCCTTGATGATCTTTTTGGCCTTCCTGTGACATCGGGTGGTGTAGGTGTCCTGAAGTGCAAGTAGTTTACCCCCGGTGATGCGTTGTGCAGTCCTCACTACCCTCTGGAGAGCCTTACGGTGATACAGCCCGACAGGATGCCCTCGATTGTGCATCTGTAGAAGTTTGTAAGTGATTTTGGTGACAAGCCGAATTTCTTCAGCCTCCTGAGGTTGAAGAGGCGCTGTTGCGCCTTCTTCACCACGCTGTCTGTGTGGGTGGTCCAATTCAGTTTGTCCGTGATGTGTACGCCGAGGAACTTAAAACTTTCCACCTTCTCCACTACTGTCCCGTCGATGTGGATAGGGGGGTGCTCCTTCTCCTGTTTCCTGAAATCCACGATCATCTCCTTTGTTTTGTTGACATTGAGTGAGAGGTTATTTTCCTGACACCACACTCCGAGGGACCTCACCTCCTCCCTGTAGGCCGTCTCGTTGTTGTTGGTAATCAAGCCTACCACTGTAGTGTCGTCAGCAAACTTGATGATTGAGTTTGATGCGTGCTTGGCCACAAAGTCATGGGTAAACAGGGAGTACAGGAGAGGGCTGAGAACGCACCCTTGTGGGGCCCCAGTGTTGAGGATCAGTGGGGTGGAGGTGTTGTTTCCTACCCTCACCACCTGGGGCCAGCCCGTCAGGAAGTCCAGGACCCAGTTGCACAGGGCTGGGTCGAGACCTAGGGTCTCGAGCTTAATGACAAGCTTGGAGGGAACTATGGTGTTAAATGCTGAGCTGTAGTCGATGAACAGCATTCTTACATAAGTATTCCTCTTGTCCAGATGGGTTAGGGCAGTATGCAGTGTGATTGCGATTGCGTCGTCTGTGGACCTATTGGGACGGTAAGCAAATTGGAGTGGGTCCAGGGTGTCTGGCAGGATGGAGGTGATATGATCCTTGACTAGTCTCTCAAAGCACTTCATGATGACGGAAGTGAGTGCTACGGGGCGATAGTCATTTAGCTCAGTCATCTTAGCTTTCTTGGGAACAGGAACAATGGTGGACCTCTTGAAGCATGTGGGAACAGCAGACTGGGATAGGGACTGGTTGAATATGTCCGTAAACACACCAGCCAGCTGGTCTGCGCATGCTCTGAGGACACGGCCAGGGATGCCATCTGGGCCAGCAGCCTTGCGAGGGTTAACACATTTAAATGTTTTCCTCACGTTGGCTGCGGTGAAGGTGAGCCCGCAGGTTATGGTGGCGGGCCGTGTCGGTGGCACTGTATTATCCTCAAAGCGAGCAAAAAAGTTATTTCGTTTTTCTGGGAGCAGGACGTTGTGGTCCGCGACGGGGCTGATTTTCTTTTTGTAGTCCGTGATTGACTGTAGACCCTGCCACATTCCTCTCGTGTCTGAGCCGTTGAATTGTGACTCTACTTTGTCTCTATATTGACGCTTAGCTTGTTTGATTGCCTTGCGGAGGGAATAGTTACACTGTTTGTATTCAGTCATGTTTCCAGTAGCCTTACCTTGGTTAAAAGCAGTGGTTCGCGCTTTCAGTTTAGTGCGAATGCTGCCATCAATCCACGGTTTCTGGTTGGGGAAGGTTTTAATAGTTGCTATGGGTACCACATC
This sequence comes from Brachymystax lenok tsinlingensis, assembly GCA_030435695.1. Taxonomy (NCBI): domain Eukaryota; kingdom Metazoa; phylum Chordata; class Actinopteri; order Salmoniformes; family Salmonidae; genus Brachymystax; species Brachymystax lenok. The sequence goes on from CM059780.1 coordinate 43,522,163, forward strand.
ACCGATGCCCTTGCTAATAAACTCGCTCATCGAATCAGCGTATACATCAATGTTGTTGTCCGACGCTATGCGGAACATATCCCAGTCCACGTGCTCGAAGCAATCTTGCAGCATGGAATCAGATTGGTCTGACCAGCGTTGAACAGACCTGAGAACGGGCGTTTCCTGTTTTAATTTCTGTTTGTAGGCTGTGAGCAACAAAATGGAGTCATGGTCAGACTTGCCGAAAGGAGGGCGGAGAATAGCCTTGTATGCATCACGGAAGTTGGAATAACAATGATCCAGGATTTTACCAGCCCGGGTGGCACATTCGATATGCTGGTAAAGTTTCGGGAGCTTTGCTCTCAAATTAGCCTTATTAAAATCCCCAGCCACAATAAATGCAGCCTCAGGATATGTGGTTTCCAATTTACATAGAGTCCGATGAATTTCTTTCAGTGCCGTCGATGTGTCAGCTTGAGGGGGGATGTACACGGCTGTGATTATAATCGAGGAGAATTCTCTTGGTAGATAATGCGGTCGGCATTTGATTGTAAGGAATTCTATGTCAGGTGAACAAAAGGACTTGAGTTCCTGTATGTTGTTATGATCACACCACGTCTCGTTAATCATAAGACACACCCCCCTACCCTTCTTCTTACCAGATAGATGTTTGTTTCTGTCGGCGCGATGCGTGAGGAAACCAGGTGGCTGTACCGACTCTGATAACGACTCTGATATCCCGAGTGAGCCATGTTTCCGTGAAACAGAGAATGTTACAATCTCTGATGTCTCTCTGGAAGGCAACCCTTGCTCGTATTTCTTCTACCTTGTTGTCAAGAGACTGGACATTGACGAGTAGTATACTCGGGAGCAGTGCGCTTTGTGCCCGTCTATGGAGCCTGACCAGAAGACTGCTCCGTCTGCCCCTTCTGAGGCGCAGTTGTTTTGGGTCGCCTGCTGGGATCCAGTCCATTGTCCTGGGTGGTGGACCAAACAGAGGATCCACTTCAGGAAAGGCTTATTCCTGGTCGTAATGTTGGTAAGTTGACGTTGCTCTTATATCCAATAGTTCCTCTCGGCTGTATATAATACAGCCAGGTGGCTGTACAGACTCTGATAACGTGTCCTGAGTGAGCCATGTTTCCGTGAAGCAAAGAACGTTGCAGTCTTGGATGTCTCTCTGAAAGTCAACCCTCGCTCTGATTTCGTCCACCTTGTTGTCCAGAGACTGGACATTAGCGATTAAAATACTCGGGAGAGGTGCACGATGCGACCGTCGACGTAGCCTGACCAACAGACCGCCGCGTTTCCCCCTTCTCCTGCGCCGTCGTTGTTTTGAGTCGCCGGCTGGGATCCAGTCTATTGTCCTAGTTGGGGTACCAAACAGAGAATCCGCTTCGGGAAAGTCGTATTCCTGGTCGTAATGTTGGTAAGTTGACGTTGCTCTAATATCCAATAGTTCCTCTCGGTTGTATGTAATAAAACGTAATATTTCCCGGGGTAACAATGTAAGAAGTAATACATAAAAAAATGAAATGCAATAAAATGCAAATTAATTATTTAAAAATCATACAATGTGATTTTTTGGATTTTTGGTCTCACAAGGGGTCTGAGGATCTCATCTCGGTACCTAATGGCAGTCAGGCTACTTCTGGCGAGCACATGGAGGGCTGTGCGGCCCCCCAAAGAAATGCCACCCCACCCCACACCATGACTGACCCACCGCCAAACCGGTCATGCTGGAGGATGTTGCAGGCAGCAGAACGTTCTCCACGGCGTCTCCAGACTCTGTCACGTCTGTCACGTGCTCAGTGTGAACCTGCTTTCATCTGTGAAGAGTACAGGGCCCCAGTGGCGATTTGGCTAATCTTGGTGTTCTCTGGCAAATGCCAAACGTCCTGCACGGTGTTGGGCTGTAAGCACAACCCCCACCTGTGGACGTTGGGCCCTCATACCACCCTCATGGAGTCTGTTTCTGACCGTTTGAGCAGACACATGCACATTTGTGGCCTGCTGGAGGTCATTTTGCAGGGCTCTGGCAGTGCTCCTCCTTGCACAAAGGCGGAGGTAGTGGTCCTGCTGCTGGGTTGTTGCCCTCCTACGGCCTCCTCCACGTCTCCTGATGTACTGGCCTGTCTCCTGGTAGCTCTGGACACTACGCTGACAGACACAGCAAACCTTCTTGCCACAGCTCGCATTGATGTGCCATCCTGGATGAGCTGCACTACCTGAGCCACTTGTGTGGGTTGTAGACTCCGTCTCATGCTACCACTAGAGTGAAAGCACCGCCAGCATTCAAAAGTGACCAAAACATCAGCCAGGAAGCATAGGAACTGAGAAGTGGTCTGTGGTCACCACCTTCAGAACCACTCCTTTATTGGGGGTGTCTTGCTAATTGCCTATAATTTCCACCTGTTGTCTATTCCATTTGCACAACAGCATATGAAATTTATTGTCAATCAGTGTTGCTTCCTAAGTGGACAGTTTGATTTCACAGAAGTGTGATTGACTTGGAGTTACATTGTGTTGTTTAAGTGTTCCCTTTATTTTTTTGAGCAGTGTGTGTATATATATATATATATATATATATATTCTTTTTAATACATTTTGAATTTAGCCTGTAATACAACAAAACGTGGAATAACTCAAGGTGTATGAATACTTTCTGAAGGCACTGTACATATTTTACACACAAGGTTTTAATCCAAACTGTTAAATCACATGGAACCAAAGAATGATTCATGCAAATTTAGGCATATGTTTCAGACAGTGTCGGCCGGCCCATTAGGGCTTTAGGGGTGGCGCCCCACTTTTGATTGGTCAACAAAAACAAACATTTGTAAAATAAAATATATTACATGGATTATATTTTAAATGCTCATAATATTGCAGTAAATGTGTACATTTTAGCTATAGCTAACTAGCTGCTTATCAAAGGTAGATAACTCGTTAATTTGATCAAAGAATTGACCAAACTATTTCTCTATGTTTTTCTGAATTATTGTAGCTGGCTAATTAATTTGATCATGCTTAAGTATACAATCGGTTTTATGTTGTTTTAGCCCTGTCACCTACAGTAGAACCTAAAGAACAGGTTTTTTGTCCTACCAGATACGCAATGAGAAGGTTCTAGATAGTGTATCCATCTGCCCTTCGACTATTGTTGGATGTAGATGTCCGGTTTATCAGGTCCCAGGCTCCCATGACTGTTCTGATTATTTATTTACAAGTTAATTACAATTAGCTTTTTGCTTTATCGCCATCTGTACCTGATTGAGAAGATCTAGTCTCATGTACAGAAGTAAGCCATATGGCACGAGAGACTCATTGGGAGGGAGACTAGAGCAGACCCAGAAGTTCTGACTGAACGCACATTTGAGCACCCCAGGGTGGTCCATTTATTTTGTGCTGTTATAATTTATGCTATGAAACCTGCGATTTCATTGGGGCAGTTTCCCCCTTAAATGTTAGCTAGCTATCTCCAGTTAGATAATGTGTTTACACTTATTGCATCTGCATGCTTGTTGCATTCTCCCTGGTGAACTCATTCGTTCATGAGCTAGCTGTTCATTCTAAATATACTGAACAAAAATATAAACGCAATATGTAAATATGTAAAGATCCCAGAAATGTTCTATATGCACGAAAAGCTTATTTCTCTCACATTTTGTGCACAAATTTGTTTACATCCCTGCCAGTGAGCATTTCTCCTTTGCCAAGATAATTCATCCACTTGACAAGTGTGGCATATCAAGAAGCTGATTAAACAGCATGATCATTACACAGGTGCACCTTGTGCTGGTGACAATAAAAGGACACTCTAAAATGTGCAGTTTCGTCACACAACACAATACCACAGATGTCACATTTTTGAGGGAGCGTGCAATTGGCATGCTGACTGCATGAATGTCCACCAGAGCTGTTGCCAGATAATTATATTTTCAATTCTCTACCATAAGCTGCCTCCAACGTCGTTTTATAGAATTTGGCAGTACGTCCAACCGGACTAAAAACCGCAGACCACGTGTAACCACACCAGCCCAGGACCTCCACATCTGGCTTCTTCACCTGCAGGATCGTCTGAGACCAGCCACCCAGACAGCTGATGAAACTGAGGAGTATTTCTGTCTGTAATAAAGCCCTTTTGTTGGGAAAAACTCATTCTGATTTTCTGGGCCTGGCTCCCCAGTGGCTGGGTTTATGCCCTCCTAGGCCCACCCAGTCATGCGAAATCCATAGATTAGCGACTAATGCATTTATTTAAATTGACTGATTTCCTTATATGAACTGTAACTCAGTAAAACCTTGAAATTGTTGCATGTTGAGTTTATATTTTTGTTCAGTATAGTATAATCTAATATGTTCAAAACAGTGGCAGCATGTGCAGCAGTCGTAATTCGGTTTTTGACATGCAGAAGTGAAATAGGTGTATTTATGCACAGATTGCTTTATAAATATTTTCAAAGAAACTACCGGTAGTTCCAAAACTTGATGTCATATTTCTTTGTTGTCAACTCCAACCACTCCGCGCCACGGGTATTCAGCCAATCAGCAGCAGCCACTGGTTTCCCAGTTAAGATTAAGCCATAAGAGGTCTGAGTGACAGGTCATGCCCACAGAGACACTCCTCAGCCTGGCATCGGGAGAAAACACCCCTGCAGGAAGGACAAAGCTCCACGTCCACATACATTACAGCAGTGTTTTCCAACTCCAGTCCTTGAGTACCCCCAACAGTACACATTTTTGTTGTAGCCCCAGACAAGCACACCTCATTCAACTTCTCAACTAATCATCAAGCCTTCAATTTGTTAAATGGGGTGAGTTTATCCGAGCAACAACAAAATTGTGTGATGTTGGGGGTAGGGTTGCACATTTTGGGGAATATTCAGAGGTGGAAACTTTCCGTGGGAATTAACGCTGACTGCATATGGGAATTAATGGAAATATATGCAAATTAATATTAATACCATTTAAATATAGATGGTTTTTGCATTTGATTTTTTACCATACAATATGGCGACAGAAACATAAACCTTTTACCTTATCTTAAGTAGACATACAGTGGGGCAAAAAAGTATTTAGTCAGCCACCAATTGTGCAAGTTCTCTCACTTAAAAATATGAGAGAGGCCTGTAATTTTCATCATAGGTATTTGGCACAGTATTTGCAAATGTACACAGCTTTTTCTTCTATGTTAGCTGCAGTGAAATGTCTCCACACATCAGATAGTGCCCGTGGCATTTTCCTGTAAAGATTAGAAAAAAATGAGTAAAAAAAACCCCACAATTCCATGTACAGCTAAATAGTTATGCAGTTAGATTAAACAACTCCTTTGTAAGATAAATGTTTTAAAATGAAACATGTATGGAAACAGGTGAATTAACACTCCTCAGTTAGCAGGCTGCAGCAAGCTAAAATCCACATGGTAGCAAAAACTAACTAGCAGAAATTGTTAACAAGTTAGAAATGATTTAAACACACTTTTCTGTAGGATACTATTTACTAGTTACCAATAAATCATGTATGTCATATAAAATATATTCACTACACCCAGTATTGTCATCAAAACTTACCAGAAAACATGTAGTCCTTGGCTCAGACAGTGTAGTAGTGAGGTGTCATGTGGTGGGTGTAGCTGGTGTAGGTAGTCAGGCGCAGGAGAGCAGAGATGAGTCCTTTACTAAGGCAAATTTTCAAACAGAACGCTACCGCGTCACAAAAACAAATGCCCAAAACCAAGTAAGGCTGCACAAAGTACAAAATACACTTACAAAATACACTGCACAAAGCATGGGTGAAAACATACAAACCCGGCGTAAACCGGCATGCCGAAACAATTCTCCACACAGACATGGGGGAAACAGAGGGTTAAATAAACAACAGTAATGAGGGCAAATTAAAACCAAGTGTGATGGAAAACAAGACAAAACAAATGGAAAATGAAAAGTGGATCGGCGATGGCTAGAAGCCCGGGGACGTCGACCGCCGAACGCAGCCCGAACAAGGAGAGGAACCGACTTCGGTGGAAGTCGTGATATGTGGGCTCAATAGCGTCTCATTAGTGTGCAAGATCTAGAGAATCAGCTGTACATGTGATGGAAGAGTGCACTGCACATGTGATGAAAGAATGCACTGTGCATGCAGAGGGTTGCAATTCCATTGAATTGGGGATAGTTTAACCAAAATATGCCACAAGACCTAGAATTGCCTTATGTGTATCCCACAAAAAAAGGTTATAAGCTAACTTTTTTGATGAATTTAAGCAAAATATCCAAAATTCCCGGGCTTATCTACCCATGGAAAATTTCCAGGAAATTTACTGGAACGTTTACAACCCTTTGCAACCCTTGTTGGGGGTACTCGAGGACTGCGGTTGGTCAACATTGCATTACAGTAAGTACTGCCAGTTAGAGACCATCGACCCATGCCCCCTATGTGAAAAAGTGATATTGCTACCATGGGAATGAGGTCATTCATAGAGTTATCTCAGCATAGATTCTGTGAATATTCTGATGCCACAGTAATAGCTTTGAGTGCTCTGTCCCTTATTTAGCCCTACACTAAAGTCTACCTCATGTTCTTTCTGATGGCTCAAAACAATATGCTTTTGGCTGCAAAAGCCATTGCTGGATATACAGAATCTACAATTGAACATAATGCAGAAGTCTGGATAAGTGCATATTGCCAACAGGAAAAAGCGCAATCCTCTGTTATGGATTGGTAAGACTAGGGAGAATGACACAGTATTAGGACATCATAAGTGCTGTAAGTGGTGTTAAGAGGAGCTACGGCTGTTGTAGCTACTGTTAAAAAACGTTAAGCAGGGTAGAATACAATATGGTTTTACTCAAAAGAACATTACACAACATATAAGTAAATTCTTGTGAAATTTGGTCAGCTTCCTTCTTTACTTCTGGGTCCAAACGTGTTAACAATTGAGATTTCTGTATGTGTGTGGTGCTAATTTTGCTCCATGTGACACTGACAGTATGTGACCTTAAGATAACCTATCACCGCTGTGTATGACATCAAAGTGTGACCTAAGTGGATGGCGTGTTACCCATGAGACCCTCACACTCTGGCTACATCTGTCCCTTTAGGGCTGTGGTTGTTGTCATGACTTTGGTGGATGGTCACATCTCAGATGTACTCTATACATAACTTAGATACACAAAACAGCATGCTCTTGATTGTTTTTCTAATCTATTCAGTCTTAAGCCAAACCTGACACACACATAAGCACGCACCCATGCTTGTGCGTACACACACACACACAAATACATGAACGCATGTGCGCGCACACACACACACACCTAAAATCCCTGACTTTTAAATCTGGACTGGATCAGGCAGGATTGACCTGGGTGCTCCGGGAGCTGCGATGGCTTGCTGGGGGCAGAGAGCTGCTGAGGAACAACAAAGACTTGACTACTCTCTCTCTGCTTACATAAGCATCACAATCATTACATAAGGCTGTGTGCTGGAGAGAGAGAGTAGGACGAGTCCTCCAAATCCTCTACATCATTAAAGAGATCTCAGGAGGGGCATCTTTTCGAGAGCAATAGAAAAAAACACACTGAGTGCAGACAGACACCACACAACAGATGGTTTTCACCTGGCGGTGCAGTTTGTTTTCCTTTGTGATGGTAATATGGAGTGTATGTTGTTAGAGAGACAGCACTGAGCTAGCTGTCTACATCCCAGAAGGCACATACACACACTTTTCACCTATTCATAGTTTCCTCCTTTCGTGTGAAGCACATTGGATTGCACTCGCTTTGTTTGAAATCTGTTATAACTTGATTGAGGCTTGCAGTTATGCACGCACGCACATATCACAGTGGCATTATAGTGCCAGTCTTGGGTCACACAGCTGCTTTCACCACAGCTGATGTTGTTGGTGGGACAGCTGGGAAATATAGTCTTCAACATCTATAAACACGACATTCTAATGCAGTGGTCACACACATTTTCTGTTTCAAGATCACTTTCTGAGTTAAAATGCATGTCGAGATCTACCGATCAGATTTTTTTAAATCATGACTTAAAAAACGTAAGGCTATGCATCATTAAACAATTAAAAACAGTTCTGTAGAAATGAGGTTTGTGCAGTAGGCTCTAGGCCCAATACGTTATCACTGCATATTAGTTATGCTTGAATTGCACTGCCAATGTTGTTCTTCTCAGACCATTTTGAAATTATATTTCAAAATTCAAGGTATATGATCACACTGGAAATAGTTAATTTGTTGTATTACTTCTGAGGGAAGTAAGGGAGGGTGCAGCAGTGAGGCTGCCTCTCACCCGACTCACCGTCCCTCCTCTCCCTCCCTCCGCTAAGAAAAGGGGACACAGTCTTCCACAGTCTTCTGCCTCATGCACCAATTCATGCTGTTACTCCTATGACCAGAGAAATTTAAATATTACTCCATATTAACCCTTTGAGATGTACGATCATATATTTGTGATCATTGTTGACTCGTGCCTGCAGCGTACCATCACAAATATGTGATTGGAACAGTAGCAACAGAACGTATGATGCAACAAATGCGTCTAAACAGCATTGTCTGAAAAGCATCTAAACAATGTTTTGTACTGCTGGGAAATAAAGGTCTTCACAACTTTATGCCTCAATTTCACCTTTTATTGTAAAAGACAAATGCAAAACTTTATCATCCAAACATCACACGGAACACATCCAAAGCCAAACTCATTCAATAAACCAGTCTAAATAACAGGTTGCGTTGACAAAAAACTAAACATAAGTTAGCCACCTAACAGCTAGAGTTGTTTACAATGTACCAATGTATCTCTGGTGAGTACAAGGGAGAAATGTTATATTGTTTAGAAAAGAGATGCGTGTCAGCTAAGCTAACAGCAGGTATATTCTTTATGATGGCAGCCATCTTTTTTTATGTTAGACAAGAGAAAACTCCTTAATCCCAGAATGCCATTCACTATAAGACGCAAACAAACAAAGTCAAAGTCAAAGATAGCAGTGCCTATTTCATGAAAAATATTAACTTAGTTTGGCCACTTTTCAGCATATTACAAATCTTGTTACAGTGTATACAAGAATCGGAGCACATGACTTAACAATTAGTTTACAATTTTTGACAAATCACAAATAAAATAAAATGTTATCATCTCACAGAACATCAACCCAGATGGGGGGAGGGTTCATTTAATTTGTGGGGGATTTTCAAGTCTATGGGGGGCAGAAATGGAGGAAGGCATCATGGGGGGATATGATGCAGCAAATATTACTATGATGGGGATTTATCAATAAATGGGGGCAAACACAGAATAAGTTTATACGCTAAATAAAAAGAAAACCCCTGGAATAGGCGGTCTGAGCTGGTAACCCTGTGGTACCATAGTTACAATCTTATGCCACGTAAAAGATTTCCGACTTCAATGCGTTCAAGACAACTGGGAACTCAATAAAAAACAAGCTTAGTCTGGGAAAAATAGTTTTGAACTGTCCTCAAACTCAGAATTCCAACTTGGGAACTCGGGCCTCTTTCTAGAGCTTCGACCTTCCGACCTGAAGATCACTGACGTAGTGATTTATATTAAGTATTTTACACCATTACAATCTATGCAGGAATCGGAATGCATGATTTGTCACCAGTACTTGAAAACGTGAATAAAACAGTAAATACATTATGATCCATATAAACATACAGAATGCTACACTAGAAACAACACAATATACAGAAAATTAGGCACTTACTTTGATAGGACCGCACACATTTACAAAGTTATTATTTGTCTTAAGTCCAATTTGTAAGGAAAACAACAATGAAGGCAATGCGGTCGCTAGCCATACAATGTGCTGAGGGAAAAAGTTTTTGTGCAAGGCCTATTCTGACTAGAGATGTGCAATGTCTTCATACTTGATCTGGAGAAACACTGGGGAAGTGCTTGGGCTCTGGGTGAAGAGAGAAGTTTCTCTGGCTCAGTAAAGCCTCAAACATAAATTGTCCGCAACAGTGAAACGGGCTACTTCTTATGTGAATTAATGAGGAGGCGGAACACACCTCAATTCAATAGAATTATTATTTTTTTATGAATACAAAAACTTGTTAGAAAATAATTAGAAATTGACAAGTTGAAACATAACCTATAGATAATTAGCAGGCATCATACTTTGGTTTGAGGGCAGCGCGGGTTAACTGTCCTGTTGCGTAACAAGTATGTTACAGTCCCTGATGTCTCTCTGGAAGGAGATTTTTGCCCTGAGCTCATCAGAGTGCGCAGCTGAACATTGTAAGCTGGAAAACACTCTGTTTGTTATTTTTGATTGGAACAAAACCAAAATTCATTAACTTCTTAACCTCTCTGCGCACGGATCCCGCTAGCGGGATCGTTTTCAGAGCAAACATAACGCCGCAAATTCAAAATATTTAACATTCTTCGATATACAAGTGTTGCATAGCCATCAAAAGCTCTGCTTCTTGGCAATATCACTGCGTTGTCAGATTTCAAAAAGGCTTTACGGCGAAAGCACCACATTTGATTGTTTGAGGCTAGTACCTCACATATTTTCCACATTAGCATAAATTCATATCCAGCTCGGTTCTCAAAATGTCCATATCACAGCTAATATAAATCGCTTACCTTTCAAATAACTTCTTCTGAGGGCTTCCCAAGTGTCCAAACAAGAGAATCCATGGTTCTTTTGTTAGAAAAAGTAATTCATTATATCCATAAATCTCAGTTTGGTTGGCACGTTATGTTCAGCTACTCCACCAAGCATTGTCAGTCTACTCCCCCGTTGTACAGTGAAGAAAACGCGTTCAAGTTATACCTCTCATCTTTTCACAAACAAATCAAATATCATTAATAATGCATCCTTATGTATCCTTTTATGAATAATAGCGATCATATTTTACACTATTTTACAATAGTACTAATTATGTGAATATCCTAGTTTCAGGCCCTGAGTGGTGGGCATTTAACTTTGGGCACGTCAGACAGGCGAAAATTCGGAAAATGGGACCCTAGCTGTAACAGGTTAAGGAGCAGCTCCCGAGGTGACGGTTTTGGATAGGAAACACTCTGAAGTTTCTTAGAGTGTTAAAATGTTGTCTGTGAGTATAACAGAACGGATATGGCAGGCGAAAACCCGAGGAATATCTGTCCTGGAAAAAGTGATTTTGACACATTGCCTAATTTGGAACCCCTCCCTTATGAAAATGCCTATATAAGGGCATATGAATGCAGTACCTATTGCTTCCTCTGGATGTCAACAGTCTCTAGACAGTGTTTTGATTCTATTTAGTTGCTTTAGATGGCAGAAGAAGACGAATTAGGAAGTGGCCTCACAGAAGTAAACAGAAGAGAATGCGCGTTCCCGGCTTGCGCGCTCTGTGGTTTTTTCCTTTCTTATCGCCCAGTTTATATTCCGGTTGAAATATTATACAAAATATACATTAAAGTGTTCCTAAGGATACATTATAAATTATGTTTGATTGTTCTTGGACAAGTTTATAGGTATAGGTTGAACGAGTTCTCTTCACGTTTCAATGGACGCTGTATTTTCTTATCATAACGCGCCAACCAAACTGAGATTTATGGATATAATAAATGACTTTTTCTAACAAAAGAACCATGGATTGTCTTCGTTGGACACTTGGGAAGCCCTCAGCAGAAGTTCTTCAAAAGGTAATTGATTTGTTTTCGCTGTGAAATGTATTTTGTGTGAACAGTGATTGCTTATGAATTTATGGTAAAGGAAAAAATATGTGAGGTGCTATCCTCAAACAATCAAATATAGTGCTTTCGCTGTAAAGCCTTTTTGAAATCTGACAATGCTGTGATATTGCCAAGAAGCAGAGCTTTTGATGACTATGCAACACTTGTATATTGATGACTGTTTAATAATTCAACTTTTGGATTTTGAATTTGTCGCTTTGTATTTCACCGGGTAGTGTCGGGAGTGGGGCGCTAGCGCCCCAGCGCTCCTTGCTGCTCTTTAAGAGGTTTAAATACGAATATAGAACTTGTTTTTGGATTCCGCGATGCGGTTAGCTTTTAACAGCAAGGACTGCTATTTCTTGTCCCGGAATCCCGCTTAACAGACAGTTTTAAACCTGCTTGACAGAGACGCTAAACTGCTAGCCATCAAGCTAACGAAGTTGGTACCAGATTAGTTTTGCAATGGAGCCCTCTTTGTCTGGAGAAATAAATGAACGGTTCCAGCGCTGGATAAATAAATGAATGGTTCCAGTGCTGTAGGAGCTGTATCTATTATGCACTGTTTCGGGACAAACTGGACAACAAACCAGTTCCAATGCGGCAATTGTTTACTTGCTGAGGATTATAGGCTTGAGGTGGCTTCACTGATCACGCAGGTCGCCAGCCAATGTAAGAAACTGGGGAAAAGCAAGTGGAAGAGTGGAATGTTTACATTTTCTACGCCGGTGGCTAGACGGCGTTCACGCTTGTTGGATGCATCTCCGCCTTGTCGTTTGTCGTTATCCGACTGGCTGGTGTTGCCCGGAGCTCCCCCATCTGATAGCGGAGTCGAAGGAGCACAGCAAGAGGAGCAAGACAATCAACTATGGTCCCATGTCACGAGCCGTGGAAGCCGAAGACAGCGACTTCCCGCAAAGCAGTCTACACTCCAAACGAGGGGCCCGGAGAGGATACAAACAGCGAATAGTTTTGCCGTCCTGGAGCCTGATCTTCCTGCACCTTCGTCGCTGGGGGGTGCCTGTATCTGCGTCCGCAGTGCCTACAACTATGAATTCGACGTCGACAACCTTCCGTCTCTGTTCTGGATCGAGCAGGGCTTCCTCATCTGTCGGAGGCCTGCCACAGGCGCCGGGAGCAATGGGCTCAAGTTATCCTGCCTCTCGCCCATCCATAAAGGGTTCTCCAAATCCTGAGAAGCGTGGGAGTGGGCGGATTTCCTCGTCCTTCTCGCCAGAGGTGATTCTGGGCAACTCCATGGTAAGAAATGTGACCGTTCCTGGTGCAAAAACAATGTCTTATCCCAGAGCTCAAATAAATGACATTACTAAGCTGCTCCTGAATGTACTACGCCAGGACATGGAAATCAATTCTATCATAGTCCATGTGGGTTTTAATGACATTATGAAGGGCAGTTCTGAAAAGTTGAAACTGGATTTTAATAAGTTGATTGACTCTTTGCTAAACACTAACAAAAGACCCATCATATCTGGCCCGCTGCCATCTCTGAATCGTGGTATTGAACACTTTAGTAGGATTCTTTCTCTTCATAGCTGGCTACGTGATTATTGCAGTTCAATGGGTGTAACTTTTGATGACAATTTCGATACCTTTTGGAAACAAAACACATTTTATTAGGAGGATGGGATCCACCCAAATAATTTGGGATCCTGGATCCTTTCACAGCACTATAAGGCTGCGTTGAGACAATGACTTATCAATGCCTCAAGCCCAGCTCAGCTAAACCCTACCATTGTGACGCAGAGTTGTCATAATGCTTCAGCAATTGTACATTACACCATAGGCGTCAGAAGACACAATATAAGTAACCTAATTTATGTCCCTTTAACTGCCCTGAATGCCTTGCTATTGTATGCGGTAATCATGTGCCTATGAGCCAGATTTATACTGTTAGCACTAAGCCGGTGTGCCCTAGGAGGAAGTCCACTGTGGAAGCTCACTCTGCACTAACATAAAGAACATGAGCACATCTACTGCTGCTAAGCTTCCTAGTAAAGAAATGAAAGCAAGTAAGCATCCCGGAAGAAAAGTGCTTAAAATAGCCCACGTTAAAATATGTAGCTTAAGAAACAAGGTTCATGAAATCTGTAATTTGCTAGTAACAGATTACATTCATATTCTGATCTTTGAAACTCACTTAGATAATACCTTTGATGATACAGTGGTACGGCAACTCCGCCGCCGTGGACAACAAGGCGCTTCAGAGGGTTATACATGCAGCCGAACGCACCATTGGGTGCACACTGCCTGCCCTACAAGACACCCACAATACCAGGTGCTAAATAACCCCCACTAATTTATGGATATCTGGTCCGGGTGGGAAAGCCCCAGGTCCATTTCAGAACGGGTCCAACTTTTTGAAGTTGGGTCCAAGTCCTCTAATGCACAGTGAGACAAAATGTTGCTATGGTAACCAGGTAAGTGTCACCAACGAATGTACATGACAGTGGGAAGTTAGCTTAAAGGTTGAGTAAGTAAGAATGTTGTCCACAAATGTACAGACCTTTCTATTACATGTAAATAGTTTATGATTAGTGAATTCCATAATGTAGTTATTTTGTTCTCCCTATTGGCTGAAATCATATTTTTTCAAAGCTTGTAGCTGCCACGCTAGCTGTTCGGTCTGAACAGATTATTTTTTTTAAATTTGACATGCTTTTAAAACATTGTCTACCTCAGAGGCATGTGTTACTAGGCAACCCCACTACACTTACCTTGGCAGGCCTGCTTCCTCCGTGGCTAAAGGCAGTCTGAGAAACGTGCTAACAAACATTTTTGCTATGAAACTAACTAAATACTGCCCACTGACCCACAAAACATATTTGCTGGATTCACGATAGAGTTCTTATACAAAACAAGGAAAGTGAACTTGTGATGCAGTTTTATTAGAATTTACAGCTGTTGTTAGTAAGTAATGAATCTGATAGATTCTGACATGACTTACAGCATCTTTAATGAAAGCAGTTGATGGAGTTACTAAAACAGCTCTACTTCTTCATTGATTGATTTCAGATTTGAAAAGCAGAGAAGGGCAGTTGTTTCAAAAAGTTATGAAGAAAAGCAGTTAATGCGGTTACTAACACAGCTGTACCATTTCATTGGTAGAATATATTTCTGTTATTTATTTGAATAGCAGGGAAATAGACATATGTCATACTAAGTTTTTGTCTATCCTGTTATGAAAGTAGTCTAAATTTCAGCTGTTTATAAAAAGTTTGAGGAAATGTCGCTGATGTGGTTACTAAAACAGCTGTATTGTTTGATCAGTAGAATATATTTTTGTTCTGATTTCAGATTTGAACAGCAGAGAAGTAGAGGAAGATTCCAGATGCTCTAATTGTTGTTGATGGAAAAGTGGTCAAAGTAGTTGATTTGTGTCAAAATGTACATTGTTTACAGTGAATAGAATAGAATGTTGGGAGTCATGACGTCACAATGGGCCCTTTAGAATGCTGAGGAAATCTTGCGAAAGTGAATGGAGGACAAAAAGAAGGACAAAAAGCATAATAGTTTCAAAAGTATGTGGACACCCCTACAAATTTGTGGATTCGGCACAATATCGAGCTCAAAGCCATGCAATCTCCATAGACAAACATTGAATGGCCTTACTGTAGAATGGCCTTACTGAAGAGCTCACTGAATTTCAACGTGGCACCGTCATAGGATGCCACATTTCCAACAAGTCAGTACGTCAAATTTCTGCCCTGCTAGAGCTGCCCCGGTCAACGGTAAGTTATGTTATTGTGAAGTGGAAATGTTTAGGAGCAACAACGACTCAGCTGTGAAGTGGTATGCCACAGAAAACCACAGAACAGGACCGCCAAGTGCTGAAGCACGTAGCATGTAAAGATCGTTTATCCTCTATCCTGCAACACTCATTACCGAGTTCTAAACTGCCTCTGGAAGCAACGTCAGCACAAGAACTGTTCGTCGGGAGCTTCATGAAATGGGTATCTCTGGCCGAGCAGCCGCACACAAGCCAAAGATAGCCATGCGTAATGCCAAGCATCGGCTGCAGTGGTGTAAAGACCGCCACCATTGGACTCTGGAGCAGTGGAAACGCGTTCTCTGGAGTGGTGAATCACGCTTCACCATCTGGCAGTACGATGGACGAGTCTGGGTTTGCCGGATGCCAGAAGAACGCTATCTGCCCCAATGCATAGCGGCAGCTGTAAAGTTTTGTGGAGAAGGAATAATGGTCTGGGGCTGTTTTTCATGGTTTGGGTTAGTTCCCATTATGGGAAATCTTAACGCTACAGCATACAATGACACTCTAGACGATTCTGTGCTTCCAACAATTTGGGGAAGGCCCTTTCCTATTTCAGCATGACAATACCCACGTGCACAAATCATGTTGTCCTTATGCTCCCAGAATGGACAAGTGCGACCGCCAAACAAAGAAATAACCAAGGTAATTGAACCAAGGCAGCGATGCCACACACCCACACGTACACACACACACATGCACACAGTCACCGTCAAAAAGGGATCACATCCTTTAAATTCCCCACTTCTCTCCATAGCGCTCCTGAAAACATGTGTAAATGGAAACATGTGGTTACACTTCACAAGTGCTTAAAAACAACTGGGTGGCATTACCTAATGTTTTGAACATTTATCTAATTGTGCAGAAAAGGGAAGAGGATAGGGGGAAAATAAAATGGGAAAGAGTGACTGAGTTTAGTGATGGTGTGGTCTAGTTGTGACATTAGGACATGAGCCTGATCATCCCTCAGGAAATAAATTAAATGAGAGTAAAGGGAAAAGAAGAGGAGAGGGGCAGCCACACAGGTTGAGTAGCTTCAGGCTATACCACTCTGTACAGTTTGAGTGTCTCCAACTATGAGCTGCAATTAGCACCAGGGGTGGTTCTGAGAGGGGGTGAGATGGTTAATCTTAGGCCACCTCAGAGCTCCTCTGGCTGGGTTACTGACCTCTAGTGCTGAGCGATTATTGTTTTTTGAGGTCAGTTTGGTTTTGGTTAGACTATTAAAAAAATAATTACGGTTTTCGATTTCAGTTTTGACAAAAGAAAATTAACATTAAATGCACTATGCATTATGTGGGTTGAATGCTATAACAACACAGAATAAAACAATGAATAAAAGTAAATTAATAAAAGTCCCATGATGATAGTGACTGACCATTACTGCTTATCACTTATTAACCATAGTGTATTCCGATTATTTTACTTTAATAAAATATTTCAGTTGTGTATATTACATTTGTTTTATTTTATGACTTTATTATTTAATTTCAAGTCATCATCTCATCTATATGTAGTGGCTGCCCATGCTGTCTAATAAAATCACTATTTTACTAGTTCTTCAAAGTAAATAAGGCATACTTTTATGACTGCTGAATACCAATTACTATTCACTTAGATCATGTATTTTCAGGTAGAGATAGCAGCTTGCAAAAGTATTCATCCCCCTTGGAATCTTTCCTATTTGGTTGCCTTACAACCTGGAATTAAAATATATTTTTTTTGTATCATTTGATTTACACAACATGCCTACCACTTTGAAGATGCAAAATATTTTTTATTGTGAAACAAACAAGAAATAAGACAAAAAAATGGAAAACTTGAGCGTGCATAACTATTCACCCACTCAAGGTCAAAACTTTGTAGAGACACATTTTGCAGCATGTCACGACTTCCACCGAAATCGGTCCCTCTCCTTGTTCGGGTGGTGTTCGTCGGTCGACGTCACTGGTTTTCTAACCATCACCGCTCCCCTTTTTCGTGTGTCTTTTGGTTTTGTCGTTATTGTTTACACCGGTTGTTAATTATCTCCCAATCACGCTCCTGCATAAATTCCTTCCTTCCCCTCTTTCCCCTGTGCGTGATTGTCAGTGTTCATTGTAGTTTCCCAGTCTGTGTACTGAGGGCTGGTATATTTTGGTTCTCGTTGTTTCCGGGTTGTTTGTTGGCCCGTTATTTTTGATCGTGTGGGTATTTGCCTCACCAGTGTGTGTTGTACTATTGACTGGTGGCTTTATTAAATTACCTTTTCACACGCATCTCAACCTCCTGCGCCTGACTCCTTTCCACTATGGAACCACTCCTTGACACAGCAATTACAGCTGCAAGTCTCTTGGGGTATGTCTCTATAAGCTTGGCACATCTAGCCACTGGGATTTTTGCCCATTCTTCAAGGCAAAACTGCTCCAGCTCTTTCAAGTTGGATGGGTTCCGTTAGTGTACAGCAATCTTTAAGTCTTACCACAGATTCTCAATTGGATTGAGGTCTGGCCATTCCAATACATTTAAACGTTTCCCCATAAACCACCCAAGTGTTGCTTAAGCAGTATGCTTAGGGTCATTGTCCTGCTGGAAGGTGAACCTCCGTCCCAGTCTCAAATCTCTGGAAGACTGAAACAGGTTTACCTCAAGAATTTCACTGTATTTAGCGCCATCCATCATTCCTTCAATTCTGACCAGTTTCCCAGTCCTTGCTGATGAAAAACATCCCCACAGCATGATGCTGCCACCACCATGCTTCACTGTGGGGATGGTCTTCTCTGGGTGTTGAGGTGCTGGGTTTGCGCCAGACACAGCGTATTCCTTGATGTCCAAAAAGCAACATTCTTGTCTCATCTGACCAGTGTACCTTCTTCCATATGTTTGGGGAGTCTCCCACATGTCTTTTGGCGAACACTAAACGTGTTTGCTTATTTTTTTCTGGCCACTCTTCCGTAAAGCCCAGCTCTGTGGCGTGAACGGCTTAAAGTGGTCCTATAGACATATACTCCAATCTCCGCTGTGGAGCTTTGCAGCTCCTTCAGGGTTATCTTTGGTCTCTTTGTTTCCTCTCTGATTAATGCCCTCCCTGCCTGGTCTGTGAGTTTTGGTGGGGGGCCCTCTCTTGGCAGGTTTGCTGTGGTGCCATATTCTTTCCATTTTTTTAATAATAGATTTAATGGTGCTCTGTGGGATGTTCATAGTTTCAGATATGGATGAATACTTTTGCAAGGCACTGTACCTCGCGCATTCTTTTCTCTTTTCTCTCCCTCTCAGTTTCTGCCCCACACAGACTTAACAAGTAGGCATGCAATGGATTATTGTCACTGTAGTTAATTACAACATTTTCTAAAAACAATAATTTTAAAAATAAAGGAATTTAACCCATGTAGGTCAATTAGTTGTTTAAAAAACGAAAGAATAACCAACCTTTCGGGTTAATCCCTCAGCACTACTGACCTCACACAACCCTGCTCATTAACTCAGCCATCCAGACCGCAGACCATGCTAAAACCAACACTCCTCAATTAGCTCCTGTCAATCATTTAGTCACTCATTCAATGCAGTGGGCAACTGTGCTTTGATATTTTCTACCCAGCTGAGTAACAGTGGTGTAAAGTACTTAAGTCGTTTTTTGGGGTATCTGAACTGTACTTTACTATTTTTTTTTTGACAACTTTTAATTTTACTTCACTACATTCCTAAAGAAAATAATGTACTTTTTACTGCATACATTTTCCCTGACACCCAAAAGTACTTATTACATTTTGAATTCTTAGCAGGATAGGAAAAGGGTCCAATTAATGCGCTTATCAAGAGAATATCCCTGGTCATCCCTACTGCCTCTGATCTGGCGGACTCACTAAACACACATGATTTGTTTGTAAATTATGTTTAAGTGGTGGAGTGAGGCCCTGGCTTTCCTTAAATAAATAAAAACAATAAAATGGCGCCATCTGGTTTGCTTAATATAAGGAATTTGAAATGATTTGTACTTTGACATTTGATACTTAAGAATATTTTAGCAATTACATTTACTTCTGATACTTAAGTATATTTAAAACCAAATATTTTTAGACTTTTACCCAAGTAGTATTTTACTGGGTGACTTTCACTTTTACTTGAGTCATTTTCTATTAAGGTATCTTTACTTTTACCCAAGTATGACAATTGGATACTTTTTACACCACTGCTGAGAAACAATGATGTTTTCAAATAATATAACACCCATTTTCCTGAACTAATTAAAGCAAGTGAGTGATTCAATATTTTCATTTTTATATTGTTTGTTTGCACAACTAATTTCCTCATTGAGGATAACAACATTTGTGATCTAATCTAATGTACAATATCCCAGGCTCAACAACAGACTTATCTAATGTTCCACACTTATTATGATTCACTTCTCCACATCGTCCTCAATAGAACAGCTAACATCTAAATTAGAGGAGTGCGTCACACGATTTTTAACACAACCTCTCAGTCAATTATCAGTGTCTACTTAGCGACAGGTTTACAGCTCCAGACCGCTCCTGCGCCACAGCCTGAAATAGGCACTACTCCTCATCGGAAGTTACAGCGTTCCGGTCTCCAAGGAGGCTTGTTCCCTAGAGACGTCATATTCATGGAAACATGGCTATTTCTGACTCAGAGAAGGGAGAGAGCATAAATCATGCAACACAGGGATCAGGTCAGCAGCAGCGCACCAAGAGGGATTGTGTGTGTGTGTGTGTGTGTGTGTGTGTGTAAGCGTGTGTTTTAGAGAGAGAAAGAAATATATATAGAGAGAGGGCTTGAGTCTGTATCTGTGTGCACATTCTTGTGTGCGTGTGAAGAAACAAACCAAGCAGGGGGGAGAGAGAGAGAGGGATAGGAGAAGGCACTGGGTTTGGTGGGACCATCAACCAGCGAAAGGTTACATGGTAATGCTGGCATTTAATCAGAACGCCAGCCAACGTGGGCAGAAAGAATCAGGGTGCCAAGGTAGCTCCACTGACCCAGGCCAAAGGAACACAGTCGAAGAGTGTAGTATCACAAAATGAGTCCCTGCTAAATTCTGTTGCTCAGTGGTGTGATGACAGGTATCTTCAGCAGTATTTCCCAAAGTTATTCCTAGGCAGGGCACACATGCCACCTACAAAACATTATAGGATGCAAACCCTTATGTGTCAATAGACAATATTGATTTTGTATTGATTGCATGATTTAGTTGTCCTTATTAGCAAACATCACTTTGGAGTTTCCTGCAGGTGAGTGACGTCACTAGCATACCGGTGGTCTCTCTCCACTGAAGTCCCAACAGCCTAAGTAATGATAGATTGAGATCATAGAGGAGTATTTCCTCTATCTAAATTCAGAATACTGTTTGCATAGATGTTGAATTGATACAACATAATAATATGACAGAGATAGAAATCAGAAGTGCAAGACAATTCCAATTACGTTGTTTCAACGTAAGTTGTCAATGTATTGTGACGTGGAATCTATGGGGAAATACGTTGGATTAGAAAAAAGTCAACTGTTGTTTTGAGGGTGAAATTTCAACCACATGATTATGCCATCATGGTAACCAAGCTTCAACATAGACACACCTTGTATAAAATATGCTGAATTTGTACCTTTAAAACGCTGTCAGATTTTCAACATTATATCCAATATCAGAAAAAAATTGTCTGGGCAGCACCTCCTACTGGAGAATTTATCTATCTACAGCTACCCTTTGGTCTCCCATCTAAAGTTTTTAACCAAGCCCTGTTCAGCTATTATGTCACTGACTTTGACCAATGTGCTCTCATGAGAATGATTATTGCAAGATCTCCACTTAAAAACGAAATAGATTCACTGTTGCTATTGAAGTCATTCCAAAAGATGCAAATTAAATGTGACCATACTTTATCACTCATATATCATCAATGAGGCTATTTCGGCCTCTAGCATTTGCCAAGTCATCAACAGCATTTGTTTCAATTCAATCCAGAATTTAACTAAAAATAGACAATACAATAGGCGCTGGCTTATTTTCATTTTAATGATATTTAATGATATTTAATTTTGTTTGGTTGTCTAAGCAACCAATGAGGTATAATGGCGCCGGAGGGGATGGCTGCCATTTTACAGGCTCCTAACCAACTGTGCTCTGTTGTTAGTTTTTTTTGCATTGTTTGAAACTTATTTTGTACATAAAGTTGCTGCTACCATCTCTTATGACAGAAAAGAGCTTCTGGACATCAGAACAGCGATTACTCACCTCGATCTGGATGAATATTTTTTCTTTAATGAGTCCGACGCAAAGGATATACTGCTTTCTGGAGACCAGGCCCAAATCCCTGTCATTCGCGTGCAGAAAAGACGGAGACACAGGAGGCGAAGGTAGGGATTCCTTGTGAGGATTGTTGGCGAGAGAGTAAATCGCCACTACCATCAGTTATATTGGGCAACGTGCAATAATTGGAAAACAAACTGGATGATCTACGGTCGAGACTATCCTACCAACGGGACATTAAAAACTGTAATATCTTATACTTCACGAGTCGTGGCTGAACAATGACATGGATAATATAGAGCTGGCTGGGTTTTCCGTGCATCGGCAGGACAGAGCAGCTATGTCTGGTAAGACAAGGGGTGGGGGTGTGTGTCTATTTGTCAATAAGAGCTGGTGCGCAATGTCTAATATTAAAGAAGTCTCAAGGTATTGCTTGCCTGAGGTAGAGTACCCTATGATAAACTGCCGAACACACTATCTACCAAGAGAATTCTCATCTATATTATTCGTAGCCGTCTATTTACCACCACAAACCGATGCTGGCACGAGCTGTATAAGGCCATAAGCAAACAAGAAATACTCATCCAGAAGTGGCACTCCTAGTGGCTGGGGAGTTTAATGCAGGCAAACTTAAATCAGTTTTACCTCATTTCTACCAGCATGTCACATGCGCAACCAGATGGAAAAAAACTCTAGTCCAACTTTATTCCACACACAGAGATGCATACAAAGCTCTCCACCGCCCTCCATTTGGCAAATCTGACCATAATTCTATCCTCCTGATTCTTTCTTACAAGCAAAAACTAAAGCAGGAAGTACCAGTGAATCGCTCAAAAATCGCTCTGAAGTGGTCAGATGACGCGGATGCTACGCTACAGGACTGTTTTGCTAGTACAGACAGGAATATGTTCTGTGATTCATCCGATGGCATTGAGGAGTATACCACCTCTGTCACCGGCTTCATCAATAAGTGCATCAAAGACGTCGTCCCCACAGTGACTGTATGTACATATCCCAACTAGAAGCCATGGATTAAAGGCAACATCCACTCCAAGCTAAAGGCTAGAGCTGCCGCTTTCAAGGAGTGGGACACTAATCCGGATGCTTATAAGAAATTCCGCTATGCCCTAAGACGAACCATCAAACAGGCAAAACGTCAATACAGGACTAAGATTGAATCCTCATCGGATGTGGCAGGGCTTGCAAACTATTACGGACTACAAAGGGAAACCCAGCCAAAAGCTGCCCAATGACACAAGCCTACCAGACGAGCTAAATGCCTTTTATGCTCGCTTCGAGGCAAGCAACACTGAAGTATGCATGAGAGCACCAGCTGTTCCAGACAACTGTGTGATCACGCTTTCCGTAGCTGATGTGAGCAAGACCTTTAAACATGTCAACATTCACAAGGCGCGGGGCAAGATGGATAACCAGGGCGTGTACTCAGAGCATGTGTCTTCTCTGACATTTTCAACCTCTCCCTGACCGAGTCTGTAATACCTACATGTTTCAAGCAGACCACCATTGTCCCTGTGCCCAAGAATGCGAAGGTAACCTGACTAAATTACTACTGCCCTGTAGCACTCAAGTCACTAGCCATGAAGTGCTTTGAAAGGCTGGTCATGGCTCACATCAAATTTTATTTGTCACATACACGTGTTCAGCGGATGTTATTGCGGGTGAAGCGAAATGCTTGTGTTTCTAGCTCTAACATTGCAGTAATATCTAAGAATTTCACAACAATACACACAAATCTAAAGTAAAGGAATGGAATTAAGAATATATAAATATTTGGGTGAGCAATGTCAGAACGGCATATACTAAGATACAGTAGAATAGGATAGAATACAGTATATACATATGATGAGTAATGAAAAATAAGTAAACATTATTAACCCTTTCACACGTACCATCACACGGGTGTGATCGTTCTACAGTGGTCCCTGAAGCGTACGATCACACCCGTGTGATTAGAACGCTTATTTAGAATGCTTATTTAGAACGGCCAGTTTCGAATGACGCAACAATCAGCATTTGAGCTGGCCACCCTTTTTTTCAGAAACTATTTACACAAACACAGTCCTTACAAAGTTATGTCCAGAATGTGAGCAGTTTATTTTTGGTTGCAATGTTCAGATATTCACAGAAGTATCTATAACACAATCATCCTAACCGGAAAAATGTAAGCTACATTTGTCCTAGTGCTAACTGAGGAAAGATTGACGCAACACAAGCGGTCATATTTTCTAACTCTCGGCTGACATAAACTACAATATGAATTAGCTAATAGCAATTACTATGTATAATTAATCACATCATGGGTGAGCTCACCATTGATCAAAATAATTGAGTAAAACACTTTCTAGAAATCAAAAGTAATCCGACGATTAGTTTCAGCGCGCAGCAATGCTTTTTTTCCTCACAGAAACCAAAGATAATAAGAGAAGACAAGATGAGTTTGGTCTGTTTATAGTATGCATGTTGAAGGGGTGTGTTGTCCACCATCGTTCACATCCCACCATTCACTTCCTGAAGTTCTCAAAAAATGAGTGAACCCTTACTCACCTCATTTTGTTATAGCATCTTTGGTCCGACAGACGATTACGTGAAACCCAGAATGCATTGTATGTCAACAAACATGGCTCCACACATAGCTGGAATTAGCTTAGCTCATCATAATCAGTACAACCTTCAAAAAAGTATTTTACACACATACTATGTGCCTATTACAATCTGTGCAAGAATCGGAATGCAGTAAAACAGTAATATATCAATAATTACCACGCAAAACATTTTCTGATAGCGATTTATTGATACAAATGGCACGTGCATGCAGTCAATCACGTAACCTCTCACTCTCACTCTGAGCCATTCAGTGTTGTTGTTTATGTATGTAGCTGGTGAGCTAAGCTGTAGCGTTAACATTGTCTTTCAAAAGGAGACAACTCACAAATGCGGAAATTCTGACAATGAGTCTGAAAGTCAGGAATCAGATTCTGACAGTGACAGTGAGGAGCTGCCCCCCAGCCATTGAGAACCCTGAATCTGAGGACCCCTTGTCCACTGACAAAGTCCCCAGTTCCCTTTGAAGATGCTGGTGGTGATGGAGGCAGACCGACAGTGGATGAAGTACAGGAGTTCTGTGGTAGCTGGAAGGCTGCCAGCCATTTCACCCCTCCTGGCCCTGCTGTTTGCTTTGATGAGTCCCAGTCTGGAGTGCAACGCCCCTTGCCATTTCCATCTGAGGCAGAGTGCTTCAAGTTGTTTCTGACAGAGGAGTTGGTGGGAGACATGGCAGAGACTAATCGCTATGCCTTGGAACTACAGGAGACGAGAGAGCCAGGAGTGGGAGGGGACAACCACAATTAGTGAAATGTATACCTTCTTGGTGACAGTTCTTCTCATGGGGATAGTAAAGAAGAACTCCCTAAGAGAATACTGGAGCACAGATCCTATGTTTGCAACTCCCTTCTTTGCAACCTTCTTTTCCCAAGACTGCTTCCTAGTTCTGCTGCGATGACTGCATTTCATCAACAATGCTACTGCCATCCTAAATGACCCGTTTTACAAAATAAGAAATGTCAACAGCTGGCAGTAAAGTGGCATGACAAACGAGACATCCGTGTCCTCTCCACTGTCTATACAGCAACCATGTCGGCCACAGGGAAGGTGGACCACTTGACGGGAGAGAGAACAATCAAACCAGACTGTGTGCTTGACTATAACCTCAAAATGGGGGCAGTGGATAAGGCGAACATGATAAACAGCTTTGTGGAATGCACTCAGAAAACAACCAAGTGGTATAAGATATTTTTCAATTATTCCAGGGTAGCTTCAAAATACAACAAGCTTCTCTGACACAATTAGCATTGTTTTACAGAGCTACTAGAAGAAGGTAGCAAGCTACATAAGCACGATTGAATATAACACCATAAAGGTTATGAAATGAGACGTTCCCTCGCGTGTCCGCGGTTATAACGAATATACACAAATATATTATTCTCCATACACACAGTGAGCTACAGTAGAAACGGTATAAGACAACATAGAGAAACTATTATAACGTAATAAGGCACTTACTTTGATAGAAACGCAGTATGGATTTGAACATGGGTGTCTGTAGTGACACCTCTAGCACTGAGACGCTGTGTCTTAGACAGCTGCGCCACTTGGGAGTCATAAGGCCAGGGTAGCTTCAAAATACAACACATGCTAATACAAATCAAACCAAATTCTATTTGTCACATACACATGGTTAGCAGATGTTAATGCGAGTGTAGCGAAATGCTTCTAGTTCCGACCATGCAGTAATACAGTGTCACGATTCTCTTCCTTCGGGACAGACCAAGACGCAGCGATGTAGCCAGAATACATATTTATTGACGGACGGGACAGAACAAAACAATAAACGAAGAAACAAGACGTGAGCCCTAACGCTAAATTCTAAACTCAACACAAAGATCTAAACCTATCCACGACTGGCGAAACCTAACCTAACCACGACTGGCGAAACCTAACCTAACCACGACTGGCGAAACCTGACTAAACACGAACGGAGAAACCTAACTAGACATGACTAGAGAACCTAACTGAACATGATGAACGTAACATAAACAATAACCCACCAAACTAAAGTGCAACTCCCAAATATATATATGGTTCCCAATTAGAGACAACGAGACTCAGCTGCCTCTAATTGGGAACCATTATCCCAACATAGAAATAGACACCCTAGAACACACAAACCCTACACCAAAACGAAACCAAAACGCTCCAGCCTGTCATCTCGGGCCTGGGCGTTACAGTACCCAAAGGCGCGGACTCGGACGCGCCAAAAATCCGTGGGGGTCTTCGGATGGTCCCCTTGTCCCAGGTGGGGGCTCCGGTGCTGGCCGTGCTGGTCTGATGTCACGCACTGGAGGCCCTGGACCCTTTCTTGGAACTCTGGTGCGTGGAGCAGAAGCTGGGCGTACTGGACTCATGATGCACACGGTAACTCTGGTGCGTGGGGCTGGAGCTGGCCGTACTGGACTCGTGATGCTCACTGGAACTCTGGTGCGTGGAGCAGGAACTGGTCGTACTGGACCCGTGATGCTCACTGGAACTCTGGTGCGTGGAGCAGGAACTGGCAGTACCGGACTCGTGATGCTCACTGGAACTCTGGTGCGTGGAGCAGGAACTGGCCGTACTGGACTCGTGATGCTCACTGGAACTCTGGTGCGGGGAGCAGGAACTGGCGTGCGGACTCGTGATGCTCACAGGAACTCTGGTGCGTGGAGCAGGAACTGGTCGTACTGGACTCGTGATGCTCACTGGAACTCTGGTGCGTGGAGCAGGAACTGGTCGTACTGGACTCGTGATGCTCACTGGAACTCTGGTGCGTGGAGCAGGAACTGGTCGTACTGGACTCGTGATGCTCACTGGAACTCTGGTGCGTGGAGCGGGAACAGGCCGAACTGGGCTCGGGATGCGCACTCT
Source organism: Brachymystax lenok tsinlingensis (assembly GCA_030435695.1). Lineage (NCBI taxonomy): Eukaryota > Metazoa > Chordata > Actinopteri > Salmoniformes > Salmonidae > Brachymystax > Brachymystax lenok. The sequence continues at coordinate 43,549,351 of CM059780.1, forward strand.
GGTGCGGGAAGCGGGAACAGGCCGAACTGGGCTCTCTAAGCGCACGGGGAGCTTGGTGCGCGGAGCCGGAACAGGACGTGCTGGACTCTGAGCGCACGGGAGCTTGGTGCGCCGGAGCCGAACAGGGCGTGCTGGACTCTCTAGCGCACGGGGAGCTTGGTGCGCGGAGCCGGAACAGGACGTGCTGGACTCTCTAAGCGCATGGGGAGCTTGGTGCGCGGAGCCGGAACAGGACGTGCTGGACTCTCTAAGCGCGCGGGGAGCTTGGTGCGCGGAGCCGGAACAGGACGTGCTGGACTCTCTAAGTCCCTCCTGAACCGGCCAACCTCCTTGTGTGCCCCCCCCAAAAAGTTTCTTGGGGCTGCCTTACGGACCTCCGTGCCAGGCGAGTCCCAATGAGCTGTTCCCTGGTCCAATACTCCCGGGTCTCTCGCTGCTTGGTCTTCGGTTGGTGGGTTATTCTGTCACGATTCTCTTCCTTCGGGACAGACCAAGACGCAGCGATGTAGCCAGAATACATATTTATTGACGGACGGGACAGAACAAAACAATAAACGAAGAAACAAGACGTGAGCCCTAACGCTAAATTCTAAACTCAACACAAAGATCTAAACCTAACCACGACTGGCGAAACCAACTAGACACGAAAGACAAGAACCCGACTGAACATGATGAACGTAACATAAACAATAACCCACCAAACTAAAGTGCAACTCCCAAATATATATATGGTTCCCAATTAGAGACAACGAGACTCAGCTGCCTCTAATTGGGAACCATTATCCCAACATAGAAATAGACACCCTAGAACACACAAACCCTACACCAAAACGAAACCAAAACGCTCCAGCCTGTCATCTCGGGCCTGGGCGTTACATACAGTAATATCTAACAAGTAATCTAACAATTTCACAACAACTACCTTATACACTCAAGTGTAAAGGAATGAATAAGAATATGTACATATAAATAAATGGGTGAGCGATGGCCGAACGCCATAGGCAAGATGCAGTAGATGGTATAGAGTACAGTATATACATACGAGAGAGTAATGTAGGTTATGTCAACATTATATAAAGTGGCATTGTTTAAAGTGGCTAGTTATACATTTATTACATCAAATGTTTTATTATTAAAGTGGCTAGATATTTGAGTCAGTATGTTGGCAGCAGCCACTCAATGTTAGTGATGGCTGTTTGACAGTCTGATGGCCTTGAGATAGAAGCTGTTTTTCAGTCTCTCGGTCCCAGCTTTGATGCACCTGTACTGACATCGACTTCTGGATGATAGTGGGGTGAACAGGCAGTGGCTCGGGTGGTTGTTGTCCTTGATTATCTTTTTGACCTTCCTGTGACATCGGGTGGTGTAAGTGTCCTGGAGGGCAGGTAGTTTTACCCCAGTGATGCGTTGTGCAGACGTCACTACCCTCTGGAGAGCCTTACGGTTGTGGGCGGAGCAGTTGCCGTACCAGGCAGTGATACAGCCCAACAGGATGCTCTCGATTGTGCATCTGTAAAAGTTTCTGAGTGTTTTTGGTGACAAGCCACATTTCTTCAGCCTCCTGAGGTTAAAGAGGCACTGTTGCGCCTTCTTCACCACGCTGTCTGTGTGGGTGGACCATTTCAGTTTGTCCGTGATGTGTACGCCGAGGAACTTAAAACTTTCCACCTTCTCCACTACTGTCCCGTCTATGTGGATAGGGGGGTGCTCCCTCTGCTGTTTCCTGAAGTCCACGATCATCTCCTTTGTTTTGTTGACGTTGAGTGAGAGGTTATTTTCCTGACACCACACTCCGAGGGCCCTCATCTCCTCCCTGTAGGCCGTCTCGTCATTGTTGATAATCAAGCCTACCACTGTAGTGTCGTCTGCAAACTTGATGACTGAGTTGGAGGCGTGCATGGCCACGCAGTCATGGGTGAACAGGGAGTACAGGAGAGGGCTGAGAATGCACCCTTGTGGGGCCCCAGTGTTGAGTATCAACGGGGTGGAGATGTTGTTTCCTACCCTCACCACCTGGGGGCGGCCCGTCAGGAAGTCCAGGACCCAGTTGCACAGGGCGGGGTCGAGACCTAGGTTCTCGAGCTTAATGACGAGTTTGGAGGGTACTATGGTGTTAAATGCTGAGCTGTAGTCAATGAACAGCATTCTTACATAGGTATTCCTCTTGTCCAGATGGGCTAGGGCAGTGTGATTGCGATTGCGTTGTCTGTGGACCTATTGGGGCGGTAAGCAAATTGGAGTGGGTCTAGGGTGTCAGGTAGGGTGGAGGTGATATGATCCTTGACTAGTCTCTCAAAGCACTTCATGATGACGGAAGTGAGTGTTACATTTAGCTCAGTCACCTTAGCTTTCTTGGGAACAGGAACAATGGTGGCCCCCTTGAAGCATGTGAGAACAGCAGACTGGGATAAGTATTGATTGAATATGTCTGTAAACACACCAGCCAGCTGGTCTGCGCATGCTCTGAGGACGCGGCTAGGGATGCCTGTCTGGGCCGGCAGCCTTGCGAGGGTTAACACGTTTAAACGTTTTACTCACGTTGGCTGCATTGAAGGAGAGCCCGCAGGTTTTGGTAGCGGGCCGTGTTGGTGGCACTGTATTGTCCTCAAAGCGAGCAAAGAAGTTGTTTAGTTTGTCTGGGAGCAAGACATCGTGATCCGGGACGGGGCTGGTTTTCTTTTTGTAGTCTGTGATTGACTGTAGACCCTGCCACATACCTCTCGTGTCTGAGCCGTTGAATTGCGACTCTACTTTGTCTCTGTACTGACGCTTAGCTTGTTTGATTGCCTTGCAGAGGGAATATCTACACTGTTTGTATTCAGTCATGTTTCCGGTCGCCTTGCCCTGATTATAAGCAGTGGTTCGCGCTTTCAGTTTAGCGCGAATGCTGCCATCAATGCACGGTTTCTGGTTGGGGAAGATTTTAACAGTCGCTGTGGGTACAACATCACCGATGCACTTGCTAATAAACTCGCTCACCGAATCAGCGTAATCATCAATTTTATTGTCCGACGCTATGCAGAACATATCCCAGTCCACGTGATCGAAGCAATCTTGAAGCGTGGAATCAGATTCGTAGGACCAGCATTGAACAGACCTGAGCACAGGCGTTTCCTGTTTTAGTTTCTGTCTATAGGCTGGGAGCAACAAAATGGAGTCGTGGTCAGATTTACGAAAGGGGGGGGGGAGGGCTTTGTATGCGTTGCGGAAGTTAAAATAACAATGATCCAGGATTTTGCAAGCCCGGGTAGCACATTCAATATGCTGATAACATTTAGGGAGCCTTGTTTTCAGATTAGCCTTGTTAAAATCCCCAGCTACAATAAATGCAGCCTCAGGATATGTGGTTTCCAGTTTACATGGAGTCCAATGAAGTTATTTCAGTGCCGTCGATGTGTCTGCTTGGGGGATATACGCGACTGTGATTATAATCGAAGAGAATTCTCTTGGTAGATAATGCGGTCGGCATTTGATTGTAAGGAATTCTAGGTCAGGTGAACAAAAGGACTTGAGTTCCTGTATGTTGTTATGATCACACCACGTCTTGTTAATCATAAGGCATACACCCCCGCCCTTCTTACCAGAGAGATGTTTGTTTCCGTCGGCGCGATGTGTGAAGATAACGTATCCCGAGTGAGCCATGTTGCCGTGAAGCAAAGAACGTTACAGTCTCTGATGTCTCTCTGGAAGACAACCCTTGCTCGCATTTCGTCTACCTTGTTGTCAAGAGACTGGACATTGGCGAGTAGTATACTCGGGAGCAGTGAGCGATGTGCCCGTCTACAGAGCCTGACGAGAAGACCGCTCAGTCTGCCCCTTCGGCGGCGCCGTTGTTTTGGGTCGCCGGCTGGGATCTGATCCATTGTCCTGGGTGCTGGGCCAAACAGAGGATACGCTTCGGTTAAGTCATATTCCTGGTCGTAATGTTGGTAAGTTGACGTTGCTCTTATATTCAATAGTTCCTCCCGGCTGTATGTAATAAAACTTGAGATTTCCTGGGTTAACAATGTAAGAAACAATACATAATAAAACTAAATACTGCATAGTTTCCTGAGTTTCTCTGTTGGCGCCGGATGTAATACTTCTCTGACGCAATTAGCATTGTTTTCCAGAGCTAATAGAAGAATGTAGCTAGCTACCTAAGCATTGAGTATAACACCATAAAGGTTATGAAATTAGTAACGTTACCTTGCGTGTACGCGGTTATAAGGAATATACATAGAAATATTATGCTACAGTAGAAAAGACATGCAGAAACTATTATAACGTAATAAGGCACTTATTTTGATAGAAACACACACATTTCCAAAGTTATTATTGGTAACAAAAACAACTATGACTGCGATGCAGGCAACAGACGAAAAATGTGAACACGTGTGTGTGCAGGAAAGGAGATTAGCAAATGTCTGCAGACTTGAACTGCACAAACAATTGGGAAGTGTTTGGGAAATTTTGTCTGGGTCAGAAATGTCCAAAAAATTAATTTGGCTGCAAAAGTAAAAATGACTACTTTTATGTGAATGAATGAGGCGGAACACACCTCAATTCAAACTGTTCTTAGAAAATAGAAAACTTGTTAGAAAATCATTTGAAATTGAAAAGTTGAAAACAGCCTATAAATAAAAACAGGCTGCGTGCCTTGGTTTGAGGGCAGCGCGGATTAAATGTACTGTTGCGTAACAATCACATTCTGGAATGGAGAGACCGTTCTAACATCACGTGCATAAAAAACTCACGCTGGGGCGACCGCTAGAGATATTTGGAACTCTTGCATGAAAGGGTTAAGGTGGCCAGTTACGATTTCAAGTCTATGTACATAGGGCAGCAGCCTCTAATGTGCTAGCGATGGCTATTTAACAGTCTGATGGCCTTGAGATAGAAGCTGTTTTTCAGTCTCTCGGTCCCAGCTTTGATGCACCTGTGCTGACCTCGCCTTCTGGATGATTGCGGGGTGAACAGGCAGTGGCTCGGGTGGTTGTTGTCCTTGATGATCTTTTTGAACTTCCTGTGACATCGGGTGCTGTAGGTGACCTGGGGGGCAGGTAGTTTGCCCTCGGTGATGCGATGGGCAGACCGCACCACCCTCTGGAGAGCCCTGTGGTTGCGGGCGGTGCAGTTGCTGTACCAGGTGGTGATACAGCGTCTTCTTCACCACACTGTCTGTGTGGGTGAACCATTTCAGATCGTCAGTGATGTGTATGCCGAGGAACTTGAAGCTTTCCACCTTCTCCACTGCGGTCCCCGTCGATGTGGATAGGGGGGTAATCCCTCTGCTGTTTCCTGAAGTCCACAAAATGAAATGGAAACTGAGTTGCACTTCCTAACCTAAAATAAAATCGCTTACCTTTGATGATCTTCTGCTGAAGGCAATCCGAAGTGTACAAGCAAGACAATCCATGCTTCTTTTGTTAGAAAAAGTTGTTGTTTATATCCATAAATCTCTGTTTGGTTTGCGCGTTCAGAAAATCCACCGTCCACTCGCCCATTGAACAGTGAAGAGAAAGCGTTCAAACTATACCTATCAACTTTGTCCAAACAAATCAAACATCATTTATAATGTATCCTTAGGTACACTTTTACGTATATTTACTATAATATTTAAACCGGATAATAACCTTAACGATAGGAAAGGAAAAAAACCAAAGAGCGCGCGAGACCGTGAAGTCATTCTATTGACTTCCTGGGTCCACTTCTAAATTGTTCTTCTATTCGCTTCTAATTCAACCTAAAGTCATGAGACTATCTAAAGACTATTGACATCCAGTGGAAGCCATAGATACTGCAATCTGAGTCCTAGATAACAGCAAATCCCATAGGCAGCCAGTAGAAAAAAAAGTTCATCTAAAAAATAAAAAAAAATCTGGACAGAATTTCCTCTGGTTTTCGCCTGCTATATCAGTTCTGTTATACTCACAGACATTATTTTAACAGGTTTAGAAACTTCAGAGTGTTTCCTATCCAATAGTACTAATTATGTGCATATCCTAGTTTCTGGGCCTGAGTGGCAGGCATTTTACTTTGGGCACGCCAGACTCTCCAAAACCGACACCTCGACTGCCGCTCCCTAAGAAGTTTTAACAAATGTTTCCCATGCTAATAAAGACCTTGTATTGAATTGTGAGAGAGGGAGAGAGAGAGAAATATGTGTCTGTGGCAGAGGTGTTATTCTGACGAGACTTTGTGTGTTGTGCTAACTTCTAGAAATAAGCATTCAGAAAACATCCTAAACACAAACATCTTATATTTATTTCCCTGTGGGAGAGGAACTAACAGAAATCTCTCACTGTCTCCTGACATATCCCCTCTCTACCGTGTAGCCCACTCACTAATTCATTTGAGAGAAGTGGGAGCATCAATAAACATGGTCTTGAGGAAACCACAAGCATCCCAATCAATCCCTAAAGTTTAAATATAGCACGCATAGCCCTTAGTGAATTAGCAACACACATGCACGCACACTCATGACATGATTTAATCAGCTCAAAATTGGCCTGGCTCATTTGAAAGCCACTTAGGAGCATTACATATCATTGATTATTAAGAGGCTACAGTTCTCTTCTGGGCAGAGGGTATGGTCTTGGAGAGCTTTGTTGGTTTTCACAGAGACATTTGCAATGGAAATTAATGAATCCTAAGGGACTAAGAGTACATGTGATAGAGAGGAGGATGGAAGTGCGTGTACTAACGTGGATAGACATAGACACATACATACGTAACGCATGCGAAGCACATACTGCTAGCACACACACACACACACACACACACACACACACACACACACACACACACACACACACACACACACACACACACACACACACACACACACACACACACACACACACACACACACACACACACAGTGGGAGCAGGAAGAACAATGTCCCCATTAGACTCAGTTCATAATTCAGAGGTGTTAATAATGAAGCATTGTTTTCATTTCAAATCATGTAGCTACAGTCCAACACTCCACTACAGCTGAGCCCTTGCAGCTCTAACCATACTGGATTCGAGAGATCACGATGTGCTGTGCAGTCAGCCCGTGTGTGCGTGTGGCAGTTCATATACTCGGTTTTACTCAGAGAGCCTACAATAATTGAACAGGGTTCATTTTGACAGCACCCCTTTTGACTTGAACACAACCTTCCATACATATTTGACCATTGCAGAAGTGCTCAGAAAATGACTTTTTGGACCTGAATGCCAAAACATTCATGAGATAAATGTTTTTGTTTCAGGAAACTAGGTGTATGTCACGAGTCACTACTTCGATGGGCTGGACATGCCGAGAGATGAGTTCGGATTGGTCTGCCATGTAGCACGCTTCTGTCTATAACATGAGCTGGTCAGTATGTGTAGGTAATCCTTTCTAATGCTTCTTTTTGAAAGATATCACGTAGTAGTTCTTTAAGTGTTGCTCTCCACTTTCTGGAGGCCCGAGTTTTGAAGTCAGTGGAATGCCAGGTGGAATTAGAGTATGATAGCTAAGGAAATTGCAGAGTTACCTAGCTAACATTAAACCTGGTTGGTTAGCTACCTGCAGATTCATGCAGGGTAATAACGTTATGAGTTGGGATTATGGTTAATTGTTTAGCTAGCTAGCTACATGTCTAAACAAAAGACTCCACTATGGAACAAACCATTTCACTACACCTTCCGTATCCTGTGCATGTGACAAATAAACTTAGATTCTATTTGATATATTATATGTTTACCAGAGACGGTAATATGAAGAACATGACCTGCACCAAAGTCAAATTAGGATATAATGTTAGGCCATCGAGACAGTGTCCAAGTTCAAACATTTTCTGTAATTGGCTCGCCATCTATTTATAAATAATGATCTTGTTGTGAGTTTATTTTCCTGTAATAATGAAGACAAATTAGCTTAAGTGAAGACATTTTCAGCTATATGATATGGTCATTATTTGAACTGGCTAGCCAGCTAACTTAACATTTGCTAGCTAGCTAACAAGATAGAAACAAACCAAGGGCCTATTTTACATCATCTAAAGTTTTTGTGTGTTGCCCGCTACCGGTTGAGACACAACATGCTCTTGAATACAGGGTGGGTGTCATGTTTTGGCTGATAAATGTACTAAAATGGGAATAAAATCAAAATTTCAACTTTCAAATGGTACCACAAAGATGATACACACATCAGATAATTTTTACTTGAATAGAATATATGTTGTTTTAAATTATACTTTCAATCCTCCATAGGAAACCTATTAAAATCATAGAAATATAGATAATAGAATAGACATGACAATTTAAGTTGACATTCTTCTTTGTGGTAGTAATTAGAAGTTAAAAGCTAAATTGCAATGGTCTGAAGGGATAGGTCCATTCTATGAATTATATTTCTATGATTGAAATCATAGATTTCTGTACTCTGTATTCAAGAGCATGTGTCTCAACCATAACACAAAAACCTCAGATGTGAAATATGGTCAAAATTACAACATACGCAACTATGATTTGTTTTTTAATTGATGTTAAGGTTTAAAAATGACAATAAAATAGTTTGACAACACTGTTTGTAAGCTTTTAAATTATATCAAACTCAACAGTTGATCTTTTCCAGTGATGACGACATGGATGTCTCATGGTATGGTGTGTTATGCAAAATAGGTCAACTTTGAGCACCTTTATCTCCTGAATGTTTTGGTCCAAAAAGTCACTTTCTAACTACTTCTTCCATTGGCAAACATGTATGGAACGCTTTGTTTAAATCAAAAGGAATGCTATCAAAAAGTGACTGAATTCAAATGTATTTACCCAATACAGTTATGACAAAATCCTTTTTAGAAAACACGGTCAACCCAATAGATTATTCTTGACAACGAATGACATCACTAAGTAGGTCCTCCCTATACTATACAATTTGCCCTATTGTACTATAGCATTTGCACTCATACATTTCACATGATCATTAGGATAATCACTAAACCCATGCAAGTGCATAGTTACATTAGATCTATATTGACAGATGATATTACATATTACATTTTACTCATTTTAGCAGACACTCTTATCCAGAGCGACTTACAGTAGTGAGTGCATACATTTGTGAATTTTTTCGTATTATGTAATAATAATCATATCTAATGTGCCTTTTAATCCATCCAGTCCCTCCCTACTCCCGTCCTCGCTCTCTTTATGATGACATCATCCTAGCGTTGAACTTTGGTGTGTTGCGTAATCACAGTTGTCTGATCTGGCTACTTGGCACAGACGGTTTAAACAGAGCTGCAATGGTGATGACATTTTACTAGAACTGGTTGTCTTGGTAACGCACACGCAATGAACAAACGCGCAGGCGATTTGAAGGACAGGATCTTATAAGGGATATTGAAAATAACCTAAAATAGAAGAGGGGGAGAGGGTCAGGGAGAGAGAGAAAGAGGGGGAGATGGAGAAAAAAAGGAGAGAACAAGAGGGATGGACAGGTAGAGTCTAATAAAGAGAGACATCTTCACAAGTACAGTACACCATGTCTTCAAATGCACAGATCCCTTTTCCTTTTTTCTTGGGTCTTCTATCCTTTACAGCGCTACCTCCCTTTTGCAGTTGTGAGTTGCTGAAATGAAAACATCTGCCGCAGGAGAGACACTTCTTCACAAGTACATGTACAGTACAGCATGTCTTAAAATGCACAGATCCCTAGGTAGAAGGTTAAGACAACTTAATACCTACAGTGAGGGAAAAAAGTATTTGATCCCCTGCTGATTTTGTACGTTTGCCCACTGACAAAGAAATTATCAGTCTATAATTTTATGACTTGAAGAAGATCTGCAATACCTATTTCCCTCATTAAAATGCAATTCAATTTATAACATTTTTCACATGTGTTTTTTCTGGATTTTTTTGTTGTTATTCTGTCTCTCACTGTACAAATAAACCTACCATTACAATTATAGACTGATCATTTCTTTGTCAGTGGGCAAACATACAAAATCAGCAGGCGATCAAATACTTTTTCCCTCACTCTAACCACATCACACACAATTGAGACAAGCAAAGGATCAAGCTGCAGTGCAGCGCTCCTGGATGGAGAGCATGTTGTGGGGATAAGAGTCTTGTTCAAGGGCTCAACGGTAGTGGAATGTCTTTTAGGATGTGAACCCAGCTGCCCTCCTGTTGCCAGAGCAATTCCCCCCTTTTTCCATTGCCCGGCCACCCTTCAGATCCAACTCCTTAGCCGGTGGGCTACCTACCTATTAGAATCCTCTAGTCTTAACCTTCGTTATAGGGAGATCCCTTTTTCTTTTGTCATGGGTGCTCTACCTTCTCCAGTTCTACCTCTCTTCTGCAGTTGTGAGTTGTAAAAATGAAAAGCCAGCATGGAGGTGGAATGTAAAAAGGAGAGGCCCGTTGAAAGGGATAGATAGTGAATGCCAGGGTGCGTAACACACACACAGCTGGGCACGTGCACAATTGGCACTCTGCAGTGGCGTGAGGGTCATGTCCAGTAACTGCTGTGCCAACACACACAAACACACACACACACACAAACACTGGATGGAGACTAGGGTCATTGCAGGTTGCCATGGTAACTGGAGGGGAATGAGGGGGTTGTTCAGTGCATCGGCTAGGCTGCCCGTGTGCATACCTGATGGGAGATGCTGACTCGCCTGAGCAAGGGAATAGAATATACTGTAGAGTCCTTAGATAAATCACATACACACGCAAGCAGCACACGGCAATTTGAAGAAAAAAAACTCAGAAGTCCTCAAAAGAGAGGGAGAGTGAGAGAGAAGGAGAGAAAGGAGAGTGTGTATAGGTCATTCTGACAAGAACATGAGGTGTTAAAGATCAACAGACATAGAAATCCTGACTGAGTGTGGACAGATGCAGAAGATTGTGAGGGGGCTGTAATGTTCAACAGTGCAGGAACAGGTGTGTGTGTGTGTGAGGGGAGATGCTCTAGTTTAATAGCAGATCATGATCCTAATTAAGATCAAGATCCCAATTAGACACTCCGGTGGCCAAGATTTTCTTTCAGATAACCTTGGTGTGTTGCCGGTATATAGGCCGAGGTCACATGATGCAATGCACCTACCAGAGTGATGATGGATGTTTAATCATTAATACATGCATGAATCGGATAAATAACTACATTCAACAGCAGAGGCCTCAGCTAGTGTTCATGGGTGAAAAACTTTATAGTAGAACTCTGCTGACCTCTACTTGATATGTTAAAGGTGTCATCTGTTTCAGTATAGCAGCAGTTCCTTTTTTCCAAGACAAGACCTACCCCCACTGTTTACAAACAAGTGCAGGGGCAAAACTTTGAACTGGTTATGTAAATAGCAGATTGTTATTTTAATGTGGTGAGGTGTGTTGGGGCAGTGGTTTTGGCTGTGGTTTTGCTGTGGTCTTATCAGCTCAAGGCTTGGGAAAACCAATATGTATGTACATTTTACATGTATCTCTGGCTGTATGTGATGATTGTATATTTATATTTTGTTTTGTTTATTTGTTGCAGTAAAACTACACACACACACACACACACACACACACACACCTCACAGTGACACATCTAATAATAGTTAGCCTTGCTTTCTGTCACTGTGCTGAGTAATATGAGATTTAAGCCTGATACACGTACGCGTGCATACGCACACACGCACACCCCTTAAGGGTTCTATCCCTACCCCAGAGTGTAATGTGTACTTTAGCCAACAACAGCTAATAAAAGCTAACATAGTCATGTCAAACTCTGAAATGAAACCTAACTAGGTGCCCTTTCCTTTGTTTTAGCTGTTTTGCATGCCATTGATAGGCTATCCATATTAATGATGCTACTGTATGATTTCGCCTGGTCAGAAAAATGGCTAGCTGCCACATCCGACACAGTTCAAATCATATCAAATCACATTTTATTGGTCACATACACACAGTTAGCAGATGTTATTGCGAGTGTAGCGAAATGCTTGTGCTTCTAGTTCCGGCAGTGCAGTAACATCTAACAAGTAATCTAACAATTCCACAACAACTACCTAATACACACAAATCTAAGTAAAGGGATGGAATAGGAATATATACATATAAATATATGGATGAGCAATGACAGAGCTGCATAGGCAAGATGCAATAGATGGTATAAGATACAGCATATACATATGAGATGAATAATGCAAGATATGTAAACATTATTGAAGTGACATTATTATTAAAGTGGCATTCACTTAAAGTGGCAGGGGGAGATCAAATTCTTATTTTGCAACATTGTTGCAGAGGTTAGAGAGGCAAACAGCAAGGTTAATACAAACCGGTGCTGTTGAAAACTAAACTGACACTGGCAATTAGCCAATTGTAACTTGTATTTCAGTATTTCAGTGTGGAGTCAAATGAGGGCGTTGTGTTTCATGAAGCCATTACTAAACTGTTGCTGATCTCTGTTGAATGCATGTGATGGGCAGTGGGCTGACTGAGAGGAGGTACTGTATCTAAATAAGTCTTGGTTAATCATTACACGACTTTTAACACACTACCTATGTTTTGCTCAGAGTCTGGCAGTAACCAAACTATCAAAGGCAGAGGATCTACTCTTTCGGCTGCTTCTGACAACAACAACTGCATGTAAGTTGTTCTTCTACATCATAACAATTGTATGTCTGCATTGTCTTAATTTTGGCAGATTAACTCGTGTTTTTGCTCCTTTTTTCTTCTTCTCAGGAACCAGCCAGGCAGCAACCCATACTGTAGCCTACTGTTCCATAAAGAAGTCAGTCAGAGTTGGTACCAATGACTGGATATATGAATGGACAAAGCCCTCGATCATTTGACACCATTCATTCCTATGTGAAGACTCAATAGCGCATTGAAGTCAAATGAAGTCGGTTAAGATGGCGTCTTATTGAGACATAACATGCGCAGTTTGAGCTACACCGGGAAGGGACTTTGCAGGCTAGCTCAGTGCTGCCCCCTCTCATTGAGTAAGTCAAGTTGTAGGCCGACCGGGGTATGCAGGCTGCCATTAGATACTAAATTACCTTATAACTTCTGTATGTGATTTTAAATGAATCGGTTCAAGGACATACATCTGATGTATTAGAAGCAATTATTGGTACTATGATTGACTTGAAATATACTTTTTATGTACACAAAGATTGACCAAGAAAATTGCCAATTTCCATTCACTATAATGGGGGATCCTGTTTTCTGCTAACAATGCCTGCAGTAACATGGTTGGTCTTGAACTTCCGTGGCTCCAATGAGAGGGGGCAGTCGTTCTCCCCTGGTTGGTACCAAGATTGTGGGCCACCATTCAAACAAAGAGATGCCTCCCTGGCCACCAGTGCATATTTCCAAACTATGTTTGTGTATATACAGTGGGGAAAAAAAGTATTTAGTCAGCCACCAATTGTGCAAGTTCTCTCACTTAAAAAGATGAGAGAGGCCTGTAATTTTCATCATAGGTACACTTCAACTATGACAGACAAAATGAGGAAAAAAATCCAGAAAATCACATTGTAGGATTTTTTATGAATTTATTTGCAAATTATGGAGGAAAATAAGTATTTGGTCACATACAAACAAGCAAGATTTCTGGCTCTCACAGACCTGTAACTTCTTCTTTAAGAGGCTCCTCTGTCCTCCACTCATTACCTGTATTAATGGCACCTGTTTGAACTTGTTATCAGTATAAAAGACACCTGTCCACAACCTCAAACAGTCACACTCCAAACTCCACTATGGCCAAGACCAAAGAGCCGTCAAAGGACACCAGAAACAAAATTGTAGACCTGCACCAGGTTGGGAAGACTGAATCTGCAATAGGTAAGCAGCTTGGTTTGAAGAAATCAACTGTGGGAGCAATTATTAGGAAATGGAAGACATACAAGACCACTGATAATCTTCCTCGATCTGGGGCTCCACGCAAGATCTCACCCGTGGGGTCAAAATGATCACAAGAACGGTGAGCAAAAATCCCAGAACCACACGGGGACCTAGTGAATGACCTGCAGAGAGCTGGGACCAAAGTAACAAAGCCTACCATCAGTAACACACTACGCGCCAGGGACTCAAATCCTGCAGTGCCAGACGTGTCCCCCTGCTTAAGCCAGTACATGTTCAGGCCCGTCTAAAGTTTGCTAGAGAGCATTTGGATGATCCAGATGAGGATTGGGAGAATGTCAGATGAAACCAAAATAGAACTTTTTGGTAAAAACTCAACTCGTCGTGTTTGGAGGACAAAGAATGCTGAGTTGCATCCAAAGAACACCATGCCTACTGTGAAGCATGGGGGTGGAAACATCATGCTTTGGGCCTGTTTTTTCTGCAAAGGGACCAGGACGACTGATCCGTGTAAAGGAAAGAATGAATGGGGCCATGTATCGTGAGATTTTGAGTGAAAACCTCCTTCCATCAGCAAGGGCATTGAAGATGAAACGTGGCTGGGTCTTTCAGCATGACAATGATCACAAACACACCGCCCGGCAACGAAGGAGTGGCTTCGTGAAGCATTTCAAGGTCCTGGAGTGGCCTAGCCAGTCTCCAGATCTCAACCCCATAGAAAATCTTTGGAGGGAGTTGAAAGTCCGTGTTGCCCAGCGACAGCCCCAAAACATCACTGCTCTAGAGGAGATCTGCAAGGAGGAATGGGCCAAAATACCAGCAACAGTGTGTGAAAACCTTGCGAAGACTTACAGAAAACATTTGACCTCTGTCATTGCCAACAAAGGGTATATAACAAAGTATTGAGATAAACTTTTGTTATTGACCAAATACTTATTTTCCACCATAATTTGCAAATAAATTCATAAAAATCCTACAATGTGATTTTCTGGATTTTTTCCTCATTTTGTCTGTCATAGTTGAAGTGTACCTATGATGAAAATTACAGGCCTCTCTCATCTTTTTAAGTGAGAGAACTTGCACAATTGGTGGCTGACTAAATACTTTTTCCCCCCACTGTATATAATAAAATCAACTGTAAAATAAAATCAAAAAAATTATGCTGGTATTCTTTTGTCCATTATTTAATTGTTTATTATATTATATTCTTAGCTGGAAATATATATACACACAAATGTATAGTAGTCATAATTCATAAATGGCACCATTCAGGGTTCTATATGGAACCAATTTTGGTTCAGTGAAGAAGAATCCTTGGGGTTCTATATTTTAAGTATACCTTTTTCCTTTCTAACAAGAAGCATGCCCTGGCTATTCCAGTCAACACTGTAAGGACAGACACACAACATTCAATGGTAATGCACAATCAGATCATCCAGTTTGTGTTTTCTGCATGCTCTCTGTGTGTCTGTCCTCTCTTTTTATTCCTGCTGGGGTGATTTCTTGCAGGATGTGAAGCGATGGGAAGTGACATTGCACCCCCATTTCTATTCTGTGTCAGTGAAGTTTACCGGAGTAACAGGTTTGCCCAGGGCTAGGAGGGGACTGAGCAGACACACACACACACACATTTTCATGCTGGTACACACATAGCAGAAGCACTTCCATCACTCCATTCTCTCACAGGGCCCTTCTTCCTCAGAATCTCCTTTTCAGGGAGACTGAGTTTTTCACAGAGAATGGAAAGCCTAACTAGTGGGGGAAACACATTGTCATGGGGGGATGCTGTGAGCAGAACATGACTTGTGTGCCTTTAAAACAGTGTTTGTTTTCTGTCAGATGCACCATGGGGAAGAAAACAAAAACCTTTGTCCCACAGTCCCATGAATCATTAATAAAACACACTGAAAAAGAGAACATTTGTGGAGAATTGTATCTCTGGCATTCATCTTTTAGTGAAAGTACACTACATGATCAAAGGTATGTGGCCACCTCCTCATTCTCATTCCAAAATCATGGGCATTAATATGGAGTTGGTCCCCGCTGTTGCTGCAGGGACTTGCTTCCATTCAGCCACAAGAGCATTAGTGAGGTCGTGTTGGGCGATTAGGCCTGGCTCACAGTCGGCATTCCAATTCTTCCCAAAGGTGTAAGATAGGGTTGAGGTCAGGGTTCTGTGCAGGCCAGTCAAGTTCTTCCACACCGATCTCGACAAATTATTTCTGTATGGACCTCGCTTTGTACACAAGGGCATTGTCATGCTGAATGCTGAAACAGGAAAGGGCCTTCTCCAAACTGTTGCCACAAAGTTGGAAGCACGTCTAGAACGTCATTGTATGCTGAAGAATTAAGATTTCCTTTCACTGGAACTAAGGGGCCTAGCCCGAAAAACAGCCCCAGACCATTATTCCTCCTCCACCAAACCTTACAGTTGGCACTATGCATTCGGGCAGGTAGTGTTCTCCTGGCATCCGCCAAACCCAGATGCGTCCGTCGGACTGCCAGATGGTGAAGCGTGATTCATCACTACAGAGAACGCATTTCCACTGCTCCAATGGTGGCAGTCTTTATACCACTGCAGCCGACGCATGGCATTGCGCATGGTGATCTTTGGCTTGTGTGCGGCTGCTCGGCCATGGTAACCGAGAGTCTAACATGAAGCTCCCGACGAACAGTTTTTGTGCTGACGTTGTTTCCAGAGGCAGTTTAGAACTTGGTGGTGTATGTTGCAACAGACAGACAATTTTTAACGCGCTAGGTGCTTCAGCACTCGGTGGTCCTGTTCTGTGAGCTTGTGTGGCCTACCACTATGACGGTGCCACGTTGAAAGTCACTGAGCTCTTCAGTAAGGCCATTCTACTGCTAATGTTTGTCAACGGATATTGCATGGCTGTGTGCTCGATTTTATATACCGATCAGCAACGGGTGTGGCTGAAATAGCCCGAATCCACTAATTTGAAGGGGTGTCCACATACTTTTGTATATATAGTGTAGCTATAATACAGATACTGTATATACTGCTATAGGGAGATGTGAGAAGAAAGGATTTTTTGCTATACTATGAAAGTGAATGCGTCATTTTGATACTGGATACACCTTGGAGACACCATTTATGGTAACTGGAGAAGAAATGACAGCTAATTTTGTTTTGTCTCAAGCATGTATTCTTGCTGTGTACGTTGCCAGAGAAGGACTTTTACTATAGTTCAAGTTAATTCCATTGTAACAAGTATTGTAACAAGTTAATGTGTGCTGACTACCTGTCTTTTCTTTAGTTTGGGGGGAATGATGTTAGCAGCTGTTAATGTGAAACTTGCAGCATGGAAAGGACAAGTACAGACACATACACACACATTCAAACCCGTACACATGTACATGTACACGCGCACGCACGCACGCACGCACACACACCACACACACACTTTCAGAGAGGCATTCTAATGAGGTGTCTGCCTCTTTTTTTGTTTGCAGTAAGTGAGGAGAGGAGAATCTAGGTGATGTAAACATGATTATCTCTAATCCGAAAGACCACACGGAGATCCTGCATAATGAAGGAACAGTGGGCGGCTCTGTATGTTGTAGATGTCTGTGAGAGATGCTAGAGGAGAAAAGGGTGTCATTGATCAAGCCACTGTGAGGCCAATTACAGGGATACACAGCACAGAGTGACTGCAAAACTCAGAGTCGAACATAGAGCCTCTTCACACTTACTACACGTTTCGTAAAAATAGTCGGCTACACATAATACTCAAATGTATACTTGCGTACTTGCTACGTCTCGACCACTACCTAGTGCGCAACATTCACCCGACAGTTGCCCAAATTGAAGCATGAGGCTATCAGCTGTAAGGGAAGGTACTATGGCCCTATGAAGAAGAGTCTGAGTAGCAGGATGGCAAAAGAGTATTCTTCTTTTCAATTCACATTACCACCTGACGGTTACACAATTATACACAATTATATAATAATTGTGCCAGCCCTAGTTAAATAAAGGTAAAAAAATAAATAATAATACTTACATACAATGCAATGGGTATCATAAGTATTCACCACCCTTGGATAAAAAAAAAAATGTTGTTACTTTACAAAGTCGGATTGAAATAGATTCATTTTTTTTTTTTTATCATTGAGCTACACAAAATACTGCATTAGAATTACAAATGTATTCAAAATAAATAACTAAAACATGGTCATTACATAAGTATTCACCCCCTTTGTTTAGGCAAGCCTAATTAGTTCAGGAGTAAAATTTGGATTAACAAATCACATAATATGTTGGACTCACTCTGTGAAATAATAGGGGTTGACATGATTTATTAATGACTACACCTTCCTCTGTCCCCATTCATATAACATCAGTTAAGTATTGAATTTCAATCACAGATTCAGCAACAAAGACCAGGGAAGGGCAGGGATTGTTAGATGGATAACAATAACATATCAGACATTGAATATCTCTTTAAGCATCATCAAATTAAGAATTATGCTGTGGATGATGTATTAAACCACTCAGACACATCAAAGATGTATTTAGTCATTCTTCTGAACTGAGCTGCAGGACAAGAAGGAAACTGCTCAGGGATGTCAGTTGTGTGTGTGTGTGTGTCAGAGTTGGGCTCAATTCGAATTGAATGCAGTCAATTCAGGAAGTGATATGATATTTAATTTGTAATTTTATAAATAAACTTTTTAGAATTTTTATAAATAGCTTCTACTTTTCAGTTTATGGAGAAGTCAATGAAAATAAATGCCTTTTTTTATTGACTCAATTCGAACTGAGCCCAACCTTGGTGGGTGTTGTGAGGATATGCAGATATGTAAGCTGTATTCTAACTCTGATAACGGCACTCTGCGTGTTTGCATTGCCCGTGGGCGTGTGTGTGTTTTTCCGTGGGCGTGTGTTTTTCTGGGCCCTTGTATGTGTGAGGGTTTTCCATGTGGAATCCTGAGGCTTTATGAGACTGCATTCTGCCAAGCAATCTCTTGATCTCACTGTTAACACACCGCCTCCCAAAACTCACCCCTGTCCTAGATACAACGCGCACACACACACACAAACCAAACCCACACCTAAGCCGAATGCACACTCACTCACTCACACACACACACACAGATTCTCATACTCTTTAGACAGCTCTTTATCCTATTTCCTGCTTCCAACCCTTGCTCTATCCGAGTAAGTTAAATGGGAGTTAGATTTAGACAGACATACTTAATAGCCTGTTTTCTGCTTAATAACGCTTTGCATCCTGAAACACTGGAATTATTTTAATAGGGATTCTTCCTGCTTTTCTGCACAAAAGAGCCTGTCTCATCTATCTCTCATTCTCTCACCCCCTCTTGATCATTGTCTCTGTCTCTCTTCCTCTCTCATTCTCTCACTCCCTCTTGATCATTCTCCCCCCCTTCTCTCTCTATCTCTCGCTCTCCTTTCCACTATTCCTCCAATCCAACATCCTTAAACATCTCTCAACTTGGGCCAGTAGACCAGGCTATGTATGCATAGAAAGCGAGAGATCAGAGATGCATCATCACAGATTAATGTGAATGTCCATTCGCTTCATTAGTAATGATAACACAATGACGATGATCTCACAATCTATCAGATCTCATTCTACTCACTGGATCCAGTCAAATATCAATTCTCATTGAGTTGTTTATAGCTAGTGGCCTTATTCCTTCCAGAACTTTCCCATTGTAGGACACAGAAGGACACAAAATCACATAATGTACAGTAACACACCTACCCACACACGCACACACACATACTCCGCCTGACTGCTTGACTGCCAGTGTGTGAGAGTTTTCCTGTGTGTCAGCTGTAGCCATGCTGACCGGGGGGATTGAAAGTGCTAATAGTTCAGGTCTTGTTTCCATTGACTCGTGTGGACATGGAGCATTAAAGGGAGATTTGTGTTACTCTGGACCTGATTCAGAATTCGGGTTTATTTTCAGTGTTATAGTCAGGGTATTTGTCTATATTTTTGCTGTATTTGCTACATGAAACTGTCACTCAACGAACTAACGGTTGAAAAGAATGTCTAAGTGCCATACGCATTCCTGTTGACTTGTAAGCATCAGCAATAAATTCATTCCATAGAGACTCATCTGATTGCAGGTCTCCCGAGTGGTGCAGCGGTCTAAGGCACTGCATCTCAGTGCTAGAGGCGTCACTACAGACCCTGGTTCGATTCCAGGCTGTATCACAACTGGCCGTGATTGGGAGTCCCATAGGGCGGCGCACAATTGGCGCACAATTGGCGTCGTGAGGGTTTGGCCAGGGTAGGGCATCCTTGTAAATAAGAATTTGTTCTTAACTGACTTGCCTAGTTAAATAAAGGTAATAAAAAACAACAGATGGACAGGAGGCTATCAGCTGTAAAGCTCTACTTCTTGCCTTGCGGGGGGAAAGGGAAGGTACTATGGCAGGAGCAGGATGGAGAAAGAGTATTCTTCTTTTCAATTCACATTACAACCTGTCGGTTACACAAATATATACACACAAAACTGACACACACAACTGACATCCCTGAGCAGTTTCCTTTTTGTCCTGCAGCTCCGTTTAGAAGGATGACTAAATAAATCTTTGATGTGTCTGGGTGGTTTAATACATCATCCACAGCATAATTATTCATTTGATGATGCTTAAAGAGATATTCAATGTCTGATGTGTTATTGTTATCCATCTAACAATCCCTGCCCTTCTTTATGAGCCTTTCGAATAGTTCCCTCATCTTTATTGTTGAGTCTGTGATTGAAATTCAATACCTACCTGAGGGATCTTACAGATGTTGTATGAATGGGGACAGAGGAAGGCGTAGTCATTAATAAATCATGTCAACCCCTATTATTTCAGAGTGAGTCCAACATATTATGTGATTTGTTAAACCAAATTTTACTCCTGAACTAATTAGGCTTGCCTAAGGGGGTGAATACTTATGTAACAACCATATTTTAGTTATTTCATTTGTATTCATTTGTAATTATTATGCAGTATTTTGTGTAGATCAATGGAAAAAAAATACAATTGAATCTATTTCATTCCGACTTTGTAAAGCAACAAAATGTTTTAAAAAATCCAAGGGGGATGAATACTTACAGTGGGGAAAAAAAGTATTTAGTCAGCCACCAATTGTGCAAGTTCTCTCACTTAAAAAGATGAGAGAGGCCTGTAATTTTCATCATAGGTACACTTCAACTATGACAGACAAAATGAGGAAAAAAAATACAGAAAATCACATTGTAGGATTTTTAATGAATTTATTTGCAAATTATGGTGGAAAATAAGTATTTGGTCACATACAAACAAGCAAGATTTCTGGCTCTCACAGACCTGTAACTTCTTCTTTAAGAGGCTCCTCTGTCCTCCACTCATTACCTGTATTAATGGCACCTGTTTGAACTTGTTATCAGTATAAAAGACACCTGTCCACAACCTCAAACAGTCACACTCCAAACTCCACTATGGCCAAGACCAAAGAGCTGTCAAAGGACACCAGAAACAAAATTGTAGACCTGCACCAGGTTGGGAAGACTGAATCTGCAATAGGTAAGCAGCTTGGTTTGAAGAAATCAACTGTGGGAGCAATTATTAGGAAATGGAAGACATACAAGACCACTGATAATCTTCCTCGATCTGGGGCTCCACGCCAAGATCTCACCCGTGGGGTCAAAATGATCACAAGAACGGTGAGCAAAAATCCCAGAACCACACGGGGACCTAGTGAATGACCTGCAGAGAGCTGGGACCAAAGTAACAAAGCCTACCATCAGTAACACACTACGCCGCCAGGGACTCAAATCCTGCAGTGCCAGACGTGTCCCCTGCTTAAGCCAGTACATGTTCAGGCCCGTCTAAAGTTTGCTAGAGAGCATTTGGATGATCCAGATGAGGATTGGGAGAATGTCAGATGAAACCAAAATAGAACTTTTTGGTAAAAACTCAACTCGTCGTGTTTGGAGGACAAAGAATGCTGAGTTGCATCCAAAGAACACCATACCTACTGTGAAGCATGGGGGTGGAAACATCATGCTTTGGGCCTGTTTTTCTGCAAAGGGACCAGGACGACTGATCCGTGTAAAGGAAAGAATGAATGGGGCCATGTATCGTGAGATTTTGAGTGAAAACCTCCTTCCATCAGCAAGGGCATTGCAGATGAAACGTGGCTGGGTCTTTCAGCATGACAATGATCCCAAACACACCACCCGGGCAACGAAGGAGTGGCTTCGTGAAGCATTTCAAGGTCCTGGAGTGGCCTAGCCAGTCTCCAGATCTCAACCCCATAGAAAATCTTTGGAGGGAGTTGAAAGTCCGTGTTGCCCAGCGACAGCCCCAAAACATCACTGCTCTAGAGGAGATCTGCATGGAGGAATGGGCCAAAATATCAGCAACAGTGTGTGAAAACCTTGTGAAGACTTACAGAAAACATTTGACCTCTGTCATTGCCAACAAAGGGTATATAACAAAGTATTGAGATAAACTTTGTTATTGACCAAATACTTATTTTCCACCATAATTTGCAAATAAATTCATAAAAATCCTACAATGTGATTTTCTGGATTTTTTTCCTCATTTTGTCTGTCATAGTTGAAGTGTACCTATGATGAAAATTACAGGCCTCTCTCATCTTTTTAAGTGAGAGAACTTGCACAATTGGTGGCTGACTAAATACTTTTTTTCCCCACTGTATAATACCCACTGTATTGTATATAAATATTATATAATTGTGAAACCGTCAATTATGGACAATAACCGTGAACTTAAAATAATAATCGTCATAATAATCTTAATACATTCATTTTAGGATAAGGGGGGATTCAAATATATATAGTTTACCTAATAGAATTTTTCCTTTTTTAAATAAATTGGGAAATGTTGATTATCCAAATGTTCCAAGCGGTTGAGATAGGGCTGTGTTGTATTCATTAGGTATGTTGTAGCAAATTTTTATAGATGCATTATGATGCATTACAAGCTCCAAACATTTAAAAAAAAGAGTGATGACAATGAATCATTACCAAAAATTCCATGATCGTCACAGCCCTATCTGTAAGGCTATCCCTACCTGTCAGAATTTTTTCGATTCCCCTTAATTTATTTTATTTAATCTCTAACCCAGTCTTCCCTATATCCTGCAGGAATACCACATGGGACTCCCATGTATACTCATTCCAAAGCTTCAATTTGACTCCACTACAGAATCTCTCGCTTGGCCAATAGTTTCATCAACCTGGCAACCAAAAGTTGAATCACAGCTTCTAAAACGGGGCCTGCCCTACCTGGCTCAGTGCAGTTTTTGGATGGGGGGTCCAACAGAAGGTCTGTCTCATTGTCCCAGGACTCCTGTAGTAGCCTCCGACTCTCCCATCTGGCACCCTCCTCAGTAGTAAGGCTGGAGATGTCATAACCTGGAATGGAAAGAGAGAGCATTGTTAAGAGTTAAAATTACACTAACTTTTGCATACCATAAAAGAGTGGGCCACCAACAAAAATGTTAACAATGGAGCTATTGCTTTCCATGATAAACAACTGGATATATCTGTTGTGTGAGGCAAGATTGGAGATAGCTAGTTCATGGAATGTGTCACATAGGACACATAGCTCAGAGCTCACACAGAGCTCAGCCCAATTCTAATTATCAGATACCAGAACTCAGAAATTCAAATTCCAACCGATCATAGCTTGGTATGTCGGAATAAGATGAGACACTGTAGTTTTGAAATCATAAGGAGCGTTCCTACGACAACAGTCAGCAGTGGAATGCTCCAGAGGCCCTGGGGTGACCAATCCGGCGGCTCATTCATCTGCGTCACCATGTCCTCAAGCCACCGCCTCCAATTCAACGCAGCTCCCAAGATGCAACAGGGCATTACGATTTGGCGATGCCTGCTAATAATAGCCCTTACTATATTGATCATAACTGTGAATAAAAACAATCACAGCTTTGCTCGCCTGTCTACTGTAAATATTGAGGAGCAGGCGGATAGGATGAAGACACGTGGACACTGAGCAGGGAACCTAGGAAGGGTCCATGTTGTGTGACTGTAACCATAGATTATGAATACAGATCCTAGAAATAAATATAATGGAATATGTCTGTCCTTGTGTGTTTGTAAGACTGCAGAGCATTTCCTCTTTGTAGGACAATATTCTATTTTATGATCTGAAGTGTTTATTTCAACCTTGGTTATATCAGACTGCTCTCTCTCTCTCTCTCTCTCTCTCTCTCTCTCTCTCTCTCTCTCTCTCTCTCTCTCTCTCTCTCTCTCTCTCTCTCTCTCTCTCTCTCTCTCTCTCTCTCTCTCTCTCTGAGATCCTGAGCACTCTGGAGAAAGTTTACATCAAGAATCTTTCTGTACTCCGTTCATCTTTCCCTCGATCCTGACTAGTCTTCCAGTCGCTGCCGCTGAAAAAAATCCCCACAGCATGATGCTGCTACCACCACGTAGGGATGGTGCCAGGTTTCCTCCAGACGTGACAATTGGAATTCAGTCCAAAGAGATCAATCTTGGTTTCATCAGATCAGAGAATCTTGTTTCTCATGGTCTGAGAGTCCTTTAGCTGCCTTTTGGCAATCTCCAAGTGGGTTGTCTTGTGCCTTTTACTAAGGAGTGGCTTCCATCTGGGCACTACCATAAAGGCCTGATTGGTGGAGTGCTGCAGAGATGGTTGTCCTTCTGGAAGGTTTTCCCATCTCCACAGAGGAACTCTGGAGCTCTGTCAGAGTGACCATCGGGTTTTTTGTTCACCTCCCTGACCGAGGCCCTTCTCCCCCGATTGCTCAGTTTGGCTGGGCGACCAGCTCTAGGAAGAGTCTTGGTGGTTCCAAACTTCTTCCATTTAAGAATGATGGAGGCCACTGTGATCTTGGGGACCTTCAATGCTGCAGAAATGTTTTGGTACCTTTCCCCAGATCTGTGCCTCTACACAATCCTGTCTCGGCACTCTATGGACAATTCAATAGCAAAGGGTCTGAATACTTAAGTAAATAAGGTATTTCTGCTTTTTATTTTTTTATAAATGTGAAAAGATTGGTGAGGAAAATGTTTTATTTAATCCATTTTAGAATAAGGCTGTAACGTAACAACCTGTGGAACAAGTCAAGGGCTCTGAATACTTTCTGAATGTACAGTACACGGACACGCACACACACACATATGCACGCAAAACACTACATCTTGTGATTTTCTGTTGTGGAGTAGAGGCAGTAGAGGCCTGTTCAATGAGCCAGAATGCACCCAAGAGCTGGAGTTACTATGGAGATGTGTATAGGGCTGTAGCTGTGACCATACCATATTACAGCCAAACCAGCAGTCATGAGTCATGACTGCAGTAAAATTCCACATGACCATTTAGGTAATCTCCTTTTATGCACTCTGGACATGTGGTAGTAGTATCCAACTTGCTAACGATCATCAGGTCCTAATGGCCTGGTACTCAGGACTCTACTGTCCCTCTAACCACTCTGACATCAAGGAACGTCATGCACTTGGCCAGAAGATTCTGCATCTTTGTTGCATTCTTCACATCAAACACTTTTAAAACTCACCTCTCTATGATGATAATTTGAATAAAGAAGTATAACAGCAGGTTGAAACTGAGTGTAAAACATGGTTGTTATGGATGTTGTTTCAAAGCCTGACAACGAAATGGACAGCGCTTTCCAAAGTGATGATTTATTCAAAACCCCCGTACGCATATTAAACCTTATGCATATGTATCGGTTTATGAGCACACGCCCGAACACAAAAAAAGAGGAATACAAATTCTGATTGTGCCTAGGGTTACACATTTTGGGGAATATTCAGAGGTGGAAACTTTCCGTGCGAATTAACAGGAATATATGGGAATTATCGGGAATATATGGGAATTAACGGAAATATATGCACATTTATATTAATACCATTTAAATGTAGATGTTTTTTTGCGTTGGATATATTTACCATATCATATGGAGACAGAAACATAAACCTTTTACCTTATCATGAGTAGACATAATTGCAAATGATTAAATCCTTCCAATAGAAATAAAATATCCATCGCATCTCCCTAAAACGTTTTCAACATACATCTGTAAAATGATAGTCTAGAAACGAAAGCTTTGGTTGTCTTCCTCTCAGGCTTCCATGTTTTCTCCCTGGATCTCCTCAATGTCCACCTCTTCAACATCAGACTCTGAGGCCTCATCTTTAATGTCACTTTCCAACCTTGTTGAGGATGGCTCGTTGTCAGGCTCAAAAAGCCTCAAATTTGCCCGGACGGCCACCAATTTTTCAACCCTTGTATTGGTTAGCCTGGTGCGTGCTTTGGTGTGTGTGTACCCAAAGAAGGACCAGTTGCGCACTGAGGCGGCTGATGTTGGTGGGATTTGGAGGATGACGGAGGCAACGGGGAAAGAGCCTCTAATCCACAAAGACCCTTTCACTAGTTGGCTGATGAGATATGTTGGCACGACGGCCATATTGCATCTCCATTCCAAAGCCCTTGTTTGGATGTGTACTTCGCCCAGACTGCCAAGAACCTTGCCCTCATCCAGGCCAAGGTGGCGAGACACGGTAGTGTTAATTATTCCTTTCCCATGAACATTCGACCACTCACCAGAGATGATTGCAATACAGTCTGCTTTCTCTATGATTTGCTTGACCTTCACTTTAACTCTGTTGAACACTGCATCTAGCAAATGAGTAGATAAAGCATGTCTGGTTGGAGGGGTGTATGCTTGGCTAAGAACATTCAGAAATCTCTTCCAATACACATTGCATGTGAGCATCAGAGGTGAACCAGTTGCATACACAGCTCGAGCAAGACATTCATCAGCATTTCTCTGACTACGCTCCTCCATTGAGTCAAAAAAACTTCTGATTCCAGGAGGACCATGAGCTGTTGCTATGATAAGGTGTCTGACTCCTCATTTTCACCTCAAATAGAGGGACTTTTGTCAGAGGTTGCTTGTGGGGAGCGCTGAGGGAACTTCATGCACTTGGCCAGAAGATTCTGCATCTTTGTTGCATTCTTCACATATGATTTGGCACAGCATTTGCACATGTACACAGCTTTTCCTTCTACGTTAGCTGCAGTGAAATGTCTCCACACATCAGATAGTGCAGGTGGCATTTTCCTGTAAAGATTAGAAGAAAAAAAATAGTAAAAAAAAACACAATTCCATGTACAGCTAAATAGTTAAGCAGTTAGATTAAACAACTCCTTTGTAAGATAAATGTTTTAAAATGAAACATGTATGGAAACAGGTGAATTAACACTCCTCAGTTAGCAGGCTCAAGCAAGCTAAAATCCACATGGTAGCAAAAACTAACTAGCAGAAATTGTTAACAAGTTAGAAATGATTTAAACACACTTTGTTGTAGGCTACTATTTACTAGTTACCAAAAAATCATGTATGTCATATAAAATATATTCACCCCACCCAGTATTGTAATCAAAACTTACCAGAAAGCATGTAGTCCTTGGCTCAGACAGTGTAGTAGTGTGGGCTCAATAGCATCTCATTAGTGTGCAAGATCTTGAGAATCAGCTGTACATGTGATGGAAGAATGCACTGTGCATACAGAGGGTTGCAATTCCATTGAATTGGGGATAGTTTAATCAAAATATGCCACAAGACCTAGAATTGCCTTATGTGTATCCCACAAAAAAGGTTCACTGTTATAAGCTAACTTTTTTGATGAATTTAAGCTAAATTCTCAATATTGCCATTAAAAATTCTGAAAAATTCTGGAAATTTCCGGAAAGGTTTCCGATCCTTTGTAACCCTAATTGTACCGTTATACAATACATAGCATACAGCATATTACGCATGGCAGGAAAACATAAAACACAACTGATTTAAGATGTCTTTGGTACATAGTTGGTCTAGCCTATGCTCCAAAATTAGTGTGGACTGTATTATTATGCATACTGGATGGACTGGTTACCTTATGCTACACTCCAAAATGTCTATCCATGAGTCTGGGAGAGAACGTATAGCCCAAGGCGATGTGGTTGGTTCATGTTTATGAACCAACTGTCAATTACCGTGACACTGGCAATCTTTTGCATGACAACCGGCTGACAAAATTTCACAGGCCTAGATGTGACGTAATTGCCAATCCTGGGACCAGGGAGAGTAGTGATGACATCACGCACACGCACGCGCACGCACGCACGCACGCACGCACACACACACACACACACACACACACACACACACACACACACACACACACACACACACACACACAGTGCCCTGCTGCACATGGGGGCTGTGCTGAGAGAGTATTTATAGGCCACATCTTGGCAGAGAACAATAAAGCCTCACTCATCGTATCAGTTACATGGAAGGTTCTCTTTTAAACTAGACAGAGATATTTGCTATCATCAGACATGTGCTTAATAGTGATCTTTTAGTGTCTATGGACAACATCCGCCTACACAGCATACAGAGGAGTTTATATAAGGCACATTCATACCTTAGCCCAGGGCTATGGGATATTTTAGCCCGTGGCTAAGTGAGTGCTCACACCTGCACATTCTAAAGTGGGCTAGCACCAAACTTAGCCAAGGGCTAGCTGGCTCTGCACCGGACTTTTAGGGTCTAGCCCCAGAGCCAAAATAGCCTAGAATGCTCACTGTCCAATTACAAAAGCTCGATTTAGGACAGCATGGTCACCACAGAGCGTGCCGACAGGCTGTGTGAAGGCAAAGCTTCTGAAAGCCTGGCGAATAGGACCATCACGGAAGATGAAAAGAGGCAGCTGCTGTCTGTGTTGCTCTTTTTCTCCAAATTGTAAAAGCAAGCAGAGCATAAACTGGCTACTCTTTAGTTGACTTATATAGAGGACAAGTTAACTGCTGTTTGACAGAAAAAAAGTATGTATTCCAAGTGCTGAGCTAGTAGTGTAACTGACATGTCATGTGAGCTAATGTTTCATCCCCTTTCGACTGAAGTGAATTAACTACTAGCAGCTAGTTAGCTAGCTAGTAGCTACCACAGCCACTTCAGCTCTAGCTAGCTTCTAGCTATCTGTCAGGTAGCAGTATCTAACAGCTGTTGTGTATATGGAAATGTTTTGTAGACTTTGTTTTGTCCCGTTTCAACAGAAGAAAATTTGATGAAGTACCATTAGCTAGAGCTAGCCAAAAGACTGATACTCTCACGTTTATTCAGGGCAATGTGAGTTTTTATTGTTCAGTATATCAATGTAACATTATTGATCTGTCCGTTTCCCTACATAATTCCTTACTTTTCACACTGACATGGTATTAACAGGTTACAGGCGTCACTGTCATGGTGCACAGTCAGTTCACACCACTATACTCATCATGTCTTAGCAGGATCAGATAGTGACAGGTGTCCCTGCAGGGTCAGACAGCCAGAGAAAAGCAGTCTATGGAGCTCAAGTGAATTTTGCAGTATATTATAACAATCAGTGAATGGATACAAAGTTCCATCTTGAGTTGAAGGGTAGGCTACAGTCAGGGATCTGGGAATAATGGTCATTTCAATTATTGAACCATTGATTCTATTCATGGCTAATATAATGTATGAATGTACACCAAGGTAATTATTTGTCATGCCTCATCTGAGCAGGATCAGATAGTGACAGGGGTATCATCAGGGTCTGGCAACCAGGGAAGACCAGTCTGTGACAGCGCAGAGTGGGATTTTTGCCTATATAACACTTGATTCTCTCTGTGCAGCAAACACTGGACAAGCAAGAAGCTTCAAAGATTGAAACTATTTTAAGGCTTTCTGACAAACCTCTAAAGTTGATTGATAGGCTTATCCAGATGACACATGTCAAACAAAACTGCGAGGAAGACCTGGGAGACGCTATTGACGATGATAAATGGATAGAGATATGTTAGAATGCCCAGTCATGTTCATATCATCTCAGACATAAATTACTGTAGTTTAAGACCATCCATAGAAGATACAATATGCCAATGACACTGAATATCATGCACTCAGAAACTGTACTCTTCTGCTGGAGGTGTAAAGCACAAAATGGGACATATTTGCATAAGTCATGGTCTTGTGAAGGCTGGCGCAATTCTGGCAAAGAGTATGTTATTTTATGTCAGCATGTCTTACAGACTCTCCCTTCTCCTTATTTTTGTTTGCTTGTTAATGTTGATACTGGAGACTGTTATCAGAAGAAACTGTGTAACCTAGAAGTTATAGCGGCTAAGAAATCCATGCTATTAATTGGAAGGTTGGTTATCCTAAAACTATGGATGGAAGAAATGTCAAGTTATCTACAGTGCATTCGGAAAGTATTCAGACCCCTTGACTTTTTTCACATTTTGTTATGTTATTTTTTCCCCTCATCATTCTGCACACAATACCTCATAATGACAAATCGGAAACAGGTTTTTAGACATTTTAGCAAATGTATAAAAAAAACTGAAATACCTTATTTACCTAAGTACTGGTACCCTTTGCTTTGAGACTCGAAATTGAGCTCAAGTGCATCCTGTTTCCATTCATAATCCTTGAGATGTTTCTACATCTTGATTGGAGTCCACCTGTGGTAAATTCTATTGATTGTACATGATTTGGAAAGGCACACACCTGTCTATTTAAGGCCCCACAGTTGACAGTGCATGTTTGAGCAAGAACCAAGCCGAGACAGGGCTGTGTGGAGGCACAGATCTGGGAAAGGTCCCCAAGAACACAGTGGCCTCCATCATTCTTAATTGGAAAAAGTTTGAAACAAGACTCTTCCTAGAGCTGGCCACCTGGCCAAACTGAGCAATCGGGGGAGAAGGGCCTTGGTCAGGGAGGTGAGTTCCTCCAGAGTTCCTTTGTGGAGATGGGACAACTTTCCAGAAGGACAATCATCTCTGCAGCACTCCACCAATCAGGCCTTTATGGTAGAGTGGACAGACAGAAGGCACTCCTCAGTAAAAGACACAGCCCACTCTTAGACCATGAGAAACAAGATTCTCTGGTCTGATGAAACCAAGATTCAACTATTTGGCCTGAATGCCAAGCGACACATCTGGAGGAAACCTGGCACCATCCCTACGGTGAAGCATGGCTGTGGCAGCATCATGCTGTGTGGATGTTTTTCAGCGGCAGGGACTGGGAGACTAGTCAGGATCGTGGGAAAGATGAACGTCTCCAAGTACAGAGAGAACCTTGATGAAAACCAGCTCCAGAGTGCTCAGGACCTCAGACTGGGGCGAAGGTTCATCTTCCAACAGGACAACGAACCTAAGCACACGACCAAGACAACGCAGGAGTGGCTTGGGGACAAGTCTCTGAATGTCCTTGAGTGGCCCAGCCAGAGCCCGGACTTGAACCCGATCAAACATCGCTGGAGAGAACTGAAAATAGGTGTGTACTGACACTCTCTGTCCAACCTGACAGAGCATGAGAGGATCTGCAGAGAAGAATGTGATAAACTCCCCAAATACAGATGTGCCAAGCTTAAAGCATCATACCCAAGAAGTTTAGAGGCTGTAATTGCTTCCAAAGGTGATTCAACAAAGTACTGAGTAAAGGGTCTGAATACTGATATTTATATTTTTTTATTTTTCATAAATGTGCAACAATTTCAAAGAAAACTGCTTTGTAACTATGGAATATTGTGTGTAGATTGATGAGGAGAAAAAAACTATTTCATCCATTTTAGAATAAGGTTGTAACATAACAATATGGAAAAAGTCAAGGGGTCTGAATACTTTTCGAATGCACTGTATCACTAGATTTGTTTTATTACAATATTAAGGGTATACTGTGCAACTTTCATAAGGTCTGGGTGCCTTATGTGGAATACTGTATGACAAAAGGAGTCTGTATTGAAAAATGCCCACATCAGGGGATACACTACATAAACAAAGATATGTGGACACCTCTTCAAATTTGTGTATTTGGCTATTTCAGCCACACCTGTTGCTGTCAGGTGTATAAAATTGAGCACGAAGCCATGCAATCTCCATAGACAAACATTGGCAGTAGAACAGCCTTACTTAAGGGCTCAGTGACTTTCAATGTGGCACCGTCAGAGGATGCCACCTTTCCTACAAGTCAGTTCATCAAATTTTCGGCCCAGCTAGAGCTGCCCTGCTCAACTGTAAGTGATGTTATTGTGAAGTGGAAAAGTCTAGCAGCAACAATGGATCAGCCACGAAGTGGTAGTCCACAACAGGTTAACAGAACGGGATTGCAGAGTGCTGAAGCTCGTAGCAGCCGCACACAAGCCTAAGATCACCATGAGCAATGCCAGGCATCGGCTGGAGTGGTGTAAAGTTCCCTGCATTGGACTCTGGAGCAGTGGAAACGTGTTCTCAGGAGTGATGAATCACGCTTCACCATCTAGCAGTCCCAGGGACAAATCTGGTTTTGGGGCTCTTATTCATGATTCGGTGCTAGACCCCTTCGTTCCAGTGAAGGGAAACCGTTTCAACCTGCTGTTGAACTTTCTTCAAATTGGTCATCACAGTGAGGTGAGTTATAAAAGTATGATATGCCGACTGTTTTGATGATAAGAGTTTTATGTGATTTTCGATTGCATTTGCATTGATGTCAGAGTGGTTAGAGGGACAATAGCGCCCTGAGAACCAGACCAATAGGCCCTGATGGTAGTTAGTAAATTGGGTACTACCAAAGCATATCCAGAGTACATAAAAGGAGATTACTGTGACTCAACGGTCACATGGAATTTTACTGCGGTCATGACTCAGGAATGCCGGTGTGGTGGTAATATGGTCACCGCAACAGCCCTAGTATGAGATAGAACGTTGTGTGGAGAAAGTGGAGTTACAAACAGACTGTACTAAACAAGTGAAATGCCTTACTTGTGATTAAATGTTTTCCACACACATAGCGACTATATATTTTGTCTACCTGGACACCGTGTCCTCACATTTCCCACTCTCCCACAATGAATAGCCTGACGCCGCAGGGCTCTTCTCACAGGCTCTATTTCCCTATGTGGGAGTATTGCGAAACATAGGTCGGGATTGTTTACCTGGCTACATGTACACTACCGTTCAAAGGTTTGGGGTCCTTGTTTTTGAAAGAAAAGCACATTTATTAAATAACATCAAATTGATCAGAAATACATTGGTAATGTTGTAAATGACTATTGTAGCTGGAAATGGCTGATATTTAATGGCATATCTACATAGGCGTACAGAGGCCCATTGCCAGCAACTATCACTCCTGTGTTCCAATGGCACGTTGTGTTAGCTAATCCAAGTTAATCATTTTAAAAGGATAATTGATCATTAGAAAACCCTTTTGCAATTATGTTAGCACAGCTGAAAACTGTTGTTCTGATTAAAGAAGCAATAAAACTGGCCTTTTTTTAGACTAGTTGAGTATCTGGAGCATCAGCATTTGGGGGTTTGATTACAGGCTCAAAATGGCCAGAAACAAAGACCTTTCTTCTGAAACTCGTCAGTCTATTCTTGTTCTGAGAAATGAAGGCTATTCCACGCGAGAAATTGCCAAGAAACTGAAGATCTCGTACACGGCTGTGTACTACTCCCTTCACAGAAGAGCGCAAACTGGCTCTAACTAGAATAGAAAGAGGAGAGGGAGGCCCCCGGTGCACAACTGAGCAAGAGGACAAATACATTAGAGTGTCTAGTTTGAAACAGTTGCCTCACAAGTCCTCAACTGGCAGCTTCATTAAATTGTCACGGTTCATGAATTCACCGGCTCACTCTGTGTGTGTGTGTGTGTGTGTGTGAGTGTGGGTGTGGCCGCTGATTACTACCCTGCTCGTTATCAGCTCCAGCTGACACTCATTGTCTGTGCCTATTTATACTCGTTGTCTTGGTCTGGTGTTTGTCAGTTCGTTGTCTTGTTTCCCTGTCAGTGTGTTTCTCTCCAGGCCGAGTTCTGTGTCTCCTATGGTTCTGTTCTCTGTTGGACTCTACGTTCGCTCTCTCTCCGGTGGAGGATTCTATGCTGGGCACGCTCAGGATTGACAGTCTGGGAATTCCTCTTCGCTCTCGGACCTATACAGAGGATTGGGTCTCCCCGGCAGTCTCTGCGCTACTTAAGCCCGGACCCTTCGCTGTA
Source organism: Brachymystax lenok tsinlingensis (assembly GCA_030435695.1). Lineage (NCBI taxonomy): Eukaryota > Metazoa > Chordata > Actinopteri > Salmoniformes > Salmonidae > Brachymystax > Brachymystax lenok. The sequence goes on from CM059780.1 coordinate 43,583,193, forward strand.
CTTCTACTTCACCTGAACCTGTTACATTCTCTCCTGGATTTCTACAATAAATGTTGAACTTTACTCGCTACTGAATCCTCCGTTATTTCACGTGACATAAATAGTACCCGCAAAACACCAGTCTCAACGTCAACAGTGAAGAGGCGACTCCGGGATGCTGGTTCTCTGTCCAGTGTTTGTGTTCCTTTGCCCATCTTACATTTTTCTTCTTATTGGCCAGTCTGAGACAAGGCTTTTTCTTTGCAACTCTGCCTCTTCACTGTTTGTCACGTTGGTATGGAGATATTCGGGAGACAGACGCAGAGTTGCGTGATAGGCCATGTAAATCAAAGGGCCCATATATACAAATACTAATTAGTGGGAATAGGGGACAGGTGTGCGTGATGAAATCCGTGATGGGATCCGTGACAGTACCCTCCCCCCTGACGACACCGGCTTTGAGGTCGATCACAGGAACGCAGTGCGGGTCGATCAGGACCCGATGCAGCTGCCGAAGTTGCGTCGTCGTCGGACGGGCCCGTTGCCGCTGCCAAAGTTGTGGCGGCATTGGACGGACCAGTAGCAGTGGCGTCAGAAGGCCCGGTTGTGGTGGCGTCAGACGGGCCAGTTGTGGCTGCTGAAGTTGCGTTGTCGGACGGACCTGTTGTGGTGACGTCGGACAACGCAGTTGCAGCTGCCGAAGTTACGGCGGCGCCAGACGGACCAGTCGCAGCGTCGTCGGACGGGCCATTCCCGCTGTCTCCTTCAAAGGCGATTATTCTGTCACGCTGGTAACAATGATTCGGGAGAGAGGCGCAGGAATGCGTAATATTTGTTTTTATTATACCCCAAATTACGGCCTGTCGTGTAAGGGCACAGGGACGAAGGCCAATCAAACACGTACACATAACACAGGGTTGAAACCCAAACAAAAGAGCGAGGAGTACCTCAAATAAATACACAAGCGCACAATGAATAACACACGAAAGGGCACAAATGGCAAAAACAAACAAAACAGGTACTCACACGCACCAACAGACATTGGAACAATAATCGACAAGACCATGGAAACCATTTTATGTTTGAGGCTTTAATGAGCCGGACAAACTTCTCTCTTTGAGGAGAGCCCACGCACTTCACCAATGTTTGCGCAGATAAAGTCTACAGACATTTGTGCAGTCTTAAACGAATTGGAACATTTTCTGTCTGGGGACATATGTGTATTCCTATTAAAGTAAGTTCCTTATTTTCTGAATATTGTTTTGTCATTTCTACTGTAGGTGCATACAGTACAGTATGTATGTATGTATGTATGAATGTACAGTTGAAGTCTGAAGTTTACATGCACCTTAGCCAAATACATTTAAACTCGACAGAGCTGGTGTAACTGAGTCAGGTTTGTAGGCCTCCTTGCTCGCACAAGCTTTTTCAGTTCTGCCCACAAATGTTCTATGGTATTAAGGTCAGGGCTTTGTGATGGCCACTCCAATACCTTGACTTTGTTGTCCTTAAGCCATTTTGCCACAACTTTGGAAGTATGCTTGGGGTCATTGTCCATTTGGAAAACCCATTTGCGACCAAGTTTTAACTTCCTGACTGATGTCTTGAGATATTTCTTCAATATATCCACATAATTTTCCTTGCCTCATGATGCCATCTATTTTGTGAAGTGCACCAGTCCCTCCTGCAGCAAAGCACCCCCAGAACATGATGCTGCCACCCCCGTGCTTCCCGGTTGGGATGGTGTTCTTCGGCTTGCAAGCCTCCCCCTTTTTCCTCCAAACATAACGATGGTCATTATGGCCGAACTGTTCTATTTTCGTTTCATCAGACCAGAAGACATTTCTCCAAAAAGTACGATCTTTGTCCCCATGTGCAGTTGCAAACCGTAGTCTGGCTTTTTTATGCCGGTTTTGGAGCAGTGACTTCTTCCTTGCTGAGAAGCCTTTCAGGTTATGTCGATGTAGGACTTGTGTTACTGTGGATATAGATACTTTTGTACCTGTTTCCTCTAGCATCTTCACAAGATCCTTTGCTGTTGTTCTGGAATTGATTTTCACTTTTTGCACCAAAGTACGTTCATCTCTAGGAGACAGAATGCATCTCCTTCCTGAGCGGTATGACGGCTGCGTGGTCCCATGGTGTTTATACTTGCGTACTATTGTTTGTACAGATTAACATGGTACCGTCAGGCATTTGGAAATTGCTCCCAAGGATGAACCAGACATGTGGAGGCCTACAATTTTTTTTCTGAGGTCTTGGCTGATTTCTTTTGATTTTCCCATGATGTCAAGCAAAGAGGCACTGAGTTTGAAGGTAGGCCTTGAAATACATCCACAGGTACACCTCCAATTGACTCAAATTATGTCAATTAGCCTGTCAGAAGCTTCTAAAGCCATGACATCATTTTCGGGAAATTTCAAAGCTGTTTAAAGGCACGGTCAACTTAGTGTATGTAAACTTCTGACCCACTGGAATAGTGATACAGTGAATTATAAGTGAAATAATTTGTCTGTAAACAATTTTGGAAAGAATTACTTGTGCCATACACAAAGTAGAAGTCCTAACCGACTTGCCAAAACTATAGTTTGTTAACAAGAAATGTGTGTAGTGGTTGAAAACGAGTTTTAATGACTCTAACCTAAGTGTATGTAAACTTCCGACTTGAACTGTATTATAGTTTATAATATTGTCAGAAAGTCGTTTTTATTGCAAGTTAAAGCAAACTGTTAAGGTAGCTAACACTAGCTGGCTGGTTCGCTACCAAACGTTACGTGTATGATCTGTGTAGTAATATTATTCATTCCTCAGAGAGCTTTTTGCATTGCTAGTTATAGCCTAATGTTAGCTAGCTAGCTAACATTGAACCTAGTTGGTTAGCTTTAGCTACCTGCGGATTCATGCATGGTGCATGGTATTTTGAGTTGGGATTATGGTTCATTGTTTAGCTAGCTAGCTACGTGTCTAAATAAAAGACTCCACTATGCAAGTAACCATTTCACTGTACCGTTTACACCTTCTGTATTATGTGCATGTAACAAATAAACATATATTTCATTTGATATAGTGTGTGTTCACCAGAGACGGTAAGGACTAGATAAAGTGTATTTTTACTACTACTTTTTTGCTACTACTTTCACCACTTTTAGTCTTGAAATCTTTGGTTGTTTACTACACTACCATATTCACTCTGTTTAGCACATGGCCTCACATGTGAATCCTTAAAGAGATGGGTGGGGCTAAGGCTTAAGAGAGTGTGAACCATGCTGAATGGGTGTAGACAAAGAAGAGCTCTCCAGTAGGTTTACCTAAAAATTCACATGCCATTTTCCCAAAAGTGAGGTTACAAGTTTATCAACTTTCAAAGCAGAATTACTTTCCCATTGTTCCTCAACTGCAGTGTATGAGTTACAATTTTCTAGCTCTGAGTCTCTACTTCATCCAATGTAAAAAAAAAAAAACATAAAAAATGTTGCTACATAGGATCGAATCCAGGTGGTGGGTCACATTTTACATTTAGTAGATACTCTTATCCAAAGCAACTTACAGTAGTGAGCAATGTTCCCTCAATTTCTTTTTGGCACTGACCAAATTTCAGGTCTGCCTACAGTACAAACTTGAAGGTTGTGAAAATTCTGTGCAACTTCCAGCATGCATTTACTGTAAACACTGAGGCTATACACGCTTTAAGTTACAGTTTCAGACAGTAGTCAAGTAGGCTACTGTGGCTTTTTCATCATAGTCAGCCAACCGGAGTGGCCTACCATCAAAACAAAATGCATCCCATAACATTTTAACATGGAAATAGCTGTTCTATCATTCAGCCTACGGTAGCAGCCAAAGTGTGGTGTTCAATCTAGGCCTAGAGTACATTCCATGAGACTTCTGAAAAAAACATGCAGGGCCTGACATTAACATGCTTATCCACTTGTCCTTCAGACAAGAAGGTGACTGAAAATGTTGTTGTGTTGTTTGACGCAAGAAACCACTTTACAAAATAAAATGCATTATTATTTCCATACTATTATTACAGAGAATCAGACAAATGATGCTACCCTCTGCCTATTGGCTACTTAACTTATTCAAGCCTGTCTCAAAATACAACACTGTCCCTTTAAGACAAAAAAAAGCAATTTACCCGACTTGCTTTTCAAAGATGTCTAGAACACGTTTTGTGCTCTTGTAGGAAGCAATCACTCCCCAATCACGCCTACAACATAATCTCTTGCATAGTTTTGCATGCTTCATTTTGTTTCAGTATGTTGCATTGAAAGTGGCTATTATTGCTGTGATTCGATCACAATTCCCACAGTAAAGGGAAACATTGATAGTGTTAAGGTGGAAAACTCTAGAAAGTTGAGTGAAGTTCAATCTCCTGTTTCACTACGCAGGCTGATATTACTTCTGTGCAGCAGCTGTGCTCCAGCACAGCATAGAGGGAACATTGTTAGGGAGTGCATACATTTCTTTTTACTTTTTCATACTGGTACCACTTGAGAGTTAACCCCACAACCCTGGTGTTGCAAGACCCATGCTTTACCAACTGAGCCACAGGAATAGCCACAACCTAGCCTGATTGGTAAACCGCAACCTAGCATCGCCGAGAAACAGACTTCCCTATTATGGTAACCTGATAAATTCTATGGACAAAAGTAGCTATAGGGGTGGAGACCCGGGTTAAATCAGTGACTCCTCACAACACATGAAATCAATCGAAGGCCATGCTTGGGCAGAGTTTAACACGCAGGAGGGTTCTTGAAATGTATCATCCAATAAATATTTTGTCGCTGGAAGTCAGCGGGCCAACGAGCGAGTTTGTTTTGCATGACCCGGTGCCTCAGGTAAGCAGTTTGTACATTTTAGACCATTCCATTGGTTGTTAAGTGAAATCTACACCCACGCGGGGCACCGGGCCATGCAAAACGAACTTGGCCATTCAAACCGTTTCGGATAATCCAAAATTCTCTGGACCTCCAAAGGAGGCGTGACAACAATGTTTTTGGAGGTATGGCAACGCGAGACAAACAACAACCTAAGTCTCAATGGAATGGACAGGTTTTCCTGCTTCTTTTTCATTATGAAGTTATGGGAAGTTTGTAAATATAATGTTGTTAATATTGCCAGTTGCATCTGTAGACCACCACCTACAAAAGTAAATAAAAGCACAACTTCTGCACCGGATCCTGCCTGTCTCCTGCAACATTTCTGCTCTTACAACTGTTACAAGGTCCCCATTTCACAGTGTGAATAAAGGTAAGGAGGTGACCAAATGAATACAGGTGGTGCTACATTTGCCTGTTTGCTGATTTCATAATGCAAGCATGTGCTGAACCTACAGGTCTTTCCCAATAGGAATCTGGGGCAGCTGTGTGTGTACTATTTGTGTCAGCAGGCAAGCTGTACGTGTTCTCCCTCTGTGCTTTGTGACCATTGTCTGACTGATCGTCTCACTTTACTTTCGCACACGCGCACACACACGCACACAAACAGACATGTCTCAGATCTCTATAGTGTCCCCACTCAGCCCTATAGGTTCAGACTGACCCCATAACGACAGTCGCCCGGTGCCCCCTGTCCATGGCAACCATGTTCTGTATATGTTTGATGGGACATTGATGGAATATTTTCCTAACCGTCAAAAAACTTGACACATGAATGTTCTTCCATTGTCCCATGAAACATTTTTAGAACATTAATATTGGATATTCTGAGAACATGGTAACCACGATCTGGGTATGTTCTGTTTTCCTAACTCTAATGCTATAATGTACTAAAAAGGTTCTTAGAAGATTTTTGCTAACATAGATAGAATGTTCCCCTAACTAACAGAAAACTGGACATTCAAACAGGGTAAGTTTACAAAAATTTTCTCTCTCCCTAGAATTGTTAGCTGGGGACATGTACTGTATGCAGCTTTTCTCTAATAATTACACATCACCCCTTGTTACTGTTGCCAAGTCAATCAAAGTCCTGGATGGTGAACCACTGATCCATTCATAGCTCCTTGTCTGTTGGCAAGGTTGAGGTACTCACACAGTGCTTTTAACATGCAGTGTATTAAGCCATCACATTTTACATACTTTAACACACATGACCACATTGTGCATGTTCATTTATACAGTAATTATTATTCATCATGTCCTCACCTGGGATTTGAACTCAGAACCTCTCAGTTCACGGTACTCGTCTTCCTGCTAATCTGACTATTGTCCACATTGATTTTATTTAGGCCGACTTATTTCAGGAATTTAAGGACTTTCAGTATAGTTGCTTGACGTTGGTGAGGCATGTTAACCGGTTTTAATTAAACTACTGAATCACTATGATCAATAAAAGTGTTTCCTGAGTGTAATTTTAACAGAGCTGAGATTTAATTCAAAGTGCATTCACCCAATTGCTTACAGCCTTACACCTATCAAGTTGTTTCAGATCTACACAAGTGCCTGGGGAAGAGGAGGTAAGGTTTCTTCTGGACAGGACAGGGCCTAACTCATAGAGATAGATAGGGGACACATCATGGATATAACCCGTTTTAGCATCGACATTGCCATTGAGGGCTTGCACCATTTTAAAGTAATCTACTGGATGGGGATTCCTATGAGTTGGGAGCAATCAGCCAATGAAGAAGAAGAACATGTACTACTTTAAAATGGAGATAGCCAAAATGGCACTGCCCATGCTGTCACAGACGCTATAATGTCACAGAAACAAAGATGAGTCCTCTATCTATCTTTATGGCCTAACTTTACTGTAGGTGTGTTGTAACTGTTGCCAAATAACAAGGCGTAATGTGCAATGACGTTTGGGGGGAGAACATTTATTTGGGACCATTGGGCGACGTCCTGACATCTGATACACAGAAATGTTCCTGCAACGTTCCAATGAAAGATTAATTATAGAACATTAATATCTTATGTTCTGAGAACATGGCAACCATTTTTCTGTGTATGTTTGGTGGACGTTGATGGAATATTTTCCTAACCCACAGAAACCTAGACACATGAATGTTCTTGCAACATTCCCATGAAACATGTCTAAAACATTAATATCTTAAGTTCTGAGAACATGGCAAACACGTTCTGGGTAAGTTCTATTTGACATTAAGGTAATGGCCACTTGGAAACATTGCACATCGTGGGAACATTCCAATGAAAAGGTTAGTTACTGACCTAACGAGACTCTTAAGGAAAGGTTCTCTAAAGTTGTCAGAACGTTTGATGATAGCTGGGTCCCTGGAGAGAGGAAAATCAGGGAAGGGGCACGTGCCATGTAGCCTACTGCATGTCTCTGATGTATGCTACATGTGATATGACCTCTTTACTACAACTGCATGCATCTGTAACATGCTAAGCACATACAACATGTTTCCATTGGCCCAGTTGGTTGAAGCAGAGTCAAAGGCTCCAAGGCTACTAACTATGTGTTGTTCATTGTGTACAATATGTCCCTTTAAATAAAAGCCTAACTGTCTGTATTGTTCACTTAAAAGATCAACACACTTACTGTGTGTGATAGATGTATGCAACATCTGCAACAAGCTATGAGCAATACACATGATACACCTGATATCCTGATGCCTAGTCACCATACCCCTATATATACTGAACAAAAATATAAACACCACATTTAAAGTGTTGGTCCCATGTTCCATGAACTAAAATAAAAAATGTACATTCCTGTTAGTGAGCATTTCTCCTTTGCCAAGATAATCCATCCACCTGACAGGTGTGGCATATCAAGAAGCTGATTAAACAGTATGATCATTACACAGGTGCACCTTGTGCTGAGGACAATAAAAGGCCACTCTAAAATATGCAGTTTTGTCACACAACACAATGCCACAGATGTCTCAAGTTTTGAAAACTGTCTCAAACCGTCTCAGGGAAGCTCATCTGCGTGCTCGTCGTCCTCACCAGGATCTTGACCTGACTCCAGTTTGGTGTCGTAACCGACTTCAGCGGGTAGGTGTTCACCTTCGATGGCCACTGGCACGCTGGAGAAGTGTGCTCTTCATGGATGAATTCCGGTTTCAACTGTACCGGGCAGATGGCAGACAACAGGTATAGTGTCGTGTGGGCGAGCAGTTTGCTGTCAAAATTGTGAACAGAGTGGCCCATGGTGGCAGTGGGGTTATGATATGGGCAGGCATAAGCCACGGACATCGAACATCATTGAATTTTATTAACGGCAATTTGAATGCACAGAGAAACCATGATGATATCCTAAGGCCCATTGTCATGCCTTTCACCTCATGTTTCAGCTTGATAATGCATGGCCCCATGTAGCAGTTCCCGCCAATATCCAGGAACTTTGCACAGGAGTGGGACAATGTTCCACAGGCCACAATCAACAGCCTGATCAACTCTATGCGAAGGAGATGTGTTGCGCTGCATGTGGCAAATGGTGGTCACACAATGTGCCTGACTAGTTTTCTGATCCATGCCCCTACCTTTCTTTTAAGGTATCTGTGACCAACAGACGCATATCTGTATTCCCAGTCATGTGAAATCCATAGAGTAGGGCCTAATGAATTTATTTCAATTGACTGATTTCCTTATATGAACTGTAACTCAGTCAAATCTTTGACATTATTGCATGTTGCATTTATATTTTTGTTCAGTGTATATCTACCTCTATCACTCCTGTATCCCTGCACATTGTAAATATGATATTGGAACTGACCCTGTATATAAACTCAACAAAAAAAGAAATGTTCAGCAAACTTAACATGTGTAAATATTTCTATGAACATAACAAGATTCAATAACTGAGACATAAATTGAACACGTTCCACAGACATGTGACTAACAGAAATTAAATAATGTGTCCCTGAACAAAGGGGGGGTCAAAATCAAAAGTAACAGTCAGTATCTGGTGTGGCCACCAGCTGCATTAAGTACTGCAGTGCATCTTCTCCTCATAGACTGCACCAGATTTGCCAGTTCTTGCTGTGAGATGTTACCCCACTCTTCCACCAAGGCACCTGCAAGAACTCCCGGACATTTCTGGGGGGAATGGCCCTAGCCCTCACCCTCCGATCTAACAGGTCCCAGACATGCTCAATGGGATTGAGATCCGGGCTCTTCGCTGGCCATGGCAGAACACTGACATTCCTGTCTTGCTGGAAATCAGTCATACTGCTCGTTCTGTGCGTGGTGGCATTGTCATGCTGGAGGGTCATGTCAGGATGAGCCTGCAGGAAGTGTACCACATGAGGGAGGAGGATGTCTTCCCTGTAATGCACAGCGTTGAGATTGCCTGCAATGACAACAAGCTCAGTCCGATGATGCTGTGACACACTGCCCCAGACCATGATGGACCCTCCACCTCCAAATCGATCCCACTCCAGAGTACAGGCCTCAGTGAAACGCTCGTTCCTTCCGACGATAAATGCGAATCCGACCATCACCCCTGGTGAGACAAAACCGCGACTCGTCAGTGAAGAGCACTTTTTGCCAGTCCTCTCTGGTCCAGCGACGGTGGCGTTTTGCTGAGTTTAGCTTCTTATTTTCTCGTGTTCTTCTTATTTTAATTTCTGTTTCTGGTTTTGTTCTACCTCAAGTTATTTTATTGCTACATTGATATTGATTACTGCATTGTTGGGTTTGGAGCTTGCAAGAAAGGCATTTTACTGTACTTGTGCACGTGACATAAAAAAAAACATGAAACTAAACTTGAACTTGAAAATAAAAACATTGCTCTTAACAGGCTACATGGCTCACTGTATGTCTCTAGGAATCGTCAGCACCCGTTGCTCACAATTTCTCCATCAATAAATAATTTTGTGCTTAAAGGGACAATCCACCCCCAGAAATAAAAATCATGAAACTCCTGTCAATTTGGTGAAAGCCAATGTTCTGTCAGCGGGTAAAATACAACTTTTTACCATGAGTTAACTTCTAAGTGGCCCATCTGTGAAAATCAGGAAATCGTGTAGGAACACGTCATAGCTACACAATTCTCGTCACTGGAGATTGGGGATAACACACTATCACATTTCATAAGGCTTTTATAAAAATTACCTGCAATCCAGATCGCCAAATCAGCAAATAGATGGCATGGGCATACTTGTCTAGAACACATCCATCCGTTTATTTCACTTAGATTTGCTCAGTCTAAACAGTGTACCAAATTATTCAACTCCATTTTACCTTTAAGGACCATGTATCAATGCACCCTGTCTCTGTGGGAAAGCTATATATACAGAAAGGAGGATAACGAATAAATGCCCCACCCAACTGACTTTCGACCCATTGCATTCACGTTGTCATGCTGCGTCACATGGTTGCTAAGCGTCACATAATTCCTTCTCAAAGTCACGGTATGAGTCAAGAAAGTCACGATTCCAAAGATATACGATATTACAGAGAACAAGTTCATTATCTCACATCTTGGAAAATATTTGCAATGATGTTCTTCTTGGTCACAAAATGTATGCTAATGTTCAGTTTCTGAGCTAGCGCCCAACTGACTCCCATTCACTCCTTGAAGGAGAGCTCTCCTTGTCTCAGAATCACCCAGAATTCACCGCATGACTCATTGAAGACTTATGGGCAACGTACACAATAGGCGTTAATACGATTCTAATGGAGTTTCCCATCTCCTCAAAACTATTACTGTGAGAAAGCAACGTTACTCTGCTCTCACTCTGGGCAGAGCCGCTGTTTATAGCTCAGTGGCAGATAAGGAACTGCAAGTTGAACTTGGCGAGTAAGACTCCTAAATTGATAGTGCAGTTTGTTTAGGTGATTTTACAACTAGCTAGCTACTTCACATGCTGATATTGACTTTAGTATTATTGTGTGTAGCTAACCAGCAAGCCCAGAGAGAGAGAGAGCATTGCATTGTGGGTTTTGTAGTACACTTGAACTGCAACAGATTTCCAAAAAACGAGTTTCAACCAACCTTGTTATAACGACAAAATGTTCACAAAAAATATTGTTTTCACATATTAGTGTTATTTAGCACTATTTCATGTTAGGAATTTCGTGGTTTGGCATGGATTATCCCATTAAGTGGAATGAAGGACCTTGGAAAAAAATTCCACAAGTGTCTTCTAGGCCACCTCAGCCTTAAATGATTTCACTACAGGTGGCCGAGGATGAGCCTGAACACACACAAAAAAAACACATCACATCAACAGTGGGTAAAAAATTAAGGCCCATCTGAGGGCTTCGATAATTGGCAGATTACGAGTATGACAGTTCATTAATGGGTATGTTAATAGGCTTGTTAGCTGAAGGTGCCAGGAGCCCTCCCACTGTGTGTGAGAGTTTGTTGTCAGTTTGAAGGTTTTCGAACGGTCATCTATCTCTCCATCAGAAGCTCTAGGACAGGCAGGCTTTGAAGAGCTGCTTCCCACAGAGAGAGAGAGAGGGGTTTCATAGGCTATAAGGGCTCTGTGAAGTCCCCAATCTATCTCTCCTGTGGAGCTCATGGAAGGCAAGGTACATTGCCTTCAGAAAGTATTCACAGCCCATTACTTTTTTCAAATTTTGTTGTGTTACAAAATTTGATTAAAATGGATCTACACAAAATACTCTGTAATGTGGAAGAAAAATGCTGGATTTGGATTTGTGTTTGAAATTCACTAATCGACTGAGGGACCTTACAGATAATTGTATGTGTGGGGTACAGAGATGAGGTAGTCATAGAGCTATGCGCAGGCACAATCCTAGAGGAAAACCTGGTTCAGTCTGCTTTCCAACTGACACTGAGAGACAAATTCACATTTCAGCAGGACAATAACCTAAAACACAAGGCCAAATATACACTGGAGTTGCTTACCAAGACAACATTGAATGTTCCTGAGTGGCCTAGCTACAGTTTTGACTTTCGGCTTGAAAATCTATGGCAAGACATGAAAATGTCTGTCTAGCAATGATCAATTTGAAGATTTGTAATAATAATAATGTGCAAATATTGTACAATCCAAGTGTGCAAAGCTGTTAGAGACTCACAGCTGTAATTGCTGCCAAAGGTGATTTTGTATTGACTCAGGGGTGTGAATACTTATGCAAATGATGTGGAAAATGTGGAATAGGTCAAGGGGTCTGAATACTTTCTGAAGGCACTTTACAGGAGTCTGCTCAATCTCACACACAAACAAACACACACTCTTGCTGCCTCTTATCTCATTATGTCTCTCAGACACACATACACAACACACTCACACAGGCATGCTCGCGTACGCGTACACACACACACACACATACACATAAGCACACACACACACGGAACATGCGAAAGCCCATGTTGTATCTGTCCTGCTGACTAGTATGTTTGGCTCCCCACCACAGATGAGGAGATGAATCCTCTACAGCTCTAGAGACTAGTGGGCCTTTAACAGACCTTTTAAGGGATCAGCCAATTTACAGACAGTATCGTACTGTCCAAGCAGGTTTGTTTTCTCCTTGTTTTGTTTTCTGGCAACAGCACTAATCAAATTAGATGTCCACAAGCAATCAAGATGATGTCAGATGATGTCAGATGTCAGTCACGGTGAGAGCAGACACCGGAGCAGAGGTGGTTAGAGTTTGAACGCAGATGGGTTCGACTGTTGCCTTGACAGCATAAAGTGACCACTCCATGGCCTAGGACTGTGGGTAGGCAGTTTTTTTACTGGCCCTGTACAGCCACATAGTGGGTGACTGTGTGTGTGTGTGTGTGTATATGTATGCACGCTCGCAAGAGTGTGTGTCTGTGTGAGAGAGAGAGAGAGTTGAGGTCCTCTCCCCTGCAGTTCCAAAAATACTCCATTGTCGGATGTCACATCTGGGCTCAAACCAATCACACACTGTAGATTCAACAACCAGTCATATAGATTCATGGGACGTGACATGTCCAGGTGACGACCGTGATGAAGAATGTCACACCTCACCTCCCAGAGAGAGTTACGTCTCCTTGACCTCACAGAATGACACCCCAGCACAGCTAATTCTTACAGCACAGATTCGGTTTAAACAACTCCCCATACAAAAATGACTTCAGACAATAGATTAATGCAGTCAAGCAGGACATCCAAAAAGGGATTACCTGATTTCTACTTTTCCGAAACGACACTACACCACAGTACTGCTTTAGCTTATCTTGCAGGTTCACACACATCTTTAACCAATTATGACTTTTGGTGGCTTGACAATAGATCGGTGCAATCTGCATATCTAAACGTGGATTCTAATAATAAGGAGCAGTCTGATGACAAGTCTCTGCATTATAGAGATTGATATCATAAGCAAATGTGTCTTTTCATATAGAGGAGATTTCTGGTAGAGAACTCTTCTAATCCCTACAGTAAAGTAATGAACTATACACACACCCGCGAGCACACAGGTCAGGTTCACACACTCTTTCTCTCTGTCTCTCTCTCACGCACACACGCGCGCACACACACACACACACGCGCGCGCACACACACACACACACACACACTTAATTTTCCCTCCAAGACTCTGATCAGACGATTCATGTGCTCTGAGTAATTAAAAAGCTAATGGGTTCCTCTAGCCCTGAAAGCACAGGTGAAGAGATCTCTGATTGTGTTTGCTTTGTTCAAGTGAACAAAGGCTCTGGGCTAATCTCTATTGGCGAGCTCCGGCTATTTCACACACAGTGAGAGACTTCTGACTTTAGGACGTGAGGAAGACAGAGCGGAGTGATGATGATTGGGACATAAGCGTCTGTATACAATATGCACACCCCTTCCCTCCCTACCACACACACACAAACACAGGTCCTCAAACAATCCCTCTCTGTGAGTGTAGTACCTACTGTGTGCGTCATCCAGTCACAGATGGGACCTTTCTGGCAGTACAGTATACTTGCCATTCCACTGTTTTGTTGTCTGGAAAACTCTTTCCTCATCTTCCCTTCCAATATTTTTCCTAATCTTCACTTCCAAAACAATACCTCTCCAATGGCCGATGTTATGAATTCCAAAACATAATGGATTGTCTCAAAGCTCAATCTCCAAATGGTCAAATCTGATAGAAGTGAATTATGTAAAGTGCATGTACGTATGCGAGTGTATAACAGTATGTGTATCTCTGTGTCTGTGTCTGTGTTGAGTGTATAAAAGAGCTTTTCATGTCTGAACCCAGGCATGTAGTCAAGGAGCTTGTTACATTACTCATGATACCGTGAGTGTGTGTGTGTCTGTGTTTACACTCAACACACCACATCTTTACACAATTACAGTTCCGTTCTGTTTCTCCTCCTGTAGCGTCAGAGCTATTCAAACCAGCTGCCTGCCATCCATCCCTACTTTGCCTCAGACTTAAAGAGTTCAGCACTCTTACCAAGGTTAAAGGTCCAGGTTTAAATAAACAGAGACAATAATAGAGTCGTGGCTGGTTCTGTAAAGCTGTTTCGAGTCCTAGGAGTCAGTCCTGGGAATGTAATTTGGGTGACTATGACGTCATGTAAATCGGGCTATTGTGAGAGACAGATTACAAGATGATGTTTAATACTGCCCAGGAGTCTTTACTCCTCTGATGTGTGGGGGGCCGTCTGTTCTCCTATGGCTCATTGGATGAGGATGGATGTAGAGGCCAGTAGAGAGGGATAGCAAGACTCACCCAATCTCATCAATCACCTGCATAATGAGGGCATTTATGGGACTTCTATATATAAAACAGGCAGGGATATGGGATGGACCTCACAGCCAACAAACCACCACCCCTCTCAGGAATTACTGGTGTGAGGTACAAGCCCACTACTCTCCCCATCAAGGGTTGGTGTGAAAGGGGGGAAGAAGAGAGAAGATGAAGGCAGAGAGGAGAGGATAAACCATTTTCTCACCTCATCTTCAGTGCATTCGAAAAGTATTCAGATCCCTTGAATTTTCCACATTTTGTTGCGTTACAGCCTTATTCTAAAATGTATTAAATTGTTTTTTTCCCTCATCAATCTACACACAGTACCCCATAATGAAAGAGCAAAAACAGGTTTTTATAAATGTGTGCAAATTTATAAAAAATACAAAAACTAAAATATCACATTTAAGTAAGTATTCAGACCCTTTACTCAGTACTTTGTTGTATCACCTTTGGCAGCGATTACAGCCTTGAGTCTTGCTGGGTATGACACTACTAGCTTGGCACACCTGTATTCTGAGAGTTTCTCTCATTCTTCTCTGCAGATCCTCTCAAGCTCTGTCAAGTTGGATGGGAGCGTCGCTGCACAGCTATTTTCAGGTCTCTCCAAAGATGTTAGATCGGGTTCAAGTCCAGGCTCTGGCTGGGCCACTCAAAGACATTCAGAGACTTGTCCCATAGCCCCTCTTGCGTTGTCTTGGCTGTGTGCTTAGGGTCGTTGACCTGTTGGAAGGTGAACATTGGCCCCCAGTCTGAGGTCCTGAGCACTCTGGAGCAGGTTTTATCAAGGATCTCTGTACTTTGCTCCATTCAGCTTTCCCTCAATCCTAACTAGTTTCCCAATCCCTGCTGCTGAAAAACATCCCCACAGCATGATGCTGTCACCACCATGCTTCACCGTAGGGATGGTTCCAGGTCTCCTCCAGAAGTGATGCTTGGCTTTTAGGCCAAAGAGTTCAATCTTGGTTTCACCAGACCAGATAATCTTGTTTCTCATGGTCTGAGAGTCCTTTAGGTGCCTTTTGGCAAACTCCAAGCGGGCTGTCATGTGCCTTTTACTCTACCATAAAGGCCTGATTGGTGGAGTGCTGCAGAGATGGTTGTCCTTCTGGAAGGTTCTCCCATCTCCACAGAGGAACTCTGTAGCTCTGCCAGAGTGACCATCAGGTTCTTGGTCACCTCCCTGACCAAGGCCCTTCTCGCCCAATTGCTCAGTTTGGCTGGGTGGCCAGCTCTAGGAAGAGTCTTGGGGGTTTCAAAGTTCTTCCACTTAAGAATGATGAAGGCCACTGTGTTCTTGGGAACATTCAATGCTGCAGGAATGTTTTGGTACCTTTCTCCAGATCTGAGCCTTGACACAATCCTGTCTCGGAACTCTTTGGACAATTCCTTCGACCTCATGGCTTGTATTTTGCTCTGACATGCACTGTCAACTGTGGGACCTTATATAAACAGATGTGTGCCATTCCAAATCAATCAAATGTATTTATAAAGCCCTTCTTACATCAGCTGATGTCACAAAGTGCTGTACAGAAACCCAGCCTAAAACCCCAAACAGCAAGCAATGCAGGTGTAGAAGCATGTCCAATCAACTGAATTTACCAGAGGTGGACTCCAATCAAGTTTTAGAAACATCTCAAGGATGATCAATGGAAACTGGATGCACCTGAACTCAATTTCAAATCTCATAGCATTTACTTATGTAAATAAGATATTTCTGTTTTTTATTTGCAAAAATCTCTAAAAACCTGTTTTCGCTTTGTCATTATGGGGAATTGTGTGCAGATTGATGAGGAAAAATACATGTTTTATCAATTTTAGAATATTGTAACAAAATGTTTAAAAAGTCAAAGGGTCTGAATACTTTATGAATGCACTGTAAGTCTTCAGCTACAGAACGCTATCTCCCACCTCCTATCCATCTCTCCTCCTGTCCTCCCTATATTATTTTCCAGGTCCTATGGGTTCCCAGAATACATGTAAAGTCTAAATCTGGGTGGGGGTGATGAATTAGGCACGGTGTATTTGGGGAGCTGGGAGCAGAATAGTTCAGTGTTTAATCACAGCCAGAGCTAATACTGTACTGCAGAGCATGAATAGACTCAACAGACTGTGTGTGTGTGTGTGTGTGTATGCATGCGTGTGTGTGTGTCTGCTCGCGCAGTGACAGAAATGAATGCTCTTCTCTATAGCTAATATTATCTAAGATTTACAAAAATGTTACTCCCACTTCAAATCAGTCCAAATCCCTGACTTCAACCAAACAGAGTCAATTACTGTTTGCAAGCAAAGAAACCAACACCGTTTTCCCACATGCACTCCCACATTACAAACCAACTCCCATAAGTATTCATTATTCATATCAGGGACCAAATTAGTAATATTCTGGGACTTCCATAGAATCAACAGGTTGTTTATAATAGTGATATTGGAGCTGACTGAACATAATCAGAGAGGGTGGACACGAGAGATATAAAAATAGTGTGGGTGCATGTGTGTGTGTGTGTGTGTGTGTGTGTGTGTGTGTGCATTTGTGAGAAAGCAAGAGAAGGGGAGGGCACTGGGCAAAACTATTTTAGGTATCTCAGTTTGTTCTGGCAATTCTCACATAGAAACTTCATTGGGAGAAAGGATGTTTGACATGCCTTTTTTGTCTTACAAATCATGATGAAAGTGGCCTTTTAATTCCATTTTTAGACCTATACACGCCTGCTGTATAACCACACTGATTCCCTCCATTCTACTGGCTAATGTACAATCACTTGATAATAAGATGGATGACGTCCAATTGCGGATTACCAACGGGTTTCTCGGAACTGCAATATTCTTTGCTTTTTAGAAACATGGCTCTTGGACAATATACCCCCCACGGATATCCAACTCGATTGATTCTTCATTCACCGGGCGGACAGGACAGTGGAGTCAGGGAAATCGATGGGGGGAGGTGTTTGCCTCTTCATCAACTCCAACTGGTGTGCTAATTCCAGCGTGGTGGAAGTGTCGACCTACTGTTCACCCGTCTTGGAATACCTGATGGTCAAATGCTGACCCTTCTACCTCCTGAGGGAGTTTTCAGCTATTATCGTGATTCGGGAGTCACTAAGACACGTGATGCCCAACTTCCATCAACACCTCCAATGCCACTGGGGGTGATAAAGTCCTAGACCACTGCTATTCTACCCACAAGCAAGCATACAAGGCCCTCCCTCTTCCGCCATTTGGCAAATCAGATCATGACTCCTTAATCTTGCTTCCTGTTTACAAGCAGAAACGTAAACAGGAAGTACCCGCGATTCGCTTTGTTGACAAATGGTCACCATAATCAGAGGTTATGCCACAGGACTGCTTTGCTAGCGGAAATATGTTTAGAGACTCCGCCGACAACATTGCCGAGCTAACCACCTCCATCACCGGCTTCATTAGAAAATGCATCGGAGACGTTGGTGAGGGTTCGCTGCTTCCCCCAATCAAAAGCCCTGGATTAACACAGAGGTTGGCGCTAAACTGAAGAACAGGGCTATCGTAGACAACACTGACGCTACGACCACAGACAAGAATAAGTACAAGAAGGCCCGCTATGACCTCCGCAGAGTCATCAAAAGAGAAAAAGGACAATATAGGAATAAGGTGGAATCATATTACAGAAGCTCCGATGCCCGCCGCATGTGGCAGGGGCTACAGTCCATTACAGATGACAAAGGAAGACGCAACCGTGATTTGCCCAACGATGCCTCTCTACCAAACCTACTCAATGCATTTTATGCACGGTTTGACAACAACAACATTTGAACCGGGTGTGAGGCCCGTCACCGACCCAGAGGATTGGGTGATCTCGCTCAGATCAACACCTGCAAGGCTGTGGGACCCGACAGTATTCCAGGACGCGTTCTCAGAGAATGCGCAGAACAGCTGGCAGGCATTATCACGATCCTTTTCAACCTCTCCTTGTCTCAGTCTGTAATTGTTTTTCAGATGACAACAATCATTCCTATTCTTAAGAACTCTAAGGCTTCATGCCACAATGACTACCACCCTGTAGCACTCACTTCTGTAATCATGAAGTGCTTTGAGAGGCTGGTTATGGCACACATTAACTCCACCATCCCAGCCACCCTAGACCCACTCCAATTTGCATACTGTCTCCAACAGATCCATAGACGACGCAATCTCAATTACTCTCCACACTGCCCTCACCTACAGTGAGGGAAAAAGTATTTGATCCCCTACTGATTTTGTACGTTTGCCCACTGACAAAGAAATTATCAGTCTATAATTTTAATGGTAGGTTTATTTGAACAGTGAGAGACAGAATAACAACAAAAAAATCCAGAAAAACGCATGTGAAGATTTTTATGAATTGATTTGCATTTTAATAAAGGAAATAAGTATTTGACCCCTCTGCAAAACATGACTTAGTACTTGGTGGCAAAACCCTTGTTGTCAATCACAGAGGTCAGACGTTTCTTGTAGTTGGCCACCAGGTTTGCACACATCTCAGGAGGGATTTTGTCCCACTCCTCTTTGCAGATCTTCTCCAAGTCATTAAGTTTTCGAGGCTGACGTTTGGCAACTCGAACCTTCAGCTCCCTCCACAGATTTTCTATGGGATTAAGGTCTGGAGACTGGCTAGGCCACTCCAGGACCTTAATGTGCTTCTTCTTGAGCCACTCCTTTGTTGCCTTGGCCGTGTGTTTTGGGTCATTGTCATGCTGGAATACCCATCCACGACCCATTTTCAATGCCCTGGCTGAGGGAAGGAGGTTCTCACCCAAGATTTGATGGTACATGGCCCCGTCCATCGTCCCTTTGATGCGGTGAAGTTGTCCTGTCCCCTTAGCAGAAAAACACCCCCAAAGCATAATGTTTCCACCTCCATGTTTGACGGTGGGGATGGTGTTCTTGGGGTCATAGGCAGCATTCCTCCTCCTCCAAACACGGCGAGTTGAGTTGATGCCAAAGAGCTCCATTTTGGTCTCATCTGAACACACCACTTTCACCCAGTTGTCCTCTGAATCATTCAGATGTTCATTGGCAAACTTCAGACGGGCATGTATATGTGCTTTCTTGAGCAGGGGGACCTTGCGGGCGCTAGTGTGTTACGTAGTGTGTTACCAATTGTTTTCTTGGTGACTATGGTCCCAGCTGCCTTGAGATCATTGACAAGATCCTCCCGTGTAGTTCTGGACTGATTCCTCACCGTTC
Organism: Brachymystax lenok tsinlingensis; assembly: GCA_030435695.1. Classification (NCBI taxonomy): domain Eukaryota; kingdom Metazoa; phylum Chordata; class Actinopteri; order Salmoniformes; family Salmonidae; genus Brachymystax; species Brachymystax lenok. The sequence goes on from CM059780.1 coordinate 43,602,968, forward strand.
TCATGATCATTGCAACTCCACGAGGTGAGATCTTGCATGGAGCCCCAGGCCGCGGGAGATTGTGTTTCTTCCATTTGCGAATAATCACACCAACTGTTTTCACCTTCTCACTAAGCTGCTTGGCGATGGTCTTGTAGCCCATTCCAGCCTTGTATAGGTCTACAATCTTGTCCCTGAGTTTGGAATCTGATTGATTGCTTCTGTGGACAGGTGTCTTTTATACAGGTAACAAGCTGAGATTAGGAGCACTCCCTTTAAGAGTGTGCTCCTAATCTCAACTCGTTACCTGTATAAAAGACACTTGGGAGCCAGAAATCTTTCTGAATGAGAGGGGGGGTCAAATACTTATTTCCCTCATTAAAATGCAATTCCATTTATAACATTTTTCACATGCGTTTTTCTGGATTTTTTGGTTGTTATTCTGTCTCTCACTGTTCAAATAAACCTACCATTAAAATTATAGACTGATCATTTCTTTGTCAGTGGGCAAACGTACAAAATCAGCAGGGGATCAAATACTTTTTTTCCCTCACTGTACATAGATTAGAGGAATACCTATGTGAGAATGTTGTTCATTGATTACAGCTCAGTGTTCAACACCATTGTCCCCTCCAAGCTCGTCACCAAGCACCTCCCTCTGTAACTGGATCCTGGACTTCCTGACGGGCTGACCCCACCTCCGCCACTCTGACCCTTAACACATGAGCTCCACAGGGGTGTGTGCTTAGTCCCCTTCTGTACTACCTGTTCACCCACGACTGTGTGGCCACGCACGACTCCAACACCATTCGCTGATGACACGACGGTGAGTCAGCCTACAAGCAGTAGGTCAGTGACCTGGCAGTGTGGTGCCGGAGCAACAACCTCTCCCTCAACGTCAGCAAGGTCAAGGAGCTGATTGTGGACTACAGGAAACTACAGCTGTACCATCCACATCAACGGGCCGGCAGTGGAGCAGGTAGACAGCTTCAAGTTCCTCTGTCTCCAAATCATTAAAGGCTTAAAATGTTCCAAACACACACGCACAGTCGTGAAGAAGGCGCAACAGTGTCTCTTCCCCCTCAGGAGGTTGAAAAAGTTTGGCATGGGCCCTCAAATCCTCAAAAGGTTCTACAGCTGTACCATTGAGAGCATATTGACTGGCTGCATCACTGCTTGGTATGGAAATAGCCCTCGATCGCATGACACTACAGGGGGTTGTGTGGACAGCCCAGTACATCACTGGGGCCGAGTTCCCTGCCATCCAGGACTTCTATATCAGGCAGTGTGAAAAGAAGGCCCGGAAAATCGTCCAAGACTCCAACCACCCAAGTCATAGACTATTTTCACTTCTGCTGCACGGCAAGCGGTACCGGTGACTCAAGTCTGACACCAACAGGCTCTTGAACAGCTTCTATCCTCAAGCAATACGACTGATAAATAGCTACACATATCTTTATTGACCTTTTTATTTCAATCTTTGCACTGTCTCTATGCACACTCCAACTGTCACTCCAACACATGCACAAACACTCAGTCCATCATAATATGCACATACAGTACCAGTCAAAAGTTTGGACAAACCTACTAATTGCAAGGTATTTCTTTATTTTTTATATTTTCTACATTATAGAATAATAGTGAAGAAATCAAAACTATGAAATAACCCATATGGATTTATGTAATAACCAAAAAACTGTTATACAAATACAAATATTTAAAATGTAAGATTCTTCAAAGTAGCCACCCTTTGCCTGGATGGCAGCTTTGCACACTCTTGGCATTCTCTCAACCAGCTTCATGAGGTAGTCACCTGGAATGCATTTCAATTAACAATTAACAGTGTGCTTTGTGAAAAGTTAATTTGTGGAATTTCTTTCCTTCTTAATGCGTTTGAGCCAATCAGTTATGTTGTGACAAGGTAGGGTTGGTATACAGAAGATAGCCCTATTTGGTAAAAGACCAAGTATTATGGCAAGAACTGCTCAAATAAGCAAAGAGAAATGACAATTCATCATTACTTTAAGACATGAAGGTCAGTCAATACGGAACATTTCAAGAACTTTCAAAGATTCTTCAATTGCAGTCGCAAAAACCATCAAACGCTATGTCGAAACTGGCTCTCATGTGGACCGCCACAGAAAAGGAAGACCCAGAGTTACCTCTGCTGCAGAGGATAAGTTCATTAGAGTTACCAGCGTCAGAAATTGCAGCCCAAATAAATGCTTCACAGAGATCAAGTATCAGACACATCTCAACATCTGTTCAGAGGAGACTGCGTGAATCAGGCCTTCTTGGTCAAATTGCTGCAAAGAAACCACTACTAAAGGACACCAATACGAAGAAGAGACTTGCTTGAGCCAAGAAACACAGGCATTGGACATTAGACTGGCGGAAATCTGCCATTTGGTCTGATGAGTACAAATTAGAGATTTTGGTTACAACCGCCGTGTCTTTTTGAGACGCAGAGCAGGTGAACGGATGATCTCCGCATGTGTGGTTCCCACCGTGAAGCATAGAGGAGGAGGTGTGATGGTGCTTTGCAGGTGACACTGTCGGTTATTTATTTCGAATTCAAGGTACACTTAACCAGCATGGCTACCACAACCTTCTGCAGCGATACGCCATCCCTTCTGGTTTGCGCTTAGTGGGACTATCATTTGTTTTTCATCGGGGCAATGACCAAAAACATACTTCCAGGCTGTGTAAGGGCTATTTAACCAAGGAGGGTGATGGAGTGCTGCATCAGATGACCTGGCCTCCATTTGTTATTTCATAGTTTTGATGTCTTCACTACTATTCTACAATGTAGAAAATAGTTAAAATAAAGAAAAACCATTGAATGAGTAGTTGTGACCAAACTTTTGACTGGTACTGTACATTTACAGTGGCTTGCGAAAGTATTCACCCCCCTTGGCATTTTTCCTATTTTGTTGCCTTACAACCTGGAATTAACATTTATTTTGGGGGGGTTGTATAATTTGATTTACACAACATGCCTACCACTTGGAAGATGCAAAATATTTTTTATTGTGAAACAAATAAGAAATAAGACAGAAAAACTGAAAACTTGAGCGTGCATAACGATTCACCCCTCCCAAAGTCAATACTTTGTAGAGCCACCTTTTGCAGCAATTACAGCTGCAAGTCTCTTGGGGTATGTCTCTATAAGCTTGGCACATCTAGCCACTGGGATTTTTGCCCATTCTTCAAGGCAAAACTGCTCCAGCTCCTTCAAGTTGGATGACTTCCACAGGTGTACAGCAATCCTTAAGTCATACCACAGATTCTCAATTGCATTGAGGTCTGGGCTTTGACTAGACCATTCCAAGACATTTAAATGTTTCCCCTTAAACCACTCGAGTGTTGCTTTAGCAGTATGCTTAGGGTCATTGTCCTGCTGGAAGGTGAACCTCCGTCCCAGTCTCAAATCTCTGGAAGACTGAAACAGGTTTCCTCAAGAATTTCCCTATATTTAGCGCCATCCATCATTCCTTGCCTTGTCCGTGAGTTTTGGTGGGCAGCCCTCTCTTGGCAGGTTGTGGTGCCATATTCTTTTCATTTTTTAATAATGGATTTAGTGGTGCTCCGTGGGATGTCTAAAGTTTTGATATTATTTTATAACCCAGCCCTGACCTATACTTCTCCACAACTTTGTCCCTGACCTGTTTGTAGAGCTTCTTGGTCTTCAGAACAGACGTGTATATATACTGAGATCATGTGACGGATCATCTGACACTTAGATTGCACACAGGTGGACTTTATTTAACTAATTATGTGACTTCTGAAGGTAATTGGTTGCACCAGATCTTATTTAGGGAACTCATAGCAAAGTGGGTGAATACATATGCACACACCACTGTTCCGTTATTTTTTTAAATATATATTTTTTAAACAAATATATATATTATTTTCACTTCACTATTTTGTGTATGTCCATTACATGAAATCCAAATAAAATTCAATTTAATTACAGCAACAAAATAGGAAAAACGCCAAGGGGATGAATACTTTTGCAAGGCACTGTATACTGACTCTACACACCCACTCACATACAAGCTGCTGCTACTCTGTTTATCTTGTATTCTGTTGCCTAGTCCCCTTACCCCTATACGTATCTACCTCCATCACTCCAGTATGCCTGCACATGTAAATATGGTATTGGAACTGACTTTTTAAATATTTCCTGTATATAGCAAGCTTACTTACTTTATTGTGTATTTCATGTATCCTATTCTTATTTCTTGTGTGTTTTCTTTTCTAGTAATACATTGTTATTGATTATTGCATTTTTGCATTTTGAATTTGCAAGAAAGGCATTTCACTGTACTTGTGCATGTGACCTTAAAACTTAACTTGATTTAAGTCATGACGTGGGAAATCTGAAGTGGAAACTTTGGAAATCCATGTCAATGACGTCTAACTTTATCTGACTTACGTGTCAGTTATAGGGCTGGCTTTAGTTAATTTGGAACCACCTACCTACAAACATGTTAGAGAACACATGTGGGCTCATTACTCCTGTTTATAATCTGTTGCTACTGTGGCTGCGGTCTGCAATGCATTTAGACTGTTGGGAGATGTTGGAAGGGCTGACGCCAGTGAAACGGGGAGTAAGAAAATTATTCTGATTCAATTATTCAGATTATTCTGATGAGTGGGTTAAGTGAATTAGTGAAATGCAAACACAACTGGAACACTTCATCGTTTCTGAAGACACATTGTGCACGGTGGCGCTACTGCAAGAGTGTAGCTAGCTAACTAGCAAGTAGCAGTTGCTCGCTAACTATACATGTTTGGCTGGCTAGCTAACTAAAGCTAGCATAGCTAACTGTGCAGTGAAGTAAATCCATATGAAGGAAGTTAATATATAGCTCAGTGTCTCCAAAACTTCAAGGTGTCTCTACAGTAATAAACCTAGCTGTCAAAGGGAATGTGCTTGCTGGCCAATGTGATACAAAATGCTGCCAAGCAATGTCAAAACGTGCAAACAAAACAATGTGCAAAGAGTTGGGCTATTGTAGTAGCTAGCTATATATTACTATAAAAGTATTGATCCATATTCCAGCTAGAGTCCATAACAAAAAGCTATATTGGTCGTCTAGTAGCTAGCTAGTGGGGATACTTGTAAACATTACAGATAGGTCTTTCAAGCTGTTGTTTAGTTAGCTAGCCGGGTAGCTAGCTAGCTAGCTAACAAGCTGGCAAAATGTTTAGTACAGTAGCTACAGTAACTACCTAACCTTTACTCTTGAGATAATCAGAAAAACATCTGAATGGTAGCTAGCCTGCATAGTTACAGGTACTCTGATGCTTGAAACAACTTTGGAACCAATTATCCACAGTTGATAATAGTTACCGGTCCAAGGAGTAGGTAAACTAGCCTCTAGCTTTACCGGTAAAACTCCAGTATTACCGCTAAACTCTATATTCATCTTTGATCATTAAATTCTGTTGCAGAAGAGTAAGGAGGAGAGTGGATGTTCCTCCGCCTTGTCGTAGCTACCATTCTGTGCTGTGCTCCATAGCAATTAGCGAAGCTACCCTGACCCAGGCTTTTATACATCGCAGAGTATGGGCTGTGCCAGAGACCATACACTGGGCAAAAAGTGTCCATATCAAGGGATATCTTTACACAACACATTTTTGATATTCTAGAGAATACAGAGCATTTCCATTGTATATTTTGAGTTTTGTGGATATGCACCATATCCTGACAAATTCTGAATCCAGATGTGTCTTTTAGACATATATGACATTGGGATTACTCCGCATATCACACATGGATGGACATTTCCTATGGCCAGATATGGACTCATTCAATATCCTAAGATATGGGACATCCTATTTTCTCTCATCATGTTGACAAATATTGACTGTATACATCACATCTGTGTTTTCTCAGCCCATTCCAGATATGAAGCTATATTCATTTCAGATATGCTTCTCTTGGCTGAGGTCCATATCCGGATCTTGATATGCTGAAAATAAGGACAATTCCTCACGCATTTCTGAGTTTTCAGGACATGCTCAATAATTTGACAAATATGAAATCCATATGTTTCTTTCATGCACAAATCATTTTTGGATTCCCTTCAGATATCATACATGGTATTGCCGGATTTTTACTCATAAGCTATCCTGAGATAGGCCTATGTGGAAATCTTATTTTCTCTATATGATGACAAACACTGACAGTAGGCCTACACAGTATATTTTCTCAGCAAATACAATGCATATGCTCTTGACTGAGGTCCAAATTCGGATCTTGATATGTATTTTGATATTTAAATAAGGACAATTTCTGATGCTTATTTGAGTTTTGAGGACATGCTCAATAATTTGACAAATATTAAATCTATATCATTCTTTCAGACACTAGCTATAATTTTTGTATTCCATCTGGATAAAGGCGTGCGCAAACAGCAAGCTAAAAGCACTGTAACTGGTAGCCTACCAACAATAATCAACTTTCATTTTTGAATTTGGGCACCACAAATGAGTGTGTAAATGGTGGGTGGTCGACCTTACAACTGGAGAAACAAAGAAGTAAAAAGCTGTTTAGAAAATACCTAAAAGAAGTTAACGCTAAAGTGAGTTGCTAATTTGAAATGTTTCTACAGTTATTCTTGCTAGCCGCTGTCTTTGCTAGTGGGCCAGAGGCTATACTGTATCAGAGGGCCAGCTTTTTTCTGACAGAAAGGCAGGTACAGCACACTAACAAGGAAGGTCCTTACCCAAGCCCACATCCTTCCCACTACCATGTTTCAAAGACAATAGCCAATTATTATATTTTGTTGTTTTGGGGATGGGGGTATGTGTATAATATCTGTTTGATAGAAGAGAGATAGTGTGTGTATGTATGTGCGTGGGCGTGCGTGTGTGTGTGTGTATACGGCTCTCTTCTTTGGTGGAGGAGATAAAGGTGTTGTTCTTATCACTGGTTGTTATATCAGTATATAAAGCATGGTGGTGGGAACCTCTAGCTCCACTGGGAGAGTTGATTCCAGAGTGTCAGTATAGTGCTCTCTCTAAAATTAGCTTACATTCCCCCAGTCCTAAACCTTAACCATTACGGAATGGAGAAAATGCAAAACCTTAGATCAGAGTCTCTAGGGGGCAACTTTACCCCAGTCTGTCCTCTCCTGTTCAACAAACCTCACCAGGTAGGTACAGTGCCTTGCAAAAGAATTCATCCCCCCTTGGCATTTTTCCTATTTTGTTGCATTACAACCTGTAATTTAAATAGATTTCTATTTGGATTTCATGTAATGGACATACACAAAATAGTCCAAATTTGTGAAGTGAAATGAAAAAAATTACTTGTTTCAAAAAATTCTAAAAAATAAAAATGGAAAAGTTGTGTGTGCATATATATTCACCCACTTTGCTATGAGGCCCCTAAATAAGATCTGGTGCAACCAATTACCTTCAGAAGTCACATAATTAGTTAATAAAGTCCACATGTGTGCAATCTAAAGTGTCACATGATCTGAGTATACATTCACCTGTTGTGACAGGCCCCAGAGTCTGCAACACCACTAAGCAAGGGGCACCACCAAGCAAGCGGCACCATGAAGACCAAGGAGCTCTCCAAACAGGTCAGGGACAAAGTTGTGGAGAAGTACAGATCAGGGTTGGGTTATGACATTTTTTCGTAACATTGAACATCCCACGGAGCACCACTAAATCCATTATTAATAAATGGAAAGAATATTGAACCACAACAAACCTGCCAAGAGAGGGCTGCCCTCAAAACTCACAGACCAGGCAAGGAGGGCATAAATCAGAGAGGCAACAAAGAGACCAAATAGAACCCTGAAGGAGCTGCAAAGCTCCACAGCGGAGATTGGAGTATCTGTCCATAGGACCACTTTAAGCCGTACCCTCCACAGAGCTGGGATTTACGGAAGAGTGGCCAGAAAAAAGCGATTGCTTAAAGAAAAGAATAAGCAAACACATTTGGTGTTCACCAAAAGGCATGTGGGAGACTATCCAAACATATGGAAGAAGGTACTCTGGTCAGATGAGCTTTTTGGCCATCAAGGAAAACACTATGTCTGCCGCAAACCCAAAACCTCTCATCACCCCGAGAACACCATCCCCACAGTGAAGCACGGTGGTGGCAGCATCATGCTGTTGGGATGTTTTTCATCGTCAGGGACAGGGAAACTGGTCAGAATTGAAGGAATGATGGATGGCACTAAATATAGGGAAATTCTTGAGGGAAACCTGTTTCAGTCTTCCAGAGATTTGAGACTGGGACGGAGGTTCACCTTCCAGCAGGACAATGACCCTAAGCATACGGCTAAAGCAACACTCGAGTGGTTTAAGGGGAAACATTTATATGTCTTGGTCTAGTCAAAGCCCAGACCTCAATCCAATTGAGAATCTGTGGTATGACTTAAAGAATGCTGTACACCAGTGGAACCCATCCAACTTGAAGGAGCTGGACCAGTTTTGCCTTGAAGAATGGTCAAAAATCACAGTGGCTAGATATGCCAAGTGTATAGAGACATACCCCAAGAGACTTGCAGCTGTAATTGCTGCAAAAGGTGGCTCTACAAAGTATTGACTTAGGGGGTGAATAGTTATGCACGCTCAAGTTTTCCATTTTTTTGTCTTATTTCTTTTTTGCTTCACAATAAAAAATATTTTGCATCTTCAAAGTGGTAGGTATGTTGTGTAAATCAAATGATACAAACCCCCCAAAAATCTAATTTAATTCCAGGTTGTAAGGCAACAAAATAGGAAAAATGCCAAGAGGGTGAATACTTTCGCAAGCCACAGTACACTCAAATAGATTTGATGTAAATAATCCCTGTTTACCTGTCCAGGGCCTTGTCTATCACATAACAGCCTCCACTTTACTGATGAAGTAGATTGTGCATTGTAAGTTGAAGAGTGTGAGACAGAGGTAGTGAGAGAGCATTAGAGAGTGATAAAGAAAAGAAGCAGAGATCATTTGAAAAAGGGAGAGGAAAAGAGAAAAAGTAAGTGACAGAAAGTAAATAAGGTTTGAGAGAGATGGAGACAGAGTGAGTGATGGAGGGAAGAAGGTGTTGTTTGCATCTGTGTTCTCCCAGTCAGACTGGAGCAGAGCTCTGCTCAAACCGGCTGACCCAGATGCAGCTGAATTAAAGACAGCCTCAGAGAGAGAGAGAGAGAGAGAGAGAGAGAGAGAGAACATTGTAAATACCACCAATACTTATCTGTTTATTTATCTTCCACTACTATTCCTACTACAACTATTTGCACATTGTTAAAACACTTTACGTAGCTGATAATATAACACTTGAAATGTTTTTTAAACCTTTTTGAATGCAATGTTTACTGTTAATTTCTAATATTTTTTTGTTGATGTTGTGAAATATGTTTCTTGTCAGTTTTGTTTTCTAGTTTATTTCACTTGCTTTGTTAATGTAAACACGTTTCCAGTGCCCATAAAGCCCATTTTAATTGAATTGAGAGTGAGTGTGTGTGTGTGTTTGTATGTGTGTAAAACAGGAAGTGAGAGATTAAGAAACTAGCTACAGTGCAGGCTACCTCTCTCGTTCTCACTCTACCTCCATACATACAGTTATTACATACAGTCATTAAAACTCATTTTTCAACCACTCCATCAATTTCTTGTTAACAAAATATCATTTTGGCAAGTCGGTTAGGACATCTACTTTGTGCATGACACAAGTCCTTTTTCCAACAATTGTTTACAGACAGATTATTTCACTTATAATTCACTGTATCAATATTCCAGTGGGTCAGAAGTTTACATACACTAAGTTGACTGTGCCTTTAAACAGCATGGCAAATTCCAGAAAATTATGTAATGGCTTTAGAAGCTTCTGATAGGCTAATTGACATAATTTGAGTCAATTGGAGGTGTACCTGTGGATGTATTTCAAGGCCTACCTTCAAACATTGCCTCTTTGCTTGACATCATGGGAAAATCAAAAGAAGACCTCAGCCAACACCTCAGATTGTTTTTTTTACCTCCACAAGTCTGGTTCATCCTTGGGAGCAATTTCCAAACGCCTGAAGGTACCACGTTCATCTGTACAAACAATAGTACGCAAGTATAAACACCAGAAGAACAGCAAAGGATCTTGTGAAGATGCTGGAGGGAACAGGTACAAAAGTATCTATATCCACAGTAAAACGAGACCTATATCGACATAACCTGAAAGGCCGCTAAGCAAGGAAGAAGCCAATGCTCCTAATCCACCATAAAAAAGCCATACTACAGTTTGCAACTGCACATGGGGACAAAGATCGTACTTTTTGGAGAAATGTCCTCTAGTCTGATGGAACAAATATAGATCTGTTTGGCCATAATGACCATCGATATGTTTGGAGGAACAAGGGAGAGGCTTGCAAGCCGAAGAACACATCCCAACCGTGAAGCACGGGGGTGGCAGCATCATGTTCTGGGGGTGCTTTGCTGCAGGAGGGACTGGTGTACTTCATAAAATAGATGGCATCTTGAGGAAGGGAAATTATGTGGATATATTGAAGCAACATCTCAAGACATCAGTCAGGAAGTTAAAGCTTGGTCGCAAATGGTTCTTCCAAATGGACAAGACCCTAAGCATACTTCCAAAGTTGTGGCAAAATGGCTTAAGGACAACAAAGTCAAGGTATTGGAGTGGCCATCACAAAGGCCTGACCTCAATCCTGTAGAAAATGTGTAGGCAGAATTGAAAAAGCGTATGCGAGCAAGGAGGCCTACAAACCTGACTCAGTTACACCAGCTCCTTTAGGAGGAATGGGCCAAAATTCACCCAACTTATTGTGGGAAGCTTGTGGAAGGCTACCCAAAATGTTTGACCAAGTTAAACAATTTAAAGGCAATGCTACCAAATACTAATTGAGTGTATGTAAATTTCTGACCCACTGGGAATGTGATGAAGGAAATAAAAGCTGAAATAAATAATTCTCTCTACTATTATTCTGACATTTCACATTCTTAAAATAAAGTGGTGTTCCTAACTAACCTAAGACAGGGAATTTTTACTAGGATTAAATGTCAGGAATTGTGAAAAACTGAGTTTAAATGTATTTGGCTAAGGTGTTTGTAAACTTCCAACTTCAACTGTATGTCACATTCTCTCTTTTTTCAGTGTTCTCAATCATAGCAACTTCAGGGTCCATAGTCATAAAGTACTCCTTTGCTCTGTGTGCTGTTTGTAAGTCTTCTGCCATCATGCATAGCGTCACCACACACAACCATGTTACACAATGAGATGATCCACAGACCGGAAGAGCACATTAGTGCCCAGATGACACTCCATACATTGAGTGTGTCCATTTGTATCAGTGACATCTAGGAATAGAGATCCTAATAGATTACTAGAGGGGGTATGTCATTAACCTTCAACGATCCAGAATGGGCTGAAAATGGCAGCTATATTGCTCAGGGAGAAAAGCAAACCAGTCTGATTGGAAGGAATGGCAGTAGAGTAGTGTTTCCCAAACTGCACGTTTAGTTTTTTATCCTAGCGCTACACAGCTGATTCAAATAATGAACTCATCATTGTTTATCTGAATCAGTTGTGAAGTGCTAGGGCAAAAACAAAAACATGCAACCCTTAGGGTCCCCAGGACTGAGTTTGGGAAAACGCTGCAGTAGAGACATAATTCTGATTTTACTTATTCAGGAAAATGAAAGTAAGGCATGTGTAAATTAGCAATTGTGTAATATAATTATAGCCAACCTAAAATATTGTAATATAATTATAAATACAGATTCTATATGTTTTATACAAACTTTCTGTATACAGTGCATTTGTAAAGTATTCAGACCCCTTGTCTTTTTCCACAATTTGTTCTGTTACAGACTTATCTTAAAATGTATTAAATAGTTTTTTTTCCCTCAATAGTTTTTTCAATCTATACACAATACCCCATAATTGCAAAGCAAAAACTCGTTTTTTGAAATGTATGCAAATGCATAAAAAACTAAACAACTGAAATATCACATTTAAATAAGTATTAAGACCCTTTACTCAGTACTTTGTTGAAGCACGTTTGGCAGCGATTACAGCCTTGAGTCTTCTTGGGTATGACACTACAAGCTTGGCAAGCTTGTATTTGGGGAGATTCTCCCATTCTTCTCTGCAGATCCTCTCAAGCTCTGTCAGGTTGGATAGGGAGCATTGTTGCCCAGCTATTTTCAGGTCTCTCCAGAGATGTCCGATCGGCTTCAAGTCCGGGCTCTGGTTGGGGCACACAAGGACATTCAGAGACTTGTCCCGAAGCCACTCCTGCGTTGTCTTGGCTGTGTGCTTAGGGTTATTGTCCTGTTGTCACCCCAGTCTGAGGTCCTGAGCGCTCTGGAGCAGGTTTTTATCAAGGATCTCTCTATACTTAGCTCTGTTCCTCTTTGCCTGGATCCTGACTAGTCTCCCAATCCCTGCCGCTGAAAAACATCCCCACAGCATGATGCTGCCACCACCATGCTTCATCGTAGGGATGGTGCCAGGTCTCCTCCAGATGTGACGCTTGGCATTCAGGCCAAAGAGGTCAATCTTGGTTTCATCTGACCAGACTCAAAGCAGGCTGTCATGTGCCTTTTACTGAGGAGTAGTTTCCGTCTGGCCACTCTACCATAAAGGCCTGATAGAGATGGTTGTCCTTCTGGAAGGTTCTCCCATTTCCACAAAGATCGTGACACTCGCGTTCTTGGTCTGACCAAAGCCCTTATCGCACGATTGCTCAGTTTGGCTGGGCGGCCAGCTCTAGGAAGAGTCTTGGTGGTTCCAAACTCCTTTCATTTAAGAATGATGGACGCAGCTGTGTTCTTGGGGACCTTCAGTGCTGCAGACATTTTTGGTACCCTTCCCCAGATCTGTGCCTCCACACAATCCTGTCTCGGAGCTCTAAGGACAATTCCTTCGACCTCATGGCTTGTTTTTTGCTTTGACGTGCACTGTTAACTGTGGGACCTTATATAGACAGGTGTCATGTCCAAACAATTGAATTTACCATAGGTGGACTCCAATCAAGTTGTAGAAACATCTCAAGGATGAACAATGGAAACAGGATGCACCTGAATTACATTTCGAGTCTCATAGCAAAGGGTCTGAATACTTATGTAAATAAGGTATTTCATATTAGTATTATTTTTTATATATTTGCAAACATTTCTAAAAAACTATTTTTGCTTCGTCATTATGGGGTATTGTTTGTACATTAGATTGATTAGGAAAGTGTTTTATTTAATCAATTTTAGAATAACGCTGTAACGTAACAAAATGTGGAAAAAGTCAAGGAGTCGGAATACTTTCCGAATCCACTGTAATAAAGCCAAAAAATAATATTGCAATATGCAACTGTATCGGTTTTCTCCCCCATCACTACCATCGTCATGTCAGTCATTTTCTTTGACACGTATATAGTCACAACAAACATTCAGCTTCCCTATAAGATAAAACTTAATTCTTTATTTGGTCAGTAGCATTATGTGAAAATTATTCATTGTTTTATGATATTTCTTGCTTTGACAGTGTGTAAGGGGAATAATGAAGGAAGATGTCACCAGAATCCCACTTCCCTCTTGGTAAAATATTTTGACTTTGCAAGAACGTGCATTTTTTTCACTTTTCTTCAGTTTATGTTCAGGTGAAAATACTAAGGTCATCTTATGCTCAGTTCCTCTTTCAATAGACCCATATTGTACCAAGGGTTAAGTAATTTGGTGACAGAGCAACAGACGCGCAGCTACCAACTCCAGAGGATTATTAAATGCACATGTTTAGCTGCAGTTCTTGTGCCACACAAGCCTAAAGCTGCGTTCATAACCAACTGGGAGTTGGAAATGTACCAGTTGTGAAGTCGTAAATACCAGTTGGATTCATTTACGTGCTTTGAACTGGATGACAAAGGCTAATTGGCTAATGGCCAACAAGCTGCATAAACAGGATGTAAATACACGTAAATGTAGTTTATGCACCTTTTTATTTTTGAAATAGCGTTTAGTCACCTTTTTACTTTGTTCATTATCGTTTACCCACTTATTATTGCGTTCCCAGCACTGATCAACGCTCAAAACGCTAATGTCATTGATCTAAGTTCTAATCATGCCTGCCTCTCTGCGAACAAGTGGAATCATGATTCAGGTATGCTCGTTTTGTTTGCCTACTCCCCCCCGGATTTTCCTTGTTAGCAGCGCATTCAGAGAGAGGTTAGTAGTACAGTGGTTCCCAAACTTGGGGTCGAGGACACATGTGGGGTCCCCAGAATTTTAAATAGGGTCCCCTGAGAGAATCTTTCATCTTATCAAACAGATTAATAACTTGTTTCTCTTCAAATCGGTATAGAATACAACATTTTAGAGTCAACTAAGGGCCTTTTACATTGGTGCACTTTAGCAGTATACAATACAGAAAACTGAATTGCAGTGCAGCTCACATGAGATGCTGTATACATTAACGTGATTGAAAAGATAACACTTTTCTAGTGTCCAGTCCAAATTAACTATTTTGGGAGGGCAACCTGATGTGCATTTTGTTTAATTTTTAACTACTGAAAATTAAATTAGGCCTTTTACATTGCTTTGGATTGTTTCAAATCACAAGTTTGTTTGGGAAGCCTGTAATTTGTGTAGAGTGCGTGGCAATAGGTCTATTTGATTGAGCTGCGGCTGTCAGTGAAAAGCGTCTAAAATATTTGTGAAGATAACGTGTCTGGAGTATCATTTAAATATTGCATCAAGAAGAAGGGGAGGGGTGTGTGACAAAGATAGTGTGTGTGTCTCTCCATAATGCATGCATTTGTAGGAAAGTGTCCATTTGGCAATGTCTTATTTCTGATTGTCTTATCTCACCACATACACCACACAAATCAACAAAGTCTGTTTTTAGTATCCATTGCGAATGATAGTTCCTCAGTACTTGAAAAATCTTTCCAACCCTCCCAGCCTTGATAATCACGAAGCCTCAGTGTGAAAGAACAAAATATTATGAACTGATGATCCCATTCAGTATAAGTGGAAACGTCATAAAAAACTGCTTTCTGTCCTGAGCAAACTGGCGCAGGAAACTTTGAGGGCAGAGGCTAGTGCTCTCAACATAGTTTAATTTTAACGTTCAGATTTTTATGATTAACCACATGACAACGATTTTGAGAAACGGAAATGTTATTATTGAAATGAAACTGTTCCACGAAAATGTGCATATAAAAATAATCATAACTGGCACGCAGATTGGTAGAAATGGTAGGGTAAATTGTAAGCTTCCCCAAACTTCTAACTCAGGAGATGACTATGGTCTTTGCTATTCCAGCCATTTAAAAAATATGCACAAGCGCGTGCACGCATAGGAGGTCCAGTGAAAAAAAACAGGCCCGCCTATGGAAATCAAACGCCTCCCCAACTGATTTGTCAGGGCGCCAGGTCTGTGGAAACCATGTGTTAGATGTATTTGATACCATTCCACTCATTTTGCTCCAGCCATTACCACGAGCCTGTCCTCCCCAATTAAAGTGCCTGGGACTCAACACCTCCCTCTGCACCTGATCCTGGACCTACTGTGTTCTGCATTCCCCCTTCTTTGCAGTCATCACATGCGCTGCTGCAACTGCTTATTAGCCTATTTATCCTGTTGCCTTGTCACTTTACCCCTACCTACAGTATATGTATATCTACTTCAATTACCTCCTACCACTCGGTACTGGTACCCCGTGTATATAGCCAAGTTATCGTTACTCATTGTGTACTTATTCCTCGTGTTATTATCTTTCTATTATTTTTATATTTTTCACTCTGTATTGTTGGGAAGGGCCGTAATTATGCATTTCACTGTTAGTCTACACCTGTTGTTTACAAAGCATGTGACACATGATTTGATTTGTTGCAACTCATTTATGGACAATCCTTGCTTTAGGCCTACATAACAACAACCATTTCTATGAAAACGTAAAGATCAAACTCCGATAATGAAGCGCAACCCCACTGAGAGGAAACGCACTCAAAAACATCATAGCCTATATGGATATTAGTAAACAACGTAGTCTAGCATCGCTTTATGTCCCTTCTTAGGAGCCTCACAAAATAGTGAAACTGAAAAAAACATATCTCTCGCAAATTATCGCAAATAGGCAACTGTTCAACAAGACATTCTGACAACAAGCATCTCACCTGCTTTCTCGACAAAACACGATAGCCCCTTTACAAGAGCGAGCATCACCCCCATGAAGAACATCTGCCCACCAAACAACTCCTTTCGCTTTTTCCGCTGAGCTTTGGTCTTCCGCTGGTTCAGCATCCCTTGAAGCGGCTTACTCCGCACCCGGACGGTCCCGGGCATCATGCCAAAGGTTATCCCATCCATGGAGACGTTTTCACGGGGACAGAGTTTCTGGGAACCCGGACAGGGAACGCGGAGGAGTGGAAGGAAGCGGGGAGGAAGAGGGGTTCGGAAAGTTACACAATGGAAGAGGTGGGTTGTCAACGCGTGAAAGACGATGTTGGTATTCTATCTTGAGTTGGTTGCGATGTTGTCTTCTATATTACTTCGCACGGAAGTGTTGCTGTGCGTCGTGGATGTTGCGATAGGACGGAGCGCTCCATGGATGCGTCAGTTCTGTGCCAGTTTTCGCAGGACACGGTCTGCAATGAGGCTGGCGATGTAGAAGAGAGAGCGCGGAAGGGAGGATGTCGAGGGGTGAGTGTGTGTGTGTGTGTGTGTGTGTGTGTGTGTATGAGAGAGAGAGAGACAGAGAGAGAGAGAGTGAGCGTGTGTGTGAGATAGATATTATAAAGCTATACAGAAATAGTCATTGAACAATGTAGCGAGATGGGGAGAAAGAACAGAGCGAAGAGAGAAATCCCACTGTGCATAAACTGTAACAAACAACAAATATTATATTTCACCCAAAAATGTTATGGGATGACGTTGAGTCAACGTGGAAAACTGATTGAATTCGCAAAGACATCAATGTTAAGGAATTGTGGGGATTTTTGTGTCGTTTTGTGTCTTTTTTTCACCCAACTTTTAGCCTAAATCCAATAACATGATTTCATGTTAAATTCACGATAGTTGAAAACTCAATCGAATGTAAATTAAAACCTTGAACTGGCATCAGTGTCCAGTGGGATACATTTTAAAGCAGCAGGCTTCTTTGTAAACAACAAACTACACACTCATCGTTGCCCTCTCCTGGATGTAAACTCAGCAAAAAAAGAAACGTCCCTTTTTCAAGACCCTGTCTTTCAAAGATAATTCGTAAAAATCCACATAATTTCACAGATCTTCATTGTAAAGGGGTTAAACACTGTTTCCCATGAACCATAAACAATTAATGAACATGCACCTGTGGAATGGTCGTTAAGACACTAACAGCTTACAGACGTTAGGCAATTAAGGTCACAGTTATGAACATTTAGGACACTAAAGAGGCCTTTCTACTGACTCTGAAAACACCAAAAGAAAGATGCCGAGGGTCTTTGCTCATCTGCGTGAACGTGCATTAGGCATGCTGCAAGAAGGCATGAGGACTGCAGATGTGGCCAGGGCAATAGATTTCAATATCCGTATTAAGACAGTGCCACAGGGAGTCAGAACGGACAAATGATTGTCCTCGCAGTGGCAGACCACGTGTAACAACACCTGCACAGGATCGGTACATCCAAACATCACACCTGCGGGACAGGTACAGGATGGCAACAACAACTGCCTGAGTTACACCAGGAACGCACAATCCCTCCATCAGTGCTCAGACTGTCCGCAATAGGACTGAGGGCTTGTAGGCCTGTTGTAAGGCAGGTCCTCACCAGACATCACCGGCAACAACGTCGCCTATGGGCACAAACCCACCGTCGCCGGACAAGAAAGGACTGGCAAAAAGTGCTCTTCACTGACGAGTCGCGTTTTTGTCTCACCAGGGGTGATGGTCGGATTCGTGTTTATCGTCGAAGGAATGAGCGTTACACCCGAGGCCTGTACTCTGGAGCGGGATCGATTTGGAGGTGGAGGGTCCGTCATGGTCTGGGGAGGTTTATCACAGCATCATTGGACTGAGCTTGTTGTCATGGCCGGCAATCTCAACGCTGTGCGTTACAGGGAAGACATCCTCCTCCCTCATGTGGTACCTTTTGCAGGCTCATCCTGACATGACCCTCCAGCATGACAATGCCACCAGCCATACTGCTCGTTCTGTGCATGATTTCCTGCAAGACAGGAATGTCAGTCCTCTGCCATGGCCAGCGAAGAGCCCGGATCTCAATCCCATTGAGCACATCTGGGACCTGTTGGATAGGAGGGTGAGGGCTAGGGCCATTTCCCCCAGAAATGTCCAGGAACTTGCAGGTGCCTTGGTGGAAGAGTGTGGTAACATCTCACAGCAAGAACTGTCAAATCTGGTGCAGTCCATGAGGAGGAGATGCACTGCAGTACTTAATGCAGCTGGTGGCCACACCAGATACTGACTGTTACTTTTGGTTTTGACCCCCCCTTTGTTCAGGGACACATTATTCAATTTCTGTTAGTCACATGTCTGTGTTTTTCAGTCTCTCGGTCCCAGCTTTGATACATCTGGACTGACCTCGCATTCTGGATGATAGCGGGGTGAACAGGCAGTGGCTGGGGTGGTTGTTGTCCTTGGTGATCTTTTTGGCTTTCCTGTGACATTGGGTGGTGTAGGTGTCCTGGAGGGCAGGTAGTTTGCCCCCAGTGATGCGTTGTGCAGACCTCACTACCCTCTGGAGTGCCTTACGGTTGTGGGCGGAGCAGTTGCCGTACCAGGCGGTGATACAGACCGACAGGATGCTATCGATTGTGCATCTGTAAAAGTTTGTGAGTGTTTTTGGTGACAAGCCAAATTTCTTCAGCCTCTTGAGGTTGAAGAGGTGCTGTTATGCCTTCTTCACCACGCTGTCTGTATGGGTGGACCATTTCAGTTTGTCCGTGATGTGTACACCGAGGAACTTAAAACTTTCCACCTTCTCCACTACTGTCCCGTCGATGTGGATAGGGGGGGTTCTCCCTCTGCTGTTTCCTGAAGACAACGATCATCTCCTTTGTTTTGTTGATGTTGAGTGACAGGTTATTTTCCTGACACCACACTCCGAGGGCCCTCACCTCCTCCCTGTAGGCCGTCTCGTCGTTGTTGGTAATTAAGCCTACCACTCTTGTGTCGTCTGCAAACTTGATGATTTAGTTGGAGGCGTGCATGGCCACGCAGTCATGGGTGAACAGGGAGTACAGGAGAGGGCTGAGAACGCACCCTTATGGGGCCCCAGTGTTGAGGATCAGCGGGCTGGAGATGTTTCCTACCCTCACCACCTGTGGGCGGCCCATCAGAAAGTCCAGGACCCAGTTGCAGGGTCTCAAGCTTAATGACGAGTTTGAAGGGTACTATGGTGTTAAATGCTGAGCTTTATTCGATGAACAGCATTCTGACATAGGTATTCCTCTTGTCCAGATGGGTTAGGGCAGTGTGCAGCGTGATGGCGATTGTGTCGTCTGTGGACCTATTGGGGCGGTAAGCAAATTGGAGTAGGTTTAGGGTGTCAGGTAGGGTGGAGGTGATGTGATCCTTGACTAGTCTCTCAAAGCACTTCATGATGACGGAAGTGAGTGCTACAGGGCGATAGTCGTTTGGCTCAGTTACCTTTGCTTTCTTGGGAACAGGAACAATGGGGGTTCTCTTGAAGCATGTGGGAACAGCAGAATGGGATAGGGATTGATTGAATATGTCCGTAAACACACCAGCCAGCTGGTCTGCACATGCTCTGAGGACACGGCTAGGGATGCCATCTGGGCCGTCAGCCTTGCGAGGGTTAACACGTCTAAACGTTTTACTCACGTTGGCTGCAGTGAAGGAGAACCCGCAGGCCGTGTCGGTGGCACTGTATTGTCCTCAAAGTGAGCAAAGAAGTTGTTTAGTCTGTCTGGGAGCAAAACTTCGGTGTCTGCGACGGGGCTGGTTTTCTTTTTGTAATCCGTGATTAACTGTAGACCCTGCCACATACATCTCGTGTCTGAGCCGTTTATTTGCGACTCTACTTTGTCTCTATACTGACGCTGAGCTTGTTTGATTGCCTTGCGGAGGGAATAGCTTCACCGTTGTCATGTTTCCGTAAAACAAAAATCGCTAATATAAAATCCCTTACCTTTCAAAGAACTTCTGCTGAGGGCTTCCCAAGTGTCCAACGAAGACATCCAATGGTTCTATTGTTAGAAAAAGTAATTTATTATATCCATAAATCTCCGTTTGGTTGGCGCGTTAAAAATCCACCGTTGAGTCGCCCTTTGAACCGTGTAGAGAACACGTTCAAATTATACCTATACACGTTCTACAAACAATTCAAACATCATTTTTTATGTATCCTTAGGTATCCTTTTGTGTATATTTGCTGTAATATTTCAACCGGACGATAACGTGAACAATAGGAAAGAAAAATAAAGTGGTGCGCGTTCACAATCTCGCGCGCATCAAACCTTGTTTACAAAAGTGGTCCACTGACTTCTTCCTGTTCCTATCCGTTCTGGTTACGCCTAGAATTCCCAGTCTTTGTATAGAGACTGTTGACATCTAGTGGAAGCCATAGGTACTGCAGTCTCAGTCCTACATAACATTGTATGCAATAGGCAGCATGGAGAAGATGGTAATTTACAAAAAAACCTGCAAAAAAAATGCTATATCAGTTCTGTTATACTTACATACATTATTTTAACACTCTTAGAAACTTCAGAGTGTTTCCTATCCAATAGTACTAATTATTTGCATATCCTATTTTCTGGGCCTGAGTGGCAGGCATTTTACTTTGGGCACGCCAGACTCTCCAAAACCGTCACCTATGCAGCCGCTCCCTAAGAAGTTAACTGTTGAGGTTACTAGGGTCTCCACCAAGCTAGGTAAATCTGCTTTTAGTTTTAATGCACCATATTACTGGAACAAAATGAAAAATGTATTTCATCTTGATGTTCTGGTGCCTTTCTGCAATTTAAAGTATTGACTGGGTACTTATTTTAGGAGGAATGTAACAGTTTTTCTGGCTGATTTGTGATGTTTTATTTGTGCCTCCCATGACTGTGTTTTTGTATTTTAATATATATATACAGTGCACTCGGGAAAGTATTCAGACCCCTTGACTTTTTCCATATTTTGTTACGTTACAGCCTTATTCTAAAATGGATTAAAGAGTTTTTTCCCCCTCATCAATTTACACACAACACCATAATTTGGGCTCCCGAGTGGCGCAGCGGTGTAAGGCACTGCATCTCAGTGCTAGAGGTGTCACTACAGACACCCTGGTTTCAATCCAGGCTGTATCACAACCAGCCGTGATTGGGAGTCCGATAGCGCGGCACACAATTGACACAGCATCGTCAAGGTTTGGCCGGTGTAGGACGTCATTGTAAATGACAATTTGTTCTTAACATACTTGTCTAGTTAAAAAAAGGTTACATTTAAATAATGACAAAGCAAAACTTTTAGAAGTCTCTTGGACCTAGACTTAGCGCTCCGGTACCGCTTGCCGTGCGGTAGCAGAGAGAACAGTCTATGATTAGGGTGGCTGGAGTCTTTGACAATTTTTAGGGCCTTCCTCTGACACTGCCTGGTATAGAGAACCTGGATGGCAGGAAGCTTGGCCCTCGGGATGTACTGGGCCGTACGCACTACCCTCTGTAGTGCCTTGAGGTCGAAGGTCGAGCAGTGACCATACTAGGCAGTGATGCAAACCGTCAGGATGCTCTTGATGGTGAAGTCTCCTGAGCGGGAATAGGTTTTGTTGTGCCCTCTTCACGACTGTCTTGGTGTGCTTGGACCATGTTAGTTTGTTGGTGATGTGGACGCCAAAGAACTTGAAGCTCTCAACCTGCTCCACTACAGCCCAGTCAATAAGAATGGGGGCGTGTTCGGTCCTCCTTTTCCTGTAGTCCACAATCATCTCCTTTGTCTTGATCACATTGAGGGAGAGGTTGTTGTCCTTGCACCACACGGTCAGGTCTCTGACCTCCTCCCTATAGGCTGTCTCATAGTTGTCGGTGATCAGGCCTACTACTGTTGTGTCATCAGCAAACTTAACGATGGTGTTGGAGTCGTGCCTGGCCGTACAGTCACGAGTGAACCGGGAGTACACGAGGGGACTGAGCACGCACCCCTGAGGGGGATCAGCGTGGCGGATGTGTTTTTACCTACCCTTACCACCTGGGGGCGGCCCGTCAGTAAGTCCAGGATCCAGTTGCAGAAGGAGGTGTTTAGTCCCAGGGTCCTTAGCTTAGTGATGAGCTTTGAGGGCACTATGGTGTTGAACGCTGAGCTGTAGTCAATGAATAGCATTCTCACGTAGGTGTTCCTTTTGTCCAAGTGTGAAAGGGCAGTGTGGAGTGCAATAGAGATTGCATCATCTGTGGATCTGTTGGTGGGGTATGCAAATTGGGGTGGGTCTAGGGTTTCTGGGATAATAGTGTTGTTGTGAGCCATGACCAGCCTTTCAAAGCATTTCATGGCCACAGACGTGAATGCTACAGGTCCGTAGTCATTGTGGCAGGTTACAGCGCCACTAATTTTGTTGACGAAGCAGAGCTGGGGAGCATTGTGCATTGTGGTAAAAACATTTCAGTACATATGCTGCTGTTCTATCGCGCGCAACGTGGCATTTTCACTATTAAGGATTCCAGCTTTAAGATGTGGCCCTGTAAAGTGTGTTAGGTCATGCCCAGTGAGCACCGTCCAACGCCAATGTCCATAGACATTGAAAAGTAGTTTAAATTTGGTCTGTCCACAGATGTTGTTTTTTGGTCCGGTCCGGACGGCAGGTAGCCTAGTGGTTAGAGTGTTGGACTTGTAACCGGAGGGTTGCAAGTTTGAATCCCCGAGCTGACAAGGTAAAAATCTGTTGTTCTGCCCCTGAACAAGGCAGTTAACCCACTGTTCCCCGGGTGCCGAAGACGTGGATGTCGATTAAGGCAGCCCCCCGCACCTCTCTGATTCAGAGGGGTTGGGTTAAATGCGGAAGACACATTTCAGTTGTAGGCATTCGGTTGTACAACTGACTAATAATGGTGACTTTGACCGGCCTTGATTTCAACATCCACAGCTGTCCGGACTTGATTTAGCCAAAACATAGATATCTATAATTGGTTCAGATTTTATCCGGATCAACCTCGATTTGGCCCAAACATAAACGTCTATGTTTCACATGTTTTGACAGCACAGTACAGTAGAGTAGAGCACAGTATAGTACAGTACAGTAGAGCACAGCAGAGTACAGTACTGTACAGTATAGTGACAGTATAGTAGAGTATAGTTCAGTATAGTATAATGTACTATATTGTATTGTACTGTAACCTACTGTACTCTATTGTATTGCTGTACATTACTCTACTGAACTATACTATACTTTAATCTATGTCCGTAAATGACATGTTTTCATTGTCCGGAAAATACGTATTTTCAACATCCGGAAAATACAAGTTTTTAACTTTTGCTTACATATTTTAATGACTTTTCAACATCATTTTAACATAGTTTTGATATTACTGAATCGGAGTACAGTCAACATTGATGTACCTTTTTTGGTGAGCCTGTTGCAGCATAATCTTGTATGATTGGCAGAGATACTTGATAATGACATCATAGGATGGAGGCATTCTCAGGCCCAGCTATCCCACAATGCCATCTGATGGAGGGTGTGTTGTTAGATTAGAGCTATAGCTCCTTGGCCCACACTCATATGCTCACACAAACACGTCCAGTGCACATCATAGCAGTGATTCAGGATATTGAGTGTGTTTGTTCTCTCTCTCTCTCTCTCTCTCTCTCTCTCTCTCTCTCTCTCTCTCTCTCTCTCTCTCTCTCTCTCTCTCTCTCTCTCTCTCTCTGATTTATCTCTGTCCAGTCTTTGATGTGATGTTAGCCTTGCATTGTCCTATAACTCAGTGTGATTCTGTGTGAAGCTGGTTTCAGTTCAATACAGCTCATTCTTTTCCTTCTTTTGATCAATAGAGACAGAGGTTTTGTTTGCCAAGCTAAAAGGCTTCATACTGTATCAGAGTGGCCAGCTGTGTAGGTGAATGATTCACTCAGACAATTCACTCAATGCATCACTCAGTGGCGGCCATGTCATTTCAGACAGCCTCAGGTAGATATTGTCATTAACCTGTCTGAACCAGGGATGGTCAACTTTGATGGGGGTGGGGGCCACAAAAAACTGATCTCATCATGAGGGGCCGCAGTGGCCACATCCATAATTACTTTTTATTATTATTTTTGCTCCTGTAAGTCGCTCTGGATAAGAGTGTCTGTTATATGACTATGTAAAACATTTAAATGCCAGTAAACAATGAATATGCAGTATCACAGTGTTCAAAAAAATAATAATATCTAAATCAAATCTTATTGGTCACATACACATGGTTAGCAGAGTTAATGCGAGTGTAGCAAAATGCTTGTGCTTCTAGTTCCAACCATGCAGTAATATCTAACAAGTAATCTAACAATTTCACAACAACTACCTTATACACACAAGTGTAAAGGAATGAATAAGAATATGTACATATAAATATCTGGATGAGCGATGGCCGAACGGCATAGGCAAGATGCAGTAGATGGTATAGAGTACAGTATATATATCTGAGATGAGTAATGTAGGGTATGTAAACATTATATAAATGGCATTGTTTAAAGTGACTAGTGATACATTTATTACTTCCAATTTTAATTATTAAAGTGGCTAGAGATTTGAGTCAGTATGTTGGCAGCAGCCACTCAATGTTAGTGATGGCTTTTTTAGTCTCTCGGTCCCAGCTTTGATGCACCTGTACTGACCTCGACTTCTGGATGATAGCGGGGTGAACAGGCAGTGGCTCGGGTGGTTGTTGTCCTTGATGATCTTTTTTGCCTTCCTGTGACACTTTTTTTTTGCCTTCCTGTTGTGCAGACCTCACTACCCTCTGGAGAGCCTTACAGTTGTGGGCGGAGCAGTTGCCGTACCAGGCGGTGATACAGCTCGACAGCATGCTCTCGATTGTGCATCTGTAAAGGTTTGTGAGTGTTTTTGGTGACAAGCCACATTTCTTCAGCCTGAGGTTGAAGAGGCGCTGTTGCACCTTCTTCACCACGCTGTCTGTGTGGGTGGACCATTTCAGTTTGTCCGTGATGTGTATGCCGAGGAACTTAAAACTTTCCACCTTCTCCACTACTGTCCGTCAATGTGGATAGGGGGCTGCTCCCTCTTCTGTTTCCTGAAGACAACAATCATCTCCTTTGTTTTGTTGATGTTGAGTGTGAGGTTATTTACCTGACACCACACTCCGAGGGCCCTCATCTCCTCCCTGTAGGCCGTCTTGTTGTTGTTGGTTATCAAGCCTACCACTGTAGTGTCGTCTGCAAACTTGATGATTGAGTTGGAGGCGTGCATGGCCACGCAGTCATGGGTGAAGAGGGAGTACAGGAGAGGGCTGAGAACGTACCCTTGTGGGGCCCTAGTGTTGAGAATCAGCGGGGTGGAGATGTTGTTTCCTACCCTCACCACCTGGGGGCGGCCCGTCAGAAAGTCCAGGACCCAGTTGCACAGGGCGGGGTCGAGACCCAAGATAAATAAATGACTACGGTAGGGGATGAGGTAGTTGGTTGGGCTATGTACAGGGCCAGTGATCTGTGAGCTGCTCTGACAGCTGGTGCTTAAAACTAGTAAGGGAGATAAGTGTCTCCCGTTTTAATGATTTTTGTAGTTCGTTCCAATCATTGGCAGCAGAGAACTGGAAGGAAAGGCGGCCAAAGGAGGAATTGGCTTTGGGGGTGACCAGTGAGATATACCGGCTGGAGCGAGTGCTACGGGTGGGTGCTGCTATGGTTAGCAGTGAGCTGAGATAAGGTGGGGCTTTACCTAGCAGGGACTTGTAGATGACCTGGAGCCAGTAGGTCTGGCGACGAGTATGTAGCGAGGGCCAGCCGACTAGAGCATACAGGTCGCAGTGGTGAGTGGTATAAGGGGCTTTGGTGACAAAGCGGATGGCACTGTGATAGACTGCATCCAGTTTGCTGAGTAGAGTATTGGAAGCTGTTTTGTAGATGGCATCGTCGAAGTCGAGGATCAGTAGGATAGTCAGTTTTACTAGTGAAAGTTTGGCAGCATGAGTGAAGGAGGCTTTGTTGCGAAATAGAAAGCCGATTCTAGATTTAATTTTGGATTGGAGATGTTTAACTTCTTAGGGAGCGGTGGGGCGCTAAAATTCACTACCAGGTGAAATGCAAGGCTCCAAATTCAAAATCCAAAAGTTTAATTATTAAACATGCACCAATATACAAGTGTTTCATAGTCATCAAAAGCTCTGCTTCTTGGCAATATCACAGCATTGTCAGATTTCAAAAAGGCTTTACGGCGAAAGCACCACATTTGATTGTTTGAGGGTAGCACCTAACATATTTTTACCATTACCATGAATTCATAAGCTATCACGGTTCACACATAACACATTTCACAGCGAAAACAAATCAATTACCTGTTGAAGAACTTCTGCTGAGGGCTTCCCAAGTGTCCAAAGAAGACAATCCATGGTTCTTTTTTTAGAAAAAGTAATGTATTATATCCATAAATCTCCGTTTGGTTGGCACTTTATAATCAGAAAATAGAGCGTTGATTCCTCCATTGAAACGTGAAGAGAACTCGTTCAACTTATACCTATAAACTTGTCCAAGAACAATCAAACATCATTGTAAATGTATCCTTAGGAACACTTTAATGTATAAATAGCATAATATTTCAACCGGAATATAAACTGGGCGATAAGAAAGGAAAAAAACACAGAGCGTGCCTGCCGGGAGCACGCATTCACTTGCAAGGACATCCATGGGGACACTTCCTGATTCCTCTTCTTCTCTGCTCTAAAAGCATCTAAAAAGAATCAGAACACTTTCTCGAGACTGTTGACATCCAGAGGAAGCGATAGGTACTGCATTCATATGCCCTTCTAAGGGCATTTTCATAAGGCAGGGGCTCTAAATGAGGCAATGTGTCAAAACCACTTTTTCCAGGACAGAAATTCCTCGGGGTTTCGCCTGCCATATCCGTTCTGTTTTACTCACAGATAAGATGTTAACACTTTTAGAAAATTCAGAGTGTTTCCTATCCAATGATACTAAATATGTGCATATCCTATTTTCTGGGCCTGAATGGGAGGCATTTTACTTTGGGCACGCCAGGGTCTCCAAAACGTTCACTTCGTGCGCTGCTCCCTAAGAAGTTAATGTGAGTCTGGAAGGAGAGTTTACAGTCTAGCCAGACACCTAGGTATTTGCAGTTGTTCACATATTCCAGGGTAGTGATGCTAGTCGGGCGGGCGGGTGCAGGCAGCGAACGGTTGAAAAGCATGCATTTGGTTTTACTAGCGTTTAAGAGCAGTTGGAGGCCACGGAAGGAGTGTTGTATGGCATTGAAGCTCGTTTGGAGGTTAGTTAAGAAGGGCCAGAAGTATACAGAATGGTGTCGTCTGCATAGAGGTGGATCAGAGAATCACCAGCAGCAAGAGCGACATCATTGATGTATACAGAGAAGAGAGTCGGCCCAAGAATTGAACCCTGTGGCACCCCCATAGAGACTGCCAGAGCAACGGACAACAGGCCCTCCGATTTAACACACTGAACTCTGTCGGCAAAGTAGTTGGTGAACCAGGCGAGGCAATCATTCGAGAAACCAAGGCTGTTGAGTCTGCCTATAGAGATGTGGTGATTGACAGAGTCGAAAGCCTTGGCCAGGTCAATGAATATGGCTGCACAGTAATGTCTCTTATCGATGGCGGTTATGATATCATTTAGTACCTTGAGCGTGGCTGAGGTGCACCCATGACCAGCTCGGAAACCGGATTGCACAGCGGAGAAGGTATGGTGGGATTCGAAGTGGTCAATGATCTGTTCATTAACTAGGCTTTCGAAGACTATAGCAATTTCGGTCTAGGGTATCACCCCCGTTGAAGAGAGGTTTGACCGCGGCAGCTTTCCAGTCTTTTGCGATCTCTGAGCAGACTGGTAATAGGAGTTGCAACAATGGTAGGAAATAGTTTTAAAAAGAGAGGGTCCATATTATATAGTCCAGCTGATTTGTACGGGTCCAGATTTTGCAGCTCTTTCAGAACATCTGCTATCTGGATTTGGGTGAAGGAGAAGCTGGGAAGGCTTGGACAAGTAGCTGCGGGGGCGGGCTGTTGGCCGGGTTTGGGGTAGCCAGGAGGAAAGCATGGCCAGCCGTAGAGAAATGCTTGTTGAAATTTTCGATTATCATGGATTTATCGGTGGTGACCGTGTTACCTAGCCTCAGTGCAGTGGGCAGCTGGGAGGAGGTGCTATTGTTCTCCATGGACTTGACAGTGTCCCAAAACCTTTTGGAGTTAGAGCTCCAGGATGCAAATTTCTGTTTGAAAAAGCTAGCCTTTGCTTTCCTGACTGATTGCGTGTATTGGTTCCTGACTTCCCTGAACAATTGCATATCGCGGGGACTATTCGATGCAGTAGCAGTCCGCCACAGGATGTTCTTGTGCTGGTCAAGGGCAGTCAAGTCTGGAGTGAACCAAGGGCTGTATCTGTTCTTAGTTCTACATCTTTTGAAAGGGGCATGCTTATTTAAGATGGTGAGGAAGTTGCTTTTAAAGAACGACCAGGCATCCTCGACTGACGGAATGAGGTCAATATCCTGCCAGGATACCCGGGCCAGGTCGATTAGAAAGGCCTGCTCGCAGAAGTGTTTTAGGGAGCGTTTGATAGTGATAAGGGGTGGTCGTTTGACCGAGGGCCCATAGCGGATGCAGGCAATGAGGCAGTGGTCGCTGAGATCCTGATTGAAAACAGTAGAGGTGTATTTGGAGGGCAAGTTGGTCAGGATAATATCTATGAGGGTGCCCATGTTTACAGATTTAGGATTGTACCTGGTGGTTTCCTTGATGATTTGTGTGAGATTGAGGGCATCTAGCTTAGATTGTAGGACTGCCGGGGTGTTAAGCATATCCCAGTTTAGGTCACCTAACAGAACGAACTCTGAAGATAGATGGGGGGCAATCAATTCACATATGGTGTCCAGGGCACAGCTGGGAGCTGAGGGGGGTCTATAGCAGGCGGCAACAGTGAGAGACTTATTTCTGGAGAGATTAATTTTTAGAATTAGAAGTTGGAACTGTTTGGGCATAGACCTGGAAAGCATGATAAAACTTTGCAGGCTCTCTCTGCAATAGATTGCAACTCCTCCCCCTTTGGCAGGAGTTGCAATGATGTCGCTCTTGCTGCCGGTGATTCTCTGATCCACCTCTACGCAGACGACACCATTCTGTATACATCTGGCCCTTCTTTGGACACTGTGCTAACTAACCTCCAGACGAGCTTCAATGCCATACAACTCTCCTTCCGTGGCCTCCAACTGCTCTTAAATGCAAGTAAAACTAAATGCATGCTCTTCAACCGATCACTGCCCGCACCTGCCAGCACGTCCAGCATCACTACTCTGGACGGCCCTGACTTAGAATACGTGGACAACTACAAATACCTAGGTATCTGGTTAGACTGTAAACTCTCCTTCGAGACTTACATTAAATATCTCCAATCCAAAATTAAATCTAGAATCGGCTTCCTATTTCGCAACAAAGCATCCTTCACTCGCGCTGCCAAACATACCCTCGTAAAACTGACCATCCTACCAATCCTCGACTTCGGCGATGTCATTTATAAAATAGCCTCCAACACTCTACTCAACAAATTGGATGCAGTCTATCACAGTGCCATCCGCTTTGTCACCAAATCCCCATATACTACCCACCACTGCGACCTGTACGCTCTCGTTGGCTGGCCCTCGCTTCATACTCGTCGCCAAACCCACTGGCTCCAGGTCATCTACAAGTCTTTGCTAGGTAAAGCCCCACCTTATCTCAGCTCACTGGTCACCATAGCAGCACCCACCCATAGCACGCGCTCCAGCCGGTATATCTCACTGGTCACCCCCAAAGCCAATTCCTCCTTTGGCCACCTTTCTTTCCAGTTCTCTGCTGCCAATGACAGGAACGAACTGCAAAAATCACTGAAGCTGGAGACCCATATCTCCCTCACTAGCTTTAAGCACCAGCTGTCAGAGCAGCTCACAGATCTCTGCACCTGTACATAGCCCATCTGTAAACAAATCCCCATACTGTATTTATTCATTTATCTCGCTACTTTGCACCCCAGTATCTCTACTTGCACATTCATATTCTGCACATCTACCATTCCAGGGGTTAATTGCTATATTGTAATTACCTCGCCACCATGGCCTATTTTTTGCCCTACCTCCCGTATCTTACCTTTCTGAAGGTAAAGCAGCCAACAAGTGCTTAGCATATGTGGGAACTTCTTAAAGACTGAGGGGAAAAGCATTCCAGGTGAAGCTGGTTGAGAGAATGCCAAGAGTGTGCAAAGCTGTCATCAAGGCAAAGGTTTGCTATTTGAAGAATCTCAAATATAAAATATATTTTGATTGTTTTACACTTTTCTGGTTACTACATGATTCCATATGTGTTATTTCATAGTTTTGATGTCTTCACTATTATTCTACAATGTAGAAAATAGTAAAAATTAAGAAAAACCCTTGAATGAGTAGGTGATCTCAAACTTTTGACCGGTAGTGTATTTATATTCTGGACTCTGACATTGATTGTTCTATTATTTCTATATTTCTTAATTCCTTTCTTTAAATTTGTTTGGATTTGCGTGTATGGTTTTGTATTGTTAGGTATTACTGCACTGTTGCAGCTAGGAACATTGTCACACCCTGATCTGTTTCACCTGTCTTTGTGCTTGTCTCCACCCCCCTCCCATCTTCCTCATTATGCATTTATATGCATTTATACCTGTGTTATCTGTTTGTCTGTTGCCTGTTTGTCTTGTTTTGTCAGGTCTTACCAGCGTGCTTTCCCGTCTTCCTTTTTCTCATGTTCTGTTTCCTAAATTTCCCGGTTTTGACTATTCTGCCTGCCCTGACCCCGAGCCTGCCTGCTGTCCTGTACTTGCCTGACTCTGACCTGTTCACAAACCCCTGCCTGTCCTCGACCTGCCCTTTGCCTTCCCCCGTGTTTACAATAAATCACCTGAGAAATGTACTATCCGCCTCGTGTGTCTGCATCTGGGTCATATCCTGAGTCGTGATAAACATACGCATTTCTCTACATCTGCGATAACATCTGCAAAATATGTGACCAATAACATTTTATTTTATTTGATGTAGGCTCCATATTTAGCGTGTGTTCATGTGTGTAAAATTGCCTCGGCTGAGAGGGTAGGCTACTGGCAGTGGTGTAGGCCTAGTGGAGGGTAAATGAAGGTAAACACAGTTTACCCACCTTTTTCAGAAAAATGCATTGACCGGCAGTCAGAGTTTTGTTTTACTACATCACTTGCCTACTTGAAGTTCATGGTAATACACATTCTAGCCTAGTCTAGTAAATTGTATTATTATCTTTATTATTAGGCCCATTAAAAAAAATGTCCACGTCACATGCACCGAATAGAGACTACTCCTAATGTCACCATGTAATTCGCACTCTGCCCATATACATTTATACACCATATATACAACAGTATGTGGACACCCCTTCAAATTATTGGATTCTGCTATTTCAGCCCCACCCGTTGCTGTCAGGGTATAAAATCGAGCACACAGCCATGCAATATCCATAGAATCCGTAGAATGGCCTCACTGAAGAGCTTAGTGACTTTCAACATGGCACTGTCGTAGGATGCCACATTTCCAACAAGTCAAATTTCTGCCCTGCTAGAGCTGCAAGTGCTGTTTTTGTGAAGTGGAAATATCTAGGAAAAACAACGGCTCAGCTGCGAAGTAGTAGGCCACCCAAGCTCACAGAACAGGACCACCACACAAACCTAAGATCACCATGTGCAATGCCAAGCGTCGGCTGGAGTGGTATAAAGCTTGCCACCATTGGACTCTGGAACAGTGGAAACGCGTTCTCTAGAGTGAGTCCTACGGACAAATCTGAGTTTGGCGGATGACAGAAGAACGCTACCTGCTCCAATGCATAGTGACAACTGTAAAGTTTTGTGGAGGAAGAATAATGGTCTGGGGCTGAAAGCTACAGCATACAATGGCATTCTAGACGATTCTGTGCTTGCAACTTTGTGGCAACAGTTTGGGGAAGGCCCTTTCCTGTTACAGCATGACAATGCCCCCGTGCACAAAGCGAGGTTCATACAGAAATGGTTTGTCAAGATTGGTGTGGAAGAACTTGACTGGCCTGCACAGAGCCCTGACCTCAACCCCATCAAACACCTTTGGGATGACTTGGAATGCCAACTGCGAGCCAGGCCTAATCTCCCAACATCAGTGCTCGACCTCACTAATGCTCTTGTGGCTGAATGGAAGCAAGTCCCTGCAGCAAAGTTCCAACATCTAGTAGAAAGCCTTCCCAGAAGAGTGGAGGCTGTTATAGCAGCAAAGAGCGGACCAACTCCATATTAATGCCCATGATTTTGGAATGAGATGTTCAACAAGCAGGTGTCTACCAATGTTCCCTCTATTGTTTTGATATTTCAACCTGCGTGTCCTGATTGCGTCTGGTATGGGGGGACAAAATCAACATGTGCGCTCGCGGTCTGGTCAGTCTGAATACCAACTACTGAGAGGTGTGTAGGAAAGGCATGCATTTCTAAACATGCTGACCAAACCGCACGCGCACATATGTCCGCGTGTGCCATTGTGCGCAAGTTGATTTTGTTCACCCACACCAGACGCGATCAGGACACGCAGGTTGAAATATCAAAACAATCTCTGATTATATCTCCAATTATATTAATTTTGGGACAGGTCAAAAATGTATGGCAATTTAGCTAGCTATCTTGCTGTTGTTAGCTAATTTGTCCTGGGATATAAACATTGGGTTGTTATTTTTCCTGAAATGCACAAGGTCCTCTACTATGACAATTAATCCACAGATAAAACGGTAATACGAATTTGTTTCTCGTCATTGGGTGCCATTTGGGATGAAGCTTAACTAACCACACACTATAGCATGAGACTAGATTCTTGATGTGTTAAATTTATGTTAAATATACAGGATACGAATATTCCATTCCAGCTAAACAATGGATATGTAGCATTTTGCAACAAAATCAGTTCTAATACAGTTCTAATCTATTAATAAAAAAGTCTAAGGACAGTAATATTTTACACACACATGAAGGTACCCATAAGCATTCATTTCTGATGAAAAAACACAAATGTGAAAAATGTGTGGATATAGCCTTTTGGAAATAAACTCTGCATATCCTCTCACAGGAAATAAATACGACATAAGACGTTTCACATAGCGACCATCTGTAGTTTTTCGTTTAAAGACACAACAACAACATTCTGCCTTTGAGTATACTAAGTGTGCACATACGGATATTGTAACAGTCTCAAAATAATAGTGTCTCAAAAGTAAATCACTGTGGGGCCTGGGGGGCATATCAAGTTTGACATTATGCTTTTTTTCATATGTGATTTCCATCCACCAGCTGTAACAATGGGAGGTTATAATTTTATTTTCCATTCCAAATAAGGGTTGACTGTTACTAGTTGTTCAGCGGCTCTGCTGGACAGGGATAAGGCAAAGTGGTGCCTGGGGGCAGTGTTTGTGTTTGTATGTACAGTACCAGTGAAAAGCTTGGATGCACCTACTCATTCAAGGGTTTTTCTTTATTTGTACTATTTTCTACATTGTAGAATAATAGTGAAGACATCAAAACTATGAAATAACACATATGGAATCATGTAGTAACCAAATCAAAATATATTTTATATTTTAGATACTTCGAAGTAGCCACCCTTTGCCTTGATGACAGCTTTGCACACTCTTGGCATTCTCTCAACCATGCATTCCAGGTAGTCACCTGGAATGCATTTCAATTTACCCCTAAAGGATCGATGGGTCCCCCGCGGGACGGTTGAGCTAATGTAGGCTAATGTGATTAGCATGAGGTTGTAAGTAACAAGAACATTTCCCAGGACATAGACATATCTGATATTGGCAGAAAGCTTAAATTCTTGTTAATCTAACTGCACTGTTCAATTTACAGTAGCTATTGGAGTGAAAGAATACCATGCTATTGTTTGAGGAGAGTGCACAGTTATGAACTTGAACATGTATTAATAAACCAATTAGGCATATTTGGGTAGTCTTGATACAAGGCAAAGGGTGGTGGCTACTTTGAATAATCTGAAATATAAAATATATTTTGATTTGTTTAACACTTTTTTGGATACTTCATGACTCCTTATGTGTTATTTCATAGTTTTGATGTCTTCACTATTATTTTACAAAAATAGACACACACACACACACACACTCACACACACACACACACACACACACACACACACACACACACACACACACACACACACACACACACACACACACACACACACACACACACACACACTAACTTACACAACATGCTTCTATACAATTATTTAAAACACTTTTTTCGGTATGGATAAAGGGAAACGCATTACATTTCCTGGACCTCTGAATGTTATTCCAGTCACCCAAGTCATAGACTGTTCTCTCTGCTACCACACGGCAAGCAGTACCGGAACGCCAAGTCTAGTTCCAAAAGGTTCCTTAACAGCTTCTACCCCCAAGCCATAAGACTGCTGAACAATTCATCAAATGGCCACCCAGACTATTTACATTGACCCCCTTTTGTTTTTACACTGCTGCTACTCGCTGTTTATTATCTATACATAGTCACTTTACCCCTACCTACATGTACAAATTACCTCGACTAACCTGCACCCCCGCACATGAACTCGGTACCGGTACCCTCTTTATATAGCCTCGTTATTGTTATTTTATTGTGTTACTTTTTATTTTATTCTTTACTTTAGTTTATTTTATTTAGTAAATATTTTCTTAATGCTATTTCTTGAACTGCATTGTTGGTTAGAGGCTAAGGTCTCTCACCTGTTGTATTTGTCGGACGTGACAAATAAAATAACATTTTATTTGAAATTGCTCTGCCTGTGTCATTGGATGATGAGAGGAGAGAGAGGAATGGAGGAGGAGAGGAGAGAGGCAGTGAAGGCTAGGTTTGAGGTATGCCAAACCCCCACATACAAACATCAGCCAAGTTTGCAGGAAATTGAGATTCCTTTCACGCACTGATGCAGCATAGACATATAATGGAACATAATTTCCCATTTTAATAAATTCACTGTGTGTGTGTGTCTCTGATGAACTGAATAGCTGTGGTTTGGGGCCTGTATTTCGAGAAAGGCCAGTGTGATGGACCATTATGTGTCTCTCTCTCACACACATCATCCCCCCAACACACACAGGCATGCATGCACACACACACATACCTCAACATTGTGCTCCCATAGCTCTCCTTCACAGACCAAACTTTGAATGCATCTGCTTTCCTCGGGCTGACTGTGACTTATCTTTTCTGAATGACGCTTCATAAACACACAAACATGCACACACGCACACACATCTCTCTCTCTCTCTCTCTCTCTCTCTCTCTCTCTCTCTCTCTCTGTCTCTCACTTTCTGTGATTGTGGGTTTTGAGCATTGCTGCTTTTATGATGGAATCAGCAATAGGGGAAACATCACCACTGTTCGCCCCAGCCCCTTTGTTATTGTTTTTGTTTTGTTGCCTAATTGGAGGGGAAGAGTGGTAAAAAAAATTGCAGTACATATTCTGATGTTCTATCACACGTGCAATGGTGTCTGAGGGGGAAAAAACAGTGTTTGTTGTTTGCAGTAGCTTCTTTGTGGCTGTAATATCCTAAGCAGACGTGGCAGTTTCACCATTAAGTATTCCAGCTTTAAAGCAATTTCCGATTGACCTAGTTAATTGTTACTACTCATTGAGTATTATTATTTTTCCTATCGTTACCTACACAGTAATAAATTCAAAAGACACAGGTAGCAATGTTAATCTCTGGTTGGTCCTTCCTCTGGTTGGTAATTCCACTGGCTGTCCCTACGGGTGTGGCAGGAAGCTACATATTTTGTAGCTAATATGGCACAAATGGGTTTTTCTCCCAATACTGTAGATATTGGATTTTCTCATTTTCTGTTTTGGTTTCAAATGTTACATTTTGGAAAAGAAAACTGCCCGTAAAGAGAAAATGCAGCTCTGTCTTGACCTCTCTCTGAGGGCAGAGAGGGCACAACCTGTCCTCTGGGTAGCCAGATTTGTCTGTGACAGCCTGTTTCTATGGCCAGAGTCTGTACATAGTCAGTGTTTTTCTCAGTTTTCTATCAGTCACGGTGGTTAGATAGTCTGCCACCATGTAATGTCTGTTTAGAGTCAAATAGCATTGAAGTTTACTTAGATTGTCTGTTGTGTCTTTCCAAAAGGTGATATATTTTTGGTTTGGACAGATTTTCTGTGTGTTCCCCTGAGGCTTTGTTGGGTTGGTAGGGGTTAGTGAACTGAGCCTCAGAACCAGCTGTCTGAGGGGACTCCTTTCTATGGTCAAACTTTGGCATTTAAGGGCTTTGTAATGGTGGAAGTGGGGGTGACTTGTTTGTAAATGATTCTAACATTTGGTGGCTCTTTTTTGGATATTAATCAGAAGAGGGAATTGTCTCTCTCTCTCTCACCCGCACACCAAAACAAAAAAATAATCACCAGTACATTGTTTTACCCATTGTGTTTGTAGGCCAATACTTAATGTCAAAGTAGAGGGGTTCCTCTGCTCTCCCTGCTCCCTTTCCCTGGACCAGGGCTATTGGTTAAAGCTGTGGAGCCATTCAACAGGAACACACACACACACTCACCAATTTACAGCTGATTATCACGTTACCATACAGACCCAACACAGGAGGACTCTAATGAGAAAGACACAGGGAAGCCTGTTTGAAGCAGAAGCATGTACAATGAATTGGTGGATAAAGTCATGATCTCAAAATGGAATTATGTTTTTCAAAATATTTACAGATTAATTAATAATTATCTGTAAGGTCCCTCAGTTGAACCAGGGAATTTCTAACACAGATTCATCCACAAAGACCAGTGAGGTTTTCCAATGCCTCGCAAAGAAGTGCACCTATTGGTACTAGATGGGTAAAAAGAAATGCAGACATTGAATATTCCTTTGATCATGGTGAAGTTATTAATTACTTTTGCATAGTGTATCAATACACACAGTCCCTACAGGCGTCTTTCCTAACTCATTTGCCGGTGTGGAAGGAAACTGCTCAGGGCTTTCACCTTGAGGCCAATGGTGACAGTTACATAATTTAATGGCTGTGATATGAGAAAACTGAGGATGGATCAACAACATTGTAGTTACTCCAAAATACTAACCTAAATGACAAAGTGAAAAGAAGGAAGCATTTACAGAATAAAACTATTACAAAACATGCATCCTGTTTGCAACAAGGCACTAAAGTTATACTGCAAAGAATGTGGCAAAGCAATTCACTTTTTGTCCTGAATACAAAGTGTTATGTTTGGGGCAAATCCAATACAACACATTACTGAGTACCACTCTCCATATTTTCAAGCATAGGGGTGGCTGCATCCTGTTATGGGTATGCTTGTAATGGTTAAGGACTGGGGAGTTTTTCAAGATAAAAAATAAATGAAAATCAACAAATCAAATCGAATCAAATTTTATTGGTCACACACATGGTTGGCAGATGTTATTGTGAGTGTAGTGAAATGCTTGTGCTTCTAGTTCCGACAGTGCAGCAATATCTAACAAGCAATCTAACAATTCCACAACAACTACCTAATACACACACATCTAAGT
Source organism: Brachymystax lenok tsinlingensis (assembly GCA_030435695.1). Classification (NCBI taxonomy): domain Eukaryota; kingdom Metazoa; phylum Chordata; class Actinopteri; order Salmoniformes; family Salmonidae; genus Brachymystax; species Brachymystax lenok. The sequence continues at coordinate 43,640,674 of CM059780.1, forward strand.
AAAGGGATGGAATATAAGAATATGTACATATAAATATATGGATGAGCAATGACCGAACGGCATAGGCAAGATGCAATAGATGGTATAAAATACAGTATATACATATGGGATGAGTAATGCAAGATATGTAAACTTCATTATTAAAGTGGCATTAATAAAGTGACTAGTGATCCATTTATTAGAGTGGCCAATGATTTCAAGTCTGTACAGTATGTAGGCAGCTGTGTTAGTGATGGCTGTTTAACAGTCTGATGGCCTTGGGATAGAAGCAATTTTTCAGTCTCTCTGTCCCAGCTTTGATGCAGCTGAACTGACCTCGCCTTCTGGATGGTAGCGGGGTGAACAGGCAGTGGCTCGGGTGGTTGTTGTCTTTGATGATCTTTTTGGCCTTCCTGTGACATCGGGTGCCTTATGTGTCCTGGAGGGCAGGTAGTTTGACCCCAGTGATGCGTTGTGCAGACCGCACCAGGAATGGAGCTAAGCACTGGCAAAATCCTAGAAGAAAACCTGGTTCAGACTGCTTTCCACCAGACACGGGGAGATGAATTCACCTTTCAGCAGGACAATAACCTAAAACACAAGGCCAAATCTACACTGGAGTTGCTTACCAAGAAAACAGTGAATGTTCCTGAGTGGCTGAGTTACAGTTTTGACTTAAATCTACTTGGAAATCTATGGCAAGACCCGAAAATGGTTGTCTAGCAATGATCAACAACAATTGTTGCCAGAGGTGACTCAGGGGTGTGATATTTCTCAATACATTTGCTAAAAATTCTATAACATGTTTTCACTTTGTCATTATGGGGGTATTGTGTGTAGATGGGTGAGAACCATCTTTTTTTAAATAACACAATGAACACAATGTGGAATAAGTCAAGGGGTAGGAAACACTTTCTGAAGGCACTGTATATGCAGGCATACAAGACCACACGAACACACAATCCCTCTGTGTGGTAACATTGCAGCAGTCCACAGAGTACCAGTGAATTGCAACATTCCACAGAGTACCAGTGAAGCATAACATTGCTAACCTCAATCCAAACCAAATGCTTGGAGAAATGACACTTTCATGAGAGCAGCAGAAATATTTATAACTGAAGTGTCATGTTGAACATCCCTTTGAGGAAACATATTTATTATTAATGACCCTAAATTCTGAGATTTAATATGGGACATTTTTTCAAAAATGGAATGAGATTAAGGGAAATTGAGAGAAAAATACAGTGGAGAGGACAGATCCATGTAAAAGAGCATTAGCTAAAGCTAGATTATTACCTAGCTGTTGCTATGAGCCTCTGCTGTCACACTGATCTGTTTCACCTGTCTTGTGATTGTCTCCACCCCGCACCAGGTGTCTCCTATTCTTCCCCAATATCCCCTATGTATTTATACCTGTGTTTTCTGTTTGTCTGTTGACAGTTCATCTTGTTTGGTCAGGTCTTACCAGCGTGTTTCCCGTTTCTCCAGTTCTTGTTTTCTAGTCTTCCCGGTTCCGACCTTTCTGTTCTGGATTGACTCTGCCTTGGATTACGAACCTCTACCTGCCCTCGACCTGCCCTTTGCCTGTCCCTTTGTAATAATAAATATTCTAAGAACCGCACTATCCGCGTCCTGTGTCTGCATCTGGGTCATATCCTGAGTCGTGATAGTACAAACTGGCCATGCCTGACCCAGCAGACTCGGACACTGTCTCCCTCCAAGGAGCCACTATTGGACCACACGAGGAGTTACTGCATAACCTTGTGTAGGGACTCTATACCTTGGCGGAACGCCATGACCATGCCTTCCATGCATTGTTGGAACAATTCCGCAGACTATCTACTAGACAGCAAGCCACAACGGTAACCTTCCAGACACCCTGTAAAATATATATATATATTAATTTGGTGCATTTTTCCCCAAATTACATCCAGATCTCTCATTACTCACACTCCTCTCCATGCTATCCTGCTGTGGGGTGACGGTCTAAATCTCTCCGGGGAGATTCAGAGGTCGACGAGAGATTTATGGATGCCCCCCTGATCGACTAGGCTACGGGTTCTATCCTGGGTTGGAGCCCGTTCTGTCAGGCACATTGCCTCAAGGCGGCATAGCCTGCCCCTGGGCGTTCTCCTGCGGGCTTGGGAAAAGCCTCAGACCTCTCATCCGTTCTCATGGAGTACCAGGACCTCTAGGAGGTTTTCAACAAGGCCCGCACCGCATCTCTTCCTCCGCATCGACCCTAGGACTGCACCATTGACCTCTTCCTGGGCACTACACCGCCTCGGGGACCAAGACCATGGAAGTGTACATTGAGGACTCTCTGGCTGCAGGGATTATTCGTCCTTCCGCCTCCCCGGCTGGCAAAGGGTGCTTCTTTGTGGAGAAGAAGGAAAAAACCCTGTCCCCATGTATTGACTACCGGGGCCTTAATGACATCCCGGTAAAAAAAACGTTACCCTTTACCACTCCTCTCCTCGGCTTTCAAGCCTCTCCAGGGGGTGACTATTTTCTTGAAGTTAGACCTCCGGAACACCTACCATCTGGTTCGGATATGGGAAGGAGACCAGTGGAAGACAGCCTTTAACACAGCTAGCGGGCACAATGAGTACCTGGTTATGCCATTCGGACTGACCAATGCTCCCGCAGTGTTCCAGGCCCTGGTCAATGACATCCTCCAGCGCCTCCTGGAGAACCAGTTAATTAAAGCGGAAAAATGGGAATTCCATCGCTCCACTATCTCTTTTCAGGGGTATGTCATCGCTGCAGGGAACATTCAGATGGATCCTAACAAGTTGAGAATGGTGGTGGAGTGGCCCCAACCCACCTTCAGAGTGGAGCTTCAACGCTTCCTGGGGTTTGCTCTTTTCTACCGCTGCTTCATCCGGGGCTACAGCACCCTGGCTTCCCCCCTCTCTGCACTCACCTCACCCAAGGTTCCGTTTACATGGTCCCGGGCAGAGGGTATGGCTCTCCACTCGGGATTTGCCCCTCCAGGTGGAGTCCTGTAAACTTTCCCCCCGCTTTATTGGCCCTCTCCCCATCTCCTTAGCCCCACTGCTGTTCATCTTCTGTTGCCCTGCACCCTCTGTATACATCCCACTTTCCATGTGTCTACGATTAAACGTCTGTCTCACAGCCCTTTGTCTCCTGTTTCCAGGACCACCCCTCTCCCCCGTCCAGCCATCTGGCGTACACGGTGAGGTGCCTCCTGAGTGTTCGACCCCGGGGCAGAGGATTCCAGTACCTGGTTGACACCTGGTGGGGGGGTGGGTGTGTAATGTCACACCCTGATCTGTTTCACCTGTCTTGTGCTTGTCTCCACCCCCCACCAGGTGTCTCCTATTCTTCCCCATTATCCCCTGTGTATTTATACCTGCTTTTTCTGTTTGTCTTTTGCCAGTTTGTCTTGTTTTGTCAGCGTGTTTCCCGTTTCTCCAGTTATCTAGTTCTTGTTTTCTAGTCTTCCCAGTTCCGACCTTTCTGCCTGTCCTGACCCTGAGCCTGCCTGCCGTTCTGTCCCTGATTGACTCTGCCTTGGATTACAAACCTCTGTCTGCCCTCGACCTGCCCTTTGCCTGCCCCTTTGTAATAATAAATATTCTAAGAACTGAACTATCCGGCTCCTGTATTTGCATCTGGGTCATATTCTGAGTCGTGATATCAGCTCAACAACCAAGCATCCATAATGCATACCAACTGTTAGGGATTGACACAATAAAGACCAGGCCCCACTTCAACTCTTTATGTTCTGTGTCTGGAGCCAGGAGGGTTCTGTTCAAGTGTATGTGTCCACTGAATCTGAAGTCTGGGATGCATAGTGAGAGACCCAGACTACAGTCGTGGCCAAAAGTTTTGAGAATGACACAAATATTGATTTCCACAAAGTTTGCTGCTTCAGTGTCTTTAGATATTTTTGTCAGATTTTACTGAAGTATAATTACAAGCATTTCATAAGTGTCAAAGGCTTTTATTGACAATTACATGAAGTTGATGCAAAGAGTCAATATTTGCAGTGTTGACCCTTATTTTTCAAAACCTCTGCAATCCACCCTGGCATGCTGTCAATTAACTTCTGGGCTGCAGCCCATTCTTGCATAATAAATGCTTGGAGTTTGTCAGAATTTGTGGGTTTTTGTTTGTCCACCCGCCTCTTGAGGATTGACCACAAGTTCTCAATGGGATTAAGGCATGGGGAGTTTCCTGGCCATGGACCCAAAATATCAATGTTTTGTTCCCCAAGCCACTCAGTTATCACTTTTGCCTTATGGCAAGGTGCTCCATCATGCTGGAAAAGGCATTTGGTTGGGAGAAGTGGTTGGGAGAAGTTGCTCTCTGAGGATGTGTTGATACCATTCTTTATTCATGTGGCTGTGTTCTTAGGCAAAATTGTGAGTGAGCCCACTCCCATGGCTGAGAAGCAACCCCACACATGAATGGTCTCAGGATGCTTTACTGTTGGCATTACACAGGACTGATGTTAGCGCTCACCTTGTCTCCGGACAAGCTTTTTTCCGAGTGCCCCAAACAATCGGAAAGGGGATTCATCAGAGAAAATTACTTTATCCCAGTCCTCAGCAGTCCAATCCCTGTACCTTTTGCAGAATATTAGTCTGTCCCTGATGTTTTTCCTGGAGAGAAGTGGTTTCTTTGCTGCCCTTCTTGACACCAGGCCATCCTCCAAAAGTCTTCGCCTCACTGTGCGTGCAGATGCACTCACACCTGCCTGCTGCCATTCCTGAGCAAGCGCTGTACTGGTGGTGCCCCGATCCCGCAGCTGAATCAACTTTAGGAGACGGTCCTGGTGCTTGCTGGACTTTCTTGGGCGCCCTGAAGCCTTCTTCACAACAATTGAACCGCTCTCCTTGAAGTTCTTGATGATCCGATAAATGGTTGATTTAGGTGCAATCTTACTGGCAGCAATATCCTTGCCTGTGAAGCCCTTTTTGTGCAAAGCAATGATGACGGCACATGTTTCTTTGCAGGTAACCATGCTTGACAGAGGAAGAACAATGATTCCAAGCACCACCCTCCTTTTGAAGCTTCGAACTCAATCAGCATGACAGAGCGATCTCCAGCCATGTCCTCGTCAACACTAACACCTGTGTTAACGAGAGAATCACTGACATGATGTCAGCTGGTCCTTTTGTGGCAGGGCTGAAATGCAGTGAAAATGTTTTTAGGGGATTCAGTTCATTTTCATGGCAAAGAGGGACTTTGCAATTAATTGCAATTCATCTGATCACTCTTCATGACATTCTGGAGTATATGCAAATAGCCATCATACAAACTGAGGCAGCAGACTAATATTTGTGTCATTCTCAAAACTTTTGGCCACGACTGTATAGTCAGACAAGGTAAACTATAAGGACAAAATAAGCAGCAGAAGTTAAGCCAAACTCAGGGTCTGTGTTTTGAGATGAGTGTAGTTGTATTAAAGAGCCAGATAGCATTTCCAAAATCAGAATACTCTTCTGGTGAAAGCAGGCTTGCCTCATTTGACTTCATTTTTTTATGTTTTAGTATTACTCCTGGTTTTGCTGGAAACAAATACAAGGAATTCATAAATAATAAGCAGGAAGTGGTATTCAGGAGAGGCTGCTTTTGGTTTTGGAGATGGAACCCTGTTATATGTTTAGCTGCAACATTATATGTGCAGGAAGTTGGAGCTCTGTTCAGGGCTGACCTACTTTCATATGGTGGTTTTTGCAAGTCATTCTGGGTGAGAGGTAGAACCATATTACCAAGTCCAGAGTGACAGGAGTGGAGAGAGAGTAGATGGGAGGAGGAGCTGACAGGGAGGAAGTGCCTGGGGGAATAGAGATGCTTGAGAGATTGAAATGGACACAGGGATACAGATAAACACACAGAAATCCAGAGGAAAATAGAAATATAGGGATAATGAGGTAGATAGAAAGAAATCCACTCAACACTTACAACACCAGCGCGAAAAACAATGATAGACACTTAGAGAGAACTTCCCATACAGTTAAAACAAAACATCCTTACCCAGGTCTCAATGGTCTTGCATGGCTTCGTCCTCAGTTATATCTGGTCTGGAGGAGACTTTGCCTTTACACCACTGTCTGAGCCTGTCTAAATATAGCTTTTGGTCTTAAACTTCCTGATTTCTGGATCGTTTAGGATTACATGGCAGAGTTGAGATAGGGCGATCGAGCATTGACAGCGTGCAATAGCTGCTCCTCTCACCAGCTGTTATCACTGGGAAAAGGATGCTCAGGCCATTTCTCAGTAAACCTGCCCCTTATACAGTAAACCCCTCATGAGCCTCAGCCAACAAGCTCCCTGTGCTGACAGATTAACCCTCTGCAGTCAAAGCCCTGTCTAAAATGGGGGGGGTTCTAAGCTAACAATACCAAGGAGAATTTGGATATTTGATTTTGAATATTAAGACCCCTTAAGATGTAAAAAAATACCCCCAAATTATTGGATGAAACATTGAATTTGGCCTTAATATATACATTTGTACATGTATTTATCCTCTTATTTTAGGCACTAAACTATATCCATATATACTACATTAATTATTTTAACTGTTACCGTTGGACCTTCAGATTAGTTTTGTGGGGCTTGTGGGCGTCCTAGGGCAAAACGAAGAGCACCTTCGTGTTCGTGAGAGTCTCAGCTTTCCACAGAGGAGCATATAAGATCTCCTAAGCCTGTGTTTACCACAAACCATATTTCCGGCATTTATCCAAAACCCCAATTCTTATCCCCATAGGCTTTGGCCAACGAGCCATGGCGGAGTTACTGTGAGTTAGTGCCTATAAAAAGACGCCATAACTATTGCTCTCTATAAAGGACAAACATTTCTGTATAATCAGAATTGATGAGCAGGTACTGCACATGAGTCATTTGGTCTCAACCTCACTACAGATACAATAAGCCATTAATGAATTCAGTTTCAGGGGTAGTCAGGTGGATGTGTACAGGCAGGGTGCTATTTCTGTGAAATGTCCAAATATAAAATATAAACATAACACATTCAAATAACGTTTTACTGTAATGCATAAGAAAATGCACATTATCCAGATTTTTTGGCTATTTTGAGGGTGGGGGTTAGATGGTCAGAACAGAAGTAGTTGATCTGGTATGGTGGGGTACTTCAGGGTAAATGTCAATCATTTTGGTGAAAAATGCAAAACAGCACAACAAATGGTCATGTCTGACATGAATCCATCCACTTCCTTGTCAACACAACAAAAGATTCTGAAAGCAAAGCTGAGTATATGGATATCTTTTTTTATTGATTTACTTGAATATATACGTAAAGTAATTTGCAGGTACGGAAGTACATCTGTCTGTAAGTATCATTACTTTGAGTTGATATAATATGGAACATTCTCATCTGTCTTTACTTCTCTTGCCGAAGTTGAGAATGGTATTCTGAGAAGGTGACTGGATACTTTTGAGGTTGCTGTACTGCATTCCTAAAACCAGTTGCCTTCTAATCACTCTGGCAGAGGATTAACCTGAGACTGTGGACTGACTTGACTTCCAAATACAGCATTATGTTATCGTTCTTATTCTCATCTGTACTTTATTTACCGAGGAGAAGGCCATTGAGATTGCAAAATATATTTTACGAGACTATGCATTAAAGTGTCAGTAGAAAGAACAAATCATTTATAGTGCAAAAAGAACACTGCTGATATAATGCTACAGATCAATGTTGAAAAAAGTGAAACTTGTGTTTGTGGAATACAATACTGAATCTATATTTCACTAAACCTGCTCTGTTTGACTTGTGACTGATGGTTGAAAGATTATCATTTTAACAGAACGGTTGGCCAAAATGTTAAAAACTACCAGTTCATAGATATCCACTAGCAGGAGTATATTTTGCTAGTAAAAGTATTGAAATCCATACATCCAAAGTGAGGAAACTAGTATGTTTATCTTACAGGCACAGTAATCGATTCACAATTATATAATTAGACTTAGTACACTATAAATAGTGGGACGGCGCTTTTGTTCATCTGAAGTGCTTTTACTGATTGGTATGATCAAAAATAACACTTTGGTTCATTCAACCTATTCTATTCAATTTGTCTGAAATCAAATTTGACAGATACATGTGATTTTTTTAATTGAATGAAGGCTTCTAAATTGAAAAACAATGAATGAAAAACATCCCAACAGCATGATGCTGCCACCACCATACGTCACTGTGGGGATGGTGTTCTCATGCTTATGAAAAGTGTTGGGCTTGCGCAAGAAATATCATTTTCCTCGATGGCCAAAAAGCAGACTTTTAGTCTCATCTGACCAGAGTACCTTTTTCCATATGTTTGGGGAGTCTTCCACATGCTTTTTGGCGAACACCAAACGTGTTTGCTTATTTTTTTCTTTAAGCAATGGCTTTTTTCTGGCCACTCTTCTTTAAAGCCTAGCTCTGTGGAGTGTACGGATTAAAGTGGTCTTATGGATACATACTCCAATCTCCACTGTGGAGCTTTGCAGCTCCTTCAGGGTGATCTTTGGTCTCTTTGTTGCTTCTCTGATTAATTCCCTCCTTGCCTGGTCTGTGAGTTTTGGTTGTCGGCCCTCTCTTGGCAGGTTTGTTGTGGTGCCATATTCTTTCATTTTTTTAATAATGTATTTAGTGGTGCTCCGTGGGATGTTCAAAGTTTCAGATATAATTTTATAACCCAACCCTGATCTGTACTTCTCCACAACTTTGTCCCTGACCTATTTGGAGAGCTCCTTGTCTTCATGGTGCCGCTTGCTTGGTGGTGCCCCTTGCTTAGTGGTGTTGCAGACTCTGGGGCCTTTCAGAACAGGTGTATATATACTAAGATCATATGACAGATCATACTTTTGCAAGGATCTGTATGGGAAATCACCCACTATCCAGCCTATTGTGTGTATTGGATACTCATGTTGCAATGTACAGGCTTACCTATGGATCTTGGGTCCATGAAATGGGATATCAGCCAACCCAGCCTACTCAGTGAGACCCACAGAACACAACAGTGAAAAGTTTACACAAATATTAAAGTCGTAGCTCTTATTACAAGACTTTGACAGCACTGTGAAATGAAACCACTGTAAAATGAGCCATATTATTTCACCAGTCAATAGGCTGAATTGTGAGGTGATTTCCCACAGTCAAAGTCCTACAATAAGAGCTACCACACTAATATTTGTGTACACTCTTCATAGTTGTGTTCTGTGGGCATCACTGAGTAAGCTGATACCCAATTTCATGGACCTAAGATCCATAGGTAATGCTGTACATTGCAATATAAATGTCCAATACGCACAATAGACTGACTGGGGAGGTGATTCCCCACAGTCAAAGTCCTGCAATATGAGCTACAATGCTAATATGTGTGTACACTCTTCACAGTTGTGTTCTGTGAGTGTCATTGAATAGGCTGATACCCCATTTCATGGACGCAAGATCCATAGTTAAGTCTGTACATTGCAATATGAATGTGCAATATGCACAATAAGTTCTGCAATAAGAGCTACAATGCTTATATGTGTGTAAAGTGTTCACAGTTGTGTTCTGTGGGTGTCACTGAATAGGCTGATACCCCATTTCATTTATCCACAATTGATAGGCTGTACAGTGAAATATAAGTATAACCCCAATGCAATTATGAGGTCTGATTTGTGATTTTTCTTTGTCAAATAAACAAATTATTGTCAAATTATTGTTTCTTCTGAACAGAGGGAGCAGGCGCACCGTCACGCATTTTAGGTCAAAATCTGTTTTGTGCTTTGCTCTTAGGAACAGGGCACCATTGAAAGGAGGGATTTCTAGTGTAGTTTCAAGTGTGGAGGTGGGGCATTTGAAGTGGAAGATTCCTGGTGTTTGTGTAGCCTGCTGTTTGGTGCGACTCAGATCCGTTGGGGAGCGTAGTGAAACAGAGGAGTCACTGTCAGTCCTTTTGAGGTTTGAGTCAGTCTCTACCCGACAAAGTCATGTTAGGATATATCAGTTGTCCTGTTAGAGCTTTTTGGCCGAATCCATTGCACTGTTTCAGGTGCAATGTTTATGGTCATGTCGCAGCAGCGTGTAGGAGGGAGATTCCAAGATGTGGGAAGTGTGCATGAGGGCATGGGACAGAGGATTGTGTAGTTTCGGTGGATAAAGTTGTGTGTGTCAACTGTAGGGGTGCCCATGTTGCTGGGGATCAGAAGTGTCCGGTTCAAGAGAGGTAGGTTGAAGTGGCCAGAGTCAGAGTAGTGCAGAAGGTGTCGTATGCTGAGGCAGTGAAGAAAGCAGAGGAGGATGGGTCAAAGGTAAAGAAAACGTGAGGGATCCCAGTGAGTGGTAGATTTGTTTCAGCACAGAGGAATAGGCCATCAAGTGTTTTGAGCTTCAGTAAGGTTGGCTTCTTAGCGTTAATAGCAATGGTTTTCAACTGTTGCACAGAAAGGGAACATAAATCTGAGAAAATAGATGTGGTGGTGGCAGCTGAAGAGAAGTAATTGGGTATACAAGATTTTATTTCAGAAGAGTTGTAAGATGTTTTGAGATTTTTTTATGAAATAGGGGTAAACAGTGCATTCTGGAAGTATTCAGACCCCTTGACTTTTTCCACATTGTGTTACGTTACAGCCTTATTAAAATATATATATATATTGTTTCCTTCATCAATCTATGCACAATACCCCATAATGACAAAGTAAAACCAGGTTTTTAGACATTTTTGCAAATGTATTAACAAAATACCTTATTTACATAAGTATTCAGAACCTTTGCTATGAGACTCAAAATTGAGCTCAGGTGCATCCAGTTTCCACTGATCATCCTTGAGATGTTTCTACAACTTGATTGTAGTCCACCTGTGGTAAATTCAATTGATTGGACATGATTTGGAAAGTCCCACCTGTCTATATAAGGTGGCAAAGTTGGCAGTGCATGTCAGAGCAAAAACCAAGACATGAGGTCGAAGGAATTGTCCGTAGAGCTCCGGGACAGGATTTTGTATTGAGGCACATATCTGGGGAAGGGCAGCGAAACATTTCTGCAGCATTGAAGGTCCCCAAGAACACAGTGGCCTCCATCATTCTCAAATGGAAGAAGTTTGGAACCACCGAGACTCTTCCTAGAGCTGGCTGCCCGGCCAAACTGAGCAATCGGGGGAGAAGGGCCTTGGCCAGGGAAGTGACCAAAAACCTGATGGTCACTCTGACAGAGCTTCAGAGTTCCACTGTGGAGATGGGAGAACCTTCCAGAAGGACAAACATCTCTGAGGCACTCCAACAATCAGGCCTTTGTGGTAGAGTGGCCATACGGAAGCCTCTCCTCAGTAAAAGGCACGACAGCCCACTTGGAGTTTGCCAAAAGGCACCTGAAGGACTCAAACAATGAGAAACAAGATTCTCTGGTCGGATGAAACCAAGATTGAACTCTTTGGACTGAATTCCTAGCGCCACGTCTTGAGGAAACATAGCACCATCCCTACTGTGAAGCATGGTGGTGGCAGCATCATGCTGTGGGGATGTTTTTCAGAAGCAGGGACTTGGAGACTAGCCAGGATTGAAGGAAAGATGCACGGAGCAAAGCACAGAGAGATCCTTGATGAAAACCTGTTCCAGAGCTCTCAGGCCCAGCCAGAGCCCAGACTTGAACCCGATTGAACATCTCTGTAGAGACCTGAAAATAGCTGTGCAGCGACACTCCCCATCCAACATGACAGAGCTTGAGGATCTGCAGAGAATAATGGGAGAAACAGGTGTGCTAAGCTTGTAGCGTCAAACCTAAGAAGACTTGAGGCTGTAATTGCTGCCAAATGTGGTTTAACAAAGTACTTTCCGAATGCACTGTAAATTCATTTTTTATCAATTTTTGCTTTGATGGACTTTATTTTTTTGTCAATAAAACTGATGAATGCAACTGTTTGTCAAATGGTTTTGTGTTGTACTTGTAGCCCTGGTTGTCCTGAAAAGAAAAAGGTAAAACACCTAATTGTGAGGCTAAATATAATTGTTTTATCTTTATTTAACTAGGTAAGAACAAATTCTCAATGACAGCCTACCCCGGCCAAACCCTAACATGGACAGCACTGGGCCAATAGTGCGCCGCCCTATGTGACTCCCAATCACAACCAGTTGTGACACAGCCTGGAATTGAACCCATGTCTGATAGTAACACCTAGCACTGAGATGCAGTGCCTTTGACCGCTGCGCCACTTGGGAGCCACAAAAAAAATATGCATCTGAAATACTGTGTGTAAATACTGGAGTGATGTACGATTGTTAATAAAACATGTCATATACCAATTTTACCAATACTGTGTCCATGTGTATAGGCTGCAAGTACATTGAAATTAAGTTGTTTTCAAGCCGTTAAAACGACCTGAAAAATAAGTATTTTCAACTTTCACTTTCAACCAAAACCCTCTTTTCAACATTTTAACAACATTTTTCTAGGTGGACTGTTATATGTCTACTGGTATGACTTTGACTGGGGTGACTTATTCTCAACAAACAAGCAATGCTATGGGCTGGCTGAATTGATGGTGAGACAAGGTATGAAGTCCATGGTTGCTAATCAGAGGAGAATTGATACCCCATTTTTTGGTCTTGGTGTCTGTGGAAGTACACATGACTTTGTTTGGGCCATTACTGCCCCTGGCTTGCCCTTGATGGATGGGGCGAAGAACAAAAAAACACCAGACATGTCAGACTGCATTCAGCAGTGATTTGAGGCTCCATCCTTGATGTAATTCCAAGTTCAAATATCATGACGGAGATGACCACATGACAAACTGTCTAATACCATGTAGAATGTAAAATGGTAAATGCCTAAATGTGGTATGTAAAAGTTGGTGTTGAAAAATAATATATTACATTAAAATGGAGGTAGATTATATTTTATTCAAACTATTAATATATTCTGATAAAACTCCCTATGCAGAGACATAATCCAAGACACTGCACATATTCCACTGTGAAGCTCATTTTCTCATGAATGTATTACTCACTCAGCTCCTGACCTACAGTATATACACTGAACACAAAAATAAATGCAACATGTACAATGCTGGTTCCATGTTTCATGAGCTGAAATAAAAGATTCCAGAAAACTTCCATTTGCACAAAAAAGCATATTTCTCTCAAATTTTGCACACAAATTAGTTTACATCCCTGTTAGTGAGCATTTTATCCTTTGTCAAGATAATCAATCAACCTCACAGGTGTGGCAATAAAAGGCCACTCTAAATTTGGCAGTGTTGTCACGCAACACAATGCCACTAATGTCTCAAGTTTTGAGGAAGCGAGCAACTGGCATGCTGATTGCAGGAATGTCCACCAGAGATGTTTCTTATCACAACCATAAGCTGCCTCCAACGTCATTTTAGAGAATTTGGCAGTACATCCAACATGCATCACAACTGCAGACCACGTTCAAACCAACGCCAGCCCAGGACCTCCACATCCGGCTTCTTCACCAGCGGGATCAGCAGAGGGGGTGGGGAGCTGAGGAGTATTTCTGCCTGTAATAAAGCCCTTTTGTGGGGAACAACTCACTCTGATTCGCTGGGCTTCAACAATAGCTATTCATTCTATAGTTTCCTTTTTCATTCTCTATTTCATTGTTAGTTCATTTGAACTGTTGCCTATGCCTGTCCCGCGGATGACTAGGTAAGTGTTGGTAGTAGGCCTGTAGTAAGCCTGTTTGTAGGCCTTTGTAAACATTTGTAAATCTACCTGTTCCTTTTGTTTGTTTACACTTTGCACCTGCACTTTTTAACCACTGACAACAGCAATAAATAAAATCATCCACTCCTCAACACACCTTACTCCCTGCTTTGTCTTGCCATGAAGACCACCTCTCTGGCCCCCAACACTATGTTGTAGCATTCCTTAGTGAGTTACTTAGGGCCCACATAGTCATCATGATGAGTGGTAGAATTCTGCCCAACCATGGTAAGAGAGCTCCCCTCAGTGGTCAATAGAGCAACTCAGTAGCTTCTTCTAATCAAATCAAATCAAAGTTTATTTGTCACGTGCGCCGAATACAACAGGTGTAGACCTTACAGTGAAATGCTTACTTACAGGCTCTAACCAATCGTGCAAAAAAAAGGTATTAGGCGAACAATAGGTAAGTAAAGAAATAAAAACAACAGTAAAAAAAGACAGGCTATATACAGTAGCGAGGCTATATACAGTAGCGAGGCTATAAAAGTAGCTATAAAATACAGACACCGGTTAGTCAGGCTGACTGAGGTAGTATATGTACATGTAGTTATGGTTAAAGTGACTATGCATATATGATGAACAGAGAGTTCTATGGCACAGGCGTTCCCAAACTTTTAATATCAAGTCACCATGAATATAATAAAAACGTTGAGATATGTAACAAAAATGTTGTAGATACAATATAAAAATGTTAAAATAGTAGATCAAACATATAGCATATGTTTCTCCTTTTGTAGCATTGTGTGGCGATTTCCATCTACAGTATACATGTTACAGAGATCAGCACAGCATGGCTACCGGCAAAAGTATGGCGAGCTGGCATTTGCCCAAATACTTTTGACTTGGTTTAATAAAAAATATTGACATAAAGCATTGGAAATTGGTACAAAGTACTGTTGTTAAGAGTGATTTGCCTCATGATTTGTCAACTTGTGCACAATTAATCTGTGCTTCAGTCTGAACTGTAGCCTACTGACAACCACAGCTGCAGGTAGCCTAGAAAAGCCTACGCGCTCTGATCTCCTCTGGCCAGGGGAAATCAAGCAGTAATGTCATGTATTTTACCTTTATTTAACTAGGCAAGTCAGTTAGGAACTAATTCTTATTTTCAATGACGGCCTAAGAACAGTGGGTTAACTGCCTTGGTCAGGGGCAGAATGACAGATTTTTACCTTGTCAGCTGGGGGATTTGATCTTGATATTTTGGTCACTGGTCCAACACTCTAACCACTAGGCTACCTGCTGCCCCAAGCCTGGGGTGTCATGCACCCCAACAATCTGAGGGGTGCATGGCTGGGGGTGGTCTGGATTTCATTTTTCAAACACCTGAAACCTTTTTCCTGCAATCTAGAGCCACAATCATTTTGCTAAATTCTATATAAAAAATACATTTATTTTTCTACATGTCTAAGTATATCTCTTGATCTGTCTGTATCCTCCTGACTGGTGGATATTGTTTTAAAGAAACAAAATATGTTTCTCTGCATCTGTTAAAATCTGGGTAAAATATTTAAAGGAATGTGTGTCTTATTCAGTACATTTAGTAATTGCTACCAACCTGGATATGGAGATTGTCCCCCTTTGCTGCTAGAACAGCCTTCACTCTTCTGGAAAGGCTTTCCACTAGATGTTGGAGCATTGATGCGGGGACTTGCTTCCATTCAGCCACAAGAGCATATGTGAGGTCGGGCACCAATTTTGGGAGATTATGCCTGGTTTGCAGTCAGCGTTCCAATTCATCCCAAAGGTGTTCGATGGGGTTGAGGTCAGGGCTTTGTGCAGGTCAGTCAAGTTCTTCCACACCGATCTCGACAGACCATTTCGGTATGGACCTTGCTTTGTGCACAGGGTCATTGTCATGCTGAAACAGGAAAGGGCCTTCCCCAAACTGTTGCCACAAAGTTGGAAGCACAGAATTGTCTAAAATGTCATTGTATACTGTAGAGTTAAGATTTCCCTTCACTGGAACTAAGGGGCCTAGCCCAAACCTAAAAAAAACTGGCCCAGACCATTATTCCTCCTCCACAAAACTTTACAGTTGGCACTATGCATTCAGGCAGGTAGCGTTCTCCTGGCATCTGCCAAACCCAGATTCGTCCATCGGACTGTCAGTCCAATGGCGGCGAGCTTAACACCACTCCAGCCGATGCTTGGCATTGCGCATGGTGATCTTAGGCTTGTGTGCGGCTGCTCGGCCATGGAAACCCATTTCATGAAGCTCCCGACAAACAGTTCTTGTGCCGACTTTGCTTCCAGAGGAAGTTTGAAACTCGGTAGTGAGTGTTGCAACCAAGAACAGACGTTTTTTACACGCTACACACTTCAGCACTCGGCGGACCCGTTCTGTGAGCTTGTGTGGCCTACCACTTTGCCGTTGTTGCTCCTAGATGTTTCCACTTCACAATAACAGCACTTACAGTTGACTGGGGCAGCTCTAGCAGGGCATAAATTTGCCGAACTGACTTGTTGAAAGGTGGCGTCCTATGACGGTTCCACGTTAAAAGTCACTGAGCTTTTCAGTAAGGTCATTCTACTGCCAATGTTTGTCTATGGAGATTGCATGGCTGTGTGCTCGATTTTATACACCTATTAGCAGCTGTTGTGGCTGAAATAGCTGAATCCACTAATTTAAAGGGGTGTCCACATACTTTTGTATATATAGTGTAGTTATGAGGTTGGGAGATTGGGGAACCTATCTGGGCTAGCTAAAGCCAACTTCATGAAATTGCTAGGTGACTAGTAGAGTTAGAGAAACTACAAAAACGCAACCTATCTTAGCTGGCATGCCTGCTGGCAAGGTTGGTATACATCTCAAGAGGTGCTTAAAAAGGCAGAAAAATATACATATATTTTTGTTTACATAGAATTAAGTATAATTATTAAAAATGCCAAATTCTTCCCCCCTCAGCCATCCTGACATACTTTGTACTTCCTCCGATGTTTGGGGTACTTGACACCCCTTGACTAAATCCAGCCATCTGTCACCACAAAAACAGAATGCTCCTGCTAAAGTTTAAAGGAATCATACAGCAGATGGCGCAAAAAGACAACGCGTCCTCGCCACTCTGAAGAGGGGAGAGAGAGAGAGGGGCACCAGTTTTCCAGTCAGCCAAATTTTTCTCAGAACTGCAGTCACGCACCCTTGCTTCTCGACTGCTATGCATCTGCAGCAGCCACTCCCTATTCTCCCTTTTGGCCGAAACCCGGGAGTGCCCTAGGCAACAGCTGTATGCGCGAGGAGGAAGGCATGCCCAATGCCCATGCCCAGAAGCCGCGGTCTAGCCGGCGAGGGGCTCTGCTGAAGAGACCGCGTGCGGACTACTTTGAGAAAGGCGGGAATATAGGAGAACACCGCTCTTTTCGGAGAGCTTCAAAATGGGCGTCTGAGAAATAGAACAAACATGAATTTGGTATAATTATATGGACGTTAGATAGAGTGTATATTTGGGTCCATGTGTGATGTTAGGATTGGTTGGATTGTGCACTGAATTCGTAGGTTACTGACCGTTGTAGGATATATACTTTTATCCTCCCATTGGAGTAGCCTAGTTCAACGATGGAGAAGGCGACGCAGCCCCAGCTGATGGTCAATAGCGCAGAGAGTCCGACGGAGGAGCTCTCCAAGATAAGCGACGAGGAGCTGCTCAAGTGGAGCAAAGAGGAGTTGGTGCGGCGGCTACGGAGGGCAGAAGCAGTGAAGATGGGCTTTATGCTTGACCACGGGAATTTGATCCGGGAGGTGAACCGGCGACTCCAGCAGCACCTGACCGAGATACGGGGTTTGAAGGTGAGGCAGGTGTGATAATGCCGGGCGCGCAAGTTTGCGCACTGCTCTATGGATGTCTGACGGTCGTGTTGTGTAGCCTTTGTAGGCATGTTTCCAAATCAAAAAGCAATGGTCTAATCATGCGTTAAAAAAGCTGTAGCCTATAGGGTTACCTCAGCAAACTCCTTGAAAATAATGAAGGTAGGTGGTTTGAAGGTAGCAATGTAACGTTAGTCTTCAAGTATCCTACATCATAATCCAACCCAGTGATCCACTTGTTGCTTTTATGCTTTTCCTATTACAGATGGAACTGCTGAGGATATTTAACCACAACCACAAAAGTACATTTTGGAAGGCCTATGATTTGTTTCAAAATCACAGTAAATGAATCATCAATAAAATACATCATCATCAACACATGCACAGCTCCCCCTCAATACACAATTGCATGCTCAACATTTGTTATCAGAATCCCATATGATAAATGATATATCACCTCTGCGCTTTCTCCTATTTGTGTGTGTGTGTGTATCCAGGATGTGAACCAGAATCTGCAGGAGGATAACCAGGAGCTGCGGGACCTGTGCTGTTTCCTTGATGACGACCGTCAGAAGGGCAAGCGTGTGTCCCGGGAGTGGCAGCGTCTGGGCCGCTACAGCGCCGGTCTAATGAGGAAAGAGGTGGCCCTCTACCTACAGAAACTCAAGGAGCTGGAGCTGCGCCAGGGAGAAGTGATCAGAGAGAACCTGGAGCTCAAAGAGCTGTGTATCCTACTGGACGAGGAGAGAGGGGGGGGAGCAGGGCAGAGTGCAGGGTGCAGAAGCTCCATCGACAGCCAGAGTAGTCTGTCTCAAACTGGGGGGGCTACACTGGGCTTGCTCCGAGACGTGGGGGATGGGAGCAGCACCTCGAGTGTGGGAAGCACAGACAGCCCCGACCACCCCCACCGCAAGCCTCCTCACCAGGGCTCCGGCCTGGGCTCCAACCCTGGCTCCAACCGTGACAAACCAGAGGGCCCGGGCCCCGAGTCTACAGGCCGCCGCCACAGCTCCACCCCGGACTACCACACCTTCCCCCAGGCCTGCAGGCCCCGCGGGGGGTCCCTCACCAGCCCTGATCCCAGGGGCCTCCGGGGGCCCTGCAGCCCAGAGAAACATGGCATATTCCCTACCCAACTGGCGGCTGAGGCCCACTCCAAACCCAGCAGTGCTGGCATGCTGGCCCAGAAACCGCTTTTAGGGTCTGGGCAAGGGTTAGGGCCAAACCAAGGTTCGGGCCAGTCAAGTCCTGACCTCTCACAGAGACACAGGGTTTATGCGGTCGGGGTTGGGGCTGGATGTGGGACCCCTGAGCCCAAACAGGCACTGACGGGGATGCCAGAGCACCTGAAGAAGGGTCGGGTGATTGTGGGGAGTCCTGAAGTGTTACGACACCACAACCACAGCCCCAGTTCAGAGCACTGGAAGGGGAGGTACGGCAGCAGCCCCCCAGCAGGCAGGGAGTGGGGACAGATGAGGACCACTGGAGATGAGTTGTCCCCTCACCACGGCAGCATCTACAACGGCATGAACGGTGAGTTTTTATCCAGAATAGTAATAATGCTTTATTTAATTATTTATCAGGAACAGTATGTAGCTGAGGTGGTTCAAGGAACTATGCTTGTGTGATGAGTCTGAGACATTAATCCCATCTGAGACATAACACTCATGCCTAGGCTTTAGCTGAGTGAGCAATCTGGGTTAGCACACCCTGTAGCCCTCTAGGACTAGGGTTGGTGACCACTGTATATGGCTAGGTCAACCATATAAATCAAATATAATTTTATTTGTCACATGCATTGAAAACAAAAGGTATAGACTTTACCGTGAAATGCTTACTTACGAGCTCTTCCCAATGATGCAGAGTTAAAAATAATGCAAAATATTAACAAAATAGGAATAAAATACACAAGAATCAAGCTATATACAGGGAGTAGCAGTACCAATACCAAATCAGACAGAGGTAAATTGACTAGGCATGTGTAACAAAACTGTCCTTGTAATTTGTGTCTAGTAGCCAATGGGTAGGTTAGGCTATGGCAGGTTCAGTCACCGTGGTATATACGCTTGGGCAATATTCAGTTTATACTATATCACGGAGTATTTCGAAATACAGATGGTATGATTTTTTATATCGTAAAAAACAAAAAACTTGCGGGGGCTGCGTGGGTGCGTACTACGCCACTGCTTATAACTATAAGTTACTATAAGAAATTAAAAATCTGTCAAATAGAAAAATCTCCAGCTCAGGGCTCCAGCTATGCATTTGGTTTGATAACTTGCTAGCTAAGTGACTAGATGTACAGATCAAGCTTGGTTCCATTCAGCCACAAGAGCATTAGTGAGGTCGGGCAACAGATGTTGGCCGATTATGGCCTGGCTCGCAGTCGGCGTTCCAATTCATCCCAAAGGTGTTCGATGGGGTTGAAGTCAAGGCTATGTGCAGGCCATTTCTGTATGGACCTTGCTATGTGCACGGGGACATGTTTATGCTGAAACAGGAAAGGGCCTTCCCCAAACTATTGCAACACAACGTTGGAAGCAGAGAATTGTCTAGAATGTCATTGTTTGCTGTAGCGTTAAGATTTCCCTTCACTGGAACTAAGGGGACTAGCCCGAACCATGAAAAACAGCCCCAGAACATTATTCCTCCTCTACCAAACTTTACAGTTGGCACGATGCATTCAGGCAGGTAGCGTTCTCCTGGCATCCGCCAAACCCAGATGCATCCGTCGGACTGGCAAATGATGAAGCGTGATTCAATGCGTTTCCACTGCTCCAGAGTCCAATGGCGGCAAGCTTTACACGACTCCAGCCGACGCTTGGCATTGTGCATTATGATCTTAGGCTTGTGTGCGGCTGCTCGGCCATGAAAACCCATTTCTTAGAAGCTCCCAACGAACATTTATTGTGCTGATGTTGCTTCCAGAGACAGTTTGGAACTCGTAGTGTGTGTTGCAACCAAGGACAGACTATTTTTACGCGCTACGCTTTTCAGCACTCAGCAGTCCCATTCTGTGAGCTTGTGTGGCCTACCACTTCACGGTTGAGCCGTTGTTGCTCTATGACGTTTCCACATCACAATAACAGCACTTACAGTTGACCGGTACAGCTCTAACAGGGCAGAAATTTGACGAACTGACTTGTTGGAAAGGTGGCATCCTATGACGGTGCCACTTTGAAATTCACTGAGCTCTTCAGTAAGGCCATTCTACTGCCAATGTTTGTCTATGGAGATTACATAGCTTTGTGTTCGATTTCATACACCTATCAGCAAGGGGTGTGGCTGAAATAGCCGAATCCCCGAATTTGAAAGGGTGTTCACATACTTTTGAATATATAGTGTAGTTTTGTACTTAAAAATAAAAATAATGTATTAGCGCCCCTTGTGTGCACTTCCAGTAATACTGTATACCCCGGTATGGTACAGAAACAGTATGATGGTTTGAAAATCTGTGTACTGCCCAATCCTAGTGGTATCACCAATGTGGTTCAGCAGTACGGTGTTAGCAAATCAGCAGTGATGTCACCGCTCTGTGGGATTCTCTCTCTGTGGAGTTGTGGTGTTTGTGCGTGCGTGGGTGTGTGTTCGTGGGTGATTGGGGGAGGGCATATGATGTAACACTCCCCAGGGTGTCTGAAGTCAACACAGGTAACACAGCCGTGTGCGTTTAGGGCTGTGATTCAGGCAACACACACGCACACAGCCTGCAGTTGTGCCACTAAGCACAGCAGGGTCCTGTCTCCTTGGTTCATTATTATTATTATTCTCAGCATCTTTTAGTTATTTTTACCCACAGTTCCAGGGGCATTTGTGTGTGTGTGTCTAAGAGTTCAGGGAGTTATTTTGCGGGACTGTGTGTCCTGGATAAACAAAGAGAGAGAGAGGGAGGGTCCTGTCTCCTTGGTTCATTATTATTATTATTATTCTCAGCATCTTTTAGTTATTTTTACCCACAGTTCCAGGGGCATTTGTGTGTGTGTGTCTAAGAGTTCAGGGAGTTATTTTGCGGGACTGTGTGTCCTGGATAAACACAGAGAGAGAGGGAGTATGGCTGTCCACTTAGTTAAATAAGAGGCTTTTATTTGACATTTAAATAACATTAAATCAAACTGTTTTTTATAATAACCTAGACAAATGTTCCTCTTCATAGTAAAAACCTCATTTATACATAAAAATATTGTGAGGATTGACGTTGGAGACGAGAAGCAGGTACAGGGAGTGAACATTTCATAAAACATGGACATGAAACAGAACAGGAACAGCGTTTGGACAGGGGAAAAATAAGAACATCAATGCTGACACAAGGAACAAACTGAGGAGCAGACAGATATAGAGGGGTAATCAACAAAGTAATGGAGTCCAGGTGAGTCCAATATTGTGCAGCTGTGCGTAATGATGGTGACAGGTATGCGTAATGAAGGGCAGCCTGGCTCCCACGAATGCCAGAGAGGAGGAGCTAGAGCAGGTGTGACAGTACACCCCCCTCTAGGGGTGCCACACGGCGTCCCACCTGGACGAGCCTGATGGGCCGCCCGAGGCATGGGCGCTGGACAAGCTGGCTGAGGCGTAGAAGCCCAACGAGCCGGCAGAGGCGTGGGAGCCCGGCGAACGGGCTGAGACTTGGGAGCCCGGCGAGAGGGCTGAGGCGTGGTAGCCCAACGAACCTACTGAGGCGTGGGAGCCTGACGAACTGTCTGGGGCGTGGGAGCCTGCTGACCGGCTGGGGTGTGGGAGCCTGACGAACCGGCTGAGGCGTGGGAACTGACGAACCGGTTGAGGCATGGGAGCCTGATGGGCTGGCTGAAGCATGATGTGGGGTGGGCGTCTGCCAGCCAGCTAGGGCGTGGAATCCTGACGAGCTAGCTGAGACACCCCTGGTTCCATCGGCGACGGTACCCGGAAGCGACGTCACCAACCAAAACAACGAACAAAAACTCACTGATGCTTCCTTTAGTGGTGTCAGCATTCTGTGAGGATCGATGCTTGAAACAAGAAGCAGGTACAGGGAGTGAACATTTAATGAAACAAGAACATGAAACAGAACAGGAACAGCGTCTGGACAGGGGAAAAATAACGACATCAATGCTGAAACAGGGAACAAACTGGGGAGCAGACAGATATAAAGGGGGTAATCAACAAAGTAATGGAGTCCAGGTGAGTCCAATATTGCGCAGCTGTGCATAATGATGGTGACAGGTGTGCGTATTGAAGGGCAGCCTGGTGCCCTCTAGCGCCTGAGAGGGGGAGCGGGAGCAGGCAGTATGCATGTTTTGGGGATAAATTATGTGAGTGTGTCTTTCCTTTTAAGAATGAATGTGCACATGTTTAAATGTGTGTTAGAGAGAAAGCGACAGAGAGAGAGAGAGAGTGAGTGTGTGTGTGTGTGTGTGTGCAGCCCTGAGTTGGTAAAGATTAGTGTAGAGTGCTGAGTGGATGCTGTTTGTAAGGCCATGGGGTTTGAGTCCTGGAGGTGAGCAGTTAGCCTGGCAGTGGTGGAAAAGTACCCAATTGTCATACTTAAAAGTAAAAGTAAAAGTAAAGTAAAAGTAAAGATACCTTCATAGAAAATTACTCAAAAAAACAATTCTAAAAAGTATAAAAAGTTAATTGAATTGCTCAATTATATTTAAGTTTCAAAATTCAAAGTATACTGTAAATCATTTCAAATTCCTTATATTATGAAGCAAACCAGATGGCACCATTTTCTTGTTTTTTATTTTATTTACGGATAGCCAGGGGCACCCACCAACACTCAGACATAATTTACAAATAAAGAATTTGTGTTTAGTGAAGGTAGGGATGACCAGGGATGTTCTCTTGATAAGCGTGTGAATTGGACCCTTTTCCTTTTCTGCTAAGCATTTAGAAGGTAACGAGTACTTTTGGGTGTCAGGGAAAATGTATAGAGTAAAAGTACATTATTTTCTTTAGGAATGTAGTGAAGTACAAATACAAGTTGTCAAAAATATAAATAGTACAGTAAAGTACAGATACCCCCAAAAACGACTTATGTTGAACTTTAAAGTATTTTTACTGAAGTACTTTACACCACTGATCTATGGATTTCACATGACTGGGCAGGAATTGTGTACACATCATTGTGACATGAGCCGTGCATTATCATGCTAAAACATGAGGTGATGGCGGCAGATGAATGGCATGACAATGGGCCTCAGGATCTCGTCACGGTATCTCTGTGCCTTCAAATTGCCAACAAAGAGCGTTTAAGCGCGAAGCTCAACTTCTCCTCTGTTTTGGTGCCCTGGCTACCATGCTGTAACAGTGTGAAAGCGTAACTGTGCACATGCGCAGATACTGTGTGTGACTGAGAGCGAAGTGGTGCATCTCGCTCATCTCAATATCTGCCTTGCTGCTCATGGCAATGTAATTTCACTAAGCCTAACATTAAGATACATTTTTTATGAGAGGATTGATCATTTAGAGGCATATTGAACATGGATTAGAGTGTAATTGAGAAGTGGGCCTGTGTACACTATAGTTTATTATAAGGCTTTGAAGGCACATCACTGTCAGAACAGGGTGTACAGTAAAGTATGAAGGGCTTGAAGTGTGTTCATATTTCTCTCTCTCTCTCATCCTTCACTCTTTCTCTGTCAGCCTCTCCCTCCCTGCTGTGGAAGCTGAGTTTATTGGTAAATTAATGTCTGGTGCTCACTCACCCCTCTGACACCATGAACAAACAATGGGAGAACAGTCTTCAGGAGCTGCCACCACTTAACACTGCTCTCCCTCCCCCTATAACCTCCTGCCTTAGTTTTTATCCCTATTCTTCTTCCATCCTTCATCCTCTCACCCCAAAGTCTAAAATCACCCTACCTCGCTCTCTTCCTCCCAGTGCTTTCTTCTTTCTCACCCCTCTGCCTGTCTCCAGCCCTCTCTTAATATTACAGAAGTGATTGGGCTCTTGCATACTGTGTGGGGTCTGGTCTGTTGGTCTCAGGGTTATAGGCACATTGAGGCACCAGTTAGCCTGGCTGGTGTTCTGCCATTGTATTTATTTAAATTATTTTACCTTTATTTAACTAGGCAAGTGAGTTAAGAACAAATCCTTATTTTCAATGACTGCCTAGGAATAGTGGGTTAACTGTCTTGTTCAGGGGTAGAACAGCTGATTTTTACCTTTGTCGGCTCGGGGATTCGATCTTGCAACCTTTCGGCTACTAGTCCAAAGCTCTAACCACTAGGCTACTTGGCTACTTACCGCCCCGTATGTGTCTGTGACAATCCGGTTCCCTATGTCTGTGTGCAGTGTGTGTGCCTTGTGTTGTGCTCTATCAAACTGAATTCAATTGTATTGGCATGACTGTTGTCCAATATTGCCATAGTGGTAAATAACATGGTTAATCACAACAAGCAATTAATGAATGCTTTATCACATTTTTCAAAAGCCTGAAGGTAACATGCTTCCTGTCTGTATGGTTTCCATGGGCTCTAGCCATGTCTGTGTGTCTGTGCTCTCTCTGGTCTCCCTCTGTTCTGCCTGCTACTCCTCTGTTCTTCTACTTAGATTTTTCATCTAAGGTCAGCAATGTCCTCTTTCTTCCAAAGAACTAACTGTACATGTACATTCAACACGGCAGTATGTGCTGTAGTCTCTGGCATGGGTAAATCTTCATTATAAAACAGAGCTTTGTCGACAAGAGCCGGCGCGTGAACAAATGATGGCCATCAACACTATGGCTGTGCTGTGTTTAATAATTGAGAAGGCCAGCCTTGTGGCAATCAGTAAACATTTCCGAATGGTAAGAGTTGTTGTATGCATTGTAGTTGCTCTATGGACATCAGCTGAACCTGTGCAGGTCAGACGATCACTGTATTTCCTTCAGAGAGGGTGGTGATATAACCAGCTCCACACACATCTCATTGGGACTGCCTCTTGGGGGCTTTAACCTTTATTCCAGTCAGAAAAGTGCTACCGGAGTCAGGGATGTGTTTGTCTGTGTTTACGTGTGTGTGTGTGTGTGTGTTTGTGTGTAACTGCATAGCGCATACCTCCTGACAGGGTCCCCTTGAATCTGCCCTCTATCTACCCTAACACACATACGCACGCACGTAGGTACACACACACACACACACACACACACACACACACACACACACACACACACACACACACACACACACACACACACACACACACACACACACACACACACACACACACACTCCCTAGGGGCAACTAATCCATTGCTAGGGTGCTCATCTGAGAGGACATGGGCTGTGACCTGGACTACCTTGAATAAGCACCTTCCAAATAATTGCATTGTTTGGTCTATTACCCGTTAGAAATGCATTCATAGGCTATACCGCTGTGATATAAGGCCAAGAAAATAGCAACCCACACACTGCTCTTGCTTGTGACACTTGTTTTATAAGCCCAGAATCACTTTTCGCACCCCGCAACAGACAGCAAGGTTAGTTGGGGAAAATATATGTTCTCTTTCATTCTTTATCATTCCATTATATGCCTGTTCTTACTATAAAATATAAAATATATGTGTGTTGTTGACTGTGATAAAGGCACCGGATCACAGGCAGCGTGAGTCTCAAGTTTGGGGAAGCTAATTTTCACTATAAAAAATCACCTTTATAATAAAGCATTCCATTCATCATCGCATTTGCAGACGTACAGTATGTAAGAGCCCCCTATTTGTAATGTGATGAGTAGATTGGATAGTCATAATTTAGGCTAATAATATAACTCTATCACTGTTTGCAAAAAAGACTGTTCAATGCATGGCTGAGCGCATATAGCGTACAGAAGGCTATAGGCTATATCAGATGCCTATCTTTATTCTTTCTCTGCTCAGGAAATATTTTGACACATTTCATGCAATTCTACTACACTTTATATGAGGCATTAGTAGAATATTTTTTTATACAACAAATTACAGGTAGTCCACTTTGCGGACACTGACAAACATATCATTAAAAACGACGTTGTCCATATAATAGGCCTACAAGAAGGGGAGACACAAATATAATATGAGGTTCATCTAAATTGGAGGAGGAAATTATTGCCCAAAAACAAACTTTTCGTGGCACTTACCCAACAAGGACAGTGAATATGCACAGTACGCATTCACCTGGTATATGGCCGATGCTCTCCGCTGGTGTCAATAAGGTAGTACTGTGCATATTCATATTGTTGTTCGCTCAATTAATTTTATAACTAAAAGACAGATTGGAGTCCTTTCATTGCCTTCTCTTTGCAGCAATTGCCATTTGCTTTCCAAACTATGTTTTCCTGCGATTGTATTTGCAAATATTGCAATATGCCTGGCTGGGCTTTACTTTTCACTGACAGTCGCAACTCAACAATAATCTGCCCATATTGTGCACGCTGCCTTTTCCTTCCAACTGTAGGCAATGCGATTTAAAACAATACACTTTATTATTTTTAAAGAAGTGAATGTTCCTCTATAGCCAAATCATGCTTTAGTAGCCTATTTTGAATGATTTTATTTGTTTCTGTAAGACAGGAGTAGGGTGGAAGTATACCAGAGGAAGTATACAAAACTTTTTTTGATATACCCAGAGGACCATTATTAGCATGTTTTAACCACTCCTATAAAAATGGTAGATTATCAGACACGCAACAAGAAGGTCTGATATCATTATTACTGAAACAGGACCCAAGTGGTATATATAAAGATCCAGTCCATAGACTTCAGTGTTGTGATGCAAAAATCCTAGCAAAATGCTTGGCGCATTGAATTAAAAAAGTATTGTCAGATATTATTCATCCCAACCATCCCAATTATTGCCATCGAAATGTTAGCTATTAAAATTAGATTAAATAATAATATTAAGGGATTAGAAATCCGTGGCTTAAAAAGGTGTCATTGTACGCTGATGATTCACGTTTTCTTTTAAGACCACAATTAGAATCTCTCCACGGCCTCATAGAGGTTCTAAATACTTTTGCTATCCTCTCTGGATTAAAACCAAATTATGATAAGTGTACTATGTTACGTATTGGATCACAAAAAAAAATTCAAATTTTACATTACCATGCAGTTTACCAATTAAATGGTCTGACGAAGATGTGGACATACTCGGTATACAATCCCAAAAGAAAGAAATTATTCCACTCTAATACATTTTTATAGAAAGTTAGCAAAAATAGATAAGATCTTGCTACCATGGAAAGGAAAATACCTATCTATTTGTGGAAAAATCACCCTAATTAACTCTTTAGTCATATCACAGTTCAACTATTTGCTTATGGTTCAAATCAAATTTTATTTGTCACATACACATGGTTAGCAGATGTTAATGCGAGTGTAGCGAAATGCTTGTGCTTCTAGTTCCGACCATGCAGTAGTATCTAACAAGTAATCTAACAAATTCACAACAACTACCTTATACACACAAGAGTAAAGGAATGAATACGAGTATGTACATATAAATATATGGATGAGCGATGGCTGACCGGCATAGGCAAGATGCAGTAGATGGTATGGAGTGCAGTATATACACATATATATATATGTATATATATATATATATATATATGAGATGAGTAATGTAGGATATGTAAACATTATATAAATGGCATTGTTTAAAGTGGCTAGTGATACATTATTTCATCCAGTTATAATTATTAAAGTGGCTAGAGATTTGGTTCGATGGTAGAACGGCATAGGCAAGATACAGTAGATGGTTTAGAGTACAGTGTATACATTTGATATGAGTATGTTGGATACGTAAATCTTATATACAAAATTGTTTAAAGTGGCTAGTGATACATTTGTTACATCCAATTCCTATGTTTAAAGTGGCTAGAGATTTAAGTCAGTATGTTGGCAGCAGCCACTCAATGTTAGTGATGGCTGTTTAACAGTCTGATGGCCTTGAGGTAGAAGCTGTTTTTCAGTCTCTCGGTCCCAGCTTTGATGCACCTGTATTGACCTCGCCTTCTGGATGATAGCGGGGTGAACAGGCAGTGGCTCGGGTGGTTGTTGTCCTTGATGATCTTTTTGGCCTTTCTGTGACATCGGGTGGTGTAGGTGACCTGGAGGGCAGGTAGGTTTCCCCCGGTGATGCGCTGTGCAGTCCTCACTACCCTCTGGAGAGCCTTACGGTTGTGGGCGGAGCAGTTGCCGTACCAGGCGGTGATACAGCCCGACAGGATGCTCTCAATTGTGCATCTGTAAAAGTTTGTGAGTGATTTTGGTGACAAGCCGAATTTCTTCAGCCTCCTGAGGTTGAAGAGGCGCTGTGCGCCTTCTTCACCACGCTGTCTGTGTGGGTGGACCAATTCAGTTTGTCCGTGATGTGTACACCGAGGAACTTAAAACTTTCCATCCTCTCCACTACTGTCCCCTCGATGTGGATAGGGGGGTGCTCCCTCTCCTGTTTCCTGAAGTCCACGATCATCTCCTTTGTTTTGCTGACATTGAGTGAGAGGTTATTTTCCTGACACCACACTCCGAGGGCCCTCACCTCTTCTCTGTAGGCCGTCTCGTCGTTGTTGGTAATCAAGCCTACCACTGTAGTGTCGTCAGCAAACTTGATGATTGAGTTGGATGCGTGCTTGGCCATGCAGTCATGGGTAAACAGGGAGTACAGGAGAGGGCTGAGAACACACCCTTGTGGGGCCCCAGTGTTGAGGATCAGCGGAGTGGAGATGTTGTTTCCTACCCTCACCACCTGGGGCTGGCCCGTCAGGAAGTCCAGGACCCAGTTGCACAGGGCTGGGTCGAGACCCAGGGTCTCGAGCTTAATGACGAGCTTGGAGGGAACTATGGTGTTAAATGCTGAGCTGTAGTCGATGAACAGCATTCTTACATAAGTATTCCTCTTGTCCAGATCGGTTAGGGCAGTATGCAGTGTGATTGCGATTGCGTCGTCTGTGGACCTATTGGGACGGTAAGCAAATTGGAGTGGGTCCAGGGTGTCTGGCAGGATGGAGGTGATATGATCCTTGACTAATCTCTCAAAGCACTTCTTGATGACGGAAGTGAGTGCTACAGTGCGATAGTCATTTAGCTCAGTCACCTTAGCTTTCTTGGGAACAGGAACAATGGTGGCCCTCTTGAAGCATGTGGGAACAGCAGACTGGGATAGGGACTGATTGAATATGTCCGTGAACACACCAGCCAGCTGGTCTGCGCATGCTCTGAGGACACGGCCAGGGATGCCATCTGGGCGGCAGCCTTGCGAGGGTTAACACATTTAAATGTTTTCTCACATTGGCTGCGGTGAAGGTGAGCCCGCAGGTTTTGGTAGCGGGCCGTGTCGGTGGCACTGCATTGTCCTCAAAGCGAGCAAAGAAGTTGTTTAGTTGGTCTGGGAGCAGGACGTCATGGTCCGCGACGGGCTGGTTTTCTTTTGTAGTCCGTGATTGACTGTAGACCCTGCCACATTCCTCTTGTGTCTGAGCCGTTGAATTGTGACTCTACTTTGTCTCTATATTGACGCTAGCTTGTTTGATTGCCTTGCGGAGGGAATAGCTACACTGTTTGTATTCAGTCATGTTTCCGGTAGCCTTACCCTGGTTAAAAGCAGTGGTTCGCACTTTCAGTTTTGCGAATGCTGCCATCAATCCACGGTTTCTGGTTGGGGAAGGTTTTAATATTTGCTATGGGTACAACATCACCAATGCACTTGCTAATAAACTCGCTCACCGAATCAGCGTATACATCAATGTTGTTGTCAGATGCCATCCGGAACATATCCCAGTCCACGTGCTCGAAGCAATCTTGCAGCATGGAATCAGATTGGTCGGACCAGCGTTGAACAGACCTGAGAACGGGCGTTTCCTGTTTTAGTTTCTGTTTGTAGGCTGGGAGCAACAAAATGGAGTCATGGTCAGACTTGCCGAAAGGAGGGCGGAGAATAGCCTTGTATGCATCACGGAAGTTGGAATAACAGTGATCCAGGATTTTACCAGCCCGGGTGGCACATTCGATATGCTGGTAAAATTTCGGGAGCCTTGTTCTTAAATTAGCCTTATTAAAATCCCCAGCTACAATAAATGCAGCCTCAGGATATGTGGTTTCCAGTTTACATAGGTTTACATGGTTTTGCCTACTCCTAGTGACCTGCTCTTTAAATTATATGAACAAAAAATATTAAATTTTATTTGGAATGGCAAGCCAGACAAAATTAAAAGGGCTTATTTATATAATGAATATGAATTCGGAGGGCAGAAACTATTGAATATTAAAGCATTAGACCTCTCACTAAAGGCATCAGTCATACAAAAGTTATACTTAAATCTAAACTGGTTCTCTAGTAAATTGGTAAGAATGTCTCATCCTATGTTCAAGAATGGCTTTTTCCCCTTTATTCAGATTACATCTGCTCATTTTCGGTTGTTTGAAAAGGAAATAATCTCAAAAATATTGCTATTTTTTAAACAAGCCTTAAAAAGTTGGTTACAATTTCAGTTTAATCCACCTGAAAAGACAGAACAAATAATACATCAAATATTGTGGTTAAACTCAAATATACTAATTGATAAAGAAATCGTATTTTTCGACAATTTTTTTAAAAAAGGTATACTTTTTGTGAATGATATCATAAATAGGACTGGTGGAGTTATGTCACACATGCAGCTAACACAGACATATGGAAGTGTTTGCTCTACCCAAAATTACAACCAACTAATTGCAGCATTACCACAAAAATAGAAGAGGCAAGTAGAAGGGGAAAAAAGTAAGGAACTTGTATGTCGGCCCTGTATTAAAGAACATAAATGGTTAAAGAAAAGTGTGATAAATAAAAACATATACCAATTTCATTTAAGGACCAAAAAACTAATAGCTGTGCCATATAAATTGCAAAATAGTTGGGAAGAGATTTTCGATGTACCCATTCCATGGCACATGGTTTACGAATTGATACGCAAAACAACGCCGGATTCAAAACTTCGAATTTTTCAATTTAAATTACTAAATAGAATTCTTGCAACCAATAGAATGTTATATATATGGGGGATACAATCTTCCCAGCTCTGCAGATTTTGCTGTGAGGAGGCAGTCATTAGATCATTTATTTTGGTATTGTCCATATGTAGCTCGTTTTTGGTCACAGGTCCAGGAATGGATGAGGAATTGCAACATTTGCCTAAAACTAACGCTGCAGATAGCAATACTGGGTGATTTGAAAAGCCATAGTCAATCAATCAATAATATAATTATTATTTTAGAAAAACACATTTTTTTTTTTTTTTACAATCTGTAGAAACTATGAGAATGGAAAGGTTCAGTACTTTTGTAAAGCATCACAGCACAGTTGAAAAATATATGGCAAATAGAAATCCAAAATGGATGGTGTTGAAAGATAGATGGGAGGGGTTGAGTGGAGCTGAAGGGTGGGACTAATAACAAGATGTAAAACATACGGGGTCTGTAAAATGTATATACAGTGAGGGAAAAAAGTATTTGATCCCCTGCTGATTTTGTACATTTGCCCACTGACAAAAAAATGATCAGTCTATAATTTTAATGGTAGATTTATTTGAACAGTGAGAGACAGAATAACAACAAAAAAATCCAGAAAAACGCATGTGAAAAATGTTGATTTGCATTTTAATGAGGGAAATAAGTATGGCAATTCGAACCTTCAGCTCCCTCCACAGATTTTCTATGGGATTAAGGTCTGGAGACTGGCTAGGCTACTCCAGGACCTTAATGTGCTTCTTCTTGAGCCACTCCTTTGTTGCCTGGCTGTGTGTTTTGGGTCATTGTCATGCTGGAATACCCATCCACGACCCATTTTCAATGCCCTGGCTGAGGGAAGGAGGTTCTCACCCAAGATTTGATGGTACATGGCCCCGTCCATCGTCCCTTTGATGCGGTGAAGTTGTCCTGTCCCCTTAGCAGAAAAACACCCCCAAAGCATAATGTTTCCACCTCCATGTTTGACGGTGGGGATGGTGTTCTTGGGGTCATAGGAAGCATTCCTCCTCCAAACACGGCGAGTTAAGTTGATGCCAAAGAGATCCATTTTGGTCTCATCTGACCACAACACTTTCACCCAGTTGTCCTCTGAATCATTCAGATTTTCATTGGCAAACTTCAGACGGGCATGTATATGTGCTTTCTTGAGCAGGGGGACCTTGCGGGCGCTGCAGGATTTCAGTCCTTCATGGCGTAGTGTGTTATCAATTGTTTTCTTGGTGACTATGGTCCCAGCTGCCTTGAGATCATTGACAAGATCCTCCCGTGTAGTTCTGGGCTGATTCCTCACCGTTCTCATGATCATTGCAACTCCACGAGGTGAGATCTTGCATGGAGCCCCAGGCCGAGGGAGATTGACAGTTCTTTTGTGTTTCTTCCATTTGCGAATAATCGCACCAACTGTTGTAACCTTCTCACCAAGCTGCTTGGCGATGGTCTTGTAGCCCATTCCAGCCTTGTGTAGGTCTACAATCTTGTCCCTGACATCCTTGGAGAGCTCTTTGGAATCTGATTGATTGCTTCTGTGGACAGGTGTCTTTTATACAGGTAACAAACTGAGATTAGGAGCACTCCCTTTAAGAGTGTGCTCCTAATCTCAGCTCGTTACGTATAAAAGACACCTGGAAGCCAGAAATCTTTCTGATTGAGAGGGGGTCAAATACTTATTTCCCTCATTAAAATCCATTAAAATGTCCCTCATCACATGTGTTTTTCAGGATTTTTGTTGTTGTTATTCTGTCTCTCACTGTTCAAATAAACCTACCATTTTTTCCCTCACTGTAGGTTCCAAAATATTGTGAAATAGCACAGTTACAAATAGTAATCAAACTGAATGGACACCAGAAATAGAGGAAGGACAAGTAAAAAACAAGGTATAACTATTTTAAAATAGATTGTGTCTGTAAAAAGTGTATAAGATGTATAAACTGAAGGTAGAAGCCTAGGTGTTGTTGTTTATTAGTTTGCTCCAATTGGGGGAAGGGTGGTAGGGTTTGCGGGGAATAATAAAGGTATATGCTAAAAAAAAGTATGTTTGTCTATATAGGTAGGTGTATGTACAGTGGGGAAAAAAAGTATTTAGTCAGCCAACAATTGTGCAAGTTCTCTCACTTAAAAAGATGAGAGAGGCCTGTAATTTTCATCATAGGTACAGTTCAACTATGACAGACAAAATGAGGAAATCCAGAAAATCACATTGTAGGATTTTTTATGAATTTATTTGCAAATTATGGTGGAAAATAAGTATTTGGTCAATAACAAAAGTTTATCTCAATACTTTGTTATATACCCTTTGTTGGCAATGACAGAGGTCAAATGTTTTCTGTAGGTCTTCACAAGGTTTTCACACACTGTTGCTGGTATTTTGGCCCATTCCTCCTTGCAGATCTCCTCTACAGCAGTGATGTTTTGGGGCTGTCGCTGGGCAACACGGACTTTCAACTCCCTCCAAAGATTTTCTATGGGGTTGAGATCTGGAGACTGGCTAGGCCACTCCAGGACCTTGAAATGCTTCTTCTGAAGCCACTCCTTCGTTCGCCAGGCGGTGTGTTTGGGATCATTGTCATGCTGAAAGACCCAGCCACGTTTCATCTTCAATGCCCTTGCTGATGGAAGGAGGTTTTCACTCAAAATCTCACGATACATGGCCCCATTCATTCTTTCCTTTACACGGATCAGTCGTCCTGGTCCCTTTGCAGAAAAAACAGCCCCAAAGCATGATGTTTCCACCCCCATGCTTCACAGTAGGTATGGTGTTCTTTGGATGCAACTCAGCATTCTTTGTCCTCCAAACACGACGAGTTGAGTTTTTACCAAAAAGTTCTATTTTGGTTTCATCTGACATTCTCCCAATCCTCATCTGGATCATCCAAATGCTCTCTAGCAAACTTTAGACGGGCCTGAACATGTACTGGCTTAAGCAAGTGGGACACATCTGGCACTGCAGGATTTGAGTCCCTGGCGGCGTAGTGTGTTACTGATGGTAGGCTTTGTTACTTTGGTCCCAGCTCTCTGCAGGTCATTCACTACGTCCCCCCGTCTGGTTCTGGGATTTTTGCTCACCGTTCTTGTGATCATTTTTACCCCACCGGGTGAGATCTTGCGTGGAGCCCCAGATCGAGGAAGATTATCAGTGGTCGTGTATGTCTTCCATTTCCTAATAATTGCTCCCACAGTTGATTTCTTCAAACCAAGCTGCTTACCTATTGCAGATTCAGTCTTCCCAACCTGGTGCAGGTCTACAATTTTGTTTCTGGTGTCCTTTGACAGCTCTTTGGTCTTGGCCATAGTGGAGTTTGGAGTGTGACTGTTTGAGGTTGTGGACAGGTGTCTTTTATACTGATAACAAGTTCAAACAGGTGCCATTAATACAGGTAATGAGTGGAGGACAGAGGAGCCTCTTAAAGAAGAAGTTACAGGTCTGTGAGAGCCAGAAATCTTGCTTGTTTGTATGTGACCAAATACTTATATTTTTCAAATACTTATATTTTCCACCATAATTTGCAAATAAATTCATAAAAAATCCTACAATGTGATTTTCTGGATTTTTTTCCCTCATTTTGTCTGTCATAGTTGAAGTGTACCTATGATGAAAATTACAGGCCTCTCTCATCTTTTTAAGTGACAGAACTTGCACAATTGTTGGCTGACTAAATACTTTTTTTCCCCACTGTATAAAGCAGATTAATGTGCTCAATATTCAGATGTTATTTGGCCACTTTAGATGTGATACAAACCTTATCAAAACATTAAGGCCTATGGGCTAGGCTCCATGAGGTATGCGACTATGATTTTAAAAAGTCAACCACAAAAAAAGGAATGCGCTGTTTCTTGCCATACTGCACAAGCTGGGAATCATTCACAAGTGATAATACATAATTCACAAGTGATAGGCTAATATTGTCACCCATCAGACTATTCTTAATTTAATGTTGTCTTTACATATTCTAAATAATATATGTGTGAATTTAGTTTTGATTTAGAATGGACCATTATCATGCACCTGTCTCGGAACAGTGGCATGGGAAAAAGAACACATGTCATCAATGCACTTAAAATGCGAATGGAGGATTTTTTTACCGTGGTTGATGCTAGCTAGGTAGGCTATACTCCTGTTGGAAAGCGAAGCAATACGCTTAATACTAGAAACATTTATAAATAAATATAGCAGGCCTAGCCTATAGAAAGCTGATGGGACCCTCCTCTTTTTAATAGAGGCAATCAAAACTCTGTTTCCTCGTGCAATTGCATAGCCTATAGAAATGTTGTGCAACATGAGCTCATGGGCTTTCATGAAGTGTTTGATTAGATTCTTAATTACATTTGCATTGATATCAGAGTGATTCGAGGGACAATAGAGTGCTGAGTACCAGGCAGTTAGCTAGTTTGGTAGGCTACTAATATCCATCAGCAGCATCAGAGCTTGGAGAAGTCTAATTGCTGGGACGAAGTGGTCACTTGGAATTTGACTGCCGTCATGACTCGTGACCGCCGGTGTGGCGGTAATACGGTCACCGTAACAGCCCTAGTCAGGTGACGCATTGTCAACCAACACTATTATCATGGGATTAATTCAGACTTCTTAAAGGGACACCAACATCCAGATTGGGAGGCAATTAATATGCATAGTACTTGCGCAAAAAGGATACATTTACCAGGATTGGGATTCAAACGGGTGAGGTTCGCGCAAATTTCCATGGGGTGTGTGGATGTTCTCCCTCAGTGAAAACAGAGAGTCAAGGTACTGTCTTTGTGTTCTTTGCTTCGCCAGGCTTCTGCAGCTGTGTTTTTTTGTCTGGGTGAACAAGTTCTCAAAAGAGGAGCCTGAACAAAGAACATCGCTGATAACAGTAGCAGAAGAATCTAGAGCAGCGTGTGTGTTCTTGTGCATACAGCCAGCTCCTGAAAGACAGAATGATATACAGCTTGGCATAACAGTGGCATAGACCACAAAGAGTACTTCAAATACAACTGCTCAGCCTTCATCATACCCTCTATGTGCATCCCACACTCATTAACTAGCGATCACAGTCCATTGCAGAATGGATAATGGGCCTCTGTACGCCTGGAGATATGTAGATATTCCATTAAACAATAGTTTAATAGTCATTAGTCATTTACAACATTAACAATGTCTACACTGTAATTCTGATCAATATGATGTTATTTTAATGGACAAAAAATTAGCTTTTCTTTAAAAAACAAGGACATTTCTAAGTGACCCCAAACTTTTGAATGGTAGTGTACGTAAAGCTCCCTAACCTGATGCTTCTACTACTTCCTTCAATGTAATATGGTCCAAGTATGCACATTTTAGGATGGCCACAGTGAAAGAGCAGAGACATCAGAGTGATGTGCATCCTCTCATCAAAAACAAAAGAGTTGCCTTCTGTTCAGAGCAAACACTTCTTTCAACCTATGAACAACAATGAGAGCTAGGCCAGCTGAGACCCAAACAGCAGTGCTTTCACTAACGGCACTGTAAAGCACGTACACACAGACACATGCGTTCATAATCATATTCTCTGTGACAGACACACACCACCCACGCACACACACTGTCACATACACACACAACATTTCTCGCTCAAGCAAATGGAGCAGAATCTGTTGCTGCTCACGTCACTTCTGACCGCTACTAGAGGCCTTCACTTTTTGTACCCATTCCGAAATGAACCTGGGGCTTTCCCACCCGGACCCGATATGCATACATTTGTTTTTAAAATATAAAGACCCATTCCGAATGGACCCGAGGACAACTAGACCCGTTCCGTATAGACCTGGTTGGATCAAGACCCTGTCTGATATGGTCCAAGTGAGGGAAGCAGCAGAGAAGTACATTTTTAAGTGACTTTATTAACCGGAGATGAAAAAGTGCGAGAGAGAGGAGGTAGAAAGAGGTGACGGTATAGTGGGGGCCGTGCTGTGTGTGTAGGCTACTGTAAGTGTGAGCGAGTGACATGGGGAGGAGGGAGGGAGAGACGAGACAAGAGCAACAAACCAGGCTGAGACGCGCTGTAGTAGACTGATAGCTGCCATAGCTAGGTTATTTATCATCTGATATGATTAAGTAGTACCTGTCTTGACAGCATCAAACCTCGAGAAGCTAGTTAAGATATCTAGCTAGCTAGGCTTATTGACGCTGCATGTGCTTTCTCGTCTTACAGTGAGGGAAAAAAGTATTTGATCCCCTGCTGATTTTGTACGTTTGCCCACTGACAAAGAAATGATCAGTCTATAATTTTAATGGTAGGTGTATTTGAACAGTGAGAGACAGAATAACAACAACAAAAAATCCAGAAAAACGCATGTGAAAAATGTTATAAATTTATTTGCATTTTAATGAGGGAAATAAGTATTTGGACCCCTCTCAATCAGAAAGACTTCTGGCTCCCAGGTGTCTTTTATACAGGTAACGAGCTGAGAGTAGGAGCACACTCTTAAAGGGAGTGCTCCTAATCTCAGCTTGTTACCTGTATATAAGACACTTGTCCACAGAAGCAATCAATCAATCAGATTCCAAACTCTCCACCATGGCCAAGACTAAAGAGCTCTCCAAGGATGTCAGGGACACGATTGTAGACCTACACAAGGCTGGAATGGGTTACAAGACCATCGCCAAGCAGCTTGGTGAGAAGGTGACAACAGTTGGTGCGATTATTCGCAAATGGAAGAAACACAAAATAACTGTCAATCTCCCTCGGCCTGGGGCTCCATGCAAGATCTCACCTCGTGGAGTTGCAATGTTCATGAGAACAGTGAGGAATCAGCCCAGAACTACACGGGAGGATCTTGTCAATGATCTCAAGGCAGCTGGGACCATAGTCACCAAGAAATCAATTGGTCACACACTATGCCGTGAAGGACTGAAATCCTGCAGTGCCCGCAAGGTCCCCCTGCTCAAGAAAGCACATGTACATGCCCGTCTGAAGTTTGCCAATGAACATCTGAATGATTCAGAGGTCAACTGGGTTAAAGTGTTGTGGTCAGATGAGACCAAAATGGAGCTCTTTGGCATCAACTCAACTCGCCGTGTTTGGAGGAGGAGGAATGCTGCCTATGACCCCAAGAACACCATCCCCACCGTCAAACATGGAGGTGGAAACATTATGCTTTGGGGGTGTTTTTCTGCTAAGGGGACAGGACAACTTCACCGCATCAAAGGGACGATGGACGGGGCCATGTGTCGTCAAATCTTGGGTGAGAACCTCCTTCCCTCAGCCAGGGCATTGAAAATGGGTCGTGGATGGGTATTCCAGCATGACAATGACCCAAAACACACGGCCAAGGCAACAAAGGAGTGGCTCAAGAAGAAGCACATTAAGGTCCTGGAGTGGCCTAGCCAGTCTCCAGACCTTAATCCCATAGAAAATCTGGGGAGGGAGCTGAAGGTTCGAGTTGCCAAACGTCAGCCTCGAAACCTTAATGACTTGGAGAAGATCTGCAAAGAGGAGTGGGACAAAATCCCTCCTGAGATGTGTGCAAACCTGGTGGCCAACTACAAGAAACGTCTGACCTCTGTGATTGCCAACAAGGGTTTTGCCACCAAGTACTAAGTCATGTTATGCAGAGGGGTCAAATACTTATTTCCCTCATTAAAATGCAAATCAATTTATAACATTTTTCACATGCGTTTTTTCTGGATTTTTTTGTTGTTATTCTGTCTCTCACTGTTCAAATAAACCTACCATTAAAATTATAGACTGATCATTTCTTTGTCAGTGGGCAAACGTACAAAATCAGCAGGGGATTAAATACTTTTTTTCCCTCACTGTACATAGTTACTACCCACTGGGCACAGACGCCTATTCAACATCTATTCCATGTTGGTAGAAACAACGTTAATTCAACCAGTGTTGTCACATCCAGATCTGTTTCACCTGTCCACCCTCCAGGTGTCGCCCATCTTCCCCATTATCCCCTGTGTATTTATACCTGTGTTCTCTGTTTGTCTGTTGCCAGTTTGTCTTGTTTGTCGAGTCAACCAGCGTTTTTGTTCTCAGCTCCTGCTTTTCCCAGTCTCTCTTTTTATCGCCCTCCTGGTTTTGACCCTTGCCTGTCCTGACTCTGAGCCCGCCTGCCTGACCACTCTGCCTGCCCTGACCCTGAGCCTGCCTGCCGTCCGGTACTGTTGCCACACCTCTGGTTTACTGACCCCTGCCTGCCTTGACCTGTCTATTGCCTGCCCCTGTTGGATTATTAAACCATTGTTAATTCGACGTGTCTGCATCTGGGTCTTACCTGATTCCTGATAGTGTGCCCAGTGGGAAGTCAACAACTCCATTCAGAAAAATTAAGTGGCAGCCTACCTGTTGGCTCCTGGTCGTTGTGGCCTATCCTGCTCCTTTAACTTTTAATACCATCATTTTATTTCCATCTTCCATTGATTAGGTATCTCCTAACTTTTGCCCACATGGACCGAGGCTCTGACTGTAGCCTATTTCCGCTTTGATGACTTATGATTGGCCACCAACAACAACAAGCTACACGCGCCATCTCGTGAAAAGCAAGAGCAGCAGCATAAATTATAAAATGTCCCTCTCTCTCTACTGCAGCAGTTGCGTTTGGATTTGTACTGGTCTTTCCAGACGTGTCAGTTAAAATTACACATACCCGAGACCTGTGACAATCATTTCATATCCGACCCAGACCCCGTGACATTCTTTAGAATTCTAGATCCGGACCCACTCCTGTCCCGGATCGGCTCTCGGGTATACGGGTACAGGTGCATCCATGAAGACCTCTAACCCCTACAAACAAACAGCAAAATATCAAACATGTCAGTGTTTTGGTTTTAACAAAACAAAACATACACACAGACACACACACACACTTCTCCACATAAAATCAGTCATCCCTTTTCCATCCATACAATCATTATCTAAAAATACATATTCAACATAAAAATAACCATAAATAAGGCGCTTAATTATGCTATTTGAAGGCTGACATCATAAATTAAAGCTGTGATTAATTAATTAATTCACACACACACACACACACACACATACACTTTAACATACCAACTACATAGTAGACAACTACCATAGCAGAGATAAGTATTTGACAGATTGTCCTGCACTGTCTCTGACAGACAGATAGATCTATAAGATGAATAATGTCTGTTGAGAGCTACAACACATAGCCTACTTGGGCTGGGATTCAATCCAATCCAAGTTAGTACATGCACAGCACCATACCAGTGTCTACATATGTGAAAAGAGCAAATTTGTTTTTTTGTTAAAAATATCAAGTCAAAAAGTACAATTTAATGATGTAATCTAAAGTAAAAACATTTTAAAAAACTGTGATTTTCAAACACTATGAGACTTGCCAGGGAGCAGGAAAATAAGTAACTTTTCCCAAAATATAAAATGGTCTGTAACACAAAACTTGGTTCTGAATAGAGACTCAGGTGTGTGAAAGTTAATTTCTTCAGAATTTCACCACAAACAAATAAGGGCTGTCCTGGCAATGCTTTGTGGGGGGATTCAGCCAATGCTTTTTCACTCTCCCTAGTCCCAATTCCATATGGAATATGAATGCAACTCTGGTAATAACAACATTGGCCTTTATAAATGAGCCATAATAAGCCTGTCACATGACTCCCTACTGTGATATCAGACATGTTCATCCTTATTGGACAACTGCTAATAGCGTTGTGCGCATTGGACCACCTTAATTAAAATCAGGTCAGGGTGTTAACAAGCGAAAGAGGAAACATGGCCCTACTGCTCAGTGTACCAGACTGATTATTCAGAGAACTGGGCTTCCTCTTACCAACAGCTGGGCACATAAGAGGTTTTCTCAGAAAATGGACTTCAGTTTCTCAGAGTGAGGGAGATGGAAGGAAGGGAAGGAGAAAGAGAGTGAAAGAGAGAGGGAGCAAGAGAGCAAGAGAGAGAAAGAGGCAGAGAAACAGCTTGCCGCTAAAGCAGACGATGTCTACCCTTTTACACCACCACCCTCTCCCTCCAACACTCATTGAAACCCAGAGAGCAATTCAAAAGCCCTCTAAATTCAATTAGTTCATACTGCAATATAAATGCCCTAAACAGAACAGAAAAGGACAGACCAGAGCAGTGCGGTGATGTCACATCAGGCCCAGAGGTACAGGAGCAGGATACAGGAGGGGAAACCTACGGAGCATGAAGCAGCCTGAACATTCAGCAGGGCATGTTGGGTGTCACATCTCCAATGCTAATGCCTCTTACCCTGGGCACACAACATGGAGAATGATGCCCTATTTACACAGCAACCGACACCACGCCTCACTGACTGACTGGCTGACAGACTGAGATCCCTCCACTAAGGCCCACAGAATATTAAGTAAGTACTCTCAAAAGACATCGACTACACATCTATAGTGCTACTCTAGGGCTGTATGGCTGTAGCAGAACATTGATTTGTACAGATATACTGATATGTTGTTGTTACATTGGCCTAACAATACAATTGTGTCCTTATTACACCTGTGGGTCAATATGAATTGTTGTGTGTCGTAAAACTAAATGGAAATCATATGCAGTGCATAATGTCCCCCAGATAAACCCAGTATTTCCTTTGAGATCAATAGTGTTTTATTGTGTCATTAGTCCGAGGTTTACACCTATAGGGAAAGGACATACTGGCTATCAAGCACCATCAAAACTATACCCAGACTCCACAGGAGGTTGGTGGCCCCTTACTTCGGGAGAACGGGCTTGTGGTAATGACTGGAGTGGAATCAGTGGAATGGTATCAAATACATCAAACAGATGGTTTCCAGGTGTTGATGCCATACCATTCGCTCCATTCCATTATTATGAGTGGTTCTCCTCTCAGCAACCTCCTGTGGCAGACACTATACCTAGTGAATAAATAGGAATGTTATGGTGCTATACTAACTGTGGATGACAAGCAAGAGCCATTATGCAAATCGAAGTGGACAAAGAAGAAGAGACACTTATTATGATGTTGTGTTTGGAAGTAGGGCTGGGAATTGCCAGGGACCATGCATGATACTTAGGTGCCAATAAGATATGTATTGCGATTCCCACGATTTTCATGATTCAATACTGTGATTTTATTGCGATTTAATGTTCCAAACATATTGCTCACTATTTAGTTTGTCTGCTACAGAGAGACAAGAGAGAGCATGAGAAAACTAATTTTGACCAGTCAGGGAAATAAAAGTGTTGAAAACATGTTGGCTCACTACTTAAAAAGAAGAGAACAAGCTATAGGATTAAAAATAATGACGTTTTGGCGCAGTTACTGCCGACAAAGCCTTAGCTATCACTGCCTTTAGTACAGTAGCAATAAATAAAAACATATTTTTTCTTGTTGTTTTTTGCAAATCAATACATGGAGTCAAATATCTATATAATAGCGTCCAAAAATAATAGTAACTGTCACAATCTTCTGAAGGGACGGACCAAGACGCAGCGATGCTTCCAGTATACATATTTATTAAACGTAACTGGGAAAAATAACAAACAGAACGAACGAAGATCGTAACATAGACAATAACTTAGAAAAACATTAAAGCTATGACCAAACAAACAATAACCCAAAAAACCCTAGTGAAAACTACAAACATATATATGGTTCCCAATTAGAGGTAACGACAAACAGCTGCCACTAATTGGGAACCATTTCTCCAACATAGAAATACACAACCTAGAACAGA
This sequence comes from Brachymystax lenok tsinlingensis, assembly GCA_030435695.1. NCBI lineage: Eukaryota > Metazoa > Chordata > Actinopteri > Salmoniformes > Salmonidae > Brachymystax > Brachymystax lenok. The sequence continues at coordinate 43,683,746 of CM059780.1, forward strand.
AAAACCCTACACCAAAAACAAAACTAAACACGCCAGCCTGTCAACTCAGGCCTGGACGTGACAGTAACAATGTAACTGTAACAGTGTCGGATTAATGCAGGGGCTTAACCTGGGGCCAGGCCCGTGGGGTGCCCAAGAGGAAGCAAAGAAATGTCATATATATATATATATATATATATATATATATATTATTATTTTTTACTTAAAAAAAATATTAAATATATACATTTTATCTTCTCTATCCAGTATATATGTAGACTTCAGGAGGACTCAGGAGCCTGCTCTCTGCCTGTTGCCGTTCTGCAAATCATCAGATGGGGGCAGGTGAGGAGGTAGGGGGCCCACGTGGGTAACTGGAGGGCCCTGCCTTGATTGACTAATAAAAACAATAAACTGCTTAATAAAAAAAATTATCTGCATAATAAATAAATGAAAATCAAACGTATAAATGTTCTGCTTTACTGTGCTGTACTGTAGCCAAGGCCGTATTTCATTTGTTTATTTAGAGAAGACACACACGCCTATAATCCCATGCATAGGCAGCGCATCCATAAGGCTAGGGGAAGCTAAGCTTTCCCTAAAGTAAATGTAATGAAATTGCAAAAATGGTATAGCCTAATTAGCCTAGTTTTTTTTTTTTTAAGGGGTGGATCAGCTTAATATTACGGAAAGACTGTTGCTTCCATCAATGAAATTGTCTGCATCATTTCCAATCCCCCATACATTTTTTGGGGGTAAATATATATATCCATATACATACACATATGCATACATTTACACCTATATACAGTGGGGGAAAAAGTATTTAGTCAGCCAACAATTGTGCAAGTTCTCTCACTTAAAAAGATGAGAGAGGCCTGTAATTTTCATCATAGGTACACTTCAACTATGACAGACAAAATGAGGAAAAAAAATCCAGAAAATCACATTGTAGGATTTTTTATGAATTTATTTGCAAAGTATGGTGGAAAATAAGTATTTGGTCACATACAAACAAGCAAGATTTCTGGCTCTCACAGACCTGTAACTTCTTCTTTAAGAGGCTCCTCTGTCCTCCACTCATTACCTGTATTAATGGCACCTGTTTGAACTTGTTATCAGTATAAAAGACACCTGTCCACAACCTCAAACAGTCACACTCCAAACTCCACTATGGCCAAGACCAAAGAGCTGTCAAAGGACACCAGAAACAAAATTGTAGACCTGCACCAGGTTGGGAAGACTGAATCTGCAATAGGTAAGCAGCTTGGTTTGAAGAAATCAACTGTGGGAGCAATTATTAGGAAATGGAAGACATACCACGACCACTGATAATCTTCCTCGATCTGGGGCTCCACGCAAGATCTCACCCGTGGGGTAAAAATGATCACAAGAACGGTGAGCAAAAATCCCAGAACCAGACGGGGGGACGTAGTGAATGACCTGCAGAGAGCTGGGACCAAAGTAACAAAGCCTACCATCAGTAACACACTACGCCGCCAGGGACTCAAATCCTGCAGTGCCAGATGTGTCCCACTTGCTTAAGCCAGTACATGTTCAGGCCCGTCTAAAGTTTGCTAGAGAGCATTTGGATGATCCAGATGAGGATTGGGAGAATGTCAGATGAAACCAAAATAGAACCTTTTGGTAAAAACTCAACTCGTCGTGTTTGGAGGACAAAGAATGCTGAGTTGCATCCAAAGAACACCATACCTACTGTGAAGCATGGGGGTGGAAACATCATGCTTTGGGGCTGTTTTTCTGCAAAGGGACCAGGACGACTGATCCGTGTAAAGGAAAGAATGAATGGGGCCATGTATCGTGAGATTTTGAGTGAAAACCTCCTTCCATCAGCAAGGGCATTGAAGATGAAACGTGGCTGGGTCTTTCAGCATGACAATGATCCCAAACACACCGCCGAACCTTGAAGGAGTGGCTTCAGTAAGAAACATTTCAAGGTCCTGGAGTGGCCTAGCCAGTCTCCAGATCTCAACCCCATAGAAAATCTTTGGAGGGAGTTGAAAGTCCGTGTTGCCCAGCGACAGCCCCAAAACATCACTGCTCTAGAGGAGATCTGCAAGGAGGAATGGGCCAAAATACCAGCAACAGTGTGTGAAAACCTTGTGAAGACTTACAGAAAACATTTGACCTCTGTCATTGCCAACAAAGGGTATATAACAAAGTATTGAGATAAACTTTGTTATTGACCAAATACTTATTTTCCACCATAATTTGCAAATAAATTCATAAAAAATCCTACAATGTGATTTTCTGGATTTTTTTTCCTCATTTTGTCTGTCATAGTTTAACTGTACCTATGATGAAAATTACAGGCCTCTCTCATCTTTTTAAGTGAGAGAACTTGCACAATTGTTGGCTGACTAAATACTTTTTTCCCCCACTGTAAGCGGTGTAGTCTAACTGGCATAAATAGGTTGCGGGTGAGTTTCAAGTTTGGGGAAGATCATTTTCACCATAAAAATGCACCTTTGTAATTAAGCATTACATGCGTGATCGCATTTGCTGCCACTTTCTAGAAAAAAAGTGATTGCAATTGATTGCATTTTGGAACATTCACGCTTATAGCCTACTGCTGTGTGTGCATTGTTGCGCATATAATGCAAAGAAATAGCCTAATAGTTGTTAAACATTTTAAGCTAAACATTCTGATCTGTTGCATCAGCCTCATTGCTTTTTTTGATGCAAGTGGTTGTATTAATTTGGGATCTATCGCATCCCAGAACTGTCCCAGAGTATGTTTGGAACATGTATTTCAAATCAAATTTTATTTGTCACATGCGCCGAATACAACAGGTGTAGACCTTACCGTGAAATGCTTACTTACAAGCCCTTAACCAACAATGCAGTTAAGAAAATATAGTTAAGAAAATATTTACTAAATAAACTGAAGTAAAAAAAGTAAAACATTTAAAAAAGTAACACAATAAAGTAACAATAATGAGGCTACATACAGTGGGAACCGGTACCGAGTCAATGTGCGGGGGTACAGGTTAGTCGAGGTCATTTGTACATGTTGGTAGGGGTAAAGTGACTTTGCATAGATAATAAACAGTGAGTAGCAGCAGTGTAAAAACAAAGGGGTGGGGTTGTCAATGAAAATAGTCCAGGTGGCAATTTGATTAATTGTTTAGCTGTCTTATGGCTTGGGGGTAGAAGCTGTAAAGGAGCTTCTACCCCCAGACTTGGCGCTCTGGTACCACTTGCCGTGCGGTAGCAGAGAGAACAGTCTATGACTTGGGTGACTGGAGACTTTGACAATTTTTTGGGCCTTCCTCTGAAACCGCCTAGTAAATGGGTCCTGGATGGCAGGAAGCTTGGCCCCAACAATGTACTGGGCTGTACGCACTACCCTCTGTAGCGCCTTACGGTCGGTTGCCGAGCAGTTGCCATACCAGGCGTTGATGCAACCGGTCAGGATGCTCTTGATAGTGCAGCTATATAACTTTTTGATTATCTGGGGACCCATGCCAAATCTATTCAGTTTCCTGAGGGGGAAAGGTGTTGTCGTGCCCTCTTCACAACTTTCTTGGTGTGTTGGGACCATGATAGTTTGTTGGTGATGTAAACACCATGGAGCTTGAAACTCTCGACCCGCTCCACTACAGCCCTGTCGATATGAATGGGGGCGTGTTTGGCCCTCCTTTTCCTGTAGTCCACGATCATCTCCTTTGTCTTGCTCACATTGAGGGAGAGGTTGTTGTCCTGGCACCGCACTGCGTGGTAGATGTGTTGTTCCCTACCCTTACCACCTGGGGGCGGCCAGTCAGGAAGTCCAGGATCCAGTTGCAGAGGGAGATGTTTAGTCCCAGGGTCCTTCGCATAGTGATGGGCTTTGTGGGCACTATGGTGTTGAATGCTGAGCTGTAGTCAATGAACAGCATTCTCACATAGGTGTTCTTTTTGTCCAGATGTGAACGGGCAGTGTGGAGTGCGTCATCTGCGGATTTGTTGGTGCGGTATGCAAATTGGAGTGGGTCTAGGGTTTCCGTCATGGCTACCGAGTGCTACGTGTCGGTATTAATTTAGGCAGGTTGCCTTCACTTTCTTGGGCACAGGGACTATGGTGGTCTGCTTGAAGGTATTACAGACTCGGTCAGTGAGAGGTTGATCCGCGCATGAACTGAGTACACGTCCTGGTAATCCGTCTGGCCCGCGGCCTTGCGAATGTTGACCTGTTTAAGGTCTTGCTCACATCGGCTACGGAGAGCATGATCACACATTAGTCCGGAACACCTGGTTCTCTCATGCATGCTTCAGTGTTGCTTTCCTTGAAGTGAGCATAAAGGCATTTAGCCCGTCTGGTTGGCTAACGTCACTGGGCAGCTCGCGGGTGGGTTTCCCTTTGTAGTCTGTAATAGTTTGCAGGCCCTGCCACATCCAACGAGCGTCAGAGCCGGTGTAGTAGGATTCAATCTTAGTCCTGTATTGACACTGTGCCTGTTTGATGGTTCGTCTGAGGGCATAGCGGAATTTCTTATAAGCGTCTGGAATAGTGTCCTGCTCCTTGAAAGCGGCAGCTCTAGCCTTTAGCTTGGTGCGGATGTTACCTGTAATCTATGGCTTCTGGTTGGGATATATACCAATGGTCACTGTGGGGGCGACGTCGTCAATGCACTTATTGATGAAGCCGGTGACTGAGGTGGTATACTCCTCAATGCCATTGGATGAATCCCGGAACATATACCAGTCTGTGCTAGCAAAACAGTCCTGTAGCGTAGCATTTGCATCATCTGACCACTTCCATATTGAGCGAGTCACTGGTACTACCACTGAATCAGGAGGATAGAATTATTTTTCCAATACAACCCAACAGAGTTATGTGCATCCTTTCAAGCACACCCTTCTCATTAAACTGTGGTGAGTTATTCACAATTTTTGATGAACAAATAAGGTTTTAAATGTGAGATGGTTAAATAAAGAACAAAATTATTGATTATTATTATATTATTATTTGTGCCCTGGTCCTATAAGAGCTCTTTGTCACTTCCCACGGGCCGGGAGGTGACAAAAACTCACACTCATTCTTATGTTTAATACATGTATCGTATAGTGTGTGTGTGACAGGCTTACAATGATGGCAAAAGCAACATCTGAGAGTGCGCTGATCCTGGTGCTAGAGGGGGTACGCAGCTGGAGGTTGAATGTTTGAAAGGGTACGGGACTATAAAAAGTTTGGGAACCACTGACCTAGAGGAACAGAAGGAGAGGAGAGGAGCAACAAATAGGATACAATTGTGGTCAGGAACATCATCTCTCTCCCTCACACTATTTCTCTATTCCTTCCTCTTTCTTTTTCTCAACCATACACATTCTCTCTTCCTAATAAGGAGTTTCCATAATAAATTGTGTGATAAAGTTACACACCTCCCATTCCACACTCACTCTCTCTCTCTCTCTCAATCAACTCTTGCTTTGTTGGCTGACAGACTAACTACAGAGTTCGCCAATGTTAGCTGATTAGTTACGAAGCTCTGACACTTTCCAAATGAATTGCATCGGTAAAAACTGGACAAAACATGCAACTTGTTAGCTGGCTATGTAAACAAATATCCAGCTCGTCATATGAGGTTCACTGCGTGGGCATGTACTACCCTAACACGACAGCTGAGCTGTCAAATTATAGGAAAACAAGGTAATGTATAGCCTGTGAATATATGCACCTAGCAAGCATGACAAACCATAACCTAAGCCCAACAGATAAAACCAAATTACTCTAGCCTTCATTTCAGTGTCTAGTTAGCTGGTTGGCTAGCTTGTGAAAGTGACAGCTGAGGTTGACACTTCATGAGTGCAGCCCTAATTTACCGCAACACACAACTTTTCTTGCCTGACAGACTAACTAGTTAGCTAGCTAGCTATAGCAAGCAGCTTGGGCCGTTTCTATATGTATTACTTCGGTAGAAACAAGACAAAACAACCAACTAGTTAGCTGACTATATAAAGCTAAGCACTGTCACTTTTCCAACTATTTCAGCTCCACCGCTGATGTGCTTGCCTGTACCAACCAGGTTATTATGGCATGACTTGCTAATCTGAGAGCTATTCCCAAATTTCACAGCATCAAACATTGACAACACCAAACGTATATCTGCTGTTTACTTATTTCACTCACCTCGACATCATCGCTTTTCAAAGTGCATGGACGTGTCCAAATCCATATCACCAACCAATATAGATACAGCATCTTTCACAGTAAAAAGTATTGTCCCCTTGGCGCAATCATTTTCAGTAATGAAGTAAAAATATATATATAAAAGGTCAAATGACAGCATACAATGTTTCCTGTTTTTGGTTGATGACAACTGCCACGTGAATACGACAACAGGTTGTTAGCAAGTTAATTTGCTATATTGACACATATATTATTGTTAGAAAACAAGGTCATTCGCGGCCGCTATAGTAATTTAAAGAAATGCCGTTGACGGCCGCTATGGGTTCTAAAGGGTTAATTAACGGTAAATTACCGTGAGACCGGCAGTTATTTGCTTGACAATCACCGGATGCCACAATGTCATGACCGCCACAGCCCTACACCTGATCAACATGAAGTTCTAACGGGAAGTCCTATAGAGTGAGCAGAAAAGCTCCTGAGGCAGACTGTCAACAGAACTGATGACATGGCTTCTCCACTCCTTCAATAAAGGGTTAACCACACCTACCTCTCCTCATGGCAGTGTGCGTGCGTGCATGCATTCGAGCATGCATGAAAGAGAGATTGGAGTGGCGAATAGAGGAAAAACAGTGGCTGTTTATTCTCTAGGGTCTCATAAAGTGTATGGTGCTTGGGCTATTTTTAGGCCTGAGATTTGAGCCCTGCTGTAACTGTGAATAAAGACGCTGAGAAAGATGATATGATGTCAGCATATGCTCTACATCCTGTTTTCACTGTCAATCACACTTCCTGTTGTCATGACAGGTGTGGTAACTGGACTGCATTCACTTTAAATGGTAAGCTGTGTAAACATTTCAGAATAGCAATAGTGCTGAACTCAATATAGCTTTGCACAACCCAACAGCATAGTGACAAGGAAGATGTTTTTGTAATTGATGCATGGACTATGTCTGGTATGTATTTGATTTTATGTGTGAATGTGTTTCTGGTGTATGTAGAGCAACAATACTACTACAATTCAAGTCGGAAGTTTACATACACTTAGGTTGGAGTCATTAAACTAGTTTTTCAACCACTCCTCAAATGTCTTGTTAACAAACTATAGTTTTGGCAAGTCGGTTAGGACATCTACTTTGTTCATCACAAGTAATTTTCCCAACAATTGTTTACAGACAGATTATTTCACTTATAATTCACTGTATCACAATTCCAGTGGGTCAGAAGTTTACATACACTAAGTTGACCGTGCCTTTAAACAGCTTGGAAAATTCCAGAAAATTATGTCATGGCTTTAGAAGCGTCGGCTAATTGACATAATTTGAGTCATTTGGAGGTGTACCTGTGGATGTATTTCAAGGCCTACCTTCAAACTCAGTGCCTCTTTGCTTGACATCATGGGAAAATCAGCCAAGAAATCAGACCTCAGAAATTTTTTTTTAGACCTCGACAGGTCTGGTTCATCATTGGGAGCAATTTCCAAATGGTACCACGTTCATCTGTACAAACAATAGTACGCAAGTATAAACACCATGGGACCACGCAGCCGTCATACCGCTCAGGAAGGAGACGCGTTCTGTTTCCTAGAGATGAACGTACTGTGGTGTGAAAAGTGCAAATCAATCAATGAACAACAGCAAAGGACCTTGTGAAGATGCTGGAGGAAACGTGCAAAAGTATCTATATCCACAGTAAAAGAGTCCTATATCGACAAGGAAGAAGCCACTGCTCCAAAACCGCCATTAAAAAAGCCAGACTACGGTTTGCAACTGCACATGGGGACAAAGATCGTGCTTTTTGGAGAAATGTCCTCTGGTCTGATGAAACAAAAATAGAAGTGTTTGGCCATAATGACCATCGTTATGTTTGGAGGAAAAAGGGGAGGCTTGCAAGCCGAGGAACACCATCCCAACTGTGAAGCACAGGGGTGGCAGCATCATGTTGTGGGGGTGCTTTGCTGCAGGAGGGTCTGGTGCACTTCACAAAATAGATGGCATCATGAGGCAAGAAAATTATGTGGATATATTGAAGCAACACCTCAAGACATCAGTCAGGATGAAAAAGCTTGGTCGCAAATGGGTCTTCCAAATGGACAACGACCCCAAGCATACTTCCAAAGTTGTGGCAAAATGGCTTAAGGACAACAAAGTCAAGGTATTGGAGTGGCCATCACAAAGCCCTGACCTCAATCCTATAGAAAATTTGTGGGCAGAACTGAAAAAGTGTGTGTGAGCAAGGAGGCCTACAAACCTGACTCAGTTACACCAGCTCTGTCAGGAGGAATGGGCCAAAATTCACCCAACTTATTGTGGGAAGCTTGTGGAAGGCTACCCAAAACGTTTGACTCAAGTTAAACAATTTAAAAGGCAATGCTACCAAATACTAATTGAGTGTATGTAAACTTCTGACCGACTGGGAATGTGATGAAAGAAATAAAAGCTGAAATAAATCACTCTCTACTATTATTCTGACATTTCACATTCTTAAAATAAAGTGGTGATCCTAACTGACCTAAGACAGGGATTTTTACTGGGATTAAATGTCAGGAATTGTGAAAAACTGAATTTAAATGTATTTGGCTAAGGTGTATGTAAACTTCCGACTTAAACTGTATGTACCATTTGGTACCAATTCTGATTAATTCTCTGTGGTAGTATATAAAGTAGTTATCTGCCTTTTACCATACTACCTCTCAGTACCAGGGCAGGCGAACAGTAGCTAGACCAGGACTTTATATACTGTATTGAGTGTTCCCCAGTACCCCTGCTGTGTTTCTGCTGAGAGAAGAGAAGAGAGAGAACATTGCTCTGTGGTGGGTGGGTGTTCTGTCTAGGACTAGCCTAATTTGCCTCCAGAGAAAACACACACAGCATAAGTGCGTGAGTGTGTTTGATCTTAAGGTTTTTAAATAGTATTTTATCCTCCTAACAGCGCTGATTCCCTGACGTGCTCCAATCACTTACATTTACTCCGTCTCTAGGCTCCGTCTCTAGGCTGCCGGCTGTGAGCGCTAGGAAACAACAAACAACTACAACTGGAAAGTGTATTTGGAAGTGCGAGAGTGTGTTTGTATGTGCTGCCACTGTTGTTGTTTTTTCGCTCTTTTGGTTGCTAGCAGGAAGGAATTAGGCCAATAAGGTGGTAAACCCACCACAGATACTTAGAGGATTTGGCTATTTCTGTCACACCCGTTGCTGACAGGTGTATAAAATCGAGCACACAGCCATGCAATCTCCATTGACAAACATTAGCAGTAGAAAGGCCTTACTGAAGAGCTCAGTGACTTTCAACGTGGCCCCGTCATAATGATGCCACCTTTCCAAGAAGTCAGTTCGTCAAATTTATGCCCTTCTAGAGCTACTATGGTCAACTGTAAGTGTTGTTATTGTGACGTGGAAACGTCAAGGAGCAACAACGGCTCAGCCGTGAAGTGGTAGGCCACACAAGCTCACAGTACGGGACTACCGAGCGCTGAAACGCGTAGCGCGTAAAAGTCGTCAGTCCTTGGTTGCAACACTCACTACCGAGTTCCAAACTGCCTCTGGAAGCAACGTCAGCACAATAACTGTTTGTCGGGAGCTTCATGAAATTGGTTTCAATGGCCGAGCAGTCGCACACAAGCCTAATATCATCATACGCAATGCCGCCATTGGACTCTGGAGCTGTGGAAACGCAATCTCTGGAGTGATGAATCCTGCTTCACCATCAGGCAGTCCGACGAATGAATCTGGGTTTGTCGAATGCCAGGAGAACGCTACCTGCTCCAATGCATAGTGACAACTGTAAAGTACAATTACATTTTAGATGATTCTGTGCTTCTAACTTTGTGCCAACAGTTTGTGGAAGGCCCTTTCCTGTTTCAGCATGACAATGCCCCTGTGCACAAAGAGGTCCATACACAAGTAGTTTGTTGAGATTGATGTGGAAACTTGACTGGCCTGCACAGAGCCTTGACCTCATACCCATTGAACACCTTTGGGATGAGTTGAAGCGCCGACTGCGAGCCAGGCCTAATCGCCAAACATCAGTACCCGACCTCACTAATGCTCTTGTGGCTGAATGGAAGCACGTCCCCGCAGCAATGTTCCAACATCTAGTAGAAAGCCTTCCCAGAAGAGTAGAGGCTGTATAGCAGCAAAGGGGGACAAACTCCATATTAATGCCTATGATTTAGGAATGAGATCGACGAGCAGGTGTCCACATACTTTCGGTAATGTAGTATAGCTACAACACCTTGTCCAGTGTGTATGTGTGTGTGATAGTGATCATAGGTCCTCTACTGGGGACAGCTCCTAATCTAGGCCAACAGCTGCTTCCCTGGCTTCTCATTTACATTTCCACTTTGAAGCAGTTTTTTCTGCAGAGGAATATTTGACATATTAATTGCTTACGTGTGAAGATAACCCACCCACACACAAACACTTTCATGAACAGATGCATGCACTCACGCACACATGCACATGTGAATATTTGTCTGTGCATGCACGCCCACCCACACACACATGCCCCACGTTGGGCAATGGTTTGGGAGGCTGGTAGCCTAGCGGTAAGAACGTTGGGCCAGTAACCTAGAGGTCACTAGTTTGAATCTCTGAGGGTGTCTCAGGGGTTGTTAGGATATGCAAAAAAACGATTTGCATGTGTATAATACACACTTGTGTAAATTGGACAAATATAAGCAAACATCAAATTATTATTATAATTATAATACACACTCCCCTATCCATGTCAGCTTCAGGCTTCTGACTGTTCCTAGTGTACACTGTGTTATGTATTCAAATAGATGCAGGGAAATCACTGTTTATTTGATAGTGTAAGCAACACAGGGGTAGTTCACGGTGCTTTGATCTTTTTGGCCCTCCACAAGGGAAATAGCCTAATGCAGGGGTTCAGATTCAGAGCAGACCTTCACTGACACTGTGTCTATTGGCTGCCATGGAGGGTTTCAGGAACATAATGAATATTGTTGATGTGGTGTGTGTTGTTTTGCGTGTGGGTCGGTGTGTGTGTGTCTTTACCTTTGTATGTGCGTTTACTCTTTGAAATCTTCATAGAAGCACGGTGCTGTTGATCAAAGAGTCACTTCTATGCTCCCTTCTCTCCTCCCCTCACAATGAGGCTATGCCTCAGAGGACCCTAACAAAGGAGAGCCAAAGCAGGAGAGCCAAAACACAGACACACACGCACGCACACACACACACACACACACACACACACACACACACACACACACACACACACACACACACACACACACACACACACACACACACACACACACACACACACACACTCACACTCACACTCACACTCACACTCACACTCACACTCAGGTGCAGCAAGGCAGAGCAGACAGCTGTGGACTAGCCAGAGGTCTTTGTCCCTGTCTCTGGCTGGACCAATGGGAGTGCAGGAGAAAGCAGGTCAATAGGGGCAGAGAGGGGCAAGAGGACCAGGGTCTCTCTGCTCAAAGGGAATGCATTTAGTAAACGCAGACTCATATGCACGCTCACACACATACACAAACACCAACACACTCCATGTGTATGACATATGATGAATGACCGTGGTCACTAGTCAGCTCTTCTTTCTTCCTGCCTCTCCTTCTGAACACCTGTTCTGCCACATGCTCACTGGAAGTTTGATCTGGTCCTGCATAAATAACCAAGATGGCTGAGGGCTCTGAATGGTACAAATTTACTGCCTAACATCGACAACACATTACATTTACATTTTAGTCATTTAGCAGACACTCTTATCCTGAGCGACTTACAGCTAGTGCATTCATTTCAAAATTTCTAGGTGGGACAACCACATATCTCAGTCATAGTAAATACATTTTCCCTCAATAAAGTAGTTATCAGCAAAGTCAGTGCTAGTAGGGGAAAAAAAGGGGGTGGGTGCCGTGAGATTATTTAAGATACTCTTTGAAGAGGTAGGGTTTCAGACGTTTTCGGGAAGATAGGCAGGGTCTCTGCTGTCCCAGCGCCAGGGGGAAGCTTTTCCACCATTGGGTGCCAGGACAGAGAAGAGCTTGGACTGGGCTGAGCGTGAGCTGCCCTCCCTTAGGGGTGGGAGGGCCAAGAGGCCAGAGGTGGCAGAACAGAGTACTCTGGTTGGGGTGTAGGTTTGAGCATTGTCTTCAGGTAGGGAAGGGCAGTTCCCCTTGCTGCTCAGTATGCAAGTACCATGGTCTTGTAGTGGAATGCGAGTGGATGTGATGACACACATGCTGAAGTAATAGTGCTTTAAGGAGTTATTTTGACCATTTTTAAGTACCTAGCTCCACATAGAGAGTCAGTGTAGTGGTATGTGTGTTGATAATTGCTTTCAAAGCAGTGCCTTGTCTTTATCTCTGTCCCTTCTCAAGGACATGCACAGAGGTAACTGGGGAACATTCATATAATAGTCCTGTCATTGGTAGACAATCAATTTAGCTCAAAGCCAAAGTGTGACCATGGCAACCAATACTCAATAATGGTAATTTCTAGTTAATAGAGGCCCAGTTAGAATGTATAAGTGATTTATGGCTAAATTGAATGATATTTGTTGCTATGTGTGTGTAGGCTGTGTTTGTGTGCCTGCATGTGGGCCTGATCTAGTGTGACTGAACATACAACCGATATGGACAGGGGCATATCTCAGCCCTAACAGAATAACACCTTTATTATGAGGAGAGAGAGAGAAAGAGAGGGAGACAGAGATGAGAGACAGAGATGAAAGAGTGAGTGGGGGTGAGAGAGTGAGTGAGTGATTGAGTGAGAGGGGGTGAGTGAGTGAGTGAGTGAGTGGGTAGGTGAGTGAGAAAGAAAAAAAGGATAGACAGTTGGAGCTCGATTGACATACAAGAAGACAGACAGAGAGAAGGAAATAGATGTGATGTGTGAGGAACAGACAGAAAAGACAAAAAGGATGACATCACTTTCTTACTCCCAGGCAGATACACAGTGCTATGTTGACAGACACTAAAGCAGAGGATGATGGGTAACAGGAAGTGGCGCCCAGAGGCTGGGGCCATCCATGCTGTAACAGACATGGAGAGAGATCTGAGAGTAACATCACTCTCATACATCCACTTCATGTATGCCCCAACCACACAGCTGAGCCTTTCACTGTGGGTCTTCACACATGTGCATCAAAGGGCACTGTGTGTGTGTGTGTCTGTTCTTCTGACTCAGTGTATCAAACATAATTAAGAGGGCATTATAAGCTAATTAAACCAGCAGACCCTCTCATTGTAGGTGATGCTGCTATATTACAAAACACTTGAATTATGAGGTTGTTTTCCACCTAATGACTGTCATTACTACAATGACACACACACACACACTGTGCTCTGGATATACTGTGAGAATTAGGACTCCCCATTGTCTTGTACCGTAATAATTTAGTAATTTAACAGACACACTATTACAAAAATACTCTTAAATATTTTCTCTTCTATTATTTGCTGGTATTATTGTCAGGATGTTGTGCTTGTCCTTGGTCATATAAATAATTTATCATATTTATTGATGTTGTTTGCAGCTCTCATATCTGCTGGCTGCTGCACCAACACCTGTAGGAGTGTGAAGCTTTGGGACAGGTAAGACATACATACACAGGTATGCACACCAGTGGAGGCTGGTGGAAGGAGCTACAGGAACACGGGCTCATTGTAATGGCTGGAATGGAATAAATGGAATGGTATCAAACATATGGAAACGTTCCATTTATTCCATTCCCGCCATTTGAATGAGCCCGTCCTCCAATAGCTCCTCCCACCAGCATCCACTGATGCACACACACAAACACGCGCTCGCTCACAGGCATACTGCACAAATATTTTCGGAAAAGAGATTGATGACAATGGACTCTTTCATGTGTCTTGAGTGTGTGTGTGTACGTGTAGTGGTCTACTGTATGCTTGCGTGTCTGCACGTGTGTCTCTGCGTGTGTGTGCGTGTGTGTATTTGGGGTCCCTCTGCTCTGACCCCAGTCTTAATGTGCTGCCTGTAGGGTGAGTGATGGGCTGGGTTAATATTTAATGATGAAGTACTTTTAATGGCCGAATATATCAGCCCTCAGGTTACCTAGAGAGGTTTTCTCTCCTCATTCTGCTGAGTACAGGCTCACACGCGCACACTCGAACACACGCATGGACACTGGCACGCACACATGCATACACAGTAATACCCATTTTCCATTCTTGTCTTTCAGCTTTGATGCCTCCTGACCACCGCAAGCCTCAGTCATACATGCTGCTGTGACCAGAGTCCCTAAAGGGAGGGGGGAGAGAGAGAGAGAAACAGTATAAAGACAGGTGCAGTAGAGAAAGATAAAGATAAATAAAGAGAGAGAAAGAAAGACAGACAGAAAGATACAAAGAAAGAATGAAAGACGATGTCTTGATGAGGGTGACGCTGACTTCAGCCATGATCTTTCTTGATTTCAAAAAGAGGAAACATGATGGTTTTAGAGGCAAAGCCAAACACTCCATGATTGCCAAATGAATATTGCTGTCAGTGAGATATGATAATCTTTCTGTTGCCAACAGAATAGTCCTACCTCCTTTGAGAAAGAAACCCTATGAAAGAGAAAGGAACAAGACTTGTAAGGCCATGGGCCCTTTACAGACCAACACATGCTCCCCATACTACAGTGCAATACTCTGTTCCCATTTCAGCTTTGTGTGAAGTTCCAACCAGTGTTACAGTACAGTACATAAACCTTGTGTCAAAGTTGAACTGAGAAGATTGCATCATATTGGCCCCATATTATACATTTAGAAATTCACAAACGTTGAAACACCTGCTCATATGACAATGGCTGTGGAGAAAACATATCAAAATCCTATCCTCAATTCATGTGATATGTGTGGGGCCACACACACACACACACACACACACACACACACACACACACACACACACACACACACACACACACACACACACACACACACACACACACACACACACACACACACACACACACACACACACACACTTCATTATTACTAACGGACTGCTGTATAACCTTGCCTCCCTGTGACTTGATACATTTGTAGTGATAGAACTAAGATAAATAAGTCAAGAGTAGTGTATATCTTCTTAGTTTTCTATATATATATATATATAACAATGACAGTTATTATTTTTGATGTACTGGTATTATTATATCTATAAATATCATATCAGGAGATGTATGCATAAGATAATAAAATGTCTTTATGTAAAATACCTCATCTAGAGAGTCTTCTGTTTGGTCCCACACACACACACACACCATACACTGGCACTATATTTGTGTTTGTGTGTAGGAGTGCATGGATTCATGTTAAGGATAGAGCGACTATTTCACTTCAGCAGAAGGAACCACAACTGAGGTATTCAGCACTTAACCCATCGATCCAGGACCAACACAGCTACACAGAGCAGATAGGAGCTTATGATGATCAATCTCACCTCTCCGCTTGACCGAAGATGATATGATTTTCAGAGGCTTATCTGATCAATATCTCTCTATGGTCAACTTGTTTGTGTGTGTGTTTTCATAACACACTATATGATACAGCTTGCTGCCATTGAAAATGGTCTCACATTATTTATTTACTCAGATGGCATCGGATCAAATACATTCTAATAAAAACCACCCACACACATACACTCACTCACAGTTAGAAACACACACCTCTACACTCTCCAACCCAACACACACACACACAAATACACACAAACACACACAAATACACACAATAAGGACATCACACAAAGGAAAACAATTGTATTTCATCACACACAATTATTTGTACTCTCAGAAACACAAACCTGTGGGTGGCGTGGCGAGGAGAGTGATGTAGTGTGCTTAGACACTTTCTCTGTCAGCAGGGCCGAACAGCCTGCCTACTGCAATGGTCCTACTGCAATGCACCAGTCAGTAGTGGGTCCTACTGGGATTGCCTTCACTACTGCCTGCAAGCTGTGTCTCTGTGTCAGCCTACCTGACTACCATACACACCCTGTCTATCTGTCTATCCTTCTGTACTTACATAGACATCAACAGGCTGGGAGGCTGAAGAGGATAGCATAGATTTCATAACTGCACTATTGTTCAAAGAAAATAAGACAATTCCTAAAGACTGTGATTGTCTACTTTGCAACATGCCTTCGCTAGCACTTTTCTGGTTTGTTTGTGTGCGTGTGTGACTGTGTGTGTGCTTGTGTGTGTGTGTGAGTCTGTTTTTGTGCATCGGTGTGTGTGTCCCTGTGTGTGTGTCCCTGTGTGTGTGTGTGTGCTCACGTGTGTGTGCCTGCGTGGAGATGCCTGGGGATTTCTCGTTATAGGAGAACTACCTGTGTTCTACACATTCTACATTTGATCCAGGATAACAATCACACTATTCTCAGAGCCTATAGATTTGGGAATTACATTGAAAAGTCCTGGATTTCAAGTGGATTGTTCCCCTTAATTGTTACTCTCTGTCTGTGTATAAATCAGCAGTTGTCACTAGGGATTGAGTCAAGATGCTTTTCCTTTAGTTCTGTTTATTTCTCAATCAGTTATGTGGCACACTGCCAGACGGAAGCCACTCCTCAGTAAAAGGCACCTAAAGGACTCTCAGACCATAAGATTCTCTGGTCTGATGAAACCAAGATTGAACTCTTTGGCCTGAATACCAAGTGTCATGTCTGGAGGAAACCAGACACCGCTCATCACCTGGCCAATACCATCCCTACGGTGAAGTATGGTGGTGGCAGCATCATGCTGTGGGGATGTTTTTCAGTGTCAGGGACTGGGAGACTAGTCAGGATCGAGGGAATGCTGAACGGAGCAAAGTACAGAGAGATCCTTGATGAAAACCTGCTCCAGAGCGTTCAGGACCTCAGGCTGGTGCAAAGGTTAACCTTCCAACAGGACAAAGACCCTAAGCACACAGCCAAGACAATGCATGAGTGGCTGCGGGACAAGTCTCTGAAGTCTGGGCCCAGCCCAGACTTAAACCCAATCGAACATCTCTGGAGAGACCTGAAAATAGCTGTGCAGCGACATTCCCCATCCAACCTGACAGAGCTTGACAGGATCTGCAGAAAATAATGGGAGAAACTCCCCAAATACAGGTGTGCCAAGCTTGTAGCGTCATACCCAAGAAGACTAAAGGCTGTAATAGCTGCCAGTGGTGCTTCAACAATAATACATGTGCAAAAATGTACATCTGTTTTTGCTTTGTCATTATGGGGTATTGTGTATAGATTGATGAGGGGTAAAAAGCTGTTTAATCCATTTTAGAATAAGGCTGTAATGTAACAAAATGTGGAAAAATTGAAGGGGTCTGAATACTTTACGAATGCACTGTACATTTTCTAGTGAAAGTCTACATACCACTTGCACAGTCTTCACATTTTGCGGCCTTGAAATTTTATTCAGATGTATTGATTTTGTATGTCTTCTCACCCTAGATGTAATACTTGGTGGAAGCACTTTTGGCAGCAATAACAGCTGTGAATCATTTTGAATAAGATTATACCAACTTTTCACAACTCTTAGGGCAACATAATGTTTGTCCATTGTTTCTGTCAAAATTGCTCAGGCTCAGTAAATTCAGTTGGGAATCACTGATGGACAGCAATATTCAAAACTTGGCTCTGATTTTTGAGCATATTTAAGTCAGGACTGAGAGTGGACAACTCAGGAACGCTCAACATCTCTTGGAAAGCCATTCTGGTGTGTATTTGGCATAAAGAAAATTGTAATTGTATTCCTGAAAAATAAAAAAATCTACCCTAGGGTTTACCTGGGCTTTGCTCATATTTCTTCTGATCCTGACAAAGTCCACAGTCCCTGCTACCCATAACATGATGCTGCCACCACAATACTTGAAATAGAGAGGGTCATCAACATTGAATTCACTCCACATTAACCGGCCTGTATGACAGAGTGAAAGCTATGTTAAAAATTCCCCCCCCCCAAATCATTCATTCAGTGTGCAACAAGGCCGCTAAGTAATAGTGCAAGACAACACGGCAAATAAATGAACTTTTTGAACATTAGAAAAAGTTTAAGCACCAGCCAATTAAAGTTGTTTACTTAGCTTCACATGATCAAAGGCTACATGTTAGCTGTTCCCAGTTACATAACCTAGCACATTCAGCTCTATGCTAACCTCACCAGGTGGCTGTAATAACTTCCTGTATCAAATTCTGCATCAGCCTATCACTTTTTTTCCACAAACCAATGTAATTTCTTAAAATAGGTACACTTGGCCACCAGAGGAATATATTTAAACCTCCAAATTCAAGGTTTACTTTTGTTCCCCTTCACAAGTGTAGAGTGCCAATATTGCATGATCCTTTACTAGGCTACTTACTAACATTACCTCAGAGAAAATTCATGAGGCAAATGTTCGTATAAATGACTTATTCACACATTTTTGCTGATCTGTTTCACTACATCCATGTGCTTTTATGGAGAAAAGATAAACGACGTCTATACAACATTAGAGTTTATCGTACATCATTGGACTTGACAAGTAGATGTCATGTACCTTAACAATCATTGCTTTCATGGTGGCACACACCACTAAAGTGGTTGGCGTGAAAACAACAGTGCTTCTTAACCGGGGGTTTGCTTCAAGCATTTTTGTTAAGGAAAACACTGCTCACTTCTGGTCCAAACATATGTGATGAAGTGGATGATTATAATAATGCATTTAAAAAGTTGTAGATGTAAGTGTATGCCAAATGTCTATGTAATTTAGCCTATAGTAGTAATGATTATTTATGTAGCAGCGCCAGTAGCCTGTGTCGTACTCTAACAAGAAGCTCCTTATTAAATGTATTCATGATCTTCAATTACAACACGCTAACACAATAAATGTAATTCTACATATCAAAGGAAAAAACTATACAGTTGAAGTCGGAAGTTAACATACACCTTAATACATTTAAACTCAGTTTTTCACTATTCCTGACATTTAATTCCCGTAAACATTACCTGTTTTAGGTCAGTTATGATCACCACTTTATTTTAAGAATGTGAAATGTCAGAATAATAGTAGAGAGAATAATCTTTCATCACATTCCCAGTGGGTGAGAAGTTTACATACACTCAATTAGTATTTGGTAGAATTGCCTTCAAATGTTTTAACTTGGGTCAAACGTTTTGGGTAGCCTTTCACAAGCTTCCCACAATAAGTTGGGTGAATTTTGGCCCATTCCTAATGACAGAGCTGGTGTAAATGAGTCAGGTTTGTAGGCCTCCTTGCTTGCGCACGCTTTTTCAGTTCTGCCCACATATTTTCTATAGGACTGAGGTCAGGGCTTTGTGATGGCCACTCCAATACCTTGACTTTGTTGTCCTTAGCCATTTTGTATGCTTGGGGTCATTGTCCATTTGGAAAGACCCATTTGCGACCAAGCTTTAACTTCCTGACTGATGTCTTGAGATGTTCAATATATCCACATCATTTTCCTACCTCATGATGGCATCTATTTTGTGAAGTGCACCAGACCCTCCTGCAGCAAAGCACCCCCACAACATGATGCTGCCACCCCCGTGCTTCACAGTTGGGATGATGTTCTTCGGCTTGCAAGCCTCCCCCTTTTTCCTCCAAACGTAACAATGGTCATTATGGCCAAACAGTTCTATTTTTGTTTCATCAGACCAGAGGACATTTCTCCAAAAAGTATGATCTTTGTACCCATGTGCAGTTGCAAACCGCAGTCTGGCTTTTTTCTGGCAGTTTTGGAGCAGTGGCTTCCTCCTTGCTGAGTGGCCTTTCAGGTTATGTCAATATAGGACTCGTTTTACTGTGGATATAGATACTTTTGTACCTGTTTCCTCCATCTTCACAAGGTCCTTTGCTGTTGTTCTGGAATTGATTTGCACTTTTCGCACCAAAGTACGTTCATCTCTAGGAGACGCGTCTCCTTCCTGAGCGGTATGACAGCTGCGTGGTCCCATGGTGTTTATACTTGCGTACTATTTACAGATGAACGTGGTACCTTCAGGCGTTTGGAAATTTCTCCCAAGGTTGAACCAGACTTGTGGAGGTCCACAATTTTTTTTCTGAAGTCTTGGCTGATTTCTTTTGATTTTCCCATGATGTCAAGCAAAGAGGCACTGAGTTTAGTCCACTGAGTCTATTTCAAGGTAGGCCTTGAAATAGATCCACAGGTACACCTCCAATTGACTCAAATTATGTCAATTAGCCCATCAGAAGCTTCTAAAGCAATGACATAATTTTCTGGAATTTTCCAAGCTGTTTAAAGGCACGGTCAACTTAGTGTATGTAAACTTCTGACCAACTGGAATTGTGATACAATGAATTATAAGTGAAATAATCCGTCTGTAAACAATTGTTGGGAAAATTACTTGTGTCATGCACAAAGTAGATGTCCTAACCGACTTGCCAAAACTATAGTTTGTTAACAAGAAATTTGTGGAGTGATTGTAAAACTAGTTTTAATTACTCCAACCTAAGTGTATGTTAACTGTATCAGCTGGGATTCAAACTTGCTGCAAATGGTGAAAATCTCCAGGAGCAAGGCTCCCAACACTGTCAGCTAATCGTCCAATTGAAAATTGGTGTGTGCTAGAGTAACTTTTATTAGCAGATGGTGCTGTTTGATCGCTGTTAAGGACGGTCTCATGGAAAGTGTTCTATCACGTTCAACTATGCAAATGTTTTTAATTGACTGATATGGAATTTTAACCAGAGATAGTCACTGCCACCTCGTGAGGGTAGCATTGGTCTAAATGGGCCAGGTTATGTAATGGGAACAGTTAACATATAGCCTTTGATTACGTGCAACTATATCGACAATTTAAATTGGCTAATGCTTAAACTAAAAAAAAAAAAGGCTAATGTTCACAAGCATGTCCCCAACAGGGTTGGGTCAAATCCAATACAACACAACACAACGTGAAACCCCATGTATTTTCAAGTATTGTGGCAGCATCATGTTATGGGTATGCTTGTCATTGGCAGGGATGGGGGAAATTGTTAGGATGAAAATAAATTACGAAGGTACCAAAGCCAAGGGAAAAAGTTAGAGGAAAACCCTGGGATAGTTTTATTTTTCAGCAACACAATTACAAAAAGAATGTTTGCCAAAGACACACGAGAATGGCTTTCCAATAGGTGTTGAGTGTTCATAAGTTGTCCACTCTCACTCCTGACTTAAATTTGCTTGAAAATCAGAGACAAGGTTTGAATAATGCTGTCCATCAATGATTCCCAACTGAATTTACTAAGCTTGAGCAATTTTGACAGAAACAATGCATGCACAATATGTTGCCCTAAGAGTTGTGCAAAGTTGGTTTAATCTTATTCAAAATTATTCACAGCTGCTTGCTTCCACCAAGTATTAACTCTAGGGTGTGAAGACACACGCAATCAGATCTAAGGGGTAGTATACAGTAGAATGCCAATGCCAATTACATGGTGAAGGAATTGGGGTTGGTCTATCTAGTAAAGATAGGAGGGGCTAAGAGGACAGGACATGATCGTTCAATGTGTTAGCATCCATCATGTTTTCTAACAGGGGCAGCAAATCATGATGGAGATCAGGCTTCAGCTGTGAGGAGGGAGAAACAGGAGCTGTCTACTGGTCATCTCAAATCAAAATCAAATCAAGTTATTGGTCACATATACATGGTTAGCAGATGTTAATGCGAGTGTAGCGAAATGCTTGTGCTTCTAGTTCCGACTTACAGTAAAATCTAACAAGTAATCTAACAAATTTACAACAACTACCTTATACACACAAATACACACAAATGTAAAGGGATTAATAAGAATATGTACATATAAATATATGGATGAGCGATGGCGGTCTCTCGGTCCCAACTTTGATGCACCTGTACTGACCTCGGCTTCTGGATGATAGTGAACAGGTAGTGGCTCGGGTGGTTGTTGTCCTTGATTATCTTTTTTTGGCCTTCCTGTGACATCGGGTGTTGCAAGTGTCCTGGAAGGCAGGTAGTTTGCCGCCGCCGGTGATGCGTTGTGCAGACCGCACTACCCTCTGGAGAGCCTTGTGGTTGAGGGCGGTGCAATTGCCGTACCAGAAATTACAGAGAGAGAATATCTTAGGGGCTACAGATGCAGGATCTTAATTTGAGTCAGGTTGCTACAGCAGGAAAATAATCCTGTAGCAACAGGAAATGTTAATTATAATGTGTATTATAATTAATTGATATTTTTGTAGGGGTTGATAAATTGTTTGTAAGGGGAAATCAAGTCTGAAATGTTAAAGTGGAAACAAACTTCAGAAGCCTTTTTAAACCTCAAATACACTACAAGTTTTACATTTCCTGCATTGCAGGAAAGTTCTCTTGCAACATGGTGAACAAATTAACATCTTATATATGTATGGAACTGTACAAGCACCTAACTGACCATAATATGAATGGCAATCCCTCTTGTTTTTTCTCCATATCTCTTTTCCTCTCACTTCCTCTCCTTGTCATGCAGTTTGGAAACTGTAAGAATGACCAAGGATAAAAAAATGACTGTAACATTGGATCATGCATGCAATTAAGATTACCCAATCACTGCAACCACACACGCATGCACACACACACCACCAGGCTCGTCAATCACCAGCAATTATCATCTGGATTCAACACATTTAAATCGCCACTTAATACCTACTTTCTGCTCACTGATTACAAGTGTATCTCCTCTCCCCTTTCTTGGCTCTGTGCTCTCCTTCCCTCTCTCTCCCAGTTGTCACTTTTTGATTAGATCAGGGGTGCACCTCAGCTTATGTGGTGGGGGTGGTATGTGTGTGTGTGCAGCTTTATTGCTTTCTCATCCCTCAGCGCCGCCACTGTTTTTCAATTTTCCAGTTTGTCTCCCAGGTCTCTCTGTGTGTGTGTGTGTGTGTGTGTATGTATGTCTTCTAGGAAGATATATCAGATCGGAGTCTCATAAATGTCCCTCTGCTATAGTCTGAGACAGTGGTGTGTATTCATGGATGCCAAGTGAAGCCAGGCTTCCCTAAATGTTTCCAATAAAAGTGGCTGAATCTCACCAGAGAAATCATCCGAGTGAGGGAAACAGCACCCCTCTGTCTTAGTGTGTGTAGCCCATGTATCTGATGCTGTCTGGACCAAAACAGAAAGCAAAAAGCAAAGCGTCATTTTCAGAAAAACGTGTCTGTTACTGGTCTGCTCATGTTGATGTCCCACAATAGCTAGCTTGCTAAATAATACCAACAAAACACCAGTCTCAACGTCAACAGTGAATAGACGACTCCGGGATGCTGACCTTCTAGGTAGAGTTGAAAGAAAAATACATATCTCAGACTGGTCAATAAAAATAAACAATTAAGATGGGCAAAAGAACACAGACACTGGACAAGGAACTCTGCCTAGAAGGCCAACATCCCGGAGTCGCCTCTTCACTTTTGACGTTGAGACTGGTGTTTTGCAGGTACTATTTAATGAAGCTGCCAGTTGAGGACTTGAGGTGTCTGTTTCTCAAACTAGACACTCTAATGTACTTGTCCTCTTGCTCAGTTGTGCACTGGGGCCTCCCACCCCTCTTTTTATTCTGGTTAGAGCCAGTTTGCTCTGTTCTGTAAAGGGAGTAATACACCACGTTGTACGAGATCTTCAGTTTCTTGAAAATTTCTTGCATGGAATAGCCTTAATTTCTCAGAACAAGAATAGACTGACGAGTTTCAGAAGAAAGGTCTTTGTTTCTGGCCATTTTGAGCCTGTAATCGAACTCACAAATGATGATGCTCCAGATACTCAACTAGTCTAAAGAAGGCCAGTTTTATTGCTTCTTTAATAAGAACAACAGTTTTCAGCTGTGCTAACATAATTGCAAAATGATTTTCTAATGATCAATTAGCCTTTTAAAATGATAAACTTGCACAACGTGCCATTGGAACACAGGAGTGATGGTTGCTGATAATGGGTCTCTGTACGCCTATGTAGATATTCCATTACAAATCAGCCGTTTACAGCTACAATAGTCATTTACAACATTAACAATGTCTACACGGTATTTATGATCAATTTGATGTTATTTTAATAGACAAAAAAATAGTTTTTCTTTAAAAAAACAAGGACATTTCTAAGTGACCCCAAACTTTTGAATGGTAGTGTATGTGTAGTAGAATTTATTCAGCCACTGTTCAGTCACTGTATGACTTGTCTTTTTGTTTTCATGGCCTGAAGGATATGCACATTCTTGACCATCCACTGAATGACCTGCTCCCTCCAAAAAGAGGTAACTGTCCTGTATAACTGCCTGTACGAACCACCTGCGAAATGCCACTCTATCCACTGCTATCAGACTGTATAATAACTCTAGCTCTTAAATGGTTCATCCCAAAATTATATTTTTTTAAATCACATTTTAATATTTAAATTTCCATCATGAAAAATGTCCTATAATGTTTTTCAATTGTTCAATATTCTATTTATGTCACGTATTACGTGTTATGTATTTAGAAATTTGTGTTTTGCAACTATTAGTAATGTAAATTCAGCATTTCTTCAGTTTTATCAGTGAGCAAGAATAAATCAACTAAAATTTCTGGTATATCATGGTGACTCATGAACAAACTGGTTATAGAGCAAACATCTCAATTATCACAACATAGGTTGTAAAAAAGCTTTTTTACGGACTTGGCTTCCTCAGTGATTTTACCCAAGAAAGCCTGAGATAGAGTGAGAGAGAGAGTACAGAGAAACAATGAGGAAAAATGTGCCTTAGAGTTTTTTGGAATGATTGAGTTATTATTGAGTTTCCCTCTACCTTTTTTAGAATAATGTTGGTTATGTGTTAGTACAACAGAACTAGAATAAGATAACTGCTTTTAGAAACCTCTAGGCTAATCAACGAAAACAACAGTTATCAAATAATATATATATATATATATATATATATATATATATATATATATATATATATGAATTATAATTAAATTGTTTCATATTACAGTATAAAGCAAAGCAAACATATGAAAGAAAGAATCTAGAAAGAATCAAATAATCTTTGTACGCAAGAATCCTCATTCATTCATTAGGTTCATGAAACATTACAGACGGCTTCTACTGCAATTCCAACTGCAGCTTTAGGGTTGGTTGGCTGAATCATCAGGGTAATATTTCCTTTAGAGATCTACTGTAGTAAAAGTACACTTAAATCCACTCTCAAGAGCTCTTCCTATTCTTCAACAGCTTCATAACAACCTCCTACTTTTAACTTTAAGGTAACAATTTGTCTAAGAAGTACTTTTAAAGTGATTTTCAGGCTCTGAGAAGCCTTGTAAAACACGACCCCTAGTTGTAGGGGTGTATGTTAACAGTCTAAACAACAAGTTTGGAATATTTGGCATGTTTGGCTGAAAAACAAGACATTTGCTTGTTGTACCAACTGTATGTGCAACTTCATACGTTTTGTTATTAATAATCCATCATTACTTGACACTATAGGACAGTGTCCTCGAAATGACTTGCATTGTACACTACAAACCTATGAAAACAGGATGAATGAGAAGACAGAAGACCAAGGAGATGTCATACCCTATTAGTACTGTATTTGCTTGTACAGTATATGGAGGAGTTTGTTTTCAAACTGTGTGTGTATTTGTCTCTCTGGATCTCCAGTGTGTTGCTATTACCTTTAGTTTTCCCAGTAAATATGACCACATGCCGAGATGAAAGCTATACAATATCTTTGATCTGTTAGTATTTCACATACAGTGGGGGAAAAAAGTATTTAGTCAGCCACCAATTGTGCAAGTTCTCTCACTTAAAAAGATGAGAGAGGCCTGTAATTTTCATCATAGGTACACTTCAACTATGACAGACAAAATGAGGAAAAGAAATCCAGAAAATCACATTGTAGGATTTTTTATGAATTTATTTGCAAATTATGGTGGAAAATAAGTATTTGGTCAATAACAAAAGTTTATCTCAATACTTTGTTATATACCCTTTGTTGGCAATGACAGAGGTCAAACGTTTTCTGTAAGTCTTCACAAGGTTTTCACACACTGTTGCTGGTATTTTGGCCCATTCCTCCATGCAGATCTCCTCTAGAGCAGTGATGTTTTGGGGCTGTTGCTGGGCAACACGGACTTTCAAAGATTTTCTATAGGGTTGAGATCTGGAGACTGGCTAGGCCACTCCAGGACCTTGAAATGCTTCTTACGGCCACTCCTTCGCGTTGCCGGGCGGTGTGTTTGGGATCATTGTCATGTTGAAAGACCCAGCCACGTTTCATCTTCAATGCCCTTGCTGATGGAAGGAGGTTTTTACTCAAAATCTCACGATACATGGCCCCATTCATTCTTTCCTTTACACGGATCAGTCGTCCTGGTCCCTTTGCAGAAAAACAGCCCCAAAGCATGATGTTTCCACCCCCATGCTTCACAGTAGGTATGGTGTTCTTTGGATGCAACTCAGCATTCTTTGTCCTCCAAACACGACGAGTTGAGTTTTTACCAAAAAGTTCTATTTCCGTTTCATCTGACATTCTCCCAATCCTCATCTGGATCATCCAAATGCTCTCTAGCAAACTTTAGACGGGCCTGAACATGTACTGGCTTAAGCAGGGGGACATGTCTGGCACTGCAGGATTTGAGTCCCTGGCGGCGTAGTATGTTACTGATGGTAGGCTTTGTTACTTTGGTCCCAGCTCTCTGCAGGTCATTCACTAGGTCCCCCCGTGTGGTTCTGGGATTTTTGCTCACCGTTCTTGTGATCATTTTGACCCCACAGGGTGAGATCTTGCGTGGAGCCCCAGATCATCAGTGGTCTTGTATGTCTTCCATTTCCTAATAATTGCTCCCACAGTTGATTTCTTCAAACCAAGCTGCTTACCTATTGCAGATTCAGTCTTCCCCAACCTGGTGCAGGTCTACAATTTTGTTTCTGGTGTCCTTTGACAGCTCTTTGGTCTTGGCCAT
Source organism: Brachymystax lenok tsinlingensis (assembly GCA_030435695.1). Taxonomy (NCBI): domain Eukaryota; kingdom Metazoa; phylum Chordata; class Actinopteri; order Salmoniformes; family Salmonidae; genus Brachymystax; species Brachymystax lenok. The sequence continues at coordinate 43,710,770 of CM059780.1, forward strand.
AGTGGAGTTTGGAGTGTGACTGTTTGAGGTTGTGGACAGGTGTCTTTTATACTGATAACAAGTTCAAACAGGTGCCATTAATACAGGTAATGGGTGGAGGACAGAGGAGCCTCTTAAAGAAGAAGTTACAGGTCTGTGAGAGCCAGAAATCTTGCTTGTTTGTATGTGACCAAATACTTATTTTCCACCATAATTTGCAAATAAATTCATAAAAAATCCTACAATGTGATTTTCTGGATTTTCTTTCCTCATTTTGTCTGTCATAGTTGAAGTGTACCTATGATGAAAATTACAGGCCTCTCTCATCTTTTTAAGTGAGAGAACTTGCACAATTGGTGGCTGACTAAATACTTTTTTCCCCCACTGTATCTCTATCTCCCACCCTCAAATCTGTCTGTAGCTTGGCTGCATAATTCATTCAACTTCTATTTCAATCCTTTTAAACAATTAGGGGTGCGCCGCCCTCTTGAAAATTCTTGGGAAATATGATATCAGTATATTTTCAGCAGAAAGACACTCGTTTGCTCAGCTCTTTCATATTGGTCTGTGATGTGTCTACAAGGTGGGGCATGACACAGATCATGTGTACAGAGGTATTCTAAAATGCACACTAAATTGTCATTTACATATGACATAATGTATTTCAGATTGGCTATTAGCAATAGAAGTGTGCAGATTTCTCTTCTCTTCTAAAATGAGCTATTTCTGAAAGTAACATTATATAGCATCTTTAGCAGATAAACTAAGCATTTGTGATAACAGAGAGCAAATGTGGTGTCTTAAGTTATGCAGATTATATGTGAGCCCTCATGTGTTGAACACCCACACTATTTACTAAACAGAAGACGGATGGTCCGACATTTCTCCCACCTCTCCTGGAGTATTGGCAAGACAACGGTGATTGGGAACATTGTTAATTTGCATTTGAACAAAGAGCGGAAATTAGATTCCCGTGATGATGGATTGGCTTTGTCTTACTCAGACTTAAACAGACCGGAGTTCCAGATCGGAATTCTCAGTCACAGTTTCCCATTTTACACATCCTCCCTCCACAATGGCAAATGTATTTCATTCTGAGGTTGTCTGAATGAGAATTTAACATAAGGTGAAATGATGGTTGTTCTCAACCACGCTAATGCTCATGACAATAGCCCATACGAATATAGTGAAATTGGATTTCTACATGACAAAGGCAGTTACTGATTTCCTCATACGAAACAGCTACTCCATTTTAGCTCTATTTTAATCCATCAACTTCACATGTCAATGAAGAAATGCTGAAACCACAAACCCAACCTGTTGCGTAATTTATGCACGTTCAAGATTGTGTTTCTGCTGTTTGGAAGCATTATTTACATGACAGATTTCTTCTGACAGGACAATGTAAAACATCGTATTAAAATCATAATAAATATGTGCAGCCTCCTGACAGGAATACCTGGTACATGTATCAACCTCATTCACTCAAGTCATTCATTCACAGAATCCTTAATTTTCTGTTGATGTGATTTGCCACTTTGCTGTGAATAACCAACATGGCCATACTCCAGGATGACTCAGCTATGCCAGTATCAGCACGACAGTGGAAGAGCAGGTGGGACACACTGTCTGCTGACTCAGAGAGTCTGAAGGACACACTTACACTTGTATCCGCTCTCTCACACACACACACACACACACACACACACACACACACACACACACACACACACACACACACACACACACACACACACACACACACACACACACACACACACACACACACACACACACACACACACACACACACTGCCAAATCCTCACACAGGGTTTCAAATTTAACTATTTGGTGTGTCGAAAATGTTTTGTGGAACCAATGGATATTCCAACCTTATGGGGGTTCCCAGGTTAACCTATGGGACTTACCTGATTTGCAAGAGTTTACTTAGTGTCACGACTTCCGCCGAAGTCGGTTCCTCTCCTTGTTCGGGCGGCGGTCGACGTCACCGGTCTTCTAGCCATCGCCGATCCACTTTTCATTTTCTATTTGTTTTGTCTTGTTTTTCCACACACCTGGTTTTTATTTTCCCTCATTACTGTTGTCTATTTAACACTTAGTTCTCCCCATGTCTGTGTGGGGAATTGTTTTGTGCATGTTGTATTACGCCGGGTTTGTTATGTTTTCACCCATGCTTTGTTCAGCCGGTATTTTGTACGTGCATTTTGTACTTTTTCCTAAAGTAAAGTTACTTAGTACACTCATCTCTGCTCTCCTGCGCCTGACTAGCTACACCCACCGTATTACACTTAGCCAATTATACTCCTTTCATTTGAACCTTGCACACAACACACATGACCACTATTTTTAACTTCATGGAGGCCTGAAAAGCATAAAAAACGGTGTTAACTACTTACGGAGTGGTGGGGCGCTCCCGACACTACCCAGTGAAATGCAAGGCGCCAAATTCAAAATCCCAAAGTTGAATTATTAAACATTCATCAAAATACAAGCGTTGCATGGTCATCAAAAGCTCTGTTTCTTGGCAATATCACAGCATTGTCAGATTTCAAAAAGGCTTTACGGCGAAAGCACAACATTTGATTGTTTGAGGGTAGCACCTCCAATATTTCTACATTAGCATGAATTCATAAACCATCGCGGTTCACACAAAACACATTTCACAGCGAAAACAAATCCCTTACCTTTTGAAGAACTTCTGCTGAGGGCTTCCAAAGTGTCCAACGAAGACATCCAATGGTTCTTTGTTAGAAAAAGTCATTTATTATATCCATAAATCTCCGTTTGGTTGGCGCGTAATGTTCAGAAAATCCAACGTCGATTCGCCCATTGAAAACGCGAAGAGAACGCGTTCAAATATACCTATAAACTTTTCCTAAACAAAGAAAATACCAGTTAAAATGCATCCTTAGCTATCCTTTTATGAATATTAGCGATAATATTTAACTCGGATGGTCACCTATACCTTATATAAGTAAAATAAAGTGGGGCGCGCCAGCCAGGCTCGAGAAAACTTGTTGACATCTCAGGTCCCCATGCCATTTCCTGTACCTATTCGTTCTGCTTACTCCAATCTCCCTGAGTCTTTGTATATAGACTGCTGACATTTAGTGGAAGCCATAGGTACTGCAGTCTCAGTCCTGGTAACAACTGGATTCAATAGGGAGTGTGTCTAACAGAGCCAAAGGTCACCAGAAACTAAATTCCGGATGTTTTTTTCTCTGGTTTTTGCCTGCTAAATGAGTTCTGTTATACTCACAGACATTATGTTAACACTTTTAGAAACTTCAGAGTGTTTCCTATCCAATATTACTAATTATGTGCATATCCTATTTTCTGAGCCTGAGTGGCAGGCATTTTGCTTTGGGCACACCAGACTCTCCAAAACCGTCACCTCACCTGCCGCTCCCTAAGAAGTTAAGGCTGAGCATTTCCATCGATAGCACAGTAATCAGAGGCTACAGTCATTTCTAACTATAATCAATAACATGAGCCCAGTGTGAATGGCGGTGTGGTGACCACTGTAAATATATTCTTACACTGTGTGCACAAGACAGGAACATAACGAATGGATGAATTCACCAACCAACAAGAAATCAACACTCAGTATTAAATGACAATACTATTGTTCTACAGCACACTAGTCAATCATAGGGTTCACAAATGAGCTTCCTCTGCACACGCCAGTGTTCTCCCCAGCTGTTTGTTCCAAAGAGTTCTCTTTGTTCCTGTAACAACACAATTGCATTGTTTTTAGCAGACGGATACTATGGAGTTCTAAGCGACATAGAATGGAGTGAGCATTACTTTAAAGGCATTGCTATTAGAAACACAACCAATTATAGCATGTTTACGGGATAGAATATGAACACATAGTTACAGAAAGCCATATTACCATCTCCACAAATTGCCCCAAGAGTTCCATCCTTATTTTCTATAATAGAAGATAAGCAGAAGAAGAGATTGTGGTGAGAGGGAAACTACATCCGAGGCAGCTAACGAGTAAACAGTGTGGTTTCTTAATTGGTTCTATATTGTTGCAGTAGCTGAGGGTTATTGGTTTTATTGGTTTATTCTGATCCCTATTAGCTTTTGCAGAAGCTACTCTTCCTAGGGGGTCCACACAAAAACATGGCAAGTAACAAAGCACTGATAAACTGACAGACAAGAACTACTACACAAATGTAAAATACAAGGATATACGAACAATACAACTGAAGAATAATGTGTGTATAGATTTAATTTCACAGTCCCTACTGTGCCATACACACATTGCCTCCCAACTCGCTCTTTCTACTCACAGACATGGGCACACATACGCATGTATGCGTGCACACACACCATGCACACACACACACACTATACTGTAGATACTAGAAGCTGGTAATGAGAGTGATTTAGAGAAACACAGAAGTTGTAGAGAATGTTTTACAGTTTCACGAGTAAGCAATCCCCTTAATCTTAGGCAATTGACAAGAGAAATGTTTGCTTTACAACAGAAGTATAACATCTTTGTAAAACATTATTTGTCATCACCCATTGAGTAGATACCATGTACTGTACGTACACTACATTTTCATATTTTATTTCAAAGCCTTTATTTATTGTGCCAGCACGAATGTATCAGTTAAATAATCTCTTAGTCGCACACATTCATTAAAGGTACCTTAGAGTAAGTCTGGCGCTAAGCTAGGAGGAGTGGTTTGTTCGCTTTAGAGTCTAAACTTTCAGCTCTATACCAGAGGACACCTCTGCTTTTGGGCGGTTCCTCCTAGTTACGCAATTACGATTACCATCCAGGGCAGTGCCGTCAGCCAACAACATTGCCTCTATGTATTTGTTCCCCCAGTAACAGTAGAGTTCCTACGGATGATGAGTTGCAAATTCTGACTTTTGGAAACAATATATTTTATAAATTGATAGGAGGGCTCTGTGCAGGCCAGTCAAGTTCTTCCACACCGATCTCAACAAACCATTTCTGTATGGACCTTTGTGCACAGGGGCATTATCATGCTGAAACAGGAAAGGGCTTTTCATTGACTACAGCTCAGCGTTCAACACTATAGTACCCTCAAAGCTCAACACTAAGCTATGGATCCTGGGACTAAACACCTCCCTCTGCAACTGGAACCTGGACATCCTGACGGGCCACCCCCAGATGGTGAGGGTAGGTAGCAACACATCTGCCACTCTGATCCTCAACATTGGAGCCCCCCAGGGGTCCGTGCTCAGTCCCCTCCTGTACTCCCTGTTCACCCATGACTGCATGGCCAGGCACAACTCCAACACCATCATTAAGTTTGCAGACGACAACAGTGGTAGGCCTGATCACCGGCAACGACGAGACAGCCTATAGGGAGGAGGTCAGAGACCTGGTCAGGTGGTTCCGGAATAACAACCTATCTCTCAACGTAACCAAGACTAAGGAGATGATTGTGGACTACAGGAAAAGGAGGACCGAGCATGCCCCCATTCTCATCGACAGGGCTGTAGTGGAGCAGGTTGAAAGCTTCAAGTTCCTTGGTGTCCACATCACCAAGAAACAAGAATGGTCCAAACACACAAAGACTGTTGTGAGGGCACGACAAAGCTTATTCCACCTCAGGAAACTAAAAAGATTTGGCATGGGTCCTCAGATCCTCAAAATGTTCTACAGCTGCAACATCGAGAGCATCCTGACTGGTTGCATCACTGCCTGGTATGGCAATTGCTCCGCCTCTGACCGCAAGGCACTACAGAAGGTAGTGCGTACGGCCCAGTACATCACTGCAGCCAGGACCTCGACCACCAGGCGGTGTCAGAGGAAGGCCCTAAAAATTGTCAGACCCCAGCCACAGACTGTTCTCTCTACTACCGCATGGCAAGAGGTACCGGAGTGCCAAGTCTAGGACAAAAAGGCTTCAACAGTTTTTACCCCCAAGCCATAAGACTCCTGAAGAGGTAATCAAATGGCTACCTGGACTATTTGCATTGTGTGCCCCCCCCCAACATGTATTTTACGCTGATGCTACTCTGTTTGTCATATATGCATAGTCACTTTAACCACATCTACATACTACCTCAATCAGCCCAACTAACCGGTGCATGTATGTAGCCTCGCTACTGTTATAGCCTCGCTACTGTATATAGCCTCGCTACTGTTATTTTTCACTGTCTTTTTACTGTTGTTTTTATTTCTTTACTTACCTATTGTTCACCTGATACCTTTTTGGCACTGTTGGTTAGAGCCTGTAAGTAAGCATTTCACTGTAAGGTCTACACCTTTTGTATTCGGCGCACGTGACACAAACTTAGATTTGATTTGAATACCTTGTGCATCTGCACATTGATCTGGGACTGGTACTCGTAGCACCAGTCTTGTGTATTTAATTTTATTCCTCGTTACTATTTTAAACTATGCATCGTTGGGAAGGGCTCGTAGGCAAGCATTTCAGTCTACACCAGTGGTATTCAGCGTGTGTGACAAATAAAATGTGATTTGATTTGTGGGTCCAAGTCCTTCATTACCCTCAAATTAGTGTGTGTGAATACGTGTGTGTGTGTGGGGGCGGGGATTTTATTTTGCATCAATATTCTAATTGTCTTTTGAGGTCATATTTCAGGAACCTTCAGACCATAGTGTGATATGTAATCCAAACCAACCATATTTAGATAGTAGTTATTGTAAATATCAAGAGTGAAAGTCGTTTCACACCTCAGATGTAATTAACAGAACATCTTGGTCAGCACAAAAAGGACAACGCATAGGGTTATGACTTGCTGACAATTATGGAAATGCATTTTTGTTTAGTTTCTAACACTAATCTAGCCACAACAATGAGTGAAGAAGAAGAGGAGAGAGATTCTGATTGTTTATTTCACTTGCTTTGACATGTGTTTCCCATGCCGAGAGAGAGAGAGAGAGAGAGAGAGAGAGAGAGAGAGAGAGAGAGAGAGAGAGAGAGAGAGAGAGAGAGAGAGAGAGAGAGAGAGAGAGAGAGAGAGAGAGAGAGAGAGAGAGAGAGAGCTATGACTTTGCATTTTTACTCATCATCAGAAATCTAGGTGCCTAAATTGCCAGGGGCCTTTCCCTGCCTGTGATCTTACTACAGTCAATTTACTATAGTAAGGCATTCTATCGGCCTCTACCACTAATGGCAGGATTAGTATCAGGGCATCCCCATACTACATGTGGTATAAATATTGAAAGCATACTTTTGAGATCTTCTGTGAATAAAGTGATGAGGTAGGGCAAAAAAGCATCTAACGATGCACTTTGGCGAATGGACTGGATCACTCATAGATGTGCGAAGTGTTTTAAGAGCCACGTTACTAACGAAGGTTTTGGGAAACACCTCGGCTACTAAAGATACATCGTAAGAAAGTTCTAACGATGATCTTAACGCTACGAAGGCTCTGGGAAACTAGGCCCTGACCAGTATTTTCAGGGCACTCACAAGAGACAACACCTACTGTAATTGGAATTCTATGGATTAATGCATTTATGGCATTTCTTTTTTAAGTTGCCTTGCCTTACTTCTATGGAGTAGGTATTTAGGAAGAGACTTGAGGTAAATCTGCTGTTCCAAAACCATTAGGGCCAGAGAAAAGCAGTGAAATGAAGAATAGCCCAACTATGGCAGATACAAATCAACATACTAATTGTCTTGTGTCTGAGACAACAATCTACACTGGGTCTATACTATGATAATTTCAATTTGAGGTGGCATAAATTATTTACGACAGGTCTGTGGTCATAAAAATGAAGTCTTCACATTTTGGCTCACACCTCTCTCTGTATCAGAGTGATTGGCAGTTATGTGAATATTGTATAGGTCATGCATTGCAGGTTGATCTTGGTTAACCCAGAATTGAAATCTTGCATGAATTGGTCAGCTGCATGAATAGGTTCTGGGTCTATATGTGATAGAAATTGATAGTTCTAGTTTGCGAAGTCTCCACCTTTGCAAAAGGATATTCTCAGCAAACTGCTCCTGGGATATCGATGTTCCCAACTTTTCTGGATCTTTCAGTAAAATGACAAACATTTGGGCCTAGGGGTTTTCCTACAAGCCAACATGACAGGTAGAGTATGCCATGGGCAGTTCTCATAAAACGTTCTTCTACCCCAATGTCTGCTTGACATATACAGTTTTTGGTAGGTCTCATTTTCATCAGTGTGGTTTATACATACTGTATCAGGCCTCTATATTGTGTGTGTGTTCTGGCGCTGTGATTTAGTATCTACTACACTGAGAGTGCTGTTAGGGAGAGCTGATTTAGCTGTCTCATTCCTCTGCCTAGTCAGAGGGCAGGGGTTTCATGACAGATGTGATTTGCTGCAGCCAGTCTGATACAGACACAGAGACACATGCACATACATCTCTTTCTCCGTCATGATTATTCATATGTTGCATGTTTCGTCACAATATTGTTTTGAACCTTCGTTTTAGGACTGATGCCAAACTAAGTGTTCTATTCAGCGCATTGTAAATTGAAGCTGATGAAGATGTAATCAAAAGTGCATTACAGTCACTGCACCAAATAGGTTACATTCATACTTGCAATCATTAGTACCCACTGGGCACACACTGGTTAAAATCAACACTGTTTCCACTTAATTTTCAATTAAATTACGTTAAACCAAAGTGGAATAAAAGTTGAATTGATGTCTGTGCCCAGAGGGTACTTATCTTGTTACTTCCTGACCACTCTGAGGATTTAAAGACTGGTATCTGTGCTCACTCAAAATATTTTTTTTTTTCGTATTTTATCCCATTTTCTCCCCAATGTCAATCTTGTCTCATCACCTCCCCAACGGGCTCGGGAGGTGAAGGTCGGGTCATGCGTCCTCTAAAACATGACCGCCAAAGCGCGCTTCTTAACACCCGCCCGCTTAAGCCGAATGCCAGCTGCATCAATGTGTCGGAGGAAACACTGTTCAAGTCAGCCTGCAGGAGCCCAGCCCGCCACAAGGAGTCGCCAGAGCGTGATGAGCCAAGTAAAGCCCCCCCGGCCAAACTCTCCCCGAACCCAGACGACACTGGGCCAATTGTGTGCCGACCTATGGGACTCCAGATCACGGCCGGTTGTGAAACAGCCTGGGATCAAACCCGGGTCTGTAGTTACGCCTCAAGCACTGTGATGCAGTGCCTTATACCGCTGCGCCACTCAGGTGGAACCAAAAGCAGCTATTCTGATGTGACTGCCAGAACGGAAACAGAAAGTGTGAAAAACCACTCAATAGGTACTACAGACCCTGACCGTCTGAGACACCCCTCTACTTGCTGAGAAGTGCTGACACTAAAGACAGTGATAGAGGTTGGTGGTTCTCTTGACACTCACACTTCACTATCTTTGCAGACCTCCACCCTTCTCCCTTTATTGTGTTCATGGCACAATTAGATGTTCTGGATAGGGCTTCTGTGGGAGTGACCGGTTACTATGGTTTTCACTGTAGCAGCATTTTTTTCTCACGATACACTAATAGAAAAAAAAGTTTCCATAAGGGTTACTCTGCTGTCCCCATAGGAGAATCCTTTTTTGGTCCCAGGTAGAACCCTTTTTTGTTGCCGGTAGAATCCTTTTGGTTCAAGGTAAAACCTTTTTCAAATCAAATAAAATTGTATTTGTCACATGTGCCGAATACAACAGGTGTAGACCTTACAGTGAAATGTTTATTTACAATCCCTTAACCAACAATGCAGTTTAAATAAAAATATGTGTAGAGTAAAAAATTGATAAATAAAAAATAAGAACTAAAAGTAACAATAATTAAAGAGCAGCACTAAAATAACAATAGCAAGGCTGTATACAGGGAGTCAATGTGCGGGGGCACCGGTTAGTCGAGGTAATATGTACATGTGGGTAGAGTTAAAGTGACTATGCATAGATAGCAGCAGCATAAAAGATGGGGCAATGCAGATAGCCATTTGATTAGTTGTTCAGTAGTCTTATGGCTTGGGCGTAGAAGCTGTTGAGAAGCCTTTTGGACCTAGACTTGGCGCTCCGGTACTGCTTACCATGCGGTAGCAAAGAGAACAGTCTATGACTAGGGTGGCTGGAGTCTTTGACAATTGTTATGGCCTTCCTCCGCCTGGTATACACCGCCTGGTATAGAGGTCCTGGATGGCAGGAAGCTTGGCCCCAGTGATGTACTGGGCCGTACTCACTACCCTCTGTAGTGCCTTGCGGTCGGAAGCAGAGCAGCTGCCATACCAGGCAGTGATGCAACCAGTCAGGATGCTCTTGGTGCAGCTGTAGAACTTTGAGGATCTGAGGACCCATGCCAAATCTTTTCAGTCTCCTTGGGGGGAATAGGCTTTGTCGTGCCCTCTTCACAACTGTCCTGGTGTGCTTGGACCATGATAGTTTGTTGGTGATTTGGACACCAAGGAACTTGAAGCTCTCAACCTGCTCCACTACAGCCCCGTCCATGAGAAAGGGGGCGTGCTCGGTCCTCCTTTTCCTGTAGTCCACAATCATCTCCTTTGTCTTGATCACGTTGAGGGAGTGATTGTTGTCCTGGCACCACACGGCCAGGTCTCTGACCTCCTCCCTATAGGCTGTCTCATCGTTGTCGGTGATCAGGCCTACCACTGTTGTGTCATCAGCAAACCTAATGATGGTGTTGGAGTGGTGCTTGGCCATGCAGTCATGAGTGAACAGGGAGCACGCACCCCTGAGGGGCCCCCGTGTTGAGGATCAGCATGGCGGATGTGTTGTTGCCTACCCTTACCACCTGGGGCGGCCCGTCAGGAAGTCCAGGATCCAGTTGCATAGGGAGGTGTTTGTCCCATGGTCAGTGATGAGCTTTAGTGATGTTCTTAGTGATGAGCTTTGAAGGCACTATTGTATTGAACTCTGAGCTGTAGTTAATAAATATCATTCACATAGGTGTTCTTTTTGTCCAGGTGTGAAAGGGCAGTGTGGAGTGCAATAGAGATTGCATAATCTGTGGATCTGTTGGGGCGGTATGCAAATTGGAGTGGGTCTAGGGTATAATGGTGTTAACTTGACGGTTTTGGAGAGTCTGGCGTGCCCAAAGTAAAATGCCTGCCACTCAGGCCCAGAAAATAGGATATGCACATAATTAGTACTATTGGATAGGAAACACTCTGAAGTTTCTAAAAGTGTTAACATAATGTCTGTGATGTCTCTGTTTGCACATGTAACATGCTGGTAGAAATGAGGTAAATCAGATTTAAGTTTCCCTGCATTTAAGGAGCGCTGCCTCTGGATGAGCGTTTTCCTGTATGCTTATGGCCGTATACAGCTCATTGAGTATGGTCTTACAGAGGGTTCTACATGGAAATCAATAGGGTTCTACCTGCAACCAAAAAGGGTTCTACCTGGGAACCTTTTTTTGGTTTAGCTTTTACAATCAATTTAAAAAATACTTTAAAGAGTTGGTCTTGATGCACAATTTTTTTTATCTAATAGTGGTCCCATGACTTGAATGGGATTTTTGCCACAAAATAAATTATTAGCATTTGGAAACAGTCCTAGCTAAACTAAATCAAAGCATGGATTGTCATACCATGTCCGCAGACCGCTTACAGGGTAAGGAAACCAACGTGTCATTTTGTAATTGATATATTTATAAACTAACCTGTCTCTGGCGACGCCTCCTTCAGTTTTGCCAGTCCCTCTCTGATACTCTGTCTGGCCTGTCCGACGATCAATGCTTCTCTCGTTCATTCCAATACCAGTTTGCGACTGAATCTGAGAGGAAGGAGTCTGTGGAGTCGTGGAGTTACTGTGGTGTATTAGCTATGGTTCTAAGCATCACAATCCTTGAGAAAACTGTACAATGTTGAACTATGTTAAAGTCAGTCCATGTCTTTATGGGATTAACTCACCTTCAAAGTCTGCCTTGCTCCACTTTTCATCTTGGTACCGTGCGTCCAGTTGACTGACCAGAAGACCCAGTGCACCGGTGTTGTGCGGACTGGTCTTACCGAGACATGAGAAAGAAAAAACATTAAATTAACCTTTTGCATGACATTCACACAACTATGTCATGTAACCTATTTGGGAATGTATAAGCATCATACATCAATCAAACTTTTAACTTTTCTTTTTAACTATGTTGTCAGATATAAAGTCCGATAGATTTTTGTCCTCACCTTTCGTGTGACTTATATTTGTCCTACTAGACAGCAACATTCAGTAGATCCCAGCTAGCTAACTGCCCACTATTAAAACAGCAAATTGACAGGATTCGAATATACGTCACCACCAAGTTGTTGTAAAAAACTATTTAACTTATGGATAGCTCATTCCATCTTGGTCGATAAACTCTCCTCACCCATTCCGATGCAGTCACTGGAGCCAAAGTAATAATACATCATGGCTTCCCCGGCAAGAAGAGATTCCTGCAGGGTCTTTGGGTCTCAAACTAATTGGATCAATGAAAACATAAAACAGTCAATAGCCATGTGTCTCCTTTGCTGTATTTTATTAGGCTTAACATGCTAGCTAAAATGGTTCTTCCACAAATAACATTGGGTAGCTAGCTAGCTAACGTTAGCCAACTTTGCATTGGTAGCCAGTATGCTAGCTAACATTAGCTAGCAACCTTTTTGCCAGCTACCATTATCTTGCTTTAATAAAAACAGTAAATGTGCAATTTCATACTCCTACAACTTATGTAAAATCCATGTAACATGTTAGCTAAGTAGCTAGTAGTTATTGGCTACATTGGCTGTAACGTTAGTAATTTAACCAGCTAACTTATCTAGTAAGCTAGCTACCTTTTAGCTACGCTAGCTACTGCTTCTAGCTGTAGTATAGATAACTAGCTCTGTTGACAATATTAGCTAATAAGACTGCTTCTTACCTTGTTGCGGAGTTGCATTCGCAAGGTTGTGGCTGTGAGGTGTTCATGAGTAATGCAGAGAATGAACGCTATCTGAAACTATTTCCATGGCCTGGTGTTGAGAGTATAAAGTCCTAGAGTTTTTTATTGTTCACTAGCTCCAAAAAAAAAAACACCAGCAGAGATACTGGAATATAATGAATATGTCACCAATATTTATAACTAACTAGCTCCTAGTTGGTTATAAACTAATTGCCATATTTCCTGCCCATAGTCATGGCTGTAGTGGACCCTATGCATGATCTTTTACTGCAGACAGCAAAACACATTTTTACTGTGTGGAAGAACATTGGTGTGCTGAATGATGGAACAATAAGACATTTTCAGCTTAAACTTGATGCACTGAAAGCACCTGCAGACATAGGCCTACCTGCTACAATCTCATTACGATTTTCCAAGAATGGAAAATTGTGTTTACTCCATATTTGCTCTGAAGGGACTTGTGGAGGAGGCCCATTATGACTGCTGGACCCATTTTGTCAAAGCCTGTAAGATCTTTTGTACAAGATGTATCAAAATTGATCGAGTTGGAGAGGCTCATCGACACATTAATTAACCTGTTTATCCACTTGTCATTCAGACAAGGAGGTGACTGAACATTTTCTTGTTGTTTGAAGCATGAAACCACTTTAAAAAAATTAAATGCATTATTATTCCCATACTATTATTATAGAGAATCAGACAAATAACGCTACCCTCTGCCTATTGGCTACTTAGTTAAGAAAATAGAACACTGCCCTTGAAGATTAACAAAGCTCTTTACTTGACTTGCTTTTCAAAGATGTCTAGGAATGCTCACATTTTGTGCTCTTGTGGGAAGCAATCCCTCCCCTATTGCTGACTACAAATGATCTATAACTGAGCTAATAACTCATTAACTAGCAAAGGATATGAACAAAATGTTCACACGTAGCTACATGCAGCTCTTGCTTTGATCTCCAAACAAGCGCATCTACTCATGACCGCTCATGCCGTAAACACAGTCCAATTCAAATTAAATGGCACAGATCCATATATGACAATGTCTATTTGCATATAGGTCTACTGCAGCTCTGATTGGTTGTGCCGCACCAGTCTGTATAGAGTACGGGCTGAGTCCTGTGCCTATCTACTCCGATGTGTTCTGCCTACAACAAAATCTCTTGCATAGTTAGTTTTGCATACTAAGTCTCGCATAGTTCTGAATGTTGCATTGAAAATGGCTAATATTGCATTGATTAGATCACAATTGCCACAGTTAAGGGAAACGCTGAGAGTGTTAACTAACGGTGAAAACTCTAGAAAGTTGAGTGAAGTTCAATCTCGTGCTTCTCTCCATGGGCTGATATTTCTTCTGTGCAGCAGTCCTGGGGGAGTTTCACGGTAGTCTTGGGGCTACTGCATGCCTGCACACACACACAGCTTAAAGGGAACATTGCTCATGACCCACTAACAAATGTCTCATATTTCAAAGTCAGTTGGCCAGACCAAGCTCTTAATAACCTATTGGGCAGTGAAAACCTTTCTCATTAACTGTACACAGATTCTGCGGCTGTTGGTATTGTGTTTACCTATGAAACCATTAGCTCGCTCAAATGGAAAGCACCATAAACCATATACTGTACCATGGTCAAAAACGCATTTCATCAAGTGGCTATGGAGGTGCATATTTGGTGTGCAATGTTATTTTCCATACCACCTTGCAAATCGCTCACAGAACTGTTGTTTAAAACCTCACAAGCTCCAGCAGCAGAGGTGACTGTTTTGGAGAGCCTGGCGTGCCCAAAGTAAAATGCCTCCCATTTAGGCCCAGAAAATGGGATATGCATATATTTAGTACCATTGGATAGGAAACACTCTGAACCATTTGTCTGTGGGTCAATCAGAACGCATATAGCAGGCAAAACCCTGAGGAATCTCTGTCCTGGAAAAAGTCATTTTGACACATTGCTCATTTTGGAACCCCTCCCTATCGAAAATGACCATAAATAGGCATGTGAACGCAGTGCACGTCGCTTCCTTATGATGTCATCAACCACGAGACGGTGTTTTACTCCATCTTGGAGGAATTTCGACCATTGATAAACAGCATGGCAATGGGAGACCACGTTCTGAAAACTCTTCAGATTGCGCTACAAGACGAGAAGGCGCGCTGTGCCTTATTTATCGTCTTTAGCGCTCAGTTTATATTCGGCTGATTTATAATAGTAAATATACGTAAATATGTTCCTAAGGATACATTTAAAACTATGTTTGATTGTTTTTGGACAAGTTTATAGGTATAATTTGAACGAGTTGGCGCTGCGTTTCAAAAAGAGGAGTGGAGGCTGTCGTTTCTGATTATAACGCCACAACCAAATGGAGGATTTATGGATAAAAGACGTTACTTTTTCTAACAAAAGAACCATGGATTGTCTTCGTTGGACACTTAGGATGACCTCAGCAGAAGTTCTTCAACAGGTAATTGATTTGTTTTCGCTGTGAAATGTGTTATGTGTGTGCCATGATGGCTAATCGATACATGGCTATTGGAAAATATGTGAGGTGCTAGCCTCAAACAAATGAATGTGCTGCTTTTGCCGTAAAGCCTTTTTGAAATCTGACAACGCTGTGATATTGCCAAGAAACAGAGCTTTTGATGAGTATGGAACACTTGTATATTGCTGGATGTTTAGTAATTCAACTTTCGGAATTTAAATTTGGCGCTTTAGATTTTCGCTGGTAGTGTCGGGATGAGCCCGCTAGCGACCCACTGGTAATTGAGAATGCTTAAGAGGTTAACTTGGGTCAAACGTTTCGGGTAGCCTTCCACAAGCTTCCCACAGTAAGTTGGAGTTGGTGTAACTGAGTCAGGTTTGTAGGCCTCATTGCTCGCAAACACTTTTTCTGTTCTGCCCACAAATGTTCTATAGGACTGAAGTCAGAACTTTGTGAAGGCCACTCCAATACCTTTACTTTGTTGTCCTTATAAAGTAGGCTATAGCCTATGCAGGGGTGGAGAAGCACGTAGCAGTTATCTTTATAAGGAAATGTACTTCATAGATAGGCCTATGATTAAGCTATAGTTTACTACATTGCCTAGAAATAGGCCTAAATATTGATAGCCCGTATTTCTCCATCTGAACATCTTCCCACTCCTAAAAGGTAGGCTATAAAAATAGCTCAAGAGAAAGTGCAAGTTTCTCCAACTCTGTTCTCTTCAGACTACGTCTAGCATATTGGCTGATATAGCCCAGTAATACAACATAAGGGCCACGTGAGAATCTCTGGAATTGAACCTATTTCTTAAGTTATTTTTGCGCATTTTATATTGCCTATAGGGCGCAAAATTGCTGGGACCATGGCTGGCAAATTAGCTGCATCATAGAATACTATTGTGGGACTGCGGTTAGGTTTGGGACCATTTCTTGTTGTTGCGGGTGGGAGTCGGACAGAAAGCCAACAGGTGTGGGCGGTCCAACGCAGACCTCTACTGTCACTGTCCACCATGACAGTGAAGCCTATAACGTTAGAGCTGTTTATTACCGTGTCAGTGGGAAAAATAGGGAATTAGCTAGGGAAACTGACAGATCTGTAACGTTACATTGCACTGAAAAAAACATTGGAATAACAATACTCAATTGTTTGACCAATGGTTTCATAATTTGATTCAGGTCTAGTGTGATTGAGGCAAAAATAATAGCTAATGTTAGCCAACTTTTGACTAGCTCTCTCTCTAAATGTACATCAAATGTCGAAAGGTAGCCAAGTTAATTTACTTCTGAAATGGGACAAAATAAAGGAAACAAAACATTTTCATGCAAACAACAGCTGTTAGATAGAAATAATAGCCACCTCATGTAGCTATCTGACGGATAACTAGAGGCTAGAGCAGACCTGGCTGTGGTAGCTACTAGCTAGCGTAGCTTATTCATTCACCTCAGTCGAGAGGGGATGAAACATTAGCTAACGTTACATGTCAGTTCCAATACTAGCTACAATACACCATTATTTTCTGTTAAGTTAACTTCTTAGGGAGCAGCGCACGTTTTGGAGAGCCTGGCGTGCCCAAAGTAAAATGCCTCCCATTCAGGCCCAGAAAATAGGATATGCACATATTTAGTACCATTGGATAGGTAACACTCTGAAAGTGTTAACATTTTGTCTGTGAGTATAACAGAACGGATATGGCAGGTGAAACCCCGAGGAATTTCTGTCCTGGAAAAAGTGGTTTTGACACATTGCCTCATTTGGAATCCCTCCCTTATGAAAATGCCCATATAAGAGCATATGAATGCAGTACCTATTGCTTCCTCTGGATGTCAACAGTCTCGAGAAAGTGTTTTGATTCTTTTTAGCTGCTTTAGAGGATAGAAGAAGAAGATTTAGGAAGTGGCCACACAGATGTCAACAAGAGGAAAACGCGCGTTCCCGGCTGGCTTTTGGATTTTGAATTTGGCGCCTTGCATTTCACCGGGTAGTGTCGGGGGTGGGGCGCTAGCACACCACCGCTCCTTAACCTCTCTGGGATTGCTGGGGCGCTAGCGCCCCAATCCCGACACTACCAGGTGAAATGCAAGGCGCCAAATTCAAAATCCAAAAGTTGAATTATTAAACATCCACCAATATACAAGTGTTCCATACTCATCAAAAGCTCTGTTTCTTGGCAATATCACAGCATTGTCAGATTTCAAAAAGGCTTTACGGCGAAAGCAGCACATTTGATTGTTTGAGGGTAGCACCTCACATATTTTTCCCATAGCCATGAATCCATTAGCCATCACGGCACACACATAACACATTTCACAGCGAAAACAAATCAATTACCTGTTGAAGAACTTCTGCTGAGGTCATCCTAAGTGTCCAACGAAGACAATCCATGGTTCTTTTGTTAGAAAAAGTAATGTATTATATCCATAAATCTCCATTTGGTTTGCGCGTTATAATCAGAAACGACAGCCTCCACTCCTCCATTGAAACGTGACGAGAACTTGTTCATCTTATACCTATAAACTTGTCCAAGAACAATCAAACAGTTTTAAATGTATCCTTAGGAACACTTTTACGTATATTTACTATTATAAATCAACCGGAATATAAACTGATCGATAAAGACGGTAAAAAAACACACAGCGCGCCTTGTTGGGAGCGCGCGCGCTGTGTACTGTTGACATAAAAAGGATACTTCCTGGTTTGCTCTTATTCTCTGGTCTAATTCATCCAAAATGAAAATTTACACTGTCTCGAGACTGTTGACATCTAAAGGAAGCGATGGGTACTGCATTCATATGCCCTTATATGGTCATTTTCATGAGGGAGGGGTTCCAAATGAGCAATGTGTCAAAATCACTTTTTTCAGGACAGAAATTCCTCGGGGTTTCGCCTGCCATATGCGTTCTGTTTTACTCACAGACAAATGGTTAACACTTTTGGAAAATTCTAAATTCAAAATATGTGCATATCCTATTTTCTGGGCCTGAATGGGAGGCATTTTACTTTTGGGCACGCCATCTCCCCAAAACGGTCACCTCATGAGCCGATCCCTAAGAAGTTAAACAGCAGTTACCTTGCCAGCTACATCAGTCAACAAAATAGTAGCCAGTTTCTGCTCTGCTTGCTTTTACAACTCGGTGAAAGAGCGCAACACATACACACTGAACTATGCTCAACTCTCCCGTGCTGGTCCAGCCAGCCTTCCAGAAACTTTGCCTTCACACAGCCTGTCAGCACACTCTGTGGTGTCCGTGCGGTCCTAAATACAGCTGTCTGAACTCTCCAAACATCTACCCGACCACTCGGAGACGTCCACATAGTGCCTCTTTTTTAATCACATTGCAATGATAAAACTGGGGGGGACAAAAATGCAATTGCAAATGCGTGACATGCAAAATCCAGCTACGCTTGGAAGATGCAAGTCTACACAGGGAAGCCGACCAGTGGAGGCCCGGAGAAGAACCAGGGGATGCGGGTTGTGCTTGATGTGACAGATGGACTGAGGACACACAATGTCACGTGTGACAATTTCTTCACCTTTTATGAACTCAGCATGCAGCTCCGAAAGAGGAAGATCAACAAGGTTGGCAGTTAGAAAGAACAAGCCTGAGCTCCCCCCTGCACTCCTTGCAACAAGGGGGAGAGAGGCCTTCTCATCAAAGTTTTACTTCACCCCACCACCACTCTAGTTTTTTACCTCCCAAAGAGGAACAAGAATGTGGTCCTCCTGAGCACACTGCACAAAATGGCTGAGGACAGGAAGCCAGCCTTCATCCTGGACTACAACCACAACAAAGGAGGCGTGGACATGGTGATTGGAACTTACAGCTGCAGGAGGATGACTGCCTGCTGGCCCCTGGTCATCTTCCATAACATCATTGATGTGTCCTCATACAATGCCTTCGTGACATGGAAAAAGATTAACCCTACCTGGATGCCTGATGAGCGGAACAAGAGGAGGGTGTTCCTGGAGCAGCTGGGAAAGGCACTTGTAACCCCACACATTCAAAGAAGGGAGCGCCTCCCCCACACAGCAGCCTCTGCAGCGCTTGTGAAAGCTGTTCAGGGGGCTGAATCTTGTCCTGATCCACCTGAGGCTGCAGCTGGGGCAGGCAAGAGGAGGAGATGCCAATTCTGCCCCCCAAAGAAGGACTGTAAAACAAATACTATGTGCTGCACATGTGAGAAATACATCTGCAAAGTCCACGCACACACACTTGCATGCTGTCCTACATGTGCTAATTTGAGTTGATTGATTTATGTTCTTCACGTTTTTGTTTTGTATCTATTTGTCACGATCTTCTTTCTTTTTTAACAAAAAATAAGCTTGAGGAGGCTGGTGATGTAGAGGAGCAGATAAACCCCTGCTGGAGGCTCTCCTGTACGTAGTTCTCCATGGCCTTGGTCTCATAGGAAAGGGGATAGACATGTCCTCTCGGGAGGGCTGCGTCAGACAGCAGGTCAATGGCACAGTCCCAGGGGCGATGAGGAGGCAGGCATGTAGCCTTGATCTTAGAGAAAACCCAGTGCAGATCCTGGTATACCTCTGGTAACTCCACTTGAGAGGCGTGGTCTGGACTTTCCACCGTAGTGGTGTTGACAGACACCACAAGACACCTCCGCTGACACTCCTGCGACCAACCCAGCAATCTCGCCTATAACAGGGTTATGCCAACTCAACCAGAGGAGACCTAAAACAATGGGGTGCATGGGGTATCTATACTCAAAAAGGTGATCTGTTCTAAATGAGTGTCATGGGTCAGCAGAGAAATGGGAACAGTGATATGATGTACGAACCCTGTCCCTATTTGACGATTATCCAGGGTTCAAACCGGAATGGGTGACTGTAGGGGAACCAAAGGAATGCGTAATGCAGTGGCCAATCTAAAATATTCCCGGCAGCTCCGGAATCAATCAGAGTTAATGGGAGTGAAGGGCTAGAGTATTCAGGGAATTTAATGGAAAACACAATGGTTGAGTTGACAGAAAAGAAGGGGAGATCTTGCATCCTACCTGGGTTAGAGCAGGAGAATTCCCTGGCTTGTCACCCCTTTCTCCACAATAGGAGCAGAGGCCCAGATTCCTCATTCCCCAGATTCCCCACCTCCATCGGCTCTGGCCACGGAGCAGGTGTAGCCATGGGCTTCGGATTCCGAGCAGGTCTTCGTCGGGAGGTCGTCCAAACGAATCTCCATGCTGATGAGCTGGTTGAGTGACAGGTTGTCATCACGGCAGGCAAACTCCATCTGTACCTCCTCCCGCAGTCCCCTGTGGAACACGGTGGCCAGAGCCAAATCGTTCCATCTGATGGAGGCAGCGATTGTCCGTAACTCCAGAGCAAACTCCAAGGCGGTCCTAGCTCCCTGGAGTAGTCAGAGTAGGCGCTCACCCCCCTCTCGGCCCTACACAGGATGATCAAACACAAAGCAGAAGAGGAGGGTGAAGCGCTCGTAGGATTCTCTCGGTTCCGCCCGTTTCCCAGACCGCAGCATCCCAGTCCAGGGCCGTCCAGGCAGTGCCGAGATGACTGTGGCAACCATGTCTCTCCCGGAGACAGCCTTGACGTAGTGAGCGAGGTACAGGTAGCGTTGCAGAAGGAATCCTTTGCATCTCACCGGCGCGCCGTCAAAGCGCTCAAACCGGCTCATGATGCTGGACTGTCTCTGCGATGTTCGACAGCTCGGTCTTTCCTGCTGTCTCCATTTGGTGGGTTGGTTATTCTGTCACATTGTGTAATGATTGGAGACAGGCGCAGGAATACGTAATAGGTTTTTTTATTTTCTCCACCCAAACAAAAGAGCAAGGTGTAAACCTTTAAATAATACATGGGACGAGACCCATAAAACAAATGCCCAATAACACGTAGCATGGAAGCCGATACAATAGCACAGGTACTCACACGACCAACGGACATGGTAACAATAACCAACAAGGACAATGGGGAACAGAGGGCACATATATATACATACTAATCAGGGGGAATGGGAACCAGGTGTGCGTAATGAGACAAGACAGTCCGGGTTTGGTGTTAATGAATCCAGTTCAGTGACGCCTAGAAGGCCGGTGACGTAGACCTCCGGAGCTGGTGAACGGAATGAGCAGCAGTACAGGGGGGATCCGTGACAGTGTCAACCACACACATGACTTTAATCCACTCGGGATGTGTGTGCGTTATTTTTTGTATTTTTTATTTATGTCTTATTGATGGTGACTTCCTGTTTACTGTGGGTGTTTGGCTGTGTAACTGTCTACAGCGTGTGAGTCATGCTTTCTCTATTCTGGCGCCAGATTGTCATTAGGCTCTACCCTGCCTCACCCAGCCACTACACACACACGCCCACACACAGTCTTGGGGAGACATATGGTGTCACAATGCTCCACCAAATGTTCCAATAGGTTTAGCCTGGATCCAAGGGCTAGTGGTGCACTTTGACCTCCCTACTGTGAGCGTCTGCTTTTGGAGCAACTACCCCCACACACACACACACACACACACACACACACACACACACACACACACACACACACACACACACACACACACACACACACACACACACACACACACACACACACACACACACACACACACACACACACAGGATTAAACTAACTGGACTGCTGAACAGAAGGACAGGTCAGAAGCAGGGCCAATCAGAGTGTGAAATCCACTAGCTACCCATTTCACTCCAAACCAGTATAGCATCATACGGCAGTATATTGTAATACTTAACCAATAAAAGCCATACACCGGTATGTGACTTTGTAACTAATCCACTGGCCCATCATGAAATGGAATGATGGAATTAATAATAAATAATGGATTTCTCCCTTACAAGTTCTGCTAAGTTATCCAATCAGCTTGCTCTTCAAAACTTCAAAAGGCTAGGCATCCCGCTAGCGGGACAACTTCCGGTGAAACTGGAGGGCGCGCAATTCAAATAAATAATCATAAAATGTATGTACATACAAGTGTCTTATATCAGTTAAAAGCATAAATTATTGTTAAGGTAACTGCACTGTCCGATTTACAGTAGGCTTTACAGCGAAAGTATGCCATGCGATTGTTTGAGGATGGCGCTCCACATCAAAATATTTTTCCATCGGCACAGGTTTCATAAATTCACAAATTGCGATTAAATATTCACTTACTTTTTGAAAATCTTCCTCTGATTTGTCATCCAAAGGGTCCCAGCTACAACATGTAGTGTCGCTTTGTTAGATAAAATCCTTATTTATATCCCAAAAAGTCAGTTTAGTTGGCGCCATCGATTTGAGTAATCCACTCGTTCAACATGCAGAGAAAGTAATCCAAAAAGCTACCGCTAAACTTTGTTAAAACAAGTCAAAATACGTTTCTATTTAATCCTCAGATACCCTAAAATGTAATTAAACTATCATATTTCATACAGAAAGAATGTTCACTAGGAAAACGATATTAGCAGGTGCGTGTGCTCTTCATCGCGTGCGCATACACTGATTTCCAAGTCTGAGTCCCTGTATCAAAACTCATTATTCTTCCTCGTTTGGGAAGAAACAAGCCTGAAACCTTGAACAAAGACTACTGACGTCCAGTGGAAGCCATAGGAATTGCATACTAGGAGCTAGATACATTTTTTTATCTATACGTTCCATTGAAAGAGCATGGGCTCTCCAAAAAACATTATTCAGGTTGGTTTTTCTTTGGATTTTCTCCTACTATATCTATTGTGTTATAGTCTCCTAAATTATTTTAATATTTCTACAAACTTCAGTGTCTTCTTTCCAATGGTGCCAATCATATGCATATCCTGGCTTCAGGGTCTGAGCAACAGGCAGTTTCCTATGGCCACCAGCGGAAATTGAGAAAAAAGGATCGTAGCCCAAAAAGATAAGCAAAGCCTGGTGAGCCTTTTCAATCATCAATGGAAATAAATTCTATAAGATGTTTTTTATGGCACATTTCCGATTGGCATTATGATTTATGAATAGTTTTCTCTACATTTTCAACTACAATACTCACCAATGATAGAGTAGACCACAAATTAATATGGTGTGGATAATTTTGTTCAGAAACTAAAATCCTGTAATATGAATACTCATAACAATTAGAATTTGGCACATGGGAGACATACCTCAGTCTACCCTCAGTCATTAGAGAAATGTAATAGGACATGTTGTCTGATGCTGACTAAGGCTAAAACAGTCCCAATTAAAACCTCCCTGCATCTCCACTTCAGCATGAATTACCCATGATGCCCATCAGAGGGTCACACCCCCAGGCAGAGGGGCAGATGGGAAGAGAGAAGTATGTCAGTGCCCGATAGGCCGACAGTTGGAGGAAGAATGGCACTTGGTCTGCTGATGCATGTTCTTATAATATACAATAGACGGTGGGTATGAGACTTTGGCCCAGTCGAGAGACAGGGCCATATGATAAAGTGAGACTCCCATCTTTGGCTATGTGTGTTTCCTGTACAGTAATCACTGTTTCATGCTAGCTGTGTTCTGGTATGTGATTAATGCAGCAGTCAGGCACAGTATGCTATCTTGAGAGGACCACCTCCTTGCATTATGCACACACTATAGTGGTATAGAGCCAGTGTATGGGGATGTTTCATTAGTGTAGTTTAGTTGGGTTGTGCTGCTGTGTATCTTAGGCAGGCAAGACCTTGAGTGTGGAGTGAAGCAGCTGGGACTAGAGAAGGGAGTAGTTGTGAGAAATGATGTCATTAGATCCCTGCCACTGTAGACAAGGAGGTAATGTGGAGAGAGGGGTTGGATATTAAGATGAGCTGACACATTTCATAATTCTCCTCACTTTAGATTAAGTGTTGTATTCTATACGCAAATGAGCTGTGGACCCACCCAAAGTCAGAGGCAAACAGATACAGTAGAATATGGGTTGGGCCTTAGCAAATGCAATTGCCACTGACTGATTTGATTTCGGTGGTAAAAGTCCACCATCCATCCAACCAATCATCTACTGGCTAAATTCAGTGGACAACTCAAAGTATGTACAACACCTACTCATTCAAGAGTTTTTCTTTATTTTTACTATTTTCTACATTGTAGAATAATAGTGAAGACATCAAAACTATGCAATTACATATATGGAATCATGTAGTAATCAAAAAAGTGTTTTATACATATTTATTTTTGAGATTCTTCAAATAGCCACACTTTGCCTTGATGGCATCTTTACACACTCTTGGCATTCTCTCAACCAGCTTCATGAGGTAGTCACCTGGAATACATTTCAATTAACAGGTGTGTCTTCTTAAAAGTTCATTAGTGGAATTTCTTTCCTTCTTAACTTAGGAAACGGCAGCATAGGTGACGGTTTTAGAGAGTCTGGCGTACCCAAAGTAAAATGTCTGCCACTCAGGCCCAGAAAATAGGATATGCACATAATTAGTACTATTGGATAGGAAACACTTGGAAGTTTATAAGAGTGTTAAAATCATGTATGTGAGTATAACAGAACTGATATAGCAGGCAAAAACCAGAGGAAAATACATCCGGATTTGCAGATTTTTTTATAAATGACCTTCTTCTCCAGGCTGCCTATTCATTTGCATTTTACCTAGGACTGCAACTGCAGTGCCTATGGCTTCCACTAGATGTCAACAGTCTTTATACAAAGCCCGGAAGCTATAGCAGTAAGCGGATAGGAAGAGGAAGTAGTCAGGGGACCACTTTTGTTTACAACGTTTGACGCGCGCAAGATTTTATGATCATAACGCGTCAACCAAATGGAGATTTATGGATATAATAAATGACTTTCTAACAAAAGAACCATTGGATGTCTTCGTTGGACACTTGGGAAGCCCTCAGCAGAAGTTCTTTGAAAGGTAAGTGATATTTTTTAGCTCTTATATGGGTTTTGTGTGACCTGCGCTGGATATGAATTTATGCTAATGTGGAAAATATATGAGGTGCTATCTTCAAACAATCAAATGTTGTGCTTTCTCCGTAAAGCCTTTTTGAAATCTGACAACACTGTGATATTGCCAAGAAGCACAGCTTTTGATGACTATGCAACAGTTGTATATTGATGAATGTTTAATGCGTTTGAGCCAATCAGATGGGTTGTGACAAGTTAGGGGTGGTATACAGAAGATTTCCCTATTTGATAAAAGACCAAGTCCATATTATGGCAAGAACAGCTCAAATAATCAAAGAAAAACGACAGTCCATCGTTACTTTAAGCCATGAAGGTCCGTCAATACAGGAAAGGAAGACACAGAGTTACCTATGCTGAAGAGGATGAGTCACATTTTTGTATTCAATTCAGTCTGGTATGAGAACGGTAGCCCCTATCTGTAAAAGCAGGGTGTCTGCGGAAAGCTGAGTATCTTGGTTATTGATCTCTGTCTTAAAATATTTGGTTTGACTTACTACCTTACATGGGCATACAAATGTATAAGGGCAGGCTGAGCCGATGACCAAATTTAAAGATGTCTGCTACCTACATTCCGGGTAGCGTTGTGAAGCATAAACTAAATAAACATGGAATACGTTGATTCACACCAAAAGCCGGGACTCCACAGATCATGAGGATGTCTTTGTCTGCCTGTGACCTACCGTTATTGATCCTCAGCCCCGAGACTCAAAATGTTTATTATACACAACATTTTCACCAAATAGCAAACATCTTACAAGGTAAGCTTTGATTTGGTCTGTGTTTGAGCTATAGCTACATGAGTTGTATGAAATTAATTAGTACGTTGGTAGGAACAAATCTATTCTATTGCCAATGTTATCTGATGATGTATGACTTAATGGAAACATCGAATGCCCACTGAGTGACTATATCTTTGCGCATTAAAAATATGATGAAAACACTACAGGATATCCCCTGTATGTCCCCCAACACCACAACAGTGTTTGAGAGAGGTTGTTGTTGTATACATTTTGTTTTTATATTGAACAATAATTTTTAGGCACATTCAGTGTGCAAAAACACTGCAATTACCACATTCGGACACTTTGGAGAGGTTGAAAGGACACTTGGATATCCCATATCACTCCCACAATGTTTGAGTGAGGTTGATATGGTATAAATTGTGTTTTTATTCTGAACAAATAGCATTTAGGGATTGCAAATATGTAATAGCACTGGAATTATCTAATTTACAAACATATGCCACTTTGGAGAGGTTTAGGGACACTTGGAAACATCCCGTGACCACACCTGACACCACTTACTAAAACATCTGCACATTTCTAGTTGTTAAATCTATGAATGCCATTTATTTTTCTGATATTGTTCACATGTTGTGGAAGAACTCTGATGTGTTTCCAGCTCTGAGCATCAATAATTCACTTACAGCTTGTCAATGAAAGATTAATATCTTCTGATAATTTCCTCATAATCTCCCAGATGTCTTCTTTCCAAATATATAAAGTTTTTGCATGTAAGAATCATGTAATTACACATGAATAGCAGTTACTTTTGGGTATGTCTATTTAGGCGGAAATCTACATTTTGCCTTCACATCTAATGTAAAGAGACCTCTTGAATAAAGAATACCTTGCTCACAAAGGGAATGTCTGATTTCAATTTGATTCAACAGTAGTATTACAGATTAATAAGTGGAACGGCACACTGGTTGTGGTACTGAGTGTGCCATTAGGAATGTTCTTTTAATTGATGCTAATCACACCATCTAGCAGAATGAATGTGCCTTTCTGATGTATTCTGAGAAATTGTATATTATTTTGATGTGCCATATTTGGTGGACAAAAGTGTTTACCTGTATAATTTACCTGTATAAGACACAGTTTAAATGTAAATTCCATAAGCTTATTTCCAGGTGTGAGCACATTAACTCTCCCAAATGTTATTTTCTACCCAACCACCTTACACTGAAACTGGACTTACCACCTGCACTGACTCTCCGCACCTTAGCACACATGCACTCACTCACACACTCATTCACCCCCCACACAGACATACACACTTCTACAGATGCACTATTGAGAGCATCTAAAAAGGATAGCTTTAAAGTTTCAAGCTCATCCGCAACCACAGGGCTCTTCAACGCATTAGCGGGTGCATCTACAGCACTCGTTGTCACAGGAAGGCCAAGAAGATCATCAAGGACCTCAGCCACCCAAGCCATGGCCTGTTCACCCCGCTACCATCTAGAAGGCAGAGACAGTACAGGTGCATCAAAGCTGGGACAGAGAGACGGAAAAACTGCTTCTATCTCCAGGCCATTAGACTGTTAAATAGTCACCACTAGCCAGCCTCCACCCAGTACCCTGCCCTGAACTTATTCAGTTACTAGCAGGTTAACACCCTGTACTTAGAGACTGCTGCCCTATGTACATAGTCATTGAACACTGCTCACTTTAATAATGTTTATATACTGTTTTACCCACTTCATATGTACAGTTTATTAGGTACACCACCCCATTCACGAAAATGGATCGCTCCTTCAGACAGTGACTCACTTGGCCATGACTTGCTATATAACGCAGGCAGACATGCATCAAGGCATTCAGTCACTGTTTGATTAAACGTTAGAATGGGCAAAATGAGTGATCTACGCGACTTTGAGCATTGTTTGATCATTGCAGTGGAGAATCCTCAGAGGAGGAAGGGGAGGATGATCCTCCTCAATGAATTTCATAAAAATACTTTAAAACTTTAAAGCTATCCTTTTTAGAATTAACTAAACTAAATATATTCACGTCACCAAATAATTGATTAAAACACACTGTTTTGCAATGAGGGTCTACAGTAGCCTCAACAGTACTCTCTGGGGTAGCACCATGGTGTAGCCGGAGGACAGCTAGTTTCCGTCCTCCTCTGGAACCATTGACTTCAATACAAAACCTAGGAGGCTCATGGTTCTCACCCGCTTCTATAGACTTACACAATAATTATGACAACATCCGGAGGACATCCTACAACAAATATAGAGCTCAGGCAGCATGAACTGACATGTTGTCCACCCAATCAAAGATTGGGTGGACAAGATAATGAATCTACTACTGAAAGCATAAGCTACAGCTAGCTAGCACTGCATTGCATAAAATGTGGTGAGTAGTTGACTCAATGAGAGAAAAACAATAAGTGAACAGTTTTGAACCCATTTTGAAACTGCTAAACTGCTTGCTGTACACTGTAGTGCATGATTGTAGCGGATTTACTAATGCGTTAGTTCTAGTAGCTATGTTGACTATGACCTTAGCTAATATGGTGACAACGATGTACAGTAGACTGTGTGTAGCGGTTAGCAGTTATGATATGAAAGTTTAGCTTGGAAAGGCTTTTTTGCCTGGTCACAGAACAGCGTTTAGATGCGAGATTAAATTATACAACGAACAAAGAGATCATGCTGTTTGTTTGTGACTGCTATGAAAGTGAACAGTGTTTGGGGGTGATCAGGGGCTTATTTATTCCACCGAGTCTGTTGTTTCTTAAACGGAAGCAAATGGAACAAAACAGGGATAAACATAAACATGTTCAATAGAATTCTCGTTTGCAACTGTTTGACTAATGATTACACCCTATATCAGCTAAATGCAGGCAAGAGTGTACACGGCGGTATTGACTGTGTCACTGTCTGTCACCTTGATAACTCAAATTTCTCTCGACCTGTGCACCTACATTTTAAACTTTCATTCGTTGGCTAGGTTGTAGCAAACTCATGATGGGTGAGGGAAATGTCAGTAGTAGTAGCCTAAACCCATCGTTACATTGAGTTGGGAAAACAGAATATTAATGACATTCATCCAATATGCTGTAATAGAAGAAAAAAATAGTCCTCCCTAATCTTAAACGGCACCAACCTCCACTGGATCATTGGTGCGGCGGATCCAGTATCTCAGAAACAGCTGCCCCACTGGGCTTTTCACGCACTACAGTGTCTTGCGTGCAACAAACAAAAAAACAGTCAGCGGCAGTCCTGTGGGTGAAAGCAGCTCGTTGATGAGAGAGGTCGAAGGAGAATAGCAAGAATCATGCAAGCTAACAGGCAGACCACAAACAGACATATAACGGCACAGTACAACAGTGGTGTGTAGAACGTCATCTCAGGAATGCTATTGAAGGAGACAACCATACTGGGTTCCACTACTATCAGCTAAAAACAAGAAGAAGCTGCTCTAGTGTGCATGCGATCACCAACACTGGACAATTGAGGAGTGATAAAACATTGCCTGGTCCAACGAATCCTGGTTTCTGTTGCTTCATGCTGATGACAGTCAGGATATGGCGTAAACAGCATGAGTCCATGGACCCATCCTGCCTGGTACAGGCTGGTGGCAGTGGCTACTGGTGTACTGGTGTGGGGAATGTTTTCCTGACACACGGTAAGTCCATTGATACAACAAACCTTTCCGACACTTTGTAGAAAGCATGCCCCGAAGAATTCAGGATGTCCTGGAGGCAAAGGTTGTCCGACCCGGTACTTGATGTGTGTACATAATAAACTGTCCGGTGGGTGTATATACTGTATTAGAGTCAAGGATCATCTTATATAACTACTGCTGTACACACATTTATATTCATATACTGTCCATACTGTCTATACACACTGTCATAAACATACAGTATACAGTATATTTAAAATCCGGACGGCTAGTTCTCATATTTCTTGATTTATTTTTTTGAATTTTGGGGTATTTGTGTGTATTGTTTTGTATTATTCAGTATTGCTGCGCTGTCGGAGCTAGAAACATAAGCATTTCGCTGCACCTGAGATAAAATCTGCAAAATGTGTGTGCAACCAATAACATTTGATTTGACACACACACATTACAACTGCTGCTACAAGACTCTTATTTACTATTTCTAATACTGCACGATTTCAACATTTGCATCCCAAAGGAGGAAAGGAGTAAAAAATGTATAACAATATGGGGATGAGGTAGTTGGGTGGGCTATTTACAGATGGGCTATGTACAGGTGCAATGATCGGTAAGATGCTCTGACAACTGATGCTTAAAGTTAGTGAGGGAGATATGGGTCTCCAGCTTCAGTGATTTTTGCAATTCGTTCTAGTCATTGACAGCAGAGAACTGGAAGGAAAGGCGGCTAAAGGAAGAGTTGGCTTTGGGGATGACCAGTGAAATATACCTGCTGGAGCGTGTGCTACGGGTGGGTGCTGCTATGGGGCTTTACCTAGCAAAGACTTATAGATGACCTGGAGCCAGTGGGTTTGGTGGCGAATATGAAGAGAGGGCCAGCCAACGAGAGCATACAGGTTGCAGTGGTGGGTAGTATATGGGGCTTTGGTGACAAAACGGATGACACTGTGACAGACTGCATCCAATTAGCTGAGCAGAATGTTGGAGGCTATTTTGTAAATGACATCGCCGAAGTCAAGGATCGGTAGGATTGTCAGTTTTATGAGGGTATGTTTGTTGCGAAATAGGAAGCCGATTCTAGATTTAATTTTGGATTGGAGATGCTTGATGTGAGTCTGGAAGGAGAGTTTATAGTCTAACCAGACACCTAGGTATTTGTAGTTGTCCACATATTCTAAGTCAGAACCGTCCAGAGTAGTGATGCGGACCGTCCAGAGTAGTGATGCTAGACAGGCGGGCAGGTAAGGGCAGCGATCAGTTGAAGAGCATGCATTTAGTTTTACTTGCATTTAAGAGCAGTTGGAGGCCATGGAAGGAGAGTTGTATGGCATTGAAGCTTGTCTGGAGGTTTGGTAACACTGTGTCCAAAGAAGGGCCAGATGTATACAGAATGGTGTCGTCTGCGTAGTGGATAAGAGAATCACCAGCAGCAAGAGCGACATCATTGATGTATACAGAGAAAAGAGTCTGCCCAAGAATTGAACACTGTGGCACCCCCATAGAGACTGCCAGAGGTCCGGACAACAGGCCCTCCAATTTGACACACTGAAATCTGTCTGAGAAGTAGTTGGTGAACCAGGCGAGGCAGTCATTTGAGAAATCAAGGATGTTGAGTCTACCGATAAGAATGCGGTGATTGACAGAGTCAAAAGCCTTGGCCAGGTCGATGAATACGGCTGCACAGTATTGTCTTTTGTCGATGGCGGTTATGATATCGTTTAGGACCTTGAGCATGGCTGAGGTGCACCCATGACCAGCTCGGAAACCAGATTGCATAGCGGAGAAGGTACGTCGGGATTCGAAATGGTCGGTGATCTGTTAACTTGGCTTTCGAAGACTTTAGAAAGGCAGGGTAGGATAGATATAGGTCTGTAACAGTTTGGGTCTAGGGTGTCTACCCTTTTGAAGAGGGGAATGACCGTGCCAGCTTTCCAATCTTTAGCTGATTTGTAGGGGTCCAGATTTTGCAGCTCTTTCAGAACATCAGCTATCTGGATTTGGGGGGAGGCTTGGGCAAGTTGGAGAAATGGGGGAGGCTTGGGCAAGTTGCTGTGGAGGGTGCAGAGCTGTTGACCGGGGTAGGGGTAGCCAGGTGGAAAGCATGGCAGCCGTAGAAAAATGCTTATTGAAGTTCTTGATTATCATAGATTTATCAGTGGTGACAGTGTTTCCTAGCCTTTTCCTTTTGAATGGCGGTTGTCTTCCCTGTTTGCGGGAAATACATGCTATTTTATATGTATGTGCAAAGAAAGGTCAACTAGACTATATACCCACCGCATATTCAACTCCCCCTATGACCCCTTACTGTTTACCTGAGTAGGGGGTCAAGATTCAAAGTTCAAGGCACTGTGGAGAGTGGGGTTACCCACGAGAGGACTCCCAGGGGTAGACAGGTGTGGTGTGTAGGAGGACCTAGCATGTACAGACAAACCAATAGGTCGGTCCAGAGCGAGCTGACTACATCACCTGTGTCAGCAATTCCTACCCTAGTTCTCTAGGTTAGTCATCATTAGAGACTCCTGCCCTATTCCACTGAGAACTACAGACAGCATATAAATAGTATATGAGTTGAGTGAGGGGTTTTCTCTAGCAGAAGAACGTCCAATTCCAAATTGAACCTGTAGAAACATTCCAATAAAGACTCAGTGAGGGAAGCATAGATCACACTGTGTTGACTCTTTCTTTTCTCCAGCATCTGCTCAAATCCATTGGACAGTATTCATACCCCTTGACTTATGCACATTTTGTTATGTTACAGCATGCATTCAAAACTGATTACCTTATTTGTTTCTTTCCATTTTTTTTCTTTCCACCTAAACACAATACCCCATAATGACAAGTGAAAAAACATGTTTCTATACGTTTTTACAAATGTATAGAAAATGAAATACAGAAATATCTCATTTACATAAGTATTCAAACCCCCGAGTCAATACATGTTAGAATCATCTTTCGAAGCAATAACAGCTATGAGTCTTTCTGGGTATGTCTCTAAGAGCTCTGCACACCTGGATTGTACAATATTTCTTCACGCTCTGTCAGATTGGTTGTTGATCATTGCTAGACAGCCATTTTCAAGTCTTGCCATAGATTTTCAATTCGATTTAAGTCAAAACTGTAACCAGGACACTCAGGAACATTCAATTTCATATTGGTAAGCAACTCCAGTGTCTATTTGGCCTTGTGTTTTAGGTTATTGTCCTGCTGAAAGGTGAATTTGTCTCCCAGTGTCAGTTGGAAAGCAGACTGGACCAGGTTTTCCTCTGGGATTTTGCCTGTGCTTAGCTCTATTCTGTTTCTCCCTAGTCCTTGCCGATGATGAGCATACACATAACATGATGTAGCCACCACCATGCTTGATAATATGAAGAGTGGTGCTCAATGATGTGTTGGATTTGCCCGAATATAACGCTTTGTATTCAGGACATGTTCATTTCTTTGCCACATTTTTTGCAGTTTTACTTTAGTGCCTTATTGCAAACAGGATGCATATTTTGGAATATTTTTATTTTAAAAGCTTCCTTCTTTTCACTCTGTCATTTAGGTTTGTATTGTGGGGTAAATCCAATGTTGTTGATCCATCATCAGTTTTCTCCTACCACAGCCATTAAACTCTGTAACTCTTTAAAGTTACCATTGGCCTCACGGTGAAATCCCTGAGCAGTTTCTTTCCTCTGGAAAATAAGTTAGGAAAGACACGTGTATCTTTGTAATGAATGATACACCATCCATAGCGTAATTAATAACTTCACCATGCTCAAAGGGATATTCAATGTCTGCTTTTTTTAACCATCTACCAATAGGTGCCCTTCTTTGTGAGGCATTGGAAAAGCTCTGTGGTCTTTGTTGTTGAATCTGTGTTTGAAATTCACTGCTCGACAGAGGGACCTTACAGGTAATTGTATGTGTGTAGTACAGAAATGAGGGAGTCATTCAAAAAGCATGTTTAACACTATTATTGCACACAGAGTGAGTCCATTCAACTAATTATGTGACTTACATTATTTATCCTGAATTTATTTAGGCTTGCCATAGCAAAAAGGGTTGAATACTTATTGACGCAAGACATTTCAATTAATTTGCTGAAATGTCTATAAACAGAATTCCACTTTGACATTATGGGGTATTGTGTGTAGGCCAGTGACACAAAATCTAAATGTAATATTTTTTTAATTCAGGCTAACAACAAAATGTGGAAAAATGCAAGGGGTGTAAATACATTCTGAAGGCACTGTATGTATACTTATATGCCATTAAGCAGAAGCTTTTATCCAAAGCGAATTACAGTCATGTGTGCACGTTTCTATCTTCCTTTGTGGCAAATATAACTGATAACATATTTCACATTTAGTGTTTCCTCACTTTGACCTCCCATGACTTTAGATCCTCTGCACACACCCCAATCTAATCAATACCACTATGAAGACTAATGTGGACACCCCTCTCCCTGTGCTCTACAGAGCGGTATGGGGGCAGCACCATAACCAGGGTGGGCCCACTGTACCCATTAACCACTCTTTAGTTTGTATGTTAATCTCAGGCTTATCAATCACCTTTAATTTTTTTGTATAATGCACAAAGTAGCTAAACTATAGTTTGTTAACAAGAAATTTGCGGAGTGGTTGAAAAAGTTTTTTAATGACTCCAACCTAAGTGTATGTAAACTTCCGACATCAACTGTATGTTACGTTTCATATGGTATGTATTAATTTGTGGATGTCCATCATCCATTTCGTATATGTTACGAATTGCAATTCGTACAATATGTTGCCTATTGCAATTCATACAATATGTCACGAATTTGCGAAGTATGATATGTTACGAATTCCAATTTGTTGTGGCTAACATTAGCTAGGTGGCTAACATTAGCTAGGCTAGGGGTTAGGAGTTAAGGTTAGGGTTAAGGTTTGGGTTAAGGTTAGGAGTTAGGTTAAAAGGTTAAGGTTAGGGGAAAGGTTAGCTAACATGCTAAGTACCAACCAATCAACCACCTTACTAAGTAACCTTCTGTCTTATGTAACCATGCCAAACGTAACATATCATACTAGTTTCAGTTTACTGGATTTCTGTTTACTATGTTACATCTAGGGCCTCTCGAGTGGTGCAGCGGTCTAAGGCACTGCAATGCAACTCCTTGTGGCTGGCCGGGGGCCTGCAAACTGGTTGGACAGTGTTTCCTCCGACACATTGGTGCGGCAGGCTTCCAGGTTTGGCTGGGTCGTGTTTCGAAGAACGCATGGTTCTCGACCTTCGCCTCTCCGAGTCTGTAGGGGAGTTGCAGCGATGAAACAAGACTGTAACAACCAATTGAATACAAGGTAAAAAGTACTTTTTTTTTTTAAATACTATGAGACCAGGCTGTCTGTGCAGAGGCAATTCATCTCAATTTACATGGATGACAATGGGGAGATAAGGGCATTAGGCAACTCTGTTCTTTTTCCTCCTCTCTTCCGCTCTTTCTTTCTCTTTCTCTCCCCACCAGACACTCTTTTCTCTCTCTACCCCTTCTTTGACTCTTTTTCTTTTTGCCACTCATTTTGCCTTGTCTCCCTTTTCCTCTCTCTCCACACTATTTTTATCATCTCTCTCTCCCTATCTTCTACAAGCCAGCAGTTATACTAGAATGATAATTCATGTATTAACCTAAAAAAGAACGGAACAGTCCTTTGTCATCAGATAGATACCGATGTCCATTAAGCTTACAGGCGTTTAAAGCCAACAGACGTAATAAAACACCGATAATTTGTCTAAAGTTGTGAGTTACGAGCTCTTTTGTGCCCTGACTGTCGCAGTGTGACAGACGTAGTTCTTTATTTGGCTCCGACTGCGTTTACTGTCCTGCACAGTCACATGAGACTTCAACCGCCTTAATTACCAACCTAAACTTAATAGGCGTGATATCTCACAGCCAGCCAATGAAAACACAGCCCACTGAATGAATACATTAGCATCATAAAAGTCTCCTGAAGATGAGCCAGGATAATAACGCTTTTATGTGTACCTCTATGAATACTGCATGCGAACATTCACTGAGTTTCTATTGGAAAATTTGCAGTTTAGCATCCTTGGGAGAAAGGTATATCTCTCTGTGAAGTATCCTGGCACTGTGTGTCTGTTGCAGAGGACCAATTCATTGTTTTCTGTGAACCCAGAGTTTTATAAAGTACTAACTCCTTAAACTACAATGGAATAAAGAAGTGACAGGCGTCTCGTGTGCATCTATCTAAGTGGATCACTGCCATGCTGGTTTAGCCAGTTAGCTACTGGGCTAGCTGGCTAAATTGAACCAACCAATAACCAAATTCATTTTCTCAAGGGTAGGATTGCTAACACAAACCGTCAGACCACTTCCACCTGATACCAGAGTGATTCCCTCTCTCCTAAGTGACTATCACTTTGTCCACACTACACTACACCATACATACATACATACTGAGAGTTTATTAACCTTCAGATGTGCTGCATAGGCAGTATCCCTTTGTTACCACGTCACTAAACTTTTCACAGGTATCCACGCACCTCATCAATCCCAGAATGCCTTGCAACTGTGTGCTTTCAGCTCAGAACCATTAACAGCCAGTCGGTCGTGCCGGCTCTTCTATTATTTAACATAATGATGCAGCTTTGAGATTGGTCCCCTATACATTGCAAGATAATAGTGACAATTTGTACATACAGTATGTGAAGCAAGTGATTGATGTACAGTGGGATGTTCAGATACAGTACCAGTTAAAAGTTTGTACACACCTACTCATTCAAGGGTTTTTCTTTATTTGTACTATTTTCTACATTGTAGAATAATAGTGAAGACATCAAAACTATGAAATCAAACATATGGAATCATGTTGTAACCAAAAAAGTGTTTAAAAAAATCTATGGAATGCTTTCCCAAAAGTCTTGAAGGAGTTCCCACATATGCTGAGCACTTGTTGGCTGCTTTTCCTTCACTCTGCGGTCCAACTCATCCCAAACCATCTCTATTGAGTTGAGGTCAGGTGATTGTGGAGGCCAGGTCATCTGATGCAGCACTCCATCACTCTCATTCTTGGTCAAATAGCCTTTACACAGCCTGAAGGTGTGTTGGGTAGGGCTGTGGCGGTCACGAAATTTTGTCAGCCCGTGATTGTCAAGCAAATAACTGTCGGTCTCACGGTAATTGACCATTAACATAAACACACATCTCCTGGCTTTCACTGATAGCCAACAAGACATTTTAAAAAGTCTAATAAATCCATGTAATATAGCCTACAACTACAATTTTAGACAGTCCTAAAGAAGCATCATATGAAGAAAATGTAGTCTATTACATAAATAAATAATAGCATATTCTGAGTTGTCCTGATGTGGCTATGCCAAATGGCTATGGGCTACACTAGTTAATTTAGCAGACAAGATTTGCTTATAATTCCTTGGCATTAGTTTAGATTATTTTATAGTATGAAGAATACAATTGAACAAAGCTGAATAAAATATACATATTTTCTCCAAATTATTTGAGGGAGTGCGCACATTCTGTGTTGAGCGGTTAACAAAGAAATAGTTACTCCTATATGCTTAATTTAGAGTTATTAATGTAACGTTCGTTGTTCTACAAACATTGGGCTATACGCTTTGATTTTTAATACACTGTAAGGCTGCATGATGAGACTAATGGTGATTTGAAAAAAGTTGCTTGAAAGGCATGTGCTCTGCTTTGTTTTTTGCGCACTCCAATAGTCTCTCATTCACAATTTGACAAGAATTTCACAGCGGCATCCCCTTTGTGGCCGTAATGCACCCTAAAGAAATCCATGCTTTTTGCTGCCCGGAGTGCTGCGTTGTGCTCGCTCACATGGCTCTCCGTCACGTAATCTCGTCATTCTCACAGATTACAAATCAGACACAGCTGCGTGGGACTTTATCCAATTCCGAGGTGCATACTGTATTGAAGATACTGGAAGAACTGTCCACATACTTTTCGTCAGCCAACAAGATGAGTAGGCCTAACGAACAGCAACAGCACTAGCCTATGTCAATCTACTATCCCCCATAGTACAAAAGTGGACCTATTCTATTCTGTGCGAGAAATATATATTCCAAAAATTGATAGATCCCAAATTAATACAACCATTAGCATCCCAAAAACTTTTTTTTATACAATGTGACTGACGCACATTGTAATGTGACTGACGCAATAGA
Organism: Brachymystax lenok tsinlingensis; assembly: GCA_030435695.1. Classification (NCBI taxonomy): domain Eukaryota; kingdom Metazoa; phylum Chordata; class Actinopteri; order Salmoniformes; family Salmonidae; genus Brachymystax; species Brachymystax lenok. Next base: position 43,748,563 of record CM059780.1, read on the forward strand.
TCAAAACATTATAAGCGCAGCAATGCGCACATGGTAGTAGGCTAGACGTGCAAATGTTCCATTAGCGGAAAACACCATTATCAAAAGTGACCCAAATTCAATTATGCATGTAATGCTTTTATTATAAAGGTGCATTTTTATGATGAAAATGATCTTCCCCAAAATTGAAACTCATGCTGCTTATATATGCCAGTTAGGCTTTACACCCCTTGTAAAGCGGATTAATGTGCTTAATTTGAATAAGTTATTTGGTTACTTTAACCTTATTAAAACATAGAGGCCTATGGGCTAGGCTACCTGTATCGAAACAGGGGCAGCGGAAAAAATAAATGTAATTTATCTACTTAAATAAATATAGTAGGCCTAGCCTATAGAAAGCTGATGGGATCCTCGTCTTTTTAGTAGAGGCCATCAATTTAATTTTCTATAGAAATGTGGCGCAACATGAGCTCATGGGCTCTCATGAACTGTTTGATTAGATTGTCGAAAACATTTGCATCAATGTCTGTCACGTCCAGCCCTGGGTTTCAGGCTGGACTGTTTAGTTTGTTTTGTTTTTGTAGGGTTTTTTGGTTCTAGGTGTCGTATTTCTATGTTTGGGTTAATGGTTCCCAATTAGAGGTAGCTGATTGTCGTTACCTCTAATTGGGAACCATATATAGGTTTGTGCCTTTCTATGGGTCATTGTTTCTTGTTTGGTTTGAGTTATATGTTCACCGTAGTTACGATCATCGCTTGTTTATTGGGAAAAGGTTAACAAGATCTTCCCGTGTAGTTCTGGGCTGATTCCTCACCGTTCTCATGATCATTGCAACTCCATGAGGTGAGATCTTGCATGGAGCCCCAGGCCGAGGGAGATTGACAGTTCTTTTGTGTTTCTTCCATTTGCGAATAATCGCACCAACTGTTGTCACCTTCTCACCAAGTTACTTGGCGATGGTCTTGTAGCCCATTCCAGCCTTGTGTAGGTCTAAAATCTTGTCCCTGACATCCTTGGAGAGCTCTTTGGTCTTGGCCATGGTGGAGAGTTTGGAATCTGATTGCTTGCTTCTGTGGACAGGTGTCTTTTATACAGGTAACAAACTGAGATTAGGAGCACTCCCTTTAAGAGTGTTCTCCTAATCTCAGCTCGTTGCCTGTATAAAAGACACCTGGGAGCCAGAAATCTTTCTGATTGAGAGGGGGTCAAATACTTATTTCCCTCATTAAAATGCAATTCCATTTATAAAAAATTCACATACGTTTTTCTGGATTTTTTTGTTGTTATTTTGTCTCTCACTGTTCAAATAAACCTACCATTAAAATTATAGACTGATCATTTCTTTGTCAGTGGGCAAACGTACACAAATCAGCAGGGGATCAAATACTTTTTTCCCCTCACTGTATAGGTTTGTGCTTTTCTATGGGGTTTTGTGGGTCATTGTTTCTTGTTTGAGTTATATGTTCACCGTAGTTACGATCTTCGCTTGTTTATTGTTTTTCCCAGTTTACGTGTAAAAATAAATATGTATTTTGGAAGCATCGCTGCGTCTTGGTCCGTCACTCATGAAGATAGTGACAATGTCAGAGTGATTAGAGGGACAATAGAGTGCTGAGTATCAGGCAGTTAGCAAGGTTGGTAGGCTACTCATGACCAGCAGCAGCATCAGAGCTTGGAGAAGCCTAATTACTATGATTAAATGGTAATGTGGAATTTGACTGCCTTCATGACTCATGACCGCCTGTGTGGCGGTAATAGGGTCACCTCAACAGCCCTAGTGTTGGGTCATTGTCCTGTTGAAAAACAAATGATAGTCCCACTAAGCGTAAACCAGATGGGATGGCGTATCGCTGCAGAATATTGTGGTAGCCATGCTGGTTAATTGTGCTTTGAATTCTAAATAAATCACAGTGTCACTAGCAAAGCACCCCCACACCATCACACATCTTCCTCCATGCTACACGGTGGGAACCACACATGCGGAGATCATCCGTCCACCTACGCTGCGTCTCACAAAGACACGGCAGTGGGAACCAAAAATCTCAATTTTGGACTCATCAGACCAAGGGACAGATTTAAAACCGGTCTAATGTCCATTGCTCGTGTTTCTTGGCCCAAGCAAGTGTCTTCTTCTTATTGGTGTCCTTTTGTAGCAATTCGACCATAAAGGCCTGATTCACGCAGTCTCCTCTGAACAGTTGATGTTGAGATGTGTCTGTTACTTGAACTCGGTGAAGAATTTATTTGGGCTGCAATTTCTGAGACTGGTAACTCTAATAAACATATCCTCTGCAGCAGAGGTAACTCTGGGTCTTCCTTTCCTGTGACAGTCCTCATGAGAGCCAGTTTCATCATAGCGCTTGATTGTTTTTGTTCCGAATTGACAGACCTTTGTCTTAAGAAGGAAAGAAATTCCACAAATTAACTTTTAACAAGGCACAAATGTTAATTGAAATGCATTCCAGGTGACTACCTCGTGAAGTTGGCTGAGAGAATGCCAAGAGTGTGCAAAGCTGTCATCAAGGCAAAGGGTGGCAACTTTGAAGAATCTCAAATATAAAATGTATTTTTGGTTACTACATGATTCCATACAGTGGGGAAAAAAAGTATTTAGTCAGCCACCAATTGTGCAAGTTCTCTCACTTAAAAAGATGAGAGAGGCCTGTAATTTTCATCATAGGTACACTTCAACTATGACAGACAAAATAAGGAAAGAAAATCCAGAAAATCACATTGTAGGATTTTTAATGAATTTATTTGCAAATTATGGTGGAAAATAAGTATTTGGTCACATACAAACAAGCAAGATGTCTGGCTCTCACAGACCTGTAACTTCTTCTTTAAGAGGCTCCTCTGTCCTCCACTCATTACCTGTATTAATGGCACCTGTTTGAACTTGTTATCAGTATAAAAGACACCTGTCCACAACCTCAAACAGTCACACTCCAAACTCCACTATGGCCAAGACCAAAGAGCTGTCAAAGGACACCAGAAACAAAATTGTAGACCTGCACCAGGTTGGGAAGACTGAATCTGCAATAGGTAAGCAGCTTGGTTTGAAGAAATCAACTGTGGGAGCAATTATTAGGAAATGGAAGACATACAAGACCACTGATAATCTTCCTCGATCTGGGGCTCCACGCAAGATCTCACCCCGTGGGGTCAAAATGATCACAAGAACGGTGAGCAAAAATCCCAGAACCACACGGGGACCTAGTGAATGACCTGCAGAGAGCTGGGACCAAAGTAACAAAGCCTACCATCAGTAACACACTCGCCGCCAGGACTCAAATCCTGCAGTGCCAGACGTGTCCCCCTGCTTAAGCCAGTACATGTTCAGGCCCGTCTAAAGTTTGCTAGAGAGCATTTGGATGATCCAGATGAGGATTGGGAGAATGTCAGATGAAACCAAAATAGAACTTTTGGTAAAAACTCAACTCGTCGTGTTTGGAGGACAAAGAATGCTGAGTTGCATCCAAAGAACACCATACCTACTGTGAAGCATGGGGGTGGAAACATCATGCTTTGGGGCTGTTTTCTGCAAAGGGACCAGGACGACTGATCCGTGTAAAGGAAAGAATGAATGGGGCCATGTATCGTGAGATTTTGAGTGAAAACCTCCTTCCATCAGCAAGGGCATTGAAGATGAAACGTGGCTGGGTCTTTCAGCATGACAATGATCCCAAACACACCGCCCGGGCAACGAAGGAGTGGCTTCATAAGAAGCATTTCAAGGTCCTGGAGTGGCCTAGCCAGTCTCCAGATCTCAACCCCATAGAAAATCTTTGAAAGTCTGTGTTGCCCAGCGACAGCCCCAAAACATCACTGCTCTAGAGGAGATCTGCATGGAGGAATGGGCCAAAATACCAGCAACAGTGTGTGAAAACCTTGTGAAGACTTACAGAAAACGTTTGACCTCTGTCATTGCCAACAAAGGGTATATAACAAAGTATTGAGATACATTTTTGTTATTGACCAAATACTTATTTTCCACCATAATTTGCAAATAAATTCATAACAAATCCTACAATGTGATTTTCTGGATTTTCTTTCCTCATTTTGTCTGTCATAGTTGAAGTGTACCTATGATGAAAATGACAGGCCTCTCTCATCTTTTTAAGTGAGAGAACTTGCACAATTGGTGGCTGACTAAATACTTTTTTTCCCCACTGTATGTGTTATTTCATAGTTGTGATGTCTTTATTATTATTCTACAATGTAAAAAATAGTAAAAATAAAGAAAGACCATGGAATGAGTAGGTGTGTCCAAACTTTTGACTGGTACTGTAGACATAACTTTTTAAAATATTTTCCTTTATTATTGTCTACTAAGTCTACCACCCCTCCCTTAATTGGAGTAAACTAATGAACACCAACACTTAGGCTTCTACTTCCAGATTATACATGCTAAATACATTTGACGGACACAATGTATTTTACAATAGTTCTATTTTGTAAAAATTATGTTTTTTATTAATAGTATATTTGAATTAACCACAATATTTGTTGTATTATTTTTTCTGTCTTTTCTGGTGGATTAAACTGAAATTGCAACCAACTTTCTTTGGCTTGTTTTAAAAATAGATATTTTGGAGACCATTTCGTTTTCAAATAACCGAAAGTGAGAGGTTGAAATCTGAATAAAGGAAAAAATGCTTGGACGCAAATGGGTTTTCCAAATGGACAATGACCCCAAGCATATTTCCAAAGTTGTGGCAAAATGGCTTAAGGACAACAAAGTCAAGGTATTGGAGTGGCCATCACAAAGCCCTGACCTCAATCCCATAGAAAATGTGTGGGCAGAACTGAAAAAGCGTGTGCGAGCAAGGAGGCTTACAAACCTGACTCAGTTACACCAGCTCTGTTAGGAGGAATGGGCCAAAATTCACCCAACTTATTGTGGGAAGCTTGTGGAAGGCTTCCTGAAACGTTTGACCCAAGTTAAACAATTTAAAAGCAATGCTACCAAATACTAATTGAGTGTATGTAAACTTCTGACCCACTGGGAATGTGATGAAAGAAATAAATCCCTCTCTCCACTATTATTCTGACATTTCACATTCTTAAAATGAAGTGGTGATCCTAACTGACCTAAGGCAGGGAATTTTTACTAAGATTAAATGTCAGGAATTGTGAAAAACTTTGTTTAAATGTATTTGGCTAAGGGGTATGTAAACTTCCGACTTCAACTGTATGTTAATGTATGTAGCTAGTGAGATAAGCTGTAGCATTAGCAATGTCTTTCAAAAGGAGACAACTCACAAATGCGGAAGTTCTGGAGATATTTTAATTCTGACAATGAGTCTGAGTATGAAAGTCAGGAATCAGATTCTGACAGTGACAGTGAGGAGCTGCCCCCTGAATCTGAGGACTCCTTGTCCACTGACAAAGTCCCAGGTCCCTTTGAAGATGCTGGTGGAGGATCCTGGATGGAGGCAGACCGACAGTGGATGAAGTACAGGAGTTCTGTGGTAGCTGGAAGGCCGCCAGCCATTTCACCCCTCCTGGCCCTGCTGTTTGCTTTGATGAGTCCCAGTCTGGAGTGCAACGCCCCTTGCCATTTCCATCTGAGGCAGAGTGCTTCAAGTTGTTTCTGACAGAGGAGCTGGAGGGAGACATGGTAGAGGAGACCAATCGCTATTGCCTTGGAGCTACAGGAGAAGAGAGAGCCAGAAGTGAGGGGGAAACTCGCTAAATGGGTGACAACCACAATTAGTGAAATATATACCTTCCTGGTGACAGTCCTTCTCATGGAGATTGTAAAGAAGAACTCCCTAAGAGAATACTGGAGCACAGATGTTTGCAACTCCCTTCTTTGCCACCCTCTTTTCCCAAGACCACTTCCTAGTTCTGCTGCAATGCCTGCATTTCGTCAACAATGCTACTGCCATTCTGAATGACCCGTTATACAAAATGAGAAATATTCTTAACAGCTTAACATCAGCATTTGGTCGCGTCTTTGTGCCATACAAGGATGCATTGATGAGTCCCTGATGTTATGGAAAGGTAGGCTGGCGTTCCATCAAAATATTCCCTCCAAAAGGCACAGGTTAAGTGCAAAGTTCTTTGTCATGTGCGGCGTGAAGACAGGATTTGTCCAGGACATTATAGTTTACACAGGGTCCACCACTGACATCCAACATTAGGAGGAGCTTGGGGTGTCCGGGTCCGTGGTGATGACCATGCTGGCTCCTCATCTCAGCAAAGGACACACTTTGTATGTGGGCAATTGTTACAGCAGTCCCACACTCTTTCAGCATCTGCTCTCCAACAGCACAGGGGCATGTGGCACAGTCAGGTCGAACAGGAAGGGGATGCCAGCATTCAGATGCAGGAAGATGCAGAGAGGGGAGGTGGAGTTCAAGGAGAACGGTGGAATGACAAATGAGACGTCCATGTCCTCTCCACTATCCATACAGCAACCATGTCGGCCACAGGGAAGGTGGACCATCTGACCTGTGTGCTTGACTATAACCTCAAAATGGGGGCAGTGGATAAGGTGGACATGATAAACAGCTTTGTGGAATGCACTCAGAAATCAACCAAGTGGTATAAGAATATTTTTTCCATTTGATCGACACTGCTGCCCTCAATGGCCACATAGTTCACTGTCAATTAACAGGTGAGATGATTACTGAACAAGGTATTTTTGTAATTGGACATACAGTTCACATGCAGAAACTATTATAATGTAACAAGGCACTTACGTTGATAGAAACGCAGCCTGGATTTGAACCAGGGTGTCTGTAGTGATGCCTCTAGCACTGAGATGCTGTGCCTTAGACAGCTGCACCACTTGGGAGTCATAAGGCCAGGGTAGCTTCAAAATACAACACAAGCTAATACTTCTCTGATGCAATTAGCATTGTTTTACAAGGGAGGGGTGGTAGACTTAGCATAATGTAGCTAGCTACATAAGCACGATTGAATATAACACCATAAAGGTTATGAAATGAGTAACGTTACCTCGCGTGTCCGCGGTTATCAGGAATATACACAAATATATTATGCTCCATACATACAGGGAGCTACAGTAGAAATAACATACAGAAATTATTATAACGTAATAAGGCACTTACTTTGATAGAAACGCTCACATTTCCAAAGTTATTATTGGTAATGAAAACAACAATGACTGGGATGTGGGCAACAGACGGAAAATGTGAACACCTATGTGCAAATCCTGTTCTGACGGGAGATGCGCAATTGTCTGCTGACTTGAACTGCACAAACAATTGGGAAGTGCTTGGGTAATTTTGTCCGGGTCAGAAATGTCCCAAAAATGTAATTGTCCGCAAAAGTAAAAATTCCTTTTTATGTTAATTAATGAGGAGGCGGAACACACCTCAATTCAAACTGTTGTTCGAAAATAATTTGAATTTGAAACAGCCTATAAAAAAACAGGCTAGTGCGGATTTTATGTACTGTTGCATAACAATCACATTCTGGAATGGAGAGAACGTTCTACCATCATCACGTGCATAAAAAAAAACTCACGCTGGGGCGACCGTTAGAGATATTTGGAACTCACGCATGAAAGGGTTAAACTTGTCCATGGATGGGGTCCCTGTACAACAAGTGAAAAAGACCAAACTACTTGCATAGCTATCCTGGACCAAGACATCATGAAAATTGAAAAAGGTATAGCTATGACAAGAAAATGTTCTGAGTGACATCCTCCTCTCTGAATCAGATTATTCAATATTCGTTCCTGTCACATAGAGTACTGTCCAGTCATAGAGTCGTCTTGCTCCAAACAGAGCTGCCAGACTAGCTTTTCATTGCTCTGCTTGTACAAATGTCAACCGAAAGCACCATCATCTCAGGGCTTTCTGTTGAAAGTATATTACTATCCAGTCTTCATATACAGTATATATACTGAACAGAAATATAAATGCAACAATTTCTGAGTTACCGTTCATAAGGAAATCAGTCAATGAAAATACATTAATTAGGCCCTAATCTATGGATTTCACATGACTGGGAATACAAATATGCATCTGTTGGTCACAGATGCCTTAAAAAAATGGGCCTCACTATGAGCCTCAGGATCTCGTCACGGTATCTTTGTGCATTCAAATTGCCATAAATTAAAAGCAATTGTGTTAATTGTCCATAGCTTATCCCTGCCCATACTATAACCCCACTGCCACCATGGGGCACTCTGTTCACAACATTGACATCAGCAAACCGCTCGCCCACACAACCCCATACATGTGGTCTGTGGTTGTGAGGCCGTTGGACGTATTGCCAAATTCACAAACATTCTATGGCAACAGCTCTGTTGGACATTCCTGCAGTCAGCATGCCAACACTCCCTTAAAACTTGAGACATTTGTGTCATTGTGTTGTGTGAAAAAAATACACATTTTAGAGTGTCCTTTTATTGTCCCCAACACAAGGTGCACCTGTGTAATGATCAAGCTGTTTAATCAGCTTCTTGATATGCCACATCTGTCAAGTGGAGGGATCATCTTGGCAAAGGAGAAATGCTCACTAACAGGGATGTAAACAAATGGGTACACAAAATTTGCGAGAAATAATCTTCTCGTGCCTATGGAACATTTCTGGGATCGTTTATTTAATGGGAGCAAGCATAGGAGCAACACTTTACATGTTGCGTTTATATATTTTTTTCACTGTATATTTATTTTCAGTACTCCTGTTCGTGAAAACCCATAATTTTTCAGACCAATTTGTGTATACTGGCAATAGACATAATCACCAAACCATGCACACAGGCAAATTTGGGTCATCTGATACCCCCCCGGATCAAGGACAAATCTACTCAAATACAGCCATCACTGAATTGAACTCCTTACCAACTTATATTTCCACATTCAAGACAAGAACAATATTCTTGTCCCTAACCAGTCAGGCTTCAAGACAGGTCACTCAACAGAGACTGCTCTCCTCTGTGTCACGGAGTTCTCCGCACTACCAAAGCTGACTCTCTCCTCTGTTCTCATCCTCCAAGATCTATCCCCTACCTTTTAAACTGTGAACAATCAGATCCTCTCCACCCTCTCAGGGCTGGGCGTCTCAGGCTCTGCACACTCTTGAACTGCATCTAACCTGGCAGAATTTCAGCAGTAGGCCTAGGCTAACTTGGCACAGTGCGCGCCCAGGACGCACAGAGCGCACCCCGAGAGAGTTGTAGAATCATACAAACTTTGTAACGGCTGTCAAATAAAAGGCAAATTACCAAAGTTGCTATGCTTGCTAGATAACCAACAAATGACTGAATGCTTTGATAATACAACCTATGAATTAATCTTAAATGTAAAGTCCCCATATTTGGGAACCCTATTAGATAATTTTTATTAAATTCAGTCTGGTACGAGATCGGTAGCCCCTATCTGTAAATGCAGGGTGTCTGCGGAAAGCTGAGTATCTTGGCTATTGATTGGTGCCTTAAAATCTTTGGTCTGACTTACTACCTATTTATGGGCATACTAATTATAAAGGGCAGCCCGAGCTGATGACCTCATTTCAAGATGGCTGCTACCTACGTTCCTGTTAGCATTGTGAAGCATAAACTTCATTAACACGGAATACGTTGACACTCACCGAAAGCCGGGACTCCGCAGATCATGAGGATCTCTTATTTGTCTGCCTGTGACCTATGCTTATTGATCACCAGTCCCGAGAGTGAAATCTTTATTTTACACGTTTTCACCAAACAGCAAACATCTTACATGCTGACCAAACCAGCCATCGCGCGCACATTGATTTTGTTCACCCACACCAGAAGCGATCAGGACACGCAGGTTGAAATATCAAAACAAACTCTGAACCAATAATATTAATATGTGGACAGGTCGAAAAGCATTACACATTTATGGAAATTTAGCTAGCTAGCTTGCTGTTGCTAGCTAATTTGTCCTGGGATATAAACATTGGGTTGTTATTGTACCTGAAATGCACAAGGTCCTCTACTCTGAAAATCCATTAATCGTCATCTCTCCTCCCTCCTACAGTCTTCTTTTTCTTCTTTGGACTTTATACGGAGGTTAGCAACCAACTTTATGGTGCATTACTACAACCGACTGGATTATGGACGTCAGTTCCTCTTTCAATCACCCACGTGGGTATATGCTTCTACAATCCAATGAGGAGATGGCACGTGGGTATATGCTTCTAAAAACCAATGAGGAGATTTGAGAGACAGGACTTGCAGTGCATTGAGCGTCACAAATAGAACCAACTTCTATTTTAGCACTTGGCCACGCTGACGCTTGCTGTTGCATGCGAGCAGTGTAGGTGCAATAATTGAATAACATGTACGTGTACATTTATTTTGCAATGCTCGAGCACGCGAGCGGTGTGGTCAGCATGTTACAAGGTAAGCTGCGATTTGGTCTGTGTTTGAGTTATAGCTACATGGGGGGGTATCAAATGAATCCTTAAGTTGGTAGGAACAAATCGATCCTATTGCCAATGTTACGTGATGATGAATGACAACATTGAATGTCCACCGAGTGACTATATCTTTATGCATCCATATACCTTGTATGTCTCCCGATACCACCACAATGTTTGAGAGAGGTTGGTGTTGTAGAAATGTTGTTTTCTGTAGTGAACAATACCATTTAGGCACATCCAGCGTGCAAAAACAGTGCAATTACCACATTCAAAAAACATGGAGAGGTTGAAAGGACACTTGAATGTACCCTGAATATCCCATAACACTTCCACAATGTTTGAGTGAGGTTGATATGTGGAGTACCAACTGTAAAGTTTTGTGGAGGAATAATGGTCTGGGGCTGTTTTTCATGGTTCCGGCTAGGCCCCTTAATTCCAGTGAAGGGAAATCTTAATGCTACATTCTAGATGATTCTGTGCTTCCAACATTTTGGGGAAGGCCCTTTCTTGTTTCAGCATGACAATGCCCCCGTGCACAAAGCGAGGTCCATACAGAAATGGTTTGTCGAGATCGGTGCGGAAGAACTTGACTGGCCAGCACCGAGCCTTGACCTCAACCCCATCGAACACCTTTGGGGTGAATTGGAATTCTGACTGCGAGCCAGGCCTAATCGCCCAACATCAGTGCCCGACCTCACTAATGCTCGTGGCTGAATGGAAGCAAGCCCGCAGCAATGTTCCAACATATAGTGGAAAGTCTTCCCAGAAGAGTGGAGGATTTTATAGCAGCAAAGGTGGGACCAACTCCATATTGATGCCCATGATTTTGGAATGTTCGACGAGCAGGTGTCCACATACTTATGGTCATGTAGTTCATGTAATGGCTGTAATATCTACATGTTAAATGCCTTTAAATGTAAATTATAATGTATTTTGTCTGTAATGTCTTTTTAGTTGTGTGTCGGACCCCAGGAAGACTATTTGTCGTCAAGGCGTGAGCTAATGAGGATCCTAATCAAATAAAATATATCTCTCTCTCTTACTCCCTCGCTCCCCTCTCCCTCTCTCTGTGTCTCATGGTGTCTCTGTGTCTCTCTCGCTCTCCCTCTCTTAATCTATATAGTAATTTCTTGTTTACAAGCAATTGACAAGTTTGAGTGATGCGCTCACATCCTCGCAACAACAAGCTCTGTAGCAGGATAGTTAACGCTAAAGTCACAACCTTGACAAACTTAACAGTGAGTGACTGATGACCATGAAAACATGCAAGACTGATGGCTATAGCTATGTACAACAAGTATATTATACTTCTGGCTTTGTCTAGCTCTATTTGTGATATTTTACCTTGCCTCGCTGGTTTGCTAAATAATCAATCCTCCGTTGACATCTGCAAAAACATTTATTTTATCCATTTTAGAATAAGGCTGTAACATAACAAAATGCGGAAAAACTGAAGGAGTCTGAATACTGAATACTCTGAATGCACTGTATTTGCACTTGGATTCATCCGTAAAGAGCACAATTCTCCAGCATACCAGCAGATGAGCTTCCCTGAGATGAATTTCTGCACAAACTGTCAGAAACCCTTCAATTGTGAACTGTATATAGAAATCCACAGTTTCCTCAGATGATCCCGCAGCTGAAGAAGCCGGATGTGGAGGTCCTAGGCTGGCGTGCTTAGACAAGGTCTGCGGTTGTGAGGCCGGTTGGACGTACTGCCAAATTCTCTAAAACGATGTTGGAGGTGGCTTATGGTAGAGAAATTCTCTGGCAAACATCTCTAGTGGACATTCCTTCAGTCAGCATGCATATTGCATTCACCCTCAATATTTCTGCACAAAACTTGAGAGAAAGCACCTTAACTACTTACGGAGTGGTGGGGCGCTGAATTATTAAACATTCATCAATATACAAGTGTTGCATAGTCCTCAAAAGCACTGATTCTTGGCAATATCACAGCGTTGTCAGATTTCAAAAAGGCTTTACGGCGAAAGCACAACATTTGATTGTTTGAGGGTAGCACCTCTAATATTTATGCATTAGCATAAATCCATAACCCAACACGGGTCTCACAAAACGCATAAAATCACTAATATAAAATCGCTTACCTTTGATGAACCTCTGCTGAGGGCTTCCCAAGTGTCCAACAAAGACAATCAACGTTTCTTTTGTTAGAAAAAGTCATTTATTATATCCATACATCTCAGTTTGGTTGGCGCGTTATAATCATAAATTCCACCGTTGAGTCGCCCATTGAACCGTGAAGAGAACACGTTCAAATTATACCTATACACTTTCTACAAACAAATCAAACAATTTTTTATGTATCCTTAGGTATCCTTTTGGGTATATTTGCTGTAATATTTCAACCGGACGATAACGTGAAAAATAAAGTGGTGCGCGTTCACAATCTCGCGAGGTCGCCTAACAATTTCCTGTTCCTATCTGTTCTGGTCACTCCTAGAATTCCCAGACTTTGTATATAGACTGTTGACATCTAGTGGAAGCCATAGGTACTGCAGTCTCAGTCCTACATAAAGTTGTATGCAATAAGCACAATGGAGAAGATGCTCATTTACAAAAAAAACCTGCAAATCCGAATGGATTTTCCTCGGGTTTTCGCCTGCTATATCACTTCTGTTATACTCACATACATTATTTTAACACTCTTAGAAACTTCAGATTGTTTCCTATCCAATAGTACTAATTATGTGCATATCCTATTTTCTGGGCCTGAGTGGCATGCATTTTACTTTGGGCACACCAGACTCTCCAAAACCTATGCAGCCGCTGTATGAAAAAGAATATATGGAATCATGTAGTAACCAAAAAAGTGTTGAACCAATCAAAATATATTTTACATTTGAGATTCTTCAAAGTAGCCAACCTTTATTACACTGCCTCGTCAGTGTTGTAATTCTGGCCCTTTTCTTTACTGACACCTTTATTGGTCTTCCATATAGGGCCAAATACTTATCATTACAGATGATACTACAGGTGAGGGTGACATGTGTATATATACACACACACACAAACACACACAGCAGAGAACACCATTTCCCACCCCGCATTAAATAATTATGACCAGAGTCTATCGTAGGCCTCATTAACTCTCAACATAAATCACATCGGTGAAGGACTGTCCACCCGGGATGATCACCCACTAGACACACCGTTGAACCCTGACCCGAAAGGTCACCAGCCCCATTTGCCTATATATTTTCATGCAAGCATGTGGAAGAGCAGTTCATGGCATAAACTATTATGTAAATGTGACTCATAACACACCTTTAAGCACAATTATTAATGATAATCAATAAGTGCAAGAGTCAAGGAGCATAATACAGTATCCCATACTTCTATCAAACAATGCTCTCAGTCCATCTGCTATTATTATTGATCACAACATTATTTTGGTTGAAAGCAGGACTAAGGGCTGGATACAATCCAAAGAATTGCGGAAGATCCGCGTTAAAATGTAAAGGTAATTTCCGATTGAGCCGACATATGCATTGTTTACCACGGGATCATTTTCTTTCAATTTAAATTGAGCTATAATGCAGATCTTATTGCGATACTTCTGAGATATGGATTGAATCCTGCCCTAACAGTTAACACTGACATCAACTTTAGGAAGCAGTAATATGATAGCCAATAATGATTGCAATTGAGATCAGCTCTGTGGGTGATTTTAGCATGTATTGATGATTTAACGAGAGATCAGCTAGCAATAATCTGGTGCCAATCAATTGTTGCAATAGGCTCCTTGTGTTTAACAGCCTAAACAACACGTTTAGAATGTTTGGTTTGTTTGGCTGAAGAACAAAACATTTGCTTGTTTATCTACAGTATGTGCAACTTCCTCATTTATGTTTTGTTATTATAAATGCATCATTACTTGACCCTATAGGGCAGTGTCTTTGAAATGACTTACATTTTACTTTTGCACATTAAAAACCTATACAATTTTGAAGACAGAGGAATGATGGTCCCCTATGATTAGTACTTTATGTGCTTGTATATGTTGGAGTTTGTGAAGTAGAGAGAGTATAAATAAAAGAAGCAGGGAGAGAGAGAGAGAGTATACAGGAGGCACAGATGAGAAAATACCAAAAGAGAGGAGAAGTTAAAAGAGACTACACCGTTGTGTATGGGAGGCTATGTGACAGCAGCAACCTATTGTTGATGCTTGACCTGGTCCTCTCTAAAAACCAAGTGACTGATTGCATGGTATTGCTGTGGATGACAGATAGTTGGTGGTAACGGTGTGACACGCGGTGCCGTGCTGATTGAGCTGTGATTACCCAACAGATTGAAGGTGTCAGAGTCAGAGTGTCGCCACGGCAATGAGGGATGGTGGCGTTAATCACCTGCGGCCTTCCCTGTCACACACGCCATAAATATGGAGAGATGGCCTGGCTACCAAATGTTCTTATCTGACTTCCTCTCCTTAACTTACATCTGGAGGGCTATAGGGAGAAATAGGCTGGGTACCAATGTTTTGATAGGGTTTCACTATGCCCAGCATGTGTTCAATACAAACTTAATACTAACAGACTTTGGTCTGTGTGATTCCTCCATATTCATACTCTGATTACAATTGGTTCATGTTGATGACCATCTTTCGAGTGGCACAGAAAATCATGCTGGATTAGCAAATTATTGATGTGTAACAAAATGTCCAGACATATTTCTCCTATACAGAGATTCCTAAGCACGTCACGCCTTGGATTATCTGGTTAATTAACTTGGTAATTAACTGGTACAGTCCTCATTTATGTTATTAAATGAACTGTCATACTGGGACTCTCTGTTAGGGAAGATTAACCATTCAGTTTAATTATGGGCATTTTGTTTCATCGGTGTTACCAAAATGTGTGACGCAAAGTTATACTAATCAAGCTCTGGTACTCCCCACTGGTTCAAAGGATCGGAAATTCCTGGAGAAGTCGAAGCACAGACATGAGATGGTATAGCCTCAGTCACGTATCATGCGTCTTCATATCTTTGTGGCTGTTCCATATAGAATGATTGTATGGATACTAGAATTTCTAGACACATTTTTACCTTCAAATACAGTGAATCCAAATATGCATGTGTCTCATGGTCTTACCGAAGTAAGTGAAGTGTTGTACAGTTACTCAGAGGAATACAACAGGCTGTTGCTTACACTGAAATGTTTGCACTTGTGTGACATGAGCTACTCTGCCTCAGGCGAATACACAAGCTGTTAGGAGAGGCTATAGTTCTGCTACCAGCAGCACAGTGCAGCAGTTAGAGAAAAAACCTCAGAGACAGAGGGAAGGGAGAGTGAGAGACAGAGGAAAATATGAAGATATCAGAGGAAGAAACACTGGTATAATAAAGATAAGGTAAAGGAAGGGAGACAGAAAAAAGAGCGAGAAAATGGGCAGAATGAGGGAGGAAGGAAGATGAGAGAACCTGTTTGGGAGAGAGAGAGAGATGTAAAATATTAAAGATAATACACAACGCAGAGGACGAGAGGTCAATAGAGTACTAATGGTCAATGGAAATAGTGGTTTGTCTGTAATATCAATGGGTCAGAGACATGGGAGGAATTTCAGTTTGGGACACATAGCAAGTTCTCATTGGCCCAAGTTGTTTATACATTGAATCTGAAATAGGATACTTGTTTTTTTGCCATTGGCCCAGTTTTATTGCAAGGAATTCTCATTGGTCAACCACAGGCTAGGGCTGAGTTATAAAACTACACCCTGTCCCTTTGCTCTGTAGAGAGAATCCCTCTGGATATAATCACTGAGGACAGGGGAGCATGAACATCTACAGCCCTGCATGATTTGTTCTCTTGGAATAAACCTATTTTCCTCCCCCTGATTTGCTTTGGGGTTTGTGTTATTTAAGAGTAAGATCAA
Organism: Brachymystax lenok tsinlingensis; assembly: GCA_030435695.1. Classification (NCBI taxonomy): domain Eukaryota; kingdom Metazoa; phylum Chordata; class Actinopteri; order Salmoniformes; family Salmonidae; genus Brachymystax; species Brachymystax lenok. Next base: position 43,764,802 of record CM059780.1, read on the forward strand.
CTGCTAACATTTGGTGCCGTGACCTGAATGAATTGGTCTGAGCAACAACAAGAAAAACCAAATGGTGGGTTGATCCAGAAGAGAGAAGTTTGAGCGCATCCCACTTTGGGCAGTCAACTCTTAATCTCCTGATTGATGGCATTGCTGGATAAGTCTAGACCAATAATTTTAAAAGAACCAAATCAGGTTAAAATTAGTGCATGCAATGAGTGATACGTATCTGTGATGTATAAGGTTCAAGTCCTTTGTTCTCTATTAAAAGTTGAGGCCTTTGTCTGTGTTCTCTATAGGGGTTCAAGTCCTCTTAAAAGGTTAGTAATTTATTTTTGTGAAACCTTGTTGCATAGAAGTGAGTTGCTAGTTGAGTAGCAATTTTTACACGTGTGGTTAAGTCTTCAACAAGCTTTTTGATGTGAACATACATTTTATTGGTAGCCAGGCCCTACAGAAACAATGTGAAGAGGTTTGAGTCCTCAAAGGGATATATTTTGGGGTTAAATAAATATAAACAGAGATATACACTACCGTTCAAAGGTTTTGGCCCACTTAGCATGTCCTTGTTTTTTGAAAGAAAAGCAAAAAAAGATTGTCCATTAAAATAACATCAAATTGATCACAAATACAGTGTAGACATTGTTAATGTTGTAAATGACTATTGTAGCTGGAAACGGCAGAATTTTTATGGAATATCTACATAGGCGTACAGAGTTAATTTAAAAAAGCTAATTGATCATTAGAAAACCATTTTGCAATGATGTTAGCACAGCTGAAAACTGTTTCTGATTAAAGAAGCAATAAAACTAGCCTTCTAAACTGAAGATCTCGTACAATGCTGTGTACTACTCCCTTCACAGAACAGTGCAAACTGGCTCTAACCAGAATAGAAAGGAGTGGGTGGCCCCTGTGCACAACTGAGCAAGAGGACAATTACATTAGTGTCTAGTTTGAGAAACAGACGCATCACAAGTCCTCAACTGGCAGCTTCATTAAATAGTACCTGCAAAACACAAGTCTCAACAGTGAAGAGGCTCTGGGATGCTGGCCTTTCCGGCTACAATAGTCATTTACAACATTAAGAATGTCTACACTGTATTTCTGATAAATTTGATGTTATTTTAATGGACAATTTTGCTTTTCTTTCAAAACCAAGGACATGTCTAAGTGACCCCAAACTTAAGAATGGTGGTGTATATATTATACAACTTTTGAAGTTAATATAATGCCATTAAGTGAGAACCACTCTGGAAAACAGGGAACAGCTCCTCTGGATGTGAGCATGAAAGAGATTTTAAATTCACTGTCTAGTGATATGAAGAACCATTTCAAAGTAGAGAAGTGCAGGTAAGAGAAATAAATATTCGTCATTGTTGACAAAGATGGAATCAGTCTGATATGCAAAAAGCTTTGAAAAATACAGAGAATGTCTAATTCATTGACAAAGACACGATGGTCTTTAACTGTATTAGCCGAAGAAAGAAAACGGGATGAGAAATTATTTGAAGAGAATCATGGAGGACAGGGGGAAAATAACATCTACCTCTTAGCATAACATCTCTTTGAATAAACCTATTTTTCTCCCCCTGATTTGCTTTGGGGTCTGTGTTATTGAAGAGTAACATCAATTGCTAACAGAGATAACAATGAAGACTGAGCCGCCATCTTCCAAGGTGGATTTCCGGTTACCATGGAAACCTAGGAGTGCATGGGCACACAAACCCCGTTGCAGACCCTGATCAGCTAGAGAGGTGGAGATATATTGAACATGTATTCCCTGAGCTCCAGTGTCTGTTCTTCAAAACATGACAAATCAATCAAAGTCAGAAAGGTTGTTCAGTTACCTCAGTCTGGCTTTCCAAAGCGGGTGAGGAGAGGTTGGCCAGGTGGCTTTTTAATGAAGGTAAAGTCCCACTACAGGTAAAGGCTAACTAAAAGCAATGTTGTCTGACCCTGAGTAGGATAGAGAGAACCTGAGTAGGAAAATAATTTGGTATGTCTTGATCACAATTCAAAGTAGGACAGGTCTATTATTGAGCACTTTCTGTCATTATGTATACTAACTTAAAACTGTGGTTCTCCTATAATGAAAGTGACACTATGGGTGAATTCTGCTTAGCGCATCACTCACAACATAGTGTTTGTGCTGTGAGGAGAAACTTTGCTCAAAGTTTTTGATTGTTACAACATTAACGCATTCTCACCAGATGTCAATCAGCAAAACTGTCACGCCCTGATCTGTTACACCTGTCCTTGTGATTGCCTCCACCCCCTCCAGGTGTCGCTTATTTTCCCCAGTGTATTTAGCCCTGTGTTTCCTGTCTCTCTGTGCCAGTTCATCTTGTATGTTTCCAAGTCAACCAGCTGTTTTCCCGTTCTCATGCTTTTTACATTCTCCTTTTTCTAGTCCTCCTGGTTTTGACCCTTGCCTGTTTCTGGACTTTGTACCTGCCTGCCTTGACCTCTAGCCTGTCTGCCACTCTGTACCTCCTGGACTCTGATCTGGTTTTGACCTTTTGCCTGTCCATGACCATTCTCTTGCCTACCCCTTTGGGTTAATAAACATTGTAAGACTCCAACCATCTGCCTCCTGTGTCTGCATTTGGGTCTCGCCTTGATAAATACATGAAACTCAAATAAGAGACTGCTTATGCAAAACAGTTCAGGAATGATGGCATATGGAGGATTTATTTCAACTGTGTGAAGTGTTTGAAATAGACAACCAAGTCTTGCCTAACTCTACCACATATTCACAGATAATTAATTGCTTATTTTATTAAGGCATTCTGAAAACTCAGTTCTGTATTTCTTAACAAGCATATAAATTACTCTTACATTCTGGGAATGATACTGACTCTGGTAAGCCGGTTCACACATGATGAGAAAAGCAATGGTTGTACAGTAGGTTTGCCTCGTCAAGTTTGTGTCTTTGACATCAGTCACACACCCACATAGAGATGTAGGCAATAGCACATAGCCTACATCTCTACTTGGGTGTGTGACTGATGTCAAAGACAAATAACAGACCCCAATACAACAAGGAGTGATTTGCGTAAACACAGACAAAAGCATTTGAAATTTGATGAATGTTCAACCTGGACTATTGGTATGATTTGTGATGTTTTTATGTGTCCCTCCATTTAGTATATGTTAGTTTTGGTATGATATGTTGTGAATTTGTGGCTGTCCCTCCATTTCGCATGATATGTTACGAAATTGTGGCTAAAATTTTTGTATGATAGGTTATGAATTTATGGCTAACGTTAGCTAGGTTAGGTGTAGGGGTTAGCTAATATGCTAAGTAGTTGAAAAGTACTAAGTAGTTGCATATTACCTAAATTTGTCCCCAACTTGATTTGAACACAACTTTCACGTTATAAGCCCATCCATGCATCCTCCCCGACCAACCTCCATCCTTTCGTTTCTGTCTTAAGTAACCATACCAAACGAAACATATCATACAAATTGGAGGGACACAAAGCTACTATGTTAAAATGCTTTAAAAGAGAATGGCTTTAAATCTGTTACGTTCCCCAGTTTCTGTGTTGTGGTTTTGCTTGTATGTGTGTGTTTCAGGATGGCTTCCTGAAATTCCCCCATTGCTAATTGGAGCTGACCCGGCCCCCTCGTCAGGATACAGCTGTATCCCTTTAGACTCCTTCTCCCGCTATATAAGCCAGTGTTCTGTTGCTCAGAAGGGAGATTAGGATGAAGTGTGTCCTTAGTTGGTTGTTGTTAAGAGAGATTTTGGTATGTACTATGTTAGTTGTTGCTGATTGTTATGTTCTGTGTTAGTTTGCTCAAAGAGAGAGCTTCTTTAATATCTTGAGTTTCTTTAATATCCTGAGTAAATTTTTTTTCTCAGTTTTGTTGTGAAATAGTTTGTATTCTGTTTCATTTGTTCCCGGGGGAAGGGGAAGGCACCTAGGGAGTGCTTAGGCAAGAGGCCCACGGGCATACATAACCCGTAGTATTCACTGTCTATGCACACTAGGTAAGACCTGGGCGGACCACCCCCTGTATTTTGGTTAGCGCACCAGGTGGTGGTAAGTTGTGGGTAGGCAGGTAAGGAAGGAGAGGGGGCTTTTACTTTCTTTGCTTTGGTTCACTTCAGCCCCTTTTCCCCCAAATTACCACGTGACGGAATAAATTCCCTGTAAACGGTAAATTCTCTGCCTTAGTCATCCTTACCCGCACCTACAGTCACATACCTCTTTCACTCCACGGGGAGTTGCGTGTAGCAGGGTGTTGCGTTCCCTCCTTCAAGAGGCGTACGTAACAATCTGAATGTTTATAGCAAACTTTGATTTGATTTCTTGGCAAGGTCATTCTTCCTGTCATGTCTGCCAGGGTATTGAAGTCTATAAAAAGACTATCTGAAGAGTGTTGACAAGTACTGAACTTTACTGGTGATGGTGACAGGTAGTTAGCTGCATAGAGAAATAATCATTTCTTGACCTATGTGAAATTGAAATATTAAATAAAAACCACTATCATTATGTGTCAGTATTTACAGTGCCTTCAAAGTATTCAATCACAACATTTTGTTGGGTTAATAAGTGGGATTCAAATCTATTTAATTGTTTTTCTGTTAATGATCTACACAAAATACTCTATTGTCAATGTGGAAGAAAAATGAAGAAAAAATAATTATGGAAAACAAAACACTATCTTGATTAGATAAGTATTCAACCCCCTAAATCAATACATAATCACCATTGTTGGTGGTTATAGCTGGGAGTCTTCATGGGTAAGTCTCTAGGAGCTTTGCACACCTGGATTGTACAATATTTGCCCATTGTATTATTTTTACAATTCCTCAGGCTTTGTCAAGTTGGTTGTTTGATTATTGCTAGCTTGCCATTTTCAAGTCTTGCCATACATAGATTTTCAAGTCGATTTTAAGTCAACTGTAACTAGGCCACTCAGGAATATCAATGTTGTTTTGGTAAGCAACTCGTGTCTATTTGGCCTTGTTTTAGGTAATTGTCCTGCTGAAAGGTGAGATTGTCTGTTGGAAAGCAGACTGAACCAGGATTTCCTCTAGGACTTTGCCTGTGCTTCACCCTATTCCATGTATTTTTTATCATGTGGTACTCAGTGATGTGTATTCAGGATAAAATGTTTATTTCTTTGCCACATTTTTTGCAGTTTTACTTTAGTGCCTTATTGAAAACAGGATGCATGTTTTGGATTATTTTTATTCTGTACAGGCTTCCTTCTTGTCGCTCTGTCATTTATGTTAGTATTGTGGAGTAAGTACAATGTTGATCCATTCTCAGTTATCTCCTATCACAGCCATTCAACTCTGTGTAACGGTTTTAAAATCACTACTGGCCTCATGGTAAAATCTCTGAGCGGTTTCCTTCCTCTCCGACAACTGAGTTAGAAAGGGCTCCTTCATTTTTGTAGTGGCTGGGTGTATTGATACACCATTCAACGTGTAATTAATAACTGCACCATGCTCAAAGGGATATTCAATGTCTTTGTGGTTGAATCTGTGCTTTAAATTTTGCTCCTGAGTGGCGCAGCGGTCTAAGGCACTGCAACTCCGTGCAAGAGGCATCACTACAGTCCCTGGTTCGATGTATCATATCCGGCCGTCATTGGGAGACCCATAGGGTGGTGTACAATTAGCCCAGAGTTGTCTGGGTTTGTCCGGGGTAGGCCGTCAATGTAAATAAGAATTTGTTCTTTCTGACTTGCCTAATAAAATAAAAACCTTACAGATAATTGTAATAGTGGGGTACAGAGATTGGGTAGTCATTTAAAAATCATGTTAAACGCTGTTATTGCATGCAACTGACTTGTTAAGCACATTTACTCCTGAACTTATTTAGGCTTGCCAAACAAAAGGGTTGAATACTTATTGAGTTAAGATTAAATGTCTTAAAATGTTTAATTTATAAACATTTCTAAAAACAATTTCACTTTGACATTATGGGGTATTGTGTGTAGATCAGTGAAACAATCTTAATTTAATCCATTTTAAATGAAGGCAGTAAAACCACAAAATGTGGAAACAGTAAAGGAGTGTGAATACTTTCTGAAGGCACTGCATCATATTTGGCAGTTTGTGTCCCCTAAAGAGAAAGTGCTTATGGCAATGTTCTTGAGGAACACACATCAGTATGCTGAGTGCCCACTGTCAGTAGAATGCAGGTAGTGTAGCATCCACACCCATTGGACAGCACAAGCTGTCAACATACAGTATACTGGTGTTTCCTTCTTTCTTCCTCACCCTTTTGTACTGACCTCTGGCTTACCCTGTCTCGACTTTATCTTCCAGGGTGAACCAAACACCTCAACATTGATGTGACACCAGTACATCCATGATCTGAATACATTTGCAGGGGCACGCCAGACGAATGCAATCTGCCACACTCCAGCTGGCTGATTGCAGACATCAAGTTAGCTCTGTAAAATAATTCCCATTTGCAGGTTAACGTCAGTTTTGAGACCTCCAGGTATAACATTATATTCTGTTAGATTGATCTCATTTGCACATGTCTAATGCACACAGTACAGTATCTCCCTGACAAAGCAAAGTAGCACTGCAAATGTTAAAATGGAAATCATAGGGTCATATATTGGTAACCTATAAGATCACTAGCAATGGCTGTGTCTTTGAGACTGAGAAGAAATTGTATAAAGATTGGCTTTTTACATAAACCTCTGACAGAATGAGGGTGTCATAACAGCAATACAATGGAAATAGCTGTGTAGTGCTTCCCTTAGTGGCAAACGGACGAGAGGAACTGTTGTTGTAAATCTCAGTGCGACCTTGAGCTTGTTGAAATAATGTTTTATTCATGTGATTTCATCTAACACAAATACTGTAACAAGAGTGGTTAATTAGCTCACAGCAGACATCTAACGAGAAGATCCAGTCAATTAATACTGAACTCCAGTTCACCAAGCACTGACTCAGGCAAAAGAAAGGCCTCTAACACACTCAGCCTCAGCAAAACACAGACAATTGTGGTAACAGTGTTGAACATTTTAACTGGAACTAATTTCTTGAATAAGGTATTGTACCATCATAAAGCAATGACAAGAGATTGAGCCAAAATCATGTTTATCACAGCTTAGGAATTAAGGAAAAGCCGAAACCACAACTGCATAGCTGTGACAATTCATGGGTTGCACCTCCATCACTATCAACGTTTTACAGATCCAGCGGCCACATTGATGCCCAAAAGTAGGCTGATGCCCAGTCATTCTGAACGGGGGCTACTGACTATTTAGACTAAATTATGCTATAGTTCTTTGGAAAAACAATGACATTGCTAAAATAGGCACATAAATAGTAGGAAACAACTATGCCATGTTATGTGATAAAATTTACTTTTGAGAGATGGTAATGTTGCCATAGCTAGCAAAGTTTGATGGGACTGTAGTTGTAGTTTACAATCTTAGCTATACTGCATCTAAAGTTGGTCTGGCAACATCACAATGATTACAAAAGGGTTCCTACTTATTATTTGCCTCCTTTTGAAATGCCATCGTGTTTCCAAGCCACTCGCTGTGTAAAATGGCCTGTTCCAAAGCGATTAGATGTATAAACAAACACCTTTAATCATGACAAGTAAAAGCTATGTTTTGACAAGTCACAATAAAACAGATCTCAACAGTCATGAATTTGGAATTTCTGTGAACTTCATCAGTCCAAGTCATCAGCTCTGGAAGGACATGGATTTTCACACATGCTAATAGCTCCTAACACCTTGGTCATTGTACTCATTCATCCCAATCAGTTCAGCAGCAATCTTTTGCAAACCTGTGCATAGTAGCCTAGTCTTTGGAATTAGTTAATGTATTTTAGAAGTCTTAATATGAATAACTTATTAGTCTATTAGAATCTATTCATACAACTATTGTAATTTCCTTTCAAGATCCAATATCAAATCAAACTTCAACTCAAACTTAATTTTTATTTTCACACTTTAGAGTTAAATGAAAGATAAAACGAACGAAAGGTAATAAAGTAACATAAAGATGTCAAAATAACAATAACGTTGGCTTTTAGACCAAGCTACTGTAAAAAGGCAGACTGTCAATTAGTACTTAAACACAGTTTCACTGCACAATGGAAAGTTCCATATAAAAAAACAAATACACCAAAATATAAAGAAGCTATGAATAATCAGGCATTTTTTACTGCTAAAATGCAAGAAATAAACAGTTGCTTTACTCTCCAATTTCCAGCGCTAGGCCCGTTGATTTCTTATACTTTCACCTCCAAGTAGCATAATGGCCTGCCTAAAAAAAGTAGTACTGTCTCTGTAGTCCTTGCAAACTACACTTTATACCAACAATATGTACAGCACTTCATAATCTTCTGAACTGGAATAAACTGTGCCCCTGATACAGATTCCAATGTCTTGCCCCAAACCTTAACAGGGAGCTTGAAGTGATATAGATTTGGGTGTTTCTGGAACAAATTTACATGAGCCATGACATGAGAAATGTGTGTGTGCTGGACCAACAACCATATCACGAGAACAACGCTGTTACTATGCCTGGAGTAAGCTCTGCATCTGGTTGAATGCGTGGTAAGCCCGTCCGTCTGTCAGTGGCAAACCACTTTGCAAGTACACATGATGAACGAAAACTTCTCATCTGTGATTATAACCTCTCCAAGCATGTCTGTTATTGTGTTGTTCTGTCAGCTGAACAATGGAGATCTCCTTGTTTTGGATACATTAATTTGAAGACACTACACAGATCCTTCCGATCTTCGCTTGCTATAACAAACCGATGTTTAAGGGGCAGACAAATAATGGTCAGATCCCTATTCTCACTCTGATCAATTGCATGTAACTACTTGGATCAGGACCTACGTGTATGTCATCTCTCATGACCAATGTTCCCTCCTAATTATTTTCGGCACAGAGCAAATTTCAGGTCTGCTGAGTCCAAGCTTGAAAGTTGTGAAAATTCTGTGCAACTTCCAGCACGTTTACTGTAAACACTGAGGCTGTACCCGCTTTAAGTTACAGTTAACAGTGGCCAAGTAGGCTCCTGTGGCTATTTGATCATAATGTAGGCCTACCAGAGGGGCCTACCATCAAAAACAATGGAGAAAATGCATCCCATAACATTTTAACATAGAAATAGCTGTTCTAAATATGTGATGTTCAATGTAGGACTCCAATCCATGAGACTTTTGAAAAAAACATGCAGGGCTTGACATTAAACTTCTTAGGGATAGCCCCCTTTTTTCAATTTTTGCCTAAATGACATACCCAAATCTAACTGCCTGTAGCTCAGGCCCTGAAGAAAGAATATGCATATTCTTAGTACCATTTGAAAGGAAACACTTTGAAGTTTGTGGAAATGTGAATTGAATGTAGGAGAATATAACACAATAGATCTGGTAGAAGTAAATCCAAAGAAAAAAAACCTTTTTATTTTTTTATTTTTTATTTTTTTACCACCATCTTTGAATTGCAAGAGAAAGGTCACAGTTATAGCCATCACTCTGGTTGTAATTCCGATAGTGTCCACAATATGGCAGCAGTTTGTGCAAAGTTTCAGACGGATAACTTGAAGTATGACTGAACCTCAATACTTTTCCCAGGTACATTTGGGCAAATTGTGAATGAGATATTCGCATTCATATAAATTTTTCTGCAAGAATATCGTCAAATCTGTATATTTGGACTTGATTTAGTAATTCAAGTGATGGCTGTCCGCGTCATCGGCGTGCCATGAAGGCGTCGCTCTCTGACCAAATATGGTGTCCTATAGGATATACTACACCCCTAATGAAATAGTGAAGTCTTGTTACCTTGTAGGATCTCTGAGGAATAGCTACGAACGTGATTTGACTCGTTGAAACAACGTTTAGGGTGAGATTTTCAGATTCCTTTCTTTGCAAATTGTACGAGTGGAAATACAAAATCGATCGTGCATGCTATTTTGACCTTTTTAGGATATGAAAAAGGATTTTATCTAACAAAACGACACTTCATGTTATCTCTGGGACCCTTTCGATAATAAATCAGAGCAAGATTTCAGAATGTAAGTACACATTTCACCTTCAGAGGTGAATTTATCAAACCTATAGCAGTGAAAAAAAGTGTTTTGTTAGGAGCTCTCCTCAAACAATAGCATGGCATTTTTTCGCTGTAATAGCTACTGTAAATTGAACAGTGTAGTTATATTAACAAGAATTTAAGCTTTCAGCCGATATAAGACACTTATATGTACCGACATTTGTTGTTTCTCATTAACCTCTGACCCTCATTCTGTCAGAGGTTTATGTAAAAAGCCAATCTTTATATCTTGACATAACTCGCTGCATGATTTACAACTGTCCCGTTCACGGGCCGCTGATCCTTATTCCCATCAGTCACAATAGTGACTGTAAAACACGTTTCCAGTTATAAGGCTCTAAATATTTTACTGAATGATATATCAATGCATTTCCAGCTAATATTGAAATAATAAAGGGTCTCAATGAAATATATGCAGTGTCACATGTTAATTGTAAATTGTCACATGACCAGAGCTGTTTACTTCCTGGTTTCACCATGAGAAGACGATGGCTGCATCAAAGCTCCCAAGCGAAAGGTTAGTAAAGTATGTTAACATAAAGATATGACAAAGATTTTTGGTACACATCATCTTTAAGGTGTCTAGTATTGATATATGCATTTGCAATTACTCAACTCTATTCGGTGTGGTCATAGAATGAGTAAACACGTTGAGGGCAACAATAGTGACCGGCGGGATAACACAGTGCATCTAGGTATACACATAGTTATACGCATACATAGTTCTTGTTCTACCTAACTTTCTACTCTGTTCTTTCTTTTAGTTTCACTTTGAGTCAAGTTCTGGATATGTTGGATCTAGGTGACTGCTCAGACAAGGCGTGCAACATTGCAGTTATCCCTCAGAGATTGTGATAGCGATGGGTCAGATATGGACTATGAGGGGGAGACAGGCCATTTGCCAGCCAGGCTGTTGAATGTATATGCTGAACCTATGCAAACTGATCATGACAGGAACAACGCTATCAGTGATGATGACCTACCCCTCCCCACCCCACTCTCCTCCCTGAGACTGGGGTGGGTCATGGACCCAGTGTCGTTCTCGGTCTTGCAGAGCAACCTCAGGTGCCTCAAGGTTGCAAGTTCCTTCATGACAACCTCTTCACTTCGCTTGCAATCCTTGATGAAATTACAAAAAGAGGATATGGGAGCTCTGGAACGATGAGGCAAAATCATCTGTTTGATGTCCCATTCAAGCCACAGACGGACTTCATGAAGATACCCCGAGGAACCTCTGAGGTTCTGACCCAAGAAGACAAGTTGCTGGTTGGTTGGAAAGACAATAACATTGTCACAGTGGCAACAAACATGGAGGAGACCTCTGTCAAGAGATGGAACAAGGAGTGACGTGTCTTTGATAAAGTTCCACAACCAAAATGCATCAACCGATACAATGAGCACATGGGTGGTGTTGAACTTCACAACCTACAGGTTTCAAGATATCATATCTCCATCAGGTCTAAGAAGTGGTGGTGGACCATTGTATGGTCTCTCAACAGTCCACTTGTAAACAGCCATTTATTTTACAGAGATATTATGGGAGGGACCATTAACCTGCTCACCTTCTCACGGATAGTGGCACAGTCTCTTATGCAAAAGTTTGGCACGAAACCACTGAGCCACGGAAGGAGATCTCTACTGGCTGCTACTATTGAAGATCAGGCAAGATATGGCACACGGGTGTCTGTAGGCTGACCCCGGTCGCCAGTTGAACAGTGTTTCCGCTGACACATTGGTGCGGCTGGTTTCCGGGTTAAGCCGGCGGGTGTTAAGGAGCGAAGTTAGGGGGGTCATGACTCAACTTTTGCCTCTCCCGAGCCAGTTGGAAATTGGAGAGAAAAAGGACGGTAAAAAATAAAATGTGCTAATTATATTTCCACCAACCATTTTGGTGTTTTCCCCATATTTATTTTTTAGGTGATTCATGAAAATAACTTTGAATATTTGCATAAAGGTTTTGTTTTCCTTGATCATTCATTTTAAGAGTTTGTCTTGAAAGTCAATTGGTCAGTGTTACCTGAACTTAAGCCTTGTGTTGTCTTAAGGGTCAAAAATGACCCGCCACTATGTTTAACAGCAGAGAAAACCCCAAAATGATATTTTTTCAACTTGAATTTTGATTACTTTTCCTAGAGTGACCCCAAAATTAGAAAAAGTGAAACATCGCCTTTGTTCATATTTCCTTGAAAGCTGTACACCACCAGGGTACAAAGATTGTCTTAGTCATTTTTCACCCGGCAGTTATATAATCATTTAGTCACCACAAAAACCACAAAGACACACACACAATGAGAAATTGAGATTGTGTGCTACTGATTGAACTCAGCCAGCAGCCTTTTCATCAAAGTTTGCTTTCACCCCCACCACCACTCTAGTTTCTTACCTCCCAAAGAGGAACAAGAATGTGGTCCTCCTGAGCACTCTGCACAAAATGGCTGAGATCAGTGATCGTGAGGAAAAGCAAGCATTTCACGCTAAAGTCTACACCCGTTATATTCAGCGCAACTGTTGTAGACTTTACTTGACTAAACTTACACTGCCGTTCAAAGGTTTGGGGTCACTTAGAAATGTCCTTGTTTTTGAAAGAAAAGCACATTTCTTGTCCATTAAAATAATATCAAATTTATCATAAATACAGTGTAGACATTGTTAATGTGTAAATGACTATTGTAGCTGGAAACGGCTGATTTTTTTTATGGAATATCTACATAGGCGTACAGAGGCCCATTATCAGCAACCATCACTCCTGTGTTCCAATGGCACGTTGTGTTAGCTAATCCAATTTTATCATTTTAAAATGCTAATTAATCATTAGAAAACCCTTTTGCAATTATGTTATCACAGCTGAAAACTGTTCTTCTGATTAAAGAAGCAATAAAACTGTCCTTCTTTAGACTAGTTGAGTATCTGGAGCATCAGCATTTGTGGGTTCGACTACGGGCTCAAAATGGCCAGAAACAAAGACCTTTCTTCAAAAACAGTCTATTCTTGTTCTGAGAAATGAAGGCTATGTGAGAAATTGCTAAGAAACCGAAGATCTCGTACAACGCTGTGTAGCACTCTCTTCACAGAACAGTGCAAACTGGCTCTAACCAGAATATAAAGAGGAGTGGGAAGCCCCGGTGCACAACTGAGCAAGAGGACAAGTACATTGGCGTGTCTAGCTTGAGAAACAGACGCCTCACAAGTCCGCAACTGGCAGCTTCATTAAATAGTACCCGCAAAACACCAGTCTCAACGTCAACAGTGAAGAGGCATGCTGGCCTTCTAGGCAGAGTTCCTCTTTCCAGTGTCTGTGGTCTTTTGCCTATCTTAATCTTTTATTTTTATTGGCCAGTCTGAGATATGGCTTTTTCTGTACAACTCTGCCTAGAAGGCCAGCATCCCGGAATCGCCTCTTCACTGTTAACTTTGAGACTGGTGTTTTGAGGACATTTCTAAGTGACCCCAAACTTTTGAACGGTAGAGTATATCTGATCAAAATCAGGTTGTCCTCAAAGGCCAGTGGTTGAGTCTCTAACCCTGTTTATACCTGGTGCTAATATGCATCCTGTGTCCACGTTCTGATTGTGCCCACATTTTCAAAAGTCAAAGTCAAAGTCTAAGTGCAGACAAGTGCAGATGATTCAAAAAGGCATTGTAACCTGATTTTGATCAGATATAAGTTAATTCATAATAAACAGGGTTAGAGACTCTGGCCCTTGAGGACAACCACACCTCCACTACATCTGTATTCAGGGGAAGTAATAGAGCTGTGGGGAATCTCCCCATCCACACACAGTGGATCAGATCTGTCCACAGCCCCTGCTGCTCTATGGAAGGCCTTCTGTTGTCCCAGAGTGGGCGTTTTCATAGTGACCTGGTCATAGTCATGATGTGATTGCATCACGTCTAGCCATCTACCTTGGGACATGGTACCATTAGGGGGAGAGACATGGATGCAGAGTAAAGAAAGGAATTGAGAGAGCGAGAGAGAAAGAGGGAGAGAGGGATTAGCTCAGTGTCAAGGTGTGGTGTTTTACCCTTTATATTAAGCTTCGTGTGCACACACACACACACTGTTACGTATTTACAAACACAGTGCTGTTTGTGCCAGACACTGAGCACAATGACAAACAACATTGATTTTCCTCTCCCCCAAGATGAGGTTAAGAAATCACTTCACTTCAATAGGAACGTAAAAATTACGACTCAATTTAGGCTCAGAGATACTGTGAACGTAAGTACATCCAGGAGACAAGGGGACACTTAACAATGCCTCTGAACTGTCATACAACAGTCTCGTTATACCACATACTGTCCTCTGACAGCAGAGTTCACAGGTGACGTGGATTCAATCTTGGTTCTTGGATCCGAGTCATGTAGTTGGAGCGAGATGGTATGAATGTGTATATTCTGTGCGTGCATGCATGTTCTCTATGTGTGTGCATGTTTTGACCTGGGCATCTGTGTAGGCCAATATGAATCTGTATTAGTGTACACTGTAGGGTGCATCAAAAAACACAATTCTTGAATTTTGATATGGCTGGGTGCTAAAAGTGTTCCAATATATGTAGAAACAACACATGCAACATATTTTTCCAGTACATGATGATTTAGGGGTGCCACCGCACATCTGTTTTTGTTGGATAAAGTGGTTAACAGTGCTCAATGGTCGCCATGGAGATCTGAGGTAAACAATACTACAGCTCAAGAAAACTGAGGTGATCTTTCTGTTTGAGGTGATCTTTCTGTGTTGGGTATGTATTATTGCCGCAGCAGCCAGACAGTCCCGCTGTGAAAAGGAGCTGGAGGAGGTGACGGCAATGTCCAGCTTGGAGTCGGAGAGTGATGAGGAGTCAGAGGAGGATACTAACACAGTCTATCCACCATCTGAGGGCGAACCATCCCACAAGCATAAGAAGACTGGAACAAACGTCTTCATTCCACATGACATCCTTAGCCGACGAAGTGTCGTGTCACTGGCTACAAGGTTGAAGATGTCACCAATGCAACAGGCTGCCTTCACTCGTGGCCTTGTTGCAGAGTCAGGTGGTGAATGTACACATCTCTCTGCATCTTACGCAACAGCTGACCGAGCAAGACGCCAAGTGCTGGAGACAATCGGTGAGGAACAGCACAATCAGTGGACACCACCTCCATTGTGCACCCTACACTGGGACAGCAAGTTAACACCGATGCTCAGCAATTTGCGCCAGTTGGAGGAGCGTCTGACAGTGGTGGTTGGAGATGCAGAGCGGCTGAAACTGCTTGGTGTCCCGGCGTATAAGAAGCAGACCAATGAGGCATGTGGAGTGATCATTGCCCGGTTGACATGCAAGTTGCTGCAGGACTGGTGCTGCGCTGACCAGGTTGTCGACATGGCATTTGACACCACTGTGTCAAACACCGGCCATCTCACAGCAGCCTGCATTGCCATACAGCTCTCACTGGGCCGACCACTGCTTTGGTCTGGGTGCCCGCACCACATTGGTGAGGTCCTCCTGAACCAGGTTTTCACAGACCTGAAGGTGGAGTCATCACGCTCGCCAGAGGTTACCTTGTTCACACGTCTGAGAGAGAAATGGAACATGTTACCACAAGAATCCAGCAGCCAATGGTCCCGCTACATTCCTGGCAACACCGAGCAACCACTCCTGGGCAATTTACATGCTGAACTTGTCAGGTGCGCAAAAGAAGTCACTGACCACAAGCGAGGTGACTACCATGAGTTTGTGCAGCTGTGTCTTGTGTTTCTGGATGCAGATGGTGAAGAGCAGACCGCAGTGAGCTTCCAACGACCGGGAGCGCTCCACAAGGCACGATGGATGGCCAAGCTGCTCTATACTCTCAAGCTGGCTTTGATGGAGCAGCACATCGCGTTGCTTCCCAGGGCACAATCACCACACGGCAGCAGGTGCGAAGATTCGGGCATTTGCCATTTTCATTACACACATCTATGCAAAGTGGTGGTTGACCTGCGAGAAAGCTGTAGATGCTGCCTGGAATGACCTGACACTCTACCACCACCTGCAGGTATACAAGGCTGTAGATGAGGGCATTGCAGCATCAGCGATCAAGGCGCTGGAGAGGCATCGCTGGTACCTGACAGGTGAGATGCTACCCCTGGCTCTCTTCAGCAGCAAGGTGCCCAATGATGACAAGCGTGCACTTGCCAGAGCGATCTTGGAGCACAAGCCCGCTGATCTCCCCATGCACATCCCTGAGCAGCGCTTTGGTACTGGCTTTGGCGAGCCAAAGTTCCCCACCCTCTTGCCAACCACCAGCTTGGCTGACCTCGCCAATAAGGATTGCTGGTTTGGGATGCACCAGCTGCACATTGATCCAGAATTTATGTCTCTCGATGTGAAGGAATGGGCGATCAATGCTGCGTTCAAAAAAAAGTGAGGTCAATGTACGTGCAATGAACGTGGTCAATGACTGTGCCGAGCGTGGCGTCAAGCTCACATCCGACTTCGTCGCAGTGGCAAGGAAGGAGCAGCACCTGCAGAATGTGCTGCAGGCAGTTGAACATGACCGCAACCAACAGCCAAACCTTCGCCGCTGCAAACGCAAGCTAATCCCTGAATAGGACGGTTACTCTTGGGTGGCGGGTGGAGAGACATATCTGGGGGGGAGACGCACTGGCTAGGTTCAGAGTTCCGGTTCAATTTCCTCTCTCTTTGTCCCTGGTGATGTTGCTCAGTGGAGCAGACTCTGGCACAGACTGAGCAATTAAGTTTGAAGTTTAGTTAGTGTCAGCTCTTACCATTAGGCCCTGTTAGTTGCCAGTGAGTTAGCCACTAGAGAGGGTTTGTTCTTTTAAGTGTGTCAGTATCGCCCCTTGTGTTTAACAATAAAGTCAATTAAACTTTATATGTGTGTCCGACATCCATCACTGCTGCACAAAATTCCGGGTAAGGCCACGTGAACATGTCCCATTGACCTCTATTCATTTTGTCTATAGGACAAATGAATGGAGAATCTTGAAAGTTGAATTCTGATAAATGCCCAAGTTGCCCAAAGGGCAAACAAACAACTTTTACTTTGATAACCCTATATAACATGTTACTGTATAAAAGTTAACTGTACTCAACATTTCCAGGTCAACCTTATGGCAATTAGACCAAAAATTTCGCCAAAGTTCATGTGTTAGGTGGCACCCCTAAATCTCAATGGAATTCCTCAAAACTTTGCAAAAGTCATTTTTATGTTAATTTGAACAAAATGCAATGCCAGCCAAATTGATATTTTGAAATTAAAATGTCCCATTCAAATTTGATGCACCCTAGTGTACAGTATGTTTGTGTAGGTACAGCGCTTTCTGTTAAAGATTTTCCTGCTCTACAAACCTCTCTCCCTTCTCTTCTGGAGAGCTGTCAAAACAAAGTGATGTCCATCCATCTCGATGTGTCTCTCAGAGGGCCTCCTGAGACTGACTCACCAATCATTGGGTGGATGGACATGCAACATAGGACAGTGATAGAGAGTGATGGAAAGAGAGAGAGCTTGATCATGGAGAGAGCTAAAACCTAAAAATTGGGTATTAAGTGGACGTCATGGATTGAAAACCAGGGAATCACACAACTGAGATGAGATATGTGAGAGAGATGTGAGAGACAGAGGAGGAAGGGAGATGAGCTTTTCATAAAGGGTCCTACTGCCATCTTCTGATCACAGAGTGATAACACCATGTAGACATATAAGACCAGTGGACCGGTTCTGTACATTTTTCTCTTGATTTCCACAAACCTCACAATGTGTTCATATTCCTTGGCCATCATAGTGAATGAGTGTTGGCATTTTTTTAAGGCAGAAAAGTTTGAACAGTGTCCATATCTAAAGATAGTTGAAAGAAGATCAGATGAGCAGAATATTACAGATAAAAAAATAAGACACATCGTCGAAAAAAGAAGTGTTACAATTGAATTACTTATTTGTATGGAGAAGAAAGAGAGGAAATGAGGAAAGTCACGTCATACAATTAAAATGCACCCTGTCACTGCTCACACAGAGCCCTCTGGTGGTGAAAGGGTAGACTGGCATGCTATACAGGCCTGACTGATCCCTGTCTCTCACATATGGATTTCCTTAGCTCAGTTAGATACTATAGTATTCAATCGCTGTGTCATTGAAAGTGTGTCTGTAAAAGTTCTAATGCTAAAGTAAACAAAAAAGCTAATAGCTGTGATTTAGCACAACTCAAATGGACAGCTCCGGAATCGGAATACCGAGGTTCAGCACCCCATGAGCATAGACAGCGATCATCTCACTGGTGAAGTGACATCACATCTCCATGGTAGAATCCCTGGTTGAAGATACATGGGAACTTTGAAGCCGTGAAGGCTGAAAAGAGAAGTATTCCCTAGGAATTGTTTGCTAGCCCACTAATGTAATGTTACCCGTAATGTTCCCCTGATGTTTGAATGTCCAGTTTTCTGTTAATTAGGGGAACATTGTATGTATTTAAGCAAAAACCTCCTGAGACCCTATTTAGCATGTTTTGAAGAATATTCCATCAAAGTCACACCAAAAATACACCGACCAGGGTTGTACACAATTCAGATCTTTTTTAATTGTCTCCCATCCAACTCATGAGTTGAAATTCAAATTGAATAGCCAAATTGAGTTTGAGTGTCAGGAAGTAGAATTTAATTCAGTGCAATTCAAAGAAATTCCACTCAGTCATAGAACATGAGAGTTTCATTGAATCTGACAAATCACACTTCCGGATACCAAAGAATATATTTTTTTTTTCAGGAGAAATATTCATATACTCATAACATTATTGCTTAGAATAGCCAATAATGGGCCTCCTGAGTGGCGCAGCAGTCTAAGACACTGCATTGCAGTGCTAAAGGCGTTACTACAGACCCGGGTTGATTTCCGGGCTGTGCCACAACCGGCTGTGGCTGGGAGTCCCATAGGACGGCGCACAATTGGCCCAGGGTTGTCCGGGTTAGGGGAGGGTTTGGCAAGAGGGGGTTTACTTGGCTCATTGCGCTATAGCGACTCCTTATGGCGGGTCGGGTGTCTGTAGGCTGACCCCGGTCGCCAGTTGAACAGTGTTTCCGCTGACACATTGGTGCGGCTGGCTTCCGGGTTAAGCTGGCGGCTGTTAACTTCTTAGGGGAAAAGCGCACGAGGTGACCGTTTTGGAGACCCTGACGTGCCCAAAGTAAAATGCCTACCATTCAGGCCCAGAAAATATGATATGCACATATTTAGTACCATCGGATAGGAAACGCTCTGAATTTTCTAAAGGTGTGTTTTGTCTGTGAGTAAAACAGAATGGATATGGCAGGCGAAACCCCGAAAAGCCTTTTTGAAATCTGACAACGCTGTGATATTGCCAAGAAACAGAGCTTTTGATGAGTATGAAACACTTGTATATTGGTGCATGTTTAATAATTCAACTTTTGGATTTTGAATTTGGCGCCTTGCATTTCACCTGGTAGTGTCGGGATTGGGGCGCTAGCGCCCCACCACTCCCTAAGAAGTTAATTAACAGCAGAGAAAACCCCGAAATGATATTTTTTCAACTTGAAAGTTTATTACTTTTCCTAGAGTGACCCCAAAATTAGAAAAAGTGAAACATCGCCTTTGTTCATATTTCCTTGAAAGCTGTACACCCCCCAGGGTGCAAAGATTGTCTTAGGGTAATTTCTCACTCGGCAGTTATATAATCATTTAGTCACCACAAAAACCACAAAGACACACACACAATGAGAAATTGAGATTGTGTGCTACTGATTGAACTCAGCCAGCAGCCTTTTCATCAAAGTTCGCCTTCACCCCCACCACCACTCTAGTTTCTTACCTCCCAAAGAGGAACAAGAATGTGGTCCTCCTGAGCACACAACACAAAATGGCTGAGATCAGTGATCGTGAGGACAGGAATCCAGCCATCATCGTGGACTACAACCACAACAAAGGAGGCATGGACAACCTGGACAAGGTGATTGGAACTTATAGCCTCAGGAGGATGACTGCCAGCTGGCACCTGGTCATCTTCCATAACATAATTGTGTGTCCTCACACAATGCCTTTGTGATATGGAACAAGATCAACTCTACCTGGATGCCTGATAAGCGGAACAAGAGGAGGGTGTTCCTGAAGCAGCTGGGAAAGGCACTTGTAACCCCACCCATTCAAAGAAGGGAGCACCCCTCTCCCTGCACAGCAGCCTCTGCAGCACTTGTGAAAGCTGTTCAGGGGGCTGAATCTTGTCCTGATCCACCTGAGGCTGCAGCTGGGGCAGGCAAGAGGAGGCGATGCCAATTCTGCCACCCAAAGGACTGTAAAACAAATACTATGTGCTGCACATGTGAGAAATACATCTGCAAAGTCTATGCACACACACTTGAATACTGTCCTACATGTGCTAATTAGAGTTGATTGATTTATGTTCTTCACGTTTTTGTTTTGTATTTTAATCTTATTTTATTCTTGTTTATTGTTGTTGTTTATACACCTTGTGGGTGGGGGCAATGGTAAAAAAATGGGAGAAGACTAGTATTTTGTAGTTGAATTCCTCATTGTACAGTACATAAGAATATATCACTACATTGCCAAAAAAGTTCAAGACTGTTATTGTTTCCCTTCAATAAAATGCATTCAAAACTACTTTCTGCACATTTCTGCTACTTTCTTAGGCTATACAGGTGCAATGTATGTTTACACCCAGTATGCAGTACCTTTAGCAATAATAATAATAATAATGATGATGAACCTCTACTTTAGTCAAGAAAACAATTATGACAGGTGTGTTGTAATAAAAATGAGGTGGTGTCCACTGATCTGCATTGTGAAGAGGGAAAACCAAGAAATTCACAAAGTTTGTGATGAATGACAGGTTATTTCTTCATTCAAAATAGACTTGGTGTTTAAAATTCAATTCATCTGCTTTATTTTAGGGTTTTAGTGAAGGCGGGGTATTTTTTACCCTTAGGACAAGGGGAGTATAGGGATCGGATCCCGTTAACTTCTTAGGGAGAGTCTGGTGTGCCCAAAGTAAAATGCCTCCCACTCAGGCACAGAAAATAGGATATGCACATAATTAGTACTATTGGATAGGAAACACGCTGAAGTTTCTAAGAGTGTTAAAATATTGTCTGTGAGTATAACAGAACTGATATAACAGGCGAAAAACCCGAGGAATTTCTGTCCTGGAAAAAGTGTTTTTGACACATTGACTCATTTTGAACCCCTCCCTATTGAAAACAGCTATATATGGGAGTAAGATTGCAGTACCTATTGCTTCCACTGGACGTAAACAGTCTCTAGACAGTGTTTATTGATGCTAGGCTTCCGTTCTGCGCTCTGCGCTCGTGGGTCAGAGCGACCCAGGCAGCCACTGTGTTTGTTTCCAGGGCTCCCGTTCTGCGCTCTGCGCTCTGCGCTCGCGGGTCAGAGAGACCCAGGCAGCCACTACACACGTCCAGACATGCCCCGCTGTTTATTGCACAAACACATTTCACTGATATTGCCCAACTGCGCCCCCATGTGGACGGTGGCGGGAGGCCCTGCCTGAAAACGCACTTTCGGGACATGACACAGACAGGCCAGTGTGTGATTTCCAGCAGTCTGTCCCCTGACATGCCCCGCTGTTTATTGCACAAACACATTTCACTGATATTGCCCAACTGCGCCCCCGTGTGGACGGTGGCGGGAGGCCCTGCCTGAAAACGCACTTTCGGGACATCACAGCGCTCGTGGGGTCAGAGCATCCCAGGCCCTGTGTTTCCAGGGCTCCCGCTCTGTGCTCTGCGCTCGTGGGTCAGAGCGACCCAGGCGCCAGCCACTGTCGAGGTGTATGCTATTGAGTGTAGAGAGTCTGCGAGCAAGTGTCTGTGCTCTGTACTTGTGGGTCAGAGCGACCCAGGTGCCAACCGCTGTCGAGGTGTATTCTATTGAGTGTAGAGAGTCTGCGAGCAAGTGTCTGTGCTCGGCGCTCTGCGCTCGTGGGTACAGAACGACCCAGGCCCTGTGTTTCCAGGGCTCCCGCTCTGTGCTCTGCACTGTGGCTCGGCCGGGTCGACTGCTACACGCGGGGGCTACACACAGGCGCTCACGCGAGCCTCGTGCATTGTCAGGTGTCGGTGGTCTCCCGCGCGTAAGCCGGCCGTGCCGGCCGTAGAGAGGATACTAATATTGTCAGCGGCGGAGCACAAAGCGACCGGCGCCCCACCCGTGCCAAGTGCTCTCTTCCCCGCTGCTCAGCGGTGGACCCGATCGGCGGACCCGAGCGACCATGGCCTCCCGTTTCACGGCCGCGCAGGTTCTAGAACAGATCCTGTCCAGCGTGGACCAAGAAGACTACTCTGAGTCCAAGGAGGAGGAAGAGGTTTCAGAAGACGACGACGGGGAGGAATACAACCCCGAGCGCCGCGAGGTCGACGGGGCTTTTTCTCCCTCTTCTGAGGAAGACGCCGAGGAAGCCCCCGAGGACGAGCGCGAGGACCGAGACGAGGACGAGCGCGAGGACCGAGGCGAGGACCAAGACATCTCCTCGGCTGCTCCGGACCGCCAAAGGGAGACGTTGCTGTCGAAAAAATCGAATGGTCCCCCGTGTGATCCGGCGCGCCGGGCCGGACGAGACTCCGGGGCTAACGGCCTACGCCGCGGCCCACGCCCTCGACATCGCGTCCACCTTCCAGCTGTTTGTGACACCGGCGATAGAAAGGATCATTCTGGAAATGACAAACCTGCACGGGGCCAGAAAATACGGCGACGGCTGGCGAGCCATGGACGCCACGGACCTGCGCGCCTACGTAGGGCTGCTGAATCTGGCAAGGCGAGGCCGCGGCCAGCCTGTGGGACGGCGAGAGCGGCAGGACTGTGTTCCGAGCCACCATGCCGCTCAAGGTCTTTCACATGTACTCGAGGATGCTGCAATTCGACGATCGCCAATCGAGGCCCGCCAGACTCGCCGCGGACAAACTCGCCGCCATACGAGAGACGTCTGGGACCTTTGGGCTGAGCGGCTGCCGGCCCTCTACAACCCGGGGCCTGACGTGACGGTGGACGAGCAACTGGTCCCGTTCAGAGGTACGGAGTGCGTGTGTGCTTGTGTGTGCGTGTGTGTGCGTGTGTGTGTGTGCGTGCGTACATGTCTATAGAGAGGTAGTAGCTGTGGCAGCTATAGCGGCCGACTAGCAGCAGCAGCAGCAGTAGCAGCCTGTGTAACATAAAACAAAAGCCCCTTGGCCCCAATGAGACAGTGACGACGAGGCTAATCTCTTCTCCCCTTTCCAACAGGCCGCTGTCCTTTCCGTCAGTACATTCCCAGCAAGCCGGCGAAATACGGCATCAAGTCCTGGGTGGCCTGCGACGTCAAGTCCAGCTACGCTTGGAAGATGCAAGTGTACACCGGCAAGGCGGCCAACGGGGGCCCCGAGAAGAACCAGGGGATGCGAGTTGTCCTCGATCTGACAACGGGACTGAGCGGTCGCAACGTCACCTGTGACAACTTCTTCACCTCTTACGAACTGGGCCAGCGGCTCCTCGAAAGGAACCTCACCGTGGTGGGCACGGTGAGAAAGAACAAGGCCGAGCTTTCGCCCGCGCGCTGCTCGAGTCCAAGGGCAGACAGGTCCTGTCCTCCAGGTTTGCCTTCAAGCCCACCGCCACTCTAGTGTCCTACCTGGCGAAGAAAAACAAGAACGTGCTACTTCTGAGCACGCTGCACATAGAGGCCGAAGCCAGCGATCGCCGCCAAAGGAAACCGGCCGTCATCCTAGACTACAACTGCAACAAGGGGAGGCGTGGACAACCTAGGCAAGGTGGTTGGCACGTACAGCTGCAGGCGGATGACTGCCCGCTGGCCCCTGGTCGTCTTCCACAACATCCTCGACGTGTCCTCCTACAACGCCTTTGTCATATGGAGAGAGACCAAGCCTGACTGGATGCCTCGGAAGCGCAACAAGCGCAGGGTGTTCCTCGAGCAGCTGGGAAAGGCGCTTGTCGAGCCGCTGATCCAAAGACGGCGGCATCTGCCCCGCACCGAAGCCGCGTCGGCGCTTGTCAAAGTCCTACGGAGTGCTACGGCCCCAGCCCCCGGGGCAAGTAAGAGGAAGAGGTGTCAGCTCTGCCCGCCCGAGAAGGACTCCACGACACACACGGTGTGCTGCAGATGTAAGAAATACATCTGCAAAGGCGGTTCACACGCATACTGTCGCACTTGCTCACATTGGGACTTTAGGCAGGACGGGACAGGGTGACCCGGAGGACGCGGGCTCTACACACCATACGAGGACAACGGGAGGGTTAAGGCAGAGCATTGCTTTATTAAAGGCAGACTTCTCCCCATCTTAGCTACTACTGCATCAATATGTTTTGACCATGACAGTTTACAATCTAGTGTTACTCCAAGCAGTTTAGTCATCTCAACGTGCTCAATTTCCACATTATTTATTAAGATTTAGTTGAGGTTCAGGGTTTAGTGAGTGTTTTGTTCCAAATACAATGCTTTTAGTTTTAGAAATATTTAGGGCTAACTTATTCCTTGCCACCCACTCTGAAACTAACTGCAGCTCTTTGTTGAGTGTTGCAGTCATTTCAGTCGCTGTAGTAGCTGACGTGTATAGTGTTGAGTCATCCGCATACATAGAAACTCATGTCATGTCGCATGTCGTTAGTAAAGATTGAAAAAAGCAAGGGGCCTAAACAGCTACCCTAGGAAATTCCTGATTCTAACTGGATTAAATTTGATAGGCTTCCATTAAAACCTCTTAGGGATAAACGGCGCGCTAGCGGGCCGCTCCCGACACTACCCGGTGAAATGTAAGGCGCCAAATTCAAAATCCAAAAGTTGAATTATTAAACATTCATCAATATACAAGTGTTGCATAGTCATCAAAAGCTCTGATTCTTGGCAATATCACAGCATTGTAAGATTTCAAAAAGGCTTTACGGTGAAAGCACCTCATTTGATTGTTCGAGGATAGCACTTCTCCTATTTTCCACATAGCATAAATTCATATCCAGCGCGGGTCACACAAAACCCATATAAGAGCTAAAATAAATCACTTACCTTTCAAAGAACTTCTGCTGAGGGCTTCCGAAGTGTCCAACGAAGACATCCAATGGTTCTTTTAGAAAAAGTCATTTATTATATCCATAAATCTCCATTTGGTTGGCTCGTTATGATCAGAAAATCCACCGTCGAGTCGCCCATTGAACCTTGAAGAGAACACGTTCAAATTATACCTATACACTTTCTCCAAACAAATCAAACATCATTGATAATGTATCCTTAGGTATCTTTTGATGTATATTTACTGTAATATTTCAACCGGATGATAACGTGAACAATAGGAAAGGAAAATAAAAGTGGGGCGCGCTCACAATCTCGCGCCCGTGAAACGTTGTTGACAAATGTGGTCCCTTCACTACTTCCTCTTCCTATCTGTTCTGCTAAGTGATAGAGCCTCCAGACACTGTATAAAGACTGTTGACATCTAGTGGAAGGTACTGCAGTCTCAGTCCTAGTTAACATAGAAATCAATACGCAGCCTGGACAAAAAGATCATGTACAAAACAATTGCAAATCCGGATGGATTCAGTTCTGTTATACTCACATACATTATTTTAACACTTTTAGAAACGTCAGAGTGTTTCCTATCCAATAGTACTAATTATGTGCATATCCTATTTTCTGGGCCTGAGTGGCAGACATTTTACTTTGGGCACGCCAGACTCTCCAAAACCGCCACCTCTGCTGCCGCTCCCTAAGAAGTTAACGGTTTTAGAAACGTCAGAGTGTTTCCTATCTAATAGTACTAATTCTGTGCATATCCTAGTTTCTGGGCCTGAGTGGCAGGTATTTTACTTTGGGCACGCCAGACTCTCCAAAACCAACACCTCGGCTGCCGCTCCCTAAATAGTTAAAGAATACCCTCTGTGTTCTGTTAGACAAGTATCTCTTTATCCACATTTTAGCAGGGGGTGTAAAGCCCTAACACATATGTTTTTCCAGCAGTAGCATATGATCAATAATGTCAAAAGCTGCACTGAAGTCTATTCAAAAGTGGGTTCTGAAACCTGACACTTCAATTCAGCTTAGCTGGGAGAGTGGGAGCAGAGAAATGTGGCTTTCTTGCACTATTAAACATGGGAACCTACAATGGTCACAGCACTTTGACCAAAATGTTAGTCGGACCTGGTCCAGAACCGCTCAAATAGTGGACTTTAAGGGAATGTGTTTTTGGAAACAGTTCTTGCACATCACTGGAACATTCCTATGAAAATGCTAATGACCTAATGAGACTCTTAAGGGAACGTTCTCTAAAGTTGTGGGAACGTTTGATGTTAGCTGGGCTCTCCCCTTTCTCCGTTTCCTCATGGGACTTTGATTATCTGGCCTGTTGTGTGTCTCTGACTATGGAAGGTAATTTATGTAGCCAATCTAGCGTTCATTTGTCAACCATCACTCTTCATTTTGACGCCTGCAGGACAACCACACTCAGGTCTCTGGGGCCTTGACATATGTTGTTTTGTTATTTTGATTGCAATTAGCGGATGTGTCGGCATAATAACAAATGATGGAACGGGGCCATGGCAATTCGGCCATCTAACCGAGAGACTGGAGGGTGACAGAAAGAGGAGAGGGAGAAAGACAGACAGAGAGAGAGTCAGAGATAGATAAACAGAGAGAGAAACAGGCAGAGACACAGAGAGTGAAGGGGAAAAGAGAGCAAAACATCTAGACAAAGGAGGACCAAAACTCTACCTGCTTCCACAACATATTCCTTCACACTCACAAACTGCCATGTTATCTCTCTCACAATACCTGGTCCATAACAACACACCACCTACTCACTCACACATACTCTCAGCTCCACAGCATGTCCCTTACAGGAGACGTTTGCCCTCTCTCCAGGTGTGTCCTCTTCCAATCATCTCTCCTGGCTCACCTGACCAGCTGCTGCAGGCAGGCTTGAAAATGAGTCCAGTGGGGACCACCCCCACCTTCTTAGACACACACACACGTACACACACAATCTCCTTATTACTCGCCCCAGATTGCCCATCGTCGGCCCAGATGCCTGTATCCTCCCTCTGCCCCCTAAACACAGAATTATTGCGATTAGAGTGTGATTGACAGCACTGGTTATTAATTCTAATCTTGGGCACATATGTGGGGTGGTGGGCAGAGGGCAGGCTGCTGTGTGTGCCAAGTGGATGCCACTCGGAGGCTAATTCACTTTGACATGCTATCAGAGCACGGTCACATCCACTCTCCTGAAGTTGGCACTGCCTATAGGAAACACTAACTTTCTCCTAGAGTAGAGGAAAGAATCATTGTCTCAAATGGGCCTCAAATGTACAAATCACTTAGCACCCCTATTTCAGACACACACAGACTACTCTATCTCTAAATCAGGGTCACACAGAGTGTTTTTAGGTAGTCAAACAAATATACTTTGAAAGAAAAGTATACACCTCACACATAGTTGTGGGCCCACCCATAACTGCGGCCATACTCTTGACCTGGTTATTACCAAGGTGCGGTCTATTGACATATCCTCTATTGCGGATGTTGCTTTACCTGATCACCAATGTGTATTTTTTACTACCTTGATGCCCATAGCACAGGATAATACTGAATGCATTATTAAGAAACGCTATCTTACCCCTGAAGTTGTTAGAGATTTTATTGAGTGTATGAACAATACTTCATCACATACTCTGCCTTCCTCTTATGAGGATTTAGTTAATAACTTTAATAGCAAATGAAGGGCAACCATTTATGCCAGTGAGGTTGAAAAAGGCCCCATCCAAACAGAGTGAGTGATGAGTGGCTTAGAATCTTGTTAATTTACAGCGTTGTCAGATTTCAAAAAGGCTTTACGGCGAAAGCAGAACATTTGATTGTCTGAGGACAGCGCCCCACACACATATTCAATTAGCATAATAACATAACCAGCAGAGGTGTCACAAAACTCAAAAATAGCGATAAAATAAATTGCTTTCCTTTGAAGATCATCTGATGGCAATCCCAAGGGTCCCAGATACACAATAATAGGTCCTTTTGTTCGATAAAGTCCCTCTTTATATCAATAAAGCTCAGTTTGGTTGGCACGTTTTGTTCAGTAATCCACCTGCTCAAAGGCGTTCATCCATGCAGACAAACAATATCCCAAAAGTACCGGTAAAGTTTGTTGAAACAAGTCAAACATAATTTCTAACTTATATACCCTAATATGAATATAAACAATAATATTTCAGACGGAATATAGCCTGTTGAATAGAAAAGAAAAAGAGCTCACTGTTACGCGCGTAATCCATAACAGTACACT
Source organism: Brachymystax lenok tsinlingensis (assembly GCA_030435695.1). Lineage (NCBI taxonomy): Eukaryota > Metazoa > Chordata > Actinopteri > Salmoniformes > Salmonidae > Brachymystax > Brachymystax lenok. Next base: position 43,793,138 of record CM059780.1, read on the forward strand.
TCACGTGACCTCAGGAAGAAAATCTCTTACTCCTTGGTTATTCAAGATAAAAGCCTGAAACCTTTTCTAAATATTGTTGACATCTAGTGGAAGCCATAGGAACTGCAATCTGGGAGCTAAAATACCCTGCTTTGAATAGATGGCCAATTGAAAACAGTGTGACATGACAGATTCAGATTTTACGGATGGATTTTCCTCGGGTTTTTGCCTGCCAAATCAGTTCTGTTGTACTCACAGACATTATTTTAACAGTTTTAGAAACTTCAGAGTGTTTTCTATCCAATAATACTAATTATGTCCATATCCTAGCTTAAGTAACAGGCATTTTACTCCTAACACTGCCCCCTAGCCCAAACAGTTTAAAAACTTGGATGGCTCACAACTTCCTCCAGCTAAAGATCAAGGTATTTATTGTTGGAGCCAAAGCACAGAGAGAGAATCTGGACACACATTTTAATTCACGGGCAATTAAGATAAAACACCAGGTAAAAATCCTAGCCGCAGAAAGTATGGGTCCTAGAACCCCCTGAAAAATCTTAATAAAAAAAAAAAAAAATTATATATATATATATATATATATATATAAACTCAGCAACAAAAGAAACGTCCCTTTTTCAGGACACTGTCTCAAAGATAATTCGTAAAAATCCAAATAACTTCACAGATATTCATTGTAAAGGGTTTAAACACTGTTTCCCATGCTTATTCAATGAACCATAAACAATTAATGAACATGCACCTGTGGAACGGTCATTAAGACTCTAACAGCTCACAAACGGTAGGCAACTAAGGTCACAGTTATGAAAACTCAGGACACTAAAGAGGCCTTTCTACTGACACCAACGCTCATCTGGGTGAACTTGCCTTAGACGTGCTGCAAGGAGGCATGAGGACTGCAGATGTGGCCAGGGCAAGACAGCGCTACAGGGAGACAGGACGGACAGCTGCAGCTGAACATCACACCTGCGGGACAGGTACAGGATGGCAACAACAACACCAGAGTTACACCAGGAATTCACAATCCCTCCATCGGTGCTCAGACTGTCTGCAATAGGCTGAGAGAGGTTAGACTGAGGGCTTGTAGGCCTGTTGTAAGGTAGGTCCTCACCAGACATCACCGGCAACAACGTTGCCTATGGGCTCAAACCCACCGTCGCTGGACCAGACAGGACTGGCAAAAAGTGCTCTGAGTCGCGGTTTTGTCTCACCAGGGGTGATGGTCGGATTCGCGTTTATCATCGAAAGGATGAGCGTTACACCGAGGCCTGTACTCTGGAGCGGGATCGATTTGGAGGTTGACGGTCCGTCATGGTCTGGGGCGGTGTGACTCCCCGCCTTTGTTCAGGGACACATTATTCTGTGGAACTTGTTCAGTTTATGTCTCAGTTGTCTTGTTATGTTCATACAAATATTTACAAGTTTGCTGAAAATAAACGCAGTTGACAGTGAGAGGACGTTTCTTTTTTTGCTGAGTTTATATTGTTTTAACAAAAGTTGTGCACTGGGCCTTTAATAGTCAACCAATCAATTATTTATAAAGCCCTTCTTACATCAGCTGATGTCACAAAGTGCTGTACAGATACCCAGCCTAAAACCCCAAACAGCAAGCAATACAGAAGCACTGTGGCTAGGAAAACTCCCTAGGAAGGCCAGAACGGCCTGTCCTGTATTAGCGGACCGATGTAGCGAGCAAAGAAATGTACATAGAACCTCCACCCTAAAATGATTTCCCGTGGCTATGAAACTTAGCTGTTATTTTTGATTATGAACTCAATTTCGAATCACACACTAGGAATGTGACCAAAATAGCTTTTTACCAACTGAGGAACATTGCCAAGGTGCTCTCCTTTTTGGTCTACCCCAGAAAGCCAATGGTCAGCTGCAAAACATACAGAATGCTGCAGCACTTACTTTTAAAACTAGTTAAAGAGCGGCAGCAGTGTTCAGAGTTTTGGAGAGTCTGGCGTGCCCAAAGCTAAATGCCTGGTACTCAGGCCCAGAAACTAGGATATGCACATAATTAGTAGTATTGGATATTAACTTCTTAGGGAGCGGCTCCCGAGGTGACGGTTTTGGAGAGTCTGGCGTGCCCAAAGTAAAATGCCTCCCACTCAGGCCCAGAACATAGGATATGCACATAATTAGTACTATTGGATAGGAAACACTCTGAAGTTTCTAAATGTGTTAACATAATGTCTGTGAGTATAACAGAACGGATATAGCAGGCGAAAACCCGAGGAATTTCTGTCCTGGAAAAAGTGTTTTTGACACATTGCCTCATTTTGAACCCTTCCCTATTGAAAACAGACATTTCTGGGTGTGAAATTGCAGTACCTATTGCTTCCACTGGATGTCAACAGTCTCTAGACAGTTTTTGGTGATGTTATAGTTGCTCTGGATGGTAATAGAAGAAGAGCTTCGAACTGGTCATCGGATGTAAACAGAAGAGGATGCACGTTCACGGGCTCGCTCGCGCGGTGTTTTTTTTCCTTTCCTATCGTCCAGTTTATAATCCGGTTGAAATATTATAGTAAATATACATAAAAGTGTTCCTAAGGATACATTATCAATGATGTTTGATTGTTCTTGGACAAGTGTATAGGTATAGGTTGAACGCGTTCTCTTCACGGTTCAATGGGCGAGTGGACGCAGTATTTTATGATCATAACGCGCCAACCAAATTGAGATTTATGGATATAATAAATGACTTTTTCTAACAAAAGAACCATTAGATGTCTTCGTTGGACACTTGGGAATCCCTCAGCAGAAGTTCTTCAAAAGGTAATGGATTTGTTTTCGCTGTGAAATGTGTTTTGTGTGATATTGGAGGTGCTACCCTCAAACAATCAAATGTTGTGCTTTCACCGTAAAGCCTTTTTGAAATCTGACAACGCTGTGATATTGCCAAGAAGCAGAGCTTTTGATGACTATGCAACACTTGTATATTGATGAATGTTTAATAATTAAACTGTTGGATTTTGAATTTGGCGCCTTGCATTTCACCGGGTAGTGTCGGAGTGTTTAACTACTCCGTAAGTAGTTAAACACTCTGAAGTCTCTAAAACTGTTAAAATAATGTCTGTGAGTATAACAGAACGGATATGGCAGGTGAAAACCAGAGGAAAATCCATCCGGAAAAATGTGATTCTGTGAGCTGCCTCCTTTTCCAATGAGTTGCTATAGGAAGTGCTTAAATCCAGCTCACAGGTTGCAGTACCTATGGCTTCCACTAGATGTCAACAGTCTTTAGACAAGGTTTCAAGCGTTTACCTTGAAAAATAGAGGAGTAGAAGAAGTTTATCCAAGGAGAGTGAGGAAGTAACTTCTGTCTGTGGCATGTGGGACCGGGAGCGTGTGCCTCGGTTTTTTACTTTTCTATCGCCCAGGTTATTATCCGTGTGAAATATTATAGTTAATATACATAATAGTTTAGGATCGATTAGAACGTTGTTTGATTTGTTTGGACAAAGTTTATAGGTATATTTTTTGTCTTGTATAATGGACGAGTGGACGGTGGATTTTCTGAACAGAATGCGGCAACCAAACGGAGCTTTATGGATATAAAGAGGGACTTTTTTGAACAAAAGGAACATTGATTGTCTTGCATGGACACTTCGGATTAATATCAGCAGAAGATCTTCAAAAGTAAGCGATTTATTTGATCTCTTTGTATGACTTTCGTGACACCCGCGCTTTTTTTATTATTATGCTAATAAGGGAGGAAGTACACGGGGCGATGTCCTCAGACAATCAAATGTTATGCTTTCGCCGTAAAGCCTTTTTGAAATCTGACAATGCTGTGAGATTACCAACATTCTAAGCTTTGAAGAGTGTGCAACACTTGTATTTTCATGAATGTTTTATATTGGCACATTTGTAATTTAAATTTGGCGCTCTACATTTTTCAGATAGGACTTACACAAATCATTTTTTATCATTTCTTCTCAGCCAGCAGATAAGCTCCCGTCTAACCAACCTCCCCCATCCATACTTTTGAACACTGGGCTATGTGATATATGTGATAGCTGTTTAATGACATTGTGGAGATTGTCTACTTTGGAACACTTCCACTTTGATGTTTGTGGGTCATTGAGATTCATATTTATATAAGATGGCGCTAACAAAATCAGGTAAGTAGCTAGCAACTCTTGTTGACAGCTAACATTACTGGCTAACATTAGCTGCTGCAGGCCAAAACAAATCTCTGTCAACGTAACTAGCTAAGCTTACCTTCATTGACTCGCGATGCCTCCTCCGTTCATTCCTTGACACTGAAGTTGTCGATGATTTTGTCGATGATGGTCGATCAGTAACCCCCACACTGTAACCCTCGAAGTTGAAGATAGAGGGGCAAGCGGAGGGCTTCAATGTTTGACTTCTTTCCATTCAGAAACTCCCGCTTGCAACATCAAAAGTGCCCTTCAAAATAATACCTTATTCAAGATCACAATATTAAAAATAGAGATGTTTCTATGTTACATGCACGTTTAGTATTAGTGGATTGAATTCATATCGTTGCTTGTGTTTCCATTCTCCTTTAATAGAAACATCTTCATGCGTCAGGATAATAAAGATGCTTTCACTTGTCCTGTGCTACCAATGGTCATCAAGGACAGTCGACAAGGAAAGTGAGGTAGTTTACTACTGAGACCCAGGACAAGTTTGGGTTTACAGTTCATTGAAGAAGTACATTTCGTTTTCCAATAGGGGGCACTAAAACACCATACCTCTCTATGGGCAGGTAAGTACAGACTCCTGAGTGGCATCAGGGTTTGGTATGCAACTACCAAGGACATTTGGTATTTTAGGACTTCATCCAAGTTCTCTTCCTCTCTTTCTGTTCCTCCTATCTTCCGTAGGGCCAGATCCTGAATTGCCCAGTGCGTGTGTGTGTGGACATGTTTAACTATACTTGTGGGGACCAGAAGTTCCCACAAGAATAGTAAACTAACAAAGATTTGACCAACTGGGGACATTTTGTTGGTCCCCACAAGGTTAGGGTTAGGGTTAGAATTAGGTTTAGGTTTAGGAGCTAGGGTAGGGAGCTAGGGCTAGGGTTAGGGTTAAGGTTAAGGTTAGGCTTTTGGGTTAGGGTTAGGGTAAGGGTATGGGCTAGTGTTTAGGATTAGGGTTTAGAGAAAATAGGAATTTTAATGGGACTGGATTGTGTGCCCCCACAAGGTTAGTTGTAAAAGACTGTGTGTGTGTGTATGTGTGTGTATGTGACACATTGCTCTGTTGTGTCCAATTAAAACATCAGAGAGAAGAACTACAATGAACTACTTCCCTATCTTATAAAATCAATCACAAGCGTGCACACACACAGACACATGCACACAGACACAGACAGACAGACATACACTCACACACAAGGATGGGTAAGGGTGCTAGTATAAAGGATCTGTCAGTGTGAGAGGGGACTGTGAGCAGGCGATGGCTTCAGAGTGTCTCTGGTAATGGGTTAAAAGGACTAGGAACATTAAATGGAGGCCTGGTGAAGGAGCTCAATTCAACTTGTCAGCATGACTATTCATTGGGCGGGAGAGGCGGCGCGCTTTAATTTCTCCATCTCGTCCCTTTGAGTGAGTGTGTGTGTGTATATGTGTGTGTATGTGTGCATTCCTTTGTTTGTATGTGTGAAAATGTGTCTGTGTGTGAATTCATCAACATCAATGAGAGAGAGAAAAAGACAGAAACTCACCCCCTTCACTTCCATCTCTCTATCACCATCTTTCACCATCCTCTCTCCCTCCTCTCCCCCTCTCTCTCGTTGACACAATGGCAGAGAGGAGTGTGGGTATAATCATGGGGAGAGGATCTTCATATTCAGAGACTCATAAATATTCTATAAACTGTTCACTGCCGAGCCACTCCTTTAACCACTGGCCCCTCTCTCACCTGGAGAGGTGTCTCCCTCCCTGCAGACAAGGGCACCCTAATAGCCTTCTCCTCACCTCACCTCACTTCCTCACTCTCTCTCCAACATTTTCCCTGTCCTCTTCTCCCTTTAATTCTCTCACAGCTCTCCCCTATCCATCTCTCTCTTTTTTTTGTTTACTTTTTACCCCCTTTTCTCCCCAATTGGTAGTTACAGTCTTGTCCCATCGCTGCAACTCCCATACGGACTCGGGGAGGCAAAGGTCGAGAGCCATGCGTCCTCTGAAACACGACCCTGCCAAGCCGCACTGCTTCTTGACACACTGCTCGCTTAACCCGGAAGCCAGCCTCGCCAATGTGTCAGAGGAAACACCATCCAACTGGCGACCGTGTCAGCATGCATGCGCCCGGCCCGCCACAGGAGTCGTAAGAGCGCGATGGGACAAACCCTCCCCTAACCCGGACGACACTGGGCCAATTGTGTACCACCTCATGGGTCTCCCTGTAACTGCCGGCTGCGACAAAGCCCAGGATCGAACCCGGATCTGTAGTGACACCTCTAGCACTGCAGTGCCTTAGACCGCTGCGTCACTCGGGAGGCCCCTCTCTCCCATTTTGCCTCTCCATCAGGATATTCCTTGTTGGGTTCTCTTGTTTCCTTTTGTTCCCACAAAATCCTAACTACACTGCCCATATTTGTATATTCAGTGCAATGTATATTAGGTGGTTGTTCTACAGGGGCTGTTTAAACCAGGGGTCTCTAGTTAACAGTTAAGGAAACAGTTAACAATCATAAAGTAAAATAAGTGAATATTCCAGACTTCTTCATACAGTAGGAGGAGAGAAAGATTGAGAGAGGGGAGATGTTAAAAGAAGAGAGAGAGAGTTGTATGAGAGCTGAGGTGTTGGAGTGGCTCTTGATCAGAATTAATAGCCGAGGTGCATTATACTGTAGATTCTGGTCATAAATAGTGTTTCGGAAGTGAGGCAGGTGCTTTAACAGCCCTCTCTGGCAACATGTCAACGTTTAATAACAGCCACAACCCTGGGTGAAAGCACTGCTCCTATCCATAATTAACACACAATCATAAGCATGCACACACACACAAAGCTTCGCTAGCACGGACAGTGTAGCAGCCACTACCCTCTAGCTACTGATCCCTCAGAGCTTGAAACGAGGGAGGGTTCCTTTCTTTCTATCCCTCCATCACAGTTCACATCTGGATGTGTCGTCCTGTGCTGACAGAAAAGCCTTGTCAGCCCTCACATCAGGACAGGTGACAAAGATCAATCTATTTCTCTCTCTCTCCCTCTCCCTCTCCCTCTCTCTCTCTCTCCAATTAGCTAACGAGGCGAAGAAGCCAGACATGAGCAAAGAATTGATGGAGGGGAGCAACTTCTCCCAGCAGGCAGTGCTTACTCATGAGTTTCCATATTTTCTTTCCCTTTATCCAGGAGAACGTTACAGAGGTGAAAGAAGACATAGAGGGAGAGAAAGAGAGAGGTGGAGAAGTCCTAGGGTAACCTTGAGAGGAGAGTCAAAGTTTGATTGCGCAAGAACTTCAAAAATGGTTACAAATGTCACTACACATGTTAGGAGACATCTAGTCATGTCTGCCATAACATGACACTGACTGCCAGTTCCCCCACCAGCAGAAATGTTCAGAAGTAGAAGATGTCCTCACAATTTAATGTATACTGAATGTATACTGTGTGTTTAGTTTCAGTGGTGATAGTGTATTTAATTTGTCTTGCAACCACATGGGAAAGAAACTGACAGAATGTGCCTTTAAATCTAAGTGTAATTACCTTTACTTAGCAAGGACACTGTGTGGATGCGTTGACTGGCCCTTGGTCGGTGTCGAGACCCTGACATTCACACTGACATTTAGGAGGAATCTATAAATGTCCACCGTCTGGAAAGGTCACGTCCTATCCTGTCACTGAAGGCAGGGTCGTGAACCTTGACCCTGAGGGCATAAGTGATCTAGAAGGGAAGTGTGTGCGGCAGCAATGTTGAACGATGTGTGTGTGTGTATTACAGTCAGGTCACCTTGGTGCTCTGGTAGAAGTGGGTCAGGATCAGAATACCTCTCTTCCCATCTGTGCCACAGGAATACCATCCAACCTCCTCAACTACAGAGGAAACCAGGAGAGAGGAGAGGAGAGGAGAGGAGAGGAGAGGAGAGGAGAGGAGAGGAGAGGAGAGGAGAGGAGAGGAGAGAAAAAGGTGGAAAGAAGAGAGACTGTCAAAGGGGTAAAGGAGAGTAGGATGTTAGAAAGTCAAGATCATGGCCGGAAAGAAAAGCAGCCTTGGTCCCTGAGGAGCAGCTGCCTGTGTCTATAAGTCAGTGTGTATCTGGTGACTTTAGACCCATCAGCTGTTTGAACGTAGATATTAAAGCTGTGTGCTCTCAACTGTAATGGATTACCTGGCCAGGATGTCTCCCAACCCGGCCCTGTTTGACTAGACCCTGTACACACACACACACACACACACACACACACACACACAAACACACACAAATGTGAGTAGATAGCGAGAGGCTGCCAAAAGCCTCCAGGACCTCAGGAAGGGCAGATTAATATCCACACTGACTGATGATAAAAACGTCAAGGAACGACGTATACACACATACAAACACACACACACACTGTCTGATCCGCCAGTCGGCCAGCGGGGCCAGAGAGCAACCTTCTGCCAAGTGACACACACATGTAGCTGACCGACTGCCAACACGCACACACTCACACACCTGCAGCCAGCACACACACAACTTTACCCCTCAACAATGCAATCTGACCCCCTAAGGCAGTGCATGATGACTGCAGTCATTTTTCCCTGTCACCCCACAACTGGTCACACTATCAGTCACATTGTATGATGTATATATATATATATATGAGATAACACCATTCAAACAGACATGCACATTTGCCTATCTAACATGGTACAGTCTTTTTTAACAGGGTTGAGGAATACAACAATTTGACCAAAGGTCTGCATTGCTGCCCACTAATGGCGAACGTGCATAAAGATGGCGGAATTCAGATATGACGTAATTGTTTTAGCACTACCCACTGAGTTCTTAAACTCTGCCTCGCGATATGGTTCAATGTGCCAATAAATCAACACAATCTACTTCAAATTGTCAGCGTCTTAAAGCTAAAATTGAAATGGAGAGCAATGTACAATACGGAGGAGTTTGTGGTAAGTGCATGGGTTCCGCCATTTTTATGCACCTCCAACTACCTGCCCCGTTCAGTCCAGTGGGCTGTGAACTCCACCCCTGGCTCCACAACCCACCCCTGTACCCACTTCCCCCCACCATACCACCCATACCACCATTTCCCCCTACCGGCCCATCCCACAGCATTTCCCTTATTTACCAGAGGAATGCGGCGGCGTGACAGTTTAGGCTTGATGGATGGCTGTGCCAGCTGAGGGGAGATAAACAGGCAGCTGATGGATCTGCTGCCGGCCCGGTGAAGACATCACGCCGCACGCTTCAGCCTGTCGCCAGACAGCTCCGAGCCACGGGTGGCCGGAGGGCGGCCATTTTGTGTCCATGTGTGCCAGCGCTGGGTCCTAATCGCTCCCTGCATCTCTAGTTGAAAAGGCCCCAACTAATGAACCAGTTTCACAAGCCCAGAGAAGCTGATTATGAGTGGAGAGGTCCTACTGAGCTGGTACTGGTCCAAGTGCCCCTCTCATACGCTCTCTCTCAACCCTCCCTTCCCGTTTTATGCCCAAATAAAAACATTTTGTTTTGTAGTTGCCTGTAATTGTCAGTAGAGGGCACTGTTAGCCTGCTCTTGAGGTCTGGCTGAAGTGGATGTGTTCAAAGATCAGTGATGAGTACTGCGAGCGTTAGTACTTACATGTTGTGAGTGAGACAGAGAAAGATATAGAGATACAGAGGGAAGGATATATCTTCAATTTGTCTCCATAAAATGTGGGGTTGTCTTCTCTCGTCTTGGGCTTGAATTAAGCTAATTCATTTTTTAGATGGAAGGGTCTAAAAAAGTATCTTGAACAATTCTGGTGTTTTAGCTGGATTGAGTTTTAGTTGGATTGAGTGCTGTTTTGGCAGATAAAAAAGGAAACCCTAAGAATGGCAAATTAATCATTGGGTCCTCATTCAAAATAACACTTTTCCAAGTAATACATGTATTTATTATCTGCCAAAGTACTAACCGTATGGATCACTTATGAGATTGAATTCTGCTCTTACTGTACGGTCTCAGATGTAGTTAAAACATAAAAGAGACCAGTGACTGACTTTTTACTGTCATCATACTGTGTTATTCACCATTAGATTTCCATGACAAATCCTATGTTGTAAATGGATCACTTTCACATCATCCTTTCTATTTAATCGTAAAGTAAGACATGTCGGTCCTTAAACGTTTATAGTTGCTAACCATCCGCTACTTCTACTCTCATAATCTGTCAAACTTCCACGCTGGATATTGATAGGGCATTACAAAGGACTGCACTTGTCTTTTCTGACAAAAAAACCTTCATCTCTGTTTTAAAATGTTCACTTTGAAAGAGTTAGGGATCAAATATCATGCAACATATTATCATCACATCACATTGACCTGTCTGTGATTATCAACTATATCATGATCAGTATCACTAATTCACAAGACTCAAGACTCACACAATGCTCATCCAACCAAACCTTTTAACAGAATGGATAGCCACTGGATCCATGACTCACAGTTGTTACATCACCGTAGGCCATTTAAACACCTTCAATGTATACAATTTCGTATTGAATGTATTGAGATATGTACTTGATATCATAACACTTGGAATGGCCTCATTCTGCTATCACCATTTTAAAAAACGCTCTTCTCTCTCTCTCTCTCCTTTTCGCCTTTCTCTTCACATCCCCCTCTCTCGCCATAAGGATGTGTGAAGCCTGCACCAAGTGACGGTACGGGAACTTTTTTTACAGGAGGGCCGTGGCGCTAAGGCTAGGCGCTAGTTGTGAAGAGAGCCGCCTAATTAAAAAGCACATGAATATGCATGAGGCACTTGTACTGCTCGCACTAATTACACATTCAGGGATGTTTGTCGGAGGCAGCGCGAGTTGAGGCGGTGGCGTGAGTGGTCCTCGCTGATGTCTAACTTAGCCCTGGGTGCTGACCGAGACGCAGGGAGTCAGGACATCTCGATAAAGCCACAACACCACGACAGCAGGAAGCAGGTTCTACAAGGCTACAGAGGTTGTACCTTAGGACATTCCCAGTCCACACGGTGAAACATTGACAAACTTTAAAAGAGGAAAATTGTGAACTATACAGCAGCCCAGATGTATGGCTAAAAGTAGCCATGTTTATGTCTGATCAAGTTATTCGAAGAAATGACATAAAGTAAGAGAAAAGTGTTATAACTGCATATACTAAGCTATGCTACACCTTGTGAAAGGGTATTAATTACATAGGCTATTCTACTTGATGTTACTCATCTAGTGTTAGCATTAATGTGTAATGCAAATTGGGTCCCAACATTCTGAGAAATTCTAAGAAGGAGAAAGAAAGAGGGGAAGATGGAATTAGAGGAAGATGGAGAGAGAGAGAAAGAAAGGGAGGGAAAAGGGGAGTTATATGGTGGCAAATATGATAGGCTGGCTAATCACCACTTTGCCCTGCTAATGTGGAGCCCCTGTGGCAACAGAACATGTTTTATTCAGAGACTTATTACATTCCAGTCCAGACTGATATTTAGGAGCAGGGTTGGGGAGTAACTGATTACATGTAGTTAGTTACATATAATCTGATTACAAAAAAAACTGTAACTGCAATCAGTTTTGTTACCAGCAAATATATTGTAATCAGATTACAGATACTTTTCAAAAACTAGATGATTACTTATTGGATTACTTTTAAATTCAGAAAGGATGTTTGCTAAAGAAAACATTATGACAACTTTCTGTTTTCTCAATGACATTCAATTCAGCATTGAAAAAATTCACAAGTTTGTTTGTTCCACCTGAGTGACTCTGAACACAAGTCAGAGACCACTATGATGAGACACCAAATGCATTTGATGGTCCTTTTTGTCTTCTTCTAATGCCTCTTAAGGGGAAAATAATCCAAAAGTAATCAAATTACCTTGCTGAGTTTTGGCAATCCAAAAGTTACGTTACTGATAAACATTTTGGACAGTGTAACTTGTAACTGTAATGGATTACATTTAGAATGCAACATACCCAACCGTGCGTAGTAGTTAGCGCTACTAGAATTAGCTCACCGATAGGCAGTTAACATTGTAGCATGCTAAACATTCTGATCTTAATAAAACATAATGCTAAAGGAGCATTTCAGTTAGACCTTAGTAGGCATAAACCTGCATCAGACAGACAGATCGTTCTACTCCCTATGGCAGCACAAGCACTACAAGAAGAGGAGGAAACATGTAGATGGAGGAGAAATGAAACTGAGTGGAGCGCAGAAGGAGCAGAGGTAAGAAGATATGACCGCAAGTAAGGTAGATTTGCGGCAACAGAGGGCTGTGTGCTACTGTTTTATGGTGTGTGTGCGTGCATGTGTGTGTATGTGTGTGTGTGTGTGTGTGTGTATGTTAGGCATTATGTGGGTACATGCTGGCCATATGGAAAAGACAATGAAGTAGAGTAATTAAAACAGAACAAAGAGAGAAGTGCAGCACCATAATTAGAACACTGATTAATCAGCTGATAATTTTATCTTGATTAATGTGACTGATTTTCTCTCCATATTGACCCCAGACAGTCGGGCCTGGTCCAATTAAATTTAAATTATGCTGCAGAAATCTGTCCAGTCCCCCCTCCACACCATCTCCCCTCTATCCAACCCCCTTCCCCAATTCATGTCACATGCTGAGTTTGAATTGTTTTAGAATGAACATAATGTGGGAAGAAGTGGTTTTTGGTATTCATTTTGTAAGACGCACACAGAGACACACACAGACACTCCTGCATACACGCACAAACACATACATTACATTATATTGGGATTGAATACGTTTTAACAACACCAAATGTTAAATTGCGAGTGACTCTAATAGAGAGTATTTTTCTGGATATAATGGAGCCTTAGCCATGTTCATAACAGTATCTATGTTTTGTGTAAGTGTCATATTCTGAAAACCGAAAGCATCTATCTGTGAAGCCGATTTGATGAAGGGAAAGGTTACAATGTTGCCCATTCTCTGCAATAGGCTAATCATCTTTCATTTTGAACAATGACATACCAGCATTGACGTATTCTGCTCTCAAAACCTCAAAATTACATTAAAACATGTGAGTGACTTCACCATGCCACTGTCCCCTTGGTCGGTCCCTCAAACCCTTCCCCCTCTGACACCACCTCCATCAAAGCAAGAACCAATCTCTCCAATATTACACAATGGCAGGTGCATTTATTCTGTCAATTAAAATGCGAGGAGGGAAACAGTTGGAGGGCTAAATGAGAGAGCTGCTCTCCTCCCATCCTCCCATCCCTCGCTCCTCTCCTCTTCTCTCTGTCTGTTTTTTGGCCTGGGCTCAGCTGACTGGATGAGGGCCAGGTCCTGGAGAGTGACTTTGGGCCTAGCTGCCAACGCATGGTACCCGTGCCAGCCCTTGTGCCAGTCCCCCAGCAGCCCTCTCTCTCCCCCTGGCCTTGCTGCCTGGCAGGCTGGCTGCTCTGGCTACTGTGGTTGCTATGTAGTGGAGGGCACCGCTGCTGTCACACAGGGTCCCCAGCGGGAGTGACCGGGGCCAGGGTGTTAATGCCTTCAGATCTGGTTAAGAGCACAGTGACAGCTCTATTACCGATGGGGGAAGGAGGAAGAGGAGGAGGAGGAGAGACAAAGGGATAGAGAAGGGGGAGGAGGCTAGGGCAGTTCTAACACATATGCAGGTATGGGCTTTGCGGACACGTGTACACAAGCACTCTGTGAGCACAAAAACGTATGGAAAATCTCAAAGGATTGCACATCAACAGCACGGCAATAACAGCCAATACAAGACGCACTGAGAGTCCGACACACACTCTGCTATGAGAAGATTTGAAGACCTGAGTGAAGGAATGTGCTTGTGGAAATTCTTGAAACACAGACAATTATAGTTGCTCTGAGAGAGTGAAAAAAGAGACATACAGAGACAGCGGAGGAAGAAAAGGACCCTGGGACGAAGTCCAAATTCAGGCTACCCGCCTCATTTCCTGTTACCTACATGAGGCATCTGATGGTTTCATTTTTGCCAATCACATTCCAGTTACCATTTACAGTCTCCGCTGGGACCACAAAACTAACCGTACATTTTAACTGGTACATTCATTGTTGATGTGTCAACTGTGAGACCAAAAACATTCGCACTATGAAATGTTTGTTACAATACACGCACATGTAAAGTTAACATAGATAACACTGATTATTTGATTTAAACAAGACTCAGATAAGGCTTGACTACATTTCAGTAAGTAAACCTCAAACACATTTACTGGCTAGCAGTTCTTCAAAAGCAAGTAACGTCTGCCCAGCATCCACATACCTCTGTCCTGAATGTCTCTTGCTGTGCCAGTCTGGTTAGTCAATAAATAAATGATGAAATGTGAAATGAATAAAAACATGAATGACTGTGGCGATGACACCCAGTGACAGCGTTGAGATGGGAATTAGGCCCAAAGCAGCTCTAAAGCTGGTTATAGGCATGGGCCCCACTAACGAGCCGTGAGATTGAGTTTGACACGTCGGAGAACAGGTGCTTGTTTGTTTCATGAATAAAAGGACCCGGCAACGTACTGCCCACTGCCAAGCCAGTGCAAAAACACAGCAATGTCCCAAAAATAAGAATATGATTTAAATTGAGCTAACGAAGAAAACATGCATTCTGGAGGTTTATCCGTCTCCCTAGCCTCATTCTTTATGCCGTGCTAGTTTGCTGTTATCCCTTTCACAACGCTCTTCAGATATTCTAATATCCGCCGGCGCATTTTGGGCGCAGGTGTGGTGATGTGGGCAATAACAAGCTCTGAGTAATTACCACAGCTATATCCATAACAGCCCTAAACCCCCAAAGTGTGCTCTGTACCCCTTGCACCCCTCCTCCATTCCTCCACCCCAACCCCCCTTCTCTATCTTCGCTAAATCACAGAACTGGGCTTCGGTCCAGGCCCAGCGCTGCCCAGTTAGAGGTAAATAAAGCCGCGGATCCTCGTGGGGACGCTCTAATGTCGGCGTTAATTGTGAGTTATGGGTAAACATGGCAGGACTGCCGAGGTCAGACCTGTCAGCAATCAGACTTTTCAGGAGGAATTTACGAGACGCTTCCTGTTTATCCCGGAGCGGGCAGAATTAGCTCCTGGGTCTGTTGTTGTCGTTTGTGTTTTTGCACTTGTTCTCTCATGTCAATAGCTTCCTCCCTGGCTGTCCTCCAATGGTTGCAGTTAAAACTGAATTTAACGACGCCATTCAGTTCTGTAGCTTTGGGAAATACAGACATGCAGTACAATGGAATACAGCAGAGGAGGGGTATCTCAAAACCTCGTACTGTCTCTGGCTCCAGGTGGAATGATACCCATAACACCACTCCGGATGGGCCATTTCTCTCTCTGAACCATTGAACACTCAGAAATCAGTGTCCATGTCTCCATTCCCCATTAATATGCCTGGAACATGCCAGGTGCCATACAAGAGAATGTATCACAGCATGTGCTGTGCCAGACTAGAATAATCTGGTTTGGATAGGAGGTCAAAAACTTTGGTACTGCTGTAATGCCAGGAAGAGAGAGATGGAGAGAGAATGAAAGAGAGAAGAGTGGTGAAAAGGACAACAATAGAAAACAGAAAGTAGGTGTAAAGGAGACAGAAAGTAGGTGGCAGAGAAAGTGAAAGAAAGAGAAGTGATAGTGAAAAGGTGAGGGGAAAAGTGAGGAAGGGGGAGTAAAGTAAAGTAGCAGACACACCACACATGTGAGAGAGAGAGAAAGAGAGCGAGAGAGTGAGAGAGCGAGAGTTTAAGAGAGAGAGAGAGAGAGAGAGAGAGAGAGAGAGAGAGACAGGTCTGTAGCAGGAAACAGGGTATGAGGTAGCATTACTTTAACAGCTGTGCAAACAGCACTAATGCCAGCTTCTGCTGGGCCCTGCAGCCCAGCAGAAGCTGAGTCCATACACAGCTAATAATACCAAACCTCCCTCTGCTTCTCCCAAGGCCCCGGGTTAAACAGAGATACAACACGCCACAAATGATGGCTTCAAATGAGTCTTGAATTAGCATAATCAGCGGATGAATATACGCGCACAGGGGAGAAGCGTTAGGAAAGTTACAAACACACAATAGTTGTGATGCACTTGCATAACATGTCGAGAGCATCATGACTATGAGCTTATAAGGCCCACCACTACTTCCCTCTCTAGGAGTTACTACCTTCAGACGTCTTTTCCAAACCACCCCTCACCACCTGCGCCAGAGTCCTCTCCACCTGCATCTACTCCAATGGCCCTGCCTCCCACGACCTCTCAACCTGCCTGCGAACATGAAAGAGATCCTCGGTCCTGTAAATACATATAAATATGTAAACTACGCCAGTGAGTCACACGGCATAAATCATACATAATACACAAAGGACATCACAAGCAAAGCAGGAGAGAGAGAGTGGCTTCCCTCCTCCTTCGGGAGATAAATAATGCATTGAAAATAAGAAAGAGCTTATTTATCTGTGGCTTGTCAGATTCTTCACAGGCAAATTATTCCTCGGGATTGACTGATAGTTCAACATAAGCGAGGATACTACTGGAGGTATAGTTCATTTTTCTCACCGTGCTTAAAGCTTAATTGCAGTACTGGCTGTAGTGTCAAAAGAATTTTGAATGGGTGTGAGTCTGATTAGATCAACTACCCTACCTCTTGGTAGATACCAGGACCCATGCAGATTTCTAGATGCTGCATGGTTGCTAGATGATGACCATATCAACATCCTACAATATATCAACATCCTACAATATATCAACATCCTACAATACTGTATTGGATGTGTGGCTTCTCCTGATGTGAAACCTCACTTGATTGATAGAGAGTTATTAACAGTTTGAACCCAGACCAGCTGACTTGCCTGAATGTCACGTCACACGTCAGTCTGTAAGCAGTAAGAAAGCTCTCTGTATTGTGATGGTCTCTCAGATCAATGGAAGACCTGTTATTAGCCAATCAAAAACCTACAGGGCCTGCATTGCACAAATAAAGAATGAACCAAATACAGAAACCGTGATAGTGACCCATGCCTGTATGACCACATGTGTGGTGTGAACCCATGCGCACATGTAAGCAGCATGTGTGTGTGTGTGGCTTTAAAGGCTTGCTGATTCCAGCAGTGTTAAAAGTTTGAAAATTCACCTCACAAGCAGGTGACTCATCACCACCACCAGGCTGTGCCATGTAGGGGTGTGATCCTCACCTCAGCAAGACAAACAGTAGAGAGGTGAGAGGACAGCACAGAATTAGCTACAACAATTAGAGCCACCGCAACACACAGGGATGCTGCTTGGTAAGGCGGAGGTGTGTTAGCCAGCAGGTTAAAACAGATACTGTGTTTAACAGGAACTGATGAAGGTCTCAGGTCTCACTGGGTTTAGTGTCAGAAGGGAGATGTCGTCAACCGAAATATATATTTTTAACAGCGGCAACACTTGAAAGAGATTGGTGGATTTTATTCAAGGCTTTGGTGGTGTGGAGAGTCTGTCAGTTATAACCTGGTGGCAGGTCATGTGTGAGCGTGTGTGTGTGGGTGTGTGTGCGCACGTGAAGCTGTGGGCACAGGTGAGTGTTATGTGTGATGATTATTATTACTGTACACCTGCTCCGCTCCTGCAATTAACTTTGGATATGCAAATTAGGCGTATTGCATCATGAAGCCCTCTCTCCTCCCCTACAGACAAAAGGATGTTCATCTGCTGGATCTAATTAAGATAATGAGAGAGGGAGGGAGGGAGCGAGGGATGAAGAGACAAGAGGAAAAAGGGGGTAGAGAGTGGAGGAGGATGACTTGGTTGAGAGGAAGAGTGTTGAAAAATTCAAATATTGTGGTGATGAGAGATAAGATACTAAAACAACGGGGTGAAGTTGTGAGGAAATATAATTGAGTGTGTGTGTACGTGTGTGTGAGTGTGTAATGACATTTTCTCTGTCCTGTGCTTGAGATATGTCCTGTGCTCTGCTCTGGTGGTCCCCTTCATGCCAGCTCTGATAGGAAGGGATTGATGAAGTGTTGGAGGGAGGGAGGAGAGTAGGAGTATGAGAGTAGAAGAGGTTAGGGGAGAAGATAGCAGGTGTTCTGACAAGGACAACAGCCTTCACACAAGCATGCCAGACACACACTCACACACCCCACACAGACAACACACACACACACACAAATGTCTGCAGGGTTGGGTAGGTTACTTTCTAATACAGTTACTAGTTACCCCTCCACAATGTTTATCTGTTATGCAACTTTACCCATACTCAGTAATGTAATCTGATTACTTTCCCCTTAAGAGCGATTAGAAAAAGACAAAAAGGTTCCATCAAATGCATTTGGTGTGTCATCATAGTGGTCTCCAACTTGTGAAAAGACTCGCTCAGGTTGAACAAACTTAAACTTGTACTGTATTTTTTTGTTCTCACAAACATCAATTTAAAAGTAATCCTAGAAGTAATTATGTCGTTTTCTGAAGTATCTGTAATCTGATTACAATATTTATGCTGGTAATGTAACTAATTACAGTTACAGTTTTATTGTAAACATATTAAATGTAATCCGTTACTCCCCAACCTACATGCCTGATAATGTCTCCCTTCCCCTCCGCAGGGATAGTATCATCACCTGGTTCATACACAGGGTCAGACAAATATCCCTAAACACACAAGTCACACAACATCGAACGTGACCTCACACCAGATCACAAACTCAGATATAACACCTTAACACTATTAACAAGATACAGTACCCTTCAGCAAAGGTACCAAACTGCACAATATAACTTGCTCTACTTGATTTCACCCAGTGTTCCAGTGGACATTGAATTGTGTGTCTTGTTTGTTGTGAATAAATGTTTATTGATTTGGTGAAAAAAACGTAATATCTTGTGTTTTTGAGTGCACATTACAATTCCTTGAAAGTTCCAGAGAGTACTGAAACACATTGTATAGTATGAGACTGGAACCTCTCTCGCCTTTTCTCTCTCTCTCTTTCTCAAATACAATACAATACATATCTCTCCGTCTGTCCCTCTCTCCTCTCTCTTTGTCAAATCAACTGCTGTTTCTCCCAGCAAACGGCTCCTCTCTCCATTCTCCCGCCTGCTTTTAATCTCTGTGTTCGGGGTGACTGATTGGGTAGGGAATGAGCAGCTTATTGGATGCAAGGGAAACAAATTGCAGTTTTAAGTGTGCTGCCATGCTACCAGACTAGAGTCGAGATGAAGCATCTCACCAGCACTCTACCCAGCGTGGGCAAAACACAAAACACAGCCTTCATTTGGACTGCTTCCAGCTCAATCACTCTTACAGTATATACACTGAATGAGCACGCACACACACACATCCATAAGAACCATTGCGGTTACACACACACACACACACACACACACACACACACACACACACACACACACACACACACACACACACACACACACACACACACACACACACACACACACACACACACACACACACAAAGACATGAATACATAGACATACACACACATAAACATGCACAGTCAAAGACATACAGTGCATAGCTTTTCTTCTGTCTTTTGTGAACCTACAGCAATGACCCTCAAATTTTCTATGCAAGGCACTTGAGTGTATCTGGTCTCTGACCTGGTAGAGACAGCATACAGCAGTGCTTGAAATCTGTCACTAAAGCCATTCAACAGCACTCATCTATAGCAAACGTGCTTTAAAGATACTAGCTTTCGATGAAAGACATGGAAATGCTAGGACCTGCATTGTAAATATTGCAGTCAATTCCATTTAACTTAATCAATGCAGTAGTTAATTTAAAGTCAAAAGTCATCATAGGAAACAAAGGGCACTTCTACTGAGTTGAATTTTAGTTCATTGCCATGACTGGAATTGAAACAAACCCTGGTAAATACCAAAGTTCTCTAGCTAGGATTATACCGTATTATTTAGTACCCTGAAGTAATTAACTGATCTACATGCCACATTATTTGTCACCGAACAAACAAAACAACCCTACCTTTTTTCCCCTCCTCTCTCTCCTCCTCCTCCTCCTCCTCTCTCCCCCTCTCTCTTTATTATTTATTTTCGCCCTTCCTCTTCTTTTGCAGTGTGACGAACACGTGTCAGTTTTGTGGTGTCTGCGTGAATGTGTGGCACGTGACTTTGTTAATGACAATCTGTCTGTGCTCTCACATTTCTCCCTTCAGCTCCAACACTTGATGAAGTGCGATGCCTTTCCTTTTGTTGCCCTTAATCGGGGCTTAACGTCTTTACTGGGAGATCAATATACTTTATGAATTATCTGGCCTCCGTCTATTTTTACAGCCTCCGCTAGCTCATTAGCAAGCTGCTTTATTAGCTGGAGCTGCCGGTGACGTTGGACCATTCTGTGTGTGTGTGTGTGTGTGTGTGTGTGTGTGCGTGTGTGTGCGTTTTAACGTACTGGGAGAATATGGGTGCAGGTATGTGTTTGTTAGACGATAGCCATTGTTTTAGTGTGTGCATAGTATATTTTCGTGTTTTCCTGTGTGTTTGTGTGTGTGTGTGTATGCGTGTATTCCTTAGGTAGAGTGAGTATGACTCCCGCTATAATTAATAAGCTGCCCCTCAACTGTGATTAAACTCAGATCTCTCCACCAGTCTTCTCCAGGCCTTCCCAGTCTAGTCATACCCACCAGGAACAACAACACAACCAGGAAAACCAGTACAACTATAGGTCTAGGAAACACAAGAAAGCCAGGAAGGAGGAGAATTAGCTACGGGATACTTGTAAGACCCCCACAAACCTCTGAGAGGTGTTAACCCCATTAAACTCACAATATTACCCCATGCACATATATAATATTGATATGAGTATAAAATAGAAATATGCAACTACATATTCATGAACAAAATAACAGTGATATTTAATGTCCCTTTATTACAGTGCGTGTGATTGCCCTTTATATGATATCAAGTCAACAAGATCTTTTAGAACACTTTAATAAAGGTTTCTCAACGCTGAAAAGCTCCTCCTCAGTGTAATCTGTAATAATTGTAGCCGTAATAATCCTGCAAACAGAAGAAAAAGGTCAGGGCTTTGGGGGAAAGATGGAGGGAGGTAAGACAGATATAGAGAGAGAGAAAGAGAGAGAGAAAAAGAGAGAGCGAGGTAACAAAAATCTCCGCGCACATCTCCCACTGACCACAAGTCTCTGCTGTTGCATCACTTTTGTCTCCCGTTCTGTGTAGTCACTGAAAGCCAACTACAGTCACTCTACCTTTGCTGTATTAGAAGGCTTTGCTCGTCAATGACTAAGCGTTTCACGATGTTCTAAGGCACAGCGTGTCACAAGCAGCACGGCATAGGCTATTTCTAGCCTATAGGTGTGAGACTGTTACTATGGTACTAGGTCTCATTGTCAATGAACTCAAACTTAGACCTACCTGTTAAAACAACATGGACTTTTTTTGCATTATACCTTTCTCTTTATTCAGAGATATGTATTGAAGTCACACTCTAATACAAGAAACTACTCGTTCCAGATTTTTGAAGTGTAACTTTGAAAGTAAAACAAAACAAAATCACAAGAGGCAAATACCACACAGCGCTGAATCACAATGTGACCAAACACGCCGCCAAGTTGAAACTAATGAAATCTTTAATTTGGTTAAAGTTTATTAATGTCAGAGACACTCTGCGATTAATCACGTTATAACACCCCTGTGTGTGTGTGACACTGTGTGTGTGTGTGTGTGTGTGTGTGTGTGTGTGTGTGTGTGTGTGTGTGTGTGTGTGTGTGTGTGTGTGTGTGTGTGTGTGCGTGCGTGCGCGTGCGTGCGTGTGTGAGTGTGATGGGTGAGCCTCTGCTGGTAGTAAGATCACATACATTTTAAAGAGCTGCCATTATCGCTGTTGGTTACCCCGGCCCCCATCAGAATCTGCACAAACCATTTTCATTCCAAACTCATTAATATGCAAACTTATTTAAATGAGATTGTAATTAAGCATCTACTGAGTGGGAACCTTTTTCATGATAATTTATGATAAACTCACAACACCTTTGATTGAGATTGATTTTTGGTGCAGGAAAACCGTCATGAATACAAAGATGCACCTGAAAGACCTGTAAGAAATAAAACATTTTTAACATCTAACTTATTTCGTGGATGATTGTGCCACAATCATCTGAGAAGAATAATACACTAATAAAATACTGTAGATTGTTATGCATAATATACAGTGGCTTGCAAAAGTATTCACTCCCTTGGCATTTTTCCTATTTTGTTGCCTTACAACCTGTAATTAAAATAGATTTTTGTGGGGTTTGTATCATTTGATTTCCACAACATGCCTACCACTTTGAAGATGCAAAGTATTTTTTATTGTGAAACAAACAAGAAATAAGACAATAAAACAGAAAACTTGAGCGTGCATAACTATTCACCCCTCAAGAATTTCCCTGTATTTAGTGCCATCCTTCAATTCTGACCAGTTTCCCAGTCCCTGCCGATGAAAAACATCCCTACAGCATGATGCTGCCACCACCATGCTTCACCGTGGGGATGGTGTTCTCGGGGTGATGAGAGGTGTTGGGTTTGTGCCAGACATAGCCTTTTCCTTGATGGCCAAAAAGCTCAATTTGAGTCTTATCTGACTAGAGTACCTTCTTCCATATGTTTGGTGAGTGTCCCACATGCGTTTTGGCAAAAACCAAACGTGTTTGCTTATTTTCTTCTGGCCACTCTTCTGTAAAGCCCAGCTCTGTGGAGAGCTTTGCAGCTCCTTCAGGGTTATCTTTGGTCTCTTTGTTGCCTCTCTGATTAATGCCCCCCCTTGCCTGGTCCGTGAGTTTTGGTGGGCGGCCCTCTCTTGGCAGGTTTGTTGCAGTTCCGTATTCTTTCCATTTTTTAATAATGGATTTAATGGGGCTCCGTGGGATGTTCAAAGTTTCTGATCTTTTTTATAACCCAACCCTGATCAGTACTTTTCTACAACTTTATCCCTGACCTGTTTGGAGAGCTCCTTGGTCTTTATGGTGCCGCTTGCTTGGTGTTGCCCCTTGCTTAGTGGTGTTGCAGACTCTGGGGCCTTTCAGAACAGGTGTATATATACTGACATCATGTGACAGATCATGTGACACTTAGATTGCACACAGGTAGACTTTATTTAACTAATTATGTGACTTCTGAAGTTAATTGGTTGCACCAGATCTTATTTAGGGGCTTCATAGCAAAGGGGGTGAATACATATGCACCCAACACTTTTCAATTTTTTATTTTGAAATATGTTTTTTTTCATTTCACTTCACCAATTTGGACTATTTAGTGTATTTCCATTACATGAAGTCCAAATAAAAATCCATTTAAATTACAGGTTGAAATGCAACAAAATAGGAAAAACGCCAAGGGGGATGAATACTTTTGCAAGGCACTGTGTTCTCATCTGAAAGAGAGTGTGCTTTTCTAGCCTAAAGGCTTTGCATCTAGTATCTGTGGAAACAGGCAGACATGTTAACGTGCACTATAGCATGCTTATGTACAAAAGGTAAAAGGAACCTTTACTATAAGGAAGAGTTCGCAAAACATAAAATCCCCCAACTGCTGTTAACTCACAATTTACATTTCTAAGGCAAAAGTGTGTGTGCATATGAAAGAGTTCTCGATTACAGTGTCTTGTGCATGTACATTTTCCCACTCTGTCTGCACAGAGTGTGTTTATGTGTGCTGGCCAAATAAAGCATATGGGCAGAGATAGTACTACGTCAAGTACTGACAGTATATCTGTGCGTGTGTGCTCTGGTCTCTGTGACTGTATGTTCATGTGTGTTATTATTTACAGTAGGCGCAGATGATAATACCCTCTGTAATGAACAATACCAGAGTGGGCACCTCGGAGAATACAAATCTATTGTTGTTTAGGAACAACATGAAAGGAAAAGGAAATTTTGAGCAAATGATAGGCCTGTAATTGCCATACCTGGGAGTATTGTGGAGATATTCTCTGAGCTAGTTAGAAGCCCCAGGTGAGACCAGAGATGAGAACAGTGGGGTTGGATTCCTTGCATCCCCGTCTCCCCTCACGCCACATTAAACAAGCACAAGTACAGACAAACACACAAATTAGATTGAAACTTCCAAAATCAACATCTGAATTGCTTTTGTATTTCAAAAGTCTCCGTTGTTTATCGAGGTCAGAGTGATTTGGGGAAGGATTTGAGATGAAACGAAAAGCACCGTGCTTAGTTGTGTTTGCAGCTTGTTTCTGTTAGACTTCAAACTCAACTGTTATCTTACACAGCCTTGTCAATCAACTTTAACCCAATAAACTACTACTCTTTATCACCAGCAGTAGCATCCTCCTCTCCTCCTCCTCTCTCTGTTCAATCTAATGTCTCCACTCTCTCTCTCCCCTTAACTTTATCTCTCATTCTCTGAGCACTCTTCCACCATCGATTTCATAATTACTGGTACTACCTATCGTATTTCCTGGCCCTCTCTGCCCTCTCTCCTGTCCTCTCCCTTCAGGTAGTGGCCTGTTGGAACAAACAGAGCCTCATGGAGAGCAGTGAGATCCACCAGGTGTTAGGACTGTTTCATTGCTCAAATCTGACAGCCAGACCATAAATTATTCTATGCCTTTCACTCTCTTCCTCTTCTCTGTTTCCATTTCTCTCCTCTCTCCCGTTTCTTCTCTGCTCTAGTCTGTACATGACCTCTGCAAGGTTAGACTGCAAGTTGTTCCATAGTTGTCAGAATGCCTTCATAAAGTACATCCCCCAGCCACTGTAGCCCTTAAAGGGATACTTCAGTATTTTGGCAATGAAGCCCTTTATCTACTCCCCAAAGACAGATGAACTCTTGGATACCATTTTAATGTCTCTGTGTACAGTTTGAACCAAGTTGCTAACTAGCGTTAGCGCAATTGCTAAATAGCGTTAGCACAATGACTGAACTTCCAATCATTGCACTAACGCTAGGTATCCATGATACAAATGGTATCCATGAGTTCATCTGACTCTGGGAAGTATATAAAGGGCTTCATTGCCAAAATCCCGAAGTATCGCTAGAACACCTTGCAGATCATAGGGAAAGCAGTCCCTCCTTCACAGTTACAGGGCAGACCGCTCACTTTCCTCATGTTATGTCAGGGTCAGACCTCCGAGGTTGGCCTAGCTTGTCTGTGTAGTGTTCTCTGATCAGGCTGTCCAGGTGAGTCTTTATGAGAGTACTGGATGGCACTGGGAGTACTGGAAATACTTGTCCTGGTGTATCTCATCTCCCGTGCTGTGCTGGTCTCTAATTGGTTGTCCTACGGGACCAGGTAAAGTGCCACTTTGTGTGTGTCCCTGTCGGTGGCGTGTGTGTGCATGTGTGAGTCTGTGTGTGTGGAGAGGGAACCAATCACACTGAGGCTGTGTGGCTGTGGCTGTGTTTGTCAGGATATAGAGCACATCTCCACAGAGACTCCTCAGTGCATAGGTCTGCTCAGGTGCCCCCTCCCTGCACTGACCCTGGAATCAACAATGTCAACAACAAGACAGACATATACATATAAAACCACAGACATAAACATTTATAATATGCAATGGTGAACAGCAAGAGGATTGAATTGAAAAAACAAAAAAGAGTGGGAAAATCGATAGGAGACTGACCACTGCAAACTACCAAGGACATTTGGTCTTTTAGGACTTCATCCAAGTTCTCTTCCTCTCTTCTGTTCCTCTTGTCTTCCGTAGGGCCAAAGCCTGAATTGGCCAAGGTCTGTGTGTGTGTCTGTGGGTGTGTGTGTGGATGGAGAGTCAGAGATACTCAAGGAAAGAGACAAACCAATGCTAACCCATGACCTTCTCTGCATCACCGACTAGACAGTTGATTTTCCTTTGTCAAACTTCTCGAAGACATGTATTTCTTATTCTCCAAACAACTTCTCAATCATGAATTTCTTACTTGCTCGTGCTATGTTTAATTGAACATTTTTCAATTTTATTATATTTATCAGTGTTTGACAAAGGAAACTGACATTTAATGATTATTGCAAAATACATAAGTACTTTATTTGATTTTATACACCACGGGCTGACAGTTAGCAGCACTCCTTTTGTCCTCTCTTTCAATCATTAACAATGTTAAGTAAGGTTGCACAATCATGCCTATCAAATGATATGGCATCACCTGAACATACATTCCCATATAGGCCTAGCTAACTAATTTCAGTCTCATTGTTCTCCTGGAGATTTTATTTTATATAACATTTTATTTCACCTTTATTTAACCAGGTAGGCCAGTTGAGAACAAGTTCTCATTTACAACTGCGACCTGGCCAAGATGAAGCAAAGCAGTTAGACAAAAACAACACAGAGTTACACATGGGATAAACAATCGTACAGTCAATAACACAATAGAATCTGTATACAGTGTGTGCAAATGAAGTAAGGAGGTAAGGCAAGAAATAGGCCAATAGTGGCGAAGTAATTACAGTTTAGCAATTTACACTGGAGTGATATATGTGCAGATGAGGATGTGCAGGTAGAAACAATGGTAGAAAAGAGCAGAGCAGAAAAACAAAAACAAATATGGGTATAAGGTAGGTAGTTGGATAGATGGGCTATTTACAGATGGGCTGTGTACAGCTGCAGCGATGGGTAAGCTGCTCTGACAGCTGATGCTTAAAGTTAGTGAGGGAGATATAAGTCTCCAACTTCAGTGATTTTTACAATTCATTCTAGTCATTGGCAGGAGAGAACTGGAAGGAAAGGCGGCCAAAGGAGGTGTTGGCTTTGGGGATGACAAGTGAAATATACCTGCTGGAGCGCGTGCTATGGGTGGGTGTTGCTATGGTGACCAGAGAGCTGAGATAAGGCGGAGCTTTACCTAGCAAAGACTTATAGATGACCTGGAGCCAGTGGGTTTGGCGATGAATATGTAGCTAGGACCAGCCAACGAGAGCATACAGGTCGCAGTCGTGGGTAGTATATGGAGCATTGGTGACAAAACGGATGGCACTGTGATGGACTGCATCCAATTTGCTGAGTAGAGTGTTGGAGGCTATTTTGTAAATGACATTCCTGAAGTTGTGGATCGGTAGCATAATCAGTTTTACGAGGGTATGTTTGGCAGCATGTGTGAAGGAGGCTTTGTTGCGAAATAGGAAGCCGATTCTAGATTTAACTTTGGATTGGAGATCCTTAATGTGAGTCTGGAAGGAGAGTTTACAGTCTAACCAGACACCTAGGTATTTATAGTTGTCCACATATTCTAAGTCAGAACCGTCCAGAGTAGTGATGCTAGTCGGGCGGGTGGGTGCGGGCAGCGATCGGTTGAAGAGCATGCATTTCGTTTCACTAGCATTTAAGAGCAGTTGGAGGCCACGGAAGCTGTGTTGTATGGTGTTGAAGCTCGTTTGGAGGTTTGTTAACACAGTGTCCAAAGAAGGGACAGTTGTAAACAGAATGGTGTCGTCTTCGTAGAGGTGGATCAAAGAATCACCCCCAGCAAGAGCGACATCATTGATATATACAGAGAAAAAGAGTCGGCCCGAGAATTGAACCCTGTGGCACCCCCATAGAGACTGCCAGAGGTCCGGACAACAGGCCCTCCGATTTGACACAATGAACTCTATCTGAGAAGTAGTTGGTGAATCAGGCGAGGCAGTCACACAAACCAAGGTTGTTGAGTCTGCCAATAAGAATACGATGAAAGCCTTGGCCAGGTCGATGAAGACGGCTGCACAGTACTGTCTTTTATCAATGGCGGTTATGATATCATTTAGGACCTTGAGCGTGGCTGAGTTGCACCCGTGACCAGCTCGGAAACCAGATTGCATAGCGGTGAGGGTACGGTGGGATTCGAAATGGTCAGTGATCTGTTTGTTCACTTGGCTTTCAAAGACTTTAGAAAGGCAGGGCAGGATGGATATCGATCTGTAACAGTTTGGGTCTAGAGTGTCGTCTGCTTTGTAGGTTGAACAGACTAGTAATATGGGTTGCAACAATGGCGGCGGATAATTTTAGGAAGAGAGGATCCAGATTGTCTATCCCAGCTGATTTGTAGGGATCCAGATTTTGCAGCTATTTCAGAACATCAGCTGTCTGGATTTGGCTGAAGGAGAAGTGGGGGGGCTTGGGCCAGTTGCTGCGGGGGTGCAGAGCTGTTGGCCGGAGTTGGGGTAGCCAGGTGGAAAGCATGGCCAGCCGTATAGAGTCGCTTATTGAAATTTTCAATTATCGTAGATTTATCAGTGGTGACATTGTTTCCTAGTCTCAGTGCAGTGGGCAGCTGGGAGGAGGTACTCTTATTCTCCATGAACTTTACAGTGTCCCAAAACATTTTGGAATTAGTGCTGCAGGATGTAAATTTATGTTTGAAAAAGCTAGCCTTTGCTTTCCTAACTGACTGCGTGTATTGGTTCCTGACTTCCCTGAAAAGTTGCATATCGCGGGGACTATTCGAAGCTATTGCAGTACGCCACAGGGTGAGATGACCAATGAGTTGAGTGGATCTTTAGAATTTATCTTTAGAAGTAAATTACAGTCCAACAACTTAACATCTCCAATATCCACATTCAGGGCCACATCAAGAGGGTAGACGTATAGGGATAAATTATGTTTGGGTTGGGGTTTTACGTTTCAATTTGGCTCCAGGCCTAAGAGCCATTAAGGCCTAATCTGAATCCTGGTCAGTGCTTGCTCCCTGGAGCAGAAAGCAGGCTTTATTAGCATCACATCACACACATACAGTCGCACGCACACACACAGGGCCACTCTCCATAATGGAGAAACTGCTTCTCATTACTGGCCATTACATTTGTATTATGTTCATTTGAAATGGCACAACTAACTATCACAAATCATTTTTATGTCCACCACACAATGTTGTATACAGTGCATTTCAATCACAGATAAAGGCAGTAGGTTACTGAGACAGAAACAATACGAGGAAGATGGGTTGGCGTATAACGCGAAAGTCTAACAACCCAAACGATGCAAGTTCGAATCACATGATGGATAACTTTAGATAATTAGCAACTTTGCAAATACTTACTACTTTTTAACTACTTAGAACGTTACCTTAACCTCTACCCCTAACCCTAACTTTACCTTTAACTCTAACCTTAACCCTTAGCTAATGTTAACCACCTAGATAACCTAGCTAACTTTAGCCACAACAAATTGGAATTCTATTTCATTGATCATCTGTGATAGTATGTTGCAACCAATCCATGGCAATACTGTAGTGGAAGAATAGACAGAGTGAACGGAAGTCCTGAGGTCACTGACGACAGATGAAACTTAATGTTACTGTGTACATGCAATTGTCATGTTTGGATTGTTTCAAGGGTTCATGAAGAGCTATGAATTTTGATGTTTCATTGTACTGTAAGTGCTATGGGTTCATTGTTACAGAGAAACTGTGTTATTCTGTTCGTGGCGCATAGTTCAAAGAGGAGCGACACGGGGTGTGCTCTTATCATACAGTATTGAGGTGTGGGTATTAGATTAGAAAATGTTTTATGCCTTTTGTTTTGATGTTTTAGGCCATGCAAATTTATGTTAAATAGACGATGGGAGATACTGGGATCTCCTGATGTACATTAGTTTGTTATAGTGGTGAATTTTCTATGCTGTTATTTTGTATTATTTTTATCGTGAAGATTTCTGGTATGCACCATTTGTGAATTGCCTTCTTATTTGCGTACCTGTAATGAATCTAATTACTTTTAAATGGATACGAACCGCAGCCCTCACATTTCTGAGTAATATTCCTTGAATTTATATTTTTGGTGGAATGTCTAATGATAAATGTTATTCACAATATACAGTGCATTCGGAAAGTATGCAGACCCTTTGACTTTTTCCACATTTTGTCTACATCAATCTACACACAATACAACATAATGACAAAGCAAAAACTGGTTTTTAGAAATTTAAAATAATAATATATTTTTTTTAATATTCAGACATTTTGCTGTGAGACTCAAAATTGAGCTCAGGTGCATCCTGTTTCCATTGATCATCCTGGAGATGTTTCAACAACTTGATTGGAGTCCACCTGTGGTAAATTCTATTGATTGGACATAATCTCGAAAGGCACACATCTGTCTATATAAAGTCCCACAGTTGACAGTGCATGTCAGAGCAAAAGCCATGCCATGAGGTCGAAGGAATTGTCTGTAGAGCTCCAAGACAGGATTGTGTAGAGGCACAGATCTGGGGAAGAGTACAACAACATTTCTGCAGCACTGAAGGTCACCAAGAACAAAGTTGCTTCCATCATTCTTAAAGGGAAGATGTTTGGAACCACCAAGACGCTTCCTAGAGCTGGCCAAACTGAGCAATTGGGGGAGAAGGGCCTTGGTCAGGGAGGTGACCAAGAACCTGATGGTCACTCTGACAGAGCTCCAGAGTTCCCCTGTGAAGATAGGAGAACATTCCAGAAGGACAACCATCTCTGCAGCACTCCACCAATCTGTCCTTTACAGTATGTTAGAGTGGCCAGACGGAGGCCACTCCTCAGTAAAAGGCATATGACAGTTCGCTTGGAGTTTGCCAAAAGGCACCTAAAGGACTTAGACCATGAAAAACTAGATTCTCTGGTCTAATGAAACATGATGCTTGGCTTGAATGCCAAGCGTCATGTCTGGAAGAAACCTGGCACCATCCTACGGTGAAGCATGATGGTGGCAGCATCATACTGTGGGGATGTTTTTCAGCGGCATGGACTGGTTAGACTAGTCAGGATCGATGAAAAGATGAACGGAGCAATGTACGGAGAGATCCTTGATGAAAACCTGCTCCAGAGCGGTCAGGACTTCAGACTGGGGCGGAGGTTCATTTTCCAACAGGACAACAACACTAAGCACATAGCCAAGACAACGCGGGAGTGGCTTCAGGACAAGTCTCTGAATGTCCTTGAGTGGCCCAGCCATAGCGCAGACTTGAACCCGATCAAACATCTCCGTAGACACCTGAAAATAGCTGTGCAGCGATGCTCCCCATCCAAGCTGACATAGCTTGAGAGGATCTGCAGAAAATAATGGGAGAAACTCCCAAAATATAGGTGCGCCAAGCTTGTAGCATCATACCGAAGAAGACTCAAGGCTGTAATCGCTGCCAAAGGTGCTTCAACAAAGTACTGAGTAAAGGGTCTGAATACTTATGTAAATGTGATATTTAAGTTTTTTATTTTTAATACATAAGCAAAAAAAATCTAAAAACCATTTTTCGCTTTGTCATTATGGGGCAATTTGGTGTAAATTGATGAGAAAAAAAAAAGATTTAATACATTTTAGAACAAGCCATTAACATAACTACGTGCATGTCATAGTATTTCAAGGCTCGCAACCTTGACTATACCCACTGGATATGATTATGGGCCTATAGCCTTCAAATAAGTTTAAAGTTTTCATGTCACACGCACAAGTACAGTGATATGCTTTTCTTGCAAACTCAAAACCCAACAATTCAATAATCAATAATAATGTATTACTAGAAAAAAGCATGTGAGAAATAAGAATAAGAAGTATGAAATACACAATAAAATAAGTAAGTAAGCATACTATAGACAGGAAATATTAAAACAGTTTGTGCAGGGATACTGGAGTGATGAAGGTAGATATGTATGTGGTAAGATGACTAGGTAACAGGATATAAGATTAACAGAGTAGGAGCAGCTTCCATGTGAGTGAGTTAGCGGGTGTGTAGAGTCAGTGTAAACGTACAGGTATGTGCAAATTATGTGTGAGTGAGTGAGCAAATGGAGTGAGGGTTTGTTTGTGTGTTGGAGTGACAGTGTATGTGAGTATGTGGGCCCTGTGAGTGTGCATACTGAATAAAAGGTCAATAAAGATACAAGGTAAACTCAATCAATATAGCTATTTTATTAGATATTTCTCAGTTGTATTTCTTGGGGATATAAGCTGTTCAAGAGCCTGTTGGTGTCAGACTTGATGCACAGGTACCTCTTGCCGTGTGGCAGCAGAGAAAATAGTCTACGGCTTGGGTTGTTGGGGTCTTTGACTATTTTCCGGGCCTTCTTTTCACACCGCCTGATATTGAGGTCCTGGATGTCAGGAAGCTCGGCCCCAGTGATGTACTGGGCTGTCCACACAACCCTCTGTAGTGCCATGCGATCGAGGGCGTTGCTATTGCAATACCAAGCAGTGAAGCAGCCAGTCAATATGCTGTCAATGGAACAGCTGCAGAACCATTACAGGATTTCAGCCCCCATGCCAAACTTTTTCAACCTCCTGAGAGGGTAGAGGCACTGTCGCGCCTACTTCACGACTGTGCATGTGTGTTTGGACCATTTGAAGCCTTTAGTGATTTGGAGACCAAGGAACTTGAAGCTGTCTACCTGCTCCACTGCCGCCCCGTCGATGTGGATGGAGGCGTGCACGCACCCCCCATTTCCTGTAGTCCACGATCAGCTCCTTGGTCTTGCGGATTTTGAGGGAGAGGTTGTTGCTCCGGCACCACACTTATGTCATCAGCGAACTTGATAATGGAGACGTGCATGGCCACAAAGTAATGGGTGAACAGGGAGTACAGGAAAGAACTAAGCACACACCCCTGTGTTAAAAGTCAGCATACGGGAGGTGATGTTGCCTACCCTCACCACCTGGGTTCGGAGTCCTAAGCTGGGTGACAAGCTTGGAGGGGATAATGGTGTTGAATGCTGAGCTGTAGTCAATGAACATAGGTATTCCTATTATCTAGGTGGGTGAGGTCAGTGTGGAGAGCAATTGAGATTACGTCATCTATGGATCTGTTCGGGTGGTATGCAAATTAGAGTGGGTCTAGGGTGAATCCTCACCGTGGGCACAACGTCGCCGATGCTTTTTCTAATGAAGCCCGTGACGGAGGTGGTAGGCTCATCGATGTTATCGGCAGAGTCTCAAAACATATTTCACTCAGCGCTAGCAAAGCAGTCCAACGAAGCGAATCGCAGTTACTTCCCGTTTCAGCTTCTGCTTGTAAACAGGAAGCAAGAGTACGGAATCATGATCTGACTTGCTGAATGGTGGATGAGGGAGGGCCTTGTTTGCTTGCTTGTGGGTAGAATAGCAGTGGTCTAGGACTTTATCACCCCTAGTGGCGTTGGAGACGTGTTGATTGAATTTGGGCATCACGTGTCTTAGTGACGGCAAATTAAAATAGCCGGCAACCAGAAATGCAGACTCTGGGTGTAGGGTTTTCTGTTTGTACATCTGGCAGCAGAATGGAGGGAAGAGCTGGCGGTTTTAATCTCACCAGGATCCCCCCTCTTTTGCCTCTGTAACGCCGGTGTTTCATCTTGGGTAGCCCGAAGATTGGGTTGGAATTACAGAGAGAGCCCAGAGCAGATGAGTCGAAGTAGAAGCTGGAATTAGGGTAAGTAACTGCCGATCTGATGTTCAAGAGTTCTTGTTGGTTGTAAGAAATAATAGCGGATACATTATGTGAAAATAGACAACAATAAACAACAAAATAATCACAAAATAGCAAAGTTGGGTCGGGGAGATTGCAACGCGGCGGCCATCCAGTACGGCGTCATCTTAGATCATCTAATAAGGGAGTCAGATAGTACATCATATTAGGGTCATAGACCCTCCACTAATTCTCTGTATTCCACAGACAAAGTGAATTTTCACTATTCTACAATACATCTCATATTCATAAAATAGAGAAAGCCACAAAGCACTGAAAGCATAGAAGTGACATCTGATGCATGATGGATTTAAAAGGAAAAAGACAAATGCACATGCACACACACACACAGTCTCACACTCACACACACATGAATGTTGAGTAAAAATTGTGAGATGACCATAGAGTTATATCTAGATGACTAGAATGAAAACCTCCCTGTCACATGGCGGAGGTGATGCTCACTCTACAGCACAAACTCATATCACGACGGACAGAGAAAAGGAACAGAAAACTCTCCAGCCAGCCTGATGCCTGTGTGTCCATATTGAGTATTTCTTCCTGATGGACACAGCACATTAACTACCTCATTATCTCTTTCCCACCATATGGACTTGGGCTGGGGTGGGTCACCACCGCAATACCCTGGTCTGCTCTGCCTAATTATAACAACTATGCCATCTCCATCACTAGGGCCAGTTACACAAAATGGTGTCACGGCCTTCCGGAGATTGGTGTCACCGTGCCCACACCATGAGAGCTGGGGAGAGGTGCCCGGTGGCACTTGGTTGGCCCCTCGGAGCTCACAGAGCAATTACCCTGGGTGAGGGGAGAGGAAACGGAGCTGAGGGCAGAGGAGGGAGACAGCTAAACCAGGCTAGCCAGAGATTAGGGGATCTCTGCGTTAATGTTGGTGACTTTTAGAGATTAGTCCTCTTGTCCTCCTCTAGAAAGTCAGAACTAAAGTGATGTTGCTGTGAACTGTACTGGTCTGCATGCGTAAGGCGACCTAGATAGACTAACTTCAGAGAAACAGCAGCCCATCAGAGATGAGAGTGCAGATGAGTAGGCTGTAGATTTTTTCTGTAGTTTCATATGAGAGAATGTAGTAAAAACTAAACTTGCTTTGCAATAGCATAACAGAGAACCCGACAGAGAACCTGACTGAATGCAAAAGATGTGAGAGATTATGCAACACCAAGGGCTATGTGCCAATTATATAGAACCTAATCATTAGATGGTCATTCATATGCAGTAGGCATACACTCAAGCAAATAGTCTGAATTCTAGTTGTATATAAACTTTTATCCATTGATCTTCCATATGCAGCAGCAAATGCATTGGCACGAGTTCCCTTTTTCCTCTAAAGTAATATTTTTCCTCCTTTTTTCCTCCCGCCCTCTCAGTGCTCAGCCCTTGATGTTCTTTAGCAGAGTCCTTGAGTCTTAAATTAGGCCCTACGGGTGCCCACCGATCGATAGCCTCGCTGCAGGTGCGTGCCAATGGGAAGAAACTGCAGTTTTGCTCTGCTCTAAATAAAACAAACCAGGCTGAGAGCGGAAAGTGCTGGAGACGCCTTCGCCATCAGGTGCTCTGCACGTTAAACCACTCCTAGTACATTATGGAAGCATAATATTGACCAAGACATGTTGTAAAGCAAAACTGTGTTCAAGCTGTGCTACATCTCAGAGACCACCAGACTGCAGTCCAAAAAACAACTGCCTATTGATCTGTGTGGAAACTAAACAAACTGGCGGTTTCTTCAATTTCTATATAAATAGATTGAAAGCAAATATTTACTGAATAAAGCCCTACTATAATGATTATTGTCTGTGCTGGCTGTTATACAAACCATGCTTGAACAACATCAGGGTCTCTAAGATAAAACATGGGGCGTTATGGGAGCCGACAGGTTTGGAGCAAGGTTAGAGCCTGACAAGCAAAAAGATTGTAGCTGACAAAAACTGATTGAGCTTGTTGTTCTTACATTGGGTCATTTTGATTAGACCAGAGACACCTGGTGGCACTACGTTTTACACATCTTTGTGCATCTATTAAGTGCCAAAAGTTTAGCTTGTATTCACAGTCTCTGTCTGTAGTCCTACAGGCCTCATCCCATGAGTCGAAGAGGTCTTGGCAATAGTTTTAGGCACTCTGTACTTTTAAGTCTAATTCTAAAGGCCTACTTCTAAAACTTGAGATTACAGTGAGATATTGTTATATTCTTATTGCTCCTGCTCAGTCTGTGCCACCAGATGTGTCACTATGTTGTACTCACCCAAAATTCAGGAAGAGTTTGTGGTTAGGCCCACTTGATGTAGCCTCAAGGATGCAAACTGTTGAGGGTCAAAAAAGGTGACACTTTTTTTTGTACTGAAATATGAAACAAATGCCCGCTAGGGGGAAATGCAGGTTTTAACTAATTAAACAGAAAATAATATGATTTACATGATCAGTCTCTGTGTGTAAAATAAAAAAAATGGGTTAATGTGAACCCAACTCACAGCTAAAAAATTTAAAGAAAGCAATCCAATGTTATTTGTTGCCTAGACTTTACTGCAAATGACACTCAAGTCTTGAGAAAAAACAATACACTAATATTGCAGTTAGCCATGACAGCCTTAATAATAGAACGCTTGTGACCACACACATCTAAATATTGCACTTGGGAAAAATCATCTTAAAGTAGAAATAGAATGAAACAAACAGGCATTCTATTTTTGCTCTATTATAGTGCCCACTATAGTAGACATCGATCAAGTGCACAAGGTTACGATTCTGGTGTGAGTTTATCTGGCCAAAATGTATTACTTGGGACTCGGGTCGATTGGGGCTACTCTCTGGCAGATGATTACATGGGCTGCTTTATATAATTAACATTTCATTATTTATTTATTTTTCCATATCTTCTCATTGTTTCTGTGATCAAAAAATGTAATTAACATTTAAATTAAATTCTTTAAGAGTCCTGTTTAAGTAATATTTTTGTATTTTGATACTGATAAAAACTTTGTGGCTTGGGCCTCCCGAGTGGCGCAGTGGTCTAAGACATTGCAGTGCAAACTGCGTTGCTACAGATGCTGGTCCGATACCTGTGCCGGCCGCGATAAGGAGACCTATGAATCGACGCACAATTGGGCCAGTGTCATCCAGGTTAGGGGAGGTTGTGGCCGGCCGGGATTTCCTTGTCCCATTGCGTTGTAGTGACTCCTGTGGCGTGCCAGGCGCATGCTCACTGACATGGTCACCAGGTGTACGGTGGTGTTCCTCTGACACGTTGCTGGATATGGATATGATGAAAAGGGGGTACAAAATAGATACAATTATTTAAAAAAATTGTGGATGGGTATAATTTGTATGAATAAATGTATAATAGTAATATTTAAAATTACTACATTAGGGTCATTTTGTATACATTTATTTAAAATTGCATCGGCCGCATCTGGGGGGATTCTGGTTAGATGCCGGCACAGAATCATTTTGATTCTGGGCCAAGCCCGACACCGGACCGATTCAATGGCCGCTTCTGGGCTTTTCTGTAGGATTTTCTGTAGGATTGAGGTCAGGGCTTTGTGATGGCCACTCCAATACCTTGACTTTGTTGTCCTTTTGCCACAACTTTGAAGTATGCTTGGGGTCATTGTCCATTTGGAAGACTCATTTGCGACCATGTTTAAACTTCCTGACTGATGTCTTGAGATGTTGCTTCAATATATCCACACAATTTTCCCTCCTCATGATGCCATCTATTTTGTGAAGTGCACCAGTCTCTCTTGCAGCAAAGCACCACCACAACATGATGCTGCCAACCCCATGCTTGGAATTTTCCAAGCTGTTTAAATGCAAAATTCAACTTAGTGTATGTAAACTTCTGACCAACTGGAATTGTGATACAGTGAATTATAAGTTAAATAATCTGTCTGTAAACAATTGTTGGACAAATTACTTGTGTCACGCATGCACAAAGTAGATGTCCTAACCGACTTTTGTGGAGTGGTTTTTGTGGAGTGGTTGTGTGTAAACTTCCGACTTCAATTTTATATATATATATACACAGTATATATATATATTACATTTGCAAAAATATCTAAAAACCTTTTTTGCTTTGTCATTATGGGGTATTGTGTGTAGATGAGGGGAAAAAACTATTTCATCAATTTTAGAATAAGGCTGTAAAGTAAACACATTTTGAAAAAGTCAAGGCGTCTGAATACTTCTCAATTGCACTGTTTCATGCTAAAATCTCCACTGCCTGCAGAGTGCTGTTGATGCTAATGTAGACCTTCAAGCAAAACACTGTATTTTAATAAATTATTTGAATGTATTTAGGTTTGTTTTATCAAAAAAATTATAACTTATAGGTGTGCCAACTTATAAATGTTTCACTATTTTGTTTTTAAGAAATACACTGAATAAAAACCTCATATAGCCCTGCTTCTGAAAAAAGTTATTCAGGCCAGATATGCTGAAGTGGACTGGGCCCGAGTACCATTAGCTGGAACCCAAAGTAATATGATTCTCCGGACTCGGGAAGAGCTCGGCCTGCATGAAGTCCCCCCCCGAGTCCAAGTCAATGCCTAGTCCCCTAAGTCTCAAAAGTAATAGGCCTGAACCCACCACTGGGAGGTCTCTTTCTTACAAATCACTCAAATTGATACAATTCCCTGGCCTAATCTAAATGACAGAGCGTTTCTGTTCTACATAGTTTTGCCAGAACGTTTTGTAACGTTGCACCCATATGGTTGCACCCACTGAAATACCCCTGTCCAGATGTTTGAGGATGACTGAAAGTAATATAAACCTGTCATATGGAACTTGCTGTTGTAATCATTGGCTGTTGAATATCCAGGGCCATTACTTCCTAGATTTCATTGGTTGATTTTTGACCTATCACGCAGTGGGAGGGACAAAGTTTAAGGAAGTCGGACAGTTTTGACAGCAGCTGTCGAGGACCAGATGGAGTAGATTTTTCTTGGGGATATATGGGAGAGCTTTGTAGGAGAGCAATCTAGCTATCTTCCTAACTTTGGACACAACATTCGTTTATTGATCATATCTAGTACCGGTAGCTATAAACCTAGCTAAGTAGATGGTTGAGAATAAGAGCTTGCTTTCTGCCTCAACTAGTCGGGATGGTCTGTTAGCTTGTAGTAGCTAGGCTAATCTGCTGGCCAATTTCTATATTTTACTGACTTCCAGTTTTGTTTCAGGTCTATGGCCTCTCTTCTCAGCTCATACTTTGCAGGCTAGTTAGGTAGCTATAGCAGCATCTGTTGACCACATGTCAATACTCTGTAACCATACTATTGCCACTATTAGTGGCCAACTAACTTGACTCTCTGTAATGTAAATTGCTAAATAGGTTGCTATTGCAAGTTATCTCCATGGACCCTCCCAGAAAACAAGTATTGCCTGCACCCCTACCAGACAGTTTAACACAGAGAAGAAGCGATGGAGGCTGGGCAGAATAATTGGTCAAGGAGGCTTTGGATTGATCTACCTAGGTAGGTAACCAGACTAGTATGTCAATACATCAAGTTATCACTGATTCTCAACCCCCTCCCTCCCCAACACAGACACAGACACAACACAGAATCACACACACACACACACACACACACACATCCCTCTTTGAGTGGCAAGTGTGGTGACCCCAATTTATGGAGCAAAACGCATGACCAGCAATCACAGATTTGTGTTTTGGGTGTAAACACATCACCAACAGAGCACAAAAACTGGGGTACATCTGATTGCTTCGAAATTACTGTCATGTTTATCACGGTTTATTTATCTCTGTTTTTCTGTCTCTCTCTCCCCTCTCTCTTTTGTCCTCCCCTTTCTCTCTTACACCATATCTCTCTCCCTCTTTTTCTCCATGTTCTCTCTCTCCCTTCTTCCCTCTCTCCCTTCAGCTTCGCAGGAAGTGGACACACCTGTTGGGGAGGACTCTAATTTTGTGATTAAAGTGGTGAGTACAGGAATGGCTGATGGTGTTGTGTGAGTCAAGGCAGTTTACATACACTTAGGTTGAAGTCTTTTCAACCACTCCACATTTTTCAACCACTTTTCAACCAATTATTGTTAAAATTATGTCATGGCATTAGAAGCTTCTGATAGGCTAATTGACATCATTTGAGTCAATTGGAGGTGCACCTGTGGATGTATTTCAAGGCCTGCCTTCAATTTCAGTGCCTCTTTGCTTGACATCATGGGAAAATCAAAAGAAATCAGCCAAGATCTCAGGAAAAAATTGTCGACTTCCACAAGTCTGGTTCATCCTTGGGAGCAATTTCTAAATGTCTGAAGGTACCACGTTAATCTGTGCAAACAATAGTACGCAAGTATAAAAACACCATGGGACCACACAGCCGTCATACCGCTCAGGAAGGAGACGAGTTCTGTCTCCTAGAGATTAATGTACTTTAGTGCAAAAAGTGAAAATCAATCCCAGAAAAACAGCAAAGGACCTTGTGAAGATGTTGGAGGAAACAGGTACAAAAGTATCTATATCCACAGTAAAACGAGCCCTATAATCGACATAACCTGAACG
This sequence comes from Brachymystax lenok tsinlingensis, assembly GCA_030435695.1. Lineage (NCBI taxonomy): Eukaryota > Metazoa > Chordata > Actinopteri > Salmoniformes > Salmonidae > Brachymystax > Brachymystax lenok. Next base: position 43,833,154 of record CM059780.1, read on the forward strand.
GTCGCTCAGCATGGAAGACTCCACTGCTACAAAACTGCTATAAATAAAAGCCAGACTACGGTTTGTAACTGCACATGGGGACAAAGATCGTACTTTTTGGAGAAATGTCCTCTGGTCTAATGAAACAAAAATAGAACTGTTTGGCCATAATGACAGTTGTTATGTTTTGAGGAAAAAGGGGGAGGCTTGCAAGCCAAAGAACACCATCCCAATCATGAAGCACGGGGGTGGCAGCATCATGTTGTGGGGTTGCTTTGCTGCAGGAGGAACTGGTGCACTTCACAAAATAGATGGCATCATGAGGAGGGAAAATTATGTGGATATATATTGCCACTTCCAAAGTCGTGGCAAAATGGCTTAAGGACAACAAAGTCAAGGTATTGGAGTGGCCATCACAAAGCCCTGACCTCAATCCTACAGAAAATTTGTGGGCTGAACTGAAAAAGTGTGTGCGAGCAAGGAGGTCTACAAACCTGACTTCGTTACACCCGCTCTGCCAGGAAGAATGGGCCAAAATTCACCCAACTTATTGTGGGGAGCTGGTGGAAGGCTACCCAAAATGTTTGACCCAAGTTAAAAAAATTTAAGGCAATGCTACCAAACACTAATTGAGTGTATGTAATCTTCTGACCCACTGGGATTGTGATGAAAGAAATAAAAGCTGAAATAAATCATTATCTCTACTATTATTCTGACATTTCAAATTCTTAAAATAAAGTGGTGATCCTAACTGACCTAAGACAGGGAATTTGTACTATAATTAAATGTCAGGAATTGTGAAAAACTGAGTTTAAACGTATTTGGCTAAGGTGTAGGTAAACTTCCGACTTCAACGGTATGTGTAGGCATTGTCATTTGTTCAGCGATAAACTAGAGATGATGACAGTTGGACTAAACCACAATCATTTAATGTTAGGCTCTGTTGCTCTCTCACTTTGTATTTCTCTCTTTCTTGCTCTCCTCACTGGGTTTTCTTGGATATGGAAAGTGACAATGAGGAACTGCTGGCTTTATACGCTTATAAAACAGCCTATAAGTTTAAGGGAGCACATGCAACAGCTTTCAGCATGTCTATTTTTGAAATATTGCCTGCCTAGGCTATTTCCATATTTCCTCTTATTTGACCCTCTTATTTCATTGTGTCTGCAGGAGTACAATGAAAATAGGCCTTTGTTATCTGAGCTCAAGTTCTATCTGAGGGAAACTCAACCTGAGAACAGTGAGTATCAACAACTTAAATTGTTCAACATCATGATGCAGCAGACATATGGTCAAGAACTCATATCCTTTATCTCACATACTACATACTGTTTGGTTATAACAAAACCTGTTTTAGGCTACCTCTTATATGAGCAGCCAGGCCCAGTGCAGCAAGAGTGTACTTGGCTGATGAAGAGGCCATAGACATGAAGACTGCTGCCAGGTGTAATTAACAAGCCAAAGCAAACATGCACCTCAGTGGCAGTTAGCCTCGTCCCTGCTTGTTTGAGTTCTAATTCATAGAGAGGGACCCAATCACACATAATGATGCCTGCTCCTCCACTGGGCCCCTGACCACCTGCCAGTCTGGTGGAGAGCCAATCAGGCCAGCCACCACTCCAAGACAGGCCTCATGTTCACTGTGTGTGTGCGTGCCTGTCTGTCTGTTTCTCTCTCTGTCTGTCAGTGTGGGTTTTTGGCTATGATTAGAAGTGCATGCTTGTGTGTCTGGCTTAGACATATCTTTCCATATTTCCTCTGTCTGGTCATATGTGTTTTTGCGAAACAGTTCAGACAGAGTCAACCTGAATCCACAGGAATTAAATTCACATCACTTCCCAATTTGTTGTATAACTTTTAAGACCAAAGGCTCAGGCCCCCTAGGATTGTATGTTGGGCACTTGACCATAAAATAGGTGCACACTTTGCACTGGTGAAAATACATTTAAATATGTTGTAAATATTTTATGTATATGTAAGACCCAATACATGTTTGATTTGTGTCCCTCGTAATTCTGTCCTGCTGTTGTTTCAGTGCTGATGTGGAAGAAGAGCAAGACGCTGGACTTCCTGGGTATCCCTACAAACTGGGGATCAGGACTGGCAGAACACAACGGAACCAGGTACTACTGACCATGGTCCTGATGATGATGGTACTTGGTAAATAATCCCTTGGGGTTGGGAAGTGTGTTTGAGATTATTTTACCCCTTATTCTTGACCTTTGCCCTGTTCAGGTACAGGTTCATGGCGATGGACCGCCTGGGCAGTGACCTTCAGAAAGTGTGTGAGAGAAATGGTGACAAGCTAAAGAAACATACAGTGCTATAGCTAGGACTTGTCCTGGTGAGACTCGTACTGTACTATCCTCTTCATCATCCACTGCTGCATATCACAAGGATTTCACCTACTCCTTGTCCTCCTACAGCTGGATGTCCTTGAGTATATCCATGACAACGAGTATGTCCATGTAGACGTAAAGAAGGCCAACCTAATGCTTGGTCACACAGACCCAGGCAAGGTTAGCACTAGCACTGTCTAAGTAAAGTAGGCATGGGTATTGAAGGCATTTCTTGTGTACAAAACATACATAGAAGACCGTTTCAAGTCATTTTAATATTGAGCGTTGTGTTAAGCTTCTACTTGTAAGTTATCTACACATACTGTCTGTTTATTATCTGTTGTACAGGTGTGCCTGGCTGACGACGGCCTGTCCTACAGGTACAGCCCAGACGGAGTGCACACGGAGAAGAATGAAGAACCCAAAGAAGAGACACAACGGAACCATAGAGTACACCAGCAGAGATGCTCAAAATGGAGTTGGTAAAGTGTAATTTCATTGTTATGAACATTCATAGTTTCAGGTGCCAAAAAAAGCTATTGTGTTGTGAAAGGTTTCTGGGTAAACATACATGGATTTGTGGACAGTAGAGTTCTCTTGTATTGACTGTATGGCCAATGATCTTGCACAGATGTATCTTGCTGTATACTAACTGCATTACTGTATCTTTCAGTTGGCAGAGTACTTGTTTATCAATGCATAATGTGAAGTGAACCCCCCTTCATCCCTTGCTTTAAAACCTCCCTCAGTAGTTATCGGAAACACATTAGCTGGCAAATTGCATACATGGTCCTTTTTATTGGACATTGATTCTCCCTGGCCCACGTTCCCCCGACGCGGACTCCATTTAACAATTCCCTAATTAGCTAAAGTCATAACCTGCATTGTGTATTCATCCCCCATTAATTAAGGCTTTGATGTTTGGTTAGAGAGGGACTGGCCGCTGATAACCTCTCTGCTTGCTCAGAGCAGAGGAAGGCATTAAGGTTCGATACACTGAACGAGTGTGGCTAAGACTCCCTAATCGCCGTGCCACTGTTTCTATCGATGTTGTCGATATGGACCAAAACAGACAAGATGTTCATGCAGCGATATTGATAAAGGCAAACACGTCATTTTTAATATGCTTTAGAGAGAAAGAGAGGAGGGTGGGGGGTATGCTGAACTTGTGTTTTTCTGTTGGATGTTATCTGAATGAAAAGGTGGACGTTGGGCCCATGTATTGTAATCATTGTTTCCCCTATATTCATTTAGCAGAGGCACACAGCCACAAAATAGAATAATACTCAGAAAAAAGAAAAGAAAACATTTTGGAGATGGTACAACGTTTTCAGTGTAAACTTAAATGGCTAAAACCATATACTGTATAAATTATGTAAAAAATATACTGGATAGCATAAGAACGTGTTATAAGCCATGACAAAATGTGCAGAATTGCAGGAAATTAGCTTTGAAATTGCACTTTTTCTCTCAGCCACATGACAAAATGTGTTGAATTGCAGGAAATTCGTGGCAACATTTTGTCTCTAAAACCATGGCCACCGCTGCTGAAAAAAACACTGATTGGACTTCACAGTTTCATACACGCCCATATGTTGCAGGCAGAACTTACTTCAACATGTTCTCAGTTGTTCGTCTATGGCTGTTCTCATTGTGTATTTGATTTAATTCGAGTTTAGATAGGAATGACGCTTAAATCACAGGACTGGTTCAAACACAGGTCTGTTCTTTTACATTTGAAGTACACTCACTCACACCTAGCACAATTTGTTCTCATGTCACATACAGGCAGTTGCATATGGTTCTCATTCCAACCCTTCGGTCTAGCCTAAACAGTAGAAGCTGTTGTACAGGTGAATTATTCCTTTGCTTCTATGGCCCAGGGTTCATGAGGTAGAGAGTATAAGATGAAAATATGTGCTTATGCAGTGACCTTCTTCTAACCACTATTGACATTCATAAGTCCTTTGATATAATAAACGCTGTTGTTAGGTCTACCGTACACCACTATTGGAATTGCTCAATCAAGAGGCCATTTGGTAAAGTTTCCCATTTTTAACTACAGTTGATAAACAAACCATTTTTTTTTATTCCAGGCGGATAAATTGTATATGATAGCTGCTCGTACTTGACCTCCATGTTGTAAGGCAGTTTCTGAGTTTCTTTGGGTCAAATGGCAATTGAGATGCCTGCAGACTTTGACGAGGAGCAAGACTACTTTTTGCTCAAGATCCCGTCCTCCCATTTCACCTTTCATCAACCTCACCGGGTAGATGTTGATAGGTTGCCATGACGAGGGTGGAGATTGAACACAGAGTGATGCACCACTGAACTCTGAGCTAATTATCACCTATTGGAGTGGGATGCCTCGGGAACACAGAAATTCCAACGGAGAGGGTTAAGAGTGTGACACCGTGCTTTAGGAAATCTGAATAACAGTAGGAGATGACTACCCACTACATTGTCACCTAACTCCTCTATGACAAGCCTGGCGTGTGTAGGACTCTGAGGTTCACCTTCTAAACTGTGTGTGTTTGCGCGCTTGCACGCATGTGTGCATTTATTGTGTCTGTGCCAGGGTTTCCGATTAAAGCCGATTAAATAAAACTTGCCCAAAATAATGCATTTTATTCATTGATGGAAATACCAGTTGATGGAAATACATTTGACTGTCATGCTTATCAGTCTATAGGTTCATAATTTAGTGGAATTAAATTGGCCTGTGTGTATTTTCATTAGTCATCATGTATCTTATTTATCCAACACAACTATCACACGCGCACAGCATACAGAGCCTATTTTAGCGGGATTTCTCCTGCAGCTCTTCAGCTGATTACTGCTGGAATAAAACATGCTTTTATAAGCCCATTCGTTGTGCAAGAATTCTAAATGCCATCACATGTTAAAAACAGTTTTGGTGCACGATTAAAAATACCTACTATTTTTATTTCTCAACCGGTAATTGAAGCGAGCCTCCCATTCACCATCCAAGTGCAGGAAACAGGCTATCATCTCGTCACCCATCACTTTATAATCTGAGCTGGAGGCAGTATGCAATTTGAAAACATACTTAATTGTTTGAAACCTGAATGTTTTATTTCATATTAGGAGACATGTCTTACCTCGCTTCAAAGTAGCCTATTGGCAAAATCCGACCATGGAAACGTGGAGGCAATTATCTTATGAAGACTTCATAGGTGGCACTTGAGTTTCAAGTTTGAGGAAGCTTACAATTAATTTATCCTACCATTTCTACTGATCCTACCATTTCTACCGTTCACTGAACAGTTTCATTTCAATAATAATGTTTTCATTTCTCAAAATCATTGTCATGTGGTTAATCATACAAATCTGAATTATACTTATAAAAATCGAAAAGTTAAAAGTCAACTAATGCGAGATCACCAGCCTCTGCCATATGGACACATTGATACACCGTGATACATTGGTGGCTAAAGAAAGAAACGCATGGAACTCATAGCCTATAGGCCAACGCAGCAGTAGGCCTATAACTTACATTGCTCTTTCACACTGAGGATTTGTGATTATTGAGGGGGAGACTGTTGGAAAGATTTTTCAAATGCTTCCTCAACATTATCAGGATAGAGAAATCATACACATGCTCATTGCTCACGTGGAGCACTCAAAAAAAAAAGACAATGAAAACATCGACAAATATCGTAAATTATGTTTATGAAATAAACCGAAACTTGTGTCTCACAAATGTAGCAGGTTGTGAACATTGCAAACAAAGTTTACACTCCGAGAATGAGAACGGTAAATGACTAATTAATACATGTTTTACATAATCCCTGTCATTTGGTTACATTAATTTAACGTATATTTACTCTGGTGAAGTATGTAATGGGGAATCATAAAAAGAATAATCAAAGGGCAAACAATTCACACAATTAAATGCACAATAATTGGCGGGAGACAGCTGAGCCATTCTGGAGAGACTTGCCTATATCTTCGCCACACTCCTCCCCTTCTTGTCTCAATATTTAAAATCATACTCAAGACACATTATCTTCACACACATTTTAGATGCTTTTCACCGACAGCCGCAACTCAATAATCAACTAGGTCTATTGCCACGCGCGCTGCCCAAGTTGAAGGCTTTCCAAATAGCCATGAGCTTGTGATTTGAAACCATCCAGTTTTTTTTTAAAGAAGCTAATGATCCTCGATTCCTCTGTGGCTAAGTCAAGCTTTCTGGTGAAGTATTTTAAATGATTTTATTTATTTCTGTGTAGACAGGAGTAATTATATAATTATGGCAAATGTATTTTCATTTACTTCCCTATTTTGACCCACTGCTATGCCATTCTAGTTGTTGCGTCTTTAGATTCCCCCTCTTTCTAAGTTTCTGACAGAGATTTTCATGTCTGTCACATAAGGAACCGCTATCAGGTGCGCTGTTTAGAATGGTGTTTTCCCATGTGTGCTGTTTAGAATGGTGTTTTCTTGCTAATTACATTTTGGCAAATGTTTGAAAATGATGTTTTATTGGCTGCTTCATTACATGAAGTGCGTGTTCTGTTAAAATGCATTACCATAATCTTAATGTGATTTCTGTCATTCTGAGCACGGTGGTTGGACGCTCTTGCACCCAATGCATATTTGTCCGGTAAATTTCTGAAATGGCAGGTAAATTTAAATCTTCCCGGCCACATTGTCCAGGCACCACATTTTCCTAACTGAAAAACCATGGTCTGTGCCTCTATTGTGTGTGTGTGTGAGCTGTGTGTATCATGCCCCCTCTCTCGTTAGGGAAAGATGCATAAATGCACTACGAAACAGCAAAGTAAATGACATTGTGAACAGGGACAATATGTCCAAAGAACACACACAGGCAGGCTTCACATAGTTATAATTGTTAGTCTATTATGTGGCTGTTGGAGTTGGAGCAGTTTGAGTGCTGGTGTCACTGGCTCTCAGTATCAATGAGGCTTTATATAATTGTTTACAACAATGGCTTGATTAGATGTGGCAGCAACAAATATACTGTAATGCTGACCTATGCACTTAAGTACTTTACATCTTGCACTCTTAAAATGTGTTCAATAAATGATTTAAACAATCGGTTTAATCACAGCAATGAAGGCAACAGAGGCAGCAGCAATGGCAACAACCAACAACATCTAACTACAACCAACAACACCAACCAACTAACAACCAACACCCGCAATGTCCGTCTCAATGCTAGCCAGTAGTGCTGTCCTGCTGGGTGCTGCTGCATGGCGGACACTCTTGTAGCACTGGCTGGGATCAATGCTATCCATGGATCTGGCTCAAGATTTCTCCCTTTGATGAAGCCAGTCGATAGGTAATTTCTCCAGAGATGCGAGGCCGTTACAGTATTGAGCTGCTAAAACTCCTCGGGCTCGACCCCTCACATGGACTAATTTCAGACGTATTGATGAACTCAACTAATTTCAGACGTATTGATGAACTCAACACAGTTTTTCATAAAGACACTGGCTCAGTGAAGGGGTTGTCCACTTCTTCATTCAAACTAGATGGAAGGCATTGTTTACAATGAAGTCCAGAGATTAATGTCTAGTCTAGCCATCAGTATGTACATAGACTTCCGGCGCCGACAGAGATGGCAGCCTCGCTTCACGTTCTCAGGAAACCATGCAGTATTTTGTTTTTTTATGTATTACTTCTTACATTGTTACCCCGGAAAATATTAAGTTTTATTACATACAACCGGGAGGAACTATTGGATATAAGAGCAACGTCAACTTACCAACATTACGACCAGGAATACGACTTTCCCAAAGAGGATTCTCCTTTCGTTAACCCAAACACAACAACAGACTGGATAGCACGTTCACCTGACATAGAATTCCTTACAATCAAATGCAGACCGCATTATCTACCAAGAGAATTCTCTTCGATTATAATCACAGCCGTGTACATCCCCCCTCAAGCTAATACATCGACGGCACTGAAAGAAATTCATCGGACTCTATGTAAACTGGAAACCACATATCCTGAGGCTGCATTTATTGTGGCTGGGGATTTTAATAAGGCTAATTTAAGAACAAGGCTCGAAATTTTACCAGCATATCGAATGTGCCACCCGGGCTGGTAAAATCCTGGACCACTGTTATTCCAACTTCCGTGATGCATACAAGGCTATTCTCCGCCCTCCTTTCGGCAAGTCTGACCATGACTCCATTTTGTTGCTCCCAGCCTACAAACAGAAACTAAAACAGGAAACGCCCGTTCTCAGGTCTGTTCAACGCTGGTCCGACCAATCTGATTCCATGCTGCAAGATTGCTTGAGCACGTGGACTGGGATATGTTCGGATAGCATCTGACAACAACATTGATGTATACGCTGATTCGGTGAGCGAGTTTATTAGCAAATGCATTGGTGATGTTGTACCCATAGCAAATATCAAAACCTTCCCCAACCAGAAACCATGGATTGATGGCAGCATTCGCGCAAAACTGAAAGCGCGAACCACTGCTTTTAACCAGGTAAAGGCTACCGGAAACATGACTGAATACAAACAGTGCAGCTACTCCCTCCGCAAGGCAATCAAACAAGCTAAGCGTCAATATAGAGACAAAGTAGAGTCACAATTCAATGGCTCCAGACACAAGAGGAATGTGGCAGGGTCTACAGTCAATCACGGACTACAAAAAGAAAACCAGCCCGTCGCGGACCATGACGTCCTGCTCCCAGACAAACTAAACAACTTCTTTGCTCGCTTTGAGGACAATACAGTGCCACCGACACGGCCCGCTACCAAAACCTGCGGGCTCACCTTCACCGCAGCCAATGTGAGAAAAACATTTAAATGTGTTAACCCTCGCAAGGCTGCCGGCCCAGATGGCATCCCTGGCCGTGTCCTCAGAGCATGCGCAGACCAGCTGGCTGGTGTGTTTACGGACATATTCAATCAGTCCCTATCCCAGTCTGCTGTTCCCACATGCTTCAAGAGGGCCACCATTGTTCCTGTTCCCAAGAAAGCTAAGGTGACTGAGCTAAATGACTATCGCCCACGTAGCACTCACTTCCGTCATCATGAAGTGCTTTGAGAGATTAGTCAAGGATCATATCACCTCCATCCTGCCAGACACCCTGGACCCACTCCAATTTGCTTACCGTCCCAATAGGTCCACAGACGACGCAATCGCAATCACACTGCATACTGCCCTAACCCATCTGGACAAGAGGAATACTTATGTAAGAATGCTGTTCATCGACTACAGCTCAGCATTTAACACCATAGTTCCCTCCAAGCTCGTCATTAAGCTCGAGACCCTGGGTCTCGACCCAGCCCTGTGCAACTGGGTCCTGGACTTCCTGACGGGCGGTCCCAGGTGGTGAGGGTAGGAAACAACATCTCCACCCCGCTGATCCTCAACACTGGGGCCCCACAATGCGTTCTCAGCCCTCTCCTGTACTCCCTGTTTACCCATGACTGCGTGGCCAAGCACGCATCCAACTCAATCATCAAGTTTGCTGACGACACTACAGTGGTAGGCTTGATTACCAACAACGACGAGGCGGCCTACAGAGAGGAGGTGAGGGCCCTCGGAGTGTGGTGTCAGGAAAATAACCTCTCACTCAATGTCAACAAAACAAAGGAGATGATCGTGGACTTCAGGAAACAGGAGAGGGAGCACCCCCCTATCCACATCGAGGGGACAGTAGTGGAGAAGGTGGAAAGTTTTAAGTTCCTCGGCGTACACATCACGGACAAACTGAATTGGTCCACCCACACAGACAGCGTGGTAAGAAAGGCGCAACAGCGCCTCTTCAACCTCAGGAGGCTGAAGAAATTTGGCTTGTCACCAAAATCACTCACAAACTTTTACAGATGCACAATCGAGAGCATCCTGTCGGGCTGTATCACCGCCTGTACGGCAACTGCTCCGCCCACAACCGTAAGGCTCTCCAGAGGGTAGTGAGGACTGCACAACGCATCACCGGGTTAAACTACCTGCCCTCCAGGACACCTACACCACCCGATGTCACAGAAAGGCCAAAAAGATCATCAAGGACAACAACCACCCGAGCCACTGCCTGTTCACCCCGCTATCATCCAGAAGGCGAGGTCAGTACAGGTGCATCAAAGCTGGGACCGAGAGACTGAAAAACAGCTTCTACCTCAAGGCCATCAGACTGTTAAACAGCCATCACTAACATTGAGTGGCTGCTGCCAACATACTGACTTAAATCTCTAGCCACTTTATACATAGGAATTGGATGTAACAAATGTATCACTAGCCACTTTAAACAATTTTGTATATAATGTTTACGTATCCGACATACTCATATCAAATGTATACACTGTACTCTAAACCATCTACTGTATCTTGCCTATGCCGTTCGGTCATCGACCCAAATCTCTAGCCACTTTAATAATTATAATTGGATGAAATAATGTATCACTAGCCACTTTAAACAATGCCATTTATATAATGTTTACATATCCTACATTACTCATCTCATATATATGTGTATATACTGTACTCCATACCATCTACTGCATCTTGCCTATGCCGGTCAGCCATCGCTCATCCATATATTTATATGTACATACTCGTATTCATTCCTTTACTCTTGTGTGTATAAGGTAGTTGTTGTGAATTTGTTAGATTACTTGTTAGATACTACTGCATGGTCGGAACTAGAAGCACAAGCATTTCGCTACACTCGCATTAACATCTGCTAACCATGTGTATGTGACAAATAAAATTTGATTTGATTTGATTTGATAGATGACTCCCCAGTGCACAGCACCCTGTCGACTTCTGTAACATGTGGTAGTGATTTTGGCTCAGACATCTCTGTGTGTGTGTTTTACTGCCTGAGAGAGGGATCAAGTGTGTGAGTGTGTTTTTAAGCAATGCAGCGGCCGTCTGGATCATGTCAGAGGCCACAAGGATCCAGTTTCCTGGAACGGGCCTAAACGGGAGTAAACTGACCAAAAAAGTCAGCCCTTCTCCCCTCAGAATGTCAGCCCTGAGAATGCTGCCGAAGGCTGGCGCCAAAACGTGTCCATATGTTCTGACCTCTGCGGCTAAGAAAATACATTAAAATGTAAAGAATATTCCAGTGAGTGCATGTTTTGTCTTTCTTTAAGTATATGGCTTTTGAACCCCGCACCCAAATTATTTTTGTTGCAACAAACATTTGAGCTGAGCACACCGATTTCTCTTTCTATGTCTGCAGAGCAGGACATAGATCAAGAAAAACGTAAAGACTAACACCAGCTGCGAAAACAAAACAAGCCTACACTCCTTCCGTCATTGTCATACCCTCTCTTTTTCATTGTGTGTTTTACCTCTGAACGCATCCCGTCAATCAAAGCTGTTTTTATCCTCCCAGACCAGGTTCTGAACTTCTACTACCTCTCTCCCCTCTCTTTTTGTCTCTCTCTCTCTCTCCCTCTCAGTAGCTCCATCTAGACGTGGGAACCTGGAGGTGTCTGCTCCACTGGCTGTGTGGGGCGCTGCCCTGGGAGGCCAAGACCAGGTACTAAGCAAACACTCTCCTCTCTCTGGTTCCTTCTCCTCCATCTCCCAATTAAACCATTGTTTCCCCTCGCTCCCTCTGTATTTCATGCCTGTTTTTCTCTCTCTTTCCTGACTCATGGGTAATCTAGGCTCGGTGCAGCAGCTGTCTGTGGGTGGAGCTTCCACATGTGAATGAGAGGGCCTACAGTGGCTTCTGTAGGTTTCATTTGATTTCCACAACATGCCTACCACTTTGAAGATGCAAAATATTTTTTATTGTAAAAGAAATAAGAAATAAGACAAAAAAACAGAACTTGAGCGTGCATAACTATTCACCCCCCCCAAGGTCAAAACTTTGTAGAGCCACATTTTGCAGCAATTACAGCTGCAAGTCTGTTCGGGTATGCCTCTATAAGCTTGGCACGTCTAGCCACTGGGATATTGCCCATTCTTCAAGGCAAAACTGCTCCAGCTCCTACAAGATGGATGGGTTCCACTGGTGTACAGCAATCTTTAAGTCATACCACAGATTCTCAATTCGATTGAGGTCTGGGCCATTCCAAGACATGTACATGTTTCCCCTTAAACCACTTGAGTGTTGCTTTAGCAGTATGCTTAGGGTTATTGTCCAGCTGGAAGGTGAACCTCCATCCCAGTCTCAAATCTCTGGAAGACTGAAACAGGTTTGCCTCAAGAATTTCCCTGTATTTAGCGCCATCCATCATTCCTTCAATTCTGACCAGTTTCCCAGTCCCTGCCGATGAAAAACATCCCCACAACATGATGCTGCCACCACCATGCTTCACTGTGGGGATGGTCTTCTCAGGGTGATGGGAGGTGTTGAGTTTGCGCCAGATATAGCGTTGTCCTTGATGGCCAAAAATCTCAATTTTAGTCTCATCTGACCAGTGTACATTCTTCCATATGTTTGGGGAGTCTCCCACATGCCTTTTGGCGAACACCAAACATGTTTGCTTATTTTTTTCTGGACACTCTTCCGTAAAGCCCAGCTCTGTGGAGTGTACGGATTAAAGTGGTCCTATAGACAGATACTCCAATCTCCGCTGTGGAGCTTTGCAGCTGATTAATGCCCTCTGATTAAGGGGGCATTAATCAGAGAGAGGCATTAATCAACCCTCCTTGCCTGGTCTGTGAGTTTTGGTGGGCAGCCCTCTCTTGGCAGGTTTGTTGTGGTGCCATATTCTTTCAATTTTTGAATAATGGATTTAATGGTGCTCTGTGGGATGTTCAAAGTTACTGATATTTTTTTATAACCCAACCCTGATCGGTACTTCTCTACAACTTTGTCCCTGACCTGTTTAAAGAGCTCCTTGGTCTTCATGGTGCCGCTTGCTTGGTGGTGCCCCTTGCTTAGTGATGTTGCAGACTCTGGAGCCTTTCAGAACAGGCGTATATATACTGAGATCGTGTGACAGATCATGTGACACTTAGATTGCACACAGGTAGACTCTATTTAACTAATTATGTGACTTAATTAGGGGCTTCATAGCAAAGGGGGTGAATACATATGCACTCACCACTTTTCAATTTTTATTTCACTTCACCAATTTGGGATAATTTGTTAATTTCCATTACATGAAGTCCAAATAAAATTATATTTAAATTACAGGTTGAAATGCAACACCAAGGGCGATGAATACTTTTGCAAGGCACTGTACGTACCAGTCAGTCAGTATGTGTCCAGAGTCAGAGTCCAGTAGTCAGAAACCTCTGGGTGAGTCAGACACCAGTCACACCACAGTGTCCCAGGTGTCAGTTAACTCTTTAGGCATCATCAGCAGTGGTGACGGTTTTGGAGAGTCTGGCATGCCCAAAGTAAAATGCCTGCCACTTAGGCCAAGAAACTAGGATATGCACATAATTAGTACTATTGGATAGGAAACACTCTGACATTTCTAAAACTGTTAAAATAATGTCTGTGAGTATAACAGAACTGATATAGCAGGCAAAAACCCGAGGAATTTCTGTCCAGAACTTTTATTTTTTGTGACATTTCCTCAGTTTGATAGGCTTCCTATTGAAATCCATGTAAAATAGCTCCCATTGCAGTACCTATGGCTTCCACTAGATGGTAACAGTCTTTAGACATAGTTTAAAGGCTTTATCATTGAACAGAACCGAATAGAAGAAGAAATAGTGAAGGGACCACGGATGTCAATAACCTTTCCTGGGTGCAAGACCGTGTGCGCGTTCCTCTTTATTTTCCTTTTATATCGTTTAGGATATCATCCATGTAAAATATAATCGTTAATATTCATAAAAGGTACCTAAGGATGCATTATAAATGATGTTTGATTTGTTTGGGCAAAGTTGATAGGTATAATTTGAACGCTTTCTCTTCACTGTACAAAGGGCGAATCGACGGTGGATTTTCTGAACATAACGCACCAACCAAACAGAGATTTATGGATATAATAAATGACTTTTTCTAACAAAAGAACCATGGATTATTTGTTTGGACACTTGGGATGCCCTCAGCAGGAGTTCTTCGAAAGGTAAGTGATTTATTTTAGCTCTTATATGGGTTCTGTGTGACCCTCGCTGTGATATGAATTAATGCTAATGCATAACTATGAGAGGTGTTATCCTCAAACAATCAAATGTTCTGCTTTCGCCGTAAAGCCTTTTTGAAATCTGACAACGCTGTGATATTGCCAAGAATCAGAGCTTTTGATGACTATGCAACACTTGTATATTGATGAATGTTTCATAATTCAACTTTTGGATTTTGAATTTGGCGCTTTACATTTCACCGGGTAGTGTCGGGATTGGGGCGCTAGCACCCCAGTTATCCCTAAGTGGTTTTAACCACTTGATCAGTCTTTCAAAACCCCATCCTAAAAATCCGTTCCTACAACTCCAGAATCCATCCCAGAGAGATGTCTTTGAGACTCGGGTCTTCTGTTGTCTGTTATGTCTGGTCCTGTAAAGAGAGGTCACATCTCTGTGTGATGTGATATGATGGTAACTGTCTGACTGGGCTGATTTTCTGCAACTCCTCCAGAGGCAGGGCCCGGCTGGATGCCACAGATAAGGCCCAGGACATGCATCAACCCTATTATATAGCGTGATACACGCTCACCACTGTGTGTGTACACTCTAGGTAGCGGGACGTGTTACAGTAAGGGGTGAAAGTCATCAGATTGTTTCCGTGTACTGAAACACACATAACCTGGGGTGTGTCTGTGTGTTTGGTAGTCATAGCCAGTGTTTATCAAAAATGTGGGACTGTGAGTGGGACTGTGAGATATTGTTCATTTTGGCTAATGATTTATTTCAGCTTTTAATTCTTTCATCACATTCCCAGTGGGTCAGAAGATTACATACACTCAATTAGTATTAGGAAGCATTACCTTTAAATTGTTTAACTTGGGTCAAACATTTTGGGTAGCCTTCCACAAGCTTCCCACAATAAGTTGGGTGAATTTTGGCCCATTCCTCCTGACAGAGCTGGTGTAACGAAGTCAGGTTTGTAGGCCTCCTTGCTCGCACACGCTTTTTCAGGCCTGCCCACACATTTTCTATAGAATTGAGGTCAGGGCTTTGTGATGGCCACTCCAATACCTTGACTTTGTTGTCCTTAAGCCATTTTTCCACAACTTTGGAAGTATGCTTGGGGTCATTGTTCATTTGGAAGACCCATTTGCGACCAAGCTTTAACTTCCTGACTGATGTCTTGAGATGTTGCTTCAATATATCCACATAATTTTCCTTGCCTCATGTTGCCATCTATTTTGTGAAGTGCACCAGTCCCTCCTGCAGCAAAGCACCCCAAAACATGATGCTGCCACCCCCGTGCTTCACGGTTAGGATGGTGCTCTTCGCCTTGCAAGCCTCACCCTTTTCCCTCCAAACACAACAATGGTCATTATGGCCAAACAGTTCTATTTTTGTTTCATCAAACCAGAGGACATTTCTCCAAAAAGTACGATCTTTGTCCCCATGTGCAGTTACAAACCGTAGTCTGGCTTTTTTATGGCGGTTTTGGAGCAGTGGCTTCTTCCTTGCTGAGCGGCCTTTCAGGTTATGTCGGTATAGGACTCGTTTTACTGTGGATATAGATACTTTTGTACCTGTTTCCTCTAGCATCTTCACAAGGTCCTTTGCTGTTGTTCATTGATTGATTTGCACTTTTTGCACGTTCATCTCTAGGAGACAGAACGCGTCTCCTTCCTGAGCGGTATGACGGCTGCATGATCCCATGGTGTTTATACTTGCGTACTATTGTTTGTACAGATAAACGTGGTACCTTCAGGGGTTTGGAAATTGCTTGTGGAGGTCTACATTTTTTTCAGAGGTCTTGGCTGATTTATTTAGATTTTCCCATTATGTCAAGCAAAGAGGCACTGAGTTTGAAGGTAGGCCTTGAAAAACATCCACATGTACACCTCCAATTGACTCAAATGATGTCAATTAGCCTAACAGAAGCTTTTAAAGCCATTACATAATTTTCTGGAATTTTCCAAGCTGTTTAATGGCACAGTCAACTTAGTGAATGTAAACTTCTTACCCACTGGAGTTGTGATACAATGAATTATAAGTGAAATAATCTGTCTGTAAACAATTGTTGGAAAAATGACTTGTGTCGTGCACAAAGTAGATGTCCTAACCGACTTGCCAAACTATATTTTGTTAACAAGAAATGTGTGGTTGAAAAAGTAGTTTTAATGACTCCAACCTAAGTGTATGTAAACTTCCGACTTCAATTGTGTATATATACAGTGAGGGAAAAAGCATTTGATCCCCTGCTGATTTTGTACGTTTGCCCACTGACAAAGAAATAATCAGTCTATAATTGTAATGGTAGGGGGGGACCTTGTATAAATGCAATTCCATTTATAAAATTTTTCACATGCGTTTTTTTGGACATTTTTGTTGTTATTCTGTCTCTCACTGTTCAAATAAACCTACCATTAAAATTATAGACTGATCATTTCTTCAGCAGGGGATCAAATACTTTTTCCCTCACTGTATATATATATCTCTGATTACGTGTATCTAATATATTTGGAGAGGGTAGGTCAGGGGGAGTGTAATGGAGACCAGATGGCCTGACTAACTTCATGGGATGTGTTCATTTTATATACAGTGATTTATATCTGTCTGGGAGAGGAGTGAGGTGTCTGTGTTTGAGTCTGTCATGAGCCCCAGTGCAGTGTGGGAGATTTACACACTGATGACAGCCTCAGCCATAGACCCCATCCAATTACAGGTCTTTGTTTACAACATGCACGCATACACACGCACACACACTGCAGAAATTATTTCAAATGAAATAGGTGCATTTCAATTGGACATCTAACTGTACCAAATCTGTCAAATCTCTAGCACTTTGCACAGCGGTGTAGAGAGGAAAATCACATTTTGTTCTCCAAACACCTGGTGGGGAATCTTGATCGCAGTAAAGGAGGTCAACTTGCCCCTGACCTCAACGATGGGACACCTTGTCCCCCTTAAGAGGGATTGGAGTGGAGATGGTTGTGATTCTCTGGAATTTACCGGAATCACAATGGCGGCTAACTTGACCCACAGACGCCCAATTTGAGGCGATTGATGACACACACTTCACAGGGGCAGAGGATCAGCAGCCACAATTATACTCCTTTTCCCCTGCTCTCTTTCCCTCTCCTCTCCATGCTGAATTGCTGAGCAGTTTGATCCGTAGTCAAACAGAAGTGCACATTTTTGGAGGCTTGGAAAAAGAGAGCATAAATGTTAGTCGAAGTAATAGTGTTCATGGAAAGGCTGCCTTCAGTGTATCCTACTCGGTATCATAATTTCTCTTCATCATTCAAAGACTGAAATGAATAATTCAGTGAACATTGCTAGTCACAGTAGGTGGCTTTCTCCAATCCAGATTCAGCCTACTCCTAGTCTAAAAGCACGTTTAATGGAGTATAAGAGCAAGTTTCAATGTAGCAAGTATGCACTATCTGAAATAGTAGCATGCTATCCTTGTACTAAGTCCCTCACTCTCTCTTACTTTTCCTTACAGAAAGCGGTCAGAGTTCGAGGCTTGTCCAATCCAAAGCCTGTATATGTGGAGGACGAGGAGGAGAGACCCAGACCTGTGCCATCTCAATAAATCAGAGGTCCACCCATATCCAAGCCCCGGCCAGGACAGGTGATGAGGCCAAGGATGCTTATTTTTTTATTTTTATTTTATTTTTTTTCACCTTTATTTAACCAGGTAGGCAAGTTGAGAACAGGTTCTCATTTACAACTGCGACCTGGCCAAGATAAAGCGAAGCAGTTCAACACATACAACAACACATAGTTACACATTGGAGTAAACAAACACACAGTCAATAATACAGTAGGAAAAAAAACAAATCTATATACAATATGTGCAAATGAGGTAAGACGAGGAACATAAGGCAATAAATATGCCATGGTGGCGAAGTAATTACAGTATAGCAATTTAACACTGGAATGGTACATGTGCAGTAGATGAATGTGCAAAGTAAAAATACTGGGGTGCAAAGGAGCAAGATAAATAAATGACTATGGTAGGGGATGAGGTAGTTGGTTGGGCTATGTACAGGTGCAGTGATCTGTGAGCTGCTCTGACAGCTGGTGCTTAAAACTAGTGAGGGAGATAAGTGTCTCCAGTTTCAATGATTTTTGTAGTTCGTTCCAGTCATTGGCAGCAGAGAACTGGAAGGAAAGGCAGCCAAAAGAGGAATTGGCTTTGGGGGTAACCAGTGAGATATACCTGCTGGAGCGAGTGCTACGGGTGGGTGCTGCTATGGTTACCAGCAATCTGAGATAAGGCGGGGCTTTACCTAGCAGGGACTTGTAGATGACCTGGAGCCAGTGGGTCTGGCGACGAGTATGTAGCGAGGGCCAGCCGACTAGAGCATACAGGTCTTTGGTGACAAAGGGGTATAAGGGTCTTTGGTGACAAAGGGGTATAAGGGGCTTTGGTGACAAAGCGGATGGCACTGTGATAGACTGCATCCAGTTTGCTGAGTAGAGTATTGGAAGCTGTTTTGTAGATGACATCGCCGAAGTCGAGGATCGGTAGGATAGTCAGTTTTACTAGTGCAAGTTTGGCAGCATGAGTGAAGGAGGCTTTGTTGCGAAATAGGAAGCCGATTCTAGAATTAATTTTGGATTGGAGATGTTCAATGTGAGTCTGGAAGGAGAGTTTACAGTCTAGCCAGACACCTACAGTGAGGGAAAAAAGTATTTGATCCCCTGCTGATTTTGTACGTTTGCCCACTGACAAAGAAATGATCAGTCTATAATTTTAATGGTAGGTTTATTTGAACAGTGAGTGACAGAATAACAACAAAAAAATCCAGAAAAACACATTGTGAAAAATTTTATGAATTGATTTGCATTTTAATGAGGGAAATAAGTATTTGACCCCCTCTCAATGAAAAAGATTTCTGGCTCCCAGGTGTCTTTTATACAGGCAACGAGCTGAGATTAGGAGCACACTCTTAAAGGGAGTGCTCCTAATCTCAGCTTGTTACCTGTATAAAGACACCAGTCCATAGAATCAATCAATCAATCAGATTCCAAACTCTCCACCATGGCCAAGACCAAAGAGCTCTCCAAGGATGTCAGGGACAAGATTGTTGACCTACACAAGGCTGGAATGGGCTACAAGACCATCGCCAAGCAGCTTGGTGATAAGGTAACAACAGTTGGTGCGATTATTCGCAAATGGAAGAAACACAAAATAACTGTCAATCTCCCTCGGCCTGGGGCTCCATGCAAGTTCTCACCTCGTGGAGTTGCAATGATCATGAGAACGGTGAGGAATCAGCCCAGAACTAAGAGGGAGGATCTTGTCAATGATCTCAAGGCAGCTGGGACCATAGTCACCAAGAAAACAATTGGTAACACACTACGTCGTGAAGGACTGAAATCCTGCAGCGCCCACAAGGTCCCGCTGCTCAAGAAAGCACATATACATGCCCGTCAGATATTTGCTAATGAACATCTGAATGATTCAGAGGACAACTGGGTGAAAGTGTTGTGGTCAGATGAGACCAAAATGGAGCTCTTTGGCATCAACTCAACTTGCCGTGTTTGGAGGAGGAGGAATGCTGCCTATGACCCCAAGAACACCATCCCCACCATCAAACATGGAGGTGGAAACATTATGCTTTGGGGGTGTTTTTCTGCTAAGGGGACAGCACAACTTCACAGCATCAAAGGGCCGATGGACGGGGCCATGTACCGTCAAATCTTGGGTGAGAACCTTCTTCCCAGGGCATTGAAAATGAGTCATGGATAGGTATTCCAGCATGACAATGACCCAAAACACACGGCCAAGGCAACAAAGGAGTGGCTCAAGAAGAAGCACATTAAGGTCCTGGAGTGGCCTAGCCAGTCTCCAGACCTTAATCCCATAGAAAATCTGTGGAGGGAGATGAAGGTTCGAGTTGCCAAACGTCAGCCTCAAAACCTTAATGACTTGGAGAAGATCTGCAAAGAGGAGTGGGACAAAATCCCTCCTGAGATGTGTGCAAACCTGGTGGCCAACTGCAAGAAACATCTGACATCTGTGATTGCCAACAAGGGTTTTGCCACCAAGTACTAAGTCATGTTTTGCAGAGGGGACAAATACTTATTTCCCTCATTAAAATGCAAATCAATATATAACATTTTTCACATGCGTTTTTTCTGTATTTTTTTGTTGTTATTTTGTCTCTCACTGTTCAAATAAACCTACCATTAAAATTATAGACTGATAATTTCTTTGTCAGTGGGCAAACGTACGAAATCTGCAGGGGATCAAATACTTTTTTCCCTCACTGTAGGTATTTGAAGTTGTCCACGTATTCTAGGTCAGAGTCGTCCAGGGTAGTGATGCTAGTCGGGCGGGCGGGTGCAGGCAGCGAACGATTGAAAAGCATGCATTTGGTTTTACTAGTGTTTAAGAGCAGTTGGATGCCACGGAAGGAGTGTTGTTTGGCATTGAAGCTCGTTTGGAGGTAGTTAACTTGTTAGGGAGTGGCAGCTGAGGGGTCGGTTTTGGAGAGCCTGGCGTGCCCAAAGTAAAATGCCTCCCATTCAGGCCCAGAAAATAGGATATGCACATATTTGGTACCATTGGATAGGAAACACTCTGAATTTTCCAAAACTGTTAACCATTTGTCTGTGAGTAAAACAGAACGCATATAGCAGGCGAAACCCCGAGGAATTGCTGTCCTGGAAAAAGTGATTTTGACACATTGCTCATTTGGGAACCCCTCCCTCATGAAAATGACCATATAAGGGCATATGAATGCAGTACCCATCGCTTCCTTTAGATGTCAACAGTCTGGAGACAGTGTAAGTTTTCATTTTGGATGAATTAGACCAGAGAATAAGAGCAAACCAGGAAGTCACTCATTTATGTAAACAGTACCCAGCCTTGCAGCGCCGAGAAGGCACGCTGTGTCTTTTTTACCGTCTTTATCGATCAGTTTATATTCCGGTTGATTTATAATAGTAAATATACGTAAAAGTGTTCCTAAGGATACATTTAAAACTATGTTTGATTGTTCTTGGACAAGTTTATAGGTATAAGATGAACGAGTTTGCGTCATATTTCAATGGACTAGTGGAGGCTGTCGTTTCTGATTATAACGCGCAAACCAAATGGAGGATTTATGGATAAAATACATAACTTTTTCGAACAAAAGAACCATGGATTGTCTTCGTTGGACACTTAGGATGACCTCAGCAGAAGTTCTTCAACAGGTAATTGATTTGTTTTCGCTGTGAAATGTGTTATGTGTGTGCCATGATGGCTAATCGATTCATGGCTATGGGAAAAATATGTGAGGTGCTACCCTCAAACAATCAAATGTGCTGCTTTCGCAGTAAAGCCTTTTTGAAATCTGACAACGCTGTGATATTGCCAAGAAACAGAGCTTTTGATGAGTTTGGAACACTTGTATATTGGTGGATGTTTAATAATTCAACTTTGGTATTTTGATTTTGGCGCCTTACATTTCACCTGGTAGTGTCGGGAGCAGCCCGCTAGCGCCCCAGCAATCCTTGAGAAGTTAACACAGTGTCCAAAGAAGGGCCAGAAGTATACAGAATGGTGTCGTCTGCATAGAGGTGGATCAGAGAATCACCAGCAGCAAGAGCGACATCATTGATGTATACAGAGAAGAGAGTCGGCCCAAGAATTGAACCCTTTGGCACCCCCATAGAGACTGCCAGAGGCCCGGACAACAGGCCCTCCGATTTAACACACTGAACTCTGTCGGCAAAGTAGTTGGTGAACCAGGCGAGGCAATCATTAGAGAAACCAAGGCTGTTGAGTCTGCCGATAAGGATGTGGTGATTGACAGAGTCGAAAGCCTTGGCCAGGTCAATGAATACGGCTGCACAGTAATGTCTCTTATCGATGGTGGTTATGATATCGTTTAGTACCTTGAGCGTGGCTGAGGTGCACCTGTGACCAGCTCGGAAACCGGATTGCACAGCGGAGAATGTAAGGTGGGATTCGAAGTGGTCAATGATCTGTTTATTGACTTCTTAGGGAGCGGCTCCCGAGGTGACGGTTTTGGAGAGTCTGGCGTGCCTAAAGTAAAATGCCTGCCACTCAGGCCCAGAAAATAGGATATGCAATAATTAGTACTATTGGATAGGAAACACTGTATGTGAGTATAACAGAAGTGATATAGCAGGTGAAAACCCATGGAAAATCCATCCGGATTTGCAGTTTTTTTGTAAATGAGCATCTTCTCCATTGTGCTTATTGCATACAATCTTATGTAGGACTGAGACTGCAGTACATATGGCTTCCACTAGATGTCAGCAGTCAAAGACTGGGAATTCTAGCAGTGACCAGAACGGACAGGGAGAGGAAATTGTCAGGCGACCACTTTTGTAAACTAGGTTTGACGCGCGCGAGATTGTGAACGTGCACCACTTTATTTTCCTTTCCTATCGTTCACGTTATCGTCTGGTTGAAATATTACAGCAAATATACCCAAAAGGATACCTAAGGATACATTAAAAATGATGTTTGATTTGTTTGTAGAAAGTGTATAGGTATCATTTGAACGTGTTCTCTTCACGGTTCAATGGGCGACTCAACGTTTGATTTTATGATCATAACGCACCAACCAAACGGAGATTTATGGATATAATAAATGACTTTTTCTAACCAAAGAAGCATGGATTGTCTTCGTTGGACACTTGGGAAGCCCTCAGCAGAAGTTCATCAAAGGTAAGCGATTTTATAATTGAGATTTTATGAATTTTGTGAGACCCGTGTTGGGTTATGGATTTATGCTAATGGTTAAATATTAGAGGTGCTACCCTCAAACAATCAAATGTTGTGCTTTCGCCGTAAAGCCTTTTTGAAATCTGACAACACTGTGATATTGGCAAGAATCAGAGCTTTTGATGACTATGCAACAATTGTATATTTATGAATGTTTAATAATTCAACTTTTGGAATTTGAATTTGGTGTCTCACATTTCACCGGGTAGTGTCGGGAGTGGGGGGCTAGCGCCCCACTGCTCCCTAAGTAGTTTTAACTAGGCTTTCGGAGACTTTAGAGAGGCAGGGCAGGATGGATATAGGTCTATAGCAATTTGGGTCTAGGGTGTCACCCCCTTTGAAGAGAGTGATGACCGGCAGCTTTCAATCTTTGGGATCTCGGACGACACCAAAGAGAGGTTGAGCAGACTGGAAATAGGAGTTGCAACAATGGCAGCAGATAGTTTTAAAAAGAGAGGGTCCAGATTATCTAGTCCAGCTGATTTGTACAGGTCCAGATTTTGCAGCTCTTTCAGAACATCTGCTATCTGGATTTGGGTGAAGGAGAAGCTGGGAAGGCTTGGACAAGTAGCTGCGGGGGCGTAGCTGTTGGCCGGGTTGGGGTAGCCAGGAGGAAAGCGTGGCCAGCCGTAGAGAAATGCTTGTTGAAATTTACGATTATCATGGATTTATTGGTGGTGACCGTGTTACCTAGCCTCAGTGCAGTGGGCAGCTGGGAGGAGGTGCTCTTGTTCTCCATGGACTTGACAGTATCCCAGAACTTTTTGGAGTTAGAGCTACAGGATGCAAATTTCTGTTTGAAAAAGCTAGCCTTTGCTTTCCTGACTGATTGCGTGAATTGGTTCCTGACTTCCCTGAACAGTTGCATATCGCGGGGACTATTCGATGCAATAGCAGTCCGCCACAGGATGTTCTTGTGCTGGTCAATAGCAGTCAGGTCTGGAGTGAACCAAGGGCTGTATCTGTTCTTAGTTCTACATCTTTTGAAAGTGGCATGCTTATTTAAGATGGTGAGGAAGTTGCTTTCAAAGAACGACCAGGCATCCTCGATTGACGGAATGAGGTCAATATCCTGCCAGGATACCCGGGCCAGGTCAATTAGAAAGGCCTGTTCGCAGAAGTGTTTTAGGGAGCGTTTGATAGTGATAAGGGGTGGTCGTTTGACCGAGGGCCCATAGCGGATGCAGGCAATGAGGCAGTGGTCGCTGAGATCCTGATTGAAAACAGCAGAGGTGTATTTGGAGGGCAAGTTGGTCAAAATAATATCTATGAGGGTGCCCATGTTTACAGATTTAGGATTGTACCTGGTGGGTTCCTTGATGATTTGTGTGAGATTGAGGGCATCTAGCTTAGATTGTAGGACTGCCGGGGTGTTAAGCATATCCCAATTTAGGTCACCTAACAGAACGAACTCTGAAGATAGATGGGGGGCAATCAATTCACATATGGTGTCCAGGGCACAGTTGGGAGCTGAGGGGGTCTATAGCAGGCGACAACAGTGAGAGACTTATTTCTGGAGAGATTCATTTTTAGAATTAGAAGTTCTAACTGTTTGGGCATAGACCTGGAAAGTATGACAGAACTTTGCAGGCTATCTCTGCAATAGATTGCAACTCCTCCCCCTTTGGCAGTTCTATCTTGGCGGAAAATGTTGTAGTTGGGTATGGAAATCTCCGAATTTTTGGTGGCCTTCCTAAGCCAGGATTCAGACACGGCCAGGACATCAGGGTTGGCGGAGTGTGCTAAAGCAGTGAGTAAAACAAACTTAGGGAAGAGGCTTCTGATGTTAACATGCATGAAACCAAGGCTTTTACGGTTACAGAAGTCAACAAAAGAGAGTGCCTGGAGCCTGGGAATAGGTGTGGTGCTGGGGGCTACAGGGCCTGGGTTTACCTCCACATCACCCGAGGAACAGAGGAGGAGCAGGATGAGGGTACGGCTAAAGGCTATCAGAACAGGTCGTCTAGTGCATTGGGAACAGAGAATAAAAGGAGCAGATTTCTGGGCGTGGTAGAATAGATTCAGGGTATAATGTGCAGACAGGGGTATGGCGGAGTGAGAGTACAGTGGAGGTAGGCCCAGGCACCGAGTGATGATAAGAGTGGTTGCATCTCTGGAGGTGCTGGTAATACTGGGTGAGGTCACCGCATGTGTGGGAAGTGGGACAAAGGAGGAATATGAGGCATGTAGAGTGGGCCTTGGGGCTCCACTGTAAACTAAAACAATGATAACTATCCTAAACAACAGTAAACAGGGCATATTGACATTTGAGAGAGACATAAAGCAAGGCATAAAGCAAACACAGGTGTTGGTTGGGAGAGCTAGCTAGGACAACAACGGGTAAGACCGCAACGGCTAGTCAGCTAAGACAACAACAACAGGTAAACTGGCGATGAATGGACAAAGAGGGTTGGTTAGCTACACACAGTGCCTGAGTATGCGGCTGGGGATTACAGATAAAAAAAATTAAAACAAATAAAAAATAAACAGAATGGAGTACCGTGATTAATGAATAGTCTTGCAGACATGAGCTATGTAGCCGAGTGATCATAGGGTCCAGTGAACAGCAATAGATGGGACAGGGAAGCCGCGAGGTAGTCGTTACTACGCCGGCATGCAGGAGACACAGCGTTTAAAGACAATACAGCCACATTACCCTAACTCTGTTTATACAGGTGCCTCAGTTATGAGGTTTGCATCTATTTCTTCTATAAAATAAAGATGAAACTACATGTTAACCTAGTGGTGAATGTACCCTAACATTTGAACTACTGTTAATCTTATGATAATCCAGACAATCTCAATTGATTGGATATCATCTTCTCAGTCAATTTAATTTTTTGAAAAACGAAGAAGAAATAGAAGTTCTGGCAGGTGGCTGTTAGAACTGACACTACTCTTTTGCGTGTGTGACTGTGTGCGCGCTCTTCGTTATTTTTCTTTTCTATTGAACAGGCTATTGTCCATCTGAAATATTATCGTTTATTTACATATTAGGGTACCTGAGGGTTGATCAGAAACGTTGTTTGACTTGTTTGGACAAAGTTTATCAGTAACTTTTTTCAGTTTTCTATGTCTGTATATTGAACGAGTGGAACTGGTGGATTACTGAACAAAACGCACCAACCAAACAGAGTTTTTGGGATATAAAGAGGGACTTTATTGAACAAAACGACCATTCTTTGTGTTCCTGGGACCCGTGGGATTGCAACCAGTGGAAGATCTTCAAAGGTAAGTGATTTATTGTATCGCTATATTTGATTTTGTAATGCCTGTGCTGGTTTGAAATATATTTATATGCAGGAAGTATGCGGGGCGCTGTCCTCAGATAACCAAATGCTATGCTTTCGCCGTGAAGCCTATTGTAAATCAGACAAAGAGGTTTGATTACCAAGATTCTAAGTTAAAGAATGGTGTACAACACTTTTCATGAATGTTTAATATTACTATTTTTGTAATTTGAATTTGGCGCCCTGCAATTTCACCGGATGTTGTCAAATCAATCTTGTTGATGGGATTCGATCCAGGTTAAATCTTCTTAGGGCTAGGTCCCTTTTTTGTCAATTCCCACCTGAATGACGTGCCCAAAGTAAACTGCCTGTTGCTCAGGCCCTGAAGCCAGAATATGCATATAATTGGTATCATTGGAAAGAAAACACATTGAAGCTTGTAGAAATGTTAAAATAATGTAGGAGATTATAACATAATAGATATGGTAGGAGAAAATTCTAAGAAAATCCAACCAGAATATTGTTTCTGTTTGAGAGACCATCCTCTTACAATGGCAAGTATAAGGTCATACGGAAAATCTGAGGTGTACATAGAAACGTATTTTGACTTGTTGAAACAAAGTTTAGGGGTAGATTTTCGGATTCCTTTCTCGGCATGTTGAATGAGTGGATTACTCAAATCGATGGCGCCAACTAAACAGACTTTTTGGGATATAAAGAAGGATTTTATCTAACAAAACAACACTACATGTTATAGCTGGGACCCTTTGGATGACAAATCAGAGGAAGATTTTCAAAAAGTAAGTGAATATTTAATCGCTATTTGTGAATTTCTGAAACCTGTGCCGGTGGAAAAATATTTTGATGTGGGACTCCGTCCTCAAACAATCGCATGGCATGTTTTCGCTGTAATAGCTACTGTAAATCGAACAGTGCAGTTAGATTAACAAGAATTTAAGCTTTCAACCGAATTAAGACACCTATATGTACGTAAATGTTTAATATCCATAATTTTTATGATTATTTATTTGAATTGCGTGCCCTCCAGTTTCACCGGAAGTTGTCCCGCTAGCGGGAAGCCTAGCCCTAAAAGGTTTTAAACTTTCCAATAATAACCTAGATTAACCAACTTCTCAGGTTAATTAAAGTTAAATTCCCAGATGGCCTATCCAGGCATGATTCATTATTATCATAGACTAATCAATTAATTTTGCTTTTGCAAATTCATTCATGCTAATTAGTGAACCTCCACCCATAAATGGATTGATCTCTGACCTCAGCATCTACTCCAACACTAATTATGACCTTCGCTGAAAAACAGAAGACATTGTAAACAACACTCTCCAAAATCAACCATCGGGCGCAGGCCTTGTAAAGGTTCTCTCCAGTCTAGCCCTGACGTCTTGCCATCCGAGATTGGCATCGGCCCAATACCGCAGTGCACAGCAGAAGCACGAGCAGGTAATCGCCTTCTACAGGAACAACTCGATTTAGCCAAAACTAATGATGATGTCCACGCCAAACTCGATAAATCTGACGAGATCAACAAACGGGCGCGCTCAACTTGATAACATGCATGCATTTTTGTTGAACGTTTCTCAAAGTAACAATGTTCTACTCAACATGCTGCAGACCAAAGACGATCAGTTAATGAACACAATGACTTAGTTAGATGACAGG
Source organism: Brachymystax lenok tsinlingensis (assembly GCA_030435695.1). Lineage (NCBI taxonomy): Eukaryota > Metazoa > Chordata > Actinopteri > Salmoniformes > Salmonidae > Brachymystax > Brachymystax lenok. The sequence goes on from CM059780.1 coordinate 43,861,134, forward strand.
TCAGCAGAACTCATTGAAGTCACTGACCAAATGAATTTTGAGAGAACTCAGGTGATGAAGATGGAAATATTGATTTCTAAGCAAGCAGAGGAAATCTCATCACTGAATCTCTCACTCCGTACTCAAGACCTCTATCTGCAAACCATGACAGATAAGTTTGAGACCAAAAGGAGCAAGTGTGATGTGTCCAACATCCGTACTCTAAGCGCTCAAGTGGACTCTGCAATGCAGCAGAATACCACCCTTATGTACAGTCTGATGGAATTCCAGAATGATCACGCGCTACAGCGTGACTACCCAACCAAGCAACCGGAGCCCGACACTCAAAGGAGTGAAGACAATAGGTTTCAGTCTTTGCCTCCCTCATGTGTCCCTCAGTCATCTCCTCTTGGCCATTCGGCACTGAGTAATATGGCGCCTCTTTGCCAACAAAGCCAAAGCTTGGCTTCTCCTCTTGGCCTTTCGGCCCCAATTTTCCCACAGGATGAAGCCAACCCTCTCCGCCCGCTTGGCGCGGAATACCTTGACAAACTCATCAAGAATTTCCCCACCTTTGACCCCGTTCCAGGTCGGCCAAATGATACTGAGACGTTCCTAGCTGATAAGGTTTACCTGTTGAAACGAACGTCAATTAGACACGGGCGGCAGGTAGCCTAGTGGTTAGAGCGTTGGACTTGTAACCGGAGGGTTGCAAGTTCGAATCCCCGAGCTGACAAGGGAAAAAAATCTGTCGTTCTGCCCTGAACAAGGCAGTTAACCCACTGTTCCCAGGCCGAAGATGTGGATGTCGATTAAGGCAGCCCCCCGCACCTCTCTGATTCAGAGGGGTTGGGTTAAATGTGGAAGACACATTTCGGTTGAAGGCATTTGGTTGTACAACTGACTAATAATGGTGACTACTTTGACAAGGTTAATTTGTCTACAACAGCAACATGTGCTAAATGAGTACGCTAAACTTTCCACAGCTTTGAAATTAGAATTCAGTGGTTCTGTGACTTGCAAACATGATAGCTCACTGTCAAACAAGCTTGGAATGAACACCCACAAGCTTATTATCATAGGCTTCATTCAGCTTACTTTGGCCTACTCTCTGAAACAGGAATGGAAGAGCTGTTACCATTCAAGCAAATGTTTCTGTTGAACATGTATCCCACCTGCATTACCTACTTGGGCCCTACAGCACATGTTGGCTTGCCTATCTTACAACTCAGAGAGCTTGCAAGCACAGCTTTTGAGGCATCAAAAGCTCACAACGCTAAGAGCCCTGACCACTCTGTTTTTTTGTTTTGACCAGGAGCACTCACTCCAGTTAGAGGGTGTATTATCAGGTATTGGAGCATTGAGAGATGACGCAAAACAACGATTCCAATAACTTCCACGGTCGAAATAACTGTAAAATATGTCGCCATCGAAACGACTATCGCTACAATCGACCTGTTCACTACGTTCCTGTACCCAACCCAATCAAAGTGTCAAAGCACAAGGGTAACAAAGGGTTAAAGGACGATCAAAATGTAGACCAATGTTCTCTAGAAGTTCCACTACGTGAAGAACTAAATCAAGAAAAATTTGAGAAAAGGTTAAAAGATAAGTCATAAGGACTAGACGGGGAATTACCGGACACCAGGTCCGCAGGAATTAACACCCTTAGCAAGGATGTTAAAATTCAAATTTATCTCACTCAAGACCCTATCCAGTGCCTGCTTGATCAAGAAACATGTCCACAGGCTTTGTCTATAGACTCTGATACAAAGGTTGCAAAGAAAAAGGACAAAAGCTTTGTTAAAGCCAAGACACTCAAAATCCAAAAAGTTGATCTGCTTTCACCTTGAACAGAAATGGCACATCACGTCGTTACGAACGACCACTCCACTTTGTGGGGAATATGTCCACTAAACGCAAATCTAAACACCCATACCTGGAAACAGTCCTGGAGGACTGCTTAACTTGTCATGTGCTAATTTATTTGGGCGTGACAATATCACTCATCTCTAAAACATTATTCGATGATCTCAAAAAGGGCTTAGAAGCCAACTAAACGTATCGCTCGTTCACCCTGTGTATATTACCAGCCTCGAATCTGAACCCCTGCTACTCAGAGCAGACTTGATGGATCGGTTACTCCCACAGATGGATTGGAAAACCAACCGTGTATGGTCACAGGCCACAGTGCCTTCTCCACTGACCACACTGTCTTCCCCTAACGCTAGCTGCAACGTAGTCATCCACGAGGGGTATCTGTCGAAAGCACCCCTTGGGAAAAAGACGTTCCGAAACCTCTTGGTGCAGAATCCAATCCAAAGAGATATTACGATATCTCTACACATTCCATCAGCAAACCTGATTGACCATTATTTTCATGATTTCGAGCATGCTGTCTCTATGAATGAGCAACTTCCCTCCTCCTTGCAGTCGTGCAATACTGTAGTTGAGATTAACTTCTCTTGCCCTTCGGAAACTTCCGCAAGCACTGCGGCCGTCTCAGCAAGAAAAACATTGATGCGCAGAGTGTACTCTGCTTCTGATGATACACCTTCCACTTTGTGGGGGACTGAGATTTGGTTGAAAGATTACAGCCATTCTCATAACAATGCGGCCGCTGGCATCTAGTACATAGGGTCCGACCTTTTCGTTTGTGCCTCGGAAACCAACACCACCTGCTGGTGGGGGGTTTCTCAAGACACAAAGGGGGGGAATAGTAGCCCAGACCCATGATGAGCCTCATTGAGGCTGGTGCGGGGGTTGAGACTATGTGCAACACCGTACGAGGCCGCCCAAGGCATAGAACAAATCTAGCTGTAAACTCCCCTATGTGAACAGTGAGGAGCAGACAGGCCCCTAGACAGGAATAATCTTAGAATACATCTAAGATATTACTAAGGTGTACAACACTGGTCGTAGAAGAAGTAGAGTGGACTTCCACCTCAAACAAATGGCAAAAAGAGTCATGCCTTGCCATGTGTAGGTTCAACTACAATACAACTAGTAAAATGCTTTAATCATGTGTTCCGGTAGGATAATATTTCAGAGTAAATTGGTAGGATAACTAGTCCCCTTGAGTACCAGTACCAATGCCAGCAACAGTCAGTCCAGCTACAACAGTCAGTCCAGCTTCCCCCTCTCTTCTCCCTCACCCAGGTTTTGTTATCTCAGGCCATGAATTCCTGGCGGAGACTCTCTTCCCCTCGTCATGCAGAGAGAGAGACCACAGAGTGAACAAAGGAATTCACTTGGCCGAACTCCTAAATCCTAACCCTAACACTAAACCCTAAATCCAGAATTTGAGAATGGAATAATATTCCTATTTTGGAGAATGTGTAAACGGTCGGTGGAGAAGCCAGCTACGACCTGGTCCGTTTTGTTTCATGTTTGTGACCTCATGAAAGACAATACAGCCACATTATCCTAACTCTGCTCATACAGGTGCCTCAGTTATGAGGTTTGCATCTAATTATTTTGTAAAATGAATGAGTAAAGATTAAACTATTTGTGAAATGATGTAATGTTATGTTAATCTTTTATTTGAGATAATTGTACTCCCTGTAAAGTTCACCTTTAATGATACTAATCAAATCAAATCAAATTTATTTATAAAGCCTTTCTTACATCAGCTGATGTCACAGAGTGCTGTACAGAAACCCAGCCTAAAACCCCAAACAGCAAGCAATGCAGGTGTAAAAGCACGGTGGCTAGGAAAAACTCCCTAGAAAGGCCAAAACCTAGGAAGAAACCTAGAGAGGAACCAGGCTGTGAGGGGTGGCCAGTCCTCTTCTGGCTGTGCCGGGTGCAGATTATAACAGAACATGGACAAGAACAGTTGAAACTGGAGAAGCAGCACTGCCAGGTGGACTCGGGACATCAAGGAGTCATCAGGCCAGGTAGGCCTTGAGGAATGGTCCTAATGCTCAGGTCCTCCGAGAGAGAGAAGAAAAAAAAAAGAAAGAGAGAGAGAGAGAGAGATAATTAGAGAGAGCATACTTAAATTCACACAGGACACCAGATAAGAGAAGAAATACTCCAGATATAACAGACGGACCCTAGCCCCCCGACACATAAACAACTGCAGCATAAATACTGGGGGCTGAGACAGGAGGGGTCGGGAGACGCTGTGGCCCCGTCCGACGATACCCCCGGACAGGGCCAAACAGGCAGGATATAACTCCACCCACTCTGCCGAAGCACAGCCCCCACACCACTAGAGGGATATCTTCAACCACCAACTTACCATCCTGAGACAAGGCCGAGTATAGCCCACAAGAATCCCAGTGGAGGGGAACCGGCCAGGCAAAGACAGCAAGGGTGGTTCGTTGCTCCAGTGCCTTTCCGTTCACCTTCACACTCCTGGGCCAGACTACACTCCATCATAGGACCTACTGAAGAGATGAGTATTCAATAAAGACTTAAAGGTTGAGACCAAGTCTGCATCTCTCACATGAATAGGCAGACTATTCCATAAAAATGGAGCTCTATAGGAAAAAGCCCTGCCTCCAGCTGTTTGCTTAGAAATTCTAGGGACAGTAAGGAGGCCTGCGTCTTGTGACCGTAGCGTACGTGTAGGTATGTACGGCAGGACCAAATCGGAAAGATAGGTAGGAGCAAGCCCATGTAATGCTTTGTAGGTTAGCAGTAAAACCTTGAAATCAGCCCTTGCCTTAACAGGAAGCCAGTGTAGAGAGGCTAGTACTGGAGTAATATGATACAATTTTGGGGTTCTAGTCAAGATTCTAGCAGCCGTGTTTAGTACTAACTCAAGTTTATTTAGTGCTTTACCCGGATAGCCGGAAAGTAAAGCATTGCAGTAGTCTAACCTATAAGTTACAAATGCATGGATTAACATTTCTGCATCATTTTTGGACAGAAAGTTTCAGATTTTTACAATGTTACATAGATGGAAAAAAGCTGTCCTTGAAACAGTCTTGATATGTTCGTCAAAAGAGAGATCAGGGTCCAGAGTAACGCCGAGGTCCTTCACAGTTTTATTTGAAACGACTGTATAACCATCAAGATTAATTGTCAGATTCAACAGAAGATCTCTTTGTTTCTTGGGACCTAGAACTAGCATCTCTGTTTTGTCAGGGTTTAAAAGTAGAACATTTTCCGCCAACCACTTCCTTATGTCTGAAACACAGGCTTCCAGGGAGGGCAATTTTGGGGCTTCACCATGTTTCATCGAAATGTACAGCTGTGTGTCATCCGCATAGCAGTGAAAGTTAACATTATGTTTCCGAATGACATCACCAAGTGGTAAAATATATAGTGAAAACAATAGTGGTACCAAAACAGAGCCTTGAGGAACACCGAAATTTACAGTTGATTTGTCAGAGGACAACCATCCACAGAGACAAACTGATATCTTTCCGACAGATAAGATCTAAACCAGGCCAGAACTTGTCCATGTAGACCAATTTGGGTTTCCAATCTCTCCAAAACAATGTGGTGATCGATGGTATCAAAAGCAGCACTAAGGTCTAGGAGCACGAGGACAGATGCAGAGCCTTGGTCTGACACCATTAAAAGGTCATTTACCACCTTCCCCACTAAAGATGCGACACCAGTAACCAAAATGTTGCTGGATCGATTCCCCGAGCTGACAAGGTAAAAATCTGTTGTTCTGCCCCTGAACAAGGCAGTTAACTCAGTATTCCTTGGTCGTCATTGTAAATAACAATGTGTTCTTAACTGACTTGTCTAGTTAAATAAAGATAAAAATGTTTTTATAATAATTATAAAACCCACAGTCGGACACACTGGGAAAAACATCTGTTCAATGAGGTTGATGGTTTGGAGAACTTCAACCACGACCGTAATAACCAGTGTTGGGGTAAGAGTCAGAAGCACGGACCCCCTGACTCCAATCACTGGGAAAATCCCAACCACATATATGACAGTGGTGAGTGGGAGGAAAATGGCCAAAAAGACCACGACCAAAGAGCAAAGCCTTATTCTAAACAGAAAGAAGGCTGGGATGTCACACTACTGCAGTGCATTAGTTGTCTTCCCATTCCTGTCGCTGGTGTTTCTATTCAAAGTGACTGGCGGCCCTGATTGATGACTTGATACTCTCTGACTCTTTTTCTTTACATTTCTTACCTATCATGTCTATTTTATGCATGCATAATCACCAACTACTACTACGGCAGGTAGGTAGGCAGCATGTAGCCTAGCGGTTAGAGTAATAACCGAAAGGTCGCTGGTTCGAATACCCGAGCCGACAAGGTAGAAAATCTGTCGATGTGCCCTTGAGCAAGGGATTTGCTGCAGGGGTGCCGTACTACTATGGATGACCAAGTAAAACAACACATTTCACTGCACCTATACGGTGAATATGACAATGTGTATATGCAATTGAAGTCTGAAGTTTACATAAACTTAGGTTGGAGTCATTAAAACTACTTTTTCAACTACTTCACATTTTTCTTGTCTGTTAGGACATCTACTTTGTGCATGACACAAGTAATTTTCCCAACAATTGTTTACAGACAGATTATTTCACTTGTAATTCACTGTTTCACAATTGTAGTGGGTCAGAAGTTTACATACACTAAGTTGACTGTGGCTTTAACCTCTCCGGGCAAGGGGGCAGTGTTTGGAAGTTCTGAGAGTCTGGCGTGCCCAAAGAAAAATGCCTGTTACTCAGGCCCAGAAGCTAGGATATGCATGTATTTGATAGAAAACACTTTGAAGTTTCTAAAACTGTTGAAATAATGTCTGTGAGTATAACAGAACTGATAAGGCAGGCGTAAACACGTGGAAAATCCATCCGGAAAAATTGCTTTTTTGAGTCTCCCATGCAATTGGTATGGTTTCCCATTTCACAATGAAAAGAATAGTTCCCAGATTGCAGAACCTATGGCTTCCACTGGATGTCAACAGTCTTTAGACAAGGTTTCAGGCTTGTTCTTGAACAAGTAGCTGTAGTTTATCATTGGGTTCCTCTTTGTGTCTGTAGTCCTGTGGTGTGCGTGACTGAGGGTGCCCTCTTTGTTATTTATCTCTGGTATTGAACATACTACATTCCGTCTTAAATATTATAATTTATTTACATATTAGGGTACCTGAGGATTGATTAGAGACGTTGTTTGACTTTTTGGACAAAGTTTATCGGTAACTTTTTGGATTCTTTTGTCTGTATGTTGAACGGGTGGAATACTGAATAAAACGCACCAACCAAACAGAGTTTTTGGGATATAAAGAGGGACTTTATCGAACAAAACAACAATTTATTGTGTAGCTGGGACCCTTGGGATAGCAAACAGAGGAAGATCTTCAAAGGTAAGTGATTCATTTTATCGCTATCTTTGATTTTTGTGACGCCTGTGCTGGTTTGAATTATATTTATATGCAGGAAGTATGCGGGGCGCTGACGACAAATGATCAAATGCTATGATTTTGCCGTAAAGCGTATTGTAAATCTGACAAAGCGGTTCGATTACCAAGATTCTAAGCTAAAGAATGGTTTATGACACTTGTTTAATATTACGATTTTTGTATTTTGCTCGCGCTCTGCAATTTCACCGGATGTTGTCGAGGAGGCGTGCTAGTGGGATACTGTTCCGTAAGAAGTTAAACAGCTTGGAAAATTCGAGAAAATTATGTCATGGCATTAGAAGCTTCTGACATCATTTGAGTCATTTGCAGGTGTACCTGTGGATGTATTTCAATGCTTACCTTCAAACTCAGTGCCTCTTTGCTTGACATCATGGGAAAATCTAAAGAAATCAGCCAAAAAAGTGTAGACCTCCACGAGTCTGGTTCATCCTTGGGAGCAATTTCCAAACACCTGAAGGTGCCACGTTCATCTGTACAAACAATAGTACGCAAGTATAAACACCATGGGACCACGCAGCCGTCATACCGCTCAGGTCTGTCTCTTAGAGATGAACGTACTTTGGTGTGAAAAGTGCATATCAATCCCAGAACAACATCAAAGGACCCTGTGAAGATGCTGGAGTAAATAGGCACAAAAGTATCTGTATCCACAGTAAAACAAGTCCTATATCGACATAACCTGAAAGGCTGATCAGCAAGGAAGAAGCCACTGCTCCACAACCGCCATAAAAACGCCAGACTACGGTTTGCAACTGCACATGGGGACAAAGATCATACTTTATGGAAAAATGTCCTCTGGTCTGATGAAACAAGAATAGAACTGTTTGGCCATAATGGCCATCATTATGTTTGGAGGAAAAAGGGGGAGGCTTGCAAGCCGAAGAACACCATCCCAAACGTTAAGCGCGGGGGTGGCAGCATCATGTTGTGGGGGTGCTTTGCTGCAGGAGGGTCTGGTGCACTTCACAAAATAGATGGCATCATAAGGCCGGAAAATTATGTGGATATATTGAAGCAACATTTCAAGACATCAGTCAGGAAGTTAAAGCTTGGTTGCAAATGGGTCTTCCAAATGGACAATGACCCCAAGCATACTTCCAACGTTGTGGCAAAATGGCTTAAGGACATCAAAGTCAAGGTATTGGAGTGGCCATCGCAAGGCCCTGACCTCAATCCTATAGAAAATGTGTGGGCTGATCTGAAATAGCGTGTGCGAGCAAGGAGGCCTACAAACCTGACTCAGTTACACCAGCACTGTCAGGAGGAATGGGCCGAAATTCACCCAACTTATTGTGGGAAGCTTGTGGAAGGCTACCCGAATCGTTTGACTCAAGTTAAACAATTTAAAGGCAATGTTACCAAATACTAATTGATTGTGTGTAAACCTCTGAACCACTGGGAATGTGATGAAAGAAATAAAATCTGATATAAATCATTCTCTTTACTATTATTCAGAAATTTCACATTCTTAAAATAAAGTGGTGATCCTAACTGACCTAAGACAGGATATTTTTACTTGGATTAAATGTCAGGAATTGTGAAAAACTGAGTTTGAATGTATTTGGCTAAGGTACATGTAGACTTCCGGCTTCAACTGTACAGTATATATATGTACTTTTTTTTGTGTGTGTTTTTTTGTGTGTCATGACCGGAGTGAGACAATACATTAGATGGAGCGAGTCAATTTGCTGAGGCTCATTTGAAACCATAAAGCTTCATGTCCAGGGCCTGGCTCCAGTCAGCACTCAGTGTTTCTGGTTGGACATCTTCACTGTGATGGGCTGCAAACAACAAAAAACAGATTTGTTTTTGTCATTTTTTTAACATGGACTATATTGTTATTGGCAAATATTTAGTGAGACTGAACAAGAACTAGTAAAACTTAACATAGGTTTGAAACTGAAGTTACCGATTTACCTTGTGCCTGTAGTGGCATGAATGCAAAGAAACAAACACCTGAAATTACTTTTGTATTATACTATATGACTTTTGCATCCTTTGACTTTTGTATACATTTATTTAAAAAGTTACAGGTCTCATTTTGGATAGTGTGTGTGCAGTAATCTTTTATAATATAGACAGGCCTACTGATCAGGTTGGATAGCCGTGGGTGTGTCTCCCTCACCTCGTACAGACATGTCTGATGGAACGATTGGCTGCAGTGATGGTCATTGCACACACCTGATCAGGAATGGCCAACTCCAGATGGTAGGAGTAACAGATCCTACACTCCACACTGAAACTCTACAAGACACACCACAGAGTCACTGATCAAGACACAGAATTCACAGTACTCCCCCACTCTCTCCTCCTGTCTCTCCTTTTCTCTCTCTCTATCACCCCTCTTCACTTCCTCTATCCCACTACACAGCACTTTCTCTTTTCTACGAGTCTATCCACCTCCCCTACATTCTCTCTCTTTTTGCATATTGCTTTTCGTGTAACGACAAACCCCTTTTTTCACTCCAAGCGATCCATTAAAAAGAGGATGGCAGGTAAAATGTCAACATCTGGTCAAGTAAACTTTTCACTCTTCCGAATGTTAATGATGCTGAGGCATTAATCACTGCGGCGACAGCGGATAAACACAGTGCCCTTTCAACCGCGGCAAGTAAAAAAAAAAAAAGAAGATAAATGGATAAACGTGTGATTAAAGCAATCTTGATAGTGGAAAGGATTCTGCCATCTTTGTTATTCAAATGTTTTTTTTCTGTAAACAACCCAATTAAAGGGGATGCACACCCACCTCCAGCAAACATAAAAAAGAATAACAGACAGAAAAATATATATCTGTCCACCACACACACGATTGCTCGATAGAGGTAATTGTGAGGGCTTGGTGTTTGAAACAGGGAAGACAACATACAGATTTTTCGTGGGTGGCAGGTGACAGGATTTCTATCTCCAAAACATCACTGAGGTTCTGCAACGCGCTGCAGTCCGGGCTCCTGAAAGTCACGAGAAACAGCTCCTTCACACTCTAATTAAAGCCATGCAAATGAGGGAGAGACAGGGGGAAGAGGAGTTTACAATTATGACCAAATGTCCTGTATTTCTCTCTCTGCTCGGAAATGTTGAAGACCGAGGCGATCACAATTCTATGGCATAGGAGACTTGGTTCATGTTCAGACTTGGTTCTTAGTTCAGATTTTTCAAGGGAGGCAGGTGACGGGAATTCTATCTCCAAAACATCACAGAGGTTCTGCAAGGCGCTGCAGTCCGGGCTCCTGAAAGGCAAGAGAAACAGCTCCTTCACACACTAATTAAAGCCATGCAAATGAGGGAGAGACAGGGGGAAGAGGAGTTTACAATTATGACCAATATGTCCTATATTTTTCTCCCTGCTCGGAAATGTTGAAGACCAAGGCCATCATGATTATATGGCATAGGATACTTGGTTCATGTGGAATGTTATCAGGAAATACCATTGTATGGAACACATAACATAAGACAATACCAAGAAATAAATGTTTGACTACCTAACTTACCATAAATGCATGTTGGCATTGAGCTTGTTCCTCAAAGGTGTTACCACTGCAAGGGAAAATAATTCACACAATTAATTGGTGAATTACAAATGGACATTGGAACAATACAGGTTTAGAGATAAATCCCCCTGCTAGTGTTGTGTAATACAGTATTTTTTTGTGCATTTTATAAAACATCACCCTAAATCTAATTTGTTTCTAGTGCTGTCAAGGGTTTTCCTGGATGCAACACACAGGCTCTTACAAACAGCTATTCATATTTGACAACAGAGAGTCAGGCAAAGAGGAAATATTCGAATAACTTCGACAAACACTCTGCTCTTGTCTGTTCCACCCCATCAGCCTCGTCTTTGTGTACAGCCATCATTGCCTTCTGTTTGTTATTCTTAAATGCAAAAAGCAATATTTCTGCGTGACCCCTTCAATTTGAGGGTCGCTGCCTGCTTCAGTCTTGGCGACAGAAGAGTGTGTTTTAATATATTTTAGTAGCATTGCTAGGCAACCAACAATGAGTTCTGTGTGGCACCATTTGGCCAAGCATGACCTTGGATTTAAAGAAACAATTGGCAACAGTTGTTGTGACTTAAATAAAACAAACTCAACCTTGTTTGGTCCACGCAAACTCTTACCAAATCATTATGTTATAAAATTTTGGGTAGTAATGTGCCCCCCAAAATAATGTGCCCCCAAAAATAATCCATCTTTCCTTTGTCTCCACAAAATACAAAAAGTTCCCTTTTCTCCTGCAAAGGAGTTAGGAAGGACACCAGTCTCTTTGTAGTGACTAGGTGTATTGATACACCATCCAAAGTTAATTAGTAACTTCACCGTTCTCAAATGGATATTCAATGTATCCCCATCTACCAATAGATGCCATTCTTTGCGAGGCATTGGAAACCTCCCTGGTCTTTGTGGTTGAATCTTGTTTGAAATTCAGTTATCGACTGAGAGACCTTACAGATAATTGTATGTGTGGGGTACAGAGATGAGGTAGTCATTCAAAAATCATATTAAACACTATTGAGTCCATTCAACACAGATTGAGTCCATGCCATTTATTATCAGACTTTTTATTAAGCATATTTCTACTCCTGAACTTGTTTAGGCTTGATGTAACACAAGGTTTGAATACTTATTGAATCAAGACATTTCAGCTTTAAATTTTTAATTAATTTGCAAAAAAATCAAAAAACATCATTCCAGTCTGACATTAATTGGGTATTGTGCGTAGGCCAGTGCCAAAAATCATCTACATTTCATCAATTTTAATTTTAGGCTGTACCACAACAAAATGTGGGTGTGAATATTTTCTGAAGGCACTGTACATATTTCCTTTGTCTGTGATCACAGACATGACAGAATACCGTAGGTGGAAGCATAAGTGTCCTCAATACTCTGTGTTTGCTTATCAAATTGAGTCAGATCAGTTAATAGACTGAATGTGGGAAGGAGGAGGCGCTAAAAAAATATTGATGCACGGCAAGTGTGCCGTCATTCAATACAGGTTACACATTCCACATTGTTCAGAGCAACAGACGGGCTACAGTTATTCAACTGGCAGTCCAGTACAACATTGGTGCCCAAAGACCCATAAAAGAATGCACAACTCGTCGTACTTTGACGCGAATGGGGTATGGCAGGCAACAACCTTAGAGTTCCACTTCTTTCAGTAGAAAAGAACAAACTTCGGTTGCAGTAGGCTAAGGAACAAAAAAAAGCGAATTGGAAAAACTGCCTTGTCTGATGAATCCTGGTTTCTGCTATTTCAGACTGATGGGAAGACTAGAGTATGGATAAAAACACATATACTTGGATCCATCATGCCGCGTGCCAACATTGCAGGCTGGTGGTGGTTGTGTGATGGTGTGGGGTGTGTTTTCATGGCACACATTGGGCCCCTTGATAAAAGTGGAGCAGCGTTTGAATGCCACAGGATGTCTGAACCACAGGAGTTTGGTGGCACCTTAATTAGAGTGAACAGGCTTGTGGTAATGACTGGAGCAGAATTAGTGGAATAGTAACACATGCATCAAACACATGGTTTCCTGGTGTTTTATGCCATTCCATTTGCTCTGTTCCGGCCATTATTATGAGCCGTTCTCCCCTCAGCAGCCTCCTGTGATCTGAACATCATTGCCAATCATGTGAATCCCTTCATGCAGCAGTGTTTTTGTCTGCAAATTGAGTTTTTCAGCAGGATAATGCCACAAGGCTTGGATTGCCCAAGAATGGTTCCACAAACATGAAAGTGAATTCAGCTTACTGCAATGGCCTGCCGAGTGACCAGATCTCAATCCAATTGAGCATCTGTGGGATAAGATGGAGAGCTATTTTGGAGTAGAGATTCACTACCAGCCAATTTGGCACATCTGTGGGGAGCATTGGAGTCAACATGGGACAGAACCCCTGTGGAACGCTTTCGACAGCTTGTAGAGGTCATGCCCCAATGAATGTAGGATGTTTTGAGGGCAAAAGGGGTTCAACTCAATATTCGGAAGGTGTTCCTAATGTTTTGTACACTCATTGTATATATTAATTGTTTTTGTCAAAATTGCTCAAGCTCAGTAAATTTGGTTGGCCATCATTGATGGACAGAAATATTTAAACCTCTGATTTTCAGCCAGTTTTAAGTCAGGACTGGGCCACTCAACGCCTCTTTAAAAGCCATCCTGGTCTATCTTTTGGCTTTAAAATGTGTGTATTTGTCCCGATAAAAAATACAACTCTATCCCAATGTTCGGTATTCAGAAGACTCCTTTCATATTTGTTTTGATCCTGACAAACTCTCCAGTCCCTGCCAGTGACAAGCATACCCAGAACATGATACTGCCACCACAATACTTGACAATACAGAGGGTTTAACTCTATACTGTGTTATATTGGATTTTACCCAAATCTTACTTTTTTATTTTTTATTTAGGCCACAAAGATCAGCATTTAATGACTTGTGGGGAGCTGAGACCAATGTAAATTTGATAGATTCCTGAGAGGACAACAACAATCCTTTGCATAATGGAGCAATTCAGAGTTCACCATGTACAGATAGATACAAGTTACCACAGAGATAATACATCCATGTAGGTAGCATCACATTTATCCTATGTGAACACGTTTCAGATAGAATAATGATATAGTATCCATGTTTGGTATCTATCACTCATTCAATAGTCAGTCCTCTGGATACTGTAACGGAGAGATACATTTTGGCCCCTCAGAGGGGGAAGGGCTGACTATTTCTTGGGAATTGTCCATTCCTTGTGTTCCTGGACGAGCCTACACTAGAACCCAGGTATTTTCATAAATCTCATCTACAACCGCCCAAAATTCGTCCAGAGACTTTAAAAGCAGCAGGAACTGAGTGTGAACATTGCCCAGAGAACTCTGTCTGAGGAACAGAACACAACGGGTATGACAACCTAAACCAGATTTCAAATGTGTGGGTGGATACTTCTCAATAAAGAAATGAATTGTCCTAATTGAGAAAAATAAGAATGAATTAATGTAATTATGCCCATACAAATTAGATAGTCATGATTTGCATCTATAGAAAGGTCTGGTCTTGGAGAGAATTACTCTACATGTTGACTAATCATTTTCTCTGTATTAAAATTACCACAATTATAACTCCAAACAGCTAGCTGTCTCAACCACATAAGTTGTATCTAACGGTTGGGAAAATCCTTTTGCCTAAATTTATAAGGTGAAGATGACATATCACACTATAGACTACCACGAGATAGTATCACATAGACAAACATGATTTAGAAAATGATTCTACTCTTTATTAAGTTTTTAATGGAGGCTCGGGCTCAACAAATCTAATTCCCTTGAACAAATTATTTGATTAGACTAGCTCTCTCCCCCACCACCACGACACACTAAAGAGGGAAACCCGACAGAAGTGAGAGGGAGAGAGAAAAAAGGAAGAGAGAGAAATGAACCAAAATTATGGGTCATTGTGCCAGCACAGTGCACACAATTTAGCATCGCACAGGTGCAGAGACTCCGCAATTACTGGCCAATTAATGCCAGTGGCGTGATTATGGTTATGGCTCCATAGAAATACAGTGGACCCAGTAAAAGGGAGCTTGGTAACTGAATTCCTGCTGGATTTGAGTGGCAGGATGTAAGAGTGTCTGTGGAATGCTTAGATTCGCTCAGTGCTCCTTGAGTGCCTTAATTAAGCCTCTTCATCTAGCACTGAGTAAAGACAGATCTATCCTCACTACATGCTAAACTACTGAGGAAACGGGAGTATAACTGTACCTACTAAAACACTGCTAATAAAAGCAATCATCTAGCAGGTTTCAAATGGAGTAATTCAGTAGGAATGGATACCTAAAGCCTTTATAATAATGGCTTGTGTAGACATTGAGGGAACAGTGACGTATGTGCCTGGGCTTTCTTCTCCTGGCTGATGACAGGTATGATTCTAACCCTGTACTCTAATCCTTTATGACTGGTAGGTCTGGCACATACGTGTGTACACGCACGGACTCACTCACACAGACTGCTGGCAGAGGTTGTTCATGCTGTGCCACACCTGCAGTGGTGGGTCTGGTGCCCACCGATGGTCCTACCCACCCACAGTCTGATACAGACAACAATCACCACTGCTTTAAAAAGACACAAAACAGGTATGTAGTATGTACATATACGCATGCATTGTCTGTCTCTTGTTCTCTCTCTAATGTGCACACAAACTAGAGTCTTTCTGTCCCTCATTCTTTCGCACAAACACACAGTGTGGCACATCTTGGCCCTGCAACAGAGCAGGCAATAATTACTCATTTAAATGAACATGTCAGGACAGCAGACAGACAAGCCCTTCCCCCACCACACACACACCAGATACTCTTTTTGCAGCACAGGAGTGATCCATCAGCTGCCCAGCAGGCAGACAGGCTCCATACGGCAGAGCTGTACTGAGCTGGTCTTCTCTGTATGGCTTGCCATGTACTACACACACATCAATAAAATACACACACCCACACACACATTTGGAGGCTCACATACAGCACACAGAACAAGAACAGCTGTCAGTGTCTAAGGCTCAATATTACTGTCTGACTGAGAATGTGTGTTTGTGTTGTACCTGTGGTGTCCAGGTCATAGCCGGTGGAACAGGTAGCTCTGCAGAGCACTCTGGGGCCTCTACATAGTGCTGTGAATTGGAGGGGAAACATGCCTTAACACACCTCCCTGGGTACCTGTTAGCAATACTGTACACTAAATATAGCCTACTGGCATAGTTTTTTTTTGCTATTTTTTCTGTTGCTTTCTCATGACCATTTTTCAGAAGTTAAACCACGCCCTGTCCTTAACATCTCTTCCTTTCTCTCCATATCATCCTTTCCCAGCCTGCCTGCCCCCCACCCCCCGACCCCACCCCACCCACATCTCTGCATGCCAACCCCTACTTTTCATCCTCTGACTGTGCCCCTGTGTGGGGTGACTTGGGTAGGGGAGAGGGGCAGGCGAGGAAGCTGGGCCACAGGGGGATTTTTACTCAGCGATGGGGTTTGGCAGGTGGGCACGCGGGCAGGTGGGCACAGGGTGAAACCAACCACCTCCTCTGGATATCATCAGGGCCCGCTACCACCAACCTGCGATGATGTCATCCATCTCAGCACTCTATAACCCAGCACTGCCACCCTGCTATACCCAGAATATGGCCACTATCGCCAACCAAGATGTGCTCAAAGTGATCTAGATGCTGTACCTCCTCCATGCCCTTCTTAATCATTTTAAGAGGACCACAGATATGTATTTCTACTAGATATGCCCACATGGTCTTATCTCACTCCTCTCTTGTGGTTTTGGAGGGTTGTATCATACCACTGAGTGTCTAAAGTGGATATCTCTACACTCCCATCTCACAGCGTGTTGTCACCTCTCACACAGACTTCACCAAAGTATGTTTGCCCTAGATAAAGTTGAAGTCGTAAGTTTACATACACCTTAGCCAAATACATTAACATTTTTCACAATTCCTGACATTTAATCCTAGTAAAAATTCCCTGTCTTAGGTCAGTTAGGATCACCCCTTTATTTTAAGAATGTGAAATGTCAGAATAATTGTTGAGAGAATGATTTATTTCAGCTTTTATTACTTCATCACATTCCCAGTGGGTACATACACTCAATTAGTATTTGGTAGCATTGCCTTTAAATTGTTTAACTTGAGTCAAACGATTAGGGTAGCCTTCCACAAGCTTCCCACAATAAGTTGGGTGAATTTCGGCCCATTACTCCTGACAGTGCTGGTGTAACTGAGTCAGATTTGCACACACTTTTTCAGTTCTGCCACACACATTTTCTAAAGGATTGAGGTCAGGGCTTTATGATGGCCACTCCAATACCTTGACTTTGTTGTCCTTAAGCCATTTTGCCACATGAGTCAGGAAGTATGCTTGGGGTCATTGTCCATTTGGAAGGTCCATTTGCGACCAATCTTTAACTTCCTGACTGATGTCTTGAGATGTTGCTTTAATATATCCACATAATTTTCCTGCCTCATGATGCCATCTATTTTGTGAAGTGAACCAGTCCCTCCTGCAGCAAAGCACCCCTACAACATGATGCGACCACCCCCGTGCTTCACGGTTGGGATGGTGTTCTTCTGCTTGTAAGCCTCCCCCTTTTTCCTCCAAACATAACGATGGTCATTATGGCCAAACAGTTATATTTTTGTTTCATCAGACCAGAGGACATTTCTCCATAAAGTACGATCTTTGTCCCCATGTGCAGTTGCAAACCGTAGTCTGGCTTTTTTATGGCGGTTTTGGACCAGTGGTTTCTTCCTTGCTGATCGGCCTTTCACGGTTATGTCGATATAGGTCTCGTTTTACTGTGGATATAGATACTTTTGTACCTGTTTCCTCCTGCATCTTCACAAGGTCCTTTGCTGTTGTTCTGGGATTGATTTGTACTTTTTGCACCAAAGTACATTCATCTCTAGGTGACAGAACTCATCTCCTTCCTGAGCGGTATGACGACTGCGTGGTCCCATGGTGTTTATAACTGTGTACTATTATTTGTACAGATGAACGTGGTACCTTCAGGCATTTGGAAATTGTTCCCAAGGATGAACCAGACTTCTGGAGGTCTACAATGTTTTTCTAAGGTCTTGGATGATTTCTTTTGATTTTCCCATGATGTCAAGCAAAGATGCACTGAGTTTGAAGGTAGGCCTTGAAATACACCTCCAATTGACTCAAATTATGTCAATTAGCCTATCAGAAGCTTCTAAAGCCATGACGTCATTAGTGTATGTAAACTTCTGACCCACTGGAATTGTGATACAGTGAATTATATGTGAAATAATATGTCTGTAAACAATTGTTGGAAAAGTAGATGTCCTAACCGACTTGCCAAAACTATAGTTTGTTAACAAGAAATTTGTGGAGTTGTTGAAAAACAAGTTTTACTAACTCCAACCTAAGTTTATGTACACTTTCGACTTCAACTCTATGTCTTTTAACACAACTACTGTATTAAATATTTGAATGTACTGTGTAAGAGTATGTCTTGTTTTTTTAATTGACTTTTATCTTACAATGTGTGTGTTTTCTCACTTCGGGCTTTAGTTAGTTTTAACTGTAAGTGTACATGTGTGTGAGAATAGACTATTATAGCATACAATGAGTGTACAAAACTGTAGGAACAACTTCCTAATATTGAGTTTTTTTGCCCTCAGAACAGCCTCAATTCGTTGGGGCATGGAAACTTCAAAGTGTCGAAAGCGTTACACAGGGATGCTGGCCCATGTTGTATCCAATGCTTCCCACAGTTGTGTCAAGTTGGCTGGATGCCCTTGGGGTGGTGGACAATTATTGATACACACGGGAAACTTGTGAGTGTGAAAAAGGGGGTGCAATTTTAAAATTTGTGTGCATTGTTGTGAACTGTTAGATACTACTGCACTGTTGGAGCTAGGAACACAAGCATTTCTCTACACCTGCAATAACATCTGCTAAATACAGTATGTGTGTGTGATTAATAAAATCTGATTTGATTTAAATATTTTGTCTTGTCCATTCACCCTCTAAATGCCTCAAAGACACAATCCACGCCTCAATTGTCTCAAGGCTTAAAAATATATATTTTAACCTGTCTATTCCCCTTCATCTACACTGACTGAAGTGGATTTAACAGGTGACATCAATAAGGGATCATAGCTTTCACCTGGATTCACCTGGTCAGTCTATGCCATGGAAAGAGCAGGTGTTCCTAGTGTTTTGTACACAGTGAACGTGTGTTCTCTTACCTTGGGCTTCAATTTGACGGTGACGTCGTGCTGTCGTCCTGAGGAGTCCTCAGCCCTGTGTCTCAGTGTGTGGAACTCTGTGTTAATGAACACCAGCGTGGGAACACACAGATATCCGTCACATATACAGGTGACGCATTCTCACACACAGGCCGAGTCAGAGGGGTTTAGTTTTGTAGAGGGAATGCACGTTGCTCCATCATAGCCTATTAATCACTCCCCGAGAGAGGGAGTGGAACATCTACATTAGCGCTGTCCCTGTTCTGCCCTGATTTAGTGCACCATGTAGAAATCCCCCGTAGGTACAGATCTAGAACCAGCTTTCCCTAATTCTAACCTTAACCATTAGCAGAGGTAACATCAAACTGACCTTAGACCAGTGTCTAGACTCTGGGGGCTACTTCGTCTTATATTTGCAGTGCAGTAATGGCACTGTTTCTGAAGGACGCAAGTAAGATGCTTGAAAAACTGACACAAATACGTACACTGACACATACTGTACTCAAATATAGAAATCAGTGGCAACATACAGACACACACACTGCGATCCAACACAGCACTTCGCTCTCCTTTAACACACTTAATTTATTAGCTCTTCATGTCCCTCATTCAATTCATCTTCACTTTTTCCCCTTCCCTCAATCTATTTCATTAGTGGTAATCTATAAAAAATCTGCATATCAGTATCACAGCTCGTCACAGTCCTATCTCTACTCTGCATTCACATGGGGCCTCCCACCCCACATTAGCAGGGGCTGGCTGGCACTTGGCGTGATGGACACAGCGTGACAGTGCGATGCCCCACTGTGAAGACTGATGAGAGCCGAGCATTTGTAAAATATGACACTTAAATCACATCAATCAAAAAATCTAAATGTAACAACAGGAGCGGAGCTGCTTCGAAAACAGGAACAGATGACACGTGTGTCTAAGTGAGCAGTATATGGATGGAGCTAGCTTTAAACAGTGGTGAAATTGCCATTTGTTACAGTAATGATGAGAACTGAGGTGCTCCATCTGCCATTCGAAAGTATTTGACATCTATGTAGAAAGCCATAGACAGTCAATTCTACTCACATGTGAGTTCATTCACATACTATTTCACCAGCAATACTTTATGTTTGGATAAACTATCAAATGTATAGAACATGTCTCTGGTGTACTTATCCTGGAGGGAGGCTTGAGATTAAGTGAAGCCATTAAAAACTCCTCATACTTTAGGAAGGTGTGACAACCTATACCGATTACCATAAAAGCCAAATAGATGTATGACCATTTGGGATAAAGGCAATGTGTACGGTTTTAGGGAAACCTAAAGACAGATTGAAGACAGACTGAAGAGCAATGATGTACAGTGGGGCAAAAAAGTATTTAGTCAGCCAACAATTGTGCAAGTTCTCCAACTTAAAAAGATGAGAGAGGCCTGTAATTTTCATCATAGGTACACTTCAACTATGACAGACGAAATGAGAAAAAGAAATCCAGAAAATCACATTGTAGGATTTTTTATTTATTTATTTGCAAATTATGGTGGAAAATAAGTATTTGGTCAATAACAAAAGTTTATCTCAATACTTTGTTATATACCCTTTGTTGGCAATGACAGAGGTCAAATGTTTTCTGTAAGTCTTCACAAGGTTTTCACACACTGTTGCTGGTATTTTGGCCCATTCCTCCATGCAGATCTCCTCTAGAGCAGTGATGTTTTGGGGCTGTCGCTGGGCAACACGGACTTTCAACTCCCTCCAAAGATTTTCTATGGGGTTGAGATCTGGAGACTGGCTAGGCCACTCCAGGACCTTGAAATGCTTCTTCAAGCCACTCCTTCGTTGCCCGGGCGGTGTGTTTGGGATCATTGTCATGCTGAAAGACCCAGCCACGTTTCATCTTCAATGCCCTTGCTGATGGAAGGAGGTTTTCACTCAAAATCTCACGATACATGGCCCCATTCATTCTTTCCTTTACACGGATCAGTCGTCCTGGTCCCTTTGCAGAAAAACAGCCCCAAAGCATGATGTTTCCACCCCCATGCTTCACAGTAGGTATGGTGTTCTTTGGATGCAACTCAGCATTCTTTGTCCTCCAAACACGACGAGTTGAGTTTTTACCAAATAGTTATATTTTGGTTTCATCTGACCATATGACATTCTCCCAATCCTCATCTGGATCATCCAAATGCTCTCTAGCAAACTTCAGACGGGCCTGAACATGCACTGGCTTAAGCAGGGGGACACGTCTGGCACTGCAGGATTTGAGTCCCTGGCGGCGTAGTGTGTTACTGATGGTAGGCTTTGTTACTTTGGTCCCAGCTCTCTGCAGGTCATTCACTAGGTCCCCGTGTGGTTCTGGGATTTTTGCTCACCGTTCTTGTGATCATTTTGACCCTACGGGGTGAGATCTTGCGTGGAGCCCCAGATCGAGGAAGATTATCAGTGGTCTTGTATGTCTTCCATTTCCTAATAATTGCTCCCACAGTTGATTTCTTCAAACCAAGCTGCTTACCTATTGCAGATTCAGTCTTCCCAACCTGGTGCAGGTCTACAATTTTGTTTCTGGTGTCCTTTGACAGCTCTTTGGTCTTGGCCATTGTGGAGTTTGGAGTGTGACTGTTTGAGGTTGTGGACAGGTGTCTTTTATACTGATAACAAGTTCAAACAGGTGCCATTAATACAGGTAACGAGTGGAGGACAGAGGAGCCTCTTAAAGAAGAAGTTACAGGTCTGTGAGAGCCAGAAATCTTGCTTGTTTGTATGTGACCAAATACTTATTTTCCACCATAATTTGCAAATAAATTCATTAAAAATCCTACAATGTGATTTTTGGATTTTTCTTCCTCATTTTGTCTGTCATAGTTGAAGTGTACCTATGATGAAAATTACAGGCCTCTCTCATCTTTTTAAGTGAGAGAACTTGCACAATTGGTGGCTGACTAAATACTTTTTTGCCCCACTGTATGACCATTTGGGGTAAAGGCAATGTATACGGTTTTAGGGAAACATAAAGACATATTGAAGACAGATTGAAGAGCAATGCACAAAGGTGCACACAAACACACATCTCTTTTTTCAGCAATGACACACACAAGAAACATTTATTTGCCATGAAAACGGGTGATTATGGAATCAAGTTATGTCTATTTAATGATGGCCAACACTTCTAAAAGGTGTGTTCAGGGCAGGGGTATTCAACCGGGAGGTACAGTGCAATCAGAAAGTATTCATCACACCCCCTTACTTTCTCCACACGTTGTTGTGTTACAGCCTGAATTTAAAATGTAGTATATTGAGATGTTTTGTCACTAACACCCCATATTGTCAAAGAGGAATTATGTTTTTCTAAATTCTTAAAAATGTATTTAAAATGAAAAGCTGAAATGTCTTGAGTCAATAAGTATTCAACCCCCTTTGTTATGACAAGCCTAAATAAGTTCAGGAGTAAAAATGTGCTTAACAAGTCACATAATAAGTCACATGGATTCACTCTGTGTGCACTAATAGTGTATAACATGATTTTTGAATAACTACCTCATCTCTATACCCAACACATACCATTATCTGTAAGGTCCCTCAGTCGAGCAGTGAATTCCAAAGACAGATTCAACAACAAAGACCAGGGAGGTTTTCCAATGCCTCGCAAAGAATGACACCTATTGGTAGATGGGTTAAAAATAAAATAAATCTGTCACTGAATATCCCTTTGAGCATGGTGAAGGTATTACACTTTGGATGGTGTATCAATACACCAAGTCATTACAAAGATACAGGTGTCCTTCCTAACTTCAGTTGCCGGAGAGGAAGTAAACCACTCAGAGATTTTATCATGAGGCCAATGATGACTTTAAAACAGTTAGAGATTTAAATGGCTGTGATAGGCGAAAACTGAGGATGTATCAACAACGTTATAGTTACTCCACAATACTAACCTAATTGACAGAGTGAAAAGAAGGAAGCCTATACAGAATATTGCAAAACATGCATCCTGTTTGCAACAAGGCACCAAAGTTAAACTGCAAATGTGGAAAAACAACATATTACTGAGTACCACTCTCCACATTTTCAAGCAAATTGGTAGCTGCATTATGTTTTGGATATGCTTGTAATCATTAAGGACTGAGGACTTTTTCAGGATAAAATAAATTAACGGAATGGAGCTAAGCACAGGCAAAATCCTAGAGGAAAACTGGTTCAGTCTGCTTTCCACCAGACACTGGCAGATGAATTCATCTTTCAGAAAGACAATAACCTAAAACACAAGGCCAAATCTTCACTGGAGTTGCTTACCAAGAAGACAGGTCATGTTCCTGGGGGCCGAGTTGCACTTTTCACTTAAATCTATTAAAAAATATATGGCAAGACCTAAAAATGGTTGGCTAGCAATGATGAGCAACCTATTTCACAGAGCTTGAAGAATCTTCAAAAGAATAATGGGTAAATGTTGCACAATCCAGTTGTGGAAAGCTCTGAAAGACTTCATAGTAGTATTCATACCCCTTGACTTATTCCACATTTTGTTGTGTTACAGCCTGATTTCAAAATGGAGAAAAAATAATAATTTTCTTACCCATCTACACACAATACCCCATAATGACAAAGTGAAAACATGTTTAATTTTTTAAAATCAAATTTATTGAAAATAAAATACAGAAATATCTAATTTACATAAGTATTCTCACCCCTGATTCAATACTTTGTAGAAGCATCTTTAGCGGCGATTACTGCTTTGAGTTGTCTTGGGTATGTCTGTATCAGCTTTTAAGATCTGGATTTGGGGATTTTCTCCCATTATTCATTTCAGATTTTCTCAAGCAATAGATGGTGTCCTGTTGGAGCGTAGATCTTTGCCCCCAGTCTATGGTCTTTTGCACTCTGAAGCAGGGTCTCATGAAGGATTTGACAGTATTTGGCTCCCTCTATCCTTACCATCTCCCAGTCCCTGCTGCTGAAAAGCATCCCCATAGCATGATCCTGCCACCACCATGCTTCAAGGTAGGGATGGTGTTAGACAGGTGATGAGCAGCACTTGTTTTTTTCCAGACATAGCGCTTTGCATTCAGGCCAAAGAGTAACATTTTTGTCTCATCAGACCACAAAATCTATTACTCCAGGCGTGCTGTCATGTGCCTTTTTCTCAGGAGTGGATTTCGTCTCCCATAAAGACCAGATTGGTGACTTGCTGTAGAGACTGTTGTCCTAATGGCAGATTCTCCCATCTCAGCAGAGGAACTTTGTAGTTCTGTCAGAGTGGTCACTGGGTTCTTGGTCACCTCCCTGACCAAGGTCCTTCTTGCCTGGTTGCTCAGTTTGGTCGGACAGCCAGATATAGGCTTCCATATTTTTTTCCATTTCCCACTGTGCTCTTGGAAACGTTCAACACTCTAGAAATTGTTTTAGTCTCTTTCCCAGATATATGCCTCATCACAATTCTGTTTCGGAGATCTACGGACAATTCCTTGGACTTCATGGTATAGTTTCTGCTCTGACATGCACTGTCAACTGTGGGACTTTATATAGACAGATGTGTTTCTTTCTAAATCATGTCCAAACAATTGAATTAGCCACAGGTGGACTCCAATCAAGTTGTAGTGACATCTCAAGGATGATCAAAATAAATTGAATGCCCTGCGCTCAGTTTGGAGTGTGAATACTTACTGTATGTAAATTAGATATTCATGTATTTCATTTTCATTAAATTTGATAACATTTCTAAAAAAATGTTTTCACTTTGTCAATATGTGGTAGTGTGTACAGATGGCTGAAATCCATTTTGAATTCAGGCTGTAACACAAGTCAAGTGGTAGGAAGGCACTGTACCTACAGTAGAAAATAATATAATATTTTTTTATTTAACCAGTCAAGTACAAATTCTTATTTACAATGATGACCTATCCTGGACAACGCTGAGCAAATTGCGCACCACTCTATGGGACTCCCAATCACGGCCGATTGTGATGCAGCCTGGATTTGAACCAGGGACTGCAGTGATGCCTCTTCCACTGAGATGCACTGCCTTAGACTGCTGCACCAATTAAGACACTAAACAAATCGCGAGTGCATCTAGATACGCCCGCTGCTTCTAACGCCCGCTGCTTCTAACGCCCGCTGCTTATAACGGTAACACAACATTGAAATGACATTAACCTCATATACACATAAATTCACCCCCCTCCCTTCCCCCCATTAAACCTAAGAGAAAGGTCTTCAATTCAAGCAATTTGCATTTGCTAGTATCATAATTGTAGCTGTGGTCATTAATAGGAAAATTGGAAAATGAGTAGCTGGAGATACATAATCAGTGACAAAGAGAAGATGGTATTAGCTCTGGCTGTCACTCAGTAAGGCAGAGTTATTAAATGGGATCTGGCTTTAACTATTACTCAATAACAAAAAATAAGGACATTATTACAGTCAGCTGGGACTTTGCAAGTCAAATTGAAGGACTTTCAAGTACTTTAAAGCTCTAATATTTATTTCCAAGGACCATCAATTTGTAATAGTTCCTATTATGCAATTGTTTTTAGTCACCAACAGATGGCAGTACACCGCCACAACCTCGTAAAAAAAACTAACTTACTATTCATCACTACCTTACAAGTTCTACTCAACAATGCATGTTTCACTACTTATTTACTACATACATAAGTGGTAAGTCAGGACTGATGATGTTGACTGATTTCCTTATATGAACTGTAACTAGGTAAAATCTTTGAAATTGTTGCATGTTGCATTTATATTTTGTGTTCAGTGTACATAATATTATATTGCTTTTATATTTAAATTGTCTTTATACTGTATTTCACAAAATTGTTGGTCCACATGGGTCTTTCTTACAAAAATAAGTAGTGCTGAAGTCAATTTCTCCTCCACTTTGAGCCATAAGATATTGACATGCATTATTAATGTTAGCTCTCCATGCACATTTAAGGCCCAGCCATGCTGCCCTGTTCTGAACCAATTCTAATTATCCTAAGTCCCTCTTTGTGGCATCTGACCACATGACTGAACAATAGTCCAGGTGCAACAAAGCTATGGCCTATAGGACCTGCCTTATTGCTAGTGTTGTTAAGAAGGCAGAGCAGCGCTTTATTATAGACAGACATCTTAGCTACTGTGGTATCAACATGTTTTGACCATGACAGTTTACAAACCAGGGTTACACCAAGCAGTTTAGTAACCTCATTGTGCTCAATTTCCATATTATTCATTACAATATTTAGTTGAGGTTTAAGGTTTAGTGAATTATTTGTCCCAAATTCAATGCTTTTAGTTTTTGAAATATTATTCCTTGCCACCCATTCTGAAACTAAATGCAGCTCTTTGTTATGTGTTGCAGTCATTCCAGTCGCTGTAGTAGCTGACATGTATAGTGTTGAGTCATCGGCATACATAGACACATTAGCTTTACTCAAAGCCAGCCAACGAAACAGCCCTCACAATCTTTTTTATAATTATTTTCTCTCAGCTATTCATCAGTCATTTGTGGAAGCGCTGTGCTTGTTGAATGTCATTCCCTATAATACCCTGACTACAAGCATTAAATTATTGCACCCACACTGCTTGCACGCGTCAATGAGCGTCTGCGTTGCCAATGGCTAAAATAGAAGTGAGTTCTATTTCTAACGCAGATCAGAAGTCCTGCCTCTCCCATCTCCTCATTGGTTTATAGAAGCAGGTACCCACATGCCATCTCCTCATTGGTTATACCCACGTGGATGATTGAAAGACGAACTGTGTTGCCGGTCGTCGTGGTAATACTATGAAAGTTTAGATGCCAATCACCATATAAGTTCAAAGACGAAAAAGCCTGGAAGGAGGAGAGATGACTAGAAACGATTCGGTTGACCGTTTTATGTGTGGATTAGTTGTCGGAGTAGCATAAATTCATAAACCATCGCGGTTCACACAAAACACATTTCACAGCGAAAACAAATCCCTTACCTTTTGAAGAACGTCTGCTGAGGGCTTCCTCAGTGTCCAACGAAGACAATCCATGCTTCTTTGGTTAGAAAAAGTCATTTATTATATCCATAAATCTCAGTTTGGTTGGTGCGTTATGTTCATAAAATCCACCGTCGAGTCGCCCATAGAACCGTGAAGAGAACGCGTTGAAATTGTACCTATCGGTTTTCTACAAACAAATCAAACATAATTTTTAATGTTTCCTTAGGTATTCTTTTATGTATATTTGCTATAATATTTCAACCGGATTGTAGCCTGAACGATAAGAAAGGAAAAAACAGTGGAGCGCGCACTCGGTTGCACGCCTGCAAAAGCTTGTTGACATCTGAGCTCCCTGGACCATATTCTCTCCCTATCCATTCTGGTCAGGGCTAACGTTTTCCTGGTTTTGTATAGAGACTGTTGACATCTAGTGGAAGCCATAGGTACTGAAATCTATGTACTGTATCACCCCATTGGGTTGTGCCGTGGCGGAGATCTTTGTGGACTATACTCTGCCTTGTCTCAGGATGGTAAGTTGGTGGTTGGCGATATCCCTCTAGCGGTGTGGGGGCTGTGCTTCGGCAGAGTGGGTGGGGTTATATCCTGCCTGTTTGGTCCTGTCGGGGATATCGTCTCCCGACCCCTCCTGTCTCAGCCTCCAGTATTTATGCTGCAGTAGTTTATGTGTCGGGGGGCTAGGGTCCGTCTGTTATATCTGGAGTATTTCTCCTCTCTTATCCGGTGTCCTGTGTGAATTTAAGTATGCTCTCTCTAATTATCTCTCTTTTTCTCTATTTCTTTCTTTCTCTCTCTCTCTCTCTCTCTCTCTCTCTCTCTCTCTCTCTCTCTCTCTCTCTCTCTCTCTCTCTCTCTCTCTCTCTCTCTCTCTCTCTCTCTCTCTCTCTCTCTCTCTCTCTCGGAGGACCTGAGCATTAGGACCATTCCTCAATGTCTACCTGGCCTGATGACTCCTTGATGTCCCCAGTCCACCGTGCTGCTTCTCCAGTTTCAACTGTTCTGCCTGTTCTATGAACATTTTCTGTTATAATCTCTGTACAGCACTCTGTGACATCAGCTGATGTAAGAAGGGCTTTTTAAATACAGTGAGGGAAAAAAGTATTTGATCCCCTGCTGATTTTGTACGTTTGCCCACTGACAAAGAAATGATCAGTCTATAATTTTACTGGTAGGTTTATTTGAACAATGAGAGACAGAATAACAACAAAAAAATCCAGAAAAACGCATGTGAAAAATTCTATAAATTGATTTGCATTTTAATGAGGGAAATAAGTATTTGACCCCTCTGCAAAACATGACATATTACTTGGTGGAAAAACCCTTGTTGGCAATCACAGAGGTCAGACGTTTCTTGTAGTTGGCCACCAGGTTTGCACACATCTCAGGAGGGATTTTGTCCCACTCCTCTTTGCAGATCTTCTCCAAGTCATTAAGGTTTCGAGGCTGACGTTTGGCAACTCAAACCTTCAACTCCCTCCACAGATTTTCTATGGGATTAAGGTCTGGAGACTGGCTAGGCCACTCCAGGACCTTAATGTGCTTCTTCTTGGGCCAATCCTTTGTTGCCTTGGCCGTGTATTTTGGGTCATTGTCATGCTGGAATACCCATATACGATCCATTTTCAATGCCCTGGCTGAGGGAAGGAGGTTGTCACCCAAGATTTGACGGTACATGGCCCCGTCCATCGTCCCTTTGATGCGGTGAAGTTGTCCTGTCCCCTTAGCAGAAAAACACCCCCAAAGCATAATGTTTCCACCTCCATGTTTGACGGTGGGGATGATGTTCTTGGGGTCATAGGCAGCAGTCCTCCTCCTCCAAACACGGCGAGTTGAGTTGATACCAAAGAGCTCCATTTTGGTCTCATCTGACCACAACACTTTCACCCAGTTGTCCTCTGAATCATTCATATGTTCATTGGCAAACTTCTTGAGCAGGGGGACCTTGCGGGCGCTGCAGGATTTCAGTCCTTCACGGCGTAGTGTGTTACCAATTGTTTTCTTGGTGACTATGGTCTCAGCCGCCTTGAGATCATTGACAAGATCCTCCCGTGTGTTCTGGGCTGATTCCTCACCGTTCTCATGATCATTGCAACTCCACGAGGTGAGATCTTGCATGGAGCCCCAGGCCGAGGGAGATTGACAGTTATTTTGTGTTTCTTCCATTTGCGAATAATTTCACCAACTGTTGTCACCTTCTCACCAAGCTGCTTGGCGATGGTCTTGTAGCCCATTCCAGCCTTGTGCAGGTCTATAATCTTGTCCCTGACATCCTTGGAGAGCTCTTTGGTCTTGGCCATGGTGGAGAGTTTGGAATCTGATTGATTGATTGCTTCTGTGGACAGGTGTCTTTTATACAGGTAACAAACTGAGATTAGGAGCAACAAGCTGAGATTTAAGAGTGTGCTCCTAATCTCAGCTCGTTACCTGTATAAAAGACACCTGGGAGCCAGAAATCTTTCTGATTGAGAGGGGGTCAAATACTTATTTCCCTCATTAAAATGCAAATCAATTTATAACATTTTTCACATGCATTTTTCTGGATTTTTTTGTTGTTATTCTGTCTCTCACTGTTCACATAAACCTACCATTAACATTATAGACTGATCATTTCTTTGTCAGTGGGCAAACGTACAAAATCAGCAGGGGATCAAAAACTTTTTTCCCTCACTGTACATTTGATTGAAATTTGATACGTCCCTGGGATAATGTACATTTGCACAACATTATGACAACTCAGTGACACAATGGTAGGGATTAACTGAGCTGGTCTTGGGTCATTGATAAGTCAATGTCTTAAAGTAGCCTTGAAATGTTTGAACAGGAGTCCAGGAGCCAAGATGATTTGAATGGACTCTGTCATTCCTGTAGAGCATATTCTGTTTACAGAAGGTGTCGAAGTTATCCATACAAGTGATTCCAACAGAGCTCAAGTAATATTTTAGCCAGGGGTATAATGCCTGTGGCCTCCTGTTCCTTTCACACCTTCGGCCCCATGATGGTACCGGACCTTAAATAATTGCCCACTTTTTGGAATCTTTCAGTGCTAGAATCAGATATTTAAAATCAATTTTCAGAAGTCCTGAGCTAGCCCTCCTGATGTCGTTTGATCTCACATGGTCTACGACAGTGTCAGCTCCCAGTATATGATGTCGAACTGTCGGAAGCAGCCTTGTAGTGTCTTCTACTCGTGCTCCAGGAGAGCACAGGGTTTTTACCACGGGAACGAAAATGATTCTTATAGTAGAACTGCAGATGACTGCAGCTGGTGCAATGGCTGAGGAGGTCCGGTCGTGGATGATGAATGGGACGGAGTCTCAGACAGCCTCACGGTCTGATGAGGGTGGGAGCTCGTCGGCAGAGTTTCCCATTGGGCATAGTGGTGAATGAATGCGCGGCTAACATGGCAAATCCGGGGGAGCAGGCGAACATAACGATTATACATGAATCATTCATGATTCCACTCGTTCAGAGGTAGGTGCAATTAGAACTCAGATCAAGAAGCCTTCTGAGCTTTGATCAACGCTGGGTATGCAATAATAAGTAGGTAAATGATCATTAACAAAATAAAAAGGTGAGTAAATACTATTTGACAAATAAAAAGGTGCTTAAACGGCATTTGAGTGTGTTTACCCTCCTCTACATCCCTGGACGGGTCTGGCAAAACCCCTTCATAACCATCAAGGATTGAATCTACATTTGCCCTGCATTTTAGCTATCGATGTGATGTTTGGCGGCGCCTAATCAGTCAGTTTTGTACCTGCCTGGCTGAGTGGCAGTGTTGGTGGAATGAGCGAGCCTACCTGGCAACCAGAGCGCGAAACACGTGAGGAAATAAAACCTCGGTAGTCTGCCTGGAAATGGGATAAGTATGGAAATTCATTTGTAAGACATATATTTTTCATTTTAACATATTTGATCATTTTCTGTTCTCCTCTTTTCAAGGACCAACTTCAGAAAATGTCTGATTTTCAAGGTATTCCAGTACTTGAATTTAAGCACCTCAAGCACCTTGTGCGAACCCTGAGTCAGATATTAATACAGAGCAATATTGTCCAAAGCATTTCTTTATTCTGATGGTAGGGTAGCTGTACTGTAATAGTTTGTCACTGGCTGGTCTAATAGACCTCATTAGGAAATACTCCAGGTCACAGTTGTAGGCTATACTCTGTGACTAGCGACCAGAGTTGTTCCTGGTCAGGTCACGTAGTAAAGAAAAACTCCTTTCCCTAGTCCTACTTGCTCCAGTACATACTTATCCCAACCCTAGGCCCTTCATCTCAGTGATGAGCTGAGAGTAGTACTGTGGAGGGGGGATGGAGTGACACTCCAGCCTGCTCTTCAGAGCCACTTCCTGGAACATAGAATACTTCCTGTTTACATTCAATCACCAGCATTTCAGTACTGTATGTATTATTATGACATTTAGGAATATGTCAATATCAACCTGAGGCAGCAACAGATGCTCTTACCAGGACAGTCTGCAGCTCCAAAACAAAGCTGACTAGATCAGGCGAGTGATGTCATCTCTGTGAAAAGACAAAAACAATGAGAAAAGAGACATCCCTAAATAGCTAGAAAATTAAGCGATACTGTAGTGTCTTCTTTCAAACCAACTTGAAGGAGACGTTTAAATCAAGGCCAAGGTTTTGATTAATGCAGCCTGTCACTAGGTTTAATAATTAATAATAGCTTAAAGCCTGTGAACATAATGAACTTTACAGCCCAGGGTGAAATATCAATCTAATCCCACATAACAAATAGGGACATTTCCAAGGCAATGTTAATTAAGCAGTGGAAACTACTTTTTTTAAACAAGCAAGTCAAACACAGCAATAAGTGAGCGTACAGTCCACTAACCACTAAACAGTCCAGCCCACCTATTGGTGAAAACATCTTCATCTGAAATAATTCGGTATCTCAATTGGTTAAAGTTAAAGTGTTGGTGTAGATTGCCCTGTTTGTCTTATCTATTTTATTATGTGCAAATATCCACGCAATAGCTCTTTCAGCTGCCAGCAGCATTGAAGCCTGCAATGCAGAATATGTAATAAATTATTGATTCCATTTGATCCAGGGGACTAGAGTACAATATAATTCATTCAGGGTATCAACGAAGACAAGTAACATGTATCATTAAGTTTGACACCACCATTCCTCTGCACCAGTCTGTCTGTCTGTGTGCGTAGGGAGATGAAGACAGAGATAGAGAGAGACAGAGAGACAGACAAACAAAGACAGACGGGACTGACACTGACAGACCATTCCTTGTTGTGTCTGTCTCTCTCTGACACACACAAAATAGAATAAAGGGGACTTGTACTCGGATAGGTTAATGGTCTGGTGGAAGCAGTATTCTCGTTCTGAAGTCGCTCACCTAAAATAAAATAGCAACAAAAGATGAAGATGATCTGATTTCAAATCAAAATCAAATCAAATGTATTTATGAAGCCCTTCTTACATCAGCTGATGTCACAGAGTGCTGTACAGAAACCCAGCCTAAAACCCCAAACAGCAAGCAATGCAGGTGACATACACATTACCATGAGATCTGTTAACAAAATGGGTTGTTCTTCTAGCAACGTGGCATGTGATTAACTTAACCACAAACTCTCTGATGCTATCTACATAAACAGGTGACTGTCCAAGAATGCAAGGGCACGCGGCTACTACACAGCCAACACTACAATATCCCACTGGTCATCCCCAAAGCCAACACCTGCTTTGGCCACCTTTCCTTCCAGTTCTCTGCTGCCAATGACTGGAACGAATTGCAAAAATCGCTGAAGCTGGAGACTTATATTTCCCTCACTAACTTTAAACATCAGCTATCTGAGCAGCTAACCGATCGCTGCAACTGTACTTAGCCCATCTGTAAATAGCCCATCCAATCTACCTACCTCATCCCCATATTGTTTTTATTTACTTTTCTGCTCTTTTGCACACCAGTATTTCTACTTGCACATCATCATCTGCACATCTATCACTCCAGTGTTCATTTGCTAAATTGTAATTACTTCGCTACTATGGCCTATTTATTGCCTTACCTCCTCATGCCATTTGCACACACTGTATATAGACTTTCTTTTTTTTTCTATTGTGTTATTGACTGTACGCTTGATTATTCCATGTGTAACTCTGTTGTTGTTTGTGTCGCACTGCTTTGATTTATCTTGGCCAGGTCGCAGTTGTAAATGAGAACTTGTTCTCAACTAGCCTACCTGGTTAAATAAAGGTTAAATAAAAAAATAATTAAAAGATGGGAGACAGGCAAATGGGAAGGTTGTAAGCAGGGATTAATCTCTGTTCTCAAGTGGAAAGTTGTATACGACATGAGTTGGGGAGTGTTACCATTACACCAAGGCTTTGCACAGACAATATTAATGGTTGATGGCAGTGGGTAATCAAATCATAGATTGCAGTCTCCTTGACCATAGACTGCTTTCTAGGTGAGAACACAAACGTTTTGTATTTTGTCTTTAAAATAGGGCTGAAAGAAAATCCTGCTTGCTCTCCAGGAGAGTTGGTCACCCCTGATCTATGTTTCCCAAGTGCAGAGTGTTTGAAAAATGTTCTTGTTATGACAATGAATTTCTCCAAATCACCCAACCTTCAAGAACAATGTAATAAATATCAATATTCAGGTGGTTTATGCCTACTAGTCGAAGATCCTTGCCATCATCATACTCTACATAAACAAAATGTGATGCGTTGTAATAAACAATACTAAAATGTCAAAAATTATATTTCAGACTTGGAACATTTAATATCCAATGCTTATTTGTATGACTTATTCAAAAACTGTCCATGAATGGCAGTAATAATATATATTTCAAATATTACAGTGGCAAAATTGGGAAGAAGTGGAATATGAAATGTTTTGGGAATAACAGTAGTTTTTTTGCTGACAAGCAAAAAATAGTTACTCCATATTTTAGCCCATTGTTAAGAATAAGAATTGTTCTACTGATCAGACTAAGTAAAGTAAATAGCTAATGAAATCTCCTGAAGACAAGATTACATACATCTTTACAAAGCATTGAATGGTTCATGGATGTTGCTGACTAGATAGCCTTCCCTGTAATGTTATTAAGTTGGCTTCAAATTAACCCTTCTGAAAAAATGTCCTTTATATTTAGAGCCCACAGGTAATCGCCAGCTTTTTATGTACAAAAAAAATGAATTTCATGGTCCAAGAATGTATCAAAGCAGTAGCTAAGGATCTTTGTAAGGCAGACCTAGTCAATGTAGGCTAAGCAAACTGTGTGGAGGTATTTACAGTGGATATTCCTTTCATATTCATTAAAAAGACAATATGGAATGGAACAGGGATGATATGGTAACATACAAGTATTGATGATAATTTTGTAAATATAGGTTTCAAATTTTTTTCTATTCTGTTCTATTCTATTTTACAGGTAACATCTGCAGTTGGCCCCTGATGCCCCCCACCTTGAGTCCCAACTCCCAACCTCAGATAACGTCAGTGCTTGACTTGGGCTGGAGCTAAGTACCGGCACCTGAAATGTTCTATTGCTTGAGCTCCTGTTCCTCTTATAGAATATTAACTCAAAAGTATTGTGGAGCTCCTGCACATAAATATAAACAGTAACGGCACCCAACTAGAGTACATAGCGTGTTCTCCTTTGAGATGGGTATTGACATTGCATTACTCTTACATCTACATCTGATTTTAGACTAGACTGCATTGGCAACTAAACAATCACACTGTCACATAATAATTATTCTACCAGTATCATTCATATTCATATAATATGAAATCCATCAGCCAATAAAACATCTGTCTCTGTAACAATTTACATATGCATTGTCACAACATGTGGCATGAATTCCCTGTACTGT
The DNA here is from genome assembly GCA_030435695.1 of Brachymystax lenok tsinlingensis. NCBI lineage: Eukaryota > Metazoa > Chordata > Actinopteri > Salmoniformes > Salmonidae > Brachymystax > Brachymystax lenok. The sequence goes on from CM059780.1 coordinate 43,896,035, forward strand.
ATTCCTATTCAAATTCAATCAAACCATGATTACTACAAAAGCCACCGATTGCCGTGCTCCTATATGCAAGTTTGTGGCTTAACTCCCTTTAAGCAAATATTTATCCCTTCAGCCAAGATGACTGTATTGCAGTTTGTGATTATATATGGGCTTGTGAGAGGAGTGTGTCAACTGTGCATGATACACAATGTGCCTGGAGAGATTGATATTTTGTCATCCACCTGCTTCAAAGCTGTAAAACCCAGCAGGCAGCAGCAAATGGAGAGACCTACCGAGGCTGGAAAACCCAAACAAAGAGAGACCTTACTGGTGCTGTTTACACATCTTTGTGGAGGAGTATGTGGACTTGTGTGTTTTGATGCCACGCTCAAATGGCTGAAGGGTTCCTGTCTCAGTGAAACGGGTGAGTGTTAAATGTCTTTATTGTTTGGGGGAATGCGAGGGAACAATTTAAGGCGATTTCAGCAAAGAGGCTTTTCAGGAGAAGCCCTGGCACACATACTTGGTGCTGAAGGAGCTGATATTCTCCCTCTCTCTCTGTCTCTCTCCATCATGTGCAAAGTGCAGCAGTCATGCAACACGGCTGGCTTAATAGCATTCAAAAAGAAAAAAGGCTTAAACAATTGAGCGTTGGAGAATAGCCGGAGCCTGTGCATAGACAGTGCTCTCTCACTCTCGCTCTCTCTCTCTCGTTCCGTCCTTCCTTCCGCAGCCTCCAGCGCAGGGCTCCAGCTCCGAGATAAATGATCTATTGTGCTTTGTTTATTGCTGGCCATGGTCACTTCTCTGGAATGTAATTGGCTGGAACTACAGCGTGTGGGTCCTGCACCCAGCTTTTTTTGCCCCCTCCTCTCTCTCTCTCTCTCTCTCTCTCTCTCTCTCTCTCTCTCTCTCTCTCTCTCTCGCTCTCTCTCGCTCTCTCTTGCTCGTTCGTACAGATCCCTTTGAGGCAAGACATGAGCAGGGGTGCCTGGTCCAACTCCTCTTTCTTTCTCTCTTTCTCTGTGTTCTGAATGATAATATGTAGGACATATTTTTGTGCAAGAGCTGAAATGGGCATAACTACTAAAAGTAAAAAAAAGTTACTGTCTAAAATGTAGGTTGCATTTAGTTTACTCTATTTTAGTTCTTCTTTTGAATGCTGGTGTGATTTCTGGTATAACATGTTTATCATTTATTTTACCCCTTACCACATATGTCATTTATACTTTCATCTCACATATCACATTTTTGTTGCCATTGTATGTCAGCTGTTTGGGTCGTTTGTCCTGAATGCTGATTGGCTGACAGCCGTGGTATATCAGACGTATATCATACCATGGGTATGACAAAAAAATGTTTTACTGCTCTAATTACGTTGGTAATAGCAATAAGGCACCTCTGGGGTTTATGGTATATGGCCAATATACCACGGCTAAGGGCTGCATCCAGGTACTCCACTTTGTGACGTGGATAAGTACAGCCCTTAGCTGGGGTACACTGGCCATTTACCACACCCCCTCGGGCCTTATTGCTTAATTATAAACTGGGTGGTTTGAGACCTGAATGCTGATTGGCTGAAAGCAGTGGTATGTCAGACCGTTATATCCTGGGTATGAAGAAAAAAATGATTTACTGTTCTAATTACATTGGTAACCATTTTATAATAGCGATAAGGCACCTCGGGGGGTTGTGGTACATGGCCAGTATATCATGGCTAATGGCTGCATCCAGGCACTCCGCATTGCGTTGTGCACAAGAACAGCCCTTAGCCATGGTATATTGGCCTTATACCACACCTCCTCTGGCCTTATTGCTTAATTATATTATGGGACCCCCCCATCCAGCTAACCTGGTCTTTCGACTTATTTCTTTTTGTGCCAAGATGTGTTCTGCTGTAAAGGCTTTCTAGACATCCATGCTAGACAATTACAGTAATTTAGCCTAGATCCATATGGTGTAAACATTTGCATCAGTGCAAAGTGTGAACCTGTTATTATCAAGAGAGAATAAAGTCTAATAGATAGAATGAAAGACGCACAAAGATATGAGGAGTTATCTATCAAGTGGGGAAACACAGGCAGGTCAATAAGTCAGTATTTGATGTCCATCCATGTCTGAGGACGTTGGGAGATGACATAGACACTGGCCATTAGGGGCAACAGGGAGCGCTGTTACCTTTAGGTAGGTTTCGGTTTTGCTAGGGTGTTGTGGATGGGGATGGCCTCTGATTCCAAAGGTTGCATGCTCGAATCCAGCGATAGAAAGTTGTTTTTTAAACTTTTGTTTAAGCCTATTCCAAACCTTAACCCTAACATTAAAAATTCAGAGTTAATGCCTGAACTTAACACTTTGAAATTTGACGTTTGGAACAACTTCGAAGTTTGACGTTTGAGAGACATGGATGAATGTCTAATTCTGACGTGATACTGTGAGAGCTTGTAGGGAAAACAGTGTGTTGTAGTCTCTTACCTCAGAAAATAGAGACTGTACTACAGAGTTCCCGAACTGTTTCCCCACGGGCCAAATTTCGCCTGCGGGTGATTTTATTTGGCCCCGCTAAGTTTTCTGAGCAAGCACCAGCAAATCAGCTCCAAGTGATTTTGATTTTGGATATCTGTTCCAAAGTATTCCCACACGTAATAGAGAGATGCTGATTGTATACAAATGTAAGCAAGGTTTGAAATTATAATGTTTTAGTCAAATATCTGTTTGGGCTTCTTGCAGTCAATTTGCAGTCTACAAATTATTTGTAATTATGTTTCGGCCCCCTGACCATCTGCTCAAGTAAAAATCGTCCCACGGCTGAATCTAGTTGAATATCCCTGCTGTACTTTATTTGAGTGGTCCCACACCGGTGCATTAGTCCTATATTTTAAGCAATGAAGTGAGTCAGACCCAGCCTCAGTACTGACCAGACAAACCCAGGGTGCCAGAGTCTGACCCTGGTCCGTACGTCTTATTTAGCCCCCTTTATGAGAGTCTTACATTGGGCACTTGAACGAACACATACACACATACACACACTTCCTCTTGATTTATTGTGAGCACTGACAGGACTGGGCAACAGTCTGATAGATGTGTTGAGCACCACTAAACTGCTCTCTGGACCCAACTTGAAGCCAAAGAGTTAGATGTCATATGCTGCAGGAGGGTGGGCTGCCAAGTACTATAATATGAGTTCTGATTATCTGACATATCAAATTACATTGACGTTTTCAAAAGCTCTGTTTTAGTTCTTACCTTGCAAGAATCTCAATAAATAATTATAAAGACTTTCTATGTGGTTTCATGTTTTTTCTGTTGCTTGTTCTAGCCTTGTTCTAGCCATTGCTCTTCCCAGTGGCACAGCGGTCTAAGGCACTGCATCTCAGTGCTTGAGGCGTTACAACAGACACCCAGGTTTGATTTCAGGCTGTATCACAAATGGGTGTGATTGGGAGTCCCATAGGGCGGTGCACAATTGGCCCAGCGTCGTCTGGGTTTGGTTGGTTTAGGCCGTCATTGTAAATAAGAATTTGTTCTTTACTGACGTGCCTAATTAAATAGAAATAAAATATTTTGGCATTCACACTGAAGTTTAGAATCTAAGTGAATGTATGTTCTTGTTTGTTTGTTTGACTGTGCACAAGTCTGTTTGCGTGGGTGTGTGTGTTTCCATGTTTCCATGTTTGCATGTGCATTTATTCCATGTTTACATGTGCGTTTTACATGTGTCTGTGTGTGTTTACTCTAATTTGCTGTATCACCGATGTGTGGTGAGCTGAGGTGGAGCGGCGTGGAGTGTGAAGTCTTAGCCTGGATTACAGGGCTCAGAGATAGGGCTGAATCCATCCAGCTGTCTGACATGAATTGATCGGATTAGAAAGTGTGGGTTCCTTTCCCCCACGGGGAGACCAAGCACGATGTGTATAATTGACTTTTCTCCCTGGATGTCATGTGGGCTAGGGAGGCCTGTATGGTTGGGAGGGGGTTATCCCTGGGAGGGTAAATATCAGAGGGGAACGGGGGGCTTGATCAGCCTGGTGGAGGCTTAGGAACAAATCAATATCACCAGTGTTTAGTTGTAGCAGGGAACCTACAGTACCCAAAAAACGTTCGGGGAGAAGTCAGGGTTGTGTGTGTGTGTGTGTGTTTAAATAAGTGTGTTTCAACAGGGAAACAAACAGTGAGAGAGGATTGTGTGTGTGTGTGTGTGTGTGTGTGAGTGTGTGTGTGTGCGAGTGTCACGTGCATGTGCGTGTGTGTGCACATGCATGCATGTGTGTGAATATCTTTAATCTACTCTATCAATCGACCTGCAGACTGGAGTGTGAATGTTTTCTGACTGGTTTTATGTAAAAGATTTTGCGTTTTTTTATATCTTTATTGGTCTTTATTGCAGTGTTGTTTAAAGCCCACTGTTCACAGCTGACTGGTGGATGTACAGTAGGAGGGTGGTTAGTGTGTAGTGGTTATCGGTACAGAAACGTGGAGCAATATGCTAACTTCTCTGATATCAAACAGGGAAATTGGCACCACTACAGCAAACTAAAGTAGCTTGTCACAGAGCCTGTGACAACATTATATGGATTATGGACGGATTCGCATGACAAACAATCTATGGTAAAACCATTTCCCAGCAGTCAGCGTTTCTGTCTCTCATTATGTGCTCTAAAGGCTAATATGTACGCATCCCCCAAAACATACAGCATATTTAATATCTATATCAATACAATTAAATAATCAAGAGGTGACCATATGAAAAGGCGAGACAACGCAGGGTGTAGACATAAAAAGTCCACTTGATTTGATTAGTGAAGTGTTCTTGTTATGTATCCTCCACCCCTCATTGTTGATTACAGTCATCTAGCCAGTAGGTTATGTTAGGTTTGCCATGACAAGTGATACAGTAGCGTAGCACTTATCTTCAGCAGCACTGCTGTCTAAGGAAAACAATGTTTCAGTATTATTTTTAAATATTAGGTACAACGTAACAATAATCACAAAGCCATCGGTCAATAAATCAATCAAAGTGTAATTCCATGTCATTTCAGCAAGCCACAGATTGTTCTGAAATATTTCTGTACTTAGAAATAGATAAGATTAACATGCAATCAATTAACTTCATTTCTCAGAGATCAAATTATATTTCAACAACATAATCTCGCAGGAATGCTAATCTTATCTGTTTCTAACAACAGAAACAATTTCAGAACAATTTGAAATGCTGGGTGTCGTAATCCTGTTTCTTGTACTTTTTGAGGTGGAACGACCTCAAATGCCTTATTTCCAATGTAATTTTCCACATGTCTTGTAAATAGCTACACCGGGGAGAGATGGCTTTTAGCTGTACTTCAAACAGATTAATAAGTTATTTTCAAGTTCATTCTGCATGGTATCCCTTTGTATTTCACCTTCGTAAACATCAACTTCAAGTTATCCAAGGAAAGATATTGGTCTATAAATTATTTTAGTAAAGTAATGAATGTGCTTTCCCAATAAACTGTCATTAATCTGTCTCTCAGTAAAAATATAGTGATTCTCCACATATAGGCACGTGAAGAGTGGACCAACCTCTCCTATTCTGGCACAGACGAAGGTTCACTTTAATGGATACATTATTTTATTATTAAAGCCGGTCTCTGTAGTGCAGACTAATACATTCTGCATTGATCCCCCTCAAAACCATTATTGCCATTTCTCCAGCGAGTCTTGCATTTAAAAGCTATGTTCACTAGAATAAAGATTTTACAAAGTGACTGGAGGATAAATAAGGCTATAAACTGAAGTATTCACATTTTCATCGAAAGAAAAGAAAAGACAGGAGAGAAAGAGTCGGAGTTGCCAGCAGGCATTTTGAATATCATTACCACGTTTTGCTAAAATTGAAATCATAGCAGAAGGATGGTACCTGATAATTAAAACTGTCTTGGTTTGCCAGGGCTTTGATACTTACTCAAACGTCTGTGTGTGTGTGTGCGTGAGTGTGGCGTGTGTGTGCGTGTGCACACCTTCCAATAGCTTTCACAGTCTATATTAAATCAGAGGCAATTCTTTCAGAATAGGGATGCGCATGCATTTTACTTTGTGTGTCTGTTTTGTGGATTTGTCTCTGTAGTATGTTATGGTTTAACCATAGGCCTGATAGAGTAGTGAAAAGTTTTAGCTCTATGTAGTCACCTATCTGACTCTTTTTTTGTCGCGTGAAACTTGTTCAATGAAAAATGGTAACCAGGAAATCCAGTTAATCCAAGTAAAAAAAAAATATTCATAATGCCAGGTATTATTCATTGAAATCAGATGCTGTCTTGTTGCATAAAAGCAATGTTATTTCTGAGTTACCTAGGAAGTTTCGATTGAACAGGGCCTTCAGTCAGAGCTGAGAACAGTGTGGAGTCATCGCGATAACGGAGCCTGAAGCTTGCCAGACCATTATTGACCAAATCTGTGTGAATGAACCCAGCAGTTGAGGACATAATGATCTAGACTCACTGGGGTCTGTGCACCGGGCCCATGGGCTAGCTGCTCGATCACTGATCAATGGCTTTTTATTAAAATAGTTTGCAAGGAAGTACAAATCCATATTGTTTTTTTTGTCAGACAGCGGCACTGTGAAATATGTTGATATATTTATATATTTTTCCAGATGAATGCAGAAAATGATTGGTTGATATGCATGAGGAAACCACAGGGCAGTGGTGGGGCGATGTATGAATATTCACTTGGAATTGATTTTCACAAGAGATGCATTTGTGATGATCTTATTTTCCCTCTCTTCAATAGGGGTTGAATTACATATCATATTATCCTCATATTAAGACAAAAATAATAACATAAGTAATTATAATACTTATGCCAATAATGATATGCTGTGATAGGCTTATCGTTTCAGCCTGTGAGGCATCTGGACTAAATGACTTGGAGGATTGCCTACTGGCAATCTCTGCGACTCACTTCGATTCTGTGTTAGTATGTTAAATTGTACGAGGCAGAAAATGAATTCCAAGTCTTTTTAACAACTTAGCATGAGGCATTGGAATACTCAGCAGGGAAACCTGTCACCAAACAAGCTTTGTCTTGTTTCTCCATCTCACTATTGTATGTTGCTTAAATCACATTTACAGATAATCGTTTCACTGCACCAGACTATCTAACATGTAATGGAATTTGAAGAGCATCTTTACTTAGATCTGCAGTTGGGGGAGATTACCAAATAAACTGCCCACCTCTCCACTTCTCCTTACTGGGCGGAAGACAAGGAAGGAAGCAGGGGAGTCAAACAGACAGATAGGTGTGGCGACAGTGTGAAAGGATACAGAGAGACTTACGGTTCGGGTTTACGTTTCTTTTTGCAGAAGATGGAGAGGAGATGGATGCTGGAGAGTGAGTGAGGGAGCAAAGGTGAGCCCTGGACGGAGGGATCTGCAGGAGGAGAGTACAGAGGGATGTGAGTTGGGAAAGTAATGTGGAGAGAGACTGGGAGGGGGTTAGGAAAGTAGAGACAGAGAAAAGAGAGAGAGAGCAGTAGGAAATTGGGGAATTTAAACAGTGTGTGTTATCTTAAGTGTTTTATTTATGTTAAACAGTTCCGGGCAAGGCTGGCATTCCTGCTGAAAGAGGACATGCTGTCTCTGCAGTGTAGCGTAGATGACTGAGATTCCTTTGATCACCTTGGTAACCGCCTCCCAACGTGATTGCTGCCGGTGATTTGTTGCTAATCTCAGATCAGAATTAGGCTGGTCTGACTGTATAGTTTATTGTCTACCGGATGTGGTCATGGCTGCTTGGAGGTCAGTTCATTAGCACTCAGTCTGTCCTCAAGCACAAGTGGAAAGAGAGACGTGTGAATATTAGCAGGTGTTTCCACAGCAAGGTTAATACATGAATTAGTTAATTTCTGGGATTGGTAGAAGAATGCTTCTCATTGTTGTGTTTATGGTCCATTTTCAGATGAACAAAATCAAATCATTCATTGGTGTATTATCAGTGAGCTACCTAAAACGTTGAAAGTTGTACTTTTATTTAAATTTTTATCTACAATTAACATTTTTTGTAATATTTGTCACTTGCTTTAGTTAATTCTATAATACATTTTTCTTGGCATCTAATAATCTTGAATGTTGAGGTAAGGGACATGTTGCAGTGAGGAGAGAGTTGCAGTTGCACATGCTGACCAAAAGAGGGCAACATGATGTCAGAATTACTGTTCTGGGTCCTCAATGGGATTGTAGGTGTCAGGTTAAACGTGTAAGTAACAATAATTTACATTTACGCTTGGAACGGCTTCCCCCGCGCTGTCAGTCTGCAGTTCAAAGCGCCTTCCACTCTCCTGGCAACAAAGCATCGCATTGTCACATGGCGGAGATAGCAAGCTTGGGATGAAGTTCTTCACAGTCCAGGTGTCATTATGAAAGACCTTGCCTTGCCGTGGAAGCGAATCAAAACAAAGGGGAAATTAAATGTGCCACTCTCTTCCTCCTGAAACCATCGCGGCTGCCTGGCTGGGCCTTAGCCAAGGACGTCTGGATGTGAAACGAACACCCTTATATTGCCTTACTTTTATTTCTCTTCTAGTCTGAGTTTCAGGTTTTTGTGATGTTCATATTTAAGGTTTGTGTCATTATCTGTACCATTGTTCTTCATGGAAGCTCTGAGAAATTGGAGAAATCTCCAAGTCATCTCCAAAATGTCAGCTTTTACAAAACACACCACATTCAGATTAGAGCAGTCCAGTTGATGTGATCTTTGATTGGAACAGTTGTTGTCTGATTGCTAAAGAATGTTAGGTATATAATGGTGAGAATAGTTTTATTGATGTCCATCAACACGTCCCCCTTAGTGAAATTGAATCCCCGAGCTGACAAGGTAAAAATCTGTCGTTCTACCCCTGAGCAAGGCAGTTAACCCACTGTTCCCCGGGTGCCGAAGACGTGGATGTCGATTATGGCAGCCCCCCGCACCTCTCTGATTCAAAGCGGTTGGGTTAAATGTGGAAGACACATTTCAGTTGAATGCATTCAGTTGTACAACTGACTAGGTATCTCCCTCTCCTTGGGGGGAGAGTGATGGCCCTCTTTGTCACAGTGCTCTGACTTTGTTCCCTGCCAGGGGCTGCCTGCTGGAAACACGGTGGCAGGGTCAGTGGTAGTTCAATATCTGGCCAGAAGAGGGCAAGGTGCCCTGGCATGGGGAGGTACTGTGGTTCAAGAGAGACATGGTACAGTAGTGGTATGGCATTTTACAAACCACAGGCATGTCCTGACTAGAACATGCAACATGTACAATATAATTTTTTATTATGGTTATAATTATGATTATTATGATTATTAAAGGTATTAGGAAGCAGTAAGTCAATATATCTAATCAGTATTATTACTCATACTAATTATTATTACTACTACAGATAATATACAGTGCTACTAATTACAAACTAAAAGATAGATAACTACTGTATTACCACAGACAATAAACTAATACTGGCACCAGTGGAAATGCATAACAGTACATGTAGAACAATTCAATTACGTTGGTCATGCTGTAAAATTAGACTTTCCTGTTACTGAATTTAATGGTAAATTACTTGCATGCTTGATGGGACATTTGCAAATATGCAGGGATCATTTCATTTGTCTCTCAATGCATTCTCTCCAGGATCATGAAGGTACTGTAGAACTAAAAAGATTTATCACTCTTATCAAACTGTGCCCAAATGATATATATTGAAAACTATTTAGCCTTCTGTATTTAAAAACCACTATAGATTGCACACAAAAATAGATTGCATACAGGATGTCAAAGTCTACCAATATAGTGTACTATCCTTAAAAAACTTCTTCAGGATTGGTGGGTCCCTTGCGGGACGGTTGAGCTAACTTAGACTAATGCGATTAGCATGAGGTTGTAAGTAACCAGAACATTTCCCAGAACATAGACATATCTGATATTGGCAGAAAGCTTAAATTCTTGTTAATCTAACTGCACTGTCCAAATTACAGTAGCTATTACAGTGAAAGAATACCATGCTATTGTTTGAGAAGAGTGCACAGTTTTGAACATGAAAAGTTATGAATAAACAAATTAGGCACATTTGGGCTTGATACAACATTTTTTACAGAAATGCAATGGTTCATTGGATCAGTCTGAGACTTTGCACATACACTGCTGCCATCTAGTGGCCAAAATCAATGTTGTACCTGGGCTGGAATAATACATTATGGCCTTTCTCTTGCATTTCAAAAAACGGTTGGTTTTTTCTTTGTATTATCTTTTACCAGATCTAATGTGTTATATTCTCCTACATGCCTTTCACATTTCCACAAACGTCAAAGTGTTTTTTTGTTTTCTGACACACATTTATGTGGCAAGCTCATTTTCACCAATGTGTGTTTAAAAATAACACAAGCAATACCAGGTGCATTTAGACACCCTGTTTCCATTCTGATAAACAAACTCTTTGTACTGTCAAAAAAACCTCAAAACGAACTCATTACAAATATATCCCCTGTTTCCCTCGTTGTCTTTGGTCTCATCTGGGCTAATGTGGAATGCATATTCAGAGCCGAAAGAGTTTTGCTGAAGTAGACATTTTGTTTTCTTCTCAAACACCAAACGGCCAAAAAGCAGCTTGGTTTTTGTCTAACATTTAGCTAATTGATTATCACATGCCTCTGCCTTATCAGCAAACTGTTATTTTGTAAATGAATATGCAGGCTCGATCTGCCTTTGTAGTACATTATTTGTTGACAAAATATGCAGACAGAGAGGAACACAAGTAGGTTTTCTGTTGCAGTGTCTAATTACATTTGCTCGCACCTATACAAAGACGGGAGTATTTATAGCTGAAATGTATTCACACTCCCCCGGTGAAATTGCATGCCAGGCATCTGTTTATGAAGTGGCTCTTTAACTCCCAACATTCTGGAACGCTCTACAACGACCAGGGAGAACGAAGGCATAATCGCTCCTGTCTTTCTGATCCGCCAACTGATCTTTATGTGATCACTTTGACTTGTTTATGTGGTTTCTGCAGGATTTCTTATCGCCGCCACCGTATTTCGAGGAGAAATAGATTGTGAGGAAGGGATAGAGCGAGATGGAGGGAAAAATGGAAGAGAATGAAAGGTCATCAGAAAATGAAGGATGGAGAGAGAGGAGAAAGGACAGAGGGAGAGAGAGATCTTTTATCTGCTACACCTGTATGTAGATTCGTTTGGAGTTGCAGTCCACTTGCCTTTTAACATAGCATACAGACAGACAGGCAGACAGACAGTCAGTGACTAACACTCAGCAGCAGCAGTACCTCACTGCGCGCAGATAGTCTGATGTGTCTAATCGGCCCTGGCAGAACATTCTCTGCTTAATTTTAGGCATAATGACGGTGAGGGGGAAATGATACTTTAAAGAGCAGGGGAGAAAGAAGGGAAGGAGAATAAGAGAAAAAAGCTGTGGAAGGTGATTAGTTGTTCTGGCGGATCTTGGCAGTGGAGGAGGCTGGAACACTAATCCGTGCTTTGGTTGGAGACATTTTCGCGCAGTAGGTCCCTCTTTCCGCCCCCTCTCAATTTTAAGCCCCGTGTCAAGCTCAAGCTCCTCTCCAGCGCTCGCTGCTCTCATTTCCTCTGCCTTCTGGCGAGCCCAGCTATTTATAAGAAATAATTTTTCTTCCTCTCTTTTATTTAATTCTTTCCCAGCGTGTTTGATTTTCTGCCCTGCTTAGGAAGGTGCCCAGATGAGTGGCAGGTGGCCAGAGGTTCTCTCTCCTCCTCCTTCTCCTCCTCTTCCTCTCCTCGCATGTCTTTTTCACTCCCAGAATTTTCAGCTGAGACGTGGCCTAGCTGCCTGACACTACCTGAGGAGATGTGTAAACACACACACGCACACACTTGCACACGCACTCTCTCTCACACACACAGCACAAAATGTGTCGATGGCAAAGGTGTTATTTCTACCAGAAATATGCAGACTTATTTAAACTATTTAGCATAACAAGTGTAGCAATGTGTTTGTGCATTGGCACCATGCCCAGACAATAAGCCTTAGATTTTGTATGATGGCCTAATTTATCCAGTGCATTATTTGATTGTTTTGGCTGGTTGGTTTAATTGATCGCAGAACAATTTTTTATCCATCAGCATCAGCATTCTATCTCATTTTAAAGCAGACCTACAGTTATTTGGAATCTAAGTCACTGTATATCATTGCTTTGTCAACATATTCCTATTGCAGTACAATAAGGCTTTGTCTGTGTTTTAAGCACTGCTGTGTGTACAGTTGCTCTTTTTACACACTCTGGCCCATTGTTCAGCTGAGTTCAGCAGTATGCCTCAGATCAGAGCAGGGTATTTAAAAATGCAATCGCCCAAAAACAAAAAAATAGATTTCCTATTCTCCCCTGATGCACCCGTACTAGATGTGTCTTCAAGCATATGTTTCAAGTCCTTTGTAGTGGAAGACATACGTTGGGCTTGTATTCATACGCTACACAAAATGTGTTCCTCTTTGGCCCTTAGACGGCTTATACAGTTTATTATCATCCAAAAGGCCCTTCTGACTTGTGTGAAGTGAAACATACTTTCTTCTTCTTCTTGGCATGATCTTTCTAATTCATATTTACAGAGGCATAAATATCATAACCCCCTAAAATGCTAACCTCCCTTATTATTGTAATGGTGAGAGGTTAGCATGTCTTGGGGCTATGATATTTGTGTATCTGTAACTTTCACACTCATCATTATTCACGATTCATTCAGGACTATCTACATTAATGTAAAAGTGTTTAGAAACATATTATACTCTTATTTACAATAAAAATAACTCCAAAATGACACAATACATTATTCACCATTCATTTGTAATAAAATGTGATTTTGACCCTCCAAAATTACCTGTGAAATTGTCTAAGTTTCACCAGCAAATTTTATTTTTCTGGAAAATGATATTCAAGCACAATTTTTCCCACTACAAAACATTGATTTGGAATAGAGTTATTAAAATTAATAGGTAATCCATTTTCAAAGGCCTTTGGTTTGACAAGGGTATTAATGTTGTATGTGATTTGTTAGACAACACTGGAGAGTTTTTGCCGTTTGATGAGTTAATTGGTAAATTTCAGGTTAATATTACTCAGAGAGAATATATGACGGTTTGCAAAGCAATTCAACTTCCTTTACATGGACTTATTATTAAGAACACTTTGTTATATTATGAGGTTGTTCCCTCTTTTCCATGTTTACAAATTAATGACTTGAATCTTTTGGATAAAAAATTCAACAATAAGTGGATACGATTGGCAGTTAATGAAGTTATTTAGGGTGATTATACTTCAGTATACTGCTATGGAAGTGACCAACCCATGCTATGGCCAAAAGCGACTACCTTTTCATGCCGCCATTCTAGTAAACTACGGATTGAAATTCATTAATGGTTGTGTATAAAATCTCCAAAATTACATATGTTTACCTTTGATGATGTTAAATGGCGTTATGCTGATCCTTGTAATTCCGATCATCAACTATTTTATTGACATTATTATTCTCTTGGCCAAATATTATATTCACAAATGTAAATGGGGTGGAAGAATTCCTTATTTTGTCGTTTTTTTCATTGAACTGTTACAATTCTATAAATCCCTCAAACTTGTGAAACTTCTAAAGTTGGAAAACTTATTAGTAGTCATGTCTCTGAATATCTGATTTTAATGTCTCATTGCCTTGTCACATATAAATGATGACTTCACAGGAATGTCCCTGTATTGATGTGTAATAGTGTTATTATTGCTGCAATAATAATAATAATAAAAAATACAAAAACAAATATTTACCATTAATGTTTAATGGGTACAGAATAATCTGAAACACAACCAAAACAAACAGCACATGTATTCAACAAGATTGTATCGTCACAAGCTTGGTATAATCATTGCGTGTTTGGAATATTGGACCAAATACCAAACTTTTGAATACTTTAATACAAACATAAGTGATTTTGCATCCCTTTACTTTTGGTCCCTCAAAATGGGGGAACTATGTACAAAAAGTGCTGTAATTTCTAAATGGTTCACCAGATATGGATGAAAATATCCTCCAAGCTGACAGTCTGCACTTTAACCTCATTGTTATTGTATCATTTGTGCTGGAATACAGAGCCAAAACAACAAACAAATTGTCACTGTCCCAATACTTTTCAAACTCACTGTAAATGACCCAAACACATAGAATGTAGTACATTTAACATTCTATTTACTTAAATGTAGATCTCATTAAATGTATGAACAACAAATTAAATAAAGTAAATCGAGTGTAGTGATGAATATTTGACTTATATGAAATGCATCAGCTGGTGAAATACTTGAAGTTGAAAAAATAGGTTCAAGTTACATGACTGACTGTGTTTGCAATATTTCTTTCTCAATCTCTCCTCAACAGTCAATACAATTAATTTCCCTGACCTTTGCATTGTCTGAGCAACAGGGGTCAAATTCCAGCGTACATTACGCTGCCGTTTAATTTCATTATAAAATATGTTCAACAGAATAACGAGAGCTTGGGGAATCCACTTACAGATAAAAGATTTTTGGCTGAAAAAAAAGAATAAAAAAGAAAATTGAATAAACAAGCACCTGGTCAGAGGGGGACTGAACCGGGAAACAACTGAACTTTAAGTCCTACTTTTCTCTTCTCTAAAGTGAAGGAACTCACTCAAGCTGATGACCCAGAGTGCTGAAAGTGGAACAGACATGAACAGAAAGTAAGAGCTGGATGGTGGATAGCATTTCTTACAGGGGAATGATAGGGGAACATCCACATGGTAACAGCACCAGGTGTGTGTGTCCTATACGTAGACAGACATGTAAGGATGCTAATTGTGCCACTTAGGGCCCCCGTACACAACAGCTGCCACTTTAGAGGTGTCAGGCTTTTTCATCTTCTCTGTCTATCTGATGAAAGCTATTAGGGTACAACCACTATACATTCATTCAGATATGGGCAGTAGCTACACTGCCAACATTGTTCAAAGGCCTTAACCATAACGACCCATTAGACTCTGTCAGAATGTCAGTTCTGATACTGTAATGTACTGTGAATCGGTGTCCAATACTATGTGATGGATGCCCCACTTAGTTCTTTCTCCAGAACTGCAAACTGTCCCTTTTTTAAGAAACTTTGCAAAACCATAGTCTTTCTTAATCCCCTCACCTTTGTCCAGTTGGTAAAGGTGCAGAGTGAATAATGTGCCTTGCTTCCACTAAAAGTAGTCATCTGATCCATGTTTCTCAGGACGTGATCTCTTAAAGCCGCTGCCACCGGTGTCCTTGCCAGCCTCTGTCTCCATCAATCGCCCGGCTATGGGTGGAACAGAGGAAGAGGGGGGCGATAAATGGACTGAAAACTTTTAGAGGTGTGAGCTGTGTCGGCGGCCAGCTGGGGCGAGGGGGAAGAGTTGCTCTGTCTTCTCTAATGGGAGTGGGGCGCTGATAGATATTGATAGAGATTTTAATGAATGTTCGGGAGGGATGGCACCTTAAGCACTCCTCTGGTAATGCAGTGTGACAGTGTATTTGTACTAATAACCCCTAAAAGTGGTGATAAAATACTGTGGGCTCCTACTGGAGCTGTGATGGATGTGGTGGGAGTAATTAAACTCCATTAGGCTGAGGGTTCACTTACCCAGGGACGAGTGTGTGTGTGTGTGTCTGTCTGGGCCGGACATTCAGGCTGCCGGGAGGTGGACGGATGCATTAAAGCAGCATTATTCCCAGCCAGGCCATCCCAGGGAAAAGGGCACAAATGTGTGTGTAAGTCTGTGTGTGAAGGACTCATGAGTGCAATTTGTCTCTATAACCTATCAGATATTACTCCCATGTTTCATCGCTGATCCCAAAATAATGTGTTTACGTGTGCGTGTGTACACTTTATAGTGTCAGTGTGTACAGTATACATGCCGAAGGTTGCAGAGGAGGCATCTTCACACATACAATAAGGGCTTTTGTGTTGACAAGTATGGACATTTCAGTCTGTTTTCACCGTGCTGAATGTCCCCCTGTTGGACCACTGCAGTGTTTAAATGCCAGGAGAGAAGCCCCGGGCTATACTTTCTACCACACTCACTGGGAATACACTGCACCACCATGTTTTACTTTCTGTCCTCTTCACACTCTCTCTCTCTCTCTCTCTCTCTCTCTCTCTCTCTCTCTCTCTCTCTCTCTCTCTCTCTCTCTCTCTCTCTCTCTCTCTCTCTCTCTCTCTCTCTCTCTCTCTCTCTCTCTCTCTCTCACTCTCTCTCTCACTCTCACTCCCTTGTGCGCACACACATCTCAGGTGCTGGTCACAGCAGCATTGCATCCCACTCCCCTGCTGTTTTAGTGAGAGTCGATTCCAGAGGACTGGCATCCTGGCTGGCACCCAGGCCTGGGCTCTGGGCTCTGGCCTCTGCAAATGGCTGCGGTAATGACCCTCCTGGGAGGGCCTTGGTTGGACGGCTGAGCGAATGTGTCCAGGTGCTGCAACATAAGCATTTCATTAAATATTAAGCCACCATTTGCAAGCTACTAGCAGCTCTAGTGGCGAGAAAAATATAAATTTTTGGCATTGGTCCAAAAGTGACAAAATGTATGTGAGATATTTTTTTCTAACTTTTTTCCAGACTCTCTCTCTCTCTCTCTCTCTCTCTCTCTCTCTCTCTCTCTCTCTCTCTCTCTCTCTCTCTCTCTCTCTCTCTCTCTCTCTTCACACTTTGCATTTACTTGACCTTTCTTCTGCTAATTAGTTGCCTTGTTGAAAAGCATTGTAGGGGATATATTTGGGGCAATGCGGCTCTCATCTCCCTGTGTGTGATGGTGATGGCTCGCAAATGTGCTGATGATTTATTCAGGGGAGCCTTTTTCTTCTGATTCCAAAATACACAAACCGTAAAGCACTGGCCCGCCATGACCCCACTACTCAAAACAGGGGAAAAGGACAGAGTTCTGTGTGGTTTGGGACACATTGACATTGCATTACATCTGAGAGGTCTCCCTATTCCTGTATTGAAATGCACAGTTCTGAAGCATGCACATAAGTTGATGGATTTGATTGGTGATGTTGATTTTATTAATGCAATACTAAATGTTAATCTAAAATCCATGTTGTTTTACTCTACTCAGAGTGAGTAATGAGTGACTGAATAAATGAGGGAGTGAGTAATGAATGACTGAATGAATGAGGGAGGCTCGATAGAGAGTGGATAAATAATTAGTCTCGAAAACCCGACCCTAGGCAACAGCCGTGACTAGGGTCTGGTTTGAATGATGGACTCTTTAAGCAACTTCAATAAGGAAAAGACAACTCTCCCAACAAATTACGAGGCAGACATGCCAGGACATCGTGATACTAAAAACAAAGTTTGCAGGCAAAACCTTTGCAGTGGTTTTAGGGAAGGTAGTTGATGCAAACTATCCACTTGCGAAATGCACTCATTAAAAATAACCTCTGTGATCTCCATCTTGCTAGCTACTATTTATTTTTTTCAAGCGGATAAGGTTGTGATGTAGGCCGTGATGTTTTTCCTCGATGCAGTGGCGATTTAAAAAATAATAATAATAATTGTGGGATGCATGCATGCAAAGCCACTACACAACACAACACTAAACAATACATTAATTGCACTATGATGGTGACAAACGGTTCCCACAAAGTGTTAGGGCCTACATGAAGCAGTCTCAACAGCGGAGTCCCACCTCAGTCCCAACACCTTACCATTGCTACACCTGGCTATCAGCAGAGGCTTGTTTTGCAGCAAAACAGTTCATTCAGCCTCATTTACTGCCTTTAAAAAAAGCATAGCTGATATGGCTGACTTGCTTAAACAAATATGGTTTCTACTGACAATTGAGATGTACAAACTATGGCATAAGGGGACGACAAGCGGATAAGGGGCAATCCGTAATTTTGATTAAAACAATGAGCGAGCTAGGACGGACGTAGTCAATATAACTATTTGTTCAGCACTTTTGAAATTTACAGAAACAGAATTCAGAACATGGGCCGTTCCCACAGTGTTCTCCTGGTACACCAAGTCAGAACCGTAGGATAAATGAAGGGGGCATATTAGCAGACAATGAAAGCTCTTACAATATTCGATCATTACATTTCTCAAAAACAGGTTATAGGCTACATGTGCACCACCAAGTCAGAACAGTAGGCGGAATTAAGAGGTGAAAATATACCAAATTATTAGGGTGAGGCACATGGGCTACTAACAGCTTACTACACAACATACAATTAGTATTACTTTCGTAGCTACAGTATACATATTTTATTTATTTATTTATTTTACCTTTATTTTTAGGCAAGTCAGTTAAGAACAAATTCTTATTTTCAGTGACAGCCTAGGAACAGTGGGTTAACTGCCTGTTCTCCCTGGCATATCAGATAATTTATGCATACATTTTTGGACAACCTTGTTGTGCTGTGCTCACTTGAACAGGAAGGTGGTGCGGCGGTCCTTCTTGGGCAACTTTTGTCATCAAACATTTTTATCAAAGTCTGGCATTCACTGGATTTATGGTGCGTTCAAGACAAATCGGAACTAAATAACAAAACAAGTTGAATCATGATGACATCAGTGATCTTCAGGTCGTAGCTCTAGAAAGAGACCCCAGTTCCGAACGTACAATTCCGAGTTGGATGAAAGTTCATGCTTCATTGACACCGTGGCCAATGTTGAATGTTTATAATTTTAAACTAGGAAAAGATACCCTTAATCTTAGACTTGGGACCACACAGCCACTCCACTGAATAGCAGGCTAAAGATTGCTTTGCAATGCTTGCAGTTAGTCACATTGATTCCTTCCAAACCACTCATTGTTGAATTTGCGATTTCCAACTTGTTGTGTAATGTTTATGTCCAATGGCCGATGAGCACCGATACGTTTTATCTATAATTCCTGTTCATTGTTTTTCTTCATATGACAAGTACTAAAAAGGATTTGCCAGTAGATCGTCGGCTTGATTCATGATGATAACTGCTAGCTAAGATTTTGAAAGTATGAAATTGACAGTCCAATTGAAGATAATGTAGATATAATCTGATTTGACGTCATTTTATCTGGGCCAATGACCTTGAACCTGTTTCATTGTGCACTTCTAATGTAACTCTTAGGCAGCACCCATGGGGCTTGAATTTTCTAGCTCTACCCTTAGACTTGGAGGTGATGGAGTGTCCCCATGAGTGACAGAACACATACATGTGACATGTATTAAAACCAAAATAACATGCAAAACAGGAAAGCCCCCCCCACAAAATCTTTGGTATTGGTCGCCACTGCCTCTATGTCAAACTCACATTCCATTAGGTACATTTGAAAATTGTGAGAGGCGGATTCGTAGAGAGACTAATAAATAATAGGCCAAGTAAATATTTTATTTGAGTTAAAAACAGTATATTTGACAAAGACAGTACATTGTTTCAAGTTTCACAATTTATTAGTTGTATGTACAGTATACACCGTCCAACGAAATGCTTACTTGCAGGTTCCTTCTAGACAATGCAACAACAATAAGAAATCATATAATATAAGAATATGAACATAAAGTAAATGGCTCAGTAGAATGGAATAAACATTTTACCATGAGTATAATACAGGTAGGCACAATTTATAGTCCAATATTTACACGTGTTTTGGGGATGGGGGGATTGGGGGCCAGTGTTTGTGTGTGTGTGTGTGTGTGTGTGTGTGTGTGTGTGTGTGTGTGTGTGTGTGTGTGTGTGTGTGTGTGTGTGTGTGTGTGTGTAAACAGCTGGATGTTACTCAGGCCCTTGGCTGATGGCAACTCTTGGGACTGTGTTGACGCGTGCCTTCAGGTGTATACTGCTCTCCATTTCACGCATAACAGAGTTACCTCAGTCACACACATGGCCAAGGAGAACAGGTGTGTGTGTGTATGTTTGCCTGTGTGTGTGAATCACTATAAGGACTTTTTGTGTGCGTATCTTCAGTGTTTCAAAGCCTTCAGTCATGTTAATGCAAATCAAGCACCAACTCCAGTGGATTACGCGCTGTTCAGGCATTATACCCTTTGAAAATGATGCACCATTTTTTTGCAGGCAAAGAATGGGCTCCAAATTTATGAAAACGTATTTGACTCCCAAGAAGAAGCATGAAGCCGAAAAGTTACAACCGTTTAGGTTGAACTAAACACATTAACTACATTTCCCACCACGTGCATGACTATCTTTCGATAGTTTGCCGGTCTACACGCTAAGAATGCTGCAGGAGATTTAATTCAAATGAGACTTTTCAAACTTGCAGTATGTCTTACTTCTGAGTGACAAATATTTTATAAAAGGCATCAGGTATGAGTAAATAATTTTTTTATATATATAGTGGCTTGCGAAAGTATTCACCCCCCTTGACATTTTTCCTATAATGTTGACTTACAACCTGGAATTAAAATAGATTTTTTGGGGGGGTTGAATCATTTGATTTACACAACATGCCTACTACTTTGAAGATGCAAAATATTTTTTATTGTGAAACAAACAAGAAATAAAACAAAAAAACTGAAAACTTGAGCGTGCATAACTAGTCACCCCCCCAAAGTCAATACTTTATAGAGCCACATTTTGCAGCAATTACAGCTGCAAGTCTCTTGGGGTATGTCTCTATAGGCTTGGGACATCTAGCCACTGGGATGTTGCCCATTCTTCAAGGCAAAACTGCTCCAGCTCCTTCAAGTTGGATGGGTTCCGCTGGTGTACAGCAATCTTTAAGTCATACCACAGATTCTCAATTGGATTGAGGTATGTGCTTTGACTAGGCCATTCCAAGAAATGTAAATGTTTTCTCTTAAACCACTTGAGTGTTGCTTTAGCAGTATATTTGTCCTGCTGGAAGGTGAACCTCCGTCCCAGTATCAAATCTCTGGAAGACTGAAACCGGTTTACCTCAAGAATTTCCCTGTATTTAGCGCCATCCATCATTCCTTCAATTCTGACCAGTTTCCCAGTCCCTGTCGATTGAAAACATCCCCACAGTATGATGCTGCCACCACCATGCTTCACTGTGGTGATGGTGTTCTCGTGGTGATGAGAGGTGTTGGGTTTTTGCCAGACATAGCGTTTTTCTTAATGGCCAAAAAGCTCAATCTTTGTCTCATCTGACCAGAGTACCTTCTTCCATATGTTTGGGGAGTCTCCCACATCCCACAAACCCCAAAAGGGTTTGCCAAAATTAAGCAATGGCTTTTTTGTGGCCACTCTTCCGTAAAGACCAGCTCTGTGGAGTGTACGTCTTAAAGTGGTCTTATGGGCAGATACTCCAATCTCCGCTGTGGAGCTTTGCAGCTTCTTCAGGGTGATCTTTGGTCTCTTTGTTTCCTCTCTGATTAATGCCTTCCTTGCCCGGTCCGTGCGATTTGGTGGGCGGCCTTCCCTTGGCAGGTTTGAAGAGGTGCCATATTCTTTCAATTTTTTAATAATGGATTTAATGGTGCTCCGTGGGATGGTCAACGTTTAACCCAATCCTGATCTGTACTTCTCCACAACTTTGTCCCTGACCTGTTTGGAGAGCTCCTTGGTCTTCATAATGCCGCTTGCTTGGTGGTGCCCCTTGCTTAGTGGTGCTGCAGACTCTGGGGCCTATCAGAACAGGCGTATATATACTGATATCATGTGACAGATTATGTGACACTTAGACTGCACACAGCTGGACTTTATTTAACTAATTATGTGAATTCTGAAGGTAATTGGTTGCACCAGATCTTACTTAGGGGCTTCATAGCAAAGGGAGTTAATGCATACAGTTAAAGTCGGAAGTTTACATACACCTTAGCCAAATACATTTAAATTCCGTTTTTCACAATTCCTGACATTTAATCCTAGTAAAAAATCCCTGTTTTAGGTCAGTTAGGATCACCACTATATTTTACCAATGTGAAATGTCAGAATAATAGTAGAGAGAATGATTTATTTCAGCTTTTATTTCTTTCATCACATTCCAAGTGGGTCAGAAGTGTGCGTTCACTCAATTAGTATTTGGTAGCATTGCCTTTAAATTGTTTAACTTGGGTCAAACATTTTGGGTAGGCTTCCCCAAGCTTCCTACAATAAGTTGGGTGAATTTTGGCCCATTCCTCCTGACAAAGCTTGTGTAACTGAATCAGGTTTGTAGGCCTCCTTGCTCGCAAACGCTTTTTAAGTTTTGCCCACAAATGTTCTATAGGATTGAGGTCAGGGCTTTGTGATGGACACTCCAATACATTGACTTTGTTGTCCTTAAGCCATTTTGCCACAACTTTGGAAGCATGCTTGGGGTCATTGTCCATTTGGAAGACCCATTTGCGACCAAGCTTTAACTTCCTGACTGATGTCTTGAGATGTTGCTTCAATATATCCACATAATTTTCCGGCCTTATGATGCCATCTATTTTGTGAAGTGCACCAGTCCCTCCTGCAGCAAAGCACCCCCACAACATGATGCTGCCACCCCCATGATTCACGGTTGGGATGGTGTTCTTCGGAATGCAAGCATCCCCATTTTTCCTCCAAACATAACGATGGTCATTATGACCAAACAGTTCTATTTTTGTTTCATCAGACCAGAGGAAATTTCTCCAAAAAGTACGATCTTTGTCCCCATGTGCAGTTGCAAACCGTAGTCTGGATTTTTTTATGGCGGTTTTGGAGCAGTGGCTTCTTCCTTGCTGAGTGGCCTTTCAGGTTATGTCGATATAGGACTTGTTTTACTGTGGATATAAATACTTTTGTACCTGTTTCCTCCAGCATCTTCACAAGGTCCTTTGCTGTTGTTCTGGGATTGATTTGCACTTTTCCCATCAAGGTACTTTCATCTCTAGGAGACAGAACCCGTTTCGTTCCTGAGCGGTATGACGGCTGAGTGGTCCCATGGTGTTTATACTTGCCTACTATTGTTTGTACAGATGAATGCTGTACCTTCAGGCGTTTGGATATTGCTCCCAAGGATGAACCAGACTTGTGGAGGTCTACAATTCTTTTGGCTGATTTATTTAGATTTTCCCATGATGTCAAGCAAAGAGGCACTGAGTTTGAAGGTAGGCCTTGAAATACATCCATAGGTACACCTCCAATAACTTAAATGGTGTCAATTAGCCTATCCGAAGCTTCTAAAGCCATGACATCATTTTCTGGAATTTTCTAATCTGTTTAAAGGCACAGTCAACTTAGTGTATGTCAACTTCTGACCCACTGGATGTGAATTATAAGTGAAATAATCTGTCTGTAAACAATTGTTTGAAAAATTACTTGTGTCATGCCAAAACTCTAGTTTGTTAACAAGAAATTTGTGGAGTGGTTGAAAAACAAGTTTTAATGACTCCAACCTAAGTGTATATAAACTTCCAACTTCAACTGTATATATGTACATACATATTTATATTCAATGACTGTGTTTTCATGAATTTGATGATATAATCTTGAAGCCCATTCAAAAGTCCCGTCACATGGAATATGACACGACGTCACTTTCACAAGGTATTAGAAGGGTGGAGTTAAGGGATGGTTTGGCCATTTATTTCCATGGCAATTGCCAACCGTCCACTAGGGGCAATGTGAGTACCTGTTACAGTCTAGTAGGCTCGCGTCTCAGAACATTGCATGTTCAACCCCAGTACTAGGCACTCTTTTTGTAATTTTCTTTTAAAGTTTTAACCCTAATCCAAACCCTAACCTTAACCAGTCTGAATGAACACCTACATTTAATCCCAATTCCCAAGTCGGTCCCTCTCCTTGTTCGGGCGGCATTCGACGGTCGACGTCACCGGTTTTCTAGCCATCGCCGATCCACTTTTCATTTTCCATTGGTTTTTCCTTGTTTTACACACCTGGTTTCAATCCCACAATTACTTGTTCATTATTTAACCCTCTGTTCCCCCATGTTTGTTTGTGAGTGTTTGTTATTGTATTGCGGTCCGTTATTTGTGGGCTTGGCATTTTTTGTTGTGTATTATGATTGATACTTGTGTAAATTTCTATTATTACTCATTTCTGCTGTCCTGCCCCTGACTCTACACCAGCTACACACAGACGCATTACAGCTACTTTTAGGCTAGTGCTTTAGATAAATCTTTGATTTTTGAAGGCATGACATTATACTTTAATTACTTGATAAAAACACGTCCATGAGAATCTTCTATTTTGTTTGTGTGTGTGTGTGACATTGCCTCCTAAGAGTTTTGGGGGCTAATCTTCAGTTTTTCAATGGCTTCATTCCTGGCACTGCAAATCATAGCTTATTCTATACTACTGCTTTAGATAATTCCTTGATTTCATAAAACTGAGGTTTGACATTATAGTTATTACTTGATACAAACATGTTCATGAAAATCTGGAACATTGAAAATGATGATAAGCACTTCATTCTTATGTGGGTGGTGTTAATTTACATGAGCAATTTAGAATATTCTGTGAAATTACTCATATTTACTATAAAACACATTTTCGTAAACCACTCAACCATCAACTGTATTTAAATCACGTACGATTATGATTGATATTGCATGATTTTATTTTCGTTCTTATTGATAGGCATCCTTTTTCATTTTCAAAATATAGAATAATTATGCTGCATCATATATTTAATTGATTTGAATTATGTTTGGGGGTAAACCCCTATGAAGTTGTTAATTGGTGGAGTTATAAATCACAGATTTATTTTACAGTGTTTTGTAAGTACTACTCATAGCCATATGTGATGTACTATTGTATAGGCAATCATGTTCATTCATTCCTCAGAAGGGAACAACAAATCCTGACTTTTGAGTGATACTAATGTTATAAACGATATGTTCGTTCTGTTAACATTATGCCCCTCTAAAATACAAAGGACATCTTGAGGCCTCCATCAAACAACAAATTGAAGTTAACTTTATTTTTCTCCAGACAAAGTAATATGCACTCCATAAAATATGCATCAATCAGGTATGATGTAAAGAGAAAGGACAATGTATTGCTCTAAGGATTTATTCAATTTGACTCTGTAATTGCTTGTAATTCACATGCTCATTATATTACAATTTAGTGCATTTAACAGCAGCTGGTCTGCAGATAATGGTAGGGCCATAGGGGGGTACCGCTGGTCCCAAACGGGTCCTCACAAGGTGGAACTCTACAAACAATTACGTATTTTTGTGATCGATTGCAAAGTTCCCCGAGTATTAAAATGAATATCAAGAAAGTAGAAGATAATGATGAATTGGGTGGTTTGCTGAAGACAAGGTTGGTTATTTTCCTTCTGAAGAGTAAGCCATTCTGAATTTGTGATAAAACCTTGTATGAACAATATAACTATTCATGCCAACACTAAGAAATAAAAAGTGGCTATAGGCATACCAGTTTTATAGTGGGGTCCAACATTTCTGCAAAATCACTTGCAGCCATCAGAGTAAGGCTTTGAAGGTGGCATAGCCATTCACTAGCTACATATAATGGCCTTTGTGCTTTTATGACTTTTGGCTAAGCCCTTACTTCTTTCTTCACTGTACCTACTCTACAATACATACAGCACCAGTCAAAGGTTGGACACACCTGCTCATTCAATGGTTTGTCTTTATTTTTACTATATTCTACATTGTAGAATAATAGTGAAGACATCAAAACAATGAAATAACGCATATGGAATCATGTAATAACCAAAAAAGTGTTAAACAAATCAACATATATTTTATCTTTGTCTTGATGACAGCTTTGCACACTTTGCACACTCTCAGCTTTGCACACTCTTGACATTCTCTCAACCAGCTTCGTGAGGTAGTAGACTGGTATTAACAGCATTGTTGTCTGAACAGTATCTGAATATTTTTAGGTTCTGATGAAAATTAAGGTCTTAAACTTTATTCCTCAATTTAACCTTTTACTGTAAAAGATAAATGCAAACTTTTTCATCCAGGCATCACACGGAACACATCCACAGCCAAACTCATTCCATAAACCAGTCTAAAAAATATGTTGCGGTGACAAAAACTAAACACAAGTTAGCAACCTAACAGCTAAACTAGTTTACAATGTACTACATCCCTGGTGAGCACAAGAGACTAATGTAATGTTTAGAAAATAAATGCGTGTCAGCTAAGCTAACAGCAGCTAAATTCCTCATGAGGGCAGCCATGTTTTTTATGTTTGACTTGGCGAAAAACTCCTTAATCCCAGAATGCCATTCACTATAAGACGCAAATAAACAAAGTCAAAGATGGCTGTGCTCATTGCCTGAAAAAACTTAGTTTAGCCACTTTTCAGCATATAACAAATATTCACCTCACAGATCATCACACCAAATACAAGCCTACTGCCTAGCCAAAGCAGAGCGTGAAAGCAAAATAGGGATGAAACCATTTCAGGGGGGTTTGTGGGGGTGTTAATTTCATTTGTGGGTGGTTTTCATTCAATGTGGTGTAGAAATGGGGGAAGGTATCGTGGGGGATAGGATGCAGGAAATATTACTATGATGGGAGATTTATCAATAAATGAGGGGCAAACATTATAAGCTAAATACGAAAAAAAAACTGGAAAGGGGGGTCTGAGCTGGCAACCCTGAGGTACCAAAGTTACAATCTGATGCCACGTTCAAAACAACTAGGAACTGGGAAATCTCAATGGAAATTAAACTAGCTCAGACTGGGATTTTTTTTTTAATGGTCATCCAACTCAGAATTCCAACTCAGGAACTCGAGCCTCTTTCTAGAGCTCCGACTTTCCAACCTGAAGATCATTGACGTCATAATTTTACCTAGTATTTTTCAGAGTTCACAGTTGTCTTGAAAGCACCATAAGTCAGTCGAGTGAACTATCCCTTGTTATAACATATTTGGTCTGACAGACACTTACGTGATAACCAGAATGCATTGTATGATGTCGACAAACATGGCGCCACACATAGCATTAGCTCATCATAATCAGTATAACATTCAAAAAAGTATTTTACACATATCATATGTGTCCATTACAATCTATGCAAGAATTGGAATGCATGATTTGTCACCAGTACTTGAAAACATGTGAATAAAACAGTAAATACATTATGATCCATATATATTTGTAAGGAAAACCACCACGAAAGCAATGCGGGCAACAGCCAGATAAGGTGCTGGGGGAAAACATTGGTGCAAGGCCTATTATGACTAGAGATGCGCAATGTCTTCATACTTGATCTCAGGAAACACTAGGGAAGCACGTGCGATCTCGTAGAAGAGAGAAGTTTGTCCGGCTCAGTAAAGCCTCAAAATAAATTGTCCGCAACAGTGAAATGGGCTACTTCTTATGTGAATTAACAAGGAGGCGGAACACACCTCAATTCAAACTGTTGTTAGAAAATAAAAACTTGTTACAAAACAATTTTAAATTGACAAGTTGATACATAGCCTATAGATAATTAGCATGCAGAGGGCCTTGGTTTGAGGGCAGTGTGGTTAACTGTCCTGTTGCGTAACAATCACATTTTGGAACAATGAGAGCATTCTGACATCACGCGCATTAAAAAACTCACGCCGGGGCGACGGTTATAGATATTTGGAAACCAGGCGTATAAAGGTCAATTGTGCCTTGAATTTTAACTAAATCACTGGCAATGTCACCAGCAAAGCATCCCCACACTATCACACCTTCTCCTCCATGCTTCACGGTGGGAACCACACGTGCGGAGATCATCCGTTCACCTACTCTGCGTCTCACAAAGACACGTACCTTTTGAAGAACTACTGCTGAGGGCTTCCCAAGTGTCCAACGATGTCAATCCATGCTTCTTTTGTTAGAAAAAGTCATTTATTATATTCATAAATCTCAGTTTGGTTGGCGCGTTATGATCATAAAATCCACCGTTGAGTCGCCCATTGAACCGTGAAGAGAACGCGTTCACATTATACCTATACACTTGTCCAACAACAATCAAACATCATTGATAATGTATCCTTAAGAACACTTTTATGTATATTTACTATAATATTTCAACCGGATTATAAACTGGACGATAGGAAAGGAAAAAAGCACAGCGCGCCCGAGCCCGTGAACGCGCATCCTCTTCTGTTTACATCCGATGACCAGTTCGAAATTCTTCTATTACCATCCAGAGCAACCTAACATCACCAAACACTGTCTAGAGACTGTGGACATCCAGTGGAAGCATTAGGTATTGCAATCTTACTCCCATATATGGCTGTTTTCAATAGGGAGGGGTTCAAAATGAGGCAATGTGTCAAAAACACTTTTTCCAGGACAGAAATTCCTCGGGTTTTCGCCTGCTGTATCAGTTCTGTTATACTCACAGACAATATTTTAACACTCTTAGAAACTTCAGAGTGTTTCCTTCCTATCCAATAATTATGTGCATATCCTAGTTTCTGGGCCTGAGTGGCAGGCCTTTTACTTTGGGCACGCCAGACTCTCCAAAACAAACACCTCAGCTGCCTCTCCCTAAGAAGTTAACTCTAATGAATTTACCCTCTGCGGCAGAGGTAAGTATGGGTCTTCCTTTCCAGTGGCGGTCCTGATCATATTAGCGCTTGATGTTTTTGCGACTGCATTTGAAGAAACGTTCAAAGTTCTTGAAATTTTCTGAATTGACTGACCTTCATTTCTTCAAGTAATGATAGACTGTCATTTCTCATTGCTTATTTGAGCTGTTCTTGCCATAATATGGACTTTGTCTTTTACCAAATTGGGCTATCTTCTGTATACCACCCCTACCTTGTCACAACACAACTGATTAGTACAAACGCATTAAGAAGGAAAAAAAATCCAATGTCATAGTTTTGACATCTTCACAATTATTTTACAATGTTGAAAATAGTAGAAATAAAGAAAAACCCTTGAATGAGCAGGTGTGTCCAAACTTTTGACTGGTACTGTACATGAATGCGTTTTTTGTCTATTTGGTGATCGTAATACATTTTATTTTGAGTTTGGGCATGGAAGATCATATCCCAAAACAATAATGCAACTGTGAGTTTTTTGATGTTGCATGGCCAATTGTACTCCTCTAGACAAGTGAGAGTTTCACTGGACAGTTACATTAATGTGTCCTGTTTCCCTTTCTGTCTCTATGAAGCAACACGGTCTAGTGTGAGATGGAGCTGATTCCGGAGAAGCCTCCTCCTACTCTCTCTTCCTTCACTCCTCCTCTTCCTCTTCCTCCCCCTATGTCTGACTCGTATAACTGACTGCTTACTGAGTGCTTTCCTTTTTTCCCATGGTGTCCCCTCTCTTTCCTGCTGTAAGTATACAATTTTAATTAGGAACGTTGACAGGTCCAGCACATGATCCACAGCCGTGCATCCGTCACCAGAGAGAGAGAGAGCTGCTGAGTTGTAGATCTGTAGCCTCTCTCCCTCCATCCTCCCTCTCTCTATCCTCTCCTGACGCTTGAGCCGGAGTTGAGCAGCAGGTGCCATATTACTGTGTACAGAAAAGCAATTAGGAAGCATATTGGATGAATGAGGAGTGCATTAATATTAGCAAGTGCATTTGTCTGTTGGTTTGATGCAAGTCCTTTTCATTTCTTTCTGCAACATTAAGATTGTGGCATTCATAAATTCTCTGCTTAAACCACCATCTGCTCCCCTGTCAGGCCACACCGACACACTGAGGGGAAGGAGAGAGGGAGGAGAGGGAGAGAAAATGCATTTATTCTCTTATTTTTTTCTCTCCCTTTCTTTCACACAGAATGACTTAGTATTAGGATTTATGGAGATGTAGGGCACAGACCTAGCGACAGTGTTCTTAAATCTCGCTCACTCCTTTTGTCCATATCCTTAACTTTTGTTACTGACACATGCGCAGAGGCATTCCTCTTCATTGTCTTTAGCAGAGACATCTATCTAGTACCTGTACTGCACCTAGTCAATCAGGAAGTGTTAGAGGGTTGGTTGAATCGTGACTTAGAGTGCTTACAACACTGTTCTGGAATGGTGCACCATCCACCTATCTCAGCCCATTGTCTTTCATTTGGCTGTTAATGTGATAGGGGCTGCAGCTACAGCATTGCACTGCATAAACCAATTATGAGATGCATTGTGTGATAGTATTTTTAGCCCGGGATGGTTTCTCTCCTCCTGGCTGGCTGGCTCCTGCATTACGGCCATCCTCTTCAGGGCAATCGTCTCAGTGTCATGGTGGCGGCTTAATGACAACGCATCCAAACTGTTACAGCAAGATTACTGTCACCGCTGTCACTGTGATGATGCCCCGCGGGCAATGTGGGGGTGGGATCGGGGGTCGAGGAGGAAAAGGGGTTGGGGGATGAGAGCACCCCCACACCCCTAGCGATTAGCTAGCCTGCAGTGAGCGCTAAGCAGTCTAATCTACCACTGGTGAGGGTTGGGAAACCTGGAAGGAAGGCACAGAGGAGGCTCCCAGACCTGTTCTTTGTTTCATTTTCTATATCAGTCCCTGCTGTCTGACTGAAATCGCAGTACCAAATTGACCCTCCCAGGGGCTGGTCGAAAATGAATCCTCCTCAGATTCTGTTCTCTTTAGGGGCTGATCCAAAATGAATCCTCGTCAGATTCTATTCTCTCAGGGGCTGATCCGAAATGAATCCTCGTCAGATTATATTCTCTCAGGGGCTGGTCCAAAATGAATCCTCCTCAGATTCTATTCTCCCAGGGGCTGGTCCAAAATGAATCCTCCTCAGATTCTATTCTCTCAGGGGCTGGTCCAAAATGAATCCTCCTCAGATTCTATTCTCTCAGGGGCTGGTCCAAAATGGATCAACACCGCAGTTCCAGTAGTTGCTCTGGAAGCCACTCATCTGGATGTCATCACAGGCATATGGGCACCATATTGTGTATGCATGTACTGTGTCTATTGTGACTGGTGCTGTGTGGTTTGACAGTTTGGAGCCGTGGCTCTGAAGTGTTATGAAATCAGCACTTTCACACTGAGAAACCATCGGCTCTGAGACTCCCCTTGGAGCACATACTGTTAACACCCACTCTCTCAACCCCCCACAAACACACACACACACTTCAACACCTAATATAAGTGCCACAATGTCATCTGCATTCCTACCTCCTATCCAATATATTGCTCTCCTGCATGGATAACATGGCATTCCAAACCGCACACTGAGTACGTTGCGGATCCCAAGATTTTCCTCAGGACTTTTACATGATTGAGCCCATTAAACAGGTCCCATTGCTGGTCTCCCATTCCAGACACTGTGACTTCTCTCTCGGCTCTTCCCCCATTACTCTTCCTCTGTGCAGCCCTTTGGAGGATCGTTCCTAAGCATCTCCAGTGCCAGGTTTGTCAGCCAGCAGAGATTTAACGACCTTGTCAGTAGCTGCTGTCCTAATCTGTCTAGCAGACTCTGCCCCCCAGATTAAAGATCAGGACATTTGAAGTAGGCATGGAGAGCGAGAGAAGAAAAAAAAAAACAGAAGTTGGAGTCCTTGTGCCAAAATTCCTTTATAAATAAGCATGTTTAATGTGGCTAGTCCCAAGCAGACCTCCCCGCTAGATGTTTATGGCTGGAAAGCTGCAGAGGCCATTCCTTTGAAAGTTGAAGGCAGACTTGGCACATTCTGCACCTAGTGTTCTGAATTAGCCAGTGCCTTTCTCTCCCTCCTCGCTTTCCCTTTTATTTGTTCTTTTTTGGGGGGCAATAGCTTGTGGCTTGCCTTAGAGTTGGCTTATTTATGAAAGCTCTACTGTGCAGCCATGTTCTTTTGTGAACGTGTGTGTATGTGTTTGTCCCTGTATGTATGTGTGCATGTTTTTGTTTATATTGGGGTGTGTTGGAGAGACAGACACAGATTCAAATGATATGCTTCTGCTTGTGTGGGTGTGTTCTACATTTGAGTGTGATCCATTGGGGGTGTACGTACAGTATGTATGTTTGCACTGTTCTTTCCTCACAGTCACTATTACCTAGAAGTTTTCTTCCATCATTCAACAGGTTAGAAGCTGATACACCAGACTGTATTTTACTGTGTAATCCTGTCTCATTGTTATTCTAGACTGCTAGCAGAGCTGAGTGTTTTCCCCCGTAGCTCCAGTCATTAACAGCTCTAGAAGCTCTCTTAAGAGCACTTGCTAATTGCTCTCACTCACAACTATCCGATGGGCTCGGCTATTATGCCTGATCTTAGGGGCCAGGCAATAATAATCTACAACCGATTCGCTCTAACAGTGTGAAGATATCACACAACCAACAGGGGGCGATCTAAGCTGTTAATACCTTGAATAACCAGTGCTCTTCTCTAGATATAGACATACAGAAGTAAAACAATGGCTTGCAGTGACCTGAGATTGAATTCTCCCACAATACATCCAACATTTCATATTCTATCTGGGTTCCGTCTCGGTTCCTCTTTTTTTGTACTCTGGATCCTATTACAGACCCAAATGACATGCAGGGGACTAGATGGACAGTGTGGTGTAGTTTGGGTGACAAGGGATCAGTAAACCAGCATCTGGGCATCTGTAGGTGAAGGTTGTTTGTTTTTTTCCTCTTTACCCAATCGGTAGTATGATGACAGAAACAATTGCATACACATGCATACAATAACATGAGAAAGGGATCTCATACCAAGGTCACAGCTCTCACTTTTTCTCTAATCTCTCTCTTCTCTCTCTCTCTCTCTCTCTCTCTCTCTCTCTCTCTCTCTCTCTCTCTCGCTCTCTCTCGCTCTCTCTCTCTCTTTCTCTCTCTCTCACTCTCTCTCTCTGTCTGTCTCTCTCTCTGTCTCTCGCTCTCTCTCGCTCTCTTGCTCTCTTTCTCTCTTTCTCTCTCTCTCACTCTCTCTCTCTGTCTGTCTCTCTCTCTGTCTCTGTCTTCTCGTTCTCTCTCACAGGCATACACGGACACCCAGCCTTGCCGGCCTGTGAGCCATCAAATATATAATTTTCTTCAAATGCACCTTTTGGACTAGTTTGTCTATATCCAATATGAGCCGGAGACTCTCCCTGTCGCTCCGACGTTCAAATCACACGGCAGCAGGGCTGCGATCTGAGAAGGACAATTTGCCAGCAGTATGCATGAGTAAGCAGGGAATTCACCATCCATTAGATTGACCAGAGAGAGGGAGAGAGAAGAGAGATGGATGTACAGAGTGAAGGAGAGAGAGAGAGAGCATCACGTGGCTACCTGCTTTCTTGCTTTCGACCGGCCCACTATCATTTTATGGAAAAGAAAAAAAAGAACACCACACAAATATCCATGATTCCTGTGAGCCTGCTGTATGTGTATGAGTTTATATGTGAGGCCTGTTCAATCCCCTTTCCCTCTCGCCTCTCTCATTGATAGAAGGACTGTATTCCTGTGTGTGCTGGAACTCTTTCAATGTGAAGGTCATTTTCTTCCTGGCCCATGAGCTCAGAGTGGTGTAGCAGACAGATTTTTACACATCTGTGTGTGTGTGGTGTGTGTGTGTTTGCGCATATATTTGAGAGAGACAGAAATAGTTTTCTTTTGAGAAAGATAGTGAAAGAGAGAGAGAGATTCCTGTAGCAGACAGATTTGGCATTGCTGAGTTGAGTTTTGCAGAACACATGAAGCCCCTGAGTGGTCCCACTTCCTCAATGAAGGAGAGTGTAAATTCTCCTTCTCTCCCTTTATAATTCACACCTGACCAAAGCAGTCTACTGATAGCACTACAGCGCTACAGGCCAATGAGATTAATAGTTATCACTACCGGCTGTGTTCCAATAGTCTTTGAAATCCTTATTTCCTCGTCTCCTCTCCTTAATTATGACTGAACTGCCTGCTCATTACAGTACCATGATATTACAGTATACTGTGTTCTCTCTCTTTATCAGTCCACCCCACCAACTTGCCTCAGCCTGTGATATTTCCCTTTTTAGCAGTGTTATTTCAATCTAATAGACACCTACTGGAGTTACTAGCGGATATCCTTAAGCGATGGTATTCACACACACATAGAAATACACTTACACAAGAAACACACACAGAAGCGCGAACACGTTGCCACATGCACACCGACACAGACATACTGTTAGCGATATGTAGATATATTACATTGACACGTGCACACACACACGCAAGCACACACACACACACCGAGTGGAGTGTTGCTCTTATGCCCCTCAGGCACAGACCTGTTGGGAAGGATCCGTTTTCCAGTAAACTAACCTTGATCAATACCCTGCCATGGACCCTGCAAACCCCACTGTTCCCTCTGCCTCTGGATTTCAGTATCACACCTCTTTGAATCCTGTAGCCACGGGCTAATAGTGAGTGTGTGTGTGTGTGTGTGTGTGTGTGTGTGTGTGTGTGTGTGTGTGTGTGTGTGTGTGTGTGTGTGTGTGTGTGTGTGTGTGTGTGTGTGTGTGTGTGTGTGTGTGTGTGTGTGTAGGTGGCTGGCTGTGGGGTCCAGCATATGCAGGTCTAACTTGCCCTTTGAACTCAGTCTGTGAAGAAAAATGAGAGCCACTGGGCATATGCAGAGGACGCCATGTCATTTACCTGGGTTTTGTGTTTTTTATGTTTAGTTAGGCAAGAGGGACTTCAACATACGCACACACACACACACACACACACACACACACACACACCTGACAAGCCAACTATTGCCTCAAACACACACCTTTGCTCCCTCGCCTCAAACACACTTCAAAGGTTTCGCATTTTTGGAAGCGATATACCGGCGATAGTATTCCCCTGTTTCAAATGCCTAATCGTTCTCTTCATGTGCCCTTTCATGCCTCCTGCCTCTGTGTAGGCCCCTCTGTGCTTCAAACCCACCAGTTAACATCCAGCAGAACACTACCAAAACAACCTTTGGCTCTCAAAGGTATCTACTTTACACAGTACTCTTTACATATGCTGTGTATTTAGGCTTTTTCTGGAGCTCTGCCATTGAAACAAAGCTTTTGAAAAATGCTACAGGGATGCGGTCAACTTCAATTCTAATCACAGAGAGTTTGTTGCAGCTACCTGAGGCACTGTCTTCATCTTGAATTAACTAGAGTCAATTATAAATGGAATCTTCTTCTTGTGACAACACTTGATATGTGTTGTGTGTCTATGAATGTCTGTATGTGGGCTTGTACTGTCTGTATGTGCTTTTACTGCATGTTCCTGTTTCCTGTATGTGAAGTCGTGTTTTGGTCCTGTACGGATAAGCATTTGCATACATAAGCGTGTGTATGTGGGTGTGGGTGAGTGTGAGGAGGTAAGTGCAGCTGATCCAGATGTGTTTAAGTGGGTCAGGGGAAGCCCACAGCCCCACGCAGGGGTTATGGGTAGACGGCGGGGCACTGTGGGGGAGGGTGTGTGTGTCGAGGAGGACAGTGCCCTGATTACACTCCGATTGGGAGTGGGAATTCAGCCCCCCACTATATCTGCTATATCTCTCTACCTCCCAGCGCTATGCTTCTACTACCATGATGTTTAATCACCACACCACTGTTTACTACACACTTTGACCTTTACCATAACAAGGGTGCTAACACAGCATCACAGCACTCTATATTTTGCATATCCTTATGTCATCATCATTATTTTTATGTGGTAATGTCTTTGTAGGATATCCCCCATTATAGAATGAACATTGCTGAATATTAAAGTATAACTCATTCAATTGAACAGTCTTTTGCATGATTTTTTGAAGCAGGATTATGAACTACTTTCCCCCACTCTTTGTGTCTCTTCCCAGCGTAGGCTGGACTGGGCCACAGCACCTGAGCTGGGAGGACTGGGAGAAGAGATGGTAGAGGGCAGCTCCACTGACTGGAGGAGTGCAAACTGGTCTCAAACAGGTAGGGAGCCGTGCCAAGTCTTTGTCGAAGTGTCTGTCGTGCCCGCTGACGTTCATCGTCTGTTGGCTTCCATCAGGGCCTCTCTCTTCCATCACAAGGGCCTCTCTCTCTCTCTGATCTGAAATGAAGATGATTCCATTGGGCCTCTGGTAAAGGGTGGGCAGGCCCATTAGGAAAATGCCCATCAGATCTCGAATTAGGGTGGCTAGGAGTGGACTGGAGTGTTATGTGTGGGTACGAGTGGCTGCAGCGGTCTCACATCTGCACTGGAATGTTTTTTGCAATTATGCTAAAAGGTTGGTGTGTGTCTCTGCATCAGTTTTCATGTGTGTGTACACATTTTTTCAACTCCCCTACACTCATCCCTTTGGTAATTGAATTGTGATACAATAATGGATCTATGATTTTAGTTTGTCTTTGGTCCAAATTAGTTTTGGTGTAAACATACACACACGTGTTTAAAGCTCAAATTAGAGCTCAAATACAATCTCCCAAACTCTGGAGGTTAAAAGCTGTAGATAACACCTGGCCTATACACTATATGCAGTCTACACTGAGTGGACAAAACATTAAGAACACCTGCTCTTTCCATGACAAAGAATCCATGTGAAAGCTAGGATCCCTTTATGATGTCACTTTGTTATATCCACTTCAATCAGTGTAGATGAAGGGGAGGAGGGAGGTTAAAGAATGATTTTTAAGCCTTGAGACAATTTAGACATGGATTGTGTATGTGTGCCATTCAGAATGGTCAAGACACAAGATGTAAGCGCCTTTGAACGGGGTATGGTAGAAGATGCCAGGCACACCTATTTGTGTAAAGAACTG
Organism: Brachymystax lenok tsinlingensis; assembly: GCA_030435695.1. NCBI lineage: Eukaryota > Metazoa > Chordata > Actinopteri > Salmoniformes > Salmonidae > Brachymystax > Brachymystax lenok. The sequence continues at coordinate 43,932,548 of CM059780.1, forward strand.
CAACGCTGCTGGGGTTTTCACGCTCAACAGTTTCCACCACCCAAAGGACATCTAGCCAACTTGACATCTTGTGGGAAGCATTGGAGTTATCATGGGCCAGCATCCCTGTGGAACGCTTTCGACACCTTGTAGAGTCCATGCCCTGGCGAATTGAGGCTGTTCTGAGTGAAAAAAATGGTAGGAATGTGTTCATAATGTTTTTTACACTCTGTGAAAATGCTTTGCAAGTAGATATGGGGACAGTAGGAGTACCAAGTATTTGTAGGGGAGAAAGGGATATGATACCTAGCTGGGAAACTGAGAGAGACATGTAACAGCAAGCCTAAGGGACTGCTACTACAGACTGTAGTGTGTGTACGGCCCAGCCTCGCCAAGCTGTTTCCACGGTCCAGAGGTCAAAGGACATGCTCAGAGTGGGCGCCAGGCAGAGACCAGCCAGACAGTCAACCTAGCCACACACACTCACACACACAGCCGGCCAGGGCTGAGCCTGCCAAGTCCAACATGCCGATGGCCAGACGGTGGGCATGAAGAGGTTAGCCCTGGCATGGCCGCCAAACACTGTCCGAGGAGGGAAGAATTGGCAGGACTGTTGTGCCCAAACATCCTCAGGCTGAGGTTAACTGGACTGAAACAGAACATAAATGAGTGTGTGTGTGTTTGTGTCTGTATAGAGGCCTTGATTTGTTTACTCAGGGGTCTATGGGGTTTATACTGGCTGTCTGTTTGCTAGCTAGCGGTTGGCTAACCATTGTTATAGCCATTTTCTGTTGGTTATCCCTTCCCAGCGGACCCGCTTTTTGATCCACTGACCCCCCTCTGACCCCAAGGCCCATGCCAACCCCCCCGGCACTCCCCTGTTCCACTTTGGTGCCAGTCCAGGGCCCTGAGGTAAGATGGCAAGTGCTGAGGTTGGTAGAGTGACGGCCAGCGTGTGGCGTGCTACCACTCAGGACACACAGGCACTGTGTCCAGGGGCTAGGTTACACACACACACACACACACACACACACACACACACACACACACACACACACACACACACACACACACACACACACACACACACACACACACACACACACACACACACACACACACACACACACACACATCACACACATCACACACACAGACCCTGTCCAGGCCAAACATAAGCTACAGCCAAACACAATCAAAGGCCTTGTGATAAACACACACTATAGCCAAACACTGACTATAGCCAAGTGCATCCGCTGTACCACTATGTGGCCCAAAGCATCTGCAGTACAATACCACTTCAGGGGATCCCATCCCCTATTTCACTGGAAAATCCATCGGGAAAAACAAGTTGGATAATCAAATATTACACAGTGCTTAACACCTCCTTTTCAATCGCTAGCCTTTCAATTCTCTGTGAATTCTAATTGCATCTGTAGCACCATACCGCCACTGGTCTTTTTAAATGACTTCTGCTACAGATTGAAACGTATGAAATCCACGGCGGAGCTGAAATGACTTCAAGAAGGTTCCCATTAAATAACAGCCAGCTAATTGCTTTGTCCTCCCTTTTGTCCTGCCGCTATCCCAACCCGCCGCTTTCATAAGTCTTACAGTAATGAGTAAAGCAAAGCCCAGCACCTGCAGAATGTAATTAAACATATAAATTCTCCCAATGTGGAATTATTTGTGGTCACCCATTGATTTATAAGGCTCCCTAAATTGCAATGTTGAGCTTATTTCTGTTTGCCTCTGAAAGGACTAAAAGGGAAAGTCATTCATCAGAGGTCTTGGCCAGAGGAAAGCTCCTCTAAAACTTGGCCTGGTCGAAAGTGGAGTTTTTTCATTTGTTTCCATCCATGCTGGTGTCCTGTTAAATCTCAAAAACGTCTCTGGTTGGATTGGTCCACTAAAGGTTGGCTAGGTAAGGCAATGAAACTAACACTGTAAAAGTGTGAACAAATTTGAAATCAATGTTATTTCTTGATAGTTGCTGGTTGAAAATATAGTCTACACAGGACGTTCTACTCAGCAGGTTTGCATGGGCAGGAGTTTTGGCTTTCCATGGTGACATCACCATGCAACAACTTGGCTGATAGACAAAAACCAAAGAAAGAAAGTTTCAAACCTCTCTGCCAAAAACAGCTTAGTTTTCAGTTTTCCACTCCTCACTCAGGTGTCCCCGATAGTCTTTAACAAAATACTTGCTTGAGAAAGTTTTTGGCTAATAAGCAATTTGTGCCCATGTATTACAGTAAGGTACTTAATTGTTACCCAGCAATGATTTGATATTGATTTAAGTCAACTTTAATCAGAATGATCGGACTGTAAATTCCAACACTTTATTGAAATGTTATAATGTTTAGTTACACACTCACCCCAATCAGTCAAATACAGAAGACATTGGATTTGATCATTCAGACATTTGTGGTAATATTCTTATTTGCTTTCAAATAAATACTGTACAGACCACACAAGTTTTATTTTAATAACTGGTGTGTCTTTTAGGATTATTTTCTTGGTGACTTTGGGGTCATTGGCTTTGGTCTCTTTTTCTGAAGGGTAGGACCCACAGTGTTGAGTAATGAGGTGGCCGTGATAATGCCTGAACAACCCTCTCACCTGGGAGGGCATCATAATGTCACTCATCAAGCTGTTTATAATTTATTACACTGGTGGGATTATTAACTGATAGAATCTTAATGATACAGAGTAACAGTGGGGAGTTGGCTGAATGTGTGTGTTTGTGTGTATATGTGTGTGTGCTTGCAATAGCGTGAATGAGTCAGGGCCCTGTATAATTAAATTGAAATGAGACATTAGCATTTTGGGTGTTTTCTTTGTTAATTGTGCAGTTCTGTCACCATGATGTCAGTGATCAAATCAGAAAACCCTGTTGACCTGACGCTTCCAGGCGTACACATACAATGTACCTTTCTCTCTCTCTCTCTCTCTCTCTCTCTCTCTCTCTCTCTCTCTCTCTCTCTCTCTCTCACTTTCTCTTACTCTTGTTTTCTTCTACCTCCTTTTCTCTCTCTAATCTCTGCTCTCACTCCTCGTTCTCTTACTCTCCTTCTCTCTCCTTCTCTCCCCCCTCTCTCTCTCTCTCTCTCCCTCTCTCAAATGTTTTTCTTCGATTGAGATTACATTTATTTATTTATTTCATTCAGTTAAATGTTTCTATTTCTTTTTTCATTTTTCTTTCATTTGGTGGAGTCCTGCTGCTTTTAGAGCATTCCTGAGACTTTTGTTAATAAATCATTGCAAAGTTAATGAAAACGGCATTCAGGCATATCCAAAATGATTGTGTTCTTTGTCATGCTAATAAAGGGAATGATGTTGGTCCAATGGGTGAAAGCCTGCCCATTACCAGCAAGTTTTTGATGTGTGCCTGTTGCACCGCGACTTTTCTCTTTTTTCTTCTTAATTTTCACTCATAATTTGTTCCTCCAGTCAGAGAGATTTGTTTTTATATTTGTCTTGGGAGGTTATCGACATGAAACTAATAGGTTCCGTAGCAAATGTTCACGTTGCCATAAATTGCATTGCAGAAAATAGAGAGGGTCAGGCTTTTTGGGGAGTAACAAATTATTCCCATTCAAAATCCTATTTTCACTAACCCCTAACCTTAACCCTTAACCTACACCTAATCCTAACGTTAACCCTAACCCCAAACCCCCAACCCTTAACCCCAAACCCAAAACCTTAAACCTACCTTGTCAGGACATTGTGGTCTTGATAATGTACACACACACACACAAACTCTAGTGTAGTGTCTGAATCAATTGCTTATAGTAGAGAACGACCGATGTGGTTATACATTTATTTAAATGGTAAATCTATTGATAAATAAATAAAGTAAATAACGGTGAGATAGGCATGCACAATACAGGTGAATGCATATTCAATAGGAGTGTGTGCATGCATTGAGCTATTGAGCTTGTTTTGGCTGATTTCAGTGGAGTTTATGGTGCTACAGATGACAATCTGTTTGGGACTTATATTAGTCTACTGATCAATAACATTTGCATAGAAGCATCACTCCAGCATGTCATGCCTGTATGGAACGACATCATATAGGCATCGCTGTTAGTTTGATTATGTAAAATAACATATATTCAAATGGGAACGTAACTTCAGGATTTGTAATCACAGTTGCTAATGAAACTAGTATTTTCCTTCATCTGAAAATGAATGAACAATTCAGCTGCCAGGATGCGCTTGTAAGCAACTCAGCTTCCTAAACAACTCAAATGGCTAGTTAAGCTATCTCTCAAGATATGGGTGATTGCAACTTGATCCTACTGCTACAATTGAATAGAGCGAGGCTGTACAGTGCTTTTCAAAAGTATTAATTTACCTTGGCGTTTTTCCTATTTTGTTGCATTACAACCTGTATATTAAATATATTTTTATTCGGATTTCATGTAATGGACATACACAAAATAGTACAAATTGGTGAAGTGAAAATTAAAATAAAATGTAAATGGAAAAGTGGTGCATGCATATGTACTCATCGCTTTGCTATGAAGCCCCTAAATAAGATCTGGTGCAGCCAATTACTTTCAGAGGTCACATAATTAGTTTAATAAAGTCCACCTGTGTGCAATCTAAGTGTCACATGATCTGTCACATGATCTCAGTATATATACACCTGTTCTGAAAGGCCCCAGAGTCTGCAACACCACTAAGCAAGGGGCACCACCAAGCAAGTGACACCATGAATACCAAGAAGCTCTCAAAACAGGTCAGGGACAAAGTTGTGGAGAAGTACAGATCAAGGTTGGGTTATAAAAAAGATCAGAAACTTTATTATTAAAAAATGGAAAGAATATGGCACCACAACAAACATGCCAAGGGAGGGCCACCCACCAAAACTCACGGACCAGGCAATGGGGGCATTAATCAGAGAGGCAACAAAGAGACCAAAGATAACCCTGAAGGAGCTGCAAAGCTCAACAGCAGAGATTGGAGTATCTGTCCATAGGACCACTTTAAGCCATACACTCCACAGAGCTGGGCTTTATGGAAGAGTGGCCAGAAAAAAGCCATTGCTTAAAGAAGAAAATAAGCAAACATGTTTGGTGTTTGCCAAAAAGCATTTGGGAGACTCCCCAAGCATATGGAAGAAGGTACTCTGGTCAGATGAGACTGAAAATTAGCTTTTTGGCCATCTAGGAAAACACCTCTCATCACTCCGAGAACAGCATCCCCGCAGTGAAGCATAGTGGTGGCAGCATCATGCTGTGGGGATATTTTTCACTGGCTGGGACTGGGAAACTGGTCAGAATTTAAGAAATGATGGATGGTTGCTAAATACAGGGAAATTCTTGAGGGAAACCTTTTCAGTCTTCCAGAGATTTGAGACTAGGACAGAGGTTCACCTTCCAGCAGGACAAAAGCAACACAAATGGTTTAAGGGGAAACATTTAAATGTCTTTGAATGGCCTAGTCAAAGCCCAGACCACAATCCAATTGAGAATCTGTGGTATGACTTAAAGATTGCTGTACACCAGCGGAACCCATCCAAATTGAAGGAGCTGGAGCAGTTATGCCTTTTTATTTTATTTTACCTTTATTTAACTAGGCAAGTCAGTTAATAACAAATTCTTATTTTCAATGACAGCCTAGGAACAGTGGGTTAACTGCCTTGTTCAGGGGCAGAACGACAGATTTTTACCTTGTCAGGTCGGGGGTTCGATCTTGCAACCTTCCGGGTTACTAGTCCAATGCTCTAACCACTAGGCTACCTGCCTTGAAGAATGTGCAAAAATCCCAGTGGCTAAATATGCCAAGCTTATAGAGACATACCCCAGTAGACTTGCAGCTGTAATTGCTGCAAAAGGAGGCTCTACAAAGTTTTTACTTTGAGGGGGGTGAGTAGTTATGCATGCTCAAGTTTTCAGTTTTTTTGTATTATTTCTTGTTTGTTTCATGATAAAAAAGATGTTGCATCTTCAAAGTGGTAGGCATGTTGTGTATATCAAATGAAACAAACCCCCCAAAAATTCATTTCAATTCCAGGTTGTAAGGTAACAAAATAGGAAAAATGCCAAGGGGGGTGAATACTTTTGCAAGTCACTGTAACTCCGTCCCTTTCACATCCACTCACATGTTTCGCTCAGATAATTTCTTGCTGCCTACTACTACTATGATAAGTAGCTCATCGTAGCAAGCCATAAATGTACATATCTAACAAGGGGAGCGAAGGTAGGAAAAAATATGAAACGATGATGGTTCAAGTCTGCCAGTAGAGAAGTGAGTATGCGCACACACAGTCTGCAGCTTTCTTGGTCTAAATATGCAGGGACATCCTTAGGTAAACCTATTGCCAATCTTTATTTAGGTATTTAGGTATTTCGACAATAATCGGGTCTAACTATTAACTGTCAATTTATGGATATGATTGGTCGGATCAGCAAAGACTAGTAAATAGCTAACGTTACACCTCTAGTCCGATGGATCGTTGGCCGTTGATCTCACATCTGATTCTGATATCTTAGCAACATGTTTATTTAGCCAGCTAGCTAGCATAGTAGCTAGCTAGCTAACACCACAGATGAAAGGGTTAGGCTAGTTATCGTAATCTTTGCCAACACGTCACGTAGCTATCTGCTTAGCTAGCTAGCTTACTTATTGCATGCATGTCCGGTTACGTTGACACAAACCTTATAATTTGTGAATTAAACTAAACTAATATTTGCAACAAGAGTTTGATTTTGGTCAGTGTCAGTTCATATGTTTCTCAGTACTGCACCTTTCTGTTGGATAATGAGGACGCTAGCTTGCTGCTGCTGATTTCCCCAGCAAGACATTCCTCAGCATCATTGTGCAGTGTTCCTGGCTCAGGCAGTGAGTGACGGCTGGCACAACAGCAGGAGTCGACACTAGAGGGTGCACTTGGATTTGCTACGTAGAGGGAATATCGGCAATGCCGACGGAGAAGGACTGATAGACTAGGAAAGGACAATATCTGCTCGATATATCGGCTTGGCTGATTATCGGTCTTTCTCTAGCCTATAGGCCCTAAATCTTAATATCATGGATTTTTATTTGTATTGACATTTTATGTATATTTCTTTCAATACGACTGATAATCAGTTTTGAATTACCCCCCAAAATAATTGTAATATTTCCATTCTGTAAAGTCTGTAAAGTAAGGTCTGTATCAATTATCTTTGATCAAAGTCTGTATCAATTATCTTTGATAAAATATCCTCCCTCTCCTTCTTTCTCTCTCTACCTTCCTGCTGATCTGCCTGCACAGTTTGTTCTATTGACTCTCTAGATTGCATAGTACCTCTCCAGTACATGTAGGCAGTGAGTGTTCTGATTTGATAAACCAAAATGGAATATTTGAAAGCCTCCTATAATGGGCCTGAAATCTCTGTCATTATCTCGTATCAGACGTCCTTTTTTAAAAGCATCAGGAGTTACTGACGTTTTACATGAATTTCGGCTCTGGGCCGCTATTGAGAGTGGAATACATTTGCTAGGTCGGTATGCCCGGGCCCCCATACCTGCCTTTTCTTTCACAAACACTTTGCATAGCTCAGAACAAAAACCCTGCCATCGTCAAGTCTACACACATCGAGAGTGGAAGAGAACGGAAAGAGAGAGAGAATATTTGATAAAGAGTGCTTTAGTAATAACACATTGGTTACCACACTCTTACTACATTTTGGCTCCAAACATGAATTTACATACAATTCTGTCATTAAATTGCATGTATGGTTTATACATATAGGGCAGCAAAACCAGTTACTGTGTGTGTGCATGCCGCATTGTCCTGTCTTACGGTGTAGGCTTTTTAGGAGCCTCAGTCAGTTGCATCAGATTTGATTAGATGCTTTAATGATTTATTAGAGAGAAGAGCTCACAGTTAATTAAAGAGCTCTTTGGGGGGATGGGGGGGTCTGCTTGCTGTGGCTGAGGGGGACATAGCCACAAACACACCAGAGCCCCAATGGTAGCACTGGTAGACTGGGTTTCCTCCAGGTCCCATGTTGGAGCAGGAAACTGTGGCAAGGTTGGGGCATCCAGACACGCCACAAAGAAAACAACAACACCTCAGCGAGGCCTAATTAGAGCGGTGCAAGGGGTAATGGCTCTGCAATATGTTGTTCATAAGTTACCACTGTTACTCACACTGAATAATGGGATGTTTGGCCTATACAGAGCTCAAGTTTAAATTTGAAAAATGATCCTAGGTCTGTGGCTAAAGGCAACTTCTAGCACCCTCCTTTTGCTCAACACCCCTATGTTTAGTCACTGTGGTAGAAAACAGGAGGGTAGCCCTATGCAAAGAGATGAGCGAATAGGTTTCCAAACTCCTGCTAACCATCTATAGTAGGTAGAGTTGCCCCCAAACCACTGATCCAGGGTGAGAAATCGTTCATCCCCCTGGTTAAAGTTGGGTTTGGGGGTTGGATAATCGGATCCTAGATCTGTGGTTAAGGGCAACGTCTACCTCGAGCACCAGCCAAGCAGCCCACTGTGGCCAGGATGAAACGGAGTAATGGGAGGGAAAGGGAGTGAACTGTACAGGCTGGCGATATTGATGTTGGAGAAAATGAGCTCTTTTAGCGCGAGAAGCACCCTGACTCCTCCATCGATCCGAGCACGAAAAATGTAGAAATAGACACGGTAAATCTGGAGCCCATCTTTTTTTATGTAAACCGGGCCAATATTCCCACATTGATGTTTTCTAGAGGGCAGTAACGCCTTTGAAAGCTATTTGAAAGTTTCGTTCCTTTCTATTTGGGTGAGTGATAGTGTTCTTTAGAGATCGATACTCCCAGGAGAGTTTTTGTTACAGTTTTTGATATTAGTAAAAGTGCCATTGTCATAGTAGGCTAATGGCAATAGTGTAGTTATAACAGTTGTGTTACTTGTCATGATAGCAGTAGTTTAGCAGTTAGGTTGGTAGTTGTACAGTTGTAGTCCAGAGCAGTCTTCAAAATCTTCACCAGAGTACACACATTGATACCAGAGCACATATTTATTGTGAGCAGAGTTCTAGTTGAGACCCAGCTGTTTCCTTGCATTAATTGAACAATCAGTTCATCCCTCCGCAATGCCACTAGTGCTGAGATGACCATAACAATAACATACTGTATGGGTCCTGGGCTATGCCTCTGTGAATGTATCTGCGTGAATGTGTGTGTGAGTGTCTGAAGACTGTCCGACCCATAGACCTGCTTTATCATTGGGATCCAGCACACCTTCCATACTTCCATCTTAATGCAGCCAATTGATGTTCAGAGAGTGTGTATGCGAGGTGACCCTGTCTGTGAATCTGCATGCAGGGCTCAGAAAAGAAGCGAGAAGAGAGAGTAGAGATAGATGAAGGAGAGAGGGGTAGAGATAGGGGGAGCAAGACAGAAAGGAAGAGAGAGAGAGACAGAGGTGGAGGAGAGGAGACTGACACTTGGCTTCATCTCCTGTGAGACATGCCTTGGGGGTAGTAACAGGAATTTTAAAGGAATATAAAAACACATGGGGACATGACAGCAAAAGAAAAACAATCAGGCCTGGTTTGATTGGCAGGACCCCTTAGGGCTGTACCCCCTGGGAATAGAGATAATTGATGAAGGGTCACATGGTCCTTATTGCCCCTCTATAGTTCCACCTGCTGACCTACTGGGACTTATGGACAAGGGCAAAGGGAGGTTCAGAGTAGGATCAGGGTTAAGGAATATGAAGAACAGGGTTAGAGGAGGAAAGTTAGAGGAGAGGTAGAAAAGAAAACAATAATACCATATGATCATTGAGGTTTATTGAGAGTGTATGTAATTGGTGCGTCATGAGCAAGGTACTGAAAAATTGAGAGGTAAGGATTGTAGTTGAGGAAACAGAGAAGGTGTGTCATTTGAGTGTGCCATTTGAAAGTGTATCCTTAGGGTTAAGGCTTAGTTATCGGATGATTGCAGACAATAGGCCTATCTGTTCATTAGGGATGAACTTCGACATGCGTGCACAACACACACCTAGTCTTTCATTGGGAAGCATTGTGTGAGTAGACGACCGTACCAAATTCAAAATGATGTCCAATGCTGAAGGAAAGTGGAATAAGAGAAATTAGGAATAGGAGATACACTGTAGATGTAAGTGAAATGTAACAGTAATTAGAAGAGAACCTGATATTAGAGATTCCCAAAGGAACAGTTGAGTCACCTGCTGAGTGTGTGTGTGTGTGTGTGTGTGTGTGTGTGTGTGTGTGTGTGTGTGTGTGTGTGCGTGGGTGGGTGTGCGTGGGTGGGTGTGTGCTTGTGTGCTTGTGTGTTAGTGAGTGATTATGTGTGTGTGTGTTAGTGCATCTGTGCTCCTGGCTTAGTTTACCTGGAACCACCAGGGACTCTTGGCTTAACTATGAGATGTACCTGTCTCCACACTCCAGGCTGAAGAGGCTGGTTAGCATATGCATGGCCATGTGTGTGTTTACCCTATTTGTCTCAGAGTGTGTGTGTGTGTTGTGTGTGTGTGTGCCTCTCTCTCCTCAGTGTCTCACTGGAGACTTGTTTTCTAAGATTAATGAAGGTCACTGTAATCCTCGGAAGTATTCTGATAATTAAGGCTTTGTTTATCAAAAACAAGTTATATTAAGAGCAAAAAGATTCATGGTAATTATTCATAATCTTAACAATTCAAGTGTAGCCACCTCATTTGTGCCTTTAATTCTTCTTGTTAATGTTTTGCATAAATCTGCATAATTACTTGAGATGCCTGTTGTAATTTTGACAGCTACTCAGTTCGTGTGCACTAAAGGGTATCGAAGGCAGTGCATGCTGCATACTCATAAACGTACGTATGGTCTCAGCATAATGTTTCCACAAACATATTTCACCCTTCTCACCGGCTGTGATATCGCTAATGCTGCGAGAGAATGGCTGTTTCTATCAAATTTATGAAATTAATGTTTCTGCCACTGTGGGGGACAAGTGCTGGAATGAGCGTTTTTACAAGTGAGGCATTCCCCAAATCACAAGACCAAAACAAATGTGTGTATCCGCTTATAAATCCTCCCATAAATCAATGTTTCACAACCCTGGCCTTGAGTACCCCCAACAGTACACATATGTGTTGTAGTCCTGGACAAACACACCTCATTCAACTCACTGAGGGCTTGTTTAGTTGACAAGTTGAATCACGTGTGCTTGTTCAGGGCTACAATACAAATATGTACTGTTGGGGGTACTCAAGGACCAGGGTTGGGAAACACTACCCTAAATGACCAGCCTGCAGTCGCTCAGTTCGTGCGTGTGTGTGTTTGCACGGTCGAGGCCCACCAAGCACCGCTTCTAATCACAGCATAACTCTTATGCAATAATCACATGGAAATGACCAGCGCATGGAAATGCTGCTCCCTTAGTTTACATAATCTTGTAATGACCCCTTGTGTTACACTGTCTGTGATATTGCCTATAATAGATTGTTCTTGCGCCAGCTTTTTTGTCGTTGTTTTTTCTTTCATTTTTGATGTGTAACACTGGCCTCAGAAATTACATTTTAAGTGAGGCTGGGCCTATTAGCACTTTGACATGAGTGATTTAATCCTCTCTCTCTCTCTCTCTCTCTCTCTCTCTCTCTCTCTCTCTCTCTCTCTCTCTCTCTCTCTCTCTCTCTCTCTCTCTCTCTCTCTCTCTCTCTCTCTCTCTCTATACCCGTCTCTTTCACCATCTCTCTCTTGCTTATTTAGTATTCGTCCAGCATTCATAATAATGTGTGTGTGATTGGCCTGTGCTGGGGATGCTTTTACACATGCACGCTGTAGTCACAGGTCAATTGTGTTTGAATTCATCAGCTCAACAGCGGTCAGGTTGATAACAGAATACAGAACTCAGACCACTGAAGGTGTGTGAGTCTCAGATGAACACACACACACTTAAGCATGTGCACACACACACACACACACACAAACACTCTCAATTGCGTGGTTTGAAATGGATTATAGGAGAGGTTGTGTATGTGTGCTATTGTAATTGACTTGAGAAAAGGCAGAACTATGAAAAATGATGTGTACATGCCCATGTCTATACATGGTTGTTCAAGTGTACAGTACATTCGGAAAGTATTCAGACCCCTTCACTTTTTCCACATTTTGTTACGTTACAGCCTTATTCTAAAATGTATTAAATGTACACACAATACAGGAAATCAATCTACACACACTACCCCATAATGATGAATATTTTTTTTTTTTTTTTATAAATGTAGGCAAATGTATAAAAAAAACAAAAACAGAAATTGCTTATTTACATAAGTATTAAGACCCTTTGCTATGAGACTCGAAATTGAGCTCAGGTGCATCCTGTTTCCATTGATCATCCTTGTGATGTTTCTACAACTTGATTGTAGTGCACCTGTTGTAAATTCAATTGATTGGACATGATTTGGAAATGAGGGTGAAGGAATTGTCTATAGAGCTCCAAGACAGGATGTCGAGGCGCAGATCTGGAGAAGGGTACCAAAACATTTATGCAGCATTGAAGGTCCCCTCCATCAAATTCTTAAATGTAAGAAGTTTGGAACCACCAAGACTCTTCCTAGAGCTAGCCGCCTGGCCAAACTAAAGTAAAGGGTCTGAATACTTATGTAAATGTCATATTTCAGTTTATTAAATGTTTTTAATTTTAAAACGAGATCGAAATTGTAAATTGATTATGAGACTCGAAAGTTACACAGAGTTACACCTAAACAAACGTACGGTCAATAACACAATAGAAAAATCTATGTACAGTGTGTGCAAATGTAGAAGAGTAGGGAGGTAGGCAATAAATAGGCCATGGGGGCAAAATAATTAAAATTTAGCTAGTGATAGACGTGCAGATGATGATGTGCAAGTAGAGATACTGGGGTGCAAAAGAGCAAGATTGTAAGTAATAATATGGGAATGAGGTAGTTGGGTGTGCTATTTACAGATTGGCTGTGTACAGGTACAGTGATCGGTAAGCTGCTCTGACAGCTGATGCTTAAAGTTAGAGAGGTAGATATAAGACTCCAGCTTCAGTGATTTTTGCAATTCTTTCTAGTCGTTGGCAGCAGAGAATTGGAAGGAAAGGCGGCCAAAGGAAGTGTTGGCTTTGGGGATGACCAGTGAAATATACCTGCTAGAGCGCGTGCTACGGGTGGGTGTTGCTATGGTGACCAGTGAGCTGAGATAAGGCGGGCTTTACCTAGCAGAGACCTATAGATGACCTGGAGCCAGTGGGTTCGGGGACGAATATGTAGTGAGGGTCAGCCAACAAGAGTAAACAGGTCGCAGTGGTGGGTAGCATATGGGGCTTTGGTGACAAAACGGATGGCACTGTGATAGACTACATCCAGTTTGCTGAGTAGTTGGAGGCTATTTTGTAAATGACATTGCCGAAGTTAAGGATGGGTAGGATAGTCAGTTTTACAAGGGTATGTTTGGCAGCATGAGTGAAAGAGGCTTTGTTGCAAAATAGGAAGCCGATTCTAGATTTAATTTTGGATTGGAGATGCTTGATGTGAGTCTGGAAGGAGAGATTACAGTCTAACCAGACACCTAGGTATTTATAGTTTTCCACATATTCTAGGTCTAAACCGTCCAGAGTAGTGATGCTAGTCGGACAGGAGGGTGCGGGCAGCAATCAGTTGAAGAGAATGCACTAAGTTTTACTAGCATTTAAAAGCAGTTGGAGGCCATGGAAGGAGTGTTGTGGGATTCGAAATGGTCGGTGATCTGTATGTTCACTTGGCTTTCGAAGATTTTAGAAAGGCAGGGCAGGATGGATATAGGTATATAACAGTTTGGGTCTAGAGTGTCTCCCCCTTTAAAAAGGGGGCTGACCGCATCAGCTTTCCAATCCTTGGGGATCTCAGACGATACGAAAGAGAGGTTGAATAGGCTAGTAATAGGGGTTGCAACAATTTCGGCGGATAATTTTAAAAAGAGAGGGTCCAGATTGTCTAGCCCAGCTGACTTGTAGGGATCCAGATTTTGCAGCTCTTTCAGAACATCAGGTGTCTGGATTTGGGCTGAAGGAGAAGTTGGAGGGGGGCTTGGGCAAGTTGCTGCAGGGGGTGCTGTGATGTTGGCTGGGGTAGGGGTAGCCAGGTGGAAAGCATGGCCAGCCGTAAAAAAATGCTTATTGAAATGATCGATTATCGTAGATTTGCCGGTGGTGACAGTGTTTCCTTTCCTCAGTGCGATGGGCAGCTGGGAGGAGGTGCTCTTATTCTCCATGGACTTTACAGTGTCCCAAAACTTTTGGGAATTAGTGCTACAGGAAACAAATTTCTGTTTGAAAAAGCTAGCATTAGCTTTCCTAACTGACTGAATATATTGGTTCCTGACTTCCCTGAAAAGTTTCATATCGTTGGGGCTATTCGATGCTAATGCAGAACGCCAGAGGTGATGCTAGTCGGGCGGGATGTCGGGCAGGATGCTTTTGGGCCTGTGAAGGGCAGTCAAGTCTGGGGTGAACCAAGGGCTATATCTGTTCTTAGTTCTACATTTTTTGAATGGGACATGCTTATTTAAGATGGTGAGGAAAGCACTTTTGAAAAGAAACCAGGCATCCTCTACTGACGGGATGAGGTCAACATCTTTCCAGGATACCCAGGCCAGGTCGATTAGAAAGGCCTGCTCGCTGAAGTGTTTTAGGGAGCGTTTGACAGTGATGAGGGGTGGTCGTTTGACCACTGACCCATTACGGACACAGGCAATGAGGCAGTGATCGCTGAGATCCTGGTTGAAGACAGCAAAGGTGTATTTAAAGGGCAAGCTGGTCAGGATGATACCTAAGAGGGTGCCCTTGTTTATGGATTTAGGGATGTACCTGGTAGGTTCCTTGATAATTTGTGTGACATTGAGGGCATCTAGCTTAGATTGTAGGACGTCCGGGTGTTAAACTTCTTAGGGATCGGTGGGACGCTACGACAACATCCGGTGAAATGCAGAGCACCAAATTCAAATTACAAAAAAAGTAATATTAAACATGAATGAAAATACAAGTGTTGTACACCATTCAAAAGCTTAGAATCTTGGTAATCGAACCGCGTTGTCGGATTTACAATAGGCTTTACGGCGAAAGCAGAACATTCGATTGTCTGAGGACAGTGACCCACTTCCAACATATAATTTAAACCAGCACAGGCGTTACAAAATCAGAAATAGCGATAAAATAAATCTCTTACCTTTGAAGATCTTCCTCTGTTTGCAATCCCACGGGCCCCAGGAACACAAAGAATGGTCTTTTTGTTCGATAAAGTCCTTCTTTATATCCCAAAAAGTAAGTTTAGTTGGCGCCATGGAGTTCTGTAATCCAGTCGTTCAACAAGCAGACAAATAAATCCCAAAAGTACCGGTAAAGTTCGTCCAAACAAGTCAAACGATGTTTCTAATTAATCCTCAAGTTGTCAAATCTCTAAATAAATGATAATATTTCAGATGGAGAATAGTCTGTTCAAAAGGGAAGAGAAATAACGAAGAGTGCAAACCTCATTCACGTGCGCTAAACAGTAGTGTCCTTTTCATGAACCACCTGGAACAACTTTTTCAAAAAACAAGCCTGAAACCATGTCTAAAGACTGTTGACATCTAGTGGAAGGAACTGAAATCTGGGGGCTAATTCCCTCTATAGTCAATAACAGGTCAATGGAAAGACTGTGACCTCAAAAAGAAAACACCTGCCATATCAGTTCTGTTATACTCACAGACATTATTTTAACAGTTTTAGAAACTTCAGCGTGTACCCAATACTACCAATTATATGCATATCCTAGCTTCTGGGCATGAATAACAGGCAGTTTACTTTGGGCACTGCCCCCTAGCCTCAAGAGGTTAAGCATGTTAGGGATGGACATTTCTGAATTTTTGGTGGCCTTCCTAAGCCAGGATTCAGACACGGCTAGGACATCCGGGTTGGTGGAGTGTGCTAAGAAGATGGTTTCTCCCAAAAAAAAAACATGCAGTTGGTTTTTCTTTGGAATTTGTCCTACCATATCTATTGTGTTATATTCTCTTACACTATTTTAACATTTCTACAAACTTCAAAGTGTTTTCTTTCCAATGGTACCCATTATATGCATATCCTGGCTTCAGGGCCTGAGCAACAGGCAGTTTACTTTGGGCACGTCATTCAGACGTAAATTGAGAAAAAAGGGTACTAACCCTAAGAAGTTAAGCAGGGTGAAGTCACCGCATTAGTGGAGGGTGGAAAAAAAGGGCTAGCTAAGGCATGTTGAGCAGGGCTGGAAGCTCTTCAATGAAATAAGACAATAATCACTAACCAAAACAGCAATAGACAAGGCATATTGACATTAGGGAGAGGCATGTGTAGCCGAGTGATCATAGGGTCCAGTGAGTAGCTTGGCGAGCTGGAGACACGGCGAGTCAGACAGCCAGCAGGCCAGGGCTAGCAGGCTAGCAGATGGGCCTCAGCGGGACGTCGCAATGGGAGAGCCTGTTGAAACCCCCTCGAATGGCTACGTCGGCAGACCAGTCGTGATGGATCGGCGGGGCTCCGTGTCGGCAGCAAAGGGTCCAGGCCAATTGGTAAAAGAGGTATTGAAGCCCAGGTAATGTCTGATGGATCTCTTCGGCTAGCCGGGAGATGGGCCTAGCTCCAGGCTAGCTCCAGGCTAACTGGTGCTTGCTTCGGGACAGAGACGTCAGCCAGGAGTAGCCACAGAGACGTTAGCCAGGAGTAGCCATTTTAGAATAAGGCTTTAAGGTAACAAAATGTTGAAAAAGTAAAAGGGTCTTAATACTTTCCGAATGCACTGTATGTGTGTATGTGTGTGTGTGTGTGTGTGTGTGTGTGCACCTGAGTCAGGAGACCATTTCTTCACTTCACGGTCCTGTGCGTAGTCACAGAGCTGTGGAGGCCTGTCGCGCTGGCTGGGGGAACATGTGGCTCCGGTGTTAATTGAAAGTTGTCTAATGAACTAAACTTATGGAGGGAGAGAGAGGAGGGGATGAGTAGAAATAAAAGGTGGGGGGTGAAGACAAAGGGAGGGCAAGGGAAAAAAACTAAACTTTCTTTAATTATGTTTACACAACAGGCTTTGCTTCCTAATTTAAATAGCATAAACATCTGGACTGGCGCGGCAGTAGAATGGTAGTAGTAGTCAAGCAAATCTTGTGGAAAATAATGAAATTAGATCCCTGGTGCTGTGACAGTGGCAGGGCAGGAGACATCAGCTCTATGTTAATAAAATTGCCATGAATGACTGAATACAATTAAGAAATTGTCAGTGGCGGCTGTGAACTTTTGTAACTCGTGGATGTTTGCATCATTTGATTATGCTTGCAATTTCAACTTGTTTATTAGTGTCTGTATTGGAGTATTAATTATGACCTCTTGTGATTGGCCGCTATTAAACTAGTCACTTGTAAAGTGATGGTGTCAGATAGTGGATTGATTTTTGCGTATGTGTTTGTCTTTTTTTCTGTGTGTGCGTGCATGTGTTCGCATGCACTGCATGTGTGACTGAGAAGTATGACATAGTGTGACCAGAGGAGTGAGGATGTTCTAGCCCAGTGTTACCCAACTCCGGTCCTCAAGTACAGCACATATTTTTGTTGTAGCCCCAGACAAACTCACCTGATTCATTGAGGGCTTGATGAATAGCTGGTTACAAGATGGCGCCGGTAGACATGGTCGCCCTGTTCGTAGCTCCAAAGCAACTTTGCAGTATTTAGCAATTGTTTTGTGTTATTTCTCACCTTATTAGCTCAGAACGTCCTTTGCATTATTACATACATCCGGAAAGAACTTTTGGATGTTAGAGCGTCGGTAAATCATCAGCATTTTCGACCAGAGTATCTAAATGACTATTGCCCCGTAACACTCACTCCTGTCATCATGAAGTGCTTTGAGAGGCTAGTTAAGGATTACTGCAATTTGCATACCGCCCCAATAGATCCACGGATGACGCAATAGCCATCCCACTGCCGACTGCCCTATCCCATCTGGACAAGAGGAACACCTACGTAATAATGCTGTTCATTGACTCCAGCTCAGCCTTCAACACCATAGTATCATCCAAGCCCATCATTAAGTTCGGGGCCCTGGGTTTGAACCCCGTCCTGTGCACCTGGGTCTTGGACTTCCTGACGTGCCGCCCCAAGGTGGAGAATGTAGGCAATAACACTTCCACTCCTCTGATCCTCAACACAGGGGACCCACAAGCGTGCATACTCAGCTCCCCCTAACCACAGGGCTCTCCAGAGGGTGGTGCCCAATGCATCACCAGGAGCACACTGCCTGCCCTCCAGGACCACCCGGGCACTCTACTATGCACCTTAGAGGCTGCTGCCCTATGCACATAGTCATGGAACACTGGTCACTTTAAATAAAGTTTACATACTGTTTTACTCACTTCATATGTATATACTGGCCTTTCCAGTTTAACTATTGCTGTACACATACTATTCTTCAGATATACTACATATTCTATCCATATACTGTCCGTATTGTCTATACATCCCATCCGATATACTGTATATATATATATATATATATATATATATACTTGCTTGGGCCATATGTGGGAAATCCTTCAAGACTGTTGGAAAAGGTGAAGCTGGTTTAAAGAATGCCAGAAGTGCATAGCTGTTATCAAGGCAAAGGGTGGCTACTTTGAAGAATCTCAAATATAAAGTATATTTTGATTTGTTTAACTTATTTTGGTTACTACATGATTGCATATGTGTTATTTCGTAGTGTTGATGTCTTCACTATTATTCTACAATGTAGAAAATAGTAAAAATAATGAAACACCCTTGAATGAGTAGGTGTGTCCAAACTTTTAACTGGTACTGTATAGAAATGTTACTTTTATTATTATTATTAGTTATACTATTTTGATATTTATTACTAAACTGTTAGGTAGAGCTTGCAAGTTAAGCATTTCAGTGTGCTTGTGCATGTGCCAATAAAAACTTGAACTTGAACTGTGTGTGTAACAATAGTCTAATGTGGTGTATGAATAGAAGACTTCAGCATAGCTGCAAATAACCACCATGTCTAGCTCTCTTGATCCTTACCTCGTATTACCTGACAATCATCATTCTAAGGATTCTGGAGTAACATGGTTTTAGGGGTGATTTGTGACTTTTGAGGTTTGTTTTTCTCTTCTCCTCAGAACCATATTCAACCAGAAATGTCAAAGTGTGATTCATCTGCAGATATAGGACTCCAGCGTTGTCATTGCCTGTGTGTTAGTACACAGCTGTGATTTACACGTGTTGGAAATGCGTCTCAGCTTGACGCGCTCTCACATAGACAGAAACACAATGCAAAGGCGATGAGGAAATAGCCCAAGGTGCTTAACGAGAGAAAGACACCCCTCCTCTTTTGAAGGAACTTTTGACTGGTACTGTATATTTATACTCCGACATTGCCCCGTCCTAATATTTCTTAATTCCATTCTTAGATTTGTGTGTATTGTTGTGTATTGCTAAATATGTGTATGCGAGCAATACCATTTGATTTGATTTGGTTTGAAGTAAAATCAGTTGTGCTTGTCCGGAGCCACAATTCATATAGTACTGTTGGTGATACTCGATGACCGGAGCGGGGGAAACACCTAGCCTGTATGTAACTCTGGTATGGAGCTGAAGGCAGACATGTTGACTCTGATTACTTCTCTGGTTTATTACTATGCTATCACTCACTCCCACTCCCAATGTATTACAGGCTGGACACATGCACTTAGGTTTGTATACATTATCCATTAAACTGGCATTCACAGTACAGTTCCTACACACCTGTGTCCAGCTGTTTATGTGCATATGTCAGGTACTCAAATAAAGGAAGTGTCGTGATTCCCAGTTTCATTGTCCATAGTTATGTCGTCAGTTTGGATTTCCTGCCCTTTTCTTTTTCTTCTCCATTGTTTTGGTATTAAGATTCTGAACGCGGACGTCTTACGAATTGAAATATGAACCTGTGCCTCGCTCTCTGCCTTCACTCCACTCTTCGGTTTATTTTATAACCCCACACAGTGGAGAGATGAGGGGATTATTTTTCAGGGAATTATTTGTCAGTATAGGACACGTGTCAAACTCATTCCACAGAGGGCAGAGTGTCTGTGGGTTTTTGCTCCTCTCTTGTACTTGATTGATGAATTAAGGTCACTAATTAGTAAATAACTCCCATCACCTGGTTGTCTAAGTCTTAATTGAAAGGAAAAAACTAATACCTGCAGACACTAGACCCTCCATGGAATGAGTTTGACACCCCTGGTTTAGGAGGTAATAATGGATTTGTACTGAAAACTAAATAAACAGAACTATCTTACTGATGGAGAGGAGAGAAGAGAGGAAAGGAGAGAAAATGATAGGAAAGGAGAGGAGAATCTCTTATGTGTTGGATCATGCTTTTGGCATTGTTCTCACTCCATTGTTCTCTGCCAATGAAAATAGACGTTCTTGGTTCTCCAGTGAACCACTCACTTTCACCCATGACCTATTTAGTATAATAACGTTTCTTATAAAGTCACTCAACACCAGGGATGATTCCAACACTGGCACTTGTGTTATTTCACTGTCCTAAAATGCCAGTATACTGTAGAAGCCCTAGAATACAGCGGCTGGGTTAGAATGCGTCTACAATGTAATGTTTTGAGTAAAATAAAATCGATACAACTTTTGTTGTTATCCCAGTTTCCATAATTAGAATCTAAATAACTAAATGGTTTTACTTAAAATTGTATACAGTCATGTTGCTTTCATTTGTGCCATCCGTGATATTGAAAACCTCAGCACACTTGTAGATGACAGGATTAGCTAATGTGATTATAAAAAGTACATATTATATAAATGAAAAAAGGACTTTGTACTAGGCATTATGTTTTTAATGTCACACCTGAAGTTTTCTTTCAGAAAAGTAAAGCTGTTATATATATATATTAATAACCCCCCTCCCTTATTTTTCTAAATGACACTTTCCATATCGGCAACCCCTAAACTCCTGAGTTGATTACGGGTCATACTATTACAGACTCTTTTACAGGCTTGGCATGTACTGTGTGATGGTGATGGAATCATTGTAAAAGCATGTGATTGTATTAAACGTGTATTAAATGATCAGTGGCAGAGGCGAGGCATGGCTTCTAGATTAGATGATTTGCTATGTCTTCTAAAGGCCACACACAGGACCCATCAGACCTCCGCACATATTTTATACATTAATCTACAGGCCGCCTCTTAAACATTCTATCTTGTGAATATCAAACTGTGCACTTGCTCGTTCAGACACACACACACTGGGCATTGGACACCATTGGAAGAGTTTTCCTTGAAAGTGGTGACCTTTGTGTGTGTGTGTGTGGAGAGAGAGAGAGAGAGAGAGAGAGAGAGAGTGTGTGTGTGTGCCCGGAGACAGATGGGTAATAGCCCTATGCTAAATGCAGGCCCTGTGTAACGCATAGTCCTGATTGCAGACCTGATTACCTGCCATATGCTAGCTAAAGGGTTGAGGGTGGAAAATGGAGACGGTATGCAGACGTTAAAGCGGCCGTTTTTATAGCGCAGTCATTATGCCAACGTGCGGCTTTCACAAATGAAAACGAGCGTCGCAGGGAAGGAAAATAATGAAGTCATAAAACGGACGGGTCACGGTGCCTAGTCTCTACTACCTCCACGCTGAAGCGTATTGGTTAAGAGGGAGAAGGGGTGTGCACATGCCTAGGTGGCACGATGGGAGACATTGGTTCTATGAAAATGGGTATTTAGAAGTTTCCAGGTCAAGACTGAATAATGTAAGCCTACTTGTGCCTCAGCTTGTGAAGGTTTGGATAACAGTTTTCATTGAATAGCACCGTAGGTTTGTTTCATTGAAGATGCAAATTGTTTTCTAAGTGTGTGTGTGTCCATATTCATGTATATGACTATGTTCAGCATTAGCTTTTGCTTTTCCTATTATATGTGCAGTGATGTAGTGGTAAAAAAAGTTGGGGAAACTATAAACTCAAGATGAAGATAAGACAAACAACCACCGATATAAACCAAATCATATGACATTTTTTAGAACTGTATTGTTTGATTGCATTGTCATACAGGTCTATAGGGAAGGCCGAATGGAATTTTCTTAAGTAAAAAATTACACAAAATGCACATCATGTCACCCTCCCAAACTAGTTAATTTGGACTGAACACAACCAAAGTCCAGATAGGATGTGGAGATGTTTAAATATATATTTTTTATATTTTTAATCACGTTCATGTTCTTTGTATTTCATGTGAGCTGCACTGCAATTCAGTTTTCGTATTGTAAACTGCTAAAGTGCACCCGTGTAAAAGAACCTTAGTTGACTCTAAAATATTGTTTTCTATACCCATTTGTGGAGAAACAAGTTATTAGTGTGTTTGATAACATTACAGATTCTCTCATGGGTCCCCATTTCAATTTCAGGGGACCCCACATGGATCCTCGACCCCAAGTTTGGAAACCACTGTACTACTAACCTATTTCTCTGCTTGCTTTCTCTCACTGTGTGTCTCCTCTGTCTCCTCCTGCATTGCAGCCTGCCTCAGCCTCACCACTGTCTGTCTCACTACTCTCTGTAAAGCAGTTTTAAAAATAGATTTGTATATACATGAGAATAACATAAAATTGTCTTTGTATTTAAATTGTCTTTATGTTTCACTAAACGTTAGGTCCCACAGGCTGTCCCAACACATAATGACATGAACAGGCATTCCAACAGTGTAAAAGGTCCTTAGTTGGCTCTAAAATGTGGTATTCTATACCCATCTGAAGATAAACAAATTATTAATGTGTTTGATAAGATGAAAAACTCTCTCAGGGGACCCTATTTAAATTTCAGGGGACCCCACATGGTTCCCCAACCCCAACTTTGGGAACCACTGTACTACTAACCTCAATTTCTGCTTGCTTCCCTTCTCTGTGTGTCTCCTTTGCCTGCATTGCAAACTGCCTCAGCATTGTTTGTCTCACTACTCTGTGTAAAGCAAAGTTATTTTGTTACGAGAATTTATAGTAGCCTATCTTTTGGTTGGATTATAGTTTAATTTCAGTAAACTGCTCCTGCTGAGGTCAAGCTCCCTTTTAGCATTAGCTTCTTACTTCATCCTTCTAGCCAGCTAGTTTTAGCTAGTTATCTGGCTAAAAGTAGCCAGAGCACTTGAGCTAGCTACTGTAGCTAGCCATCTGACTGAAATATCAGCAACTATTTACCAGTTGTACACTCATTCTCAGAGACTCTGTTTTTTTGTTTTGTTTGGAGGATGTCTGTTGACACGGCAGGAGTCGAGGGACGTAAAAAGATTGCGATATGTCCGGAATATCGCAAGGCCACTGTCAGCGGCGTCTCTCTCTACTTACCACTTGCCAGTTGCCAGCGTTGGTCAGGTAGTTAGTTTCATGTCTCGGCCTGTGCCTTGGGTGGAGTTTGCCTTTGGACAGAGTGGTGAATGAATGCGCTGCTAACAAGGCAAATCCTGGGGGAGCAGGTGAACACAACGGGCATACCTGAATCACGATTCCACTCATTCTCAGAGAGGCAGGGGTGATTAGAACTCAGATCAAGAAGATTACCATTCTGAGCTTTAATCAACACTGGGAACGCAATAATAAGTGGGTAAATGATAATTAACGAAATAAAAAAGTGTGTAAATGCGATTTCACAAAGGCGCATAACTGGTGTTTATATGCATTTACCCTCCACGGGGTATTGTGTGTATGGGGGGTGAGAAAAACATTCAGGCTGTAACATCACAACAGTTCCACAATTCCCCCCAAATTCCATTTCATTAAAAGTAGAGTCTATTCAATAATTAAATATAGATTTTTAAATCATTAAATAAACTGATTTCAAATCTACTTGTCCCCAACTCTTACTGTATTTCTAATCAAATTCCCTACATCCATTAATACACACCAACACTATCAAAGTGGGATTCTTCTTCCGAGCAGGAATTCTCTCCCTTCCCGGTGTATAGGTTCAAATAGATTTTTTAACATAATCTTGAAGGGCCCTTATGGCCTACTTAGTGCAACATGATTCCTTGTGGTCCTGGGAATATATTTGGGTCAGCTTCATTCAAATTCTCTTTCATTTGGTCTCTCCTCTGACACTGCGGCCCATCATTAGCTTAGATATAGGTCAGCACCGGCTTTGTGGAGCTGCACACTTATTTCCATATTTGATTAAGACATGTTAGTTGGACAGGGATTACTGGAGGTAGGTGGAGCCTTGTTAGTCATACTGTTCACTCCCCCAGTATTCTGAGGAGGTGATAGGACTACCCAGGTCAGGTGGTACGTTAGCCTACTTGTTACGTCCAGGAGGGCTCAATGTTGTTGAGTGTTTAGATGGAACTGTGTTTTGTAGAACAGGCACGCCTCTCACATGGAGAATATGTAGCTCATAAAAGATGGCGCTGCAGTGGATAGTAGCCGTCTTACAAGCTCCTGACCAATTCTGATATTTTGTGTGTTTTTTACGCTAATCGTAAAAATGTTTGTACATAATGTTTCCGCTATCAATTCCTATGGCTGAAAACAGCTTCTGGACATCAGAAGAGCGATCACTCTGCAGCTCTGGACAGTCTGCTTACTCTGGGCCCTCAGATCCAATTGGCCCAGCGTTGTCAGGATTTGGCCGGTGTAGGCCGTCTTTGTAAATAAGAATTTGTTCTTAACTGACTTGCCTAGTTAAATAAAGGTTAAATTAAATAAATAAAATAATATTCAATAAGTTCTACAGCTGCACCATTGAGAGCATCTTAACTGGCTGCATCACCACTTGGTACGGCAACTGCTAGGCACCCGACCACAAGGCACTATAGAGGGTAGTAATTACTGCCCAGTACCCACTGGGGCCGAGCTACCTGTCATCCAGGATCTTTACTCCAGGCGGTGTCTGAGGAAGGCCCAAAAAATGTGTCAAAGACTCCAGCCACCCAAGCCATAGACTGTTGTCTCTGCTACCACATGGCAAGCGGTGCCAGTGCACCAAGTCTGAAACCAACAGGACCCTGAACAGCTTGTACCCCCAAACCATAAGACTGCTAAACAAGACCATTAAATAGCTCATCAAATGGCTACCCATTTGATGATCATCCCTTGTCCTGTCTTTTTCAAAAACTTAAATTCCGTACAAAATATATCATACATGTTTTAACCCTTACATAAAATAATCGACTCCTGATATTTCTACAAAGCAAGTGTTATAATGCATCATGATGACCGCATCAACTAACCTTGCTCTGTCATAGCAGGCCTCTGAGGCCTGTGTTTAGTATGCACAGGCAACAAGACTTATTGACATATTTTTTTCCCTCAGCAAATTACATGTTTCCATCCTAATTGTTATTGGAGATTTTATCGGGAGTTTGATGCAGCCCTCACTTGAACCTATTAACTGCTGACAATGGTGTGAAGGGGGCAGAGGAAAGGAAGTATGCAAAATAACCCTGTTGTATAATTAATGACCCTTAGAATGGAGGAAGGACTTTTTCTCTCTTTTTTTCTGTCCTCTTTAGGATGGACAGCTGGTGCTATCATGTCTCTTTGACCTCTGCAGGGTGTTGTGTTAAATAGAGATACAGTGTGGTGCATTTACGGGGAATGGAGAATGTGCATAATGCATGCGAAAACTACACACACACACACACACACACACACACACACACACACACACACACACACACACACACACACACACACACACACACACACACACACACACACACACACACACACAATGATGTCTGAAGTTCAGTCAGTCTTTTTAAGTTACTGTACTCGCTATCTTTCCATTGATTCATCTAAATGGACTTAGATTATCTCTGCCTTATGCAAAAAGCCTTAGCTGGAGTCACATACTCCCTATAGATAGCAGGGGAGACTCTCCCGTCCCTTCATTCCTAATGGGCCACCTTTTTTAACACTGCACCCCTTATCTTCAGTCTGGGGGCTTTGATGTTCTAACTGTAATCAACCAGCCCAGACGATGGATGTGCCACTGACGTCGGGCAATCAGCGGAATCTAAATCGTTACATCTCGCCTGACATTAATGTGGCATTTTTGGCATGGTGAGGTAAAAAGTGATGCACAGTTCAGGAAGCCATAATTCTTTCAGCCTGAAAATGGCATATTCATATTAGCTGGGAATTAGCTCCTTTAGATGTGGAGAAAATCCAGTGCGGAGGGAAAGTGTGAGAGTCCGCTCTTATCTGCACACGTTTAGGCACAATGTGTCAGGGCCGCTGGTCTCTATTCACACAGACAGCTATCTACCTAATTCTTTTTGACATTTCAGATAAGCATCTGAACGGAAGCTCACAACTACTGCAGGCAGGGTTTGTCAAATAATGAAGGAATTTTCCATGTTTACTACTAAAATATCATCCTTTTAAATGGGCATCTGGATTTTTTTTATCAGTCAATCTTTGCCCCTCACTACATTTCCCAATGTATGTGTCTGAGGTTGACCGTGTTAGGGACATGTAGTTGAGGGGTGTGTGTGCGTGTGTGCGTGTGTGTGTACACAAAATGTGTGTGTGGTACAGTTACTGTATAATGATTCACCATCTCTGTCCTTTTTAATATGCCAATATTTTTTGAAGAATTATCTAGGGAAACTGTTTCGTATGCTAATACCTTGTACGCATGGTAAACAGAATATTGACCGCTTCGCTGCTACATGTACTGAAGCTCATTGGACAGATTAGGCATCTGTCATTAACTTTTTGTGTTATGCTGTGGCTGGGATTAAACACCGCAAACAAATTATCCTTGGATTAAGACCAACCTTTATCATTGATGTAAGAGGATGGAAATGTCAACGCTATCACAGGAAAGACTTACCAGCAGTATGGAAGCAGGTGAAGAGAAAACCTACTTCTAGGAGAAAGTGGAGAAAAATAACATAATAAACAGTGTATTAATATTTCTATGAGTATTCATAGATTCATGAAGTCAATCAGAGATAACGTTTGGTAGTGATTTAATGGCACAAGGGTAAAACTAGTGGGTGAAAACTAGGGCCAGAGTCATAAATATACAGAATTTTGGTGGTGCACCATTTTAGTAAGAAGGAGGATTAAGCAAGTCCACACTTCGGGGAGAAGGGGACTTGGGTTAACCTGATGCACTATGGGAGTAATGAGGGTAAAACTGATACATTGTGGGTGTAATAGTCCCTAGTCCAAACAGAAAGAGCGATAAAAGGAAGGAACACAGTGATCTGGCTCAACCCTGTTCACTGAGGGAGGGAGTGTGTGTGTGTGTCTGACAGTCTTTCAGATTACATATCCCGAGTTCTGGTCTAAAAAGGCCAGCTTGCCTTATCTGTGCCTAGAAAGCCCTCCGCACCTTGTGTGTGTGTGACCGAGTGTGACTGCGTGTGCCACCGTGGTGTGCATGCAAATATCCACCCCTTTGTGTCACACACACACCATCCGTCTCGCTCATGCAGTGAGGAACGCACAGGCCAAACCCATAGCATATTTAGTGTTACTGTATATATTTTTTTCTGTATAATTAATTATTTCATTAATTGTTTTCAATATAAAAATGTTGTCATTTAATAAGGATAAATGTCATGCCATCACAGAAGAACAGGTTTACAAATTGACCTAGTGATATGACAACGCTGGCCTCTGGAAAACCCGGATTCAAATAACATAACATAATGGGAATGCAACAATCATCATGCAACACACTCCTGAGAAAGCGTTCCATGTACGTCAATGTGATATAGGGCTGTGACCAGTCAGCCACGTAATAGAACAATCACTCTGTCACTCATTCTCTCCCCTCATCTCCTCCTATCCTCTTTTTCTGTCACTTTTGTGTCATCTGACAGTACTGCAGTACTGTACCGCATGCATATCTGCTACGGTATATGGTATTGTCACCTTGTGAAAATCATTGTTGGACATTTTATGTTCACTTAAATACTTTTCTATTCTCATCTCTCTATGTGTATTTCATTTGAATGCTCTCTCTCCATATACCAGAGCTTGTGTCTTAGTTGTGGTCAGTAAACTTCGTCTCCAGTAGGTCAGTGTATTTGCTGGGGGGGGTTGTTGACTGAACTGTGTTGACTCAACCATTTATTATCGCGCACCTTGTTTAAATATGCATGGCGACTCCCACCACTCAGATTGAAAAAAACGTGATCGATGTAGTGTAAACATTCATCATTAACAGCGGACAGGCAGTGGCTATGCCAGGGCCTCTCTCTCTCGTTCCCCTCTAAACCTTCACAACATCATTATACTATTCAATCCGCCCAGCCTGTGTGCACCATGCATCTGTGCATATGAAATAACCGTCCTCCCTCCTCTTCGTTTTATTCCTTTATTTTTTCATACGTATTCTTACACACTCCCGTGGCATATTTTCAATCATTATTAGAATGCAGGCAGCTCAAGGCTCTGAGCCCTAACCCCTGGTATGTTTGGTGTGTGATAAAAGGCGAAAGCGCTATCAATCTTTATTGTCTGTCCGTGCACTGTAATTGCATTCAATAGTCCACTGATTCTCTTGTCTGCGCTAATGTCGGGGTGCAGTGAGAAGCCAGATGCTCGGACTAGATCACACACACTCATACGCACACACACACACACACACTATCTTACACACACCACACACAGACATGCACACACACCCATGGTCTACTCCTCCAAGCCTGGCATCAGTACTCGCTAGCTCGGCCCCGTTGATAAATTGTTGACAGTATAGATTGTGAGCAGCTGAGTGTCTGGAGTGTGTAGGAGAAGATTCATACCTTGTCGGAGTGCCTTGCTACGGTGATGTCACAGAGAGGGCAGGTCATGTATTATTCAAATTCGGAAAGGGGAACTGGAGAAGTGCCGAGCACTTGAATAAAGGGGTGGGGGGGGCATTGGTTTTCATACTTCTATTTAAACTATTAAATGACATTCTAAAGTATACATCTGTGTCTGGGGCTTGCTCTCACCTGTCAGGTTTGTGTGTATGAGTGTGTGTTTGTGTCCGTGCATCATGCATGCGTACATGTGCAGGGTGTGTTTGTGTGTGTGTGTTTGTACTTGTGTGAGGGGATGATTCCTTATTGCCTTACCACACAATGCAAACTGCAGAGTGCATGTTGCAGACTAGCTTCTATTGCTTTGCCTCTCACCTAGGTTGACCTGATAAGGCATGTATGTATGTGAAGCTATAAGTAATATTATTGTGTTTGATTTCATACACAGACAGACAGTGGATACAAAGCAACGGATCAGGGAATATGAAAAACCTCGTCTTTCCAAGAGCAGTATTATAGGTTTGTGTGGAAATTTGAGTTGTGAGGGTATTTGTGACATGTCTATGATATTGTGGTTCCTATGCTAGGATCCAGCAGGATTTGTAAGACATGATTCCTATTCCTACATCATTTTAATGAGGTGTTGTCTTTTTTTGTATCATCTTACATGCATTCTCTTGCTTGTTCTGCGGGCTAATTATCATTAGCATCATCATTGTTTATTTCAATGTGCTATTAAGTGGGCCAAGGCTAACTGGCTAACTAACATCAAATCCCTGTTGAATGAATGTAACTGAGTTCAAATGATCAGGTTTTTGCTGCCATAAAACCACAAAAATAGCAGACAGTTTAAATGTATTTGAAGTTATTTGCATGCATGTTTGTGTGCAAATATTCAACTTCAAATACATTTAAAGTGTGTGTGCAGTCACGTACATGCACATTTATACACACATGTTGTTCTGTCCAGTAGGGTAATATATATATACTAATATGGTAATACATCCCTGAAAATCAAAGGAAATTACCCTTCACTTTGGTAGACAGAGCTTAGCATGTTTTTAACCAGCCGAATGGCTTTGTATTGAGATTCCCCCAGGGCCTGTACTGTCTCTCCTCGGAACGCCGTGCCAGATAAGGGCAGTAATTCCCACTTTTAGGATTCCATTAATGTCGTTGTTCCATGGTTCCTGGCACAGAGGAGAGGGCTGTTTTGCATATCACCTTCCCAAGATGGCCGGCTATTTACATGAGAGCCTCCAGATTGAATCTGATCATCAAGCTACCACTCTGTACTTTTATACATGTAGAAGAAGGCGATTACTGGGGGAGATGGATTTATTGCTATGATATTGAATATTATTGCTCAGGCAAACATTTGAAAATATGTATGTAATATGTTCATATAATATCCAAGCTACTTCTCATCCAAGTATTAGAAATATGTTTTATACTGTATCTTGGATTTTTTGTGCCTTTGGATAATTCAATTGTGAGTGTAGTGTCGCAGATAGTATTATGGCGCAATGTAAAAAAATGAAATAGACGTTATAGAATAGAACAGTCTTGTGAATAGAGCCAGTTGTTGATGACCAAATAGTCTTTATAACGTGTGACGTGTGACAGAGAAGATAGAAAGATACTACTATTCATCATTTCTCACTGATAGTTAATTTGAACAGTTCCATTTTCTCCACAATTGTGGGAGAAAAAAACATTACAAAAGAGTTGTCCATTTGAAACGCAAATCCCATGTAAATGTATCGGTAATGAACATTCTCGTACAGGAGGCACATTATTCTTTTTCTGGTACATTTATTTCAGAATATCAAACGAACATGATGATTGTGAATGGGGGAGTTAAGTAATCTGAAGATCGAATAAGTCATATTTTTCTTACTCTACTGTTGAGCAGCAGAAGTTGAAACTGTGTGAGGCTGGCGCGAGGAGGGGTGTCTTTCTCTCGTTAAGCACCTTGGGCTATTTCCTCATCGCCTTTGCATTGTGTTTCTGTCTATGTGAGAGCGCGTCAAGCTGAGACGCATTTCCAACACGTGTAAATCACAGCTGTGTACTAACACACAGGCAATGACAACGCTGGAGTCCTATATCTGCAGATGAATCACACTTTGACATTTCTGATTGAATATGGTTCTGAGGAGAAGAGAAAAACAAACCTCAAAAGTCACAAATCACCCCTAAAACCATGTTACTCCAGAATCCTTAGAATGATGATTGTCAGGTAATACGAGGTAAGGATCAAGAGAGCTAGACAAGGTGGTTATTCGTTTTTTTTTGTTAGCCCTGAGCGCAGTACACCCAACAACAATTAAAATTCGTACTATAATGCATTGCCATGCAGCTATGATGAAGTCTTCTATTCATACACATTAGACTATTGTTACACACACAGTTCAAGTATACGTTTTTATGGTCACATGCACAAGTACACTGAAATGCTTAACTTGCAAGCTCTACAAGCTCTTGCAAGCTCTACCTCAAAATATAATAACTAATAATAATAATACAGTACCAGTCAAAAGTTTGGACACACCTACTCATTCAAGGGTTTTTCTTTATTTATAGTATTTTCTACATTCTAGAATAATAGTGAAGACATCAAAACTATTAAACTATAATTTAGTAACCAAACAAAGTGATAAATAAATCAAAATATATTTTATATTTGAGATTCTTCAAAGTAGCCACCTTTTGTCTTGATGACAGATTTGCACACTGTTGCCATTCTCTCAACAAGCTTCATGAGAATGCTTTTCCAACAGTCTTGAAGGATTTCCCACATATGCTGAGAGCTTGTTGGCTGCTTTTCCTTCACGCTGCAGTCCAGCTCATCCCAAACCATCTCAATTGCTTGAGGTCAGGCGATTGTGGAGGCAAGGTCATCTGATGCAGCACCATCACTCTCCTTCTTAGTCAAATAGTCCTTACACAGCCTGGAGGTGTGTTTTGGGTCATTGTCCTGTTGAAAAAGAAATGATAGTCCCTTTAAGCGCAAACCAGATGGGATGGCGTAAAGCTGCAGAACGCTGTGGTAGCCATGCTGGTTAAGTGTGCCTTGAAATGTAAATAAATCACAGAGACTGTCACCACAAAGCACCCCTACACCATAACACTTCCTCCTCTATGCTTCCCGGTAGGAACCACACATGCGGTGATAATCTGTTCACCTACTCTGCGTCTCACAAAGACACGATGGTTTGGACTCATCAGACCAAAGGTGGGATTTCCACCGGTTGCTCATGTTTCTTGGATTTTTTTTTTTGTCCTTTCAAGTTGATGTCGAGATGTGTCTGTTACTTGAACTCTGTGAAGTATTTATTTAGACTGCAGTTTCAGAGGCTGGTAACTCTAATGAACTTATCCTCTACAGCAAAGGTAACTCTGGGTCTTCCTTTCCTGTGGCGGTCCTCATGAGAGCCAGTTTCATCATAGCACTTGATTTTTTGCGACTGCACTTGAAGAAACTTTAAAGGTTCTTTACATTTTCCGCATTGACTGACCTTCATGTTTTAAAGTAAAATGGACTGTCGTTTCTCTTTGCTTATTTGAGCTGTTCTTGCCATAATACGGACTTGGTCTTTTACCAAATATGTGTTATTTCATAGTTTTGATGTCTTCACTATTATTCTACAATGTAGGAAATAGTAAAAATAAAGAAAAACCCTTGAATGAGTAGTTTTTGTCCACATTTTTGACTGGTACTGTACATGTAATTATGAGTAATAGTGACCAGTAGCAGAAGAAATCATTGATAGATACTAATTATACAGTACATGTGAACATGAATAAAAGTGACTAGTTACGGGATGAAATAGATGCTAATGATAATGGCAATCAATAATCAATGAACAGCAGCGTAGTGGCAGTAATAAATCAAATTAAAAATAATTTTAGCAGCAGTGTACAGTAGGTGTGAGGGGAGCAGTGGTTGTGAGCCATTTAACAGTCTTATGGCCAGGGGATAGAAGCTGTTTAGGAGTTGCTCTGAGCCTTGATGCACCGGTACCGTCTGCAGGACGACAGACCAGTCTTTGGCAATTTTTTGGTCCTTTCTTAGACACCCCCAGTGATGCACTGGGCCATCAGCACCACCCTCTGTAGACCTTCCGGTCGAAGGCGGTGCAGTTGCCATACCAGACGGTGATACAACCAGTCAGGATGCGCTCGATGGAGCAGCTGTAAAAGTTCGTAAGGATCTGTGGGGCCATGCCAAATCGTTTCAGCCTCCTGAGGGAGAAGAGGCACTGCTGTGCCTTCTTCACAACTGTGCTGATGTGCGAGGACCATGATAAGTCCTCAGTGATGTGGACACCGAGGAACTTGAAGCTCTTGACCCTCTCCACTGCGGCCCTATCGATGTGGATGGGGGTGTGCACCTGCCCCTGTTAGTTGAAGGAGATGATCAGAACCTTGGGGTTGCTGACATTGAGGGGGAGGTTGTTGTCCTGGCGCTACACTGGCAGGTCTCCTCCTCCTCCCTGTAGACTGTCTCATGATCATTCCTCACTCTCCATCTCTTTGACAAGGCAAGTGGAACTGTGCTTTTCCTTTAACTTCTAATTTTTGTTGTTGCCTAAGATGTAAAATTAACCGGATGTATTTCTTTTTATCCTTTTATCACGAAATCGAATTGCTCTCCTTTATAGCTGGGAGCAGCGTTCAAATAAATCTATTACACCGGGCAGATGTCTTATTGTACCTATAGAAATTAGCGCAGGCTCCTGCTGCTATGGTGACACCGGCGAAAAGAAAACAAACTCATCCGATAACGACCCATTGCTGATGGATATGGCACTGTTTACTATCATTGGCTCTGTCCCATATGGCAAGCTACAGAGGTGATGAACAGGTTAGGAGAGAGAGAGAGAGAGAGAGAGAGAGAGAGAGAGAGAGAGAGAGAGAGAGAGAGAGAGAGAGAGAGAGAGAGAGAGAGAGAGAGAGAATAATAAAGTGATACAGTGGAGGTGAAGTATTCATGGCGGCGGCCATGTTTTCAAGCTCGCCGTGCCATGTTCCTGTGAGCGGCTAGGCTACTCCGGTGTGAAAACCTCACACGACTCCATCTGGTGGACGAGCAATCGCACAAGCCCCAAGAATAGCACCACATTACTCAAGGTGAGACATGACGACTCTCTGTGAATATTTAACTTTGTCTCAGACCCCTGCTAACTGGCTAGGGGAGAGACATGTTCTGTGAAATGTTCTGTAAGATGTTCTGTAAGATGCCAACAATAGCTAGACTGCTTTGTTTAGAAAGGCTGTAGCTGTGAAGTAGAAGGTTTGAATAAGACGAATGTACCGTGCATGATGATTGTTTGTTTGTGTGCATCATGATAAGCTTGTTCAATTGCCTATGGCGACTAACAAGTGAAGCTGTGCATGTAGCTTTGCACGTGGCATATTGTTACAACACACACTCGCACAAGCTGACCATAGGGATAGGATAGTGGAGGTTTACAGTCACTTTAATGTGTGTTGTTGCTGCAGAGTGAGGTGGAAGCAGAACGTTGGCTCCATCATTAGTGTATAGAGTATAGAGCTCTCAGGCTCAGCATCCAAATTAGCCTCCTCCCACCTCTCGTTGTGGCTAATATGGATGCTCCTTTGTCCCGTTTATCGGATGGCACTTTTCACATGGATATCGAAGAATCCAAAGAACACAAAGATCTGTCTCTCAACTATAGGGAAGATTCCCCCTGGTGGTGGGAAAGTAGCTTTAGGAGGGAGCATCTATGCTAAGCTATGCTAAGCTAGGCTAGTGCTATGCTACGTCTGGTGTTCAAGAGTGGCATGTGGTGTTCACGGTTGAGGTGAATTTTAATTCAGCCACAAGAGATGTTCCGAAACTAGAATTATTTAATTGCAACTTGCCATTTAATCTCAAGCAGGAGTTTTACATTTCTAAATTGGAATTTCAATTGGCTTCTTCAATTGACTGACTCAAAATAGATGTTTTCTGTTTGCAAAGTTGAAGCAAACTTCAAGTAAGTACCTTACCTTCTGCCATGTGTCATTACACAGCCAGTCACCGGGTATGAAAGAGACGTTCAGCCTTTGTTCTGGTGTCATCCCTGCATTCTTCTAAGAACAGCACTGCCGTCATTGTGCTGCTTTATTAAATATTGAGATTATGTTTGAGGTGGCAGCTTGTTAGATGGCTGTAGGTAATTATTCATAAGCGTCACATTTGAAAACAAAGTAATTATACACATTGGCACATCATGCATTTTACTTATATATTTAGCAACTTTATTTACTTCCAATAATCTTGGTAGGAGAATATTACCTTTCTTGCTCTTTGATCTTTCACTTTTTTCTACATGCTAAACATTCACACACACACACACACACACACACACACACACACACACACACACACACACACACACATGTCCACATTAACTGTGAATGTGATATGATATAGCGGTGCAAATTAGCACACACACACTCCTACACCACCCACACACAGCATTGACTTTTAGCCTGCAGGCTTCACATAACAGCAAACATTTTTGCATATGGAAATTGTGATGAACTTGTATTAATTTTAATTAAGGATAACTACTTTCCCATATTAAAAGCAAATCATACTAAGGAGATGGAAGAGTGACAGGTAATGATGATGATGATAATGATGATGATGATGATGATGATGCTATTGAACTTTGCTCAGTTGGGGCTTCTCATTCCACCAACACACTAGCTCCTTCTACCCACTAACTTCCATGACACACACATGCATACACACACGCGCGCACACACACCTCCCATGACACCCCCAACCTGCCTCTGTACTCTTGGCTGCAGTGTGCGATAAAATGGAACAGAATATGAATCTATATGTGTGCTTTAAGAACTCTCCATCCATGGCCTAGCTTTATAAGCTATTACCAGTGTGTACATAAACCGGTAAGGAGATAGAAAGTGTGTGCTTGTTAGAGTGGGTATGGTTTTTGCTTCTGTGTCCAGGAGTGTCTGTGTGACACCAGCACTTAGTGGAGACACTATAGAAACTCAAACTGGTCTCCTCATGAGCCAACTTACACACATCAGGAGAAAAAAAGGCTAATTAATTAAGAACAGTATTAGAAGTAATGGGATATTATAATATAAATTGCTACATTCTGGAACCAATTTAATCCAATTACTGAAACCCCTCATGAATATAATACCTCAAAAATCACTCGGTAATGGTCTAAAGGGAGAGATGTCAGACTATTACAAATATATATATATATATATATATATATATATATATATATATATATATATATATATATATATCTCATTATTTTTTCAACTCTAAAACCAATGATAATTTGAATGGTAAAAAGCAATGGAAATTTGAATAAAAAACCTAATGATAATTTGTTAATTGACATTTAAGGTCATTTCCACCTGAATGGTTCTCGCTTTAAGACTTCTCTGTTTGATAAAGACTAAATAGCATTAGTGTTAATTCATGTTCTCTATTAATAGCTATGCTTGTCTTAGAAAGGAGGACAATAGCTTATAGAAGGAAGTATGTATTGGTTGGTCCTGCTTTAAATGATGTGATGCTGGTACTGTAGTTACATGGGCAGCAGTCACACTGTGGGTACATCCTGTTACATACATTACAACTGTAGGATTATTAAGTTGAATAGACAGAGAGACATTCTTTAAAGTTATTTTTCAGAAGACCAGAAAATGTTATTGTAACTGCAGCAAATTATTTCCTAATGAAATATATATGATTTTTTGGGGGTAGAAAAGATGCTTGTTCTTTTAATCAGTAATTTATCCATGGCGTAATGCACATGTAATTACATCATCTCTCTCTTTTATCAAACAGAGACAGAAATGTGGCCTAAATGGAAACATATGGACATTAGTGTGAAATATAGAGAACTATGCAAAGGAATTGCTATGTATTCCCTAGCCAATCCTCCAGCCAATCACAGAGAAGAATAAATTATGATTTGAAGATGGATGGTATAGTCGTGGTGAATGAGAAACAAAACGTAGATTATATTTTCGAAACAATACAACTTTATTTATCCACTCAAGGACCATTTAGAAGGCATTAACATAAACATAATTACTTGAATTTTTCACATATCATATGTATAGGCCCAAAATAATACAAAACCAGAACTACAGTGAATGTTCATACAGAAAACCAACTGTTCAGACATAACCTCTTTCTTTCTTTCTTTCTTTCTTTCTTTCTTTCTTTCTTTCTTTCTTTCTTTCTTTCTTTCTTTCTTTCTTTCTTTCTTTCTTTCTTTCTTTTCTTTACCTATTGGAAGCTTAGAAATACTAATGATATTTCTAACAATCCATATTCTCAAAATAGATAACTATTTCCTATGTAAAAGGCCTTGTTCCCTATGGTAAACGGAATTGCCGGATTGGTCAATTATTAAAGTAGGCTGCCTTGCCCCAGTTCACGTTCATATTCCAGGAGAACAAAATTGAACTACACAATGCAGGGAAATCTGGAGTAGATGCTGTTTTATGGGGAAAGAATAGTAATTTCATTGTGGAAATCGACAAAGGTAGTGGCCTTCTGTTCATTGTGGTCATTAACTATCAGATAATCATTCTCTCTTGACCTCGTCCTCTCTCTTGCTCTTTCTCTACCCCCCCCCCACACACACACACACACACATGCATGCACAGTTACACACTCAGCAATCAGGGTTGATTTTCCATTTTGAATCAATTTCTGCAGGTGTGTGTGTCTACCTATCAGAGGTACATGGACTGAGGAAGCTAAACTCCAACATGGTCATTAGAGCGCTTGTTTTAATTCCTTCCTTTATGTATGCATGTCTCTGTGCCTGGCCGTTTAACAGCCAGCTGTTCTGAGGTGAGCCCGGCAGAATGCCAAGTCCCCCGTGGTTGGTTACCGTTGGTTACCATCACAGTTAACATTCCCTCTCCTCTCCTCCCCTCTTTCTGGAACTCTGGAAAAGGCTTATGGCTGCAAATGCCTCTGATGAGCTATTTTACATCAAAATGTGTGTGTGTGTGTGTGTGTGTGTGTACCCTTATATCCTAGGCCTACTATGTACTTTATTGGATTTTGAAACACATACACAGTGCTGGTCCTCTGGCTGGTTTATTTGGATGGCGACAGACATCAAATAACAGAGGTTTAGTAGTAAATAGAACAATGTTATTTCCCATTGTTGAAAAGAATCAAGTTGAAGAGTATGATTTTACGGTCAGAGTACTTTCCCAGTGAAATGTTAAACAGGCAGATCTCCATCAAGGTTATTCATTTTAGTTAGCTCTTGGCTTATCTCTGTCTCTCTCTAACCCCTCCCTCTCTCCCTGAAGCCACACTATGTATTTGCGATTAGACTAATATTTAGAACACAGGGGACAGGGGCGTGGGGTGTGGGGCGAATCTCACTGCAAAGCTGTTAATTCTTGGGCACACGCTCAGCGATAGGGAGTTAATCACATCAATGCTGGCCCCTCTCGTCCTGTTGCTCACCGTGTGTGTGCGTGTGTATCAATGACGCATGAGGACTCACAGGTCCAAAAATCTGGGTCCTCTATACTTCACATACAGTATTCCAATGTGTATGGGGGTGCAGATTTGGCCCTCTTATCTTCTATGACACAATCCTGGAGCGCTTCTGTAATTGGCACAAAAATAACATTGATGTCAAATGATCTTCTCTGTCAAGAGAATCTATTTTGAGGGCTTTGAAATATGTCCAAATAAAGCATGTGTGATTGATTTGACACATTACTGCGTACATGACAATATAATTTAATATGATAAATTATTAGAAAATGACCATTTGGACTAAGTATCTGGGCTTTATCCATTCTACATGGTATTAAGATGACAAAAGGGCAATGATATAGATATATTGGCTTCCGAAAGTATTCACCCCTCTTTGCATTTTTCCTATTTTGTTACATTACAACCTGGAATATTCTTTTTTGGGGGGGGTTGTATCATTTTATTTACACAACATGCCTACCACTTTGAAGATGCAAAACATTTTTTATTGTGAAACAAACAAGAAATAAGACAAAAAACTGAAAACTTGAGCGTGCATATCTATACACCCCCCCCAAACCAATACTTTGTAGAGCCACCATTTGCAGAAATTACAGCTGCACGTCTCTTTGGGTATGTCTCTATAAGCTTGGCACATCTAGCCACTGGGATTTTGCCCATTCTTCAAGGCAAAACTGCTCCAGCTCCTTCAAGTTGGATGGGTTCCGCTGGTGTACAGCAATCTTTAAGTCATACCACAGATTCTCAATTAGATTGAGGTCTGGGCTTTGACTAGGCCATTCCAAGACATTTTAATGTTTCTCCTTAAACCACTCGAGCTTAGCTTTAGCAGTATGTTTATGGTCATTGTCCTGCTGGAAGGTGAACCTCCATCCCAGTCTCACATCTCTGGAAGAATTTCCCTGTATTTAGCGCCATCCATCATTCCTTCAATTCTGACCAGTTTCCCAGTCCCTGTCGATGAAAAACGTCCCCATGCTTCACTGTGGGGATGGTGTTCTCGGGGGTGATGAGAGGTGTTGGGTTTGCGCCAGACATAGCCTTTTCCTTGATGGCCAAAAAGCTACATTTTAGTCTCAGAGTATCTTCTTCCATATGTTTGGAGAGTCTCCCACATGCCTTTTGGCGAACACCAAATGTGTTTGCTTATTTTTTTCTTTAAGCAATGGCTTTTTTTCTGGCCACTCTTCCGTAAAGCCCAGCTCTGTGGAGTGTATGGCTTAAAAAGTGGTCCTATGGACAGATACTCCAATCTTCGCTGTGGAGCTTTGCAGCTCCTTCAGGGTTGTCTTTATTGCCTCCCCTGATTAATGCCCTTCTTGCCTGGTTTGTGAGTTTTGGTGGGCGGTCCTCTCTTGGCAGGTTTGTAGTGGTGCCATATTCTTAAAATGTTCACATAATGGATTTAACGGTGCTCCGTGGGATGTTCAAAGTTTCTGATAATTTTTTATAACCCAACCCTGATCTGTACTTCTCCACAACTTTGTCCCTGACCTGTTTGGAGAGCTCCTTGGAGCAGGTGTATTTAAACAAGTATTTTTATTTATTTCATTTCACCAATTTAGACTATTTTGTGTATGCCCATTACATGACATCCAAATAGAAATCCATTTAAATTACAGGTCGTAATGCAACAACATAGGAAGGCACTGTACCTTCAGGAGGTTACAGGGTTAGTGTGAGGTTACAAAGAGCTGTTGTTTGGGTGTACTGTATTTTCTGTCACATACAAATTTGAATCATATTCACCACCGTTGCGAAAGCTCTGGACCAACAGAAATTATGGGTTGTAATTGTGCTGCTGTAATTTGTAGCCATTGACCCATGGCTTGCTATTACCCATTGTCAATTTTAATGATGAATCTCCTTACCATTAAAGCCCGATGTCCAGCCGAGCGTCCGTGCTCACTAAAGCGTTATTTATAGATTATATTCCATCGGTAATAAACATAAAAAGGCAGCTAATGTGCGGCTAATGAAATCTAGACATGAGCAACTTTATGAATTGATATAATTCATAGAACTGTTCTCACCAAGCTGCGAGCTTCTTCGTGGTCGTAACTCAAGGACATAGCAGGGTTTAGAGATTAGGGGCTCATTCAACATGGTTAAAAAAGAAAAACTGCACATCAGGGACAATGACGTTATAGTGGTTATGTACTGTGATAAAACCATATGTTGATTTTTTTTTACCTATCCATAATTACATCCCAGACATTGAGCTATGAGAACAGATCTCAAGTTAGGATTTGGCCTTGGTTTGGAGATTTCGACTGACTAGTGCATTGTGGGTTCTCAGTGGGGAGTTGAATGCTCTGGATACCTAAACCAGTCCTCATAACTACATTTATTAAGCCTAATATTCATTCACAACATGGAGACAGATGTTTTCTCCACAGAAGGTGTGTGTGGTTAATCTGGTCGGTCAGTTGGGTGTGTGTGTCGAGCGGTGTAGTGTGCGGGCTCGGAGAGGTGAAGAGGAAATAAACAAGCCTCACTTCCTTTTGGCCAAACCTACCATGCCAAGTTTCTCTAGATCAGGGCTGGTGAAATCCAGGCCTTGAGGTCCGCAGCACTGCTGGTTTCTGTTCTGTTTCTGTTTCCCCAGTACTTGATTGATTCATGGCAAACATTGACCCGTTATATAACTCTAGACATCGAATCAGTCTCCAATGGTTGAACTAGTCTCCAATTATAAAGGACAAAATAAACAATACAAAGTGACAATACCTGAGATTAGCTGTTTAGCTTGCTAGCAGTGTAGAAAGTCACACAACACACGCACACACTTTCAGTCTTTGTTTTGTATGTCTGTGTGTGTTTGTGTTTTTGTGTAGCTTATCTGTTTGTGTTAACCATGTGTGTCTGTGTGTGTGTTTTTGTGTGTAAATCTCCTGCTGTCTTCTTACCATCTTATTGCTTTCTTGAGCTTCTCTGTGAGAAATCCTCTTGATTCACCCAGTCCCTCAGGCTACAGCCCCACATAGAGCAGATGTTCCACTGAAAATGCCATGAATGTTTAATCATTTGTGTTATTGATGCTGCTTTTTTGTTTGTTGGTGTGTGTGTATGTGTGGTTGTGTGTTGGGATATACTTCTAAATATGGGAGTCTCGGTGTGAGCTCTTTTTAGGTTTCTATGACAGAGTTAAAGCTTATTTAAATAAAGCTCATACCAGGACAGACATGGGAAGGAAATGCAAAACCCCTCATCTCAGCAAAGCTCTGCAATTCAAAAGCACCTCTTTAAATGTATCTGTGTATGTTAGATGAACATACACTGCCTTCAGAAAGTATTCATATCCCTTGACTTATTCTCAAGGACTTTCACAGTCTTGTTCTGAAGCCATTCCAGCATTGCTTTGGCTGCATGCTTTGGGTCATTGTCCTGTTGGAACGCCAATCTTTGTCCCAAGTCTAAGCGTTTGCACTCTGAAGCAGATTCTCGTCAAGGATTTTCCTGTATTTGGCTCCATTCGTTGTTCCCTCTATCCTTACCAGTCTCCCAGTCTCTGCCCAGTCTCTGCCTATGATGCTCCCACCACCATGCTTCACGGTAGGGATTGTGTTAGACAGGTGATGAGCTGTGCCTGGTTTTGCTTTGAAATCAGGCCAAAGAGCTACATTTCTGTCTCATCAGACCACAGAACCTATTGCATTATGCTCTCAGAGTATTTCACGTGCCTTTTTGCAAACTCCAGGTGTGCTGTCATGTGCCTTTTCCTCAGGAGCGGCTTCCGTCCGGCCAATCTCCCATGAAGCCCAGATTTTTCTCCTTTGCACCCCAGTATCTCTACTTGCACATTCATCTTCTGCACATCTATCACTCCAGTGTTTATTTGCTAAATTGTAATTATTTCGCCACTACGGCCTATTTGTTGCCTTACCTCCCCTAATCTTACTTAATTTGCACACACTGTATATAGACTTTTTTTTTGTGTTAATGACTGTACATTTGTTTATTCCATGTGTAACTCTGTGTTGTTGTTTGTGTAGCACTGCTTTGTTTATCTTGGCCAGGTCGCAGTTGTAAATGAGAACTTGATCTCAACTGGCCTACCTGGTTAAATTGTTTATCTTGGGTCAAACGTTTCGGGTAGCCTTCCACAATAAGTTGGCTAAGGTGTATGTAAACTTCCGACTTCAACTGTATACCTCATCACAATTCTATCTCGGAGATATACGGGCAGTTCCTTGGACTTCATGGTATAGTTACCGCTCTGACGTGCACTGTCAACTATGGGCCCTTTCTAAGTCATGTCCAAAGAATTGGATTGGCACCAGGTGGACTCCAATCAAGTTATCGTCATCTCAAAGACAATTGGATGCACCTGAGCTCAATTTGGAGTGTAAAGTGAAGGGGTGGAAATACTTACAGTAGGTAAATTATATATTTCTGCATTTCATTTTCAATAAATTTGCTAAAATTTCTAAAAACATGTTTTCACTTTGTCATTATGGGGTAATGTTTGTAGATGTGTGATATTTTTTTTCATCCATTTTGAATTTAGACTAACACAGCGACATGTAGAATAAGTACAACTTTATGTGGGCACTGGATTCAATATATGCCCATGCTAAATCAAAAAATTACAGTTAATGATAAACTGATAGAAGATGTAGATTTCTTTACTATATATGATATAACTGGAAAATAAAAATAGTATACAGCCAAAATTCAAAATTCAATTTAAAGCCAGTATGAATAGTTAAATGTGTGGACTTAACCTTCTGATCAAAAGTAAGTGTATCATGGACAGTTGTCACGACTGTCGGAATGAGCAGACCAAATTGCAGCGCGTGTGCCATTCCACATGTTTAATCGAAATAATCGGAACATACAAATATGCGATGAACAAAATAAAGAAAACACCACGATCGATATAAACTGTGTGGAACACAACACACACACACACACACACACACACACACACACACACACACACACACACACACACACACACACACACACACACACACACACACACACACACACACACACACACACACACAATCTAAATGGTGAAAAGAACAAACATATGGTCCCCAATTAGAGGTAACGACAATCAGCTGCCTCTAATTGGGAACCATCAAAACCAAACATAGAAATACAAAACCTAGAAACAA
The DNA here is from genome assembly GCA_030435695.1 of Brachymystax lenok tsinlingensis. NCBI lineage: Eukaryota > Metazoa > Chordata > Actinopteri > Salmoniformes > Salmonidae > Brachymystax > Brachymystax lenok. The sequence goes on from CM059780.1 coordinate 43,975,938, forward strand.
AAACCCCTCCTGACCTAAACACAAATGATTAGCCAGCCGGCTATCCCGGGCCAGGACGTGACAACAGTAACGCTTCGAGAACAATCAAAGATTTTAAAGATACATACATATTACCAGGCAACTCCTTTTTTCTTTATTTACAACTATATTTACAGCTATGCTGGCCTATGGAGGCCCTTGGGAAACCCAACTACCGAACCATCCAATGATGGGATTTATAAATATATTATCTGAGCTCCCAAAAGGACTGATATCTATAATATATAAACAACTTTTGGAAAGCTCATATTCTGAGCTAATCATTAAAAAACGATGGTCCACAGATCTAATTGAATCTGAACAACCCTTTAACACCAAGGAAACATTTTACTGTGAAAAGCTCCCAACTGTTCCGTGTGTTCCTTCATCTGATGTGGGAGTGCCCTGCAGTTAAATGCTTCTTGGGCAAAGTTGCAGAATTCATTTAGAAGTGCATACATTTAAATATTGAATGTGTTGCATCTACTATATTATGTTTCTTAACAATGATAGCCCCTTGAATCTCTCAATGAATCATAGAGGATTACTGCTGGCAGGCAGCACTGCTGCAAAATAGTTTTTGGCTCTAAGATGACAACCACCTCACTCTCTCCCATTTAACCAGTGGATACAGTTACAATTATTATAACATTAGAATAACAGCAAGAATCTATGGTGCTAGTCGAGGAACAATTGAGGCCTGTGCAAATCTACTTGACTCTATAAAACCCCACACATACAAACCAATTACAGATGTGGGATTTTATTTTGATCACTCTTTTGTTGCTGTGGATTTTCCTGCACAGCATGACATTTAAAATGGTAATGTTTCAAAAGGCTTCTAAAGTTTGTAATTTCCATTTAAACATTTTACACTTTATTTTCTGTAACAAAAAATTATATCAAACCCTACAAAAAATGTCCATTAATCATAATCCAAATAATATCTCACAGTTCCTGTTGCTGCAGGATTATTTTCCTGCTGTAGCAAACTGGCTCAAATTAAATCCTACATCTGTATATATATATTTATTTAGACTTGTGTTACTTTTTTTGTTTCAGACCCATTGGGAAGGGGTGGTACTGGGATCAGGGGAAATACAAGGGGAGAGTCAGGAGATGGATGGGAGGGGAAATGATAAGCAACCTCAGTTGCTGGGTTGGATGAGAAGTGGTGGGAAACATGGTTTCCAGGTGGGGAGGGAGGATGTGGGCGGATGGGAACTGAGGTGGGAGCTATCTTTGTATGCATTTTTCGAATTGTTTTGTACCTGTAACCCCCCCTCAAAAAAATATAATAAAAAAAATGTATAAATATAAAGTTGGTCCCAAAAAAAGGCAAGTATAGTTTGAGCCTTGTTTGAAATAAGATTTATTGGACTAAAACCATGTTACTGTTTTATACTGACAGACAGATTTAACAATTAGACAGAATGCCGTCGGCTTTGATTGGCATGGTAATTGGATTGTCATTGGGGCTGAAAACCTATTATCTTTGGATCATGCCCCATGAAATTTGCTGGAAAAACCTCTTTGTCCATTATTAGGTTGGACATCTTGGGGGCCTTGCAAATTAGCTTTTTAGTGAAGAAGAAAATACCTGTGCACTGCTGGAACCATTGGATCCTCCGAATCACAGCAAACCCAATCTGGTCTCTTTGATGAATGATATTAGCATAGCAGTTAGCGTTAACTTGCTAACAACATGCTGTGTTATTGCCCATCGCACTCAGAACGCACTGGTAGCGGAGGAGAAAGAGGGAGGGAAAGAGAGAGTGGGTTAATGAGACAAAGTAAAGGTGAAAGAGAGGGAAAAAAGAAAATAAAAAATAATGAAAATGGTGGGTGACTTCTTTTGCAGTTGTTGATGTGGAGTAAGTAGCATAATACATGTGGCCTCTATAACCGCGGCAGTGAATAAGTAGCAATTTGAAGTAATGAAAGTGAGAATGCCACGATACACTCAGAGATGTGAAAGAGGTGTTGTTACATGATCTCGGAATATCTATTAAGTGTTATAATAAACTGTTATAATGGATTAGGACAGGGGTGTTAAACATACAGCCTGCAGGTGGAAATTAATTGTAAAATACTTTAAAATGACTAAAACCAAATCAAAACTGTGTAGAAATGATAATGGACCTAGATTGAGTTTAACACTCCAGGATTAGGATATTTAGACTCTAGTTTTACTCTTTATTCAGTATCTCTCCAGTATTGTCATCTCTCTCACACAAACACCAACACCATCACCCTGAACCCCCAAGTGAGAGCAGCATCTGATTAAATATCCTCAGCGTGGGTATGTGTGTGTGTGTGTATAAATGTGTTTATGCATCTCATGCAAATGGTTGCTACATTTACATTTACACCATGAAAGCCCAATCCCTCTGCCTTCCACCCTGGGCATGGAGGGGTGACAAAATGGCTTCACCGTCACTGATTCTCAGCCCTTGGTTGTAAATGGACATCCCACTGAGAAAATTATTCTATTTTCTCTTTAATGTATCAGAAAGTAACGCTGTAACGCTGGCGCCCGTAGATGGACGTGTGAAAGGTGTAAGTAACGTGTTAGAGATGAGGTATGTGTGTGTGCGCGTTTGATAATCACGCTCTGAGATGCAGTGAGTACTCATCAGAAAGCAAATCATATTGACACTGCACCAATACCTCTTCTAGCTGTCTATTCTCTAGGTTTACTGATCCTGTTTGATGGAGAGAGAGAGAGAGAGAGAGAGAGAGAGAGAGAGAGAGAGAGAGAGAGAGAGAGAGAGAGAGAGAGAGAGAGAGAGAGAGAATGTTCTAGCCGAGTGTGTGTGAGATCATGCTGATGAGCAGGAACATACTCAGACCAGACAAAGCATTGTACAGCAGGGGGTGGCTCTACGCATGGTAATGAAACACACAAGTTTGTGTGTGCATGCTTTCATGTACATATCTGTTTGTGTAAGCGTTTGTGTGTGTGTGTGTGTGTGTGAATCTACTTTATGTGTGCAGGACCGTGGCGGTGGAGATGTGCTATCTCGCTTCAAACAATTCAGCGCGTGTGTGAAAAAGCTCTTATGCAGGCACTGTTGATCACAGCCTATCAACTGTCATCTGATTTGCATTCCGTGGACGCATCATTATTCACAACATTTGATGTCCATAAAACACATTAGAACTATTTCCCTGAGCAAAATAATATTGGCCTGGCTCGGCAGACATCATTTGTGGCCCCAAATTGTAAAAATGTAAATTGATATGTTAGAAAATGCCCCATTAACTTTTTCATTAATGGTTACATTGCATTCCGAGTGTCATCCGTGGAAGGGACTGGTGTTTTCATCAGAAAAGAGAGCTGGCCTGAACATAGACACACATAGGCCATGTTTCCTGTCTCCTATTCATCATTACTTTATGCATGTGGAAATCAATGTACTGATTGCATTATGCATTTTTATTAATTGAACCATTGATATCTAGAATTGGAAAATGATTTGTGGCAGAGGGGAAGAGGCCATGCTACCGTGTTTTGTTGAGTATTGATAGTTTAGATAAATGTTTCCCAATGTCTCAGGGACAGAAAGTGTTTGCTTAGTGTTTTTCTTTGCTGCATTGAAAGTTAGGTTGAGGTACTCAAACTGAAACTCATTATTGGAACTCATTTCAGAGCACACAACCACTTCATTTCAATGACATTACACATTGTGCACGTGCACACACACACACACACACACACACAAGCTTTTAATGTTTAATGTTTTAATGTCTAAAGAACATTAGGCAAGCAACAGCTCTGTATTAATTATTTCAACTATTTTTGGAAACCTGGTTTTTTAATAGGTGGTGGCCTTCACCTTGTGCATCCTTCCTAAACCAGCCATTTACAAGCCAGTCTGAGCTTCACATAACAGTAATGCAGTGTTTCCCAAACTCGGTCCTCGGGACCACAAGGGGTGCACGTTTTGTGCTTTGCCCTAGCACTACCTGGCTGATTTAAATGATCAAAGTTTGATGATTAATTGATTATTTGAATCAGCTGTGTAGTGTTAGGGCAAAAAACTAAACGTGCATCCCTTGGGGTCCCGAGGACCGAGTTTGGGAGACGCTGCAATAATGCACTCACTCATGCAGCGCACACACACATTCACTTGTTGGTTTGACTTCTTCACCTGACGGGAAGTCTATTCTTGGAACATTCCGAGCAATTATCACAGAGTGTGTGCAGTCTGAGGATGTGAATAAATCACCGTCAGATTGGCAGTCTGTCGAACCTGAAGACACAGTATCAGTTTACAACACACAGATGCCAAGGAAACAAATTGTATACAGCAGGTATTCCCAAACTGGGGATGCCGTCTTCACATTTTCAAACAGTCCATTTATATTTTCCAACTGGGGCTATCCATTTGGGTGAGGTATTTTTCTTGCCTAAGTAGCCTCGTTTCACTGCCAAAAATAAAATTAAACCATCGAGTGTTCAGCAAAATAGCAACACAATGTCAAATACAGGTAGCCTAGTTAAAATAATTAACATCCAATCAAAACCAACCGTTACTCTCTAGCGGGAATTCCACTAACGGTCTGTATGTAGCCAAACCGAGAGGCTCTTGCTGCCAAGGGAATAACTGACCTCTTCAAAGATGTTTTAGACACTACAGTGAAAATGGTTAACTTTGTTAAAGCAAAGCCCCTGAACTCTTATGTATTTTCTGCACTATGCAATGATATGGGCAGCAACCATGTAACGCTTTTACAACATACAGAAGTGCGCTGGTTATCAAGGGGCAAAGTATTGCCGTTTTTTTTAATTGAGAGACGAGCTTGAAGTTTTATTTACTGACCATAATTTTCACTTGTCTGACCACTTGCATGATGACGAGTTTCTCACACGACTGATCTATCTGGGTGATGTTTTTTCTCGCCTGAATGATCTGAGTCTAGGATTGCAGAGACTCTCCGCAACTATATTCAATGTGTGGGACAAAATTGAGGCTATGATTAAGAAGTTGGAGCTCTTCTCGGTCTGCATTAACAAGGACAACACAGGTCTTTCCGTCATTGTATAATTTTTTTTTGTGTGCAAAAGAACTCAAGCTTACAGACAATGTTAAATGTGATATAGCGAAGCAACTGAGTGAGTTGGGTGCGCAATTACGCAGGTACTTTCCCAAAACGGATGACACAAACAACTGGATTCATATCCCTTTCATACCCTGCCTCCAGTCCACTTACCGATATCTGAACAAGAGAGCCTCATTGAAATTGCAACAAGCGGTTCTATGAAAATTTTATTTAATCAGAAGCCACTGCCAGATTGCTGGAATGGGCTTCACTCAGAGCATCCTGCCTTGGCAAATCGCGCTGTTAAGACACTGATGCCCTTTGCAACCACGTACCTATGTGAGAGTGTATTCTCGACCCTCACTAGCATGAAAACTAAGTATAGGCACAGACTGTACGTGGGAAATGATTTAAGACAGACTCTCTCCAATACAACCCAACAGAGTTATGTGCATCCTTTCAAGCACACCCTTCTCATTAACCTGTGGTGAGTTATTCACAATTGTCGATGAACAAATAAGGTTATATATGTAAGATGGTTAAAAAAAGAGGAAAAGTATTGATTATTATTCTTATTATATTATTTGTGTCCTGGTCCTATAAGAGCTCTTTGTCGCATCCTACGAGCCGGGTTGTGACAAAACCTCACACTCATTCTTATGTTTAATAAATGTGTGAGATAAAGAGAGAGACATAAAGTTTGTGTGTTTGTTTGCGTGTGTGTGCGTATGTAAATATATAACATATTCTACAACAGAGAGAAATCCAGGTTGTGTGTGCAGTATCAGCAGTACAGTATATTAGAGTCAGATATTTTATTTATTTACGTAACCTCCGGCCAAACCCGGACCACTTGTGCGCCACCCTATGGGGCTCCCAATCATGGCCAGATGTGATACAGCCTGGATTCAAACTAGGGACTGTAGTGATGCCTCTTGCACTGAGATGCAGTGCCTTAGACCACTGCGCCACTCGGGAGCCTCTAAATATCCTTGAATGAAATGTTTCCCGAGCCCCACTTCAATAAATAACAGGGTAAGAGCAATAGATTCCCCAGAAAAAAAATGGACAGATCAACCCTTTCAGTGCAACGGTCAACCATCAGCCAGTTACTGTTGGCCTGGCAACCACCACGGCAACCCACCCGGGCAACGCTCCACCGTGATCGATTTCCTTTAATTTTCTTCTGCATCTAAGAAAAAAAATAGGGATAAAGAAAATAGGAGATGCTATTGGTAACCTCTTCCCTCCTCCCACTCTCCTCACTCACTCATTCCATCACTCTTCCTCCATTCAACTGTCTATTGAATGTACTGGAGAAGAGCAAGACATTAACAAAAAGCAACAGGTAATGTGGACATTTCATGCATAAGCTGTGATATGAGGGATTTATTAATGGGGAAATTATTGTGCATTCAATTATAGCGGAATGCCTTCCAGAGAGGCTGTGATTTGGCCGACGCTCCGATAGCGTCGGCTCGACGGGGGTCCCTGAGTGATGAACAACCTAATCGGCTAATCTCAAAATGGGCTCCGTTCACGAGCACCCGATGCCCGTCCACCGCTAACAGTGGCCAATAAAATGAAAGAGGCTGCACCCGGTGAAGAGAAAGAGGAGGAAATCAGAGATGGATAAACAAATAGAATCATAAAAACGCAGCATGTTGAGAATTGGTAATTCTGTGGGAGTTCATTAAGGAGAGATGGGAGAATGAAATAAAGGAGAGCTAAACTGGGGGAGACATTACCTTTAATGTGGCCCCCCTGCAGGGTGTGTGATGGGGTGGCCGTCCTGGCTAAATTGAGTTTTTAGCGTGACGCTGCGCTAGCAGAGACAAACTGAGGTTTTACCATGACACTACGCTAGCAGAGACAAACTACCAAAATTAGGCCTTAGCATGACGTTACATTATCAAAAACAAACTGTACAAATTGTGTTTTTAGCGTGACGCCATGTCAGCAAGGAAATACTTCAGAAAAAGTATTGTTTCTCTGATAATCACGTTATATTATCAGAGAAACAATTGCACAAAAGGTGATTGCTAGCACAGTTTGTTAACTGAGAGAAACTTGATCTGTTACTTGTCAACAAGTGTAACAAAGTGTATTTGCAACACAAAAAGTTATGTGAGAGTTTTTGAGGCATGACGCTGAATTGTCAGTTACCACTCTGGCCAAACTTTGAGCTTAGAAGAGTATTACACAGTACATCCATATTTCTACAGAAGCCAGTACAATACAGTATGTACCCCCAGTCGCCCAGTCACTACTGACACTAGGCAGATGCTACCTTGATTGAGACATCTGCAGAAACCAGATGGAGCATGGGAGGAAGACGGGTGTGATAAGACGGGTGTGATGTCTATCACTGACATTCAAAAGCAAAACGCTGCCTTTACCATAGCAGCACAGGGTCGCAGGAGGCCCAATCAGACAGAACACCGCCTGGCCGCCTTAATGTTATAATGTGTTACCAAAGATTGTTCCCCCCATGCAAAGTTGTGTTACTTCCAATGTGTTTGTGCTTTTGTAAGATACATGAAAGTTGGTGTTTGTGTCAAATGAAATTTTCTTTGTCCCATACACATGGTTAGCAGATGTTATTGCGAGTGTAAAGAAATGGTTGTGCTTCTAGTTCCGACAGTGCAGCAATAGCTAACAAGTAATTTAACAATTCCACAACACCTACCTAATACACACAAATCTAAGTAAAGGAATGGAATAAGAATATATATGAGCAATGACAGAGCAGCATAGGCACGATACAATAGATGGTATAAAATACAGTATATCCATATGAGATGAGCAATGCAAGATATGCAGACATTATTAAAGTGGCATTATTAAAGTGACTAGTGATTCATTTATTAAAGTGGCCAATGATTTCAAGTCTGTATGTATGCAGCAGCCTCTCTGTGTTAGTGATGGCTGTTTAACAGTCTTATGGCCTTGACATAGAAACAGTTTTTCAGTCACATGTTCCTAGCTTTGATGCACCTGTACTGACCTCACATCGGGTGCTGTAGGTGTCCTGGAGGGCAGGTAGTTTGTCCCCGGTGATGCGTTGTGCAGACCTTCTTCACCACACTGTATGTGTGGGTGGACCATTTCAGTGTGTCCATGATGTGTACGCCAAGGAACTTAACATTTTCCACCTTCCCCACTTCTGTCCCATTGATGTGGATAGGGGGGTGATTCCTCTGTTGTTTCCTGAAGTCCACGATCATCAACTTTGTTTTGTTGATGTTGAGTGAATAGTTGTTTTCCTGACACCACACTCCGAGAGCCCTCACCTCCTCCCTATAGGCTGTCTCATCGTTGTTGGTAAACAAGTGCACTACTGTTGTGTCGTCTGCAAACTTGTGGGGCCCCAGTGTTGAGGATCAGCAAAGAGGAGATGTTGTTCACCATCTGGCGACAGCCCGTCAGGAAGTCCAGGACCCAGTTGCACAGGGCGGTGTTGAGACCTAAGGCCTCAAGCTTAATGATGAGCTTGGAGGGTACTATGGTGTTGAATGGGGCGGCAGGTAGCCTAGTGGTTAGAGCATTGGACTAGTAACTGAAAGGTTGCCAGATCGAATCCCCAAGCTGACAAGGTAAAAATCTGTCGTTCTACCCCTGAACAAGGCAGTTAACCCACTGTTCCTAGGCCGTCGTTGAAAACAAGAATTTGTTCTTAACTGACTTGCCTAGTTAAAAAAAAGGTACAAATAAATCTCTGAGCTATTGTCATGTCCTGACCTGGGATAGCAGGCTGGCTTATTGTTTTGGTTAGGAGGGGTTTTTTGGTTCTAGGTGGTGTATTTCTATGTCTGGGTTTGATGGTTCCCAATTAGAGGCAGCTGATTGTCGTTACCTCTAATTGGGAACCATATATATGTTTGTTCTTTTCTACACTGGGGTTGTGAGTTATTAAATGTATGTATGTCAGTTTAACTGTGTGTGTTGTGTTTCCACACAGATATAGCGATCGTTGTGTTTCTTTATTTTGTTTGTTGCATCTTGTACGTTCCACTTATTATTATTAAAACATGTGGAATGGAAATCGCGCTGCATCTTGGTCTGCTCATTATAACAATTGTGACAGCTATAGTCAATAAACAGCACTCTTACATTGGGATAGGGCAGTGTGATGGTGATTGCATTGTCTGTGGACCTATTGGGGTGGTAAGCAAATTGAAGTGGATCTAGGGTCACAGGTAAGGGGGGAGGGGATATGATCCTTGAATAGTCTCTCTCTCAAAGCATTTCATGATGACAGAAGTGAGTGCTATGGGGCGATAGTCATTTAGTTCAGTTACCTTTGCATTCTTGGGTAAAGGAACAATGGTGGCCATCTTGAAGCATGTGGTGACAGTAGACTGGTATAGGGAGACATTGAATATGTCCGTTAACACAGCAGCCAGCGTGTCTGCGCGTGCTCTGAGGACGCGGCTAGGAATGCCGTCTGGGCCCAGCCTTGCGAGGGTTGACACGTTTACCTTCTTAAGGAACAGTGTCCCGCTAGCGTGCCACCTCGACAACATCCGGTGAAATTGCGAAATTCAAAATACAAAAATCGTAATATTAAACATTCATGAAAATACAAGTGTCATACACCATTCTTTAGCTTAGAATCTTTGTAATCGAACCGCTTTGTCCAATTTACAATAGGCTTTACAGCAAAAGCATAGCATTTGATTATCTGAGGACAGCGCCCCACATACTTCCTGCATATAAATATATTTCAAACCAGCACAGGCATAACGATAAAATAAATCACTTACCTTTGAAGATTATCCTCTGTTTGCAATCCCAAGGGTCCCAGCTACACAATAAATGGTTGTTTTGTTGGATAATGTCCCTCTTTTTATCCCATTCCGTTTGGTTGGCGCGTTTTGTTCAGTAATCCATCCGTTCAACTCGTTCAACATACAGACAAAAGAATCCAAAAAGTTACCAATAAACTTCGTCTAAACAAGTCAAACAACGTTTCTAATCAATCCTCAGGTACCCTAATATGTAAATAAACTATCAAATTTAAGACGGAATGTAGTATGTTCAATACCGGAAATAAATAACAAAGAGCGCAGGACTACAGACCCAAGGAGGAACCCAAAGATAAACTACAGATGTTCATTTTTCAAAGAACAAGCCTGAAACCTTGTCTAAAGACTGTTGACATCCAGTGGAAGCCATAGGTACTGCAATCTGGGAGCTATTCTTTTCATTGTGCAATAGGAAACCATACCAATTGCATGTGAGCTCAAAAAAACAATTTTTCCGGATGGATTTTCCATGGGTTTTCGCCTGCCTTATCAGTTCTGTTAAACTCACAGACATTATTTTAACAGTTTTAGAAACTTAAAAGTGTTTTCTATCAAATACAACTATTAAATATATTATATGCCTATCCTAGCTTCTGGGCCTGAGTAACAGGCATTTAACTTTGGGCACGCCAGACTCTCTGAACTTCTGAACACTGCCCCCTAGCCCGGAGAGGTTAACTGTCTTACTCACGCCAGCCACAGAGAACGAGAGCCCACAGTCCTTGGTAACGGAACGCTTCAGTGGTCACTGTATTATCCTCAAAGCGGGCAAAGAAGGTGTTTAGTTTGTCTGGAAGCAAGACATCAGTGTCCGTGACATGGCTGGTTTTCCTTTTGTAGTCTGTGATTGTCTGTAGACCCTGCCTCATACATCTTGTGTCTGAGCCGTGGAATTGCGACTCCACTTTGTCTCTATATTGACATTTTGCTTGTTTGATTGCCATGCAGAGAGAATAACTACACTGTTTGTATTTGGCCATATTCCCAGTCACCTTTCCATGGTTAAATGCTGTGGTTCACGCTTTCAGTTTTGCACGAATGCCGCCATCTTTCCATGGTTTCTGGTTAGGGTATGTTTTAATAGTCACAGTGGGTACAACATCTCCTATACACTTCCTTATTAACTCACTCACCGAATCAGTGTATATATCAATATTATTATCTGAGGCTACTTGGATCATATCCCAGTCCGCATGATCAAAACAATGTGGTGTGGATTCTGATTGGTCAGACCAGTGTTGAAAATTCTTTAGCATGGTTACTTCCTCTTTGAGTTTCTGCCTATAGGAAGGGAGGAGCAAAATGGGGTCATGGTCAGATTTTCCGAAAGGAGGGCGGGGGAGGGCCTTGTATGCATCACGGAAGTTAGAGTAGCAGTGATCCAGTGTTTTTCCAGCGTGAGTGCTACAGTCGATATGCTGATAGAATTTAGGTAGCCTTGTTCTCAAATTTGCTTTGTTAAAATCCCCAGGTACAATAAATGCAGCCTCAGGATATATGGTTTCCAGTTTGCTTAAAGTCCAGTGGAGTTCCTTGAGGGCTGTCGTGGTATTGGCTTGAGGGGGGATATACACGGCTGTGACAATAAGAGAATTATCTTGGAATATAATATGGTCGGCATTTGATTGTGAGGAATTCTTGGTCAGGTGAACAAAAGGACTTGAGTACCAGAATGTTATTACAATTACACCATGAATCATTAATCATGAAACATACAACCCCGCACTTCTTCTTCACGGAGAGATGTTTATTTCTGTCGGCGCGACACACAAAGAATCCCGGTGGCTGTACCGACTCCGACAGCATATCCCGAGAGAGCCTTGTTTCCGTGAAACAGAGTATGTTACAATCCATGACGTCTCTCTGGAAAGCAGCCCTTGCCCTAATTGCGTCGACCTTGTTATCTAGAGACTGGACATTAGTGAGTAATATACTCGGAAGCGGTTGGTGGTGTGCGCGCCTCCGAAGTCTGACCAGAAGACGGCTCCATCTTCCTCTTCTCCGGCAGCGTTGTTTTGGGTCAGCCTCTGGAATCAGTTCAAATGCTCTGGGTGGTTTCGGACAAAGGATCCGCTTCTGGAAAGTTGTATTCCTGGTCATAGTGCTGGTAAGTTGACATCGCTCTTATATCCTATCCACTAGTTATTCCCGGCTATATGTAATATCACGTAAGATTTTCTGGGCCAACAATGTAAGAAATAATACATAAAAAAAACAATACTGCAAAGTTTTTTAATGACTAGAATCGAGGCAGCCCTCTCTGTCGGCGCCATCTTAGCTTTTGTGTACATTCTGGTTTTCGTTAGCACATTTCAGGGTTTCTGGTGGTACAGTATAACACCCTTTACACATGAAACATGTTTTGACACAGACAATATGACAAGCTCATAGCCATGGGCTATCCTTTTGCTTCCTTGTTGTGAATAAACGTCCAAGTGTTTATGTGTGTGTTTGTGTGTGATGAATGCTGTTTGATGGGAACTGTTATCTCCTCTCTTTAATGTTGCCTTAAGCACTGTGTTTGTATGCATCTGTGTGTGTGTGAAACTTTCTATACATCCCAAAGCAACTTTATTTTCTGTTCTCCTTTCCTCTCAACTCTGTAGAGTACAAATTAATAATAGATGGGTCCTGTGATATGGGACACAGCAGATCTCCATATCAACACAGATTTGGGTTGGAGGATCTGTCCCACAAGGAAACACTGACAGTCGCTCCAACCCTTTCAAACAGACGAGACAACATGATACTGCAGCACTTATCCCAGGACACAGTACGTAATACAACATCTGAACCACAGCATTCCATTAATGTTCTACTCTACTCTATTCTGTTCTACTCTATTACCTGTATATACTATTCTATTTAATTATGTTCTACTCTCATGATGACTCTTTGTAAATATGTTAGCCCTGCCTCTCTGTGTCCTGTCTTTATAGTGTATGTACATGCTGACACTACACTCTGAGTGTCCTCACCTCCTCCCTGTAGGCTGTCTCATTGTTGTTAGTAATCAAGCCCACTACTTTTGTGTCGTCTGCAAACTTGATGATTGAGTTGGAGGCGTGCATGGCCACGCAGTCATGGGTGAACAGGGAGTACAGGAGGGTGCTGAGCACGCACCCTTGTGAGGCCCTAGTGTTAAGGGTCAGCGAAGTGGAGATGTTTCCTACCTTCACCACCTGGGGGTGACCCGTCATAAAGTCGGGTTGACTAATGATGAGCTTGGATGGTACTAAGGTGTTGAATGCTGATCTGTTGTCAATGAACAGCATTCTTACATTTATTTTTTAATATTTTATTTCACCTTTATTTAACCAGGTAGGCAAGTTGAGAACAAGTTCTCATTTACAACTGCGACCTGGCCAATATAAAGCAAAGCAGTTCAACACATACAACAACACATAGTTACACATTGGAGTAAACAAACACTCAGTCAATAATACAGTAGGAATAAAAACAAAAATCTATATACAATGTGTGCAAATGAGGTAGGATAAGGAACATAAGGCAATAAATAGGCCATGGTGGCAAAGTAACTACAGTATAGCAATTTAACACTGGAATGGTAAATGTGCAGTAGATGAATGTGCAAAGTAAAAATACTGGGGTGCAAAGGAGCAAGATAAATAAATGACTATGGTAGGGGATGAGGTAGTTGGTTGGGCTATGTACAGGTGCAGTGATCTGTGAGCTGCTCTGACAGCTGATGCTTAACTTCTCTGGGAGCAGTGCATGAGGTGACCGTTTTGGAGAGCCTGGCATGCCCAAAGTAAAATGCCTCCCATTTAGGCCCAGAAAATAGGATATGCATATATTTAGTACCATTGGATAGGAAACACTCTGAATTTTCCATTTGTCTGTGAGTGAATCAGAACGCAAATAACAGGCAAAACCCTGAGGAATCTCTGTCCTGGAAAAAGTGATTTTGACACATTGCTCATTTGGGAACCCCTCCCTATTGAAAATGACCATATATAGGCATATGAATGCAGTACACGTCGCTTCCTTATGATGTCAACAGCCTCGAGACGGTGTTTCCCTCCATTTTGGATGAATTTAGAGCAGAGAAAAACAGCAAACAATGAAGACCCCTCGTTGTGAAAAAAGTTCCCGTGGCGCGCGCACGAGAAGTCACGGAGTGTCTTTTGTAGCCTCGTTATTGATCAGTTTATATTCCGGCTGATTTATAATAGTAAATATACGTAAAAGTGTTCCTAAGGATACATTTAAAACTATGTTTGATTGTTCTTGGACAAGTTTATAGGTATAATTTGAACGAGTTCGCGCGCTGCTTTCATGGACTAGTGGAGGCTGTCGTTTCTGATTATAACGCTTGAACCAAATGGAGGATTTATGGATAAAAGACGTTACTTTTTCTAACAAAAGAACCATGGATTGTCTTCGTTGGACACTTAGGATGACCTCAGCAGAAGTTCTTCAACAGGTAATTGATTTGTTTTCGCTGTAAAATGTGTTATGTGTGTGCCATGATGGCTAATCGATACATGGCTATTGGAAAAATATGTGAGGTGCTAGCCTCAAACAATGAAATGTGCTGCTTTCGCAGTAAAGCCTTTTTGAAATCTGACAACGCTGTGATATTGCCAAGAAACATAGCTTTTGATGAGTATGGAACACTTGCATATTGGTGGATGTTTAATAATTCCATTTTGGGATTTTGAATTTGGCGCTTTAGATTTTCGCTGGTAGTGTCGGGACGAGACCGCAGTGAGATATACCTACTGGAGCGAGTGCTACGGGTGGGTGCTGCTATGGTTACCAGCGAGCTGAGGTAAGGCGGGGCTTTACCTAGCAGGGACTTGTAGATGACCTGGAGCCAGTGGGTCTGGCGACGAGTATGTAGCGAGGGCCAGCCGACTAGAGCATACAGGTCGCAGTGGTGGGTGGTATAAGGGGCTTTGGTGACAAAGCGGATGGCACTGTGATAGACTGCATCCAGTTTGCTGAGTAGAGTATTGGAAGCTGTTTTGTAGATGACATCGCCGAAGTCAAGGATCGGTAGGATAGTCAGTTTTACTAGTGCAAGTTTGGCAGCATGAGTGAAGGAGGCTTTTTTGCAAAATAGAAAGCCGATTCTCGATTTAATTTTGGATTGGAGGTGTTTAATGTGAGTCTGGAAAGAGAGTTTACAGTCTAGCCAGACACCTAGGCATTTGTAGTTGTCCACGTATTCTAGGTCAGAGCCATCCAGGGTAGTGATGCTAGTCGGGCGGGCGGGTGCAGGCAGCGAGCGGTTGAAAAGCATGCATTTGGTTTTACTAGCGTTTAAAGGCAGTTGGAGGCCACGCAAGGAGTGTTGTATGGCATTGAAGCTCGTTTGGAGGTTAATTAACACAGTGTCCAAAGAAGGGCCAGAAGTATACAGAATGGTGTCGTCTGCATAGAGGTGGATCAGAGAATCACCAGCAGCAAGAGCGATATCATTGATGTATACAGAGAAGAGAGTCGGCCCAAGAATTTAACCCTGTGGCACCCCCATAGAGACTGCCAGAGGCCCGGACAACAGGCCCTCCGATTTAACACACTGGACTCTGTCAGCAAAGTAGTTGGTGAACCAGGCGAGGCAATCATTAGAGAAACCAAGGCTGTTGAGTCTGCCGATAAGGATGTGGTGATTGACAGAGTTGAAAGCCTTGGCCAGGTCAATGAATACGGCTGCACAGTAATGTCTCTTATCGATGGCGGTTATGATATCGTTTAGTACCTTGAGCGTGGCTGAGGTGCACCCGTGACCAGCTCGGAAACCGGATTGCACAGCGGAGAAGGTACGGTGGGATTCAAAGTGGTAAATGATCTGTTTATTAACTAGGCTTTCAAAGACTTTAGAGAGGCAGGGCAGGATTGAAATAGGTCTATAGCAATTTGGGTCTTGGGTGTCACCCCCTTTGAGGAGAGGGATGACCGCGGCAGCTTTCCAATCTTTTGGGATCTCGGACGACACCAAAGAGAGGTTGAGCAAACTGGTAATAGGAGTTGCAACAATGGCAGCAGATACGTTTCAAAAAGAGAAGGTCCAGATTATCTAGTCCAGCTGATTTGTACGGGTCCAGATTTTGCAGCTCTTTCAGAACATCTGCTATCTGGATTTTGGTGAAGGAGAAGCTGGGAAGGCTTGGGCAAGTAGCTGTTGGCCGGGGTTGGGGTAGCGAGGAGGAAAGCATGGCCAGCCGTAGAGAAATGCTTGTTGAAATTTTTGATTATCATGGATTTGTCGGTGGTGACCGTGTTACCTAGCCTCAGTGCAGTGGGCAGCTGGGAGGAGGTGCTCTTGTTCTCCATGGACTTGACAGTGTCCCAAAACTTTTTGGAGTTAGAGCTACAGGATGCAAATTTCTGTTTGAAAAAGCTAGCCTTTGCTTTCCTGACTGATTGCGTGTATTGGTTCCTGACTTCCCTGAACAGTTGCATATCTTGGGGACTATTCGATGCAATAGCAGCCCGCCACAGCATGTTCTTGTGCTGGTCAGGTCTGGCGTGAACCAAGGGCTGTGTCTGTTCTTAGTCCTACATCTTTTGAAAGGGGCATGCTTATTTAAGATGGTGAGGAAGTTGCTTTTAAAGAACGACCAGGCATCCTCGACTGACGGGATGAGGTCAATATCCTTTCAGGATACCCGGGCTAGGTCGATTAGAAAGGCCTGCTCGCAGAAGTGTTTTAGGGAACGTTTGACAGTGATAAAGGGTGGTCGTTTGACCGAGGGCCCATAGCGGATGCAGGCAATGAGGCAGTGGTCGCTGAGATCCTGATTGAAAACAGCAGAGGTGTATTTGGAGGGCAAGTTGGTCAGTATAATGTCTATGAGGGTGCCCATGTTTACAGATTTAGGATTGTACCTGGTGGGTTCCTTGATGATTTGTGTGAGATTGAGGGCATCTAGCTTAGACTGCTGGGGTGTTAAGCATATCCCAGTTTAGGTTACCTAACAGTACGAACTCTGAAGATAGATGGGGGCAATTAATTCACATATGGTGTCCAGGGCACAGCTGGGAGCTGAGGGGGGTCTATAGCAGGCGGCAACAGTGAGAGACTTATTTCTGGAGAGATTAATTTTTAGAATTAGAAGTTCGAACTGTTTGGGCATAGACCTGGAAAGTATGACAGTTCTCTGCAGGCTATCTCTGCAATAGATTGCAACTCCCCCCCTTTGGCAGTTCTATCTTGGCGGAAAATGGTGTAGTTGGGTATGGAAATCTCAGAATTTTTGGTGGCCTTCCTAAGCCAGGATTCAGACACGGCCAGGACATCAGGGTTGGCTTTGTGTGCTAAAGCAGTGAGTAAAACAAACTTAGGGAGGATGTTAATTCTTGGGGACCAGTGGGGCGCTAGCGGGCTCCTCCCGACACTACCAGGTAAAATGTAAAGGGCCAAATTCAAAATCCAAAAGTTGAATTATTAAACATCCACCAATATACAAGTGTTCCATACTCATCAAAAGCTCTGTTTCTTGGCAATATCACAGCGTTGTCAGATTTCAAAAAGGCTTTACGGCGAAAGCAGCACATTTCATTGTTTGAGGGTAGCACCTCACATATTTTTCCCATAGCCATGAATCCATTAGCCATCATGGCACACACATAACACATTTCACAGCGAAAACAAATCAATTACCTGTTGAAGAACTTCTGCTGAAGTCATCCTAAGTGTCCAACGAAGACAATCCATGGTTCTTTTGTTAGAAAAAGTAATGTATTTTATCCATAAATCTCCATTTGGTTTGTGCGTTTTAATCAGAAACGACAGCTTCCACTCCTCCATTGAAACGTGACGCAAAGTCATTCATCTTATACCTATAAACCTGTCTAAGAACAATCAAACATAGTTTTAAATGTATCCTTAGGAACACTTTTACGTATATTTACTATTATAAATCAACCGGAATATAAACTGATCGATAAAGACGGTAAAAAACACACAGCGCGCCTTGTCGGGAGCGCACGCTGGGTACTGTTGACATAAAAAGGACACTTCCTGGTTTCCTCTTCTTCTCTGGTCTAATTCATCCAAAATGAAAATCCATACTGTCTCGAGACTGTTGACATCTAAAGGAAGCGATGGGTACTGCATTCATATGCCCTTATAAGGGCATTTTCATGAGGGAGGGGTTCCAAATGAGGCACTCTGTGAAAACCACTTTTTCCAGGACAGAAATTCCTTGGGGTTTCGCCTGCCATATCCGTTCTGTTTTACTCACAGACAAATGGTTAACAGTTTTGGAATATTCAGTGTTTCCAATCCATTGGTACCAAATATGTGCATATCCTATTTTCTGGGCCTGAATGGGAGGCATTTTACTTTGGGCACGCCAGGCTCTCCAAAACGGTCACCTCATGCACCCATCCCCAAGAAGTTAACATGCACGAAAATAGGTATTCCTCTTGTCCAGATGGGATAGGGCGGTGTGCAGTGTGATGGCGATTGCATCGTCTGTGGACCTGTTGGGGCGGTATGCAAACTGAAGTGGGTCTAGGGTGGCAGGTAAGGTGGCGGTGATATGATCCTTGGCTAGTCTTAAAATCACTTTATGATGACAGAAGTGAGTACTATGGGGCGATAATCATTTAGTTCAGTTACCTTTGCCTTCTTGGTTACAGGAACAATTGTGGCCATTGTGTGTGCATGCGCGTGCATGTGTGTTTGTTTGCTCTGAGTGTGATCGGGCCTTGCTCTGGCCAAACTCATCTCTCTGTGTGTAATGGATCCCAGCATTATACTGGCATAAAGTATGTAGATGGAGGAGCAGTCATTTTGATAATCCAGAGGACAACATCAGGGTGATGGACTACACTGAAGAAGAAAAAAATATATTAAAAGGAGAAGTTTACCCAAAATCCCCAAACTCTCCTGCCACAGTGACAGAGATGGGTAATAACTGCCGATGTACACCCTCGTGGGAGAAACCCTGCTCATATGCCGATATGCTACGCCTAGTGGTTACAGAGTTGGGCCAGTAGCCGAATGGTTGCTATATCGAATCCCCAAACTGACATGGTAAAAATCTGTAGTTCTGCCCCTGAACAAGGCAGTTAACCCACTGTTCCTAGGCCGTCATTGTGAATAAGAATTTGTTCTTAACTGACTTGCCTAGTTAAATGAAGGTAAAATGTAAAAAATGATATGGAGCTTGATTTTGTTTCACAGTTTTATTTCATGGGAGAAGGAGCTGGTGTGAAAGGTGATAGAGTTATCCTTTCACAGGTAAAGTTAGTTACGCACAATGGAACAAGAGATTTCACAGTTTTCTGGTAAAAGATATATAGAGATGTAGAAGATGGTTAATTGCAATTAGAAATAGTAAATACGATGTACAAACTCCTGCAGCCAACCTTACATCGCTGCATGTCTGTAGCAAGCACTTCAGCAATGATACATACGAATGAGATATGCAAGCTGAAAGTAAGGGAACAAACGATACTAAAAGATACAGCTGTTGCTACTGTATTTCCATGGACTGGATCTGGCGCATAGTCAAAATACAAAGTCGTGTTTGAGAAGAGAAAGTGAAAAAGCAAGAGTGCAGAGGTAATGTAGTAGGCTTGGGCGGTATCCATATTTTCATAATGTCAAACCGTTCTTCAACCATCCCAGGATTTACAGTATTACCGGTATTACCAGAATGCTAACAAAATTAACACAAGTAATAGAGAAATCGCATTAAAAACTGTTAGCTAAATGCTAGAGAGAAAATGAACATAAACTAATTTCAGAGACAGGCAAATCCAGCTCATAAAGTTATACAAGCTTCCAATTGGCTCATTCATCCCCCCTCCTCTCCCCTGTAACTATTCCCCAGGTCATTGATGTAAATAAGAATGTGTTCTCAGGCAACTTACCTGGTAAAATAAGGGTAGAACAATAATAATAATAAAACAAGCATAGCTAGTAGCTACCGAATGTCATTTTCAGTGAGTGTAAACATTTACAAGCGAAAGTGAATGAGAGAAATTGTGCAAATTTACAAAGTTGTGATGCATGCTTTTCTAAAAGAAGAGCAGAATGTGCACATGGAGCAGAGGGGAGAAGAACAAAGGAGAAAATAAACGATAGTAGGAAGTTTAGGGAGAAAATAGCAGCTGTACAGATAACTCATCCAGAGTTCTTGGACTTCTCAAACACGGCATAAAGCCATTATAAGATATCTGATGGCAAACATTTAGCAGTGAATTGCATACAAGTGTAACAATCACAACAGAGACTCGCCGGCAGATATAGAACGCTATGGACTCACCAGCCCACACTTTCTCCCGTTGTGCTATTAACAAGCCAACACGTGACTGGCTCAACTGTTCTGGGGAACTACGGTAAGCTTTATAATGTAAAATAATGTGACAGGTGAAATGAAGAACGCAATCGGCTTTATCTCCTAATGTATTGCACAAGTTGACTGCAGGTATTACAATAAAAACTAGCTACAAATATTCAAATGTCTTGAAAAAGTTTAATAAATTGTTTTGACGGTATTGAAAAACCATCCCGTGGCTTTTTCCAAATATTGACGCCCTTCCAGTAGTCTACTCTTCCTTCCCACTAGCAAATCTTTCATTGTCACACGTGTTCTTGGTTGTTTTTTTTGTAAGATAATTATAACGCAACTGTACTGTCTTCAGTATCCCCCATGAGGGCGCTCATGCACAGTCGCTACACATGTCCGCTGCTGTGGCAGTCACCTACATAGAATAATGATATAAAATAATCGCAAATATTTTAGGTTGAAAAGTACACATTTCCTGACTCAAAACCGATATTACTTTGAACAAAAATAGCTTGTTCGGCCGTATGCTTTCAATAAAACAATGAATCATGAACTCACTGACAACGGAGCAGAGCGAGTCCTGCACCCCAGAAGGGGAGAGGGCAAACCACTGAACTAGTTTCAATGTATGGAATCACTTGGGAGATTCTGGATTTTTGTTAAACTTCTTTATAATGGTTCTTCCTCAGCTATTAATGTTCCTTGGAGAACTATTGGCTGATAAAGAACCTTCGAGTTAAGTGTGGGGTTTTTCAGAATTCTAAAACGTTCTTGAAATGTATGGAAGCCTGCAGATGTGTCCCTTTCTTAGCTCACAGTAAATTGGCCAGTGATAACTAGTGTTGATTTTTCAGTGTAACATTTATAGCGTTGATTCAAGAGTTACATTAACACTCAGCGGTGTAAAATAACCCCAATGTTGGTGTTAAGTTGAGCCAAAACTACACCCATCATTATAATTTTTCCCAGCGTGCTCTATTGCAGGTTGATTTTCAGAATTTTTTGCTTCAATATCTATATTTTTTCATCAACCTTGATTGATTCATTAATATTATACTATTCAAATATAAATAACCTACATTTTTATAAACTATTCCATTCTGTTACTTGGACTTATTGCACCCGTTACTGAAATGTTTTTTCTAAATTTGATTTAGATGTTTAAGGTAGTCTCATATCTTAGTCTTCCCAAACCTGGCAGTCTTTCTGAATGTAGGTTGCAGGTGAATAAATATCCCAAATGTTGGATATCCCCACTCTGGTTGGATTCCATAGGAATTGCACATCACTTTCCAAGCCAGCATTATGTGACTTGCAGGCCTGATGAGGCCTTTAAACTATGAGTTTCAGGCCACTGGATTAGGGTAAAACAAGGCCCTCAAAAGAAGGCTTAATGATATAGGGATTGTATTGTCTGAAATAATTACATTTTAATGACAACATATTCACTTAGGGTCTCACTTGGTGAAGGCCAAAGCACTGATAGTTATTGAATGAAACAACCATGTCTCTGTCACTGGCAAACACAGTCATGGGTGGCACCCTGGGAAATATGCAAATACGGCTTAAAATCCTATAACTGGGCTATTCAAATCCAGTCCTGTAGGGGGGAAACATTTCTGGTTTTTGAGAGACCCTAAATGGTTCTCCTGTGGTATCGCTCTTATTAACCTTATTGTTTCCAACTTGGACCTTTATTTTTAAGAGCATAGTATTGACATACTTGAAGAACTGAAACTCCTATGATCACAAGCTAATTGAATCTTGTTTTAGCAAGATCTCTTTCTCTCTCTCTGTAAAAGAAAAGGCATAGTACTCCACAGTGAAAACATAATTCATTTATATATATATATTTTTTTACAAGAGCTATGTGTTTTAGTGCCTCTGTACTCATTCTCACTAATAGTGATCATCTGAAAGCAGAAGTCAGGTATTTTCAAGTTAAATTAATCTCCTCGCCACGATGGTAATGAAGGATGTTTGGTGTTATTTGTATCTGCATGTAGAGTATTTTGTCAAAAGTAGGCGAGTAGTTTTGCTTGCCTGGTAGATTTGTGTACTCCCCTGGGAGCCATGGCCCAGTAAGATATTGCAGTTGCTCGACATAATTAGATCGGGAAGGTCCTTGTAAACTCATTAATATCTTCACTAGGCTAAAATGGCTCAGCGGTTGTTCTTGGCATAGAAATGGACTGATGTTATAAAGAGGTAGATGTGGAGAAACTTCACTTTTAAGTTAGGTTCCAAGGGGTTTAAGTAAACAACCACAGGCAGAGACATTGACCTACAATGGAGAGTTGTTTTCTATGAGTTTGATGCTCTTCTGTGTCAGTAGCTTTGAAGTTGAGAGGTTTGGGAAGAGCATGTTTTGCAAAATAATTCACTTTTTCCTTGTATTATGGTCATAGTGATATACACAGTACGTTTCTGACTAGTGTTGTGATGGTCATGGAATGTTGGATGATGGTAATTGGCCAGCCAAGTGACCACGGCCCCTGTAATAACCTTTTGAATAGCAAAATATTTTATTTCTCCTCTCCTCCGCTCTGCATGTGCTGCCATCGAAATAGAAAGAATAGGATGGGTGTCCCTATTCATGTCAATAATCATTGATTTACATCAGATAGAGCTTCGATTCCGCCTGCACTGATCTGTCTCATATCTCGCAAAGGGTAATGGGGTAGCTCGAAAGTAGTGATGGGATTCCGAGTCTTTTCAGTGAGCCGGTGTCCTTGGCTCCGTTCAGCTAAAAGAGCCATTGATTTGGCTCCCAAATGGCTCTTTGTATAGTAGCGCTTAAACATTTACCTAAAACCATGAAAAATAACAAATCTCTAAATGTAACGTGAGTTCAAATACATTTTTAAATGTGTGTGGACCAGGAAAAGACTGTTCTCCTCAGTATCTATTGTTCATGCTGTGAGGAATTACAATCTTCAGTGAATGTTTTCATAACTTATCTGCAGATAAATGTTTTCTGGAGCTCAAAAAGCAGAAGTAACAGTATGAATCGTAGCAGTATGTCAATCAGGGAACCAGATGAACGATGCGATCCGGTTCCCGATGTTCACCAAAAAGAGATGTTCAAAAAGAGACGTTCGTTCACGAATGACCCATCACTAATGTGCTGTCTACCCTTTGAAAATATCACCTACGTGACATCTAATAATCAATAAATCTGTAAATAATGTTGACGTGTTTTAGTTAGGGAAGTTTTAGTCGCACCATTTCACATCTAGTTAAGGAGTTCTGTGCTTCAATAAGCAGTATTTCTGAAGTTTGACAATGGGAATGAAAGATAGCATAGATTTGTCCAACATCAGCTTGCTACTGAGCCAGTCACTGAAATGATGCAGCTAAATAACCAGCAACCTACTTGGTACTGCACACACAATGTTGAATTCTTCCAACAAAAAGCTTGGGGTGGCAGGTAGCCTGGTGGTTAGAGCATTGGACCAGTGACCGGAAGGTTGCAAGATCAAATCCCTGAGCTGACAAGGTAAAAATCGGTCGTTCTTCTGCTGAACAAGGCAGTTAACTACTTAGGGAGTAGTGGAGTGCCCCACTCCTGATAAAAAATCCAAAAGTTGAATTATTAAACATTCATCAATATACAAGTGTTGCATAGTCATCAAAAGCTCTGCTTCTTGGCAATATCACAGCGTTGTCAGATTTCAAAAAGGCTTTATGGCGAAAGCACAACATTTGATGATTTCTGCATTAGCATAAATTAATAAACCATCGCTGTTCACACAAAACACATTTCACAGTGAAAACAAATCCCTTACCTTTTGAAGAACTTCTGCTGAGGGCTTTCCAAGTGTCCAACGAAGACATCCAATGGTTCTTTTGTTAGAAAAAGTCATTTATTATATCCATAAATCTCCGTTTGGTTGGTGCGTTATGTTCAGAAAATACAACGTTGAATCGCCCATTGAAACGTGAAGAGAACGCGTTCAAATATACCTATAAACTTTTCCTAAACAAATCAAATACAAGTTAAAATGCATCCTTAGCTATCCTTTTATGAATATTAGCGATAATATTTCACTCGGATGGTCACCTATACCTTATATAGGTAAAATAAAGTGGGGCGCGCCAGCCAGACTTGCGCCTGATAAAACTCCCCATGCCATTTCCTGTACCTATTCGTTGTGTTTACTCCAATCTTTGTATATAGACTGCTGACATCTAGTGGCAGCCATAGGTACTGCAGTCTCAGTCCTGGTAACAAATGGATTCAATAGGGAGTGTGTCTAACAGAGCCAAAGGTCACCAGAAACTGATCTCCGGATTGTTTTTTTCTCTGGTTTTTGCCTGCTAAATGAGTTATGCTATATTCACAGACATTATGTTAACACTTTTAGAAACTTCAGAGTGTTTTCTATCCAATAGTACTAATTATGTGCATATCCTATTTTCTGAGCCTGAGTGGAAGGCATTTTGCTTTGCTTCTGTGAGTATAAATGAACTGATATAGCAGGCAAAAACCAGAGGAAAATCCATCCGGATTTGCAGTTTTTTTTGTAGATGACCTTTTTCTCCTGGCTGCCTATTGTATTCAACATTATCTAGGACCTAGACTGCAGTACCTATGGCTTCCACTGGAGGTCAACATTCTTTAGGTAGGGTTTCATGACCTAAGGTTGAATTAGAAGCCAATGGAAGAAGAATTTAGACGTGGACCCCGGAACTCAATAGAATGACATGCGCGTTCATGGTCTCGCGTGCTCTGTGTTTTTTTCCTTTACTATCGTTCAGGCTATAATCCGGTTGAAATATTATAGTAAATATACATAAAAAGGATACTTAAGGATACATTAACTACTTAGGGAGATGGCTTTGGAGAGTCTGGCGTGCCCAAAGTAAAATGCCTCCCACTCAGTCCCAGAAAATAGGATATGCACATAATTAGTAATATTGGATAGGAAACACTCTGAAGTTTCTAAGAGTGTTAAAATATTGTCTGTGAGTATAACAGAACGGATATAGCAGGCGAAAATCCGAGGAATTTCTGTCCTGGAAAAAGTGTATTTGACACATTGCCTCATTTTGAACCCCTCCCAATTGAAAATGACCATATAAGGGAGTAATATTTCAGTACCTATTGCTTCCATTGGATGTCAACAGTCTCTAGACAGTGTTTTGATTATGTTTAGTTATTCTGGATGGTAATAAAAGAAGAATTAGGAAGTGGTCACCAGATGTAAACAGAAGAGGAGGCGCGTTCACAGGCTTGCGCGCGCTGTGGTTTTTTCCTTCCCTATGGCCCAGTTTATAATCCGGTTGAAATATTATACTAAATATACATAAAAGTGTTCCTAAGGATACATTATCAATGATGTTTGATTGTTCTTGGACAAGTGTATAGGTATAGGTTGAACGAGTTCTCTTCACGGTTCAATGGGCGAGTGAACGCTGTATTTTCTGATCATAACCCACCAACCAAACTGAGATTTATGGATATAATAAATGACTTGGATGACTTTCTAACAAAATAACCATGGATTGTCTTGGTTGGACACTTGGGAAGCCCTCAGCAGAAGTTCTTCAAAAGGTAAGGGATTTGTTTTCGCTGTGAAATGTGTTTTGTGTGAACCGCGATGGTTTATGAATTTATGCCAATGGAAAAAATATTGGACGTGCTACCCTCAAACATGTAGTGCTTTCGCCGTAAATCCTTTTTGAAATCTGACAACGCTGTGATATTGCCAAGAATTACAAGTCCAACGCTCTAACCACTAGGCTACCTGCCGCCCAATTGTTTACAGATTATTTCACTTATAATTCACTGTATCACAATTCCAGTGGGTCAAAAGTTTACATACACTAAGTTGACTGTGCCTTTAAACCGCTTGGAAAATTCCAGAAAATTATGTAATGGCTTTAGAAGCTTCTGATAGGCTAATTGACATAATTTGAGTAAATCGGAGGTGTACCTGTGGATGTATTTCAAGGCCTACCTTCAAACTCAGTGCCTCTTTGCTTGACATCATGGGAAAATCTAAAGAAATCAGCCAAGACCTCAGAAAAAAAAAAAAAATTTAGACCTCCACAAGTCTAGTTCCTCCTTGGGAGCAATTTCTAAATGCCTGGAGGTACCACGTTCATCTGTACAAACAATAGTATGCAAGTATAAACAACATTTGACCACGCAGCCGTCATATCGCTCAGGAAGGAGACGCGTTCTGTCTCCTAGAGATGAACGTACTTAGGTGCGAAATGTGCAAATCAATCTCAGAACAACAGCAAATGACCTTGTGATGATGCTGGAGGAAACAGGTACAAAAGTATCTATATCCACAGTAAAACGAGTCCTATTTTGACATAACCTGAAAGGCCGCTGAGCAAGGAAGAAGCCACTGCTCCAAAAGAGACATAAAAAAGCCAGACTATAGTTTGCAACTGCACATGGGGACAAAGTTCGTACTTTTTGGATAAATGTCCTCTGGTCAGAGGAAACAAAAATAGAATTGTTTGGCGATAATGACTATCGTTATGTTTGGATGAAAAGGGGGAGGCTTGCCGTTATCTTTGGATGAAAAAGGGGGAGGCTTGCAAACACCATCCCAACTGTGAAGCACGGGGGTGGCAACATCATGTTGTGCGGGTGTTTTGCTGCAGGAGGGACTGGTGCACTTCACAAAATAGATAGCATCATGAGGTAGGAAAATGTATGTGGATATATTGAAGCAACATCTCAAGACATCAGTCAGGAAGTTATAGCTTGGTCACAAATGGGTCTTGGACAATGACCCCAAGCATACTTCCAAAGCTGTGGCAAAATGGCTTAACAAGAAATTTGTGGAGTGGTTGAAAAACGAGTTTTAATGACTCCAACCTAAGTGTATGTAAACTTCTGACTTCAACTCTATGTATTCACCCCCTTTGCTATAAAGCCCCTAAATAAGATCTGGTGCAACCAATTACCTTCAGAAGTCACATAGTTAGTTAGATTGCACACAGGTGGACTTTATTTAAATGTCACATGATCTGTCACATGATCTCAGTATATATACACCTGTTCTGAAAGGCTCTAGAGTCTGCAAAATAACTAAGCAATGGGCACCACCAAGCAAGCGATACCATGAAGACCAAGGAGCTCTCCAAACAGGTCAGAGGCAAAGTTGTGGAGAAGTACAGATCAGGGTTGGGTTGTAAAAAAATATCAGAAATATCAGAAAATCCCACGAGCACCATTAACTACTTATGGAGTAGCGGCGCGCTAGCGGGCCACTCCCAACACTACCCGGTGAAATGTAAGGCGCCAAATTCAAAATCCAAAATTTGAATTATTCAACATTCATCAATATACAAGTGTTGCAAAGCTCTGCTTCTTGGCAATGTCACAGCGTTGTCAGATTTCAAATATGCTTCACGGCGAAAGCACAACATTTGATTGTTTGAGGATAGCACCCCACATATTTTCCACATTAGCATAATTTCATATCCAGCGTGGGTCACACAAAACCCATATACAGTGAGGGAAAAAAGTATTTGATCCCCTGCTGATTTTGTACGTTTGCCCCCTGACAAAGAAATTATCAGTCTATAATTTTAATTGTAGGTTTTTTTTAACAGTGAGAGACAGAATAACAACAAAACAATCCAGAAAAACGCATGTGAAAAATGTTATAAATTGATTTGCATTTTAATGAGGGAAATAAGTATTTGACCCCACTGCAAAATATGACTTAGTACTTGGTGGCAAAACCCTTGTTGGCAATCACAGAGGTCAGACGTTTCTTGTAGTGTCCAACGAAGTGTTCAAGTGTCCAACGAAGACATCCAATGGTTATTTTGTTAGAAAAAGTAATTTATTATATCCATAAATCTCTGTTTGGTTGGCACGTTATGATCAGAAATTCCACCGTTGAGTTGCCCATTGAACCGTGAAGAGAACACGTTCAAATTATACCTATAAACCTTCTACAAACAAATGAAACATAATTTTTAATGTATCCTTTTATGTACATTTACCGTAATATTTCAACCGGACGATAACGTGAACAATAGGAAAGGAAAATAAAGTGGTGCGCGCTCACAATCTCGCGCCAGTCAAACTTTGTAAACAAAAGTGGTCCCCTGACTACTTCCTCTTCCTATCCGTTCAGCTTAGAGCTAGACCTTCCAGACTTTGTTTAAAGACTGTTGAAATCCAGTGGAAGCCACAGGTACTGCAGTCTCAGTCCTACATAACATTGTATGCAATAGGCAGCTGTCACGATTATCTCTTGGGACAGACCAATGCGCAGCGAAGTATCCAGAATACATACTTTATTTACAAACGGGACTTGACGGAACAAAACAATGAACGAAGAACATGACGTGGAAACAAACGCTAAATCCTAAACTAGACACTGTGACATAAATCTAAACACGATGGCATGAACCTAAACACGATGGCATGAACCTAAACACGATGGCATGAACCTAAACACGATGGCATGAACTTAAACACAATGGCATGAACCTAAACACAATGGCATGAACCTAAACACGATGAACATAACAATAAGCACGATGGCATGAACCTAATACAATCATAACGAACGTCAATAACCCACCAACCTAAGTGCAAAACCCCAAACATATATATGGTTCCCAATTAGAGGTAGCGAGACTCAGCTGCCTCTAATTGGGAACCATTACCCCAACATAGAAATACACACCATAGAACAAAAGAAACCCTACACCAAAACAACACTAAACACTCCAGCCTGAACACTCAGGCCTGGACGTTACAGCAGCTTGGAGAATAATGTCATCTACAAAAAAAACTGCAAATCCGGATGGATTTTCCTCTGGTTTTCGCCTGCTATATCAGTTCTGTTATACTCACAGACATTATCTTAACGGTTTTAGAAACTTCAGAGTGTTTCCTATCCAATAGTACTAATTATGTGCATATCCTATTTTTGGGGCCTGAGTGGCAGGCATTTTACTTTGGGCACGCCAGACTCTCCAAAACGGTCACCTCTGCTGCCGCTCCCTAAGAAGTTAAATCCATCCTAAAAAAAATGAAAGAATATGGCACCACAACAAACCTGCCAATAGTGATCCCCCACCAAAACTCACAAACCAGGCAAGGAGGGCATTAATCAGAGAGGCAACAAAGAGACCAAAGATAGCCCTGAAGGAGTTGCAAAGCTCCACAGCATAGATTGGAGTATCTGTCCATAGGACCACTTCAAGCCGTACGCTCCACAGAGCTAGGCTTCATGGAAGAGTAGCTAGAAAATAGCCATTGCTTACAAAAAATAAATAAGCCAACATGTTTGGTGTTCACCAAAAGGCATGTGGGAGACTCCTCAAACATATGGAAGAAGGTACTCTGGTAAGATGAGACAAAAATTTAGATTTTTGGCCATCAAGGAAAACGCTTTTTCTGGCGCAAACCCAACACATCTCATAACCAGAGAACACCATTTCATTGGCAGGGACTAGGAAACTGGTCAGAATTGAAGGAATGATGGCGCTAAAAACATGGAAATGAAGGGAAAGGGAAACCTGTTTCAGTCTTCCAGAGATTTGACACTGGGATGGAGGTTCACCTTCCAACAGGACAATGACCCGAAACATACTGCTAAAGCAACACTCGAATGGTATAAGGGGAAACATTTGAATGTCTTTAATTGGCCTAGTCAAAGCCCAGACCTCAATCTAATTGAGAATCTGTGGTATGACTTAAAGATTGCTGTAAACCAGTGGAACCCATTCAACTTGAAGGAGCTGGAGCAGTTTTGCCTTGAATGGGCAAACATCCCAGTGGCTAGATGTGCCAAGCTTATAGAGACATAAAGAAATAGACTTGCAGCTGTAATTGCAGCAAAAGGTGTCTCTACAATGTATTGACTTTGAGGGGGTGAATAGTTATGCACGCTCAAGTTTAGATTTTTTTTGTCTAATTGTTTGTTTCACAATAAAAAATATTTTGCATCTTCAAAGTGGTAGGCATGTTGTAATTCAGATGATACCAACCCCCCAAAAAATCTATTTTAATTCCAGGTTGTAAGGCAGAAAATAGGAAAAATGCCAAGGTGGGTGAATACTTTCGCATGCCACTGTAAAACCTTAAAAACGTTTTCAGCTAGTTGGCCATCAAAATTGTGCTGATAAACGATGAGGAATAGTACCCTGCTCCTCTTCTGCAGCTTGGCTGTCAATGCAAGCTTGTCACAACCCACATTTAGTCAATTGAATGGGAACTTGCCTGCCTGCCAAATACATTTGATTGACAATTAGGAGGTATGCTAAATGCGAATAACAGTCATTCGTTCATCGTAGCTAGCTAGTTAGCAAAGCAATGTTTTGGTTTTGAAACATAAACTGTGCATTTGATATTTTTACAGATTGTCAATTGTCTGTTTTTACAATTGTCTGTTTGTTTCATATCTGCAAAGTAGTTAAAACGCTGTCAGTTCCACTTTAAGAGTCCATGTTCACGCAGAACCGGACTCAACTGCATGAATATCCGGCTGTCCTGTCTTCAGTCAGCTGTTTGTTCTACACACAAAAAACACTTTGTTATTTTATTTGAATGACAGTCTTCAACCGTCCGTTGGTTACATGGTTATACAGTAATTGTGCCAGAGCCTGGTTTAAGTGCTACTGAAACTACACAGATTGGTTTTTAAAATACAGAAGATTGTGCTAAAACATTCCTTTTCTAGTTGAATTGGCTCGGCCAGTGAGTAACAGGTTTGTTTTGCACTGTCCTCTACCCTGGACTGTGTTGTACAACTTGTACTAGGACAAACTCTGCACTACATGTTGGTCGTGAAACCAGGCTTCAATCTGGACTTTTGGCACGTGTATCCTCCCTGTTGGATCTTGACGACAGATTTAAAAGCACACCAACTGGCCTCATCTCACCTTTACCCTTACCCAGCTGTCATCATCCTCTGTGCCAACATGGTCTATGCCAGTTTATGAACATCTCTTATTACATAAAAGCAGAACATGTGACTGTCTATGTGGCTGTTGTCCAAGGAGAGTCACAGTATACTGTATAGACCAGACCTCTTGACCGAGTTAAGCCCTGACACACACTGCCCCCTCTCCTCTCCTCTCCCGCTCCCTATCCCTGGGGTGGACATCATTATTCAGATTAAAATCAGTTAATGCACTCTGCATTGTTTAAAGACCTGGGAGAGGCCAAAATGGAGACACATACAACATCTCTCTCTCTCTCAAATTAATATCCATTGTTCTTGGTAAGCGGTGGTTGTCGCTGGCGGTTTGTGTCTGCAGTGTGTGTGTGTCCATGTGGGCAGGGCAGGGGCAGCCCATTAGTCTTATTTGTTGTAGAGCAGGGTTTCTGTGGATTACTCATGGCCTAAAGTGCTATTCCCTTTCATTAACCTTGGCTCCAAGTCGCTTCATTTAATACAAAACAAATTCCTAATCTGGACCTGCTAAACAGTGTTTCAGCCTGTGTATTACAGTCTTATATTGCCTTGGGTTGCCACTCACCAGATCCCTAATTACGCTCCCAGCACCTTCCCAGTTCCTTCTATGCGCCTATCATCATTTAAAATTTATTTTGATTGATTTATGTCAGCTTTAACTATGCTTTCGGCCGGATCGATAAATAAAGATCAATACTTTAATGTTTTCTTCAGAACCTTTATTAAAAAATAGATTGGCTATAAAGAGGGCTGAATTACGGAGAGGACTGCCTACTTCCAATGCATGTCAACTTGAATTTAATTGAACAACACTGAACCATTTGACATTTGCTGAGGGAACGCAGGCAGAGAATGAGAGAGAAACAGAGAGATAGGGAAAGAAAAAAAGTACTTATGCAGGAGAGAGAGATTGTTTTGAGAGAGAGAATGCAGCCCAGAGCAGGCTGAGGGATAACCATTTTTCCGACTCGCTGACGCATGGTTGTACAATCAAAAGGTTTTACCTTCAAATCTACAGTAGGCTGTAGAGAGGATGTTTATTGTTATATAAAAGGAAGGTCAAAAGAAGATAGTAGGCCCTCTGGTTTTAAACTGGTCCCAAAGTTTGGGGTTCTCCCACAGGGGAGAACGACTGCTCCCTCTCATTGAAGCCATGAAGTTCAAAGCCGACCGTGGTACCAATGAAGGCATTGTTTGCGGAAAAAATTATCCCCCATTATAGTGAATGGGAAAATGGCAAATCTTTGTGTACATTTTTGTTTTTAAGACAATCATGATACCAATAATTGCTTCTATTACACCAGATGTATGTCCTTGAACCAGTTATTTAAAAAATCACACACAGAATAAGTTATAATGATAATTTAGTTGATAATGGCAGCCTGCAGTACCGTGGTCAGCCTTCATCTTGAGTTACTCAATGGGAGGGGCCAGCACTGAGCTAGCCTGCAACGACACTTCCTGGAGTAGCTAAAACTGCAGGATGTTATGTATCTGTGAGATGGCTTCAAATGCGCTATCGAGTCTTCACTTAGGAATGAATGAATGGTGTCACGTGATCGATGGCTTTGTCCATTCATATGTACAGTAATTGTTCCCCCCCCCGAGAGCCAGAGACGATATCATGATCCAGGTCATGGAGAACTAAAGGTCATAGATAAAAACTCTCAAACCTCACCCCTAAGCCAGAGCATTTTTCCTCGGAGCTAAATTCTTACTGTGCTTTGGCTTTGCCAGGGGAGGGGTGTTTATTGGAGAACAACCTCCATCCCCCACCTCCCCTTACACTCCCCTACCTCAGGTGCCTTTGTTCCCCACACCCTCACAACTCCTACCCACCCTCCTGGGACATTCTCAGCCAGGGCCCATTGTGGAGGTCGTAGAGTGTGTGTTTGGCGTGTGTGCTTGTCTATGTTTGGTTGTATATGTGTGATTGTATGTGTGTGTACGGTACAGCTGTGGCACCTCTCCCAGCTTTAGCCCCTTTGGGATAAGGGGGTTAACACAACAGAGCCACAGAGGCTCCCTCCTTCCTCTTCCTCTCCCCTCCTCCCGCTGCCCGTACCCTGATCCATAAATGTTTTAAACGGGACAGTTTGACCCAGCATAGAGACACATGTGGAGTTGCACCGTGCTACCGTGATTAATTATAGGGTTACAGCCATGCTGACATCACAGTGCACCGGGCTTGGACTCTTAACCCACTGCTGGGCAGAAACACAGACACATACACACTCACACTCACACATGTTGCTTCTTATGTTATATAAGGTGGATGCCAGCTGTGCATCTAACCACCATACAGGTAGGGGGCGCTCTTCAATTACATTTTAGGTTTTAGGTTTTATCTATTCGCACCAAAGAAGACAAGTGAAAGACAAAATAGGTAAAAATGGTAAAAACATTGTGCAGGTAAAGTTGGAAACGCAAAAGGGGATTGTATGAAAACCACATAAAAAAAATAACCACATCAAAGTGTATAGGTTGTCATTCATAAAGTGTTCAACAACAAGTCAACCACATCTGTCTAAAAGTTTGCTGAATAGAAATGCAACTTCATCAACCAGACATTTGTGACCATTTACAAAGCTCGGTACAATTACACTAAATGTATGTCACCTACATGTTTATGCTCGGTGGTCAATAAACAGAAGGAGCATGTGCACTGACCAGAAGTAAACCAGGTCAGGTCCGCCCAAAGAGGTTAAGCCCATCTGGGGTGCCATAGCAACAGCAGGGCCTGGCCCTGCCTCATGGGATTAAAATACTCATTGTTATTTGTATCATTGTCAGAAGAGAACAAGCCGTTCCCTCACATAAAAAAAACACTCTGATTAACCTTCTGTACAGGTCAGTTTAGTAAACACTTGGTACTATTTGTTTGTTTTCTATTTTCAGTGATAGTTTACTGTTGGGTTTAACTTGTTAGGCTCCGGGGGAGAATTCGGATGGTCGGAGAGTCTGGCGTGCCCAAATTAAACTGCATGTTACTCAGGCCCATTGCTCAGGTCAGGTCTATTGGATAGAAAACACTCTGAAGTTTCAAAAACTGTTAAAATAATGTCTGTGAGTATAACAGAACTGATTTGGCAGGCGAAAACCAGAGGAAAATCCATCTGGAAAATGTGATTTTGTGATGTCACACTTTTTCTTTTGACATGCTATTCAAAGCAGGGGGATTTAGCTCCCAGATTGCAGTTCCTATGGCTTCCACTAGATGTCAACAGTCTTTAGACAAGGTTTCAGGCTTGTTTTTTGAAAAACCAACGAGTAAGAGCTGTTTTTCTAAGTGGATCAATGTGACCTGTACTGATTTGCGCGCATTTTTTTACTTATCTATTGAGCAGGTTATTTTCCGTCTGAAATATTATCATTTATATACATAATAGGGTACCTGAGGATTGATTAGAAATGTTGTTTGAGTTGTTTGGGCAAAGTTTATAGATAAAGTTTTTTACGTTTTCAATGTCTTGCATATTGAACGAGTGGAACAGTGGATTACTGAACAAAACGTGCCAACCAAACTGAGCTTTTGGGATATAAAGAGGGACTTTATTGAACAAAAGGACCATTTATTGTGTAGCTGGGACCCTTTGGATTGCCATCAGAGGAAGATCTTTAAAGGTAAGCGATTAGTTTTTTCGCTATTTTTGAGTTTTGCATTTTACCGGAAGGTTGGCCACTACTCCCTAATTAATATAAAACCAACCACCATTTTCCTCAGACTTCTGGATAATTTCTTTATGGATAAGTATGATTCATCAATCTTTATTGTAAGGTTTTTATTCTTCTGTTATTTCCATGACCTTGGCCTTTTGGCCTATAGTGTAGCTCACTCTGAGGTCTGTATTTGTACATACTGTACAGTGGAGTACACTACACAGTACTTCTGCACAAGTCTCTGCTTGGGGGGACAATGTTTTATTCAACTGTTTAGATGGACTGCATTTTGTTGGATCAATAGCAGTATCAAGCAGACAATTACCTGTCCTGTCTGTCTGTTTTTCTGCCTGGATCCTACAGATTTGCTGAACCAGAGAGAAAGAGGCGAAGAGAGAGGTTTTACTCTGCCCAAAATCTGTCCACGAAAATAACACCAAGAAGTGAGGAATTTTTGTATGGAGGTCAGTGAGAGGGTGTCGATTTGGTCAACATGAAATGGAATTGCTTTTTTGCTACGTGTGGCTTATTTTATCTAATATACGTTTTGTAATGATTTGGTTATTATGAATTCACTGATATAAGTGGACACACGTGACATTTCTGCAACTTTGAAAAAAACGACTTTATATCGGAGCTGTCCCTGTTGTCATTAAAATAGATACAGGACTCATCATGGATTTAATCTGTTTTAGCATGGACATAGTCATTGAGGGCTTCCACCATTTTAAAGTAGTCAACTGAGTGTGGATTCCTATGAGTTGGGAGCAATCAGCCAATGAAGAAGAAAATGGATTACTTTAAAACTGTCACAGATGCTATAATGGCACAGATACAAAGATAAGTCCTCAATCTACCTCTATGGCCTGTTGTTTATGTGTATATCTGCCCTCTCATTGGCTAGAATAACCCCACCTGATCTCACCTCTTTCCGCTTGCCTTCCATCTTTGAGGAAATGTATTTCCATTGTTAGAGTGGTCACTTGACTATCTTGTCAATACAATAGACAATCTTTGGCTGAGCTGCTGTTCTAAGACACAGAGAGAACAATTTCAAGGTCTATGTTAAGCTATGTTAAGCCTATTGTCCAACCCCTTGTTTACGGTATTCCTATTTTTTAATCGTAACAATAGTAAGGGGACATTTATTTATTTATTTAACTAGGCAAGTCAGTTAAGAACAAATTCTGAGCAGGGCTGTTGCTGTGACCGTATAACCAGCTGTCACAAGTCATGAAGGCAGTCAAATTCCACATGACCGTTTAATCACTGTAATTAGGCTTCTCCAAGCTCTGATGCTGCTACTGGTCATTAGTAGCCTACCAAACTTGCTAACTGCCTGGTACTCAGCGGTCTATTGTCCCTCTAATCACTCTGACATCAATGCAAATCTATTCGAAAATCTAATCAAACACTTCATGAGAGCCCATGAGCTCATGTTGCGCAACATTTCTATAAATCAAATCAAATAAAATTGTATTTGTCACATACACATGGTTTGCAGATGTTAATGCGAGTGTAGCAAAATGCTTGTGCTTCTAGGCTATGCAATTGTGTGAGAAAAGAGAGTGATGGCCGCTAATAAAAAGACAAGTATCCCATCAGCTTTCTATAGGCTAGGCCTACAATATTTATTTCTCAAATTTCCTAGTATTAAGCACATTGCTTCTATTTACAAAAGGAGTATAGCCTACCCGGCTGGCATGAAAATAAACCACGGGGAAAAGCGTCCTCCATTCGCTATTTAAGTGCAAAGATTACATGTATTTCTTCCCGCTGCTCCTGTTTCGATACATTTGCATGATAATGGTTAATTCTAAATAAATAAAAAATGTCAGATATATATTATTTATTATATGTAAAGACAAGATTAAATCAAGAATTGTCTGATGGGTGACAATATTAGCCTATCACTTGTGAATGATATATTATTGCTTGTGAAGGATTCCCAGCATAAGAAACAAAGCCTTTTTTTTGCACATTTTTCAAATCATAGTCACACACCTCATGCAGCCTAGCCCATAGGCCTATGTGTTTTAACAAGGTTTGTATCACAACTAAAATGTCCAAAAACTTCTTAAAATGAAGCACATTAATCCGCTTTACAATGGGTGTAGAGCCTAACTGGAATACATAAGCAAGGCGTGAGTTTCAAGTTTGGGGAAAATCATTTTCACCATACAAAAACACCTTTATAATAAAAGCATTACATGCATAATTACATTTGCGGTCACGTTTGATAATAGTGTTGGAACCTTCACGCTTAATAGTCATGTGCTCATTGCTACGCATATAATTTGAAGAAATAGCCTAATAGTTTATCAACGTTTTGACTTCTTAGGGAGTGGCTGCATAGGTGACGGTTTTGGAGAGTCTGGCGTGCCCAAAGTAAAATGCCTGCACATAATTAGTACTATTGGATAGGAAACACTCTGAAGTGTCTAAGAGTGTTAAAATAATGTATGTGAGTATAACAGAACTGATATAGCAGGCGAAAACCCGAGGAAAATCCATCCGGATTTGCAGTTTTTTTTGTAAATGCCCATCTTCTCCATTGTGCCTATTCATTTTTATTTTAACCAGGACTGAGACTGCAGTACCTATGGCTTCCACTAGATGTCAACAGTCTCTATACAAAGACTGGGAATTCTAGCGCCCCACTGCTCCCTATTAAGCTAAACGTTCTGATCTGTTGTGTCAGCCACATTGCATAAAACATATGTTTTGATGCTAGTGGTTGTATTCATTTGAGATCCATCACATCCCACAACTGCCTCAGACAAATTGTTTATATTTTTTTCTCCAACAGAAGAGAATAGGTCGACTTTTGTACTATGGAGAGCTTTGCTGTTTGTTAGGCCTACTCATGTTGTTGGCTGACGAAAAGTAAATGTGGACAGTTCATCCAATATCTTCAATGTGCCCCTCGGAATTGGATAAAGACACGTGCAGTTGCATCCCCGATGTGTCTGTCTTTACTTGTAGCCTGTGAGAAAGACCCTGCGTTACGGTCACACAAAGGGGATGCCACGTGAAATTCTAGGAATTATCAAGTGCTTGTCAAATTGCGAATGAGAGACTGATGAAGTGTGTACAGCCTGCGCAAAAAAACAAAGCAGAGCACATGCCTTTCAAGCGACTTTTTCAGTTCATCATTAGAGTTGCATCATACAGCCTTACAATGTATTAAAAATAAAAACATATAGGCCAATGTTTGTAGAACAACTAAAGTTGTTCTAAACAACTACATTAACTCAAAATTAAGCATATAGGAATACCTATTTCTTTGTTAACCACTCAACACAGAATAGCCCATGTGCGTACTCCTTCAAATCGTTTGGAGAAAATATCCTTTCTATTTCATTCAGCTCTGTTCAATTGTATTCTTCATGTTATAAATAATGCCACGGAATTCTAAGCAAATCTTGTCTGCTAAATGAACTAATGGATTCATTCAACTTTTTAAAATGTAGATATTCCAAAGATCTGCATCAGTGGCTTGTAGGCTATGGGTGGAAGCCAGGATATACTAAATGTTTTTATGTTAATTAACGGTCAATTACCGTGAGACCGACAATTCCCGGCTGACAACATTTCTTGACCGCCACAGCCTTAGACATGAGATAATGCATTTTTGAACAGGTCACAAACTAATGCATGAACATCAATGACCACATCTTAGCTATACCATTGAATCCTAGTCAGGTTCCTATGTGTAATGTGATTGCCTGATGTATGAAGGTACTTGAGCATGCCAACTCTGGTCTGATCTCCTGTCCAAGTAGCCTTAGAGGACAGCCAGAGGGGAAGGGAGTTGGCTCGCAAAGAAGAGGCTTTTGGGTTTGGTCCACACACACACACACACACACACACACACACACACACACACACACACACACACACACACACACACACACATGCATGCTGCACTGTTAGAACATGAGCATTTCACTACACCCGCAATAACTGCAAAATATGTGTATGTGACCAATACAATTTGATTTGATGCACACACTCAAGTATGCACACAATGTACAGTGTGTTGTGTCGGTGTCACTTCCATGGGACGGTTGAGCTAACGTAGGCTAATGTGATTAGCACGAGGTTGTAAGTAACAAGAACATTTCCCAGGACATAGACATATCTGATATTTGCAGATAACTTTAATTCTTGTTATTCTAACGGCACTGCCCAATTTACAGTAGCTATTACAGTGAAAGAATACTATGCTATTGTTTGAGGAGAGTGCACAATTTTGAATATGACAAGTTATTAATGAACAAATTAGGCACATTTGGGCAGCATTGAATCAAAACTTTGAACAGAAATGCAATGGTTCATTGGCTCAGTCTAAAACTTTGCACATACACTGATGCCATCTAGTGGCCAAAATCAAAACTGCACCTGGGCTGGATTAACACATTATGGCCTTTGTCTCGCATTTCAAAGATGACGGTACAAAAACAAATACAAAAGAACGCTTGGTTTTTCTTTGTATTATCTTTTACCAAATCTATTGTGTTATATTCTACTACATTCCTTTCACATTTCCATAAACTTCAAAGTGTTTCCTCTTAAATGGTACCAATAATATGCATATATTTGCTTCAGGGCCTGAGCTACAGGCAGTTAGATTTGGGCATGTCATTTTAGGCGAAAATTTAAAAAAGGGGGTAATCCTTAAGAGGTTCTTGGCAGAGCCCAAACCCTATGAATGTATCAACCTCATCTCCTAAGAACCTCTATTGGCTCACAGTACCTTAGTCAGACCTACACGTGGCATCCGCCCAATGATTTTTGATCCCAATATGGACAGACACATAGTCCCAACTTCTCTTCATGCAGGCACACACACACACACACACACACACACACACACACACACACACAGAGAGAAGGCTTTGGCGAGGGGGTTAAGCTGGTGAGAGTGTCAGAGGGCACGCGTGGCCGGCTTTAGTGCATTTTGTTGTAACGGCGTCCCAGTTGCCTTGTCAGAAATCAATTCTAACTGGGAGCTGGCGAGCACAGGAGGTCAAGGCTTCGGCTGCCTAAATATTTTATCTCAGGAACACGTCTGGAGTTTTTAAGGATGTGCACTGCCCTCCTTTCTCCCTGCCTCTCTCTCTCCCTCTCACACACACACACACACACACACGCGTACACACAAACATACACACACAGGCTTGGACGACACTGCCTTTGTGTCCTGGCCTGGGTCAGAGCCTAGTTAAAATCAATTATAATCAATTATTAAGAGTCCTGGTATCTCTGTGAGGCTAAAAAGGGAGCTGGTGGGTGCAGTTTGCGCCGCTGGTAGATAAAGTCCAATTTTATTTATTTTATTACTGCTTCCCTTGGACAACTCTTAACCCCGGAGAAGCATTCAAGCTACATCCCAGTTACTCTTCACAGAGGCCTGAAACATCAATATATTTGATTTGTGCATGTGTGAGTGGTCTGATTGTCTTCTCCAGGTTATTATGTTATCTCAGGTTCCTTGGCCTTTGGAATAACTTTATTGGAGTTTGGAGGAGTTGACAGAATGAGAGAAAGGTGAGGGAAGAGTGAGGGGGAAAAGAGGGAATAACAGAAAAAGGGGAAGGAAGTGAGAGACCTTGGGTGAGATTGTCAGGTAGGGAGAGTGAGGGAGTGAAGTCAAGAGAGAGAATGTGATTGAGAGAGGAAATGGGGGAAGGATGGAGAGGAGGGAAGAGAATGATGAGGGAGTCAAAAAGAGAACACACAGAAGGCTGTTGTATAAAACATTACATCTTCAAACTAAGGGAAACCATAGCATCTGTGACAGAGAGGGAGAAGTGTTCATCCATGTGGGTAAGAGTCTTGCTAGCTTCTCAGATATTATACATTTCTAATTTTGTCAGAAAGTTGTTTTCATTGCAAGTTAAAGAGTACTGTTATCTAGCTAGCTGCCGTTAGCTAGCTGACTCTGTAGTAATATTATTTGTATCTCAGAGCAATTTGCATTGCTAATTATAGTCAAATGTTAGCTAGCTAGCTAAAATTGAACCTAGTTGGTTAGCTACTTGCAGATTCATGCACTATAGTAACTTTATGAGTTGGAATTATGGTTAATTGTTCAGCTAGCTAGCTACATGTCGTCCGAAACGTTATACTTTTGAATAATCTATCCATAGAATATACTTCCAAGAACTTGATGATCATCCAGGTGCTTCCAGGTGCTTTTTGGCACACAAAAAAATTGGATGACATTGGTCCCATTATGCCTGGTGAAAACCAAACACTGCAATCCACAGTGAGAACCTCATACCAACGGTCTAACATGATGGTGGTAGTGTGATTGTTTGGGGATGCTTTGCTGCCTCAGGACCTGAACGACTTGCCATAATAGAAAGAACCATGAAGAACCATTCTGCTCTGTATTATACAGGAGAATGTCAGGCCATCCGCCTGTGAGCTGAAGCTGAAGAGCAGCTGGGTCATGCAGCAAGACAATTATCCAAACACACAATCAAGTCTACATGAAAATGGCTAAAAAGCGACACATTTGAAGTTTTGGAATGGCCCAGTCAAAGTCAAGACCTAATCCTGATTCAGATGTTGTGTTTGGATTTGAAACTAGCAGTTCATGCTTGAAAATCCACAAATGTCTCTGAGTTACAGCAGTTCTGCTTGGAAGAGTGGGCCAAAATTCCTCAGCAGCGACGTGAGAGACTGATCAGCAACTACAGGAAGCATTTGGTTGGATCAGCAACTACAGGAAACATTTGGTTGGAGTCATTGAAGCTAAAGTTGGCACAACCAGTCATTGAGTGTAAGGGGGCAATGTTTCACATAGAGGCATTGGGTGTTGCATTACTTTGTTTATGAAATAAATTAGATAAGTATGTAATTGTTGTGTTATTTGTTCACTTAGGTCCTCTTTATCTAATATTATGTTTTGGTTGAAGATCTGATAACATTCAGTATAAAAAAAATGCAAAGGTTGAGAAAATTTGAAAGGGAAAAAATACTTTTTCACTACACTGTACATGGATCAGTTCAGAAGGAAAACAATCTTTGGTTGCTGTTTTCTCTCCGGCAGTCATGGTAAAGGTAAATGTTACCCCAAGTAACCAGATTATCCCTAAATTACCAAATCTCAGAGTGTGTGTGTGGATATATGGATGCGTCTGTGTGTCATGATTGAGGCGTGAAGTTCACTGCACTTCTCCACCGTCTCCTTGGAAGACGAGACAAGGCAGGGCCATACTGACCCAGGTGTGTGCCGATAACCAATCAATGGTCTGGACTTAAGTGTGATCACAGAGGAAAAGAATGACACACACAGACACTCCCCGATGCTGCCTTGGTCGATGGGCCCCTGGGCTGGTCTGAAAATGTGTCACATCTGAGAAGCATGGCGTTCCACCCTGACGAGCAATCTGCCTCATCAAAAACCTTTATCCCTATCAATAAGGCTTTCATCCTGGGACTCCTCCCTGGCTGGCCATAGTCCGTACCACACTCCCCCGGTGGGCAGACCTGTGTGTGTGTGTATACACTTGTGTATGTGTGTGTGTACATTTAGAGAAGGTGAGGCTATGTGTCTGTCCATATTGGGATCTGAAATCATTGGGTGGATGCCACATGTAGGTATGACTAAGTTACTGTGAGCCAATTGAGGTTCTTATGAGATGAGAAAGATACATTCTATAGGGTTTGGGCTCTGCCAGGTGAAGGACACAGCACACTGTACACCGTGACAACCGAACTTCGGACACTTCACAGATTTGTTTTACTTTATTTGAGAAAAAAGTCCCATTGAGACTAAGGTCTCTTCAAGCCCTGCATTACAATAACATTTCACATTTACATTTTAGTCATTTAGCAGACCTGTGTGTGTGTGTGTGTGTGTGAGACTGTCCAGGGTATTCTCTGTCAGTCAGTAAATCCTAGGCTATCACCGGAGAACACTGAATTAATCTTCAATCTCCCCCATTCAACGAGTCCCCCGAGGCTGGCTAATTAATCTAATAAAAACACTAATAGAACCATTTCCAAAGGTACATTTAATTTATTTGTCAGCGTTGTACATCAATAGGAATAAGGAGTACAGGGTACTTAGCCGTCTTTGTTAGCTACCAATCGGCGCAAGCAGACAGTACAGTAGAGTAAATGGAAGCCTATTATGCCTCCTGTCACTAATCACAGAGAAACAATGATAAAAGGTAGGAGGGAGAGGGGAATGAACAGGACGACAGATTAGCTTAATATTTATCTCAATCGACGCGGGCACGTTTTTCTTCGAGGGCGCCACAGCGCGTCACACACTTTCCCCCGTCTTTGCTGCCGCGATGCGACCTGTTAATAGAGCCAGCTAATGTTTTAATAAATTAGGTTTGATTAAGAAGATTGCCACCTTTTTGATTCTAATGGGGGATTAAACAAACGCCGTTCGGATGGGCTATTCATAAAAGCCAAGTGAGAATGGAAGAGGGGGGTGTGGGGGGATTGGAAGCCGTCCCTATCGTTTACGGCTCTCCTCTCT
This sequence comes from Brachymystax lenok tsinlingensis, assembly GCA_030435695.1. Lineage (NCBI taxonomy): Eukaryota > Metazoa > Chordata > Actinopteri > Salmoniformes > Salmonidae > Brachymystax > Brachymystax lenok. Next base: position 44,019,163 of record CM059780.1, read on the forward strand.
CTCGGCCATTAAGCCTCTTCTCGTTACTGGCTCTCTTCCTATCGCAGGGTAATGACCTGCAATCACCGCCAAGTGAATCACTATTAAAAGCCTTGGGCCCAGCAGTGGGGGAGCACTCTTAAAGGCAAATTAAAACACATGGGAGTTAGTTTCCTCTCTGGTTATGATGGATCTATAGATATATAACAAGACCCTCGTCATTTTGTTTCTTTGGTGGCAGATATATCTATCAAGGCCCAGAGGACTGGTCCCAGAGAGAGAGAGAGAGAGCAGAAGAGAGAGACAGACAGGGAGGATCCTGTTGCTTTCTGGCTTCTAATAAGGCAAGAGAGAGAGACAGCTTTTGTATTTCTTTAATGATACAGTGCCTTGCAAAAGTATTCAGCCCCCCTTGGCGTTTTTCCTATTTTGTTGCATTACAACCTGTAATTTAAACGTATTTTTATTTAGATTTCATGTAATGGACATACAACCAATTTGGACTATTTTGTAACTTCTTAACTTGTTAGGGAGTGGCAGCTGAGGGGTCGGTTTTGGAGAGCCTGGCGTGCCCAAAGTAAAATGCCTCCCATTCAGGCCCAGAAAATAGGATATGCAGATATTTGGTACCATTGGATAGGAAACACTCTGAATTTTCTGTTAACTGTTAACCATTTGTCTGTGAGTAAAACAGAACGCATATAGCAGGCGAAACCCCGAGGAATTTCTGTCCTGGAAAAAGTGATTTTGAGACATTGCTCATTTGGGCACCCTTCCCTCATGAAAATGACCATATAAGGGCATATGAATGCAGTACCCATCGCTTCCTTTAGATGTCAACAGTCTCGAGACAGTGTATTTTTTTCATTTTGGATGAATTAGACCAGAGAAGAAGAGCAAACAAGGAAGTCACTCTTTCATGTAAACAGAATGGAACGCGCGCTCCCGAGAAGTCACGCAGTGTCTTTTTTACCGTCGTTATCGATCAGTTTATATTCCGGTTGATTTATAATAGTAAATATACGTAAAAGTGTTCCTAAGGATACATTTAAAACTACGTTTGATTGTTCTTGGACAAGTTTATAGGTATAAGATGGGAAAAATATGTGAGGTGCTACTCTCAAACAATCAAATGTGCTGCTTTAGCCGTAAAGCCTTTTTGAAATCTGACAACGCTGTGATATTGCCAAGAAACAGAGCTTTTGATGAGTATGGAACACTTGTATATTGGTGGATGTTTAATAATTCAACTTTTGGATTTTGAATTTGGCGCCTTACATTTCACCTGGTAGTGTCGGGATTGGGGCGCTAGCGCCCCAGCAATCCCTGAGAGGTTAACTTCTTAGGGAGCAGCTCCCGAGGTGACGGTTTTGGAGAGCCTGGCATGCCCAAAGTAAAATGCCTCCCACTCAGGCCCAGAAAATAGGATATGCACATAATTAGTACTATTGGATAGGAAACACTGAAGTTTCTAAGAGTGTTGAAAGTTTGTCTGTGAGTTTAACAGAACGGATATGGCAGGCGAAAACCCGAGGAATTTCTGTCCTGGAAAAAGTGACTTTGACACATTGCCTCATTTTGAACCCCTCCTTTATAAAAATGCCCTTATAAGGGAGTAAGATTTCAGTACCTATTGCTTCCACTGGATGTCAACAGTCTCTAGACAGTGTTTTGATTCTGTTTAGTTGCTCTAGATGGTAATAGAAGAAGAATTAGGAAGTGGTCACAGAGAAGTAAACAGAAGAGAATGCGCGTTCACCGGCTTGCGTGCTGTGTTTTTTTCCTTTCCTATCGCCCAGTTTATATTCCGGTTGAAATATGATACTAAATATACATAAAAGTTTTCCTAAGGATACATTATCAATGATGTTTGATTGTTCTTGGACAAGTTTATCGGTATAGTTTGAACGAGTTCTCTTCACGGTTCAATGGGCGAGTGGACGCTGTATTTTCTCATCATAACGCACCAACCAAACTGAGATTTATGGATATAATACATGACTTTTTCTAACAAAAGAACCATGGATTGTCTTCGTTGGACACTTGGGAAGCCCTCAGCAGAAGTTCTTCAAAAGGTAATTGATTTGTTTTCGCTGTGAAATGTGTTTTGTGTGAACCTCGATGGTTTATGAATTTATGGTAATGGTGATGGTAATGGTATATTGATGAATGTTTAATAATTCAACTTTTGGATTTTGAATTTGGCGCCTTGCATTTCACTGGGTAGTGTCAGGAGTGGGGCGCCCCACTGCTCCTTAAGGAGTTCTGCAAACAAAACCTGAGCACACATAGGATCACACAGTTCTGCCCTATACAACTCAGTATAAAACTCCATAGTCTGCTCCGTATCTCCCCCACCACAGAGGTCACCCGCCCATCCGACAGCCATAGACAATGTATACCGCTCTGTCTTTCCAAACCACAGAAGAAGGAGCTGGGATCATCCATCTCCTTGAGCATGGAGAACCTAGCTCTTATAAGTGCTCCCTTTGCTTTAACCTGGAAAAGACTGCCCAGGTCCCTATGTAATTCAGCTAAATTAGCCTGGAGACCTACATTGCCTTGCCCCACCAGCTCTACCTCCACTTCATTGATACTACCCTTGAGTTCCCCCAATACTCTCCTAGCCTCTGAGGATGAGAGAGCTGTATACTGTTGACAGAAAAGCAGAATGTTGACTTTTCCCAACGACCACCATTGACTCAGAGACTCATGCTCCTCTCTTCGCTGCCCCCACTTTTCCAAAAAAGTCTGGAAACCTAAGCAAAAAGTGGCATATTGTAAGAGCTATACGTTACATTTCCAATAGGATGCATGCCGAGGCCCTAGTGAAATAGACATCCGAGCCATGGTTATGTGGTGATCCGAAAAAAAAGCACAGGTAGAATGGTAGTGCACAACATGGCTCAGCACACTTGCCCCTTTCTACCAGAGCCCCCAATCGACTTCATTCACCACATCACTATGTGTCTCCTGCAGAAACAACACCTGTACTTTTTTTGTTTTACATCTTCACCCAACATACTCCTCTTTTCCGAATCTGTGGCGCCATTTATATTAAGCGAGCTTACCCGAAGGGTCTCCATAAGAAGTGAGCCAGCAAAGACGGAGACCAATAGAACAACTCAAAAAGCCCCAGTGCCAGAAAGAAACGTTTAATCTAAACAGTGTCTGAAGGTAGATCCTTATGCACGGTTGTGACCCAATTCCTCAACCTAAAACGTTTCCTGGGTGAGAGGACACCATGCCCCTTATTTTTCCATAGCTTGTTGTACTGATCTTACAAACTTTCCCAGATCGCAAAAAAAAGCTTCAAAATGAACCTTTTTCCCTTTAGTCTCATTCAGGAACCTTGACAGTTCTCTCACTTTGTACTTTGACCCCTCTGCCTGACTCGCTGTCAGCTCTGGACCCATTGCGGAGGAGTCTGAAAAGGTCTCCTCATCGTCCTCTTCCTCAGACTCACCTTCCTCCTCCATCTCCATCTCCCATCCTGACTACCTGCCCATTCTCTCTAGTCGTGGACTCCCCCCCAGCACCAGGCAAAGGTTCCTTGGTGCCTTTGACCCCACCAGCCTCTCCCTCCCACCTCCTTTCTTTTCCCCCTTTTTCCTCTTCTGTTTGACACCCTCCTCCACTCCCCCTAGTTGCTTACCCTTCCCCACTATACTCTCCTCATACACTAGCATAACCTGACTAGGCCCAGCCTCATCTACACCACCATCCATAGCATGACTAGACCTAGCCTCAGCTACACCACCATCTATAGCCTGACTAGAACCAGTGTAATCTACACCAGCATCTCTAACATGACTAGGCCCAGCCTCATCTACACCACCATCCATAGCATGACTAGACCGAGCCTCAGCTACACCACCATCTATAGCCTGACTAGAACCAGTGTAATCTACACCAGCATCTCTAGCATGACTAGGCCCAGCCTCATCTACACCACCATCGATAGCATGACTAGACCGAGCCTCAGCTACACCCGCATCTATAGCATGACTAGGTTCAGCCTCTGCTGCCAGCGTCTCATGGCCCCCTGCACGTTGACCTAAATGTCCCTCACTGGCGCTTGTTCCCTCACTTTGTCTACGGCCTTTATGTGGGCACGCAAAGCTCTTATGCCCCAAATCCCCACACTCAAAGCACTGCAGACTATCTGTGCTGGCAAACCCTGCGTAGAGCCCCTCCCCATGCCTCACTTAAAAATTCACATTTAACTCTTGCTCATTGTTATTCAGAAACATGAACACTTGCCTCCGGAACGACACAACATGCTTAACGGCATTCGACCCAAAACCTGCCAACAGTACACTAAAACCGCTAGCAAATTTACCAAAACGACTCAGCTCTCTCCGGATTTGATCATCCGTAATAAACAGAGGCAGATTTGCAACTATAACCATTGTCGAAGGAGTCAAAATAGGAGAAATCGGCACCCTTACAAATATTCTACTAGTAATTAGGAAACCCACTAAATGTACTATTTTCATGAACACAACCACAGCTTTGTTCATTCTAGAAGTAGAATGTATAAATTCAGCTCCTACCTGTTCGCCGACTGCGAGCAGAACCTCAACCACCTTAAATTCATTCTCAGGAACACACCTGAATCCATGCCATAACGACAGCGTCTCCTCCCCTCTAGGCTGCGAATCCATTCCGCACACCACACCGTTCAAACCCCAGAAAACTAAAACTCTGTCCTCTTCCTCCCTAACTTTGAGCAAAAACAGTGGGTACCACTAAATTAACAGTGTTAACCCTCCACCACAGAAAATAAAAGACCAAGGAAAGAATCAAGAAAATAAGTAAGGACAGAGCCCTCCACACGGCCTCTCAACTACAAAACACTCCCAGCATGCACTGAGAGAGAGTGCGAGAGAGAGAGTTACACCTATCTGGAGGTGACATCATTCCCTCCCCCTTATCCGCACCTTAGACACAACTACAACAACATAACCAACTGAAACGAGTCACAACTCCTGCAGCTCTGTCGCATGTTGGGTCTGTACATAGTCAATGGTAGGCTTCGAGATGACTCCTACAGTAGGTACACCTATAGCCCACCGTGTTTCTACACCTGCATTGCTTGTTCTTGGGGTTTTAGTATACGTTTCTGTACAGCACTTTGTGACATCAGCTGATGTAAGAAGGCCTTTATGAATACATTTGATTGATCTCTTGGCAGTAGTACTGTAGATTACCTTATCACCAACCTCAACCCAAAGTCCCAAATGTCAGCTGACATATCAAATGTAAATTCTAGCAGAAAACCTAAGAAAACGAATAACAATGAGAAATGGTTAAATAGTATCAGAACCCACCGGATTCTCCAATTAAGTTGGATGAGCTACAGGACAAAATAAAAACCCTCCAACCCAAAAAGGCCTGTGGTTTTGATGGTATACTAAACTAAATTATAAAATATACATACCACAAATTTGAATCGGCTATTCGTAAACTATTCAACATTATCCTCAGCACTGGCATCTTCCCCAATATTTGGAACCAAGGTCTAATTACCCCAATCCACAAAAGTGGAGACAAATTTGAATCCAATAATTACAGTGGAACCAACAGCAATCTCTGAAAAATATTTTGCAGTATCATTAACAGCAAACTCAGTATCATTAACAGTGAAAACAATTTCCTGAGTAAATGTCAAATTGGCTTCATTCCAAAGTACCATATAACAGACCACGTATACACCCTGCACACCCATATTGACAAACAAACGAACAAAACAAAACAAAAGCCAAGTCTTCTCATGCTTTGTTGATTCCCAAAAAGCTTTTTATTCAATTCGGCATGAGGGTCTGCTATACAAATGGATGGAAAGCAGTGATGGGGAAAACATACAGTCATGTGAAAAAGTAAGTACACCCCCTGGAAAGTTGTAATTTTTGTTGTTGTTGAGGGTAACAAATTACACTGTAAGACTATACTTTGCAATTAACAGAAAACAATTCCATAGTGCGGACAAAATAAGACCACCCCTAGCTTCAATAGCTGGTGTTGCCCCCTTTGGCTGAAATAACTTCATGTACACGGTTCTTGTAATGTCTCTTACATAGACTGGGAAGTATTTTTGCCCACTTCTCTTTACAGTGCAGCTTCAACTGTGTCATGTTCGAGGGCTTTCTTGCTTGCATGGCCCGCTTCAAGTTCCCGCACAGGATTTCGACAGTATTGAGATCTGGGCTTTGACTTGGCCATTCCATAACCCTCCATTTCTTATTTTTGAACCATTCTGTTGTAGCTTTGCTTGTGCTCTTTGGACCATTGTCCTGTTGAAAGATCCATGTTCAGTTCAGCTTCAGATTTTTGAAAGATGGCCTCAAATTCTACTCAGTAATTCTCTGGTACAATATGGTGTTCATGGTGGACTCAAAGAAGTCAAGTTGGCCCTCGGGCAGCAAAGCAGTTCCAAACCATAATGTCACCGCCTCCATGCTTTACGGTTGGTATGAGGTTCACTCAAAGGCAGTGTTTCATTTTCACCAAACATGGCATCTGGCATTGTGGCCAAACAGCTCCCCGTTTGACTCATCTGTCCAGAGCACTTGTTCCAGTAGTTTTACCCAGGTGTTGTCTGGCAAAAGTCAGTTGTGTCTTGATGTTCTTTTTTGAGAACAGAGGCTTCTTCCTTCCTGACCTCCCATGTTGGCCAAATTTGTGGAGTTTCTTTCTGACAGTTGACTCATGCACTTCGACGTTGATTGTGGCAAGAGAGGCCTGTAAAATCCCTTGACGTTACCCTGGGATTCTTAGAGACTTCTATGAGCATCTTTCGGTCCGGTCTTGAGCTGAATTTGGTGGGATGACCTGTCCTAGGTAGATTGCCAGTGTTCTTGAATTTTCTCAATTTCTAGATGATCAGTTGGACAGTGGAATGATGTTTTTCGAACTGATTGGAAATGGATTTGTAACCCCTCCCAGACTCATGGGCATCAATAATCTTTCTTCGGAGGGCCTCGGATATGTCTTTTGATCTTGGCATGATGTACCACCACACACCAATATGATTAAGACCAAACCAGACCAAGTTTCTAATCTTTATGGAAGGCTGGATGCTCCCAAGTTACTCTCTAATAATTTTCTAATCATTTGCCCCTTTTTTTGGTGCACCTGATTCTAGTTTTAGCCATTTTATGTGATGGTAAAGGTAGGGCTGTACTGACTTTTTCAGCATAAGGAAATTGCATTTTTGTTCATAAAAAAATCATCAATGAATGTGGTTGGAATTTAGTACAAATATCCATGTGTCCAAATATGTAAAAAAAAAGGAAAAAAAAGAATGAACCCTTTCCTGGGCGGGAAATACTTACTTTTTCCTATGACTGTATGACGTTATAAAATCAATGTACACAAACAACAAGTGTGCAGTTAAAATTGGCAATAAACACACAGATTTATTGACCCAGGGCCATTGGGTGAGACAGGGATTCAGCTTGAGCCCCACCCTCTTCAACATATATATCAATGTTTTGACGAGGACACTAAAACGGTCTGCAGCATCCGACCTCACACTACTGGACTCGGAAATCAAATGTCTATTGTTTGCAGATGATCTGGTGCTTCTGTCCACAACCAAGGTGGGCCTACGGCAGCACCTAGATCTTCTGCACAGACTGTCACACTTGGGCCCTGACAGTGAATCTCAGGACAGACCGGTTGAGGTGGCTTCGGACGGGCCACTTGCAGCTGCTGAAGTTGCATTGTCGGACGGACCCGTTGTGGCCACGTCGGACGGCCCAGTTGCAGCTGCTGAAGTTGCGGCGGTGCCGGACGGACCAGTTGAAGCATCTTCGGGCGGGCCATTCCCTCTGTCTCCCTTAGGTTGACTTTTCTGTCACGCTGGTATGAATGATTCATGAGACAGGCGCAGGAATGTGTAATAGGGGTTTATTTAGCCCAAATTACAGCGTGCCATGGAAAGGCACGGGATTGAAGACCAAACAGACACGTAACAAAAACCCAGTGTTGAAACCCAAACAAAAGAGCAAGGAATACCTTGAATAAATAACACACACGCACAATGATTAACACACGGGGTGAGACCCGTAATCATCTGCTCATTCCACAAGGGCACGAAAGCCCAAAACACACAGCACATGTACTCACACGCATCAACGGACATTGTAACAATAATCGACAGGACACTGGTTAACCAAGTGCCCACTTATACAATTACTAATCACTGGGAAAAGGGGCCATGTGTGCGTAATGAAAGTTCCGGAGGGATCCGTGACAAAAATTGTGCACTCTCCTCAAACAATAGCATGGTATTCTTTCACTGTAATAGCTACTGTAAATTGGACCGTGCAGTTAGATTAACAAGAATTTAAGCTTTCTGACAATATCAGATATCTCTATGTCCTGGGAAATGTTCTTGTTACTTACAACCTCATGCAAATCGCATTAGCCTACGTTAGCTCAACTGTCCCGTGGAAGGGACACCGATCCCGAAGTTAAATCATTTTCCACACACAGTCTGTGCCTGTATTTATTTTTCATGCTAGTGAGGGCCGAGAATCCACTCTCACATATGTACGTGGTTGCAAAGGGCATCAGTATCTTAACAGCGCGATTTGCCAAGGCAAGATACTCTGAGCGCAGCCCAATCCAGCAGTCTGGCAGTGGCTTCTGATTAAATTAAATCTTCACAGAACCGCTTGTTGGAATTTTTGATGAGGCTCTTTTGTTCAGATATCAATAAGTGAACTGGAGGCAGGGCATGAAAGGGATAACGAATCCAGTTGTTTGAGTCATGCGTTTCGGGACCTGCGTAATTGCTCACCCAACTCATTCAGGTGCTTTGCTATATCACATTTGACATTGTCCGTAAGTTTGAGTTCATTTGCACACAAATAAATCATACAATGATGGAAAGACCTGTGTGTTGTCCTTAATGCAGACAGAGAAGAGCTCCGACTTCTTAATCACAGCCTCAATTTTGTCCCGCACATTGAATATAGTTGTGGAGAGTACCTGTAATCCTACATTCAGATCATTCAGGCGAGAAAAAACATCACCCAGATAGACCAGTCGTGTGAGAAACTCGTCATCATGCATATGGTCAAATGATGGTCAGTAAAGAAAGCTTTAAGCTTGTCTCTCAATTCATAAAAATGTGTCAATACTTTGCCCCTTTGTTCACAAACACAAACAGACCCCACAGAGCCCCAGGACAGCAACACATTTAGACCCAACCAAACTATGAGAAAGGAAAAAGATAACTATTTGACACAATGGAAAGAATCAACAACAAAAAACAGAGCAAATTGGAATGCTATCTGGCCCTAAACAAAGAGTACACAGTAGCAGAATACATGACCACTGTGACTGACCCAAAATTAAAAACATCCTTGACTATGTACAGACTCTGAAAAATAGCCTCGCTATTGAGAGAGGCCACCATAGGCAGACCTGGGTCTCGAGAGAACACAGGGTAAGTGAACACTGTCCACTATCATGGAAAACTACATAAATAGTCATGCTATCCTGTGTTTTACTGTTTAAAGAATTGTCTCTTGTTATATGCCAGTGTTTTTTCTAACCTGATTCAAACTTGTCTTTGTGAGACTTAGTCATAAGACTGTGCTTATAGCTAAGGTCTGTTTGGGTGCGGCCGCATCATGTGACATCCTGTGGGTTTACTATCTACAGAAAGTCACATGTATGGAAACTTGCAGAAAGGAGCACATTATGGTGTTTTGCTGTTGTGAATGCAGTTAGACACTGTTGAGCTCTCGGGCTATCAACCTTGTGCTATCTGAAGTCTGCACAGACAACTAATTACCTTTTACACACTATCTGCTGACTGCCACGTATACAGAAAGGGGTTGTGTGTATTTTCTCTATAAAAGCAGAGACCCGGCTATGTTTGTTAAGCTTTCAACTCTGAGCCATTCTTGGCGATGGTGGATTTGCTTCCTTTTTGCAAATCTTATAAAAAAGTGTTGTTTGAAAGAATCTGCCGTCTCTCTTCCCTTTGATTGTATATTCCACGACACCACAAAATGAGTGGGAAACTAATCTGCACTTCCTAACCTAATGCCAAATGTATGACCCAGTGGAGGCTGCTAAGGGGAGGATGGCTCATAATAATTGCTGGAACAGAGCGAATGGAATGGCATCAAATACATGGATTCCACTTATTCTGCTCCAGCCATTACTATGGGCTCATCCTCCCCAATTAAGTTGCCACCAACCTCCTGTGGTATGACTACATTAGAGATACATATTTCCCACAGATCACACAGACCTACAAAGAATTTGATAACAAGTCAAACATTGATAAACTCTTAAAGCTGTTAGGCAAAATACCTCATTGTGCAATCACAGCAGCAAGATTTGTGGCCCGTTGCCATGAGAAAAGGACAACCAATGGAGCACAAACATTGGAAATACCACCAATATTTATCTGTTTATTTATTTTCTCTTTCATACTTCAACTATTCACATATTGTTACAACACTGCACAGCCAATAATTTAACATTTTAATTGTCTATATACTTTTAAAGCTTTTGTGAGTGTAATGTTTACTGTTCATTTGTTTATTTCCTTGTTTATACCACATTTCAGGGAAGACCCAGATGCAGACAGTGTCAAAGTAACAAAAGTGTATTACTAGAACAGGGGGCAAGCCAAACAACAGGTCAAGGGCAGGCAGAGGTCAGTAATCCAGGGTGGTGTGACAAAATACAGAATGGCAGGCAGTCTCAGGGTCAGGGCAGGCAGAGGTCAGTAATCCAGGGTGGTGTGACAAAATACAGAATGGCAGGCAGTCTCAGGGTCAGGGCAGGCAGAGGTCAATAATCCAGGGTGGTGTGACAAAGTACAGAACGGCAGGCAGGCTCAGGGCAGGCAGAATGGTCAAAACTGGGGAAACTGGAAAACAGGAACTAGAAAAAGACAGGAGCAAGGGGAAAACCACTAGTAGGCTTGACGAACAAAACGAACTGGCAACAGACAAACAGAGAACACAGGTATAAATACACTGGTGATAATGGGGAAGATGGGCAACACCTGGAGGGGGGTGGAGACAAGTGCAAAGACAGGTGAAACAGATCAGGTTGTGACAGTTTATTTTCCCTTTTGTTTATTGTTTATTCCACTTGCTTTGGCAATGTAAACATATGTTTCCCATGTCAATAAAGCCCTTTGAAATGAATAGAACTGAGAACTGAGAGAGAGAGAATCTGTGTAACTTTGTTCTGACTCTGAAGTCCACAGGATTCATTTATCGATATTGCGTATCGTATTGATAGAAAAAGTGTGATTTATCAAACAATCCCACACGCGTCATATGCACACCGGTAGAAGATAACCATTGATAAATACCATTTGCTCTCAGCCTCAGTGCTCGTGCAAGACCTAGGCTATTTGCATTTTGAAACACCCCAAATTATACATATATTTTTTTAATTTTTTTTTAACCTTTATTTAACTAGGCAAGTCAGTTAAAAACAAATTCTTATTTTCAATGACGGGCTAGGAACAGTGGGTTAACTGCCTTGTTCAGGGGCACCTTGTCAGCTCGGGGATACGATCTTGCAACGGTTACTAGTCCAACGCTCTAACCACTAGGCTACCTGCCGCCCCATATGGTCAAAATCATCCCTTTACTGCCCGTGTGGAATATACAAAGCCCTGCCATGAAATACAATGTCGCAACCAAAAAAAGCTAAGAAAAATATAACTTTTCCAACATTGAAATAAGGGTGCTAGAGTCAGGGATTGAGTACAACAAAAAGGTTTTATTTGTCTCGCTCAGTTGTGGTTTGACCAGTAAAAATAAAAACAGAGATACAAAGAAAGGACTATTTTGGACAATTCAAGTTGTCTTTTGCGCATCACATAACCTATCACCTGCACATTAAGAGTGGAAACCTTTTCTGTTCACTTAGTTGAAATCGTTTTGGGATGGGACTTTTATGGCAATGTGGGTGCCGTCTATTGCTCCCTTCATATTTGGGAACCCATTGCTTGCATCATGGCAAATAAACCCCTCTTGACTTCATCCTGTTGTGCGATGGTGCATGGAAATTGTATGTGTTACTGTTCGTTTTGCCGATGATTGCATCCAAAACATTGGTTCATCGAAATCCCGATCGGCAAGCTCCCTTTGAAAAGTGCCCGTTGCCATTAACCTGAGCACTTAGCAGTTGGATGTGCATCGGAATGGCATGTGTTTGTCTTATTAAAGTAGGTCTTAAATCCTTGCAAAATGTATATATTTTTTGGGGGGGATAACAATATCTGATAAGCTCTAAAAACTCTCTAAAAACTCAACTCTCTCAATATCTTATTTGATTTCCCATGATCTCAGTCTTTTATAGTATTTCAACACTGTTTCACTTTCACACGTGCCTCTAATTTAACAAATTACAGTACTTTATATGGATTATTATCATAACAAATGCACTAATGTGGTCAAAGTATATATAGCCTATCAAGATATGTTGCATGAACTCACAATAGAAATACAATTAAATCGAAAAATTATTTAATTATTACTCTCACAATTTCAACATATATTTTTCCTATTCTAAGCTTGACAAGCAGTTCCGTTATTCCACAACTTGGCACTGTACATACGCATTGTCATGGCTGTGCGTAAATGTACGCAAACTCTCAAGGGAACGTTCATATTGATAAATCTCACACATGGTTTACTCACAGATTTGTGCCTACGCATGACTGATAAATGAGGCCCCTGGCAACTGCATGTTCATTTGGGTCCTTTGAACTTTAAATGGTTAAAAGGGATAGTTTGAAATGTTGGCAATTAAGCACTTTGTTCTACATGATGAACTCATGAATACCATTTTTATGTCTCTGCTGGTAGTCTGAAGGAAGTTGAAGGTAGTTTCTGGAGCTATTGCTAACCAGTGTTAGCACAATGACTGGAAGTTTGCAGGAACAGCTAGAATGCTAAAAAATTCAACTTTAAAACTTATTGATCCTGCTTGTCCACGAAGTCCTTGAAATGTACAAGAACTATGGTCATAATTGACATAGTAATTTACATACAATATTTAATTAGTATTTCCCTTGGTTTCCGTGTAATATCCTATTTGTAATGTAGTTTAAAGTGTTACATTCATGTTGGCTGTATGGACAGAGCACGGGAGCTATATTGCAGCCATTATACAGTAGGTACCCTAAGACGGCTGTTTAAATGTATTATACCACCAATGCCTATTAGTCCTGGACAAGGCTGCTCCTGCTCAGGTGAATTAATAAAGGCTATTTATAAGGAATGTTAACTAACAATTTAATGCTTGGTGGGCAGGAGCCCAGCTGATTACATAATAATTATAGTTTGTTCCTGTGGAGCGGGCTTTGGCGACTCCAGTAGAATGCAAAGAGAGTGAAGAGATGAGTTTCTGTTCTGTGTGAGCTTTAGATACAGTAATCTATATATGTTGTGTTTATAGGCTATACAGTATAGTAAAGTACAGTACAGAACAGAACATGAAATTCAATACAATGATACTGAACATACCAAAGGTCTACATTTTGGTTTAATATGACCATGACAATTTCTATAGCTTATTTGTGATTTTGAGAAACCACACCAAGGATACTGAGCCTTTGTTTGGGTAATATTAAGATGCCAGAACTTTGGACAAACCTAGGCTTCTAGGGAACACATTGACACATGAAAATATACTTCACAAAAATAATACACACATAAGAACGCACAAAAACATGTGCACACACACAATCATGGCCCACATTATTAAATGCTATTTTGCTGAATATGAAACACTTTTCTCATTCTACCTGAATGAGAAATCTTTTAATTTTTTATATATTTTTTGCAACAGTTTAACCAAGCGAGGGAAGGTCATGTTGCCAATTATCTCTCTCACACGTGTGTGAACTGTCTTCTGAGTGTCGCCCTGGCCCCATTCACCCACAGTGGCATGGTCTGCAGAACACTGAGTTATGTATACAATGTATACAATTATGTGTACAGAGGCAAGCTATTTCAAGCTCTCCCTGTGCAGTGTATCAAGGGCTCAAAGGGATATATTGATCACATGGGGAAATGAGGCCACAGTGGCAGAGCTGGAGTCATGTAAGTTTCTACAGATCCATGTAAGTTCCTCTATTGACTTTATCCATTGGGGCTTTATTGTGGGCATGGTGAATGGCATTGTAAACAAGGACATGGACATATATTTAATTTCAACTATTGTAGGTTTTCTGAGAACTGGCCAAGTCTATGTACAATTGAAGTCGGAAGTTTACATACATTTAGGCTGGAGTCATTAAAACTTGTTTTGGCAAGTCGGTTAGGACATCTACTTTGTGCGTGACACAAGTAATTTTTCCAACAATTGTTTACAGACAGATCCTTTCATTTATAATTCACTTCATCACAATTCCAGTGGGTCAGAAGTTTACATACACTAAGTTGACTGTGCCTTTAAACAGCTTGGAAAAATCCAGAAAATGATGTCATGGCATTAGAAGCTTCTGATAAGCTAAATTACATAATTTGAGTCAATTGGAGGTGTACCTGTGGATGTATTTCAAGGCCTACCTTCAAACTCAGTGCCTCTTTGCTTGACACCATGGGAAAATCGAAAGAAATCAGCGAAGACCTCATAAAAAAAATTGTAGGCCTCCACAAGTCTCGTTCATCCTTGGGAGCAATTTCCAAATGCCTGAAGGTACCACGTTCATCTGTACAAACAATAGTACGCAAGTATAAACACCATGGGATCATGCAGCCGTCATACCGCTCAGGAAGGAGACGCGTTCTGTCTCCTAGAGATTAACGTACTTTGGTGCGAAAAGTGCAAACCAATCCCAGAACACCAATCCCAGAAGAACAACAAATGCTGGAGGAAACAGGTAGAAAGGTATCTATATCCACAGTAAAATGAGTCCTATATCGACATAACCTGAAAGGCCTCTCAGCAAGGAAGAAGCCACTGCTCCAAAACCGCCATAAGAAAGCCAGACTACGGATTGCAACTGCACAAAAAACATTTGTGGGAAGAACTGAAAAAGTCTGTGCGAGCAAGGAGCCCTACAAACCTGACTCAGTTACACCAGCTCTGTCAGGAGGAATGGGCCAAAATTCACCCAACTTATTGTGGGAAGCTTGTGGAAGGCTACCAGAAACGTTTGACCCAAGTTAAACAATTTAAAGGCAACGCTACTAAATACTAGTATGTAAACTTCTGACCCACTGGGAAAGTGATGAAAGAAGTAAATGGTGAAATAAATAATTCTCTCTAATATTATTCTGACATTTCACATTATTAAAATAAAGTGGTGATCCTAACTGACATAAGACAGGGAATTTTTAGTAGGATTAAATGTCAGGAATTGTGAAGAACTGAGTTTAAATGAATTTGGCTAAGGTGTATGTAAACTTCCGACTTCAACTGTACTTGTCTTTGTTAGACAACTGCATTCACCATGCCCACGATAGAGCCCCAATGGATAAAGCACAGAGGAACTTACATGGCTCTGTAGAAACGTACATGGCTCCAGCTCTGCCACTATGGCCTCATTTCCCCATAATATCAAGTTTTCCCTTTGAGACCTTGGTACACTGCACAGGAGAGAGACACACAGAGGGAGAAAGAGATTGAAAGAGGAACGCAAGAGAAGAAGTGACAGAGCCAGGAAGATGGAAGATTGAAAACCTGGAAAGAAGAGAGAGTGAGAGATTCTCTGTCTGTTCTCTCACTGGAGGATGCGTATGTCTTTCATATGTCCCTCCGGAGTTTGGAGGAGAGGGGTGAGAGAGGAACATCTGAGTCTCCTGTGTGTCTCTGCCACCTCTGGGCCACCCCTCTGCCTGCTGGCTTTCATTCCATTCTAAGGGAAATGGATATCTCTTCTCTCCCTAGGGAGGGAAAGAGAGAGAGAGAGAAAGAGAGAGGGCCAGGGAGAGAGAGAGAGAGGAGAAGAGATATGAGATGGATTGGAGATGAGCATACAAGAGAGGAGGCGAGGAGAAGAGGTGTTCTGTTTTGTGTTCCCTAAGTTAGGTAGAATATTGAAGTCACACTGTCACCAAGGACTCTTAGTCCTGGTACTTTCAGTCTTAATCCAACCTTCCTGATCCTGTCACTCGATCTGTTAATGTCTGCCTCTCTGCATGTCTCTCCTGTGTGTGTGTGTTTGTGTGTGTAATAATAATAATAATTTCCTATTTCATGCGTGAGTGCGTGTGTGCGCGTGCATGTGTGTGTGTTTGAGGGTGTGTGTGTCACATACTGTGTGTGTGTGGTTGTACGACAGCCCCGTGGAGTCCATGTGAGCATTGGCAGAACTCTTGCTCCTCTCATTATCTCATTAGAAAAACAGACTCCAGCCATCACACTCCACAGCAGCAGGGAACCATTTACATAGTAATGATACACACACACACACACACACACACACACACACACACACACACACACACACACACACACACACACACACAGACAGACACACTACTGACTACATCATTACTGAACTGAATTACAAGGGTTAAGCCTGTTGTTATTATGATATTGTTATTAAGCCTGTTGTTATTCATATTGTTATTAACGTCGTTGATGTTATTACTATAATAATGTGATTTATTGAAGTGTACTACTAGTAGTCATATTACATGTAGCAGCAGTTTTAGTAGGAGAAATGTAATGTTTGTGCATGTGTGAGAAAGATAGAGAGTTTGTGTGTGTGGCTAGAGCCTCTCTCCTCTCTCTGATATACATACCAATGACCCCTCACTCACTGTGCCGACTCCATGCTGTGAATCCCATCTAGCCAAAAAAACAAGGGGACATTGTTATGTAAATTAATGTGGGGTGGGTATTCTAGAAAAATGTGATGTTCGTGAAGGGGAGAGAGAGAGAGAGAGAGAGAGAGAGAGAGAGAGAGAGAGAGAGAGAGAGAGAGAGAGAGAGAGAGAGAGAGAGAGAGAGAGAGAGAGAGAGAGAGAGAGAGAGAGAGAGAGAGAGAGAGAGAGAGTTTTTTGTTTTAAACCTATCCCAAACCTTAACCTTTTGATCTTGTTGGGATAAGAGTGTCTGCTAAATATGTCAAATGTAAATTATTAAGATTTTTCAAAACATGGTGAACACGCAATGCAGACACACACAAACACACATGCCTACCCTGCGCTGTATACAGCACAATCAGCAGTAAAGAGAGTAGGAAGACACAATGAGTAAAAAAGCAGGTCACTTACTGTTTATTTTTCATATGAATCCAGTGCTCCTTCACTGAGCAGAAAACAATGGTTTTACACCTACAGTAGAGCCCACTGACACTAACACACACCGGCTGTGCGTGCGTGCATACGTGTGTTCCCTCTGCTTGTGTCCTCCTGCCGCCCAATGCCTAGTGATCAGTAAAGCTCAGCTTAGTCCCAGTGCTCACATTACAATCAGCATATCCTTCAGTGCATATCTTTCCTCTCTAGGTTTCTTCCTAGGGAGTTTCTAGGGAGTTTTTCCTAGCCACCGTGCTTCTACACCAGCATTCCTTGCTGTTTGGGGATTTAGGCTGGGTTTCTATACAGCACTTTGTGACATCAGCTGATGTAAGAAGGGCTTTATAAATACATTTGATTGATTGATTGATTGAGTACCTAAACACAGCACCTGCCACCACCATGCAATAACCTCCCTCTCTCTCTCTTTATCTTTCTCGCTCTCTCCTTGCGTACATAAAACATACAAATAAAAATATCCTTCTGTTCACTGGCATTGGTGGTCTGGTCACCAGACTCTAGCTGCACCCAAACATTATTAAAAAGCAGATAGGATGCTGGGGGCATCACATGTGGACATTACAGTAGCTGGAAGAAATTGCAAAGCCCTGAACCTGTGTATCAAGACACCGTAATTGAATCTATTAATTGTAAGGGCATTAGAAATCATTGTGCAACATTGTCACACGTTATGTATACTGGAAGTGGACCATGATCCTGTGTTGTTGACTAGCGTTGTCTTTTATGTCAGTTGCATCATGTTGCGTCAGTCTTGGTGCCGTGCTGGATTCCCTGTCTCTGGGCGTGGGTACTAGTCCAAACACTCCTCTTCTCTGCCAGGCAAGAGAGTGCCAAAATGCCACCACTCTGATGATGGCATTAGCCCTCTACGGTATGCCAAGAGAGGGTTGGACATTCATAAGCCAATGAATCGAGGTTTAAATGGGTGCCAAATACCTCAACAAAGGAATGACATACTTCTTGAGGGAGTGCTGCTAAACAATGGAAGTATTGCCAGTCAGAATTGTTGTATACAGCAGTTGACCATTTGTTAATAGTAAAACATATTGGAAAGTGGTTTCCACATGGTTATCCACCAAACATTTGATATTGCCTCAATAACGTCTGTATTGGCTACTGAAAACGGAGAGAAATAATTTTTTTAAATCTGTAAAATATAAAACTAAGCTTTTCTGGATGAACTGAACAAATGCTTCATTCAACAAACCCCCCATATCAAAATTCCCTTTTTCCAAAATGAGCTAATAATGGAAATTAATGCAATATTTGTAGCAATGCATAACCAGGGAGGATACGGTTCACTTGAAACCATGGGCTCTATTTTCATTTTCAAACACACTTCCATTTCCTACAGAATGTAATATGTGTAATGTGTTTAAAAAATTAGACCCCCGTCTACCTCTCCCTTCCCCAACCCACCATCACCCCTCCTTCCTCCCAATGAAAGTTCTGGCAGGCCTGAGCTGTTGTAATTGGCAGGCGGTTGCCGTGCCGATAGACTCCACCGTCCTGCAGGTCAAGAGTAATTTACTGTGCAGCTAAACGCCCTAGCTGTTTTTTTCTTCCTGCCGTCCATATTGGAAATCCCATCCAGGCTGTATTACAAGGCGAGATGATGGCTTAATCCCTTGTTAATTAGAATAACATCTCTGGCAGCTGAGGCTGAGGGGCCACTAATGCCGAGCTCTGGAGCTCCCTCTGGAGAGGCTGCCTGGCTTGCTCGCCATGGCCCAGAGAGGAGGCCTTGGCGCGGGCTCTGAGAGCTGGAGAGAGAGGGGGGCCCTGGATGTGCTCTGGATGAGACGTGAAAGACTGTCTAATCCGCTGTTGATGACTCTTGTGGGCTAATGGGGCTGCAGTTTGTTGGCAGGTCCGGCCAATCCACAATGATCTAGGTCAGAGCAAGACTGAAGGACGATTAAAGGTGTCCTCGAAGGATGTTTAAATGGTGTACTAGCACACCTGTAGTAAGGTTACAGATACTCCTTTGCCTGGACATCATATTTTGAAGCTGAAGAGCTTTGCTGTGCAACAATAAAGGCTAGCCATGACAATTGTGTGTGTGCGCGTGCTTGCTGAGTACATGCATGTGTGTGTGTACATGGCTTCCTGATGAAATTCCTGGGGAAATTCCAGCATGTTGTGCCCCATTGCGTATGTCATGAACACACCTCAACTCCAGTCTCAGAAATGAGTGACAAATCAAAAAGCTGCAACAGTGTTGTCTGTCCTATGATACTCCAACCTCCTGTGCAATTATTGCTCATATAGTAGCTGCAATCAAACTGTGTCAACGGTTCCTCCAAACACCATGAGTACACCAGGACACATTTTCTGACAGTGACAGTCCACCTTCAGCCCCTTCCAGGAGCAGATAGTAGGAGGGAAAAGAGGCATTATTCCTATGTCTCCCTCGTTACTGTACTTACAGTGGGTATTCAGACAGTCATTAGAGGAGAGTAGTCTGTATAATACAGAGCTAGACCGCTTTTCTGCCTCTTACTCTACCCAGCCTCCTGGAAAGACACAAACAGCAGGGAATTATCCCCCCAGCCCCCTGCTGCTACTCTACCTGTGTGTCAGAGAAAGAGGGAGAGAGAGACAGATAGAACAACAGAGAGAGCCACAGAGAGCGAAAGAGAGAGAGAAAGATGCTCATCTTACACACTTAAAAACATGGTTCACTCACAATACAAATGTACATGGTTCCCAGCATTTTTTTTGCAAAATTCTATGAAACAATAAAAACTCCTAATCTTTTATGTTACACAGGGTGAATAATTGTGGCTCCATTGTCCAGTATAATTCAGTCTCAGCTAACAGAACATGAAATCATCTTTTCACCACATTAATGTATTTCACTTCAATATGCATACAATAAATTCAATTTGACCAAAATAAGCTTGCCTTAGCAATCACCCAGATGGCTAATGTTTCACATCAAAACTACAGCCAACTGATGATACTACAACTTGAAAGAGGGACAGAAATATACACTGAACAGAAATCTAAATGCAACATGTAAAGTGTTGGTCCGATGTTTCATGAGCTGAAATAAAAAGATCCAAGAAATGTTCCATATGCACAGAAACCTTATTTCTCTCAAATGATGTGCACAAAATTGTTTACATCCCTGTTAGTGAGCATTTCTCCTTTGCCAAGAAATATCCATCCACCTGACAGGTGTGACATATCAAAAAGCTGATTAAACAGCATGATCATTACAAAGGTGCACCTTGTGCTGGGGGCAATAAAAGGCACCTCCAAAATGTTCAGTTTTGTCACACAACACAATGCCACAGATTTATCATGTTTTGAGGGAGCATTAATTTGGCATGTTGACTGCAGGAATCTAGAGCTGTTGCCAGAGAATGTAATGTTCATTTCTCTACCTGTAGCCACCTCCAAAGTTGTTTTAGAGAATTTGGCAGTTTTTCCAACCGGCCTCACATCCACAGACCACGTGTATGACGTTGTGCGGGTGAGCGGTTTGTGGTTTTCCAACGTTGTGAACAGAGTGTCCCATGGTGGCGGTGAGGTTATGGTATGGGTAGGTATAAGCTATGAACAATGAACACATCTGCATTTTATCGATGGCAATTTGAATGCACAGAGATACTGTGACGAGATCCTGAGACCCACCTCATGTTTCAGCATGATAATGCACGGCCCCATGTCGCAAGATCTGTACACAATTCCAGTAAGCGGAAAATGTCCCAGTTCTTCCATGGCCAGACATGTCACCCATTGAGCATGTTTGGGATGCTCTGGATTGACCTGTTTAAAGGCGTGTTCAAGTTCCCGCCAGTGTCTAGCAACTTCACAAAGCCATTGAAGAGGATTGGGACAACATTCCACAGGCCACATTCAACAGCCTGATCAACTCTATGCGAAGGAGATGTGTTGCGCTGCATGAGGCAAATGGTGGTCACACCAGATACTGACTGGTTTTCTGATCCATGCCCCAACCTTTTTTTTAAGGTATCTGTGACAAACAGATTCATATCTGTATTCCCAATCATGTGAAATCCATAGATTAGGGCCTAATGCATTCATTTCAATTTGACTGATTTCCTTATATGAACTGCAGCTCTGTAATGTCTTTGTAATTGCTGCATGTTGCGTTTATAATTTTGTTCAGTATATATATTTTTCAAGCCATATGCTGATGTTAATGCTAGGTTATTATTTTATGTACTGCCTTGAGGTACATTTGTACAATACATTACCAAATGTATGTGGACACCTGCTTGTCGAACATCTCATTCCAAAATTATGGGCATTAATATAGAGTTGGTCCCCCCCTTTACTGCTATAACAGCCTCCACACTTCTGGGAACAATAGATGTTGGAACATTGCTGCGGGGATTTGCTTCCATTCAACCACAAGAGCATCAGTGAGGTCGGCCACTGACGTTGGGCGATTAGGCCTTGTTGGCAATCGGCGTTCCAATTAATCCCAAATGTGTTCGATGAAGTTAAGGTCAGTGCTCTGTGCAGGCCAGTCAAATTTTTCCACACCGATCTCGATCAACCATTTCTGTATGGACCTTGCTTTATGCACAGGGTCATTGACATGCTGAAACATGAAAGGACCTTCCCAAAACTATTGCCACAAAGTTGGAAGCACAGAACTGTCTAGAATGTCATTGTATGCTGTAGTGTTATTATTTTCCTTCACTGGAATTAAGGGGCCTAACCCAAACCATGAAAAACAGCCCCAGACCATTATTCCTCCTCAACCAAACTTTGCAAATGACACTATGCATTCGGGCAGGCAGCGTTCTCCTGGCATCCACCAAACCCAGATTCGTCCATCGGAATGCCAGATGGGGAAGTGTGATTCATCACTCCAGAGAACTGCTCCAGAGTCTAATGGCGGCAAGCTTTTACACCACACCAGCCGATGCTTGGCATGGCGCATGGTGATCTTAGGCTTGTGTGCGGCAGCTCGGCCATGGAAACACATTTCATGAAGTTCCCGATAAACAGTTGCTGACGTTGCTTCCAGAGGCAGTTTGGAACTTGGTAGTGAGTGTTCCAACCGAGTACAGACGATTTAACTACTTGGGGAGCGGCAGCCGAGGTGGCGGTTTTGGAGAGTCTGGCGTGCCCAAAGTAAAATACCTGCCACTCAGGCCCAGAAACTAGGATATGCACATAATTAGTACTATTGGATAGGAAACACTCTGAAATCCATCCGGATTTGCAGTTTTTTTTGTAGATTACCTTTTTCTCCTGGCTGCCTATTGTATTCAACGTTATCTAGGACCTAGACTGCAGTACCTATGGCTTCCACTGGATGTCAACAGTCTTTAGACAGGGTTTCATGACCTTAGGTTGAATTAGAAGCCAATAGAAGAAGAATAAGGACGTGGACCCCGGAACTCAATAGAATGACATGCGCGTTCACGGTCTCGCGCGTTCTGTGGTTTTTTTCCTTTCCTATCATTCACGTTATCGTCCGGTTGAAATATTATAGTAAATATACATAAAAGGATACCTAAGGATACATTTAAAATGATGTTTGATTTGTTTGGACAAAGTTGATAGGTATAATTTGAATGCGTTCTCTTCACGGTTCAATGGGCGACTCAACGGTGGATTTTCTGAATATAACGTGCCAACCAAACAGAGAGTTATGGATATAATAAATGACTTTTTCTAACAAAAGAACCATTGGATGTCTTCGTTGGACACTTGGGATGCCCTCAGCAGAAGTTCTTCGAAAGGTAAGTGATTTATTTTAGCTCTTATATGGGTTTTGTGTGACCCGCGCTGGATATGAATTTATGATAATGTAGAAAATATATGAGGTGCTATTCTCAAACAATCAAATGTTGTGCTTTCGCCGTGAAGCCTTTTTGAAATCTGACAACGTTGTGATATTGCCAAGAATCAGAGCTTTTGATGACTATGCAACACTTGTATATTGATGAATGTTTAATAATTCAACTTTTGGATTTTGAATTTGGTGCCTTACATTTCACCGGGTAGTGTTGGGAACGGGGCGCTAGCGTGCCAGCGCTCCTTAATTATCCCCAAGAGGTTAAGCACTCGGCGGTCCCGTTCTGTGAGCTTGCGTGGCCTACAACTTCACAGCTGAGCCGTTGTTGCTCCTAGATGTTTCCACTTCACAATAGCAGCACATAGAGTTGACCGGGGCAGCTCTAGCAGGACAGAAATTTGACAAACTGACTTGTTGTAAAGGTGACAGTGCCATGACAGTGCCATGTTGAAAGTCACTGAGCTCTTCAGTAAGGCCATTCTACTCCCAATGTTTGTCTATGGAGTTTGCATGGCTGTGTGCTCTATTTTATACACCTGTCAGCAACGGGTGGGGCTGAAATAGCCGAATCAACACATTTTAAAGGGTGTCCACATAGTTTATATACACTACATATAGAAAGGTATCTCTTAAAAACTTCTTAGCGACAACATCCGGTGAAGTTGCAGAGCGTCAAATTCAAAATCAAAAATCTTAATATTAAACATTAATGGAAATATAAGTGTGTTACAGCATTCAAAAGCTTATAATCTTGGTAATCTAACTGCGTTGTCAGATTTCAACAAGGCTTTACGGCTAAAGCAGAACATTAGATTATCTGAGGACAGCGCCCCCACAACAAAATATTATTCAAACCAGCACAGGCGTTACAAAATCAAATATAGCGATAAAATAAATCACTTACCTTTGCTGAAGATCTTCCTCTGTTTGCAATCACAAGGGTCCCAGGAACACAAAGAATGGTTGTTTTGTTCGATAAAGTCCTTCTTTATATCCCAAAAAGTCAGTTTAGTTGGCGCCATGGAGTTCTGTAATCCAGTCATTCAACATGCAGACAAAGACATCCCAAAAGTACCGGTAACGTTTGTCCAAACAAGTCAACCGATGTTTCTAATTAACAGTAACAGGCAGTTTACTTTGGGCATGTCAGACTGTCCTAACTTCCGAATATTGCCCCCTAGCCCGTAGAGGTTAAATAACCATGCCATGGAGGTACTGTGGGTGCAAGCAAATTCAACATGAACACATTTGCATGTTCATCAGTATTGTAAAGACTACGATACTGATAATGTATGTGTCACATTTGATGAAAATATAAATACAAATAATGCAAATAATAATCAAACTATTAGAAGTAAAATATTTAAAATAATAATAAAACATTGACTTAAAAATACAATAAAACAGCAAATAAAAGCAAATTACCAAAAATTGGCATGGCACCAAAAAACTAACACAGCAATACAGGGGGAAAAAACATGGTCATCACTAGGCAATTAAAAAAACGCATACAATATATAGAATGTTTGTTATTGTTTGTATCACTTTGAAACACCTGACCCTTTTGAACTGTTCTCATGGGTTGTCACAGAACACAACACATATCTGGTCAGGTGTGAGTCATGAGCTTGTATCATCATGAAAAAGAAGAGCAAGAATAATAATAATAAGAAAAATTAAAGTGAGATAGTGAGTGGAAAATGTGATGCAAAGATAGAGAAAACAGTAGAAAATATTACAAAGAATAGCAAGGAAAAGAGACAAAGAGAGGGAGCGGGAAAAAGAGAGATAGAGATAAAGGAAGATAAAGAGAGAAAAAGCTGTGTGCCCCTCCAGCTCAACCTGTTAAAGTGGCTTTATTAGAAGTCAGGGACTGATCACACTGCTAAGTGACCCGCCAAGGTCAGGATGAAGGGCAGCATCTGTAATTAGTATGCACTTTGGCGCAGCAGGGCTGCGCTAGGCTACACTGACATTAGTATGCTTCTCTATGGGGCAGGGCTAGGCTATGCTACCATTGTTCCACCACAATCAAATTAGCCCCACTGATGAGGCCTGAGCTCTGTGACCTCAGAGCCTGCATGGCTTTCTAGTGATAGAAATGACAATGGCACAAAAGAGTATGTGTGCCACACTCTTCGGGGACAGTGGGGCTCACATACTGATTTCTGATTATAGCAGCTCTTTATTTATATATTTTCTCCCGGTGAACATAATTGAAATGAGGTGTTGGCTGCAATATGTGAAATGGATGCCCCTCTGGCTCTGTGACATTGGCCTCTAAACCTTGGTACTGGTTGACGTGGAATGGACATCAACAAAATGTGTGTGTGTGTGTGCATGCGTGCTTGTGTGTGCACGTGTGCACGTGTGTGCGAGTGTACATGTGTGTGTTTGTGAGTCATGTCTCAGACATTGGCAGTCAGTTCAGACTCCCCCTTTCTCCCCATGCTCTCCCTCGCCCATATTGTGTGATTTAGTGAGATCAGATGTGATAGGCGATGCAGGCTGTTGTTAATGCACCGTGGGGTCCACAATAGCACTGCGCCACACCTCTGAGGGTAGCATGAATCAGATGGACAAAAAGGAGAGGAAATTAGATATGCAGCATACCAATTTTACAGTCCCAGCCTCTGAGATTGAAATAGCCAAGATTAATGTATCATATTTTCTATCTACACTGTCCCCACCGAATCAACTCTAATATATTGAGCAGATTTGCGGAACAAGACTTTATCTAAGGGAGTTCTCCAAAAGCTGTGCTGACCCCGGGATTTGATTTGGTTCAGGGATGTTTCTGTCGAGGAGCGAGACTCCAATGCTGTTAAAGAAATATAAACTCAGATTGCACAATTATATTGGGGATGATTGCAGATAGGGTGTCAGTGTGCCACTGATACATGCTGAATGTTCTCACAGGGTAGTGAAAAGGAGGAAGGGAACAGTGAGGTAGACTACTGGCCTAAAATATTAATATATTTCCCTATGTATCTGATGTCTCCAAGACAGTTACAGAGAATGCTAGTGAGACTGTCCTTGAATTTTAACACAATCATGTCAAACATTGAAGCTGACATATAATATTCCTGACTTTACAGAAGGTAAACATCCATTGTTATAGAAATAAACGGATCTGTATATTGATGTCAAGCTAGTTCTTTTTTAGGTATAAAACTCCTGGCCATTTGTCTTGCCCATTGCTCTCAATGGCTTTATTCACACAATGGAGAATTTCAGGCAATATTTTTGTGGTTGCTACGCCATAGACACCCTAACAGAGAGATAAGAAAAGAGAACAATTTATATCAACTGATATTTGTATTCCCTTACTTTGTTCCATAGACATTTCTTCAAATTAATTTCAGATTGACTTACCAGAACTCTCTCTCTCTCTCTCTCTCTCTCTCTCCTGCATGTGTGTGTGTGGGGGGATATTGAAGGGGGATATTGATAAACGTGGCCCCTAGACTTCAGAGTCAGCACATAGTTACACAGATTCTCTCTCTCTCTCTCTCTCTCTCTCTCTCTCTCTCTCTCTCTCTCTCTCTCTCTCTCTCTCTCTCTCTCTCTCTCTCTCTCTCTCTCTCTCTCTCTATATATATATATATCTCCCCATTCCTCTCAAGCAGCCATCTTGGATAGTGATAGTCCATCCTCTACATGGCTCTGATTATCTGCAAATCAGACAATAGACATAAATATCTGGGAGCATCATAGGGAAGTGAGCCGGTTAAAGAGGATAAAGCGGGGATCAAGTTACTCTCCTGATGAAAATCAATGCAATGTGACTGGGTGGAAAATGACTCAACATGTCAGCTATAAAGAGATGAGCCATTATATCATTAGAGCTAATTTTATATTTTCTGCTTGTAACCCTATTGTTAGTCATTCATTCTGGAAGATGGACATGTAAATGATTCATATCTGTCCATTGTCATCATTTTCAATGTGGTTCAGACTAAACAGCAGGAGACTCAATTACCATAGAGTTTTTTTGTGTAAGCACAATGACTGCTAGTACTAACACTACCACTGCCAATGCTACTACAGTATTCTACAATAACTGATGGAATGCTCATATTTCTACTATCACTGGACCTATACTACTACTACTACTGCTACTACTACCACAGGTAGACCCCTAAATGTGCACGTGCCTTCACACACACATGCACTGAGAGAGAAAAGAAAACGTTTGATTTTCATTTGGTGTTGCAGGGTATTAGCCGTGATGTCTTAACACTTGTAAATGGACCCTCCTCCCCTCCTAATCTGTCACTTTAATGTTCTATAGATTTTATTTCGCAATAATAATCATCAACCGCTGCTGTTGTTCCCTCCCGCAGAAATTAAATCTAGCCGCTGAGTGCACTAATAAAAGATGTTGCCGGAGGAAATAAACAAATAAATATGATGAATCATAAGGGCTGGGATTTGTATTCAGATGCAACAGACAATTACACAAAGAGTTTGAATTTATCAGCCGCTGCACCTCTCAACAGCTCAATAATGGACCACCGCTGCCGTCGGCCAGTGTGACTCCCACACACCCACACACCCACACACACCACAAACCGGTGGTGCGGCCTTTTCTTTTCTGCCAAGGTATGTCTTATCAGACGATAGTCTGAGGAGTAAATTCTTATGAGGGGATATTGTTTATTAGCACAGCCTGTGTGTGTGCATTATTCTCTCAGAGAGTGCTACAATCTGAGACTAGGGCCCGGATTTAATTCATAGTGCTGGGCAGCCAACAATGCAGCTTTAAAGGACATTCGTGAACATCGCATTAATGGTAAAAGCTGTAGATGTTGGCTCAATCTGAAAATACCTTTCAACAGCAGTGCAACTTTGGTTTTAGAAGTGTTGGGGACATAATATACGCAGTTGAAGTCGGAAGTTTACATACACCTTAGCCAACTACATAACCTATTAGGGAGCGGCAGCAGAGGTGTCGGTTTTGGAGAGTCTGGCGTGCCCAAAGTAAAATGCCTGCCACTCAGGCCCAGAAAACTAGGATATGCACATAATTAGTACTACTGGATAGGAAACACTCTGAAGTTTCTAAAACTATTAAAATAATTATCATGGAAGAGAGCCGTATAGAAGAATATGTAAAAGGATAGAGAAAGTCAACAAAGTTTTTGTTGCGCGAGACCGTGAGCGCGGTCATCGGGAATTTACTGTTATATCGTTTAGGATACTATCCAAGTGAAATATAATTGTTAATATAGATAAAAGGATACCTAAGGATACATTATAAATGATGTTTGATTTGTTTGGGCAAAGTTTATAGGTATAATTTGAACGCTTTCTCTTCACTTTTCAATGGGCGAGTCGACGGGGGATATTCTGAACTGAGATTTATGGATATAAACAATGACTTTTTCTAACAAAAGAAACATGGATTGTCTTGCTTGGACACTTCGGATTGCCCTCAGCAGAAGATCATCAAAAGGTAAGCGATTTATTTTAGCTCTTATATGTGTTTTGTGAGACCTGCGCTGGTTATGGATTTATGCTAATGCAGAAAATATGTGAGGTGCTATCCTCAAACAACCAAATGTTGTGCTTTCGCCGTAAAGCATTTTTTAAATCTGACCGCTGTGATATTGCTAAGCTTTTGATGACTATGCAACACTTGTATATTGATGAATATTTTATAATTCAACTTTTGGATTTTGAATTTGGCACCTTACATTTCCCCGGGTAGTGTCGGGAATGGGGCGCTAGCACCCCAATGATCCTAAACTTCTTAGGGAGCGGCAGCTGAGGTGTCGGTTTTGGAGAGTCTGGCGTGCCCAAAGTAAAAGGCCTGCTATTGGATAGGAACCACTCTGAAGTTTCTAAGAGGGTTAAAATATTGTCTGTGAGTATAACAGAACTGATATAGCAGGCGAAAACCAGAGGAATTTCTGTCCTGGAAAAAGTGTTTTTGACACATTGCCTCATTTAGAACCCCTCCTTATTGAAAACAGCCATATATGGGAGTAAGACTGCAGTACCTATTGCTTCCACTGGATGTCAACAGTCTCTAGACAGTGTTTGGTGATGTTAGGTTGCTCTGGATGGTAATAGAAGAAGAATTTCGAACTAGTCACAGAATGTAAACAGAAGAGGAGGCGCGTTCACGGGCTCATGCGCGCTGTGGTTTTTTCCTTTCCTATCGTCCAGTTTATAATCCGGTTGAAATATTATAGTAAATATACATAAAAGTATTCCTAAGGATACATTATCAATGATGTTTGATTGTTCTTGGACAAGTGTATAGGTATAGGTTGAACGTGTTCTCTTCACGGTTCAATGGGCGAGTGGACACTGTATTTTATGAACATAACACGCCAACCAAACGGAGATTGATGGATATAATAAATGACCATTGGATGTCTTCGTTGGACACTTGGGAAGCTCTCAGCAGAAGTTCTTCGAAAGGTAAGGGATTTTATATTAGCGATTTTATGCGTTTTATGAGACCCGCTTTGGTTATGGATTTATGCTAATGCATAAAATATGAGAGGGGATATCCTTAAACAATCAAATGTTGTGCTTTCGCCGTAAAGCCTTTTTGAAATCTGACAACGCTGTGATATTGCCAAGAATCAGAGCTTTTGATGACTATGCAATACTTGTATAGTCTATGTCCTGGGAAATGTTCTTGTTACTTACAACGTCATGCTAAACACATTAGCGCACGTTAGCTCAACCGTCCCTCGGGGGGACACTAATCCTATAGAGGTTTTGAGGAGTGTCATATATAAAGCAAGCATTTGGCCTTTTTTTCTATAACCTTTTTTTCTATAAGTGCACACAACTACTGACCACAACCACACAACTATTTACAACACAACTACTGAGCCACACAACTAATTACCACAGCCACACAACTACTGACCACAATTACTGACCACAACCACACAACTACTGATCACACATCTACTGACTACAACAACACAACTACAGACCATAACTATTGACCATAACTACTGACCACAACTTCTGCACAAAACCCTGACCACAACCACACAACTACTGAACCATAACTACTGACCACAAAACTACTAACTACTACTGACCAGAGCTACTGACCACAACCACACAACTACTGAACCACACAACTACTGAACCACACAACTACAGAACCACACAACTAATGATCACAACCACACAATTGCTGACCACAACCAACCAACTATTGACAACACAACTACTGACCACAACTACTGACCACAAACACACAACTACTGACCACACATCTACTGACCACAACAACACAACTACAGACCATAACTACTGACCACAACTTCTGAACAAAATCCTGACCACAACCATGCCAATACTGAACCACAACTACTGAACCACACAACTAATGACCACAACCACACAATTGCTGACCAGAAATACTGAACACAATAACTAACCACAACCACACAACTACTGACCACACAACTACTGACCACACCTACTGCCCCCAACAACACAACTAGACACCAAAATGACTGACCACAGCTACTGAACACAACTCCTGACCACAACTACACAACTATTGAACCACAACTCAACTACTTACCACAAAACCACTGACCTAAACTTCTGACCACAACCACACCACTACTAACCACAACTACTAACCACACAACTACTGAAACACACAACTAATGACCACAACTACTGACCACAACCAACAAACTACTGACCACAAAAACACATATAAAGCACGTAACTACTGGCCACAACTACAGACCACAAAAACACAACTACAGTATAGACCATAACTGCTGACCACAATTACTGAACACAACCTCTGACTACATCCATACAACTACTGACCACAACTAGTGACCACAACCACACAACTAGTGACCACAACTAGTGACTACACAACTACTGCCCCCAACTACTGAACCACACAATTACTGACCAGTACTACTGACCACAACTACTGACCAAAACTATTGACCACTACTGACTAGGGATTGGCATTTTAAATGATTTCACTCTTCAAATAATATAATTAAAGTACAACTTTTTAAACTTTTTCCACTACCACAAATAATTTTAAAGAGCTTTAGCAAGCCCCACAACTTTACTTGTAAAGTTACCATCTAGTTTAGTTATGCAGTTTTTATTAATATTAAAACATATATATACAATTTTAATCCCACTTTGTAAGAACTCGAAGGGGTCTGAACACTTTTGCAAAGCACTGTATGTGAGAAACAGTTTGCATGTTATTGAGGGGAAAGGAATGGATATGTGTTTATCTGCCTTCATTCATCCCCTGACTTATTACACCTTGCCTTTGGACAAAACACATTTTAATTACAGTATTGCTTTGACAGTGTAACGTAGACACAGGGAGTCAAGAAGCATGTGCATACGGTAAGTTTAATAATAACAAGCCTTGCAACACAGCTGGACATGAAAACAGAACCAATACTGCCTGATGACTGAGGTTGGTGAGGGCTATATTAAGGGAGAGTAATCAGGGTGGTGATGAAGTCCAGGTGTGCTTAACGGTGGAGAGTAGGTGTGCACAGTGATGGTTGCCATGTGTGGGCAATGTGGGGTTGCCAGGACCAGTGGTAGGCCGTCATTGTAAAATAAGAACTTGTTCTTAATTGACTTGCCGAGTAAAATACAGGTTTAATAAATAAAGAATAAATAAACAGTAGACCGGTGACGTCAAGTGCCGGAGGAAGGGAGCAGGAGTAGACGTGACAGACATTGAACATCACATTTTATTTAGTCATTAATTTAAATTTATGAAATGCACTTTAAATACATTTTGACTTGACTTGACATATCAGTAATGTTGTTTTTCATGAGTCCTGTGATCAAGGATTGAGACACTTCGGAACCCTTCCAGTTTGTTGTGACTCTTACATGATTGGTGAGAAGAGTTGCTGACGTAAGAATGTCACAGCATTCGATCAACTGGAATGGACTTTATATATTCAGAATGTGTGTGTGTGTGAGAGAGAGTGTGAGTGTGTACTGTGAGAAAACAGAAAAAACATGAGTCACAGAGAGAGAAAGAGGGGAGATAAATCTTATCAGTATGGTCTGACTGGAACTGCTCCCCACGCAGCAAACACACTTCCTACCAATCTGCCGTACAAACGTGCCCCTGGACACCTCACACCTAACCCCTTGTCATCCTTTCCTCCCTCTCCTCGCTGGCTCTGTCTTCCCTCTCCTCTTCTTTCTGGCTTTGTGTCATCCCCCTCTCCTGTCCTCTCCTCTGCTGGCTAGCTGACAGTTGGAGCCAGGCGGGGTCACCTCCCCTCACCTCCCAGGGGTGTGTGGGTACAGCTCCGGAGCTCCGGAGCTCCAGAGCCCACGCCCCAGCGGCTCCCTGACTTGCCCAGCGAGGAGAAGTGAAGTGTGGGGAGAGCCGGGCTGCTCTGCTGGGACGGGGGCCGCAGGCCTGGAGGTACCCCTGGCCTACTCACTTTAGGTCATGCGAGATGCAGTCTGCCAGGCCTGCCGCAACCCCCTCAGAGAGAAGAGTGCAAGAGTAGCAGAGCGGTCACTGCTGCTGTTGAGCTGTTGAGCCCTGTACTTCTCACACTCAGTCATCTCTCTGTCTGCATCTCTCACTTTGCTTTGGACTGCATTTCCCTCTCAGTGATGTCATGATAAACTTTGAATTCTAACAAAACTTAACCGTTTTTTGATACGCCCTACATTGTAAAGTATCCTTAGGTTATGATTTCTATATAAATCATATTTCAATAATAAACTTGACTAAGTAACACACTGGAGATGCTTACAAAGACCCAAACTCATAGGGGTATCATAGTGTTGTGATGCTGTGTGTGTCCTGCTCAGGTTCATAGTTTTTAACCCTGAGAGAGACCCATCCTCTCATATCCACTGATGGCTCTTTTTTAACAATGGTCCATCAGCTGCAGCATCAAAGGTCCTGGGTCTGGCTGGAATAGCTGCATATTTGGACCACATTAGTGAGTGTGTGCATGATTTTTCTCTGCTTTGAAGTTCCCTGTCACTCTTCCTCTCTGACCTATTAGACAATGGGAGGGGTGAACATGGGGTGACCACACATTGAATGCATAACTCCAACCCCTTAAATGTCCTATATACTGGGCATAGTTGGGGTTTATGTCAACAACAACAACAACAAACATTAAGACTCACATAAAAGCAACAGGCAACCAAAGATACTGGTAACTTACCCAAGAAAACTCATCAGCGTGGTTTCCTATGGCAGCAAATGAAGAATAGTGAACAGAACAAACAAAGAGGTGGGCAGAGCCAAACACAAGCTAGCAAGATCCTATTGGCACGTTTTAGAATGTATTTGCATATTTCCATTAAGAAATGCCTTATTTGTGAAGTGCCTGTGTGCAGTAACTCAACTCCTTATAAACAATGCAACTTTGGCAAAGGGTCAAGCCTACATAACTTAGTGCACTCTGTTTGTAACATATTCCAGTTTTGGGAACAGAGAACTGTATTGAGATCAAATGTTTCTTCAATGAGAAAATGTGTAGAATGTCGGACAAGTTTCATTTACAGTTGCTCCATATTCTCCCACTTCCCACCACTGGACTTCCTGTCATCAGCATATTGGGGGGCGAGTGGAAGTTCTAAACGGATGCTTCAGATTTATACATCCTATGACACATCTGGCTCCTTCTATCTGTGACTCAATGCTGCTGATGTAACACACATTTTTTATTTTAAGAAAGCTACATTTGAGTTTTCATTCAAATTCAATAACAACTCATCCAAATGAAGAGCAAATTTCAAGAACAAAACAAAAAATATATGATTATCTCAAAACCACCTTTCATGTGATATCTGTTAAAGTTCCTGTGAGTGTTTGGTAAAACCATCGCTGATATCTTGACAGGATATCTTTATGTTCTAAAACATAACCTCGACATTAAACATCCATTGCTTTATTAGCCTCAAATCAGACTTATATTTAGTGTCTAAATAATGAATTCACTTCTTGTCAAAAAGTGAGAAAAAGAAAACGGTGCACAAATGATGTCTTATCGCTCTCATTTTCTATCAGTCTGTCTGTCTCCCCCCCCTCCTCCTCACTTTCTCTGGCTTTCTGATGGCTGGCTCTCGGTGCAGGCTTTGGAGGGTAAATTTGCCTGTTTCAGGCAGGAGAGCGTCTGTGTTTGGTGTCAGATAATGTGCACTGAGGAGTCCGGGGGAAAAGTGATTAAAGCCAAGCCACAGATAATTATGTCAAACTATGCAGTTGTCTTTAGCCCTCTAGTTGAAAAAGATTTCTTCCCAATGAAAAAGAAGAAAGAAGAAGATAGGAGCCCAGAGAAAGGAGAGGTGAAGGGGTTGAAGTGGTTCTTCACATTACTGACGTGCCCTCTTATGACCCCCAATTTTGGGAGACACGTCGTCTACTTTCAACCATATTTTAGCCATTCTTAACTTCTTAGGGAGCGGCTCCCGAGGTGACGGTTTTGGAGAGCCTGGCGTGCCCAAAGTAAAATGCCTCCCACTCAGGCCCAGAAAATAGGATATGCACATAATTAGTACTATTGGATAAGAAACACTCTGAAGTTTCTAAGAGTGTTAAAATATTGTCTGTGAGTATAACAGAACTGATATAACAGGCGAAAACCCGAGGAATTTCTGTCCTGGAAAAAGTGTTTTTGACACATTGCCTCATTTTGAACCCCTCCCTATTGAAAACAGACATATATAGGAGTAAGATTGCAGTACCTATTACTTCCACTGGATGTCAACAGTCTCTAGACAGTGTTTGATGATGTTTAGTTGCTCTGGATGGTAATAGAAGAAGAATTTCGAACTGGTCATCGGATGTAAACAGAAGAGGAAGCGCGTTCACGGGCTCGCACGCGCTGTGGTTTTTTCCTTTCCTATCGTCCAGTTTATAATCCGGTTGAAATATTATAGTAAATATACATAAAAGTGTTCCTAAGGATACATTATCAATTATGAATGTTTAAACTTCTTAAGGAGCAGTGGTGCGCTAGCGCCCCCACTCCCGACACTACCCGGTGAAATGCAAGGCGCCAAATTCAAAATCCAATTATTAACTTCTTAGGGAGCAGCTCCCGAGGTGACGCTAGCGCCCCACTGCTCCCTAAGTAGTTTTAAGCATGGTGCGGGAAAGTGGGCATTTCGTTTTCTTCACTGTAATAACTCTATATAATCCTACTGGCAGGTAGGAGGTGTTAGAGCAGGGGTGTCAAGCATATAGCCCGCGAACACAAAACATTTTAGAAAAAGACACAAACATACACACATATATAAATATATAAACTCAGCAAAAAAATAAACTTCCTCTCACTGTCAACTGCGTTTATTTTCAGCAAACTTAACATGTGTAAATATTTGTATGAACATAACAAGATTCAACAACTGAGACATAAACTTCCAGAGACATGTGACTAACAGAAATTGAATAAATGTGTCCCTGAAAAAAGAGGGGTCAAAAGTTTAAAACAGTAACAGTCGGTATCTGGTGTGCCCACCAGCTGCATTAAGCACTGAAGTGCATCTCCTCCTCATGGACTGCACCAGTTTTGCCAGTTCTTGCTGTGAGATGTTACCCCACTCTTCCACCAAGGCACCTGCAAGTTCCCGGACATTTCTGGGGGGGAATCAATGGGATTGAGATCCTGGCTCTTCGCTGGCCATGGCAGAACACTGACATTCCTGTCTTGCAAGAAATCACGCACAGAACGAGCAGTATGGCTAGTGGCATTGTCATGCTAGAGGGTCAAGTCAGGATGAGCCTGCAGGAATGGTACCACATGAGGTAGGAGGATGTCTTCCCAGTAACACACAGTGTTGAGATTGCCAGCAATGACAACAAGCACAGTCCGATGATGCTGTGACACACCGCCCCAGACCATGACGGACCCTCCACCTCCAAATCGATCTCGCTCCAGAGTACAGGTCTCGGTGTTACGCTCATTCTTTCGACGATAAACGCAAAACCCGACCATCACCCCTGGTGAGACAAAACCGTGACTCGTCAATGAAGAGCACTTTTTGCCATTCCTGTCTGGTCCAGCGACGGTGGATTTGTGCCCATAGGCGACGTTGTTGCCGTTGATGTCTGGTGAGGACCTGCCTTACAACAGGCCTACAAGTCCTCAGACCAGCCTCTCTCAGCCTATTGTGGACAGTCTGAGCACTGATGGAGGGATTGTGCATTCCTGGTGTAACTCAGGCAGTTGTTGTTGCCATCCTGTACCTGTCCCGCAGGTGTGATGTTCAGATGTACCGATCCTGTGCAGGAGTTGTTACACGTGGTCTTCCACTGCGAGGATGATCAGCTGTCCGTCCTGTCTCCCTGTAGCGCTGTCTTAGGCGTCTCACAGTACGGACATTGCAATTTATTGCCCAGGCCACATCTGCAGTCCTCATGCCTCCTTGCAGCATGCCTAAGGCACGTTCAGGAAGATGAGCAGGGACACTGGGCATCTTTCTTTTTGTGTTTTTCAGAGTCAGTAGAAAGGCCTCCTAAGTTTTCATAACTGTGACCTTAATTGCTTACCGTCTGTAAGCTGTTAGTGTCTTAACGACCGTTCCACAGGTGCATGTTCATTAATTGTTTATGGTTCATTTAAACCCTTTACAACAAAGATCTGTGAAGTTATTTGGATTTTTACAAATTATCTTTGAAAGACAGGGTCCTGAAAAAGGCAGTATATATAGTAGTGATGCATCGATATTACATTTTTGGCCGATACCGATATCCGATATTTTCCTTGCCCCCAAAAAACATGATACCAATATTTTACATTTTAGCAGTCTTTTAAGCATTCTAGTACACACACATGGATGCAACGGTCTAAGGCACTGCATCTCAGTGCAAGAAGCGTGACTACAGTCCCTGGTTCGAATCCAGGCTGTATCACATGCGGCCGTGATTGGGAGTCTCATAGGGCGGCGCAGAATTGGCCCACCCTTGTCCAGGCCGTCATTGTAAATAAGAATTTGTTCTTAACTGGCTTGCCTAGTTAAATAAAGGTTACACACACACACACACACACACACCACACTGACCCAAAAGTTATTTTGTTGGCATTTACGTATGTCCCCATTACCAGTAAAATATAATCAAAACCTATTTCTTTCACTTACTTGCTGTGCTGTTTCGTAGTTAATTTATTCAGTCGTTTCATTCTCAACCAGGATTTCTATGGAATGCCGTTTGGCTCTTTGCGTGTCAACAAAGATACACGTCAAGTAACACTATCTGATGTGTCAAATAACACTATTTGCACTGTATTGTATACATACACTTATTTTTTTTTATTTTTTATAATTAGTATTTTAGGCGGATTAACGATCTGTCGACATTGAAATGACTAAATCGAAACTGTGTAGAAATGATAATGGATCTACATTTATAGTCTCTTCACTCTGTCCAGTTTGCTAATGGTCATCGAAAGGAAATCTAGACAGTCATGGAGCTTCGGAAATCCCAAAAGCAATGGATATGGGACCATTTTTGCAAATTTGATGTGGAGCAAATATTATACATTTTAAGTGCGGCCCTCCAGACCTTGATGAATACCAAATGCGGCCCATTGTGCAAAACTAGTTTGACACCCCTGTATTAGAGCATCCTGTAGTGTAGCGCTAATCAACAGGCGAACCGGGGGTAAACAATATATTAAAAAAATTCAGGAACTCAGTCATGGTTTCAATTTAATGCTGTTGAGAGTTTTAATGGTAGAATGCACAGGGTGCAATTTCGAAATGTTTTTGTGCTTGTCTCCACCCCCCTCCAGGTGTCGCCCATCTTCCCCATTATCCCCTGTGTACTTATAACTGTGTTTTCTGTTTGTCTGTTGCCAATTTGTCCTGTCAGCGCCTGGGTTTTCCCAGCCTCTCTTTTTCTTGTCCTCATGGATTTTGACCCTTGCCTGTCCTGATCCTGTACCCGCCCGCCTGACCCCTCCGTCCCTGAGCCTGCCTGTCATACTGTACCTTTGCTCCACCTCTGGATTACTGAACTCTGCCTGACCCTGAGCCTGCCTGCTGTCCTGTACCTTTGCTCCTACTCTGGATTATCGACCTCTGCCTGCCTTGACCTGTTGTTTGCCTGCCCCTGTGGTTACAATAAACATTGTTACCACACAGTCTGCACTTGGGTCTAACCTTGATTCCTGATACAGCTACAGTGGCTTGCGAAAGTATTCAGCCCACTTTGGCATTTTTCTTATTTTGTTGACTTACAACCTGGAATTAAAGTCGATTTTTGGGGGGTTGTATCATTTGATTTACACAAAACAAATTGTGAAACAAACAAATAAGACAAAAAATAGAACTTGAGCGTGCATAACTATTCACCCCGTCCAAAGTAAAAAAAAAACAAGCCCACAGCATGATGCTGCCACCATGCTTCACTGTGGGGATGGTGTTCCCACAGGGGGCCCCCAATGATTTTGTTGAGTCACTCCGGTATCATATGAACACAGATAAAACATGGCAAAGTGTGGAGAATTGTAGGAAATTGGCTTTAAGAAGTATTCTTTCCACTCCATGGCAAAAATATAGAAATGAGCTTAAAACTGTAAACGTTTCTTTCCGCCAACAAGAGGAGTGTGAACCGTTTGTGGTTGCATAGGTTGAGAGGTGGGGGTTTGATACTACACCAATAAATTACAATATCCATCTGAATCTTTAGGAAATGAAACTGTAGGAAATGTGTCAGGGGTAAAGAGAGAGGAACTGTTATTAAGCTGCTTTAATGTTCTGAGAACAGCCTTTTGACATAGGAACCCTTTGAGGTGTGAGTTTTAAAACAGCTACTCTCAGTGTTTTCAGAATGACATAGTCTCATAGGATTTAATTAGTAGCCCTTTTTCAGATTGTCCAACAAAGGACAGCATCCCTTATTCAAAGTGTTAAATGAGGCTAAGGTAACCATCATAATGTAGTACACACAAAGTCATAGTCTCAGTCAGATTACAGGTACAGTAATGTATTTTAATGAGAGGATCAGTGAAAACGGCATCATGCGCATCATTCTACCTGGGAGATAGAACCACAGGCAGGTTAAAGCAGTCCATTGGCTTAACGGCAGGGCATATATTAATATGAATTCTGTCCAATTACTGTCCAATTCTGTCCAATTACTCCTCTAGTTACCCTCTAGTGTAATTTTAGTAATTTCAGAACTATGAGCAAACACAGGCTAGCAATACGGTATCTCTGTGTGTAGAGCAATTTACATTGTGTGTGTGTGTTTTTCTGTTTGAGAATATAGTGTGTTAAATGTTAGCAGTAGAATATTTTTCATTAACCATACAGCATGTGGCATTTTAATGTCAAGTGATTAATCGATCAGATTGCCTTTTTAGTTTATATCAGCATGAGATTCTCCTTTATTGCAATTACAACTATTTGAGAATTTGAACATACACTGAGTGTATAAAACATTACGAACACCTGCTCTTTCCATGACATACTGACTAGGTGAATCCAGGTGAAATCTATGATCCCTTATTGATGTCACTTGTTAAATCCACAGATGAACGGGAGGAGACAGGTTAAAGAAGGATTTTTAAGTCTTGAGACAAATGAGACAAGGATTGTGTATGTATGCCATTCAGAGGGTGAATGGGCAAGACAAAATATGTAAGTGCCTTTGAACAGGGTATAGTAGTAGGTGCCAGGCGCACCGGTTTGAATGTGTCAAGAACTGCAACTTTGCTGCATATTTCACGCTCAACAGTTTCCTGTGTGTATTAACAATGGTACACCACCCAAAGGACATCCTGCCAACTTGACACAGCTGTGGGAAACATTGCAGTCGACATGGGCCAGCATCCCTATGGAATGCTTTTGAAACCTTGTAGAGTCCATGCCCCGACAAATTGAGGATTTTCTGAGGTCAATATTAGGAACATGTTCCTAATGTTTTGTACACTCAGCATATATGTATGGCTCATAACAGAGTTAAGAGCAT
Organism: Brachymystax lenok tsinlingensis; assembly: GCA_030435695.1. NCBI lineage: Eukaryota > Metazoa > Chordata > Actinopteri > Salmoniformes > Salmonidae > Brachymystax > Brachymystax lenok. Next base: position 44,059,157 of record CM059780.1, read on the forward strand.
ACCGTAAGGTCACTGACGGAGCTATCAAATTAGATATTTTTTTGATAGCTCAAATGGTTGGTACGTAGGTTATCAAGGAGGGTGGTCACCTGTGTCTGTGAGCAGAGGATCACTGGTTCAAGTCCGGTATAGTGACATGGACAGTGGAGGAAGTTATACTGTTAGCAGAACACTGACGTTTGTTTCATATGCAGTGCTAAAATGTAGTCCTTTGATGTTAGACATTAACATCCTAAAAGGGACAGCATGCATTGTTTTATGAAGGTGATCACAATCACGAAAGCATGAAATGTGGTTAATTTTTTTGTGTGTGTGGGTGCGAGCGGTTAGACTTTGTGTCTGACAGGGTTCTATAAAGTAGCTAGAGAGAGAGAGAGAGAGAGAGAGAGAATTTTCAGCTACAGCCGCTTCAGTATCAATAATTGCACTGTTGCTGTAACTGTAGGAATATGTTGCAAAGATACTCTAGAGCTTTCTCTCCAACTGTAACGTTAGCTAATGCTAGCTTTAGCTGTAGTACATGGTTGAGGTAGTTATAGTACAGACTTGGGGAAGGCTATTGCTGCTGCACACATTGCATTCACAGGCTAGGGAGTCTAGCGAAGCTTTCCAGGTTCTTGGAAGGGCCATTCAACAAAAGATAACATTGCAGTTCTGACAGGGTGCCAGTTTGTTCCCACGGTAACATCAGACTCCTGATTAGCCATCTGGTATTGTTTTATGTCACTTCCTATTACTCTCAGAACCTCTCTCTGTTAGTGGCTTAGCTCATCATCCTAGATCAACTGTGAAATGAATATGCTTTGCTTACAATTGTATGACTGTCTTCTGTTCGTTGATGCCGGTCCCACCTGGCCATGTATTCCCCATCCCAGACCATGATCTTTCTGTTTACATACTAAAAAGACTACAATCCCAGCAATCACAGAGAATCATAAGACGCAACATGATGTCATAACATCAGTCCCCATAGAGGTCCTTGTGTGTGGGGAACATGTCTGATGCCATTGAAGCTTCAAATAGTGCCTATAGATTGGGCAGCCGTGCTTCTAGCCCCTAGGCAACTTTGCAGTATTTTGTTTTTTTTATGTGCTATTTCTTACATAATTTGCCCAGATATTTTTTTGTGTTATTTCATACAGACAGAAATAACGTTTGGATATCAGAGAGGTGGTAAATCACCACCATTACCAGCATTGCGACCAGGAATACAACTTTCCCGAATCGAACCCTTCGTTCGTACCCCGCAGGACAATTGAACTGATTCCAGAGGCTGATCCAAAACACAGCCGGTGAGGTATTCAGAATGGACTTCTAGTCCGACTCAGGAGGTGTGCACACCACCCACTGCTTCTGAGTATATTGCTCGCTAATGTTCAGTCTCTGGATAGTAAAGTTGACTAGCTCAGGGTGAGGATTTCCTTTCTGCGAGACATCAGGGATTGTAACATATTCTGTTTCACGGAGTATGACGTGTATATTCCCTGATACCACGACGGCCCTCAAAGAACTTCACTGGACTTTATGCAAGCTGGAAACCACATACGTATCCTAGGCCACATTTATTGTAGCTGGGGATTTTAACAAAGCAAATTTGTGGAAAACGCTACCGAAGTGCTATCAACACATTGACTGTAGTACTCTGGTAAAACACTTGACCACTGCTACTTTAACTTCCGGGATACCTACAAGGCCCTCCCCCACCCTCACTTTTGGAATTCTGACTCCATTTTGCTCCTCCCTTCCTATAGGCAGAAACTCAAAAAGAAAGTACCCGTGCTAAGGACTATTCAACACTGGTCTGACCAATCGGAATCCACGATTTAAGATTGCTTTGATCACGCCGACTGGGATATGTCCTGGGTAGCCTCCGAGAATAACAAATACACTGATACAGTGACTGAGTTGATCAGGAAGTGTATAGGAGATGAGATGTGACTAAAGTGTGACTATTAAAACCTACCCTAACCACAAACCGTGGATAAATGGCAACATTCGCGCAAAACTGAAAGTGCGAACCTCCGCATTTAACCACTGCAATCTGGAAGATATTTTACATGGATTTCAATAGGAAGTCTATCAAACAGAGGAAATGTCCCCCCAAAAAAATTGGGACCGAAATTCCTCGGGTTTTCGCCTGCTATATCAGTTCTGTTATACTCATATACATTATTTTAACAGTTTTAGAAACTTCAGAGTGTTTCCAATCCAATAGTACTAATTATGTGCATATCCTACGCCAGACTCTCCAAAACCGTCACCACTGCTGATGATGCCTAAAGAGTTAAACGATGCATCCTGGGTGTCATGTAAACATCTGTCAGACCGAAGATGTTATAATGAGGTGAAGGGTAAACTTCCGGAAGTGAATGAAGTAAAGTGAATGATCGTAGGCAACACACCCCCTTCAACATGCATACTGCAAACAGACCAAATTCATCTTGTCTCCTCTTATTATCTTTGGTTGACGCGGAAAAACAAACTTGGCGGCGCGCACAAACTACCCATGGTCAGATTACTTTTGATTTGTTTTACTCAATTATTTCTATCAGTGGTGAGCTCACCCATGATATGATGAAATATAAATAGTAATTGCTAATAGCTAATTGTGGTTTCTGACAGCTGAGAGTTATCTGAATATGACCACTTGTGTTACATCAATCTTTCCTCAGTTAGCACTAGGACTAATGTAGCCTACATTTTCTGGTTTGGATGAATGTGTACATTGTCACTACTTCTGTGAATGTCTGAACATTGCATCCAAAAATAAACCTCTCACATTCAGGACACAACTTTGTAAGCACTGTGTTAGTGCAAAATGTTTCTGTGAAAAAACAGTGTGGCTAGTTAAATGCTGACTGTTGTTATAATCACACCGGTTTGAGCGTATGCTGCAGGGACCACTGTGGAATAATCACACCGATTTGTTGTTACGTGTGAAAAAGGTTAAATGAAAGAAGTTTGGATACTTCAAGACTCTTTCTAGAGATGGCTGCAGCACTCCACCAATAAGGCCAGACAGATGCCACTCCTCAGTAAAATGCACATGGCAGCAAGCTTGGAGTTTGCCAAAAGCCACCTAAAGGACTCTCAGACCATGAGAAACAAGATTCTCTTGTCTGTTGAATCCAAAATTGAACTCTATGGCCTGAATGCCATGCCTCACGACTGGAGGAAACCTGGCATCATCCCTACGGTGAAGCATGGTGGTGGCAGCATCATGCTGTGGGGGATGTTTTTCAGCGGCAGGGACTGGGAGACTAGTCAGATTTGAGGGAAAGATGAACACAGAAAAGTACAGAGAAATCCATGATGAAAACCTGCTCCAATGCTCTCAGGACCTCAAACTAGGGCGAAGGTTCACCTTTCAACAGGACACCGACCTTAAGCGCAAAGCCAAGAAAACGTAGGAGTGGCTTTGGGACAAGTCTCTGAATGTCCTTTAGTGGCCCAGCCAGAGCCTGCAGAGGATCTGCAGAGAAAAATGTGAGAAACTCCCCAAATACCGGTGTGCCAAGCTAATAGCATCATAGCCAAGAAGACTTGAGGCTGTAAGCGCTACCAAAGGTGCTTCAACAAAGTATTGAGTAAATGGTCTGAATACTTAAGTAAATGCAATTTATTTGCCAAAATAAGGCTGTCATTTAACAAAATGTGGAAAAGGTCAAGGTGTCTGAATACTTTCTGAATGCACTGTAACATTCTATTGGTTGCAAAAATGTTGTAAAATTATTTAAATTGAAAAACTCAGAGTTTTGAATCTGAGATTTTAATTTGTGTATCAGTTGATAAACCATATGCCATGGAATCGGTGCATCGAAAAAATCTCTTCCCAACTATATGACACAGCTGTAAATTTTTTGGTCCTTAATAAATGAAACTGGTATACTTTTTTATTTATCACAATTTTCTTTAATCAATTGTGGTCTTTAATGCAGGGTCAACAGACATGTTCCTTACTTTCTCCCCCTTCCACTTGCCTCTTCCATTTTTTGCATTAATACTGCAATTATTCGGTTGTAATTTTGGGTAGAGCAGACATTTCCATACATTTTTGTTACCTTCATTTTTTACAAAACTCCACTAGTCCTATTTATAATAAATTAATTATATTATATTTGAGTTTAACCATAATATTTGTTGTAATATTTGATATGTATTTTCTGGTGGATTAAACTGAAATCGCAACCAACTTTCAATGGCTTGTTATCTGATAATGGAAGAAAGCTTAAATTATTGTTAATCTAACTGCACTGTCCAATTTAAAATAGTGTACAAAATCTAAATTGCACCTAGTCTGGAATAATACAATTTGCCTTTCTCTTGCATTTCAAAGATGATGGTACAAATAAAATACTAAAGAATGGTTGGTTTTTTCTTTGTATTATTATTATTACCAGATCTATCGTGTTATATTCTCCTACATTGCTTTCTTATTTCCACAAACTTCAAAGTGTTGCCTTTCAAATGGTACCAAGAATATGCATACCCTTGCTTCAGCGACTGAGCTACAGGTAGTTCGATTTGGGTATGTCATTTTAGACAAAAATTGAAAAAAAGGGTCTGATCCTTAAGAGGTTTTAATCAGGGTGATTTTTGACAAATAGATAGGTGTTTTCCTTTCCATGGTACTTATATCTTATCTATTTTTGCTACCTTTCTATGAATATGTATTGTAGTGAGATTATTTATTTATTTGGGGATATGAATACCAAGTATGACCACTTCACCATCATTACATTTTATTGGTAAACTACACAATAATGCAAAAGTTGTATATTTTTGTGATCCAATATGGAATATAATACACTTATAATAATTTGGTTGTAATCCAGAGATGTTAGAAAAATTATCTAGATCCTCTATGAGGCTGTGGAGGGAACCAAATTGTGGATTTATAGGAAAACATGAATCATCAGCGTACAATGACACTTTTGTTTTTAAGCCCTGGATTGTTAGCCAGTAGCCATTATGAACTATTTTACACATAGGGTTACTATACATCATTTTAATTCACTATATAAGAGATTCTCCAAAATGGAAATGTGCCAGGCATTTATATACAAATTCCAGTCTATTTTATCAAAATACTTTTAAAAGTCAGCTGTGAATACCAGGCTTGGTTTCACAGAGTTTTCGTAGTTTTCTATTGTTTCCAGTACTTGTCTAATATTATATCCTGTCTGATTAGGAGGAATAATATCCGACAATATCTTTGAAATTCTTTGCGCTATGCATTTTGCTAGAATTCTTGCATGACAACAATGAAGTGTAAGGGGCCTCCAATTTTTTCAATGGACTGGATCTTTATATTTTCCAATTGGGTCCTGTTTCAGTGATATGAAATCAGACCTTCTTTTTGAGTATCTGATTATCTACCATTTTTATAGTAGTGGTTAAAACCTGCTAATAACAGTCCTCTGAGTACATTGAAAAAGGTTTGATATACCTCAACTGGTATGCCATCCAGCCCTGGAGTTTTGGCCTGTACATCTAATAATTTTACACTATTAATAGAAAAAAATCCTTACAATTAACTACGGTTAGTGGAAATGGAGGAGACTGAAAACATAAGCTTAAAGTACTTTGCTTCCTCTTTTAAAATATTGTTTGGTGAATCATGGGCAACTCATGGGTGTCATTTGTTACAAGTTTCAGTAAATTATTTTTGGTAGCATTTCTATGTTGAAGATGTAAAAATAATTTGGTCCATTTCTCCCCATATTCCATTCAGTTCGCTTTATTTTTTATAATATATTACACTTGATCTGTCTGAAATAATATCCTCCATTGGTAATGTATATGCCAATTGTTTGATGGTCTGACCGCATTCTGTCCCATATCAACACTGTTTTAAACTTTTGGTGCCAGCGAGAATGACATAAGATTGTAGTCAAGACGACTAGCTTGACTGAGCTTCCTCCATGTATTTCTCACTGGGTCAGGATATTTTAGCCTCCATATTTCCACTAGTTCCAATATATCCATGACATTCATGATTTCCTTAAGCGCATGAGGGTGATAGTTTGTAGTGTGATTTCCTTTATGTTCCATTGAGGTATTTAAAACTGTATTATTATCTACCACCATAATAATAGTATTGTATTGCTTGCAGAGTTGATACATTACCATATATATTTTCAAACAATCATGGATCATCGTTATTTGGACCGTATAGATTAATGAGCCAAATCTATTTATGGTCCAATAAGAAATTTTAAATAATCCATCTACCTTGTGGAACTGTTTCAACAATCTGCACATTCGGATCAAACGTAGTGTTAATTCATATCATTACCCCTTTTGAGTTTCTTTGCACATGGGATAAGTATCTTTCGTCACCCCCAGTCATTTTCCCACACAACTTAAATCTAAAATTGTTGAATGAGTTTCCTGTAAACAATAGATATTATATTCCTTCTCTTTTAGACAGGTAAATAGTCTTTTCTTATTATCTGCCATGCAATTACAATTATAACTGGCTATACTTATTTCAACATTTGCCATAATAAGATACAAGTTTCAATTATATTTATCATAATATATGTTTGTAAACTTACCTTTAAAAAGTACCATAATTATCGAGTGTCCATATAGCTGTACTATGATATTTGCACTGCTAATGAGTAAACCTCCAATTGTTCTCCACTATTCCACCCTCTAAAACCTCCCCCCATTCCAGTGACTGGCAGACGACCCCTGTCCACCTGTATCACCCACAGAACAGAAGCAGATTAACAGCCAAAAGCATTTCCAAAGCCCTCATCTCGATTGTATTGTATACTGTTATTTAAAAATATAAATAAACAATTCTGCATATCATACATTTATTTCCACAATTAACAAATAATATGCGTAATAATGTAGGCATTTCATACTAAGGAATGTTACCTATAACCAGGATTGGCATTACAAAAATAACATTTATGGCAAGCAATTCTTATTTGGGGAAATAATTATTGTGATTCATGGGTGATGGACCATTCTTAATACACACAGGAAACTGTAGAGCATGAAAAACCCAGCAGAGTTTCCGTTCCTGACACACTACCATACCCCTACTACCATACCCTGTTCAAGGGCACTTCAATCTTCTGTCTTAAACACTCACACTCTGAATGGCACACATACACAATCCATGTCTCATTTGTCTCAAGGCTTAAAAATCCTTCTTTAACCTATATCCTCCCCTTCATTTACACTGATTGAAGTGGATTTAACAAGTGACATCAATAAGGGATCATAGCTTACAGCTGGATTCACCTGGTCAGTCTATGTCATGGAAAGAGCATTTCTAATGTTTTGTACACTCAGTGTATATGCACACACTATATAACATTAGCATTATTTTCATAGTATGCAGTCCTCACTCGAGAGGAGACAACATTCATGTTTACCTTTACGGAGATGCGGAGACAACATCAAGGCTTTAGCTCCTTCCTCCCTTGTTTGTTATCTGCGTTAGCAAGATGGAAACACCTTGAAAAAAGCGGCTGATGACACCTCCCCATCATTAGGCATGCTTTTCCTTTTCATCTGTGACTTATATTGTGGAGCGATAGATATGATAGATGCATAATACAATCCAGTCTTTAGTTTTTTTTGTTACGGTGAAAGTTTGGTTATTACCGCACCTTCTTTATTCGAGGGTACCAGCCATCTTTGAGGTGAAGGTATTGTCCTTTAAAAAACAAGCATTGTAGTGTCATACGTATTCGAATTGACTGTTGGAATATGCTCATATTAAAATGAAAGGACATTTCCTATAATGAATTTATTCAGCCAGTAAAGCCTTAGGGTTTTAGCCATGATGTTCAATCATGTCCAGCTTTGTTTGATATCACTTACACTCTACTGATGTCCTGCGCAGAAATATTAGCCAATGTTCAAGACATTCCACAAACTTGTGTAATTACTTATCAAAGACTGCATGTCTGAACCTGGGAGTCATAAATTCGTTAAAAGGGGCATCACATTTAAAGAAATCAAATAGACAAATGCAATGATACCTTTAATCTTGCCTTACTTTTAACTGGAATCAAGGCGTTTTAATTGAATTATGCATGACAGAATAAAAAACTGCTCTTCTCTTCTCCAAGAATATTGTTGTTGTTGTTGTTGCGTGTGCAATACCAGCAACATGATATCACAAACTGTTTGGCGTGCATAAAAATATAGATACAATTACACCTAACCTACGCATCCAATACAAATATGGTCATATAGACACACTGAGATTCTTGCTGAATTTTAATAGGCATACATACAGGTTTATGCTAATGTCTGTCATGAATAATCTCTCTTCTGCGACAGCTTGGTTGCCGTGACACCCTTGTGTTTGACGTCCATGTCTGTCTACTCCCAGCATGCCGAGGGAGTGACTCTGAGGCCGCCTCTGATGGAGGCAGAGTTCTGCCTTGCTTCTCCACTTGACTCTTCTTCTCTGCTTTCTCTCTCTACTCTCTTCATATTTCTTGTCACATCTGCCCAGACTGTAGTAGTACGTTTTTTTCTTTCTTTCCTACTTGTATGCAAACACGCATACTTGACTTTCCTTCCTGTTCAGAGTTCTCTCCCACTGAAAGGTGCTACATCCTTTCAGACTGGCCTTGTGTGTAAAGTGTGAGGGGGGGCCTTATCCCCTCCCTCACTTCCTGCCACAGTGACCTGGTGGGGCTAATTTATTTACATTAGAGCCCGGCAGAAAGGCATCAGAGTAAGTCTTAAAGTAGAGCCACAATGGCTGCCTTAAGCCGCAACTAAAAAGCCAGTAGAGTTTTTTTTGCTAAGAGGATTTGTGTCTCATCCATGTATCAGCCTCTTCAGAATAGCAGACCAGTCTCTCTCTCCCTGCCTGCCTGGGACAAAGTCAGCCCCCACACGCGGTGACTGACTGAACGGGGGATCTCACCACTGGCTGCCTGGCTAATGACATTTATCCTTATGGAAATGAAAAGGGAGCTTTAGATGCATATAATTCACACACACCTGAGATGGGAGAGACGTAAACAGGTTAGGGTTGAGAACCCTCCCTTCACACACAGTACATGGACGAGAGGCAGGCAGGCAGGCACACAGACACACACACACACCTACTTTACCATCTTATCCCCTGACTGGCCACCAGTCATAATAAGCCTCATTCTCCTGGGTTTATCTTCCCTTGGCTTGGCTAGACCAGCTCAGTTAAGATGGCAGACAAACAATCTCTCCTCTCGTCTTCTTCCACTGTATCCCCTTTCTCATGATAATGCCGAGATGGATATCTCCTTTCCCCAGTATCTGAGCGAGCCAAGTTTTTGATTATCTCCTGAGTAAAAGTTTTATTTCATCTGGGTCAACAGTTGTTTTGGAGTGGTAGGAAAACATAGATTAAGTTTTCTATACCCACAGCTGGTACACCGATTTAATTAGACTGTGTGGTCATCATAACGCTCCGGAACGTAAACATTACTCTATTTTAACTCTCTGCTCTTAACCCACTGTGTAACACTTTATCTTCCAGTCCTATTCCAGATGGTATTTACTAGGGGTGTAACGTTCACCAAACCCACAGTTTGGTAAGTATTTCAATTTTGGGGTCACGGTTTGTTTCGGTTTCAGTACAGCATGAAAATAAAATGCCATTCACAATGTTTAGCATTCACAATGTTCCTGGCATTGTCTGTTGTGACAGGGTTGTTATGTTGAGCCTCTCAAGTTTCCACTTTGATGCTGCGTTTGTAACCATGTGGGAGGTGGGAATTTACCAGTCGCTAATACCAGTTGGATGCATTCATGTGATTTGAAGTAGTTGATAAACGCTAATTAGTTAATGGCCAACAAGCTGTGTTAACCATAAACTAAAAGTACAGTTATTATGTTTGTATACAAATTATAGAGTTCAAAAACCACATTAATAGATTGCATTCTATATGCTGTTATAGAGGCCATTTTCTTAGTAGGTGACGTCAGAGGTCACAATGTGGGAGAAGTGGGTGCTTAGGATGATAGATGAGTTTCCCACTAGTAATTACCAGTTGGAGGGCCATTCAAGGTGGATTTTCCCAGTCATATGTAGTAAATTCCCACTTGGTTACGAACACACCATGACACTGCCTCCTTCAGTGCTTGTGACTCTCATAAAGGGGATGTGTCTGTAGCGCGGTACATGTAACAGGCTTTCACTTTTAAGTAAGCGGAACACAGGGTACATTGCCCATTCATATCTAGAGAGGGTACTACCTGTTTGCTGAAATGGGTGCAAGATTGAAGTTCGTAACGTGGCTCGAGCAGTTTCACGATGTGCTGAAACCCCTTATTCTCAACCACCAAAGAGTGGGCACATGTCTGTGCCCACAAACGAAAGACTATAAAATATAAAAACATTTGCTACCTATCGTAATCAGCTGCCAAGGGCTGCTTGAATGCAGAGAGGAGAAGTTTTTGTGTTGTTGTTTCTTTGCGTTTCTGTCTTGCTCCAGTATACTGGGGTGATGTGTGCGTAAATGTGTTAATATACAATGCTGTCCCTTTTTACACATTTGTTACATTACAATCTAAAATGGATTTTTTTTTAATCCCTCATCAATTTACACACAATACCTCATGATGACAAAGCAAAAATAGAAATACCTTATTTACATAAGTATTCAGACCCTTTGCTATGAGACTACAAATTGAGCTCAGGTGCGTCCTGTTTCCAGTGATCATCCTTGAGATGTTTCTACAACTTGATTGGAGTCCACCTGTGGTAAATTCAATTGATTGGACATGATTTGGAAAAGCACAAAACGATCTAAATAAGGTCCCACAGTTGACAGTGCATGTCAGAGCAAAAACCAAGCGATGAGGTTGAAGAAAATGTCCGTAGAGCTGTGTCGAGGCACAGATCTGGGAAAGGATACCAAAACATTTCTGCAGCATTGAAGGTCCCCAAGAACACAGAAGCCTCCATCATTCTTAAATAAAATATGTTTGGAAACATCAAGACTCTTCCTAGAGCTGGTCGCTCGGCCAAACTAGGCGAGAAGGGCCTTGGTCAGGGACGTGACCAAGAACCCAATGGTCAATCTGACAGAACTCCAAAGTTCCTCTGTGGAGATGGGAGAACCTTCTAGAAAAACAACAATCTCTGCATCACTCCACCAATCAGGCCTTTATGGTAGAGTGGCCAGACGGAAGCCACTCCTCAGTAAAAGGCATGACAACCCTCTTGGAGTTTGCCAAAATGCACCTAAAAGACTCTCTGACCGTGAAACAAGATTATCTGGTCTGATGAAACCAAGGTTGAACTCTTTGGAGTAAACCTGGCAACATCCCTAAAGTGAAGCATGGTGGTGGCAGCATCATGCTGTGGGGATGTTTTTCAGTGGCAGAGACTGGGAGACTAGTCAGGATCGAGGGAAAGATGAATGGAGCAAAGTACCGAGAGCCTGAGCACTCAGGACCTCAGACTCGAGCAAAGGTTCACCTTTCAACAACCCTAGGCGCACAGCCAAGACAACGCAGGAGTGGCTTCGGGACAAGTCTCTGACTGTCCTTGAGTGGCCCAGCCAGAGGCGGGACTTTAACCCGATCGAACATCTCTGGAGAGACCTAAAAATAGCTGTGCAGCGATGCTCCCCATCCAATCTGACAGAGCTTGGGAGGATCTGCAGAGAAGAATGGGAGAAACTCCACAAATACAGGTGTGCCAAGCTTGTAGCGTCATACCCAAGACGTCTTGAGGCTGTAACCGCTGCCAAAGGTGCTTCAACAAAGTACTGAGTTTTTTAAAAATTTGCAAAAATGTTTTTAAAAAATTGCTTTGTCATTTATGGGGTATTGTGTGAAGATTCAAAACAATTGAATCTATTTTATAATAAGGCTATAACGTAACAACATTTGGAAAATGTCAAGGGTACTGAATACTGAAAATCCGAATGTACTGTATTTGAGGTGTTGGCAGCTACATAGGCTATTCTCACTGAGCGTGGCGACATACTGTTAACATTTTAACATAACTGTCCATCGCCGTTGTAATCTACTGGGAAGACAAAATAGTTCCCTAACTAGAGATTTAAACAACAATGAAGGATCCTCCAATTCTGGTTTATCGACCCCAGCACTCGCCATCGTACATAACTAGTTCCCTAACTAGAGATTTAAACAACAATGAAGGATCCTCCAATTCTGGTTTATCGACCCCAGCACTCGCCATTGTACATAACTAGTTCCCGGCTGAGCCTCACAAAAGGACTGTTTGAAATGCGTAAATTAAGATTCTAAATTTGATCCATTTACATAGGCTCTAGTTGTTTTAACAGAATAGCCTAACTATATCATTTTTTTCAAATCAGATTTTCTCAAGAGGCTTATGCCTACAACGCAGCGCAGGCATAGCCTATAGGCCTAATGTTTTTTTTTTTTTTTTTTCATGTGTTCATTTGGGTTCACAGTGCAGACTGAACGAGGTCCCTGTACGGAATGTTTCGGTACGGATACGTGTACCATTACACCCCTAGTATTTATCACCCATTTACATGGCCTTTGCTTCTTATTGCACTTATAAAGAAATCCCAAATAAACCAACATTACCAGTTTTATCAATTACATATACGCATGTAAATTGTACAATGTAGAGTTTTTTGCACATATTACTGCATTACATAATAATAGTGTATTATAAGCCCATGTGGGCTGGGCACCAACAGCTGTTATGACACTAAATTAAAATGAATAAATACATTCATGAAAACAATCAATCAAAACCAGCAGTAAATACCCAGCCTGATCTCACACTAATTATGTTACCTTGTAATTTCAAAGTAAATAACCAGGTAAATACTGCATTAGACTGAACAAGTGTAACCTTAGCTAGCTGCAGGCTTGAACTCCCTAGAAGTTCCTGTCTAGTTAGTAGCCCTTTCCTGAAGTCAAATGACCTAGTGGCCTCAAAGGGGTGGAATGTTATTCATATATTTAATAATTAATAAAAAATTAATAAAGAAATTACACAGAAATTCCAGGGTTTCTATGTCAAGAGGTTTTGTTATATTTCAGTCTTTGATGTATTGATAAAGTGTAATATTGGGATGCAAACTCAAAATGGAATATATTTCAACGTATTTTTTTAAAGCCCATAACCACGTGTGTGAGATGTATACTTCTGTTTCAAAGTAGATTTGTTTAAGACTACAAAGAAACACAATATGTGACTCTGATTTAGCCCACTGCTGTGTTTTAGCCCACTCTGTTTCAGATGAAGACACTTGAGGACAATCCCTTGAGAGAGGAGTGAGGGAGTACAGGTATAACAAAGCATCTGGGGTCAAACGTGCACTGGAATCCTCCCTCGCCTGCTCTCTCTCCATATCCTTCTTCCTCCATCTCTCTGTCCCTCCCTCTCTCTTTCTCTCTCTTCCACACACACACACACACATACACACAGACACACACAAGATGAAACATCATTGCGCGAACAAATATTTGAGCCGAGAGAGAAGAAATTTGGTTGAGCGAGCAGAGACGAGTCCCTCAAGTGCACAGGCCAGTCGAAAGTGCAAATTAAACTTTAGAGCTTGCAAGTTTGAGCGAGCAGAACATCATTGTCACTGATCAAAAATATATATATTTTAAACAACACCAAGAAAGATAAGAAAAGTGTAATTTTTTATTTTACGCATTAAGCTGACCACCAGCAATAATCACTTGTAATTGTCCAGTTTTCGCTCTCAATTTCTCAAGTTGCTCTCTTTAAAGTCTTGGCACCTTTGGATTTGGATTTCAGGCTGATGGGGGGGGGGGGCGGGCACGCACCCCTGAGGGGCCCCTATGTTGAGGATCAGCAGGTCGGATGTGTTGTTATCTACCCCTACCACCTGGGGGCGGCCTGTCAGGATGTCCAGGATCCAGTTGGAGAGGGAGGTGTTTAGTCCCAGGGTCTTTAGCTTAGTGATTTGCTTTGAGGGCACTATGGTGTTGAACGCTGAAGTGTAGTCAGTGAATAGCATTCTCAAATTGGTGTTGCTTTTTTTCAGGTGTGAAAGGGCAGTGTGGAGTGCAATAGAGAATGCACCATCTGTGGATCTGTTGGGGCAGTATGCGAATTGGAATGGGTCTAGGGTTTCTGGGATAATGGTGTTAATGTGAGCCATGACCAGCCTTTAAAAGCACTTCATGGCTAAAGTGCTACGGGTCGGTAGTCATTTAGGCAGGTTACCTTAGTGTTCTTGGGCACAGGGCCTATGGTGGTCTGCTTAAAACATGTTGGTATTACAGACTCAGAGAGGGAGAGGTTGAAAATGTCAGTGAAGACACTTGCCAGTTGGTCAGCGAATGCTCGGAGTACACATCCTGATAATCCGTCTGGCCCTGCGGCCTTGTGAATGTTGACCTGTTTAAAGGTCTTACTCACATCGGCTGTGGAGAGCGTGATCACACAGTCATCTGGAACAGCTGATGCTATCATGCATGTTTCAGTGTTACTAGCCTCGAAGCGAGCATAGAAGTAATTTAACTTGTCTGGTAGACTCATGTCACTGGGCAGCTCTCGGCTGTGCTTCCCTTTGTAGTCTGTAATAGTTTGCAAGCCCTGCCATATCCGACGAGCGTCGGGGCCGGTGTAGTACGATTTCATTTTTGTCCTGTATTGATGCTTGCCTGTTTGATGGTTCGTGGGAGGGCATAGCAGGATTTCTTATAAGCTTCTGGGTTAGTTTCCCGCTCCTAGAAAGCGGCTGCTCTACCCTTAAGCTCATTGCGGATGTTGCCTGTAATCCATGGCTTCTGGGTGGAGTATGTACGTACAGTCACTGTGGGGACGACGTCATCGATGCACTTATTGATTAAGCCAGTGACTGATGGGGTGTACTCCTCAATGCCATCGGAATAATCCTGGAACATGTTCCAGTCTGTGCTAGCAAAACAGTCCTGTAGCTTATCATCTGCATCATCTGTCCATCATCTGTTGTTTACAAATATACATAGACCGCCTCCCATTGTCTTACCAGAGGCTGCTGTTCTATCCTGCCGATACAGTGTATAACCCACCAGCTGTATGTTATTCATGTCGTCGTTCAGCCATGACTCGGGGAAACTTAAGATATTACCGTTTTTAATGTCCCGTTGGTAGGGTATACGTGCTTTTAGTTCATCCAGTTTATTATCCAGCGATTGTACATTGGCCAATAGAACCAATGGCAATGGCAGATTAGCCACTCGACGGGGGATCATAACAAGGCACCCCGATCTATTTCCGCGATATCTTTTCCGTCTCTTTCTCCTTCTAAGGACGGGGATGAGGGCCTGTTCGGGTGTCTGGAGTAAATCCCTCTCGTCCGACTCATTAAAGAGAAATTCTTCATCCAGTTCAAGGTGAGTAATTGCTGTTCTGATTTCCAGAATCTCTTTCCGGTCATAAGAGATTGTAGCAGCAACAATATGTAATAAATAAGTTACAAACAATGCGAAAAAACAAACAAAATAGCACGGTTGGTTAACTTCTTTGGGAGCAGTGCATGAGGTGACCGTTTTGGAGAGCCTGGCGTGCCCAAAGTAAAATGCCTCCCATTCAGGCCCAGAAGATATGCATATATTTAGTACCATTGGATAGGAAACACTCTGAATTTTCCGAAACTGTTAACCATATGTCTGTGAGTGAAACAGAACGCATATGGCAGGCAAAACCCCCGAGGAATTTCTGTCCTGGAAAAAGTGATTTTGACACATTGCTCATTTGGGAACCCCTCCCTATTGAAAATGACCATATAAAGGCATATGAATGCAGTACACGTCGCTTCCTTATGATGTCAACAGCCTCGAGATGGTGTATTTCTTCCATTTTGGATGAATTAGAGCAGAGAAAAAGACCAAACAAGTGGGTCCCCTCTTGATGACAACAGTACCCAGCGCGCGCGCACGAGAAGTCACGGAGTGTCTTTTTTACCGTCGTTATCGATCAGTTTATATTCCCGGCTGATTTATAAAAGTAAATATAAGTAAAAGTGTTCCTAAGGATACATTTAAAACTATGTTTGATTGTTCTTGGACAAGTTTATAGGTATAAGATGAACGACTTCGCGCCGTGTTTCAATGGACTAGTGGAGGCTGTCGTTTCTGAACCAAATGGAGGATTTATGGATAAAATACATTACTTTTTCTAACAAAAGAACCATGGATTGTCTTCGTTGGACACTTAGGATGACCTCAGCAGAAGTTCTTCAACAGGTAATTGATTTGTTTTCGCTGTGAAATGTGTTATGTGTGTGCCATGATGGCTAATCGATACATGGCTATTGGAAAAATATGTGAGGTGCTAGCCTCAAACATTGAAATGTGCTGCTTTCGCCGTAAAGCCTTTTTGAAATCTGACAATGCTGTGATATTGCCAAGAAACAGAGCTTTTGATGAGTATGGAACACTTGTATATTGGTGGATGTTTAATAATTAAACTTTGGGATTTTGAATTTGGCGCTAGCGCCCCACTGGGCCCCAAGAAGTTAAGAGCCCATAAAACGGCAGCTATCTTCTCCGGCGCCAATCTCACAGATGATGAACAGAATATACAGACAAAATACAGTATATAGATGCAGAATGTTCACAGTTCCACACATACTGTAGTATGTACAATTTGTTCACTTTAAGCTAAAAACTATAAACTATACTATGAACACATTAAGCTACATTGTAAATGATGCATGTAATTATGATGTGCAGACAGTGCAAAGAACAATGTGTAGTTCTGGGATGATGCATTGTGCATAGTGTGTGGGTGAATAGTGCAAAGTCCATGGATGAGAGGATCATCATGGGCCGGTTGGTGAGGGCCACAGTGTGGGGGAAGAAACTGTTCAGGTGGCGGGAAGCTTTGGTTGTGATTGACCTGAACAGTTTGCCAGAGATGAGTCTTTGGAATGGGTTGGTGATTATATTTCCTGCACGCTTCCTTTCCCTGGAGGAATAGTAATTACAAACAACAGAATCTGAAATTATTTACATTTGGCATTGGAAGTTTTATTGAATACAGTCAGTAATGCAGGAGTCAAATCACATAGGAAGTCTCATCAGATCAGACCAGATGTTATCAGCAAGCCAGAGCCATCTGTGGAAAGAGCACAAGTAGAACAAAGATATAAGTGCAACCGATAATAAATGTATCATTCAACATACGATTCCAACTAAAACAATGACATGCGCTCTATCCCAATTAATCTATGATCCTCTCTACTCGCATCCTTTCAAATCCCATTGGAGGAAGTCTGAGGCGAGGATCCTTGGACCGTCTCCTCCAATGGGGTTTTAGATGGAGGCACGATGGTCATTTGCATTTGCTTAGCTTTGTCTAAGACTTTGAGAGTGGTTGCATTTCTCCAGGCTCCTACCTTCAGCTTTTTACCCTGAAACAGGGGCGGGGAAAACACTTTGTTATTGATTCAACTGCTCATTGCTGCTTTAAGAAACACACACATTATGTTTAAGCATACATGACTGTGTGGTGCCATACCTTTATCTCCTAGGTGCAGCAGAGCTGACACACTAAAGATGATGTTTCAGCTAATGTCTTGACCACCCTCTGGCTGTTCTCCAGACAGCGGTAGTGGCCATGTCACCTCCCTCAGAACCAGTGAATATCTACAAGTTCTTACAGTGGGGCATCAGCATAATCTATAGAGAGGGCAGAACGATACAGGAGATGGAATTCGATTTAGAATGGAGTCCCAACTTAAAATCCTTGTACAATCCATACACATTGGTAAAAAGGTAAACAAAAGCAGGGCAGTGGAGTTTGAGGAAGGTGGAGCAACACATATGTGCTGAGTTGTCTAAGGCATAAGATGAGTTGGAGACTCACTGGTTCAAAATTGGCATCCTCGGCTTCGTTGGTGTAGTGGTCCAGGGCGATGAAGTAGAAGCCTGACTCTATCTGATCAAATGTATTCTCTCTACACACACTGACCTGTCTCCTGAAAACAACTGGAGTGAGAGAGAGGAAAAAAAGATGTCTGGAAATGTCACAGACAAAGTTCAATTGGAGTTTAAGTATTTTAACATCTTATTGTTGCATTCAAGGTAACAGTCAATTTTAAGACTGCTGTGGCTCTAACTATGGATAATAATTTAGCAAAATAAGTGATAACACAAGATGTGTCAAACCAAAAACCAATGATTGCAAAGTTAAACAAACCATACTACGATATGCAGAAGGACAACTTTGAACAATTTCCACAGAAAATGTTACTTAAAGTTTGGTAACAGAATGCCGGTTTGTGCTGTTTGTGCCGTCATTCTGTTACCAAACTTGGCATCTGCACTGTTCTTCAAGTACATGTATTTTAGTCCAAGTAGTCCTCCTGCATATACTGTAGTTGTATGGTTTGTTCAAATTTGCAATCATTGGTTTTGTTTTGACACATATTTTAAAGTGAAAAATCTGAGTCTCAGCATCACACTGTTATCGTGAAATTGCCATGTACCAATCCAGTCCACTTGTCAGTCAGCATGGCTCAGTATTGAACAGCCTGCTGTCATTTCAGGCCCAACCCTCCTCGTGGAGAGCTATCATATTGTGGAGAGGAGAGCTACACTACTCATATTGTTTAGCAATGAATATCGCATACATACAGTATAGAACCATCCTCTGTATAGAACCATCTTTCTAACCAATAGACAGCAGCTGGTCATCATTCTCTCTACATGGCAAATGTCCTATGCACAATGCCTCCATAGAGAGTCAAAAAAAATTAGAATCTCTCAATACTTCTAATGATTAAAACCTCTCAGGGATCGCTGGGGCGCCAGCGCCCCAATCCTGACACTACCAGGTGAAATGTAAGGCGGCAAATTTAAAATCCAAAAGTTGAATTATTAAACATCCACCAATATACAAGTGTTCCCTACTCATCAAAAGCTCTGTTTCTTGGCAATATCACAGCGTTGTCAGATTTCAAAAAGGCTTTACGGCGAAAGCAGCACATTTGATTGTTTGAGGGTAGCACCTCACATATTTTTCCCATAGTCATGAATCCATTAGCCATCATGGCACACACATAACACATTTCACAGCGAAAACAAATCAATTACCTGTTGAAGAACTTCTGCTGAGGTCATCCTAAGTGTCCAACGAAGACAATCCATGGTTCTTTTGTTAGAAAAAGTAATGTATTTTATCCATACATCTCCATTTGGTTCGCGCGTTATAATCAGAAACGACAGCCTCCACTAGTCCATTGAAACGTGACGCAAACTCGTTCATCTTATACCTATAAACTTGTCCAAGCACAATCAAACATAGTTTTCAAATGTATCCTTAGGAACACTTTTACGTATATTTACTATTATAAATCAACCGGAATATAAACTGATCGATAAAGACGGTAAAAAAGACACAGCGCGCCTTGTCAGGAACGCGCACTGGGTACTGTTTACATAAAAAGGTCACTTCCTGGTTTGCTCTTCTTCTCTGGTCTAATTCATCCAAAATGAAAATGTACACTGTATCGAGACTGTTGACTTCTAAAGGAAGCGATGGGTACTGCATTCATATGCCCTTATATGGTCATTTTCATGAGGGAGGGGTTCCAAATGAGCAATGTGTCAAAATCACTTTTTCCAGGACAGAAATTCCTCTGGGTTTCGCCTGCCATATGCGTTCTGTTTCACTCACAGACAAATGGTTAACTATTTTCTGGGCCTGAATTGGAGGCATTTTACTTTGGGCACGCCAGGCTCTCCAAAACCGACCCCTCAGCTGCCACTCCCTAATAAGTTAAGTTGATGACTAATGATTAAGTTGGTTACCTGCAGGATGTCATGTAAAAATCTTCCCAGCGTGAAATAGTTCCCAATCGCTCTGATTGTGTTGTGAATGTGACGTCATGTTTGCAAAAATTTCACCGCGTGAAAATGTTACCTGACAATAATTGCACGCGCCTCTGTGTGGATTGCTACGCTTTTGCAGATGTTGCTAGCTAACTAGCATAATTAGCTGTAAACTGGTCAAGATGGCTTGTTTTCAGAGGTGTGCAGTTTTAACTTGTTTGTATAGCTAGCTAACTAACTAACAAATGTATGCACTGTCAATCGAAAACATAGCGCCCAAGCCTTTGCAATTTCAAAAAGGTCTCTACTTACATCAACCCTCAGCACTTTGACGCGCGAGTCTGGGTATTTATATGCTGACCTCACACCTCAACAAGCTTCTGATTGGTCAGAGTTAATACTCCTGGCCACCATTGATTGGCAGGTGTGTGAACTAAATGTGCATGCCAACAGAACAGATTTTGAAGTCGAGAGAGGGTGTGAGAGAATCCTCTGCACGAGCTCAGCCATCCACATAAAGAGATGCGCGTGAAAATATTGAACTGGTAACATTTTTACACTGGGAGAAATTTCACAGCATGATGTCACAATCAGAACACAAATAGAACAATCAGAACGATTGGGAACTATTTCACACTGGGAAGATTTTTACATGACACAGAAAGTCCCCAGAGGGCTGTGCATAGAGGAGAGCCAAGGTAACCTACTTGGAACAGAATTGACTCCCGTATCACCTGTCTTTGTCAGCTGAGCGAACAACTTCTCCACCACATATTAGTGACAGTAGACCTGCATGGAACGAGGGATGGAGAGAAAGAGATTAATTAAAGTAATTCACATTTATTGTAACAGCACAACTGATTGGTTGGTTAGCGGTTTACAATATTGCTATTATTTACTTTGGATCCTGACCTCTCTTGGCTCCTCCTCCTCAATCATAGCTTTCTTTATGGAGCGAGATAGCTACCAAAAGGTTGAATGTACGTATTGCTAAGATCGTATGAAAATCCATATGTACATTTTTAGCAACCTAAGAAAAGCCAGGTGTGAAACATGAAACGTAAATTTGATCTGTAAACGTATAAACCCTATGTTACAACTATGAATGACCATTTACACATTCAATTCTTACTTTACGTCTACCTTTACTCAGTTCTAGATATTTTTATACGTACAAACTTTTATCAGTAATGTGGCGTGAACCGAAGGACAAGAACCGAACGTAGCTAGTCGAAAGTTAGCTATTCAATCAAGCAACTCTAGCCCAGGCGCAAGAGTTGCTTTGCAGCTTCCAGGGTTTCATTTCCAAAATAAAAGTATGGAGCTTGTTTTAGAACTGAATTCAATAACTACATTATACCAGTAGATGGTGTAATATAAGCTTGGGCCTTCAGCAAATGACTTGTGTGAGAATGATAGACACAGAAGAGCCTAGAATAACTGCCTGAGCTGCAAAATAGAAAGTAAATATGATTTAGGTTAGGCCTATTCCGCTATCTAAATATGCCATGCTGTTATGTGTTATTTAATGGCCATATCATTTGCATAATTTATTTTTATAGCCCCGGGGGCCACTGTGGTGATCATGTAACCTAATGAATCACACTTTATCCAGTATTTGGGAACACGGACTGAAGACCTTATGTTAGGCATTTTGACTGTTGTATTAGTGAATTACACTCTGTATGTAGGCTTATAATAGCCATTTGCGTTTCACAACCCCATCACGCAGAGGCTATATCCATATCAATAAAAGACTAAACTAAATATTGATTAAGTTTGGATTATAACCTGTCCTGAGCAATATAGCCAAGGTGTCCCAAATGGTCAAGACTATCTATAGCCTACTCTTATTGTCAGATCTGTTTTTTCTAATCAGCCACTACACGTGCTTCTTCAACTATTTTGTTTAACATTGATTTAGAGGCTATATTTAGAGGCCTGTGAGCTAAGGTCTCTTTTTAAGGGGAGACCTATAATAAAAAGTTGTAAAATACAAATAGAGTTCATAAATTATTCCGTAAGACAACAGTACCCAAAATTATAGCCTAAATTGCAATGCCTACTAGTTGAAGGCCTATTTCTTTATTTGAATAGGCCTAAACTAAACATTGAATTATTAAAGTGATAGGCTAAAGAACTTTGGAGAATTTAGATAATCTTCAATACACACATGGATTTCAATTAAATAAATGGATAAGACTGTTCTATTCTCTTTGATTTACTTCCTATTGCAACTCAGACAAATGACTGAATGGATGACATACTGACTGAACTGAACTGAATGAAGGATGAATGAAACGTTGTAATATGGTGGAATGACGAGTTGCATAAATCATACATGCTCTGCACTTTATTTGGCTAGTAGAAAAATAGGCCTCCATTAGGGTATAATGCCTATGGCTGCATGCCTCCAGAAGGGCATCTTCTGAGGCTGAGGGGTCATTTTGTGGTGCTGCATGGAGAACACAAGCTCTTCAACTGGGCAGCAGTGTCGCAATGCAGGGAATAGCCTATATGGAGACTACCTAAGACCACTGCAACAAAGTTATTGTAAAATGTGGGAATAAACTTAGCCTATGTTTAACCTCTCACTTGCTCAAGTCTATATGTTCATGACCCGATTCATATATATGAATATGTTTTGGCAAGATTTTGAGTGATGAAATAACTATACAAATATTCTATAAAAAATTATTTTGAGTGTCAAAGACTCCAGTGGCCATACATAATTCATAGATTCACCAAACATGTAATATTATTCTAGGTTTCATTATGCCTGGTATATACTACCGGTTATGTTTGATGGTGCAATGTTGAATTAGTGGGGATGTCCATGTCACCCAGAGATATGCCCATCCTGTAGAGAAACACCTAGTGGACTGAAACTTCACTGTTGTAGGCATAATACAGCTAGTGGTATCTAGACTTGCACAAATCCATTAAATTAGCTACCTAAATGTGAAGTAAACTCAACTAAGTAATAGAGTGGAGACTTTTAACTTGAAAACATGCATGATACCTCTTTCCGGTTTCCCTGACTTCCGGTTTTTATATTGTGTTATGCTTGTTCTTGTTGCACTCCTCGCAGGCCGTTTGGTGTACGTTTTTTGGGGGGGTGAGATGAAACTGCCAAAACTCTGAAAGGTATTATTGTAAGTCAGAATTACAACACAAGATTTGTTCAAGCCTAAAATGTTACTCTGTAATCGTAACATGGTGTTTGTATGTTCACAGATGAAATTTCATGTTTACGTTTCATGTTTCACGCATAGCCTTTCTTACGATCCTAACAATTTACTTATGGATTTTCTTAGTTTAGAGAGCAGTCAAGCTGTGATTGGTCAATAAACCTGACCAATTGCATTTCATTAGACTGCTACAGGCTATGTTACTTGGCTAGAAATGATAGTATGATAGTTTTGGAGAGCAAACTGGAAAATTGGTGTAAGAGGGAGAGGAGACATCTGTGTGGGGATGCGGTGTATTTGTGAGAGTGCAGTAATTTCTGAGTTTTGACATGTATTAAGTATTTCTTCAGGGGAACAAACATCTCTGCTCTCAAATTTATTTACTGAGTGCGGCAATGTAATTATGCTTCTGCTCGCTTGAACACGTTTTCTCTCTCGACTTAAGTGTTTGTGTTTGCTCACGGAATGAATGTTCATCTTGCTCACGAATGCCATCTTGCGCCTGTTCGACTTTTGAATCGGATTTGACTCCATATCTGTGTGAGAGCGAGAGAGAAAGAGAGAAGGGTTGAAGATGGGGGAAGAGAGTGTCATACGTGTCACAGCTCCCCTTTCTCTCCCTGAACCACATGGGACCTTGTTTGTGTTCTCCCCACTAGGGAGTCAAAGCTGTCAACACCACACACCACCAACTTTACAACCCCACCAAATCCCCCCCAGACATACGCACGCACGCACGCACGCACACACACACACACACACACACACACACACACACACACACACACACACACACACACACACACACACACACACACACACACACACACACACACTGCATCCTTCTGTCTCTCTACCGCTTGCGCCTCTCGACCGCTTGAGAGTGTCCTGATGTTCACGTAAGGGCCTATGAGGATTCATAGACCAGCGAAAAAGACTAGACAGAAACTATGGGAGATACACTATACTCTACATACAAAGGTATGTGGACAACACTTCCAATTAGTGGATTCAGCTATTTCAGCCACACCCGTTGCTGACAGATGTATAAAATCAAGCACACAGCCATTCAAACTCTATAGACAAACATTGGGAGTAGAATGGCCTTACCGAAGAGCTCAGTGACTTTCAACATGGCACCATCATAGGACGCCACCCTTACAACAAGTCAGTTTGTCAAATGTCTGTCCTGCTAGAGCTGCCCCGGTCAACTCTATGTGCTGCTATTGTGAAGTGGAAACATCTAGGAGCAACAACGGCTCAGCTGCGAAGTTGTACTGTTCGTCAGCACAAGAACTGTTCGTCGGGAGCTTCATGAAATGGGTTTCCATGGCCGAACAGCCACACACAAGCCTAAGATTACCATGCGCAATGCCAAGCATCGGCTGGAGTGGAATAAAGCTCACCGCCATTGGACTGAATCAGTGGAAACGCGTTCTCTGGAGTGATGAATCACGCTTAACCATCTGGCAGTCCGACGGATGAATCTGGGTTTGGTGGATGCCAGGAGAACGCTACCTGCCCCGATGCATAGTGCCAACTGTAAGGTTTGGTAGAGGAGGTGAAGTGAAGGGACATCTTAACACTACAGCATACAATGACATTCCAGACAATTCTGTGCTTCCAACTTTGCGGCAACATTTTGGGAAAGGCCATTTTCTGTTTCAGCATGACAATGCTCCCGTGCACAAAGTGAGGCCTATACAGAAATTGTTTGTTGAGATAGGTGTGGAAGAACTTGACTGGCCTGCCCAGAGCCCTGACCTCAACCCCATCGAACACCTTTGGGATGAATTGGAATGCTGACTGCGAGCCAGGCCTAATCGCCCAACATCAGTGCCCAACCTCACTAAGGCTCTTCTGGCTGAATGGAAGCAAGTCCCCATAGCAACGTTCCAACATCTAGTGGAAAGCCTTCCCAGAAGGGTGGAGGCTGTTATAGCAGCAAAGGGGGGACCAACTCCATATTAATGCCCATGGAATGAGATGTTTGACAACCAGGTGTCCACATACTTTTGCTCATGTAGTGTAGATATATACATCCTGCTCAGAGCAGATGGAGATAGGTCCAATATTTAGATAGGGCCTCAGACAGAGAGCGAGCCTATATGTCTCTGTGGAACTGATTCTTTCTACAGAGGGGACTCCCAGACCTAATAAGGCCTTGGTTGGGGGCGGAGAGTCTTGACATGAAGGGTTATACAGCATATAGAAATACAAAACTCCTCAATCACTGCTCAATGCTTATGGCTGAGGCTAGTTGTGCAGTATATATTAACCGGTAGTATATAAAGTTCACTCAGTGGAGCACTGTATGTTTTTGGTAGTACAGTAAATCTACACAAATGCTGTTCGGCTTTCATTAATATATGGATTTAACTTTGTAATGCAGGGAGAGGTATCACCTTGTGTATTTTAAAAGAATAGCGATCATATATTTTGACAGTTTGGGAATGAGGCTGTGTGATCGATGTTTCAGATCTTCTCAGATGGAGGTGTATGTGCTTGTGAGTGTATGGATCCCTACAAATGCATTATGGACTGTGGGTCTGCCTGTGTGTGTGTATGTGCATTTGTGTTTGAAACAACCAGGCTCTTTCCTAGGAGGATTATGACACATACCCATCTAATCTCTTTCAGCCCTGTCGTCCCCCTCCATCCCCCCCGCCCTCTCCTCACCCCATCGCCCCCTTGCCCCCAGGCGCACTGGTGACCACTGATTCGGGGGACTGGTGGTGATGGCATCACTCTCTACCATGCTGTCACGTAGCCGCCGGGGGGTCCGCGCATCCATGAATGTCAAAGATATTACCCCCCATCCCCTCAGAAAGATGGAGAGTAATGTCAGCCTTCAGGTTGAGGGATGGCACCGGCCGTCTCGATGCGTCCTGACAGCCTCAGATCTGTCCTAGCCATCCTAGCCACACAGCTCATCATCGCCTCATATCAACCTGATCAGGGGAACAGGGGAGGAAGGGGTTTAGTTATACAGTACTGCACATCCCATATAGCTCCCCTCCACTGGTACTGGTATTGGTAGTTTGTATTGGCTGATTTCCAACTTGTTTTACAATTTGCAGTAGGATGCATCTATCTGATTTACCTCTTTGTATCACTTCACTTTTGTCTAATTGTTTACATTTCTATACTTTCGGACAACCAAGACTTTCTTTGTCATATTTTCAGTTAAAGAATCAACTGAATCATGGATGAGTAACATGTTTTCTACTGCTAGTTTCCATTAGATCTAAGCAGCAGGCTCTGTCGTAGTCTTGAATAAAGCGTTTTGTCATGTGTCTTTTTTCTTCTTCTGCTAGGTGCTTTGCTTTCTGACTCGTCCCCCTTGATCCTCGCTGGTTACAGGAGCTAATATGCTAAATGTGAGAGAGGAGGTGGGAATTCTCCTTTTCTGCTTCCCACTGGTTTCCCATTGCAAAGCGCCGGGACTTTAATTTAGGAGCAAAGCAGATAAATTTGAGTCATGTAGCCAGATGTGATACTTGTGTTTACTCCACAGCTGTAGGTAGCCATAAAACGCTTCTACTCGATGGGATTTCTACAAAGCCCTGTTTTTTTCCAAATTCACCAATAGCCTTGTGCCTCCATAACAGCCCTGGCTAATTATTTGATCCCCCTAAAATATAAGCGTTTCTCTAAATCTGGTTTTGGAGTAAGAGCTTTTGTAAATCGTCATGTGCGGCTATCTAGATTTGCACTCCGTCGTTGAGTGTCCCTATGGCTGTCTCCCTGTAAAAACAATTTGCCTCATGCACAGGCTAGGTAATGAGCAGATGCTCCCATTGTAAATGATGATGCGACCATAATAAAGAGTTGATGAACATGGAATTACTGCTGGGCCATGGGCATGCACACACACACACACACACTCATATTGTTTTTACACATCAGTTATAAAAGAATGCAATGTATATAGCCAAGCATAACCCTTCCTCCGCTCCATCCCTCTCTCCTTTTCCTCAGCAGAGAGGCTGTGTTGCTGGTACACCCAGGGCATGTATTTGCCATGACCTCCTGACTCATAGGGGACTTGTGTGGGGTGTGTGTGCATGTCCTCAGGACGTTAGTCAAAGGGTTAGAAGTGGACTCTTTGAAGCATCTATTCGCCATGTTGTGGATTTTTCACATCTCCCATTCCTCCAAATGTTTGATGTTGTTGGACATTTTGTTTAAAAAAATGCACCCCCCCCATTCCCCCGCACACACACACTTTACTTTCTCTCACAAACAGTCTCACACACACCCACTTAAACATCTCCCTTAGCGAGGCTGCAGTGTTGTGGAGCTCTCTGTGCTCTGGGGCAGTATAGTGTCTCTTTTATGTCTCCATGCTTGGATCTCATCTCATGGACTCCCAGCTGAGGCTGCTGTGCATGTATGGAGCTAAGTGCTGGCTAATTTCCCCTTGGATAGCCCCAGCCACAGCAACAATCCCCCCATCGCCCTGTCTCTCCCTGTCTGGGGGTCTCTCTCTCTGGGCTCAGTCGGGGGTTTGGGGGGCCGAGGCAGGGCTGGGACAACCTACAACCAGTCAGTACTTTTCTGTTTGCTTTTATGCATTCATGTGTGTGTTTGTGAGAATATATATAAGCATATAAGCTTACTACATGTATACCCATACAGGTATGTCTTTTTTCACTCATGTACTATTCTCTTCTAATCTAGGTCTATTTGTATTTGTTACTTGTGTACATATACACTGAGTGAACAAAACATTAACATGCTCTTTCCATGACATAGATTGACCAGGTGAAAGCTACAATCCCTTATTGATGTCACTTAAATCCACTTCAATCAGTGTAGATGAAGGGGAGGAGACGGATTAAAGAAGGGATTGTTAAACCTTGGGACAATTGAGACATGGATAGTGTATGTGTGCCATTCAGAGGGTGAATGGGCAAGGCAAAATATGTAAGTGCCTTTGAACGGAGTATGGTAGTAGGTGCCAGGCTCACTGGTTTGTGTCAAGAACTACAACGCTGCTGGGTTTTTCACGCTCAACAGTTTCCCATGTGTATCAAGAACGGTCCACCACCAAAGGACGAGCAGCCAAGTTGACACAACTGTGGGAAGCATTGGCGTCAACATGGGCCAGCATCTCTGTGAAATGCTTTCAACACCTTGTGGTCCATGCACTGACAAATTGAGGCAAAGGGGTGGGGAAGAAGTTCTTAATGTTTAGTATACTAGGAGCATGTTGCATATTGACATTCTTGTTTTGGAGACATCAATCAGATATTGAAGAACGGCCCATAGGTAGGCGCTAGTGATGTGCGGGTTGACTCAAAACCTGCCGCAAGGAGGGCGGGTTTAGGGTGGGCGGGTTGAAGAAAGAGAAAAAAAATGCATAAAAAATCCATAAATGTATTATTCTTGTGGAATTCATATCTATAGGCTACATTGAGGTTTTTCTTTCATTATTTTTATCTGCCGTTAGTGTGTAGCCTAAACCTTAGCTTTACGGACTAACTGTAGTGTGTCAAATAGCCTACACTCCAATGATTTTGCGAATTTGGGCAGAAAAAGTTTACGTCAAGCCACTGAGGCAAAAAAAACAATGTCAGAGTTTAATTCAATAAGAGAAAAGCTGCGAAATGGAGAGTTGAAAATAAATAGAATGGAGGGCCAGAACAGTAACCTAATGTTTGGAAAATATTTGGTGAAGTGGTAAAGGACGCTAGCAGTGCTTGCTATGTTATGTGTGATGATTGTGAGGCACTATACAAATTGGGACTTAAAAAAAGATTGGGACTTAAAAAAATACGTCAGAGAATTGTGCTTTTCAGATGCATTAAATGGAATAGTACTGTAGCCTAACTGAAATCTGTACACTGACTGTAGGTCTATAACCTCTTAGACAGTCTAACATTAACTCCTGCAGAACTAAGCATATTTTGCAGTAAAATGATACACCAACTGCCAATTTTGAGTGGAGAAATACAACATTTTTATTTCAGGATCTTGAGAGAATGTGAATGTGCGATTAGGGACTATCTGTAAAGGTGCTATCTTTATCAGCATCATAAAAGCTGATTGTATTTCAAACGCATCAAAATATGCATCCAAGCCGTACTGAAATGTTATCAAAAACATGTTGGGTAATTTTAACAGCTTTTCATTTTCTTAAAACCGGTCAAACTGATGCCATGTCATCAAACTGATGTCAAAATCTTTGAATTTCCTCCCCGGTCACTAAACATCTTTGATGCATGTGAAGCAGAGCTGAATGTGAAAAAGAAAACAAACTTTACCAATGTCAACTAGATTGAAGCGTTCATTATTCTGGTGAGCAAGGGTTTATTTAGTCTTCTAGGGCAACCAGTAATGACAGAAGAGAAGTTGCATGTATGTAATTATATACGAGGTGACTACCAAATAGCCTACCAACATTTTTGAAATTATAAGCAGAAACATAGAAACATCTAAAAAAGGCCTGTCAAACAATTGTTCGCCATCTTTGACTGAACAGCGCATTTTCTATATTATGGGTTAGGGTCGAGCGCAGGTCTCAGATTTTCGCTTTATTACTTCCAGATTTTAGTCATTTAGCAGACACAAATAGTCGAGCAGTTGCGAATAGGTTATTAGCAATTGCGGGACGATGCGGGACGATATCTTTTTTGCTTTAGTTTGGAGTTCAAAATAAGCCCAAATGGAGAACAGATTCCTATACAAAGAACAAAATGGCGGTATTTTATCAATGTTTCATTATGAAAAGAAGAAAGAGAAGAATCCACACTCACAGGATGCTTCTAGATATGAAAGCATTCAATACAAATGTCCTGGAGTAGGAAGAGGCTCACTACATTATATTGTTGTCTCATGAGCTATTTCAATACATTTACGTATCTATACTATATACAGTACCAGTCAAAAGTTTGGACACACCTACTCATTACAGGTTTTCTTTATTTGTTTATACATTGTATAATGATAGTGAAGACATCAAAACTATTAAATAACACATATGGAATCATGTATTAGCCAAAAAAGTGTTAACCTGTTACGGATCCAATCCCGTGAATGGGATCGATTTTGACAACATCCGATGAAATGCAGAGCACCAAATTCAAATTACAAAAATACTCATTTTAATCTAACAGCATTGTCAGATTTCAAAAAGGCTTTACGGCGAAAGCAGAACATTTTATTGTCTGAGGACAGCACCCCCACTCAAAAACTCAATTAGCATAATAACATAACCAGCAGAGGTGTCACAAAACTAAAAAATAGCATAAAATGTGATCATCCTCTGATGGCATATCAAAGCGTCCAGGTTACACAATAAAAGGTCCTTTTGTTCGATAAAGTTCCTCTTTATATCAATATAGCCTTGTTTGGTTGGTGCGTTTTGTTCAGTAATCCACCTGCCCAAAGGCTTTCATCCATGCAGACAAACGATATCCCAAAAGTACCCATAAAGTTAGCAGAAAAAAGTCAAACAGCATTTGTAATCAATACTCAGATACCCTAAAATGAATATACACTATAATATTTCAGATGGAATATAACCTGCTGAATAGAAGAGAAAAAGAACTGAGCGTGCATTCCCTGTTACGCACAGAATCCAAAACAGTACACTTGACATTAACCCAGGAATTAGTGGTCTTACTCCCTTGATTTTCATGATTGAACGTTCCAACCTTTTTCTAAAGACTGTTGACATCTAGTGGAAGCCATAGGAACTGCAATCTGGGAGCTAAAATACCCAGCATTGAATAGCATGCCAATAGAAAACAGTATGACATGACTGATTCAGACATCCCGGATGGATTTTGCTCAGGTTTTTGCCTGCCATATCAGTTCTGTTATACTCACAGACATTATTTTAACATTTTTAGAAACTTCAGAGTGTTTTCTATCCAAAGCTACATGCATATCCTAGCTTCTGGGCCTGAGGAACAGGCAGTTTACTTTGGGCACGTTTTTCATCCAAACTTCAAAATACTGCCCCCTAGCCCTAAGACGTTAAACAAATCAAAATGTATTTTATATTTGAGATTCTTCAAAGTAGCCACCCTTTGCCTTGATGACGGCTTTGCACACGCTTGGCATTCTCTCAACCAGCTTCATATGGAATGCTTTTCCAACAGTCTTGAAGGAGTTCCCACATATGCTGAGCACGTGTTAGCTGCTTTTCATTCACTGAATGAGTAGGTGTGTCCAAACTGTTGACAGGTACTGTATATTAGAAAAGGGTGATAACTGAGGGAATATAAAGTGTATAATGAGGAAGTGAATCTACAATGATAAAGATAGGACTTGGCATCTTGATAATCACTGTTACATTGATAGAGGAAGAGGAACATGTGATGGGTCTCTGACATGTAGGCACGGCAGAGTCAGGCGCAGGACAACAATTGAGTATTCAAACAACTTTACTAAAAATAACGGTATCGAATACAATACACTTCGTGATAATAATTACCACAATAACACGGACCACAAAACAACGAACAATCTATCACAAAGACATGGGGGGAAAAGAGGTTTAAATAAGGAACATGTAATTAAGTGATTGGAAACCAGGTGTGTGTAATGAAGACAAAACTAACGGAAAAATGAAATGTGGATCGGCGGTGGCTAGAAGACCGGTGACTTCGACCGCCGAACGCCACCCGAACAAGGAGAGGGACCAACTTCGGCGGAAGTCGTGACAGAACATTTCTGTCTGAGCTGTTCTTGTAAGTGCCTAGTCTGCGTTGGTTGCATGTCAAGATCACACAGCTGAGTATAATAATGCAGACCAAGTAAACATGCACGCACACAGACCAAGTAAACACACACACACATACACAAACAAATACACACACATACTCCAAGGGTCCATTAGTTGTCTGGCCAGCTGTCATTGAATGGGGCACTCTCCCTCTCTGTTCCTCTCCGACTCCCAGTGTAGCCAATCACCAGGCCAAGTTTAATGCAATTAAGGTAGAACAGAGAGTGAGCAGAGAGAGCATTCAATATACAGAGACAGTAATTAGCACATGCTGGTCATTAGTAAACACACACACAGGGATGCACACACACACACACACAGTGCCCAGTCACCTCATATAACTTCCATTAAACAGTCTGAGAATGTGTGTAGATTTATGAAAATGGCTTTTAAACACAAGCCATCTCTTTGAGGGTCCTGTGAATAAGTCCTGCTGTGATATCTTTAACTTCTCAGGGATCACTGGGGCGCTAGCGGGCTGCTCCCGACACTACCAGGTAAAATGTAAGGCGCCAAATTCAAAATCCAAAAGTTGAATTATTAAACATCCACCAATATACAAGTGTTCCATACTCATCAAAAGCTATGTTTCTTGGCAATATCACAGCGTTGTCAGATTTCAAAAAGGCTTTACGGCGAAAGCAGCACATTTGATTGTTTGAGAGTAGCCCCTCACATATTTTTCCCATAGCCATGTATCGATTAGCCATCATGGCACACACATAACACATTTCACAGCAAAAACAAATCAATTACCTGTTGAAGAACTTCTGCTGAGGTCATCCTAAGTGTCCAACGAAGACAATCCATGGTTCTTTTGTTAGAAAAAGTAATGTATTTTATCCATAAATCCTCCATTTGATTTGCGCGTTATAATCAGAAACGACAGCTTCCACTACTCCATTAAAACGTGACGCGAACTCATCCATCATCTTATACCTATAAACTTGTCCAAGAACAATCAAACAGTTTTAAATGTATCCTTAGGAACACTTTTACGTATATTTACTATTATAAATCAACCGGAATATAAACTGATCGATAACGACGGTAAAAAAGACACTGCGTGCCTTGTCGGGCGCGCGCACTGGGTACAGTTTACATGACAGAGTGACTTCCTTGTTTGCTCTTCTTCTCTGGTCTTATTCATCCAAAATGAAAAAAATACACTGTCTCGAGACTGTTGACATCTAAAGGAAGCGATGGGTACTGCATTCATATGCCCTTATATGGTCATTTTCATGAGGGAGGGGTGCCCAAATGAGCAATGTGTCAAAATCACTTTTTCCAGGACAGAAATTCCTCGGGGTTTCGCCTGCTATATGCGTTCTGTTTTACTCACAGACAAATGGTTAACAGTTTTGGAAAATTAAGAGTGTTTCCTATCCAATGGTACCAAATATATGCATATCCTATTTTCTGGGCCTGAATGGGAGGCATTTTACTTTGGGCACGCCAGGCTCTCCAAAACCGACCCCTCAGCTGCCACTCCCTAACAAGTTAATGAAGGATCATAGCTAGGCCCTCCAAGACAGCCAGGAAGCCTGCACGGCTCCCGCAACATACCCAGCACCCCCAAATAATCCCTACCACTTTAAATGACGGCCGTTTGCCGTTCATTAAGATCAAAATGCTGTTTTCTGCCGGGGCAAATTGCAAAGCTATTCCAGTCACAGCTTGACGAGGTCCGAGGCCCCCGGTGATTTTGTATGTGGCTGGTGAGCTAGCATGGTGGTTAGCTAATGTGGTTATCATGAATAGATTGACCACGGACTTCATAGGTACAGCACTTCTTTACTTTACTTTACTGACTTTATTGTCCCCATGGGGAAATTTTTTGCAGTGTCATGTACACGTTTAAAGTGGCGTTTAAATACAATACAAATTGACAATTCAACTTTCATAACAGTTACATACCAATAAAAAGAGACTAGCCTGCTGGCCTTACTGGGTCAATAGGAACATTAGCCAGAGCTATTTAGGAGTGATATCACACCTGGTACAAATTATTGTCTACTTCTGTTTTTCCTTCCGAGGGGTGCCCTATACCTGCGCCCAGAGGGGAGTAGTTCAAAGCTAGCGCCCCACTCCCGACACTACCCGGTGAAATGTAAAGCGCCAAATTCAAAATCCAAAAGTTGAATTATTAAACATTCATCAATATACAAGTGTTGCATAGTCAACAAAAGCTCTGATTCTTGGCAATATCACAGCGTTGTCAGATTTCAAAAAGGCTTTACGGCGAAAGCACAACATTTGATTGTTTGAGGATAGCCCCGCTCATATTTTATGCATTAGCATAAATCCATAACCAAAGCGGGTCTCATAAAACGCATAAAATCACTAATATAAAATCCCTTACCTTTCGAAGAACTTCTGCTGAGGGCTTCCCAAGTGTCCAACGAAGACATCCAATGGTTCTTTTGTTAGAAAAAGTCATTGATTATATCCATAAATCTCAGTTTGGTTGGCGCGTTATCTTCATAAAATACAGTGTCCACTCGCCCATTGAACCGTGAAGAGAACCCGTTCAACCTATACCTATACACTTGTCCAAGAACAATCAAACATCATTGATAATGTATCCTTAGGAACACTTTTATGTATATTTACTATAATATTTCAACCGGATTATAAACTGGACGATAGGAAAGGAAAAAACCACAGCGCGCATGAGCCTGTGAACGCGCCTCCTCTTCTGTTTACATCCTGTGACTAGTTCGAAATTCTTCTTCTATTACCATCCAGAGCAACCTAACATCACCAAACACTGTCTAGAGACTGTTGACATCCAGTGGAAGCAATAGGTACTGCAATCTTACTCCCAGATATGGTTGTTTTCAATAGGGAGGGGTTAAAAATGAGGCAATGTGTCAAAACACTTTTTCCAGGACAGAAATTCCTCGGGTTTTCGCCTGCTATATCACTTCTGTTATACTCACAGACAATATTTTAACACTCTTAGAAACTTCAGGGTGTTTCCTATCCAATAGTACTAATTATGTGCATATCCTAGTTTCTGGGCCTGAGTCAGGCAGGCCTTTTACTTTGGGCATGCCAGACTCTCCAAAACCGACACCTCAGCTGCCGCTCCCTAAGAAGTTAACTCCAAATGGTTAAGGTAAGGGTTACAGTTTCTATCTCTGGATTTGAACATGCAAACTTTGGCACCAGATGTAGATGTTTACGCCCGTCCAATGTTCAAAAATCTCAGAAATGTCTTTCTATTGCTGGATTCAAACATGCAACCTTTGGCACCAGAGGAAGATACGGCCATCCCCCTTTGCCCAGATGCTTATGCCCATCAGCGATCCCTGTCCAAAACACCTTAACAAAACCGAAACCTACTTGAAGGTAACACCGCTAATCGTTTGCACCCCCCCTCTCTATCTCATCCTCTTGTTATAACAATGATTATAAAAAAAGCGGCATTTGAAAACCACTCTTGGAAGCCCTTTTCTAATGCGTTGAAAACCCCTTTCCTAAGGTCTGTTCAGATGTTTTGCTGTTGTCTTGTTTTTGATTACCAGATGATTTCAGGAAGATCCAAAACATCATACATATATTTTGGCCAATTGGAATTCCCCTATCATTTCATTAGATTTGACCTGAAGTCGCCCACTCTGTGTCATTGGTTTCCATGTCCCTGCTACTCTCCTGTGTTTGATCCCCGGTGGCTGTACTGGCGTCAGGGTTTCTAGAGGCCCCCCTCCCTCCCAATGACCTAGGCTATAGTTCTACTCACTGGCCAGCAGAAGGCACAGTTGTAGCATACACCACTCTGCCCTGTCATACCCCCCATCCCACAGGCACACACACTCTACCCCCTTAACCCTTATTCTCCACAGCCCAAGCCTTTCCGGCTGTAATACTATATGCCTAGGCATGCTTAGAACCCCTAAAGGGTGTGAGAGGGTGCGTGTGCACATGTGTGTGTATACTGTATGCAAGCACGGACGTGTGTGTGTGTTTGTGTTAATGTGCCAGCAGACGTGTGTGTCTGGCAGCGTTTGGGGAATATGATAACCTTGCCTCTGTGTGGGACTAGGGGGTGAGGTGAGTGTGTCTGGTCCTGCCAAGGCTCTCTCTTTAACAGGACTCTGAAAACACTCACAGGCCCAGACACACTGACACAGAAAACCAGGCAGCACTATGTGTGTGTGTGTGTGTGTACATGCTGGGGGTGGGGATATCTGCTCTTAAAAAGGGTTTGGAAAGTAATGCTCCAGGATAAAGGGAGGTAGAGAGAGAGAGAGAGAGAGAGAGAGAGAATCCACATTCACACCTGTCTAAATGTAGGTGACCTACAGTAATGGGTGACAGATGTGGAAATAGAAATAAATATACTCCAATTGGAAACCATATTGGAGTTAAATACGGCTCTTTCACGTCACCTATTTCTTTTTGTGTCTATGTTTCTCTTCAAACTTGATATGATCTTTATTTGATAGGGATGTGATATGATTTGATATGAATGTTTATAATTACGCATTGTTGGTTATTAATTATTTATTAGGTCTTGTTTTTCACTTGTCCATGATAAACATTATGCATTATTTTCTCCGGCAGTCAGATCTTTGAAGAAGAAGAAGAAAGGCATGAAAAGGTAGGATCAGATGGTGTCTCTTTCTCCAACTGCAAATGACAGGAGAACTTTATTATAAGGAAGGCTGACAGAGAGAGGGAGAGAGGGAGGGACACAGATAGAGAGACAGCAAGAGAGAGCAAGGGGGAACAGAGAGAGAGGGGAAAAGAGAGAGCCGGGGAGGGAGGGAGGGAGGGAGGGAGGGAGTGGGAGAAAGAGCAAGAGGAGGAGGGAGGATGGAGGAGATATTGTTTAATATTTCTGATAAGACACAGACAAACTGTCTACACACCTTATACTATTATATGACCACACATACAATTCAATCGAGTACAGGCTTAACTGAATGAACAACAAAGACAGAATGCAATATGACATTTGATTAAATCGTTTGGGGAATGGCCTTGTATCCGAGGGAAGATCCTCAGAGCCAGATGATGTGATGGCAGGTAGCCCTATGCGGGGCTGCTGGCATCAAAAGCCTGCCCCCCCCCCCCCCCCCCCCTGCTGGGGGAAAGGAGTCCCAATGATGGGCCTTAAAGGAAGATTCCACGCAAAAAAAATCTTTTTGGTATTTTTTTTTCATTAGTCCATTGTTGATATAGTCCCAAAATGTGTTGCTTGTCAGCACCCAAGTGCTCAAGATAGAAAACTTTGAAAATACTGTATAATGCAAAGCAGCATCATATGATGCAAAATGCATCATACAGGGATGATTTCTGTATTTTCGAAAATTACATATCTTGAACTTGAGCGCTGACAAGCAAAACACTTTGGGACTATATCAAGTTTTCCTATTATAGCTGGTGGTGGTGGGGAGGTGAATGGATGTTTCTGAAAAACAAAAAGTGAGAAGACAAGGGGAAGTTGCCTTATAAATACATCCCAAGATTTACACCCACCAGTTGAGAGAGAGGAAGGTGATAATTGCAAGAGTGAGCCCATGGGTTAAACAGCAAGCGTGTGGAAAGTGAATTATTGTTCAGTGCTTATAGGCTATAAGGTAAATAGGTGAATGACATTCTGCACTTGGCTACTACAAAAGAGGAGAAGAAACAAGGCGCTATGCTGATGATGATACGTTTGCATTCATTCCCGCTATGCCCGTAGAAGAGAAAAATAAATAAATAATGTTATGCTTGCTGCATGAAATATAATGAGCATTCAGACCAGCCTATGTTACCACATTCTTCTCCTGCCCCACACGTCTCTTAGAAAACACACAACACCGCAACATGTTCTCTCATGCCATTACCACACATCTTTTACATGCACAATGCCATACACTTCAATAGATATATAGATAAAACACTTTGTTTTCTCAGCTCCATGCCATGTTCAACCCTGAATAAAATGTTGTTTTGTCAGAGCTGGTTGCTGTGTGTTTTGAGTGACCGGTCCTTTCTGATGGTGGCGTAACAAGGGTGAGGTATTGGGCCGCCTGGGGTGTTGTTTTCAGCGCCAGGGCCTATTTATGTGTGTTTGGGCCTGTTTATGTGTGTGTATGTTGTTCCCTATGTGTGTGTGTGTGTATGTGTATGTGTGTGTGTGTGCTGTTCCGACAGCGCTGTAATCTGTGTACAGGTCATCATTCTTAATGCAGCCCGTATCATCAGTTCCCAGAACAACAGGAGAAATTATGTGGCGGATACATACGAAACAGGGGGGCCATGCATAAACATGGGGATGGAGGAGGGGTGTGAGGGCACTGCAGGGCTGAGGTTATGGGGGCGGGGGGTATTGCTCAGCCTAGACCACTCTCCTCCACACCTGCTTATTATTCATGAACTCCCTCTAGGGTTGTTTACAGGCCCCTCCCCCTAGTGTGTGTGTGTGTGTGTGTGTGTGTGTGTGTATGGGTGTGTGTGTGCGTGCATGCTCGTGTGTGTCAGGGCTGTAAGTGATGGATTGCGACAACGTCAAGATATGGTAGATCAGGATTAAGATCAAACAGGGCCTATCGCCACACCGTCAGGCTTGGACACATTTGGCCACACACACGTTCTTCCGATACTCACACCACCACCACATCAACACAAAGTCACTTCTATCCACTCAAACCAATGAAAGAATCTAAACCAACCACTTGAAATCGGGGTGTTTTAGTAAGCTTTTTAAAAGCATATCCATGACGAAAATAAGCAAAAATGGTAGCTTTCAATTTCTTATGATTTGGAAACCTACTGACACGGTGATGTCTGCTATTATTGGAAGTAAATCATGGAATCACAATACCGAACTCATAATGTGGCTAGATTATTTTTTTTAACACCTTCTACAGTCACAATCTGTACTCACACCAGCATTAAAATGACTAAGAAATACTTCTAATGTATTTTTTCTATATTACGTCAGTTATATGACCTGACCCAAACCCATCTATGTAACCAGACATGTAAGAGCCTAGCTAATATTTTGTTATGCTCACACATACGCTTGTGGTGTTTGCGCTAGACATACAGTACTTTCACACTGTAACAAGCAGACTGAGTTACAGTTCCCTCCCTATGGCTTTATCACAACTTCATAAAGTGTTTATTATTGACCTCCCCCTTTAGAGTGCACAGTGTGTGTGCGCGTACCTGCATGCGTGAGTGCCTGCGCGTGTGTGTTTGCAGGTGAGGGAAATGTTTACGCTGGCCCTTTAATTCATCAAACAGTGAAAATAAAAAAAGCAGCAGCATGCATAGCCGGGATCTCCACACTGCATTCCAATGGGAGATGTTTTCAATTCACTCATTATAGAAGGGTCACTCGGGGTCAAGTTCAATGCAATGGAAAAGAGAGGCTTTGCAGAGAGGAGCACCACCCACACACACACAGTGCACAGCACAGGCTGTATTACCACCAACTATGCATTTTGGCCTGAATTTTGGCCAAATACACCAAAATTACCCTCTGCTATTTACATTTCTCTCAAAAAGAAAGAAGGTGAAAGGGTGGAATAGTAGGAGAAAAAAAGCAAAGGGATATTGGAAATTGGGTGAGGGAGGTGGAAGGTGAGAGGAAGCTTAACAGAGTAAACATGATCTGGGAGAGTGTCCGGTTGTAATGATGTCATTAGTATGCATCGCACCCAGTCCCAACCCAGGATGGAAGAACGGGCCTCCCCCTTTCTCTCTTTCTCTGTTTCTCCCTCAGCTGTGAGTCTGTCCACTCTCTTGTTTCCCTGACTCCCCCTTTCTCTCTCTTTTTCCTCCCACTCCCCATCTCTGTCTGTGTGTTTCTCTTCATAATGGCTTTAGACTCTATTCAGAGCAAGGGGACAGGGGGAGCTGTGGGGACCAAAGGGCAGGGGGATTGGGAGATAATGCACATGGGCAAATGGAACATGACCGCCGTGTCCAGCGTCACCACGGTACCATTGTTTGAGCCGAGGAAGGATGGCATCAGCCAGAGAGACAACAAAGCAGCACCAGCACAATGGAGCATGCATACGAAGAAGGCTGCCACAGACCACTACAACTGGCCCGAGAGAGATAGACGGAGAGAGAGAGACGGAGAGAGAGAGAGAGAAAGAGAGAGAGAGAGAGAGAGAGAGAGAAATATAGCAAATTGGTTGAATCTCTTCAACCTCCCATTACTCATACCTCTGCATTTGGATCCTGAGCTACATATTCGTACATGTAGGATGGAGATTGTATCGGTTTGTGAGTGTGCGTGTGTGTGTGTGCATGCATGCATTTTGGTGGGAGGGGTTAAGGTTGGTTTGCATATGCATGTGCTTTCTCAGAGATTATTCATCCCCTCCCTTTCTCCCTGCTCCATCTCTCCCGCACAGCCATCTTGTGGGTCACCTGGATATGTAAACACAACGCAGCAGCACATTGATAAGCTGGAGGCTGGAGGTATAGAGCTGTATTACCCTCCAACTGTACATACCACCATACCTGATCTGGATCTACCGGGGGAGGGTGTACAGGTATCAATGTTGGTGCATTGTTCAAGGTCAAGGGCTGAATGTCTTGTGTTCTTACATGATGTTCTTGTCAGACCTTTAATTCAACCAGATACTCCTTCCTCCATAAATGGAATACTGTGGTCCACGGTCACTCTCTTCTCATTGTTCCTGGGTGGCTGGAATGTCCTGTGTTCCAGTGGCCAGAGACGTGTGTTGGTGTGGGTAGTAATGACAGGTCAGCTCCCTTTGGACAACCCAAACCACACGCTGTCAAACCCAGTGGTCAGCCAGCGGTCAAACATAGAGTTTACTGACCGACCATCAGTGTTTTTTCAGAATTTTTGTTCTCATGCTGAGGTAGTTGAACATCACATTCAAAGGAATTTTGGATAGCTAACAGACATTATTGCAGCTTCTTTCACAGTTGCATTCAAACAAAACAAGCTATATCAAAAGTGTTACCTTTCAGACCTCAGGCAAAATCCAACAGTGACTATGTGCTGGGAGTGTATGATAGTCTTCAGTTCAGGATTTTGATGCCTATGTTGAATTTTTTATATTTGTACAGTATGGAGAACAGAGATGCAGCCAGTTGTTTTCTGTCTTATCCATATCTCTCCCATCTCTAACCAGCTACCACTCTTTTCCTCAGGGATGCTGTCCTGCTCTCTTTCAGTCAAGCTGGTCATCTTCCCTGCATTCTCTCCCACCACCCACACTCCTAGACAGGAAAAACAGTTAATTAAAATGCCTTGTAACATAATTATGAGTCTCTTTGTCATTTCAGCTTTTTTCACCCTCTTTTTCATAGAACAATAGAAGCCCAGTAAAATGTAATTTGCTCTCTGTTAAGATTAGATTCCGCTTTTTCATCTGTTGAAACGTTAAGAAAATCAAAGCCGCCCAGTCTTTCCTTTCTCTTCCGCTTCACTCTTCCTCTCCTCTCACGAGCTTTGACAGCGTAACCATGGAAATGGGATGAAAAGGAGCCATAATTTTGCAGCGGGATTAATTCGGAGACATGAGCGATGCCATATGAAATCCATGTCAAAACCTTGCTGATTATTTTTATTGCTAGCAGATCCACAGAAATCTGTTCCCTACGGCATGTGATTTGACAGTCCAGTAGTTTTGGACTTAGTTCCTCCCTGCTACCTCTGACATGTTGACATTAAGTGGTTGCCTTGACAGATGTTACACACATTTCAATCACCATTAAGCAGAGATGTTGGACAGTATTTTGGTGGTAAAAGCTGAAGTGACACACACTGATACAACTATACAATGTAAGGCAACTGTAATTCTAAATGAGACTGAATGGCAACTTCAGTAGCGATGGAAATATTTAGAGGCACAAAAGCAAAGATCTACCACTACCATGTGTGGCCTTGTATTTTAGACTTGTGTGGCATATGAGTATTATAATATATGTATTACCTATAGTATACATATAGGCTTTTTTTTTATCTCTGCAGTAAATTGATGCATGTTTGCAGGCCCATGCCTTTCCCTCAGCATTGTTCTCCAGCTTTATCCATCTGCATTCAACAAGCATCACCAGACAGACACCAGACCAACGTAATTGGGGAAGATATGGAGCTCATATCTTCAGGATATACATACCTGCATGCAACAGGATTTATTGGCAATCCAACCAAAATCCACCCAAATAAATAAAAAGATTTTATGTTCAGAAAGCTTGGGCTCTGCTTCCAAAGGACAGTTAGCAGTCATGAAACTTCCTCTGTATTCCAGAAAAGTAAAGACTGAGGGAAAGGGGCTTGGATACAGAGTTGGTGGGGTCTTATACTGGAATATATTCTGGGAAGGCTTTTCACTAGATGCAGGGACTTGCTTCCATTCAGCCACAAGAGCATTAGTGAGGTCGGCACTGATGTTGGGCGATAAGACCTGGCTCGCAGTCGGCGTTCCAATTCATCCCAGATTCGTCCGTCAGACTGCCAGATGGTGAAGCATGAATCATCACTCCAGAGAACGCGTTTCCACTGCTCCAGAGTCCAATGGCAGCGAGCTTTACACCACTCCAGCCGACCCTCTATGACGGTCCCACGTTGAAAGTCCCTGAGCTCTTCAGGAAGGCCATTCTACTGACAATGTTTAGCTATGGAGATTGCACGGCTGTATGCTCGATTTTATGCACCTGTCAGCAACGGGTGTGGCTGAAATAGCAGAATCCACAAATATTAAGGGGTGTCCACATACTGTTGTGTATATATATAGTGTATATCCATGTCCAGTTCAGCTGCTCAGATGTACTGTGTCCTGTTCTTGTGTCCGTGTTTCTTTGCTGTGCTGTGCAATGGGACTCAGTCAGAGGAACTCTTTGTTACCAAGGCAGACACGTACAGGAATCTGCCTCAGTTAGTGAGGTCAGTCATGTTTTGGAGAGGGAAGTGACTCCATTGAGTGTTGGGACCTGTGTCACCTCTGAGATGAGAGAAAGAGTGGGAGGGTGAAGAGATGGG
Source organism: Brachymystax lenok tsinlingensis (assembly GCA_030435695.1). Lineage (NCBI taxonomy): Eukaryota > Metazoa > Chordata > Actinopteri > Salmoniformes > Salmonidae > Brachymystax > Brachymystax lenok. The sequence goes on from CM059780.1 coordinate 44,101,836, forward strand.
GTCGATTGGCAGAGAGAGAGAGAGAGAGAGAGAGAGAGAGAGAGAGAGAGAGAGAGAGAGAGGGGGCATAAGAGACAAAGAGCATAGAAGAATACATGTCTACAGGTTTAAACAGAAGGACAGAGAAATAGGGAGACGGGGGTGGTGGGTGGAATATATAGAGAGATGCTCATCATCCAGGTGCAGGGCTTTTAGAAGATCACAGCACTGTTTCCAGAAACGCTCACTGACATCTCCCTCCCTCCGCTAGCGTTGTGATTAAAGATTAGCCTGTCACAGCAGCGCCACAGCACGACAAGCAGAGGAGTTTTTCTCGATTAAACTTTCATAGCGGTTTATATACTGATGGTGCATTATGGATGAAGAAGAAGGTCAGGACAAGATCACAAACTCCAAACCCACTCTTTACCCATCACTACCAGAAAACACTGCATACAGATAACGGCCCATGTTTTAGCTGGTAGGACTTCAGGAACTTTTTTTGTTTTGTTTTGCAAGTTCTCAAATCCCTTTTCGTGGGTTTGAGTCGGGAGGTGCGGGAAGTGTCTGCCTTTGAAATGATAAGTGGAGTCTTTCCAGACCTAGGGACTCCGCAAGTCTTTTTTATTATTATTTATTTATTGGAATTTTAAAGCATTGTCACTGAAGTCACTGAAGTATTTGTTCAGCAGCCTGTGGTGTACTCTACAATCAACTCTGAACTTGAGCGTTGACACTGAATAGGAATGAACATGTAACCTGGTTTGCGGTCACTTAATGAGGAAAATATATGTATATATTTCTGGTTGCATTAGCTGCTGTGGTATCATCCCCTTTGAAGCTATAGTGCTGATAACATCTATATGGGCTGCAGTTCTTTAGGTGGTATATACAGTATAGGAATGCTGGAGTGTATGGTAGATGTTAACTACTTAGGGAGCATTGGGGCACTTACCTTGCGAAGAACTTCTGCTGAGGACTTCCCAAGTGTCCAACGAAGACATACAATGTTTCTTTTGTTAGAAAAAGTCATTTTTTATATCCATAAATCTCTGTTTGGTTGGCGCGTTATGATCATAAAATCCACCGTTGAGTCGCCCATTGAACCGTGAAGAGAACACGTTCAAATTATACCTATACACTTTCTACAAACAAATCAAACATCATTTTTCATGTATCCTTAGGTATCCTTTTGTGTATATATGCTGTAATATTTCAACCAGACGATAACGTGAACGATAGGAAAGAAAAATAAAGTGGTGCGCATTCACAATCTCGCGCGCATTAAACCTTGTTTACAAAAGTGGTCCCCTGACCATTTCCTGTTCCTAACCGTTCTGGTTACTCCTAGAATTCCCAGTCTTTGTATAGAGACATCTAGTGGAAGCCATAGGTACTGCAGTCTCAGTCCTACATAACGTTGTATGCAATAGGCACAATGGAGAAGATGGTCATTTACAAAAAAAACTGCAAATCTGGATGGATTTTCCTCGGGTTTTCGCCTGCTATATCAGTTCTGTTATACATACATTATTTTAACACTTTTAGAAACTTCAGAGTGTTTCCTATCCAATAGTACTAATTATGTGCATATCCTATTTTCTGAGTGGCAGACATTTTACTTTGGGCAGCTGACTCTCCAAAACCGTCACCTATGCAGCCGCTCCCTAAGAAGTTAATGGAAGGTGGTAATACGAAATATCAGATGTATGTAACAGAGTGATATGTGAATTCAGGCAGACTGCCAAAATGTTTTTCTCTGGGTTAATTAGGGATCATTGGGGCGCTAGCGCCTCGTTCCCGACACTACCCGGATTATGTAAGTAGACTGAGGAAGTGATTTCTGTCTGTGGCGTGAGGGACCCGGGAGCGCGCACCTCGGTATTTTACTTTACTATTGTTCAGGATATTTCTGTGTGAAATGTAATCGCTAATAAACATAATAGTGTAGCTAAGGATCGATTAGAAACTTGGTTTGATTTGTTTGGACACAGTTTATAGGTATATTTTTACCGGTCTTCTATATTGGGCGAGTGAACGGTGGATTTTCTGAACAGAACGCGCCAACCAAACTGAGATTTATGGATATAAATAGGGACTTTTTCTAACAAAAGGAACATTGGATGTCTTGCTTGGACACGTCAGATTGCCCTCAGCAGAAGATCATCAAAGGTAAGCGATTTATTTTAGCTCTTTTTATGTGTTTTGTGACACCCGCGTTGGATTTATTATTATGCTAATGAAGGAAGTACATGGGGTGCTGTCCTCAGACAATCAAATGTTGTGCTTTCGCCGTGAAGCCTGACAATGCTGTGAGATTGCCCAGAGTCTAAGCTTTTGAAGAGTGTGCAACACTTGTATTTTTATGAATGTTTTATAATACTACATTTGCATTTTGAATTTGGCGCTCTATATTTTTCTGGATGTTGTCAAGGATGGGGCGCTAGCACCCCACTGCTCCTTAATTAGAGTTAAGATAGTAGACCCGGCAAACAAGTTCGTTAGGTTTGGATTGAGAGGTTACTTACAAGCTATACAGACAAAATTGTAAAAATAGTTGACAGAAAATAACTTAACTTAACTGAGTGTATATCTTGCAGAGCTAATAACTACATGTGACATTGACAATGAGCCCTGATAGAATGAGGAACAGAGGCATCTTAAAAAGCCCTAACTTGGCAAAAAAAGCATTCAAATCTCCTCAATAGTCTTGGTAAATTATCAATAGGCAGTGATAATTAACTTGAAAGACAATACTGGAAAACAACGGCAACTAATAAGTAACACATTTACCAAAACAACACACATCAGCGCATCCAATAAACAATGAAAACGCACCCTAAGTAAGGGATCATCATCTAGATTCAGTTTCTTGAGTGGATGGTAAATAATTTGTAGACTGCAAGTTGGCCGTAAGAAGCCCAAACTTAAATACATCGTCATTTTGAACCTTGCTTACATTTGTATACAATCACATATACTGAGTGTACAAAACATTAAGGACAACTGCTCTTTACATGACATAGACTGACCAGGTGAATCTAGGTGAAAGCTATGTTCCATTCTTGATGTCACTTGTTAAATCCACTTCAATCACTGTAGATGAAAGTTAAAGAAGGATTTTTAAGCCTTGAGACAATTGAGGCATAGATTGTGTATTTTTTTGTGACATTCAGAGGGTGAAAGGGCAAGACAAAATATTGAAGTGCCTTTGAACGGGGTATGGTAGTACTGTACGTGCAAGCCGCACCGGTTTGTGTCAAGAACTGTAACGCTGCTCGGTTTTTCACACTCAACATTTTACCGTGTGAATCAAGAATGATCCACCACCCAATGGACAACCAGCCAACTTGACACAACTGTGGGAGGCATTAGAGTCAACATGGGACAGCATCCCTGTGGAACACTTTCAACACTTTGTAGTGTCCATGCCCCAATGAATTGAGTCTGTTATGAGAAAAGGGGGGGGACGACATCGTCACTGCTGTGTACAGTACCAGTCAAAAGTTTGGAAACACCTACTCATTCCAGGGTTTTCCTTTATTTTTACTATTTTCTACATTGTATAATAATAGTGAAGATATCAAAACCATATGGAATCATTTAGTAACCAATAAGTGTTAAACAAATCAAAATATATTTTACATTTGAGATTCTTCACCCTTTGCCTTGGTTACAGCTTTGCACACTCTTGGCATTCTCTCAAACAGTTTCATGAGGTAGGGACCTGGAATGCATTTCAACTAACAGGTGGGCCTTGTTAGAAGTTCATTTGTGGAATTTCTTTCCTTCTTAATGCGTTTGAGCCAATCAGATGTGTTGTGACAACTTAAGGTAGGGTTGGTATACAGAAGATAGCCCTATTTGGTAAAAGACCAAGTCCACATTATGGAAAGAACAGATGAAATAATAAAGAAAAATGACAGTCCATCATTACTTTAAGACATGAAGGTCAGTCAATCAGGAACATTTCAAGAACTTTGAAAGTTTCTTCAAGTGCAGTCGCAAAACCATAGAGCACTATGATGAAACTGGCTCTCATGTGGACCGCCACAGGAAAGGAATATCCAGAGTTACCTCTGCTGCAGAGGATAAGATCATCAGAATTACCAGCCTCAGAAATTGCAGGCCAAATAAATGCTTCAGTGTTCAAGTATCAGACACATCTCAACATCAACTGCTCAGAGGAGACTGCGTGAATCAGGCCTTCATTGTCAAATTGCTGTCAAGAAACCACTACTAAAGGACACCAATAAGAAGAAAACCGCATAGGAGACGGTTTTGGAGAGTCTGGTGTGCCCAAAGTAAAATGCCTGCCACTCAGGCCCAGAAAATAGGATATGCACATAATTAGTACTATTGGATAGGAAACACTCTGAAGTTTCTAAGAGTGTTAAAATAATGTATGTGAGTATAACAGAACTGATATAGCAGGCGAAAACTCGAGGAAAATCCATCCGGATATGCAGTTTTTTTGTAAATGACCATCTTCTCCATTGTGCCTATTGGAAGTTTTTTTTGTAGATGACCTTTTTCTCCAAGTTGCCTATTGCATACAATGTTATGTAGGATTGAGACTGCAGTACCTATGGCTTCCACTTTATACAAAGACTGGAAGTTATAGGAGTAAGCAGAACGGATAGGAAGAGGAAGTAGTCAGGGGACCACTTTTGTTTACAACGTTTGATGCGCGCGAGATTGTGAGCGCGCCCCAGTTTATTTTCCTTTCCTATTGTTCACGTTATCGTACGGTTGAAATATTACAGTAAATATACATAAAATGATACATTAAAAATGATGTTTAATTTGTTTGTAGAAAGTTTATAGGTATAATTTGAACGTGTTCTCCTCACGGTTCAATGGGCGACTCAACGGTGGATTTTATGATCATAACGCGCCAACCAAACAGAGATTTATGGATATAATAAATGACTTTTTCTAACAAAAGAACCATTGGATGTCTTCGTTGGACACTTGGGAAGCCCTCAGCAGAAGTTCTTTGAGAGGTAAGTGATATTTTTTAGCTCTTATAATGGGTTTTGTGTGACCTGCGCTGGATATGAATTTATGCTAATGTGGAAAATATGTGGGGTGCTATCCTCAAACAATCAAATGTTGTGCTTTCGCCATAAAGCCTTTTTGAAATCTGACAACGATGTGATACTGCCAAGAAGCAGAGCTTTTGATGACTATGCAATACTTGTATATTGATGAATGTTTAATAACTAAACTTTTGGATTTTGAATTTGGCGCTTTACATTTCACCGGGTAGTGTCGGGAGTGGCCTGCTAGTGCGCCGGTGCTCCCTAAGTAGTTAACACTTTTTTGGTTACTACATGATTCCGTATGTATTATTTCATAGTTTTGATGTCTTCACTATTATTGTACGATGTAGAAAATGTAGTAAAAATAAAGAAAAACCTGGAATGAGTAGGTGTGTCCAAACTTTTGTCTGATAATCATTATGCTTAATTTTATGTAAAAAATGCATGTCTAAGCATACCTCTTGAGCTGTCTGTCTCTTCCTGACAGGTTTATTTTTTATTTTTACTAAATATGCTTCTCTGCATCTCTGCTAAAGTCTGGGTAAAATATTGAAAGGAATGTGAGTCTTAGTTAGTACATTTAAATATTGCTTACTTTCCTAAAGTCTACCAACCTTGACTGAAGGCATGCCAGCTAAGATACTGTAGTTAGACAAGCTAGCTACTGAAATGGCTTCTTGGCAGCTTAGAATTTCTAGAATGAACACAAAGGGTTCTACCTGGAACCAAAATGGGTTTTTCAAAAGGGTTATCCTATGGGGACAGCCAAATAACCGTTTTTGGTTCTAGATAGCACCTAAAGAACCAGGCTACCGAGGCGCGCAACCCGTGCCTAAAGCCATAGGTCATGTTCTCCTGCTCAGGCTTTGCATGTATTAACCAATGGTTACGTCATCGTCTGTCTGTTGGGCACCAGATTGTTATAACATTTTATGTGGTTAGCTGATATGTAAAATACCTATCCAGGCGTTGTAAGATCTGGAATGAATCAGCAACATCTGAGCAGAGGAACTCGACCATAAACTTTACCGGCATGTGCTCATCAACACTCTTAGAAAAAAAGTGCTATCTAGAATCTTAAAGGGTTCTTTGGCTGTCCCCATTGGATAACCCTTTGAAGAACCCTTTTTTGTTGCAGGTAGAACCCTTTTGGTTACAGGTATGTTCCAGATTGGCAATTATCAAACAAGGAGACACACATTTCTAAATTAATGATAGCAGGATTACCAGACTATGGCGTTTGTGCTTTAGCATAATATAAAGTAAAATGTTTGATGGGACATGCGATACCATAGTTAGGTTAGCAAGCAATTATGTATGTAACACACAAGTCAGTTTGTGTGGTAAGACATGGAGGGAAGTGTCCGACGCACATGACAATTACTCACAGTTATTGTCACACTGTCTCTTAATGAAGGAAAGTCCCTGTTTTGAGGATTTTTGTGGATTCACATTTGTAAAGACTGTGTGTGTGTACACGTGTTACATGAGACTCCTCTCTCTCCAAACCCCTTTCTTCAGCCTCTGTATTAAACACCCTCTCAGACAACCCCCTCCACAGCTCTCAAAGTGGGATCCCCTGGTCAGTATCACAGTGGGTCCTCTGTAGCCCATCAGACATCACAGAGAGAAGTAATTCACACTCAGTCTCATTTGAGTTATTTACTCTATTACCACCCTGGCTGGCTGTCCTGGCCCTGCCCACAGAGACCCAGTAGAGGAGTGGGTACCTTCGCCCACAGTTCCTGCTCCAAGAGGGCTGGTACCGCTCTCTGGGCGCTGCCATCCTAATCGGCAGCTGGCACTGCAGGGGGGCATTGCGCAACCATGTCTGGATAGAGAGAGGTTTGTGTATGTATATATGTTTGTGTGCGTTCTATTGTGTGTGTGTGTGTGCAATCGTGTGAATGTGTATGCGCGTGTGCCCATCCCTCCCTACCCATTCCCTCATTCCAGTCCAAGTCATTATCACACCCTGATGCCCCTTTCTCTCGCTCTTTCTCAGATGAACTGCTGGATTTACATGTATCTGAGGACTTGTGAAAAATAGAGTGAAAATGAAGAGTGAAGGACGGGAGAGGTGAAAGGAACACTATGATTATCACAGTTTGGAAAAAGAAGAGAGGGGGTGAGACAGTAACACCTTCAATTGTATTTTTTTGGTCTCTCTCCTCATGCTATACACAATATGTTGCTCATTCTCTCACCTGTAGTCTGATGAAGATCTTTTTTTCCTTTAGCTGCACCAAGCTCTACACAATTTAATTTCTGCTCTTTTCCATAACTGACTTTAATTTTAAGTCAACTTGGAGCAAGTGTAAGTCAGTTTAGAGAATGTTTTCACAGCCTTACAACCTGTAGTAGGTACTGAACACATCCATGTCTGTATTCACCTGAGGAAGCGGATACATCTAACCATAGATCTAGGATCAGATGATTATATCCCCAATCCTAACCTTAACCACTGGGATTGAAGAAATGTCTGACCCTGTATAAAGGGGCAACGTTTTTCTAGTTTATTTTTCTTTCTCCCCATGGATATCTCTTTTGTATCTCTCACTGCTCTACAATAATGGTATATAGGCCCAGAATACATGTATTATTTATCTGTACATGGATGTAAACCAGAGGGATGTATCAAGAAATGTGGATTTCAGACACTGTCCAAGCTTCCTTGACAATGTACATTGCTCAGTCAATAAAGTTAGCCTACTGTTCCAAGATAACCTTTTTTAGTTCCTGACCCTAATGGGTTGCCTACCCTCAATGGTCCCGGCTCTCCCAGAGAGGGAAACGAGTAAGGGGCTAGGCGAGAAGATGTTTGGGAAGAGCTACAGTATGTGATAGAAGGGAACACTGGAGGTGTTCATCCCTGAAGGACAACTGAACCTAGCCGTGGAATGTTGCTTGCCATGGAAGATATAAACTCAATTGTCTTTTACCAAAAGTTTAATTATTCACACAAAAAAAGGCACAATTCTCAAATATGGCAAATCCATCGGCATGACCAAAACTTTGGTCTTTCTATTGTAACCAGGGAATTTAGAAAATAACAATAATATATTATATGAAAGAGAGGAAAGCAAGCCCTAGATTGTGTCTTCACATAGGGCAGCGTGAATAGACGCGGACTCAAAGTTATTCTTTGATTAACATGTGAATTTAGCCAATTCCTCAGCTTCCTGTGTCCATGTCCATTCTGGTCCCGGCTCTCATCTAGAGACAATCCATGTCAACATCCCCTTGTGTCACAGCAGATGAGTAGTCATGACAACAAGCGATAGCTTGCCCTACAACATTAACATCTAGGGAGATGAGTGTGTCAGAGAGTTGATGCTATTGTTTGTGTGTGTCTAAGTGTATATCTTCAAGAGCACATTGAGAGTGCTGCAATTGGTGTTTGCCCTGTCCTCCTCAATCAAATTCTCTTTGGGTTTTTTTTCAAGCAGGTGTTGTTATTTGCTATCCCCAAAGCGTTGGTCACACCATTTAAAAAGTGAGGATGTAGTCTGCTGCTTTGCATATGTTGGGGTTTGTTTGTCTTTGAGCGCATTGGTCTGTGTTGGATTTGATTGTTGCCACTTCATAAATTACCCTCTGAGCAGTTGCTCTTCTCTCTCTAACTCTCACTCTCTCTCTCTCTATTTCTTTCTCTCTCTTTTGCCCTCTACCACTTTATCTCACACTGCATACCTGCGTAGAAACAAACATCTACATCTTTGCTAACCTTTCATCATTAATCTTTTAGCAAAGCTCTTTAACCTCTACATGTTTCCTGACTCACTTACTTTACAGAATCTAAAGCCAAACAATTACTCCATGACCCAGCTGAATTACTATTGCCTTTCGTTTACAGAAGAGGAATTGTCAAACAGCTAAATTAATTTAAGTGGATGGAGGCAGGGTGTTGTTATGGTAAATATTAATGTAAGTGAAAGCAGAGAAGGAATCAACGTGTTATGGAGTTGCATAGAAGGAATGGAAGTCTTATGGAGTTGCAGAGAAGGAATCAAAGTGTTATGGAGTCACAGTCACATGGCCAGATGTGTATCGGAGAGGTAATAACAAGATTATCATGATTGGCTGTATGAAATAAATATGGCCAAATATTTAGGAAGAGCTCATAATTTCATGGAATATGTGAAGGAAGAAGCCACATGGAAAAAGTGGTAAGCAAGCTCGGTCCAAAAAACCTATTTTCAACAAGTCAAATGAATGTATTGTGTTAGAGGTTTCATGAAGCTTGTATCTAAACCAAAGTAGATCATTTTAAGATTGTTCTATACATCAGTTGGGTTCTCTATAAGCTTCAATATGAGGTCCTAATCCTAGCAATATACTGTAAATGCATCCTTGTAGCTGTGTGGGCTAATATAGTCAAATGTTTGCCTTGGGGTAAGTTGAGCCAATGGCCATGAGGTAAATTGAGACAATTTAAGTGTTTTCTTCGCAGGTGTAATGCAAGGCATTATCAGTGGGATACACTCTAACAATTAGGGGAGTTCAACAAGGATTCTTCTAAGATCCTCAAAGTTCTTTGAGGAACCTTAGGGTTCTTGGCACTGAAAAATTGCCCCCAAAAGGTTATTCTAAGAACCCGTACGAGGTTCATCGAGGAACATCCTTAGTTGGTGGGGGTTCTTGAATTTCAAAGGACAAGAGGTGCAGGCACTTAAATGAAAAATGTAAAGATCTCCTTTGTATAATCTAAATTGATATTGTTTTATGATAATACCATCTTTTCATATTTGTACAAATCTTTCTAAAACAGAAAATGGACACAATTCAATGGATATCAATCAACAAAGAGGTAAGACTATGTATGCTATAAGAATATGTTGAAGGCTAGCTGTATTGGGTGCAGATGACTGAACAGCTCACTTTTGTGTCTGTGTATGCAGGTATACAGAGGACGAGGCATGCAATGGTATGTCAACTGGTATTGGTGTGTTATACAGATCATATGTTCCATCCACCTCCCTTACTTCTTCAATGAAAATCTTGTATTCCTCTATATTATAGATATGGTATGTGTATGAAAACCATTATCAAAATATATATATTTTTTCATTCACGTTTACCACAAAAACCAAGGTACGAATACGGTCCTGTGAATGTTTTGTTAATCATCTATATAATAAAAATAAAAAAAAATCACAGACGTCACCCTTCCTACACCTCTGAATATAACAGGAAACCTGTTTGATCCCCATGCACTGCAAAATAATTCTGGCTATGGATACGGAGAACATCAACACATTAACATCAACACGCCAGAGGATATATCTATTGGACTTGGGGCTTTTCAGGGAGTTTACCTCATAATTAGATGTTTTAATTCTGCTTTGCCACTAAAATCATAACAAACACTGACAACTAAAATATTGTCTTATTGTTGTTAATGTTATGCATATTATTAATAATACAAATTATCGGAGGGGTAGTTAAAAATGTACCCCAAAAGGTTCTTCAAAAGGTTCTTAGAGGATTCATTAGAAGGGGTTCTTCACATCAAAACAAATTGTATTGGTCACATACACATATGTTCTTCTTTGAAGAACTTATAGGGGTTCCCCCACAGTTTCAATTTGAAGAACCCCTAAAGGTTACTCCAGGAACCTTTTCTTTTTAGAGTGTATGACGTAACAACAGCGCCTGGCCTATGCTAAAAGTGTTTTAAAAAGTACAAAGTGGTTGTTAGGTGTTAAGCCTGGGTTAAAAGATCATTACAACTATTAAAATACAAAAAAGTTATTGTCATTGTGTTGTATTTAGGAAATAAAGATATAATTGGTTTTAACAAGGTAATGGTAATATTTCACTCAGTACAGAAACTAGTAGGTGGCTTAACTTACCCTGTCCTGAAGCTTAACTTACTTTTTGAACAAGCTATGTTTTCAAAAGTAATGTTTACATGAATTGTGATTATTTCCAGGGGTAGACAACATCCTGTAATATACATGTATGTAGATATCTTTCTTAGAAATAATACTATATTTCCCTTGACGGAGTGGTGCTGAATGTAAAGAAATTGCTCAACTTACCCCACTCTCCCCTAGTGATTACAGGAAGAGCAGAGCTAGCACACACCCTCACCTCTCCCTTTTTATTTTTTACTTCTCTCTCTTTCAACCTCCGTCCAACTGTTTCTCTTTCACTCTTTCTCTGACTCTCTCCCTTCTTACTCTTAATCTCTACCCCTCTCTCCCTCTCTTCCTCTGTTGTCTCTTTCTCTCACTATTCATCCCTCTCTCTTCATCTAGCCCACCATTTCATACTAAAGACCTGCTCTTTTTCTCACTCTTGAAACAGGTTGAATTATTTGAACTGCACTCTTCAGTATTTCTCCAGACAAATCACATGAGACTCCCACCCTCCTCTTCATTATCCATTCTTCCTCTCTTGTCTTTTTTAACAGCTCTTCAGCTCTTTCCCTCCTTCTCTACAGCACCTAACTCATCTCTAAGCCTTAACCATGCAGCATTAAAGTATAGACCTGGAACAGTGTATTGTATTTGTTTGATGTATCCCTCTCATAGGGTACACACACAGTCACACACACAGGCAGTTGCACATGCACACAATTGTACACACACACACACACACACACACACACACACACACACACACACACACACACACACACACACACACACACACACACACACACACACACACACACACACACACACACACACACACACACACACACACCCACACACACACCTTTGTATGAGTCACTCAATGGTTATTTAGGAGCACAACACTGGAACAGCAGTTACATACGTTCACATTGTAGCGTGCAAGTACACACACGCCTATCCATCCCCCCTACACACACACACAGCACAGGGGTTTTTCATTGAGTCAGGCAGTCAAAACCGTCCAAAGTTGGCTGTAATAATCCATTGGTTCTGTTCTCTGCTGATTCGGGGCTCTAAGTCTGTACAATTATTCAAATCCAGGCTTTTAGTTGCAACACACCTCTCTCCATGGGGCTGTGGCTCTGTAATCTTGCCTTTGGCCCTGCGTTTCAAATGGCCTTAACTCCCATAAAGAATACATATGAAGAGCAACACTAGTGGCTAATCTGCCTGTTTAAGTTGCTGAAACTTACACCTGTCATGTTGTCTCGTGTCAGGGCTTGTGGCTGCTGATAGCCATAGCAGCCATTTTTTTCAAGATCATCCTGTGGAGAGCCCCCTTTTTTATTAGTTATTAATCTCATCCTCTTCCTCCTCCTCCTCCTCTGCTTGCTGTCATACTTTCTAACTCAGGGAGACAAGAGATTGAATCCCCTGGCTGGTTGTGTGAGCTCACCAATGCTGTGACGCAGGTCATGTCACAGAAACGTAATCCTGAGCTGAGGATTGTGTGTATGTACACACAGAGAGAGCTGTAGGGAAAGGAGAGAGAGAGAGAACAGGCAGTCAGAGAAGAACATGAAAATCCAATGGTTGCTTTAGGTAAAAATGCTGTCAAATGTTTTTTTTTATGTGCTTGTTCACTTAATCTTTGCAAATGGGAGTTGAGTGGGATCCCCACCCTCTGTGTTTTGGCATCAGAGTCAGCCTGTGTGTGTACATGTGTGTGCGCTGAGTATGTTGTGTAGCAGTGTTTTGAGCTCAGGGACATTGCTGCACACAAACACACACACACACACACACACACACTGGAGCAAGCATTTGTAGGGCTGGGACAGCGATCTGCTCAGGACAGCTGCACAGCAGCCCCAGGTAACATAGAGCTTGAAGAACCTCAAAGCAATAGGGGACCGCTGTCGTTACGACATCTGTCTCGGCACACTCACACACATACGGCTTTCAACTGCTTTTGTATGAGCTGGCTATGTTCCCATAGCCTCAATAACATGCTACAAGTCACACTCCCCTGAGTTCAAATAAACACAGAGCATGTGGATGTACTATTCTTTAGGAGAGTGTAGATAAGGATTTTAAAGACTTCTTGCACTGTTTAGCTGGCAGGGTGTAGCTGTTCTTAGGCTGTTTGCTGCAGGCTGACAGGCTGTCAGGGCCTGGATGTTTACGCAGGCGGGGCCACTGCCAGCAGGCTAAGGCTGTATGAGCGGCCCAGGCTCGGGTGCGGTCTGGGAGGTTTAGCCCCAGTGATATCCATGTTGGCTGAACAGCGTGGGCACCATCTGGCTGTCTGTCCCTCTAGATCTGCAACCCGTCCCACACACCCATTTAGGCCTTTGTATGAGTCCCACACATTCATACATACAGGCTTTTGGGTATTCCGTTTTATGGTGTGACATACAGTGGTTCCTCCTTTAAAAGTTTAGAGCTTATGCCGCGACCGTTAGTGGTAGATGGTGTTTTAGCTGTTGTGTGCTATGATAGTGATCATAACCTTATTACATTTTTAAGGGAACATTAGCTAATGTTCTGGAAATGTTCTTGGTTTGCTGTGACCCTTGTCCACGTCAAGTGTTAGCTGCATTGAATTATAAACCATAAACAGGACTTTACAGGACTTGTTGTGTTCTTCTGACATAATACCATAGTTAAACTAAAGCAGGAGGTACCAGTGACTCGCTCAATATGGACGTGGTCAGATGACGCGGATGCTATGCTACAGGACTGTTTTGCTAGCACAGACTGGAATATGTTCCGGAATTCATCAAATGGCATTGATGAGTATACCACCTCAGGCTTCATCAATAAGTGCATCGACGACGTTGTCCCCACAGTGACCGTACGTGCATATCCCAACCAGAAGCCATGGATTACAGGCAACATCCGCATTGAGCTAAAGGCTAGAGCTGCCGCTTCAAGGAGCGGGACACTAATCCGGACGTTTATAATAAATCCCACTGTGCCCTCAGACGAACATGCAAAGTGTCAATAGAGGATTAAGATTGAATCCTACTACACCGGCTCTGACGCTCGTCGGATGTGTCAAGGCTTGAAAACTATTACGGACTACAAAGGGAAACCCAGCCGCGAGCTGCCCAGTGACGCGAGTCTACCAGACGAGCTTAATGCCTGAAGCATGCGTGAGAGCACCAGCTGTTCTGGATGACTGTGTGATAATGCTCTCGGTAGCCTATGTGAGCAAGACCTTTAAACAGGCCAACATTCACAAAGCCACAGGGCCAGACAGATTACCAGGATGTGTACTCTAAGCATGTGCAGACAAACTGTCAAGTGTCTTCACTGACAATGTCAACGTCTCCCTGACCGAGTCTGTAATACCTACATGTTTCAAGCAGACCACAATAGTCCCTGTGCCCAAGGAAGCGAAGGTAACCTGCCTAAATGATTACCTCCCCATAGTACTCACGTCGGTAGCCATGAAGTGCTTTGAAAGGCTGGTCATGGCTCACAACAGCAGCATCCTCCCGGATACCCTAGACCAACTCCAATTCGCATACTGCCCCAACAGATCCACAGATGACGCAATCTCAATCGCACTCCACACCGCCCTTTACCACCTGGACAAAAGGAACACCTATGTGAGAATACTGTTCATTGACTACCTCTCAGGGTTCAACACCATAGTGTCATCAAAGCTCATCACTAAGCTAAGGACCTTGGGACTAAACACCTCCCTTTGCAACTGGATCCTGGACTTTCTGAAGGGCCGCCCACAGGTGGTCAGAGTAGGCAACAACATATCTGCCACGCTGATCCTCAACACAGGGGCCCCTCGGCGGTACATGCTTAGTCCCCTCCTGTACCCACGACAGCGTGGCCAGGCACGACTCCAACACCATCATTAAGTTTTCCGACGACACAACAGTGGTAGGCCTGATCACCGACAACGATGAGACAGCGTACTGGGAGGAGGTCAGAGACCTGGCAGTGTAGTGCCAGGACATCAACCTCTCCCTCAAAGTGATCAAGACAAAGGAGCTGATCATGGACTACATAAAAAGGAGGGCCGAGCACGCCTCCATTCACATCGACAGGGCTGTAGTGAAGTGGTTCGAGAGCTTTAAGTTCCTTGGTGTCCACCATCACCAACAAACTGTCATGGTCCAAACACACCAAGACAGTCGTGAAGAGTACATACCTTTTTCACTTCAGGAGACTGGAAAGATTTGGAATTGGTCCTCAGATCCTCAAAAGGTTCTACAGATGCACCATCGAGAACATCTTGACTGGTTGCATCACCACCTGTTATGGCAACTGCTTGGCATCTGACCGCAAGTTGCTACAGAGCGTAGTGTGTACGGCCCAGTACATCACTGGGGCGAAGCTTCCTGCCATACAGGACCTCAATACCAGGCGGTGTCAGAGGAAGGCCCTAAAAATTGGCATTGACCCCCTTTTTTTACACTGCTGCTACTCAATGTTTATTGTCTAGCGTGCATTCGGAAGTATTCAGACCCCTTGACTATTTCCAAATTTTGTTACATCAGAGCCTTATTCTAAAAATGATTAAATTAAATGTTTTACTCATCAACCTACACACAGTACCCTATAAGGACAAAGCGAAAATTGCAAATGTATATAAATAAAAAATACCTTATTTACATAAGTCTTCAGACCCTTTGCTATGAGACAAGAAATTGAGCTCAGGTGCATCCTGTTTCCATTGATCATCCTTAAGATTTTCTACAACTTGATTGGAGTCTACCTGTGATAAATTCAATTGAATCGACTTGATTGGGAAAGGCACACACCTGTACATATATGGTCCCACTGTTGACAGTGCATGTCAGAGCTAACACCAAGCAATGAGGTTGCAGGAATTGTCCGTAGAGCTCCAAGACAGGAATGTGTTGAGGCACAGATCTGGGGGAGGGTACCAAAACATTTCTGCAGCATTAAAGGTCCCCAAGAACACTGTGGCCTCCATCATTCTTAAATGGAAGAAGTTTGGAACCTTCAAGACTCTTCCTAGAGCTGACCGCCTGGCCAAAATGAGCAATCAGGGGAGAAGTCCTTTGGTCAGGGAGGTGACAAAGAACCCAATAGTCACTCTGACAGAGCTCCAGAGTTCCTCTGTGGAGATGAGAGAACCTTCCAGAAGGACAACCATCTCTGCAGCACTCCACCAATCAGGTCTTTATGGTACATTGGCCAGACACAATCCCGCTTGGAATTTGACAGCATGCTTAGAGTTGGCCAAAAGGCACCTAAAGGACTCTCAGACCATGAGAAACAAGACTATCTGGTCTGATGAAACCAAGATTGAACTCTGGCGTCTGGAGGAAACCTGGCACCATCTCTACGGTGAAGCATGGCGGTGCCAGCATCATGATGTGGGGATGTTTTTCAGCGGCAGGGACAGGGAGACTAGTCTGGATTGGGGGAAAGATGAACAGAGCAACTACAGAGAGATCCTTGATGAAAACCTGCTCCAGAGTGCTCAGAACCTCAGACAGGGGGGAAGGTGTACCTTCCAACAGGACAACAACCCTAAGCACACAGTCAAGACAGCACTGGCTTCAGGACAAGTCTCTGAATGTTCTTGAGTGGCCCAGCCAGAGCCCGGACTTGAATCCGATCAAACATCTCTGGAGAGACCTGAAAATAGCTGTGCAGCGATGCTCCCCATCCAACCTGACAGAGCAAAAAAATTATAAAAACCTGTTTTTGCATCCCGGAGTTGCCTATTCA
Source organism: Brachymystax lenok tsinlingensis (assembly GCA_030435695.1). NCBI lineage: Eukaryota > Metazoa > Chordata > Actinopteri > Salmoniformes > Salmonidae > Brachymystax > Brachymystax lenok. The sequence goes on from CM059780.1 coordinate 44,118,451, forward strand.
CTGTTGACATTGAGACTGGTGTTTCGCGGGTACTATTTAATCTCAATGTCAACAGTGAATAGGCGACTCCAGGATGCTGGCCTTCTAGGCAGATTTCCTCTGTCCAGTGTGTGTGTTCTTTTGCCCATCTTTATATTGAATTTCTATTGACCAGTCTGAGATATGTATTTTTCTTTGCAACTCTGCCTCGGAAGGCTAGCATCCTGGAGTCGCCTCTTCACTGTTGACGTTGAGACTGGTGTTTTGCGGGTACTATTTAATGAAGCTGCCAGTTGAGGACTTGTGAGGTGTCTGTTTCTCAAACTAGACACTCTAATATACTTGTCCTCTTGCTCCATTGTGCACTGGGGGCCTTCCACTCCTATTCCTATTCTGGTTAGAGCCAGTTCGCACTGTTCTGTGAAGGGAGTAATACACAGCGTTGTACGAGATCTTCAGTTTGTTGGCAATTTATTGCATAGAATAGCCTCAATTTCTCAGAACAAGAATAGACTGACAAGTTTCAGAAGAAAGGTCTTTGTTTCTGACCATTTTGAGCCTGTAATCGAAATCCAGATGCTCCAGATACTCAACTTGTCTAATGAAGGCCAGTTTTATTGCTTCTTTAATCAGGACAACAGTTTTCAGCTGTTTTAACATAATTACAAAAGGGTTTTCTAATGATCAATTAGCCTATTAAAATGATAAACTTGGAATAGCTAATACAACGTGCCATTGGAACACAGGAGGGATGGTTGCTGATAATGGGCCTCTGTACGCCTATGTAGATATTCCATACAATAGTCATTTACAACATTAATAATGTCTACACTGTATTTCTGATGAATTTGATGTTATTTAATGGACAAAAAATGTGCTTTTCTTTCAAAAACAAGGACATTTCTAAGTGACCCAAAACTTTTGAATGGTAGCGTACATGTACATTGGATTTCAATAACATCGACTAACCCGTACCTCTGCAAATTGACTCGGTACCGGTACCTCCTGCATATAGCCTTGTTATCGTTATTTTATTGTGTTACTTTTTTTTACTTCAGTTTATTTAGCAAATCTTTTCTCACTCTGCACTGTTCTTTAAGCGCTTGTAAGTAAGCATTTCACGGTAGGGTTGTATGCGGCGCATGTGACAAATAAAATGTGATTTTATTTGAATAGATTTATTAGGAACCCCATTAGCTGTTGCCCATGTGGCAGCTACTCATCTTGTGGTTGAACTTGTATCAGTGTGCACAGAAAGAGATGAAGTTCATGCATGTCTCACTGTCTTACAATAGAGTGTATTGTGGACCGAAACACTCATACACACATCCTATCTGAGATTATAATCAGTGACCGTCCTTTCCCAGGCATGGAGAGTTCAGTGGTGCTGAGTGGGAGGGCTGCAGTAAGCTGATGCTATCGTGGCTATCGTGGCTTTGACAACGCTCTCTCCTCTTTGTGTGTGTAGTACGTAGCTCTGTCTCTCTCACTCTCTTGCTCTCTCACACAAACAAACACACACTCTCTCTATCGCTCTCTCTAGTCCCCCTCTCTCTCTCTCTCTCTCTCTCTCTCTCTCGTTCTGACTCCTGTACCTAATGTTCTGTACCACCTGTCAGTGTGTTCGGGTGCAGGGTCCTTGTGGTGATGTGTGGGTGGGCCTGGACAAGGTGCAAAATGCCCAATGACTCATTAACTGTGTTCTCCCTTGGATAGTCTGTTCAATAGCAAAACACAAGGCTACAGTCTCATTTCACATTCACTACAGACTCAAAGATGGAACTTTCTATTATCGCCATTACAGAATCACGTTAAACCTTCACATAGTTTTTGCTTGTTTGTGAGTAATATATCTGTCCAGTTTGTTGTGGTGGTTTTCTTAAATATTTGAATTTTGAAGTAGAGGGGAAACTCCTGTGTGACAGTTGTAGGACTAGATAATGGGGTTGAGGGTTACGTCTAGTTGTGGTCTGTTGAGCTTATAACCCAGTCACAGGGGGAAGTTGCTAGGGTTTGGGGTCTCTTGCTAGGGTCTGGGGTCTCTCACTCTCTCTAAACAGTAGATAAGGGTAGCAAATAGGGAGAAAAAGTGGCTAACCTTTTAGTCTTTCTCTACTCCTCTATACTGCACCAACTCTCTCTACTGCAATCTCCACTCATCCTTGTTTAATCTATCCTTTCTTTTCTAACTGTCTTAGAATTACCAATCACAGAGTATTTGTTTTAAACCTCTCTTCATCCTATCATCCTTCTATACTGGATCCCTCCCCCATCTCTGGTCACCTGTGAGCTGCCCCCCACTTTCCCTCATTTCCTCTATATCACATAGTGGAGAAGGCCTCAGGGCTTCCTCTAAAGGGGGTTGTTTCCTTAGACTGACCTCTGACCTTTGTGACTGTTGACCCTGCAGCATCCCAGCTGTGGGAGTGGTAGCATGGTTGGATTTATTTTATGCAGAACAGCTCAAGACAGATACACAGATGCACACAAACACACAATTCAATGATTATAAAGAGTTTGATTGTGTAATATCTTAAGTTATTGGCTCTTTAATGGAAGCCCTACTCCTACAGTAGTAGTGCTGGGTTTTAACTGCACCAGGCCTTTGGCTAATATTCCCACATGAGTATTATTTATGTGTTATCATATAATGGCTTAACTCCAAAAACTACAGGGTATTTCTTTCCATGGAATGTACATTTGATTAAAGGCAGTATGTGGATTTATATAAGGGATCATAATCTGACCAGCGTAATGCCAGCGCATGATCATTCAACACAGACTGAGACGGCTCACGTTTCGTCCCCACACACTGGAATCAAATGGTGCAAAGCCAGGAGCATATAAGCTTTCAACACTCTCATTTTACCCTGTATTTTCCTAGCACCATAGCTGTGAAATGTCTTACAGTTTTATATACATTGAGTGGACACATGCCAAATTGGGAGGACCATTCTAGATCTAGAGCGAGGGGCCTTGTCAAAATCCGTAAGTCTGACATGTTTCAGAAAATTGCCCGCAACGTGTTGAAGTGGGGTGGAATGGTGGGTTGGACTGTCAGATTGTTGCCTTTAATACTGAGATCACTACTACAGCCTCTCGCTCATTCCCTTTGAGAGAGAGAGAGAGTGAGAGTGTGAGTGGGAGAATGTACGGGTTAAGCAACTCGCCCAGCAAGAGAGATCCTCCCGAAAGCACTTCCATGTCCATACTATTATCCATTTTTCACGTCCAATTGCTCTGTTACGGTAATCGTCAGAGGCCCACCATGGGCCGATTACTCACAGCTGACTTCAGAGGGCCTGCTGAACACTCCCGCCGTTTTCCTGCTGGCTCTTTATGCACTATTAACCCATTCCTGCTTATTAATTCCCTCCCAGTCATTCTGGAGCGGCCACTGCATGATATCCGTCATCATTCCATGCCTATTAGCAGAACGACCAACAGTTATTCTGTGTGCACTACCGTAGTCCTGTTTTCTGCTCCGCTCTTGAAGGAAATGTAATCGCTTGAGTGCTGTGCACAGAGACAAGAGCAATTTAGGTTCCGCTTTTATGAAGTAATCTTGGAGTTGTTTGATGTTTTTCACATCAGCAGTTACCCAAGTTCATTTATGCATGTCTTTTGTGGCTAAATGCTCCTAGGAAGGTTATTGTGAAGGTGTCTGTAAAATGACTTTCTATTGTTTTTTAATCTCATTTGTGGGTGACAGCTCAGAGGCCACACAATTTGTTTCAACATTGTCAAGGCCATTTGCAAGGTTATTGAGAAGGTAACACTTCATTTTAATGGGGTCCTTATTACAGTGTAATTACATATGATAAGCATACCCATAACATGATGCAGCCACCCCCATGTTTGAAAATATGAAGAGTGGTACTCAGTGATGTGTTGTGTGGGATTTGCCCCAAAGAAACACTTTGTATTCAGGACATAAAGTTCCTTTCTTTGACACATTTTTTGCAGTTTTACTTTAGTGCCTTATAGCAAACAGGATGCATCTTTTAGAATATTTTTGTTATGTACAAGCTTCCTTATTTTCACTCTGTCATTTGGGTTAGAATTGAAGAGTAACTACAATGTTGTTGATCCATCCTCAGTTTTCTCCTATCATAGCCTTTAAACTCTGTGTTTTAAAGTCACCATTGGCATCATGGTGAAATTTTTATGGTTATAACAATTATTTTATTTTCACGACGGTCATCCATAAACGTCAGTTAAATGGTTATACAGTAATTGTGCCAGTTGTGGAATCCAATTGGCTGCTTTAGCATTAGCTAACTTAGAATGCTGAAGAAAAAGGCAGTTTAATTTAAAAATAGCAGTACTTCAATCTTCTCCATTTTGTGACTTGGATAATGGGATAAATAGTAGTACAGCGACACCTTCCATCCCTGGATGGAGATACGTTTTCAAGCCAAATCCCTCATCTGTCACCGTGGCATAGGAGCATTTCTACTTGAAGGCAGACTGAATTTAAGTTGAGTTTTGGATAGCTTATAACAGTAACATAATTAAAATCTAAATATGCTATTCTGTTCTTTTGAAACACATTTTCTTAATTTCGTGTTTCTTCAGATCTGTAAAAAAAAAAAAAAAAAAAAAAGGATTTCATTGTGATGGTGTATGTTACATGAATTTATTTGACTGTGAAAATGTAGAGGCCCCAAGGGCATGGCATTGGCTGCTATTTGTATTTTTGAGGAAAACCAGAGGAAAATCCATCCAAGAAAATGTGATTCTGTGAGCTGCCTCCTTTTCCAATGAGTTGCTATTGAAAATGCTTAAATCCAGCTCCCAGGTTGCAGTACCTATGTCTTCCACTAGATGTCAACAGTCTTTAGACAAGGTTTCATGTGTTTATGTTGAAAAATGTAGGAGTAGAAGAAGATTATCCAAGTGGAGTGAGGAAGTGCCTTTTGGGTTTGGCGCGCGGTACCGGGAGAGTGCGCGTGCGCCTCGGTTTTTTCTATTTCTATCGCCCAGGTTATTATCCGTGTGAAATATTATAGTTAATATACATAAGGATCGATTAAAAATGTTGTTTGGACAGAGTTTATAGGTATATTTTTAACGCTCTGTATGTCTTGTATAATGAACGAGTGGGCGGTGGATTTTCTGAACAGAACGCGCCAACCAAACGGAGCTTTATAGATATAAAGAGGGACTTTTTTAGAACAAAAGAAACATTGATTGTCTTGCTTGGACAATTCGGATTGCCATCAGCAGAAGATCTTCAAAGGTAAGCGATTTATTTTAGCTCTTTTTATGTGTTTTGTGACACCCACGCTGGTTATGTTTTTATGCTAATGGAGGAAGTACACAGGGGCGCTGTCCTCAGACAATCAAATGTTATGCTTTCGCCGTAAAGCCTTTTTGAAATCTGACAATGCTGTGAGATTGCCAAGATTCTAAGCTTTTGAAGAGGGTGCAACACTTGTATTTTCATTAATGTTTTATGTTACTATATTTGTAATTTGAATTTTGCGCTCTGACTTTTTCCGGAAGTTGTCGTAGGTGGGTCAATAGCGCCCCACTGATAATTCCACCAATTTAAAAACAGTTATTATGCTATTAGAATATATATATTCACAAGTTTTGTTTGTCGTACTGCATGATTCCTCGTTTTTGTCATTTTGAAGCTTTTGTATTTCCCATGTCTACAGCATTTTGTCTCCCATGATGCAATGTTCCGTCTAGTTTGCATGCAGTTCGCTTAGCTTATCTTAGCTAGCTTAGCTAGCTTAGCTAACTGCCCAGATGAAGCTTAATCTAAATATATATTTTTATATACTGCTGTTACTGCTGTTACATCCAAAATAATAGTTGTTAATTTTAGCAACTGTCTTAAACAACATGAAGGCCTGTTAGAAGAACACAACATTTATTATGAAATTTGCAAACAAATCATTTAGAAATCCTAGTCTTTCAGCCTGTATCTTTAGTGCTAACGGTAGCAATGCTAGCTAGCTAAGTAGCTAAACCTGCTGCATCTGAAATAAAGTGTTTTTTAAACGATACCAGACAAATACAGCCTCAGTGACTGTCCAAGCACCCATCCAGCAACATTGGAGGCCAATTGGAACTAATAAAAAGTATGACGTTTAAAAAGTATGAAGTAATTCAATACAAAAATATAGCCTATTGTGCCCCTTTTAGGACAAATTGGCAGCTGGAGCTGCAACTTCGGTCGATGATGGTAGGAGCGGTTTTGCCAAATGTAATCTGGGAGTTTGAGCCTTGAACAACAGAAAATTATTGGAGTAAGCTGACTATAAATATCATTCAATAGGTTTTTGAGCATCTATTTTAAATATTTACAGATGTTGCGGAAGATGATGATCACTTGTGATTTATCAGGCCTTTGTTAGTGAATGGCTGCAGTTATGAAGTTTATTAAATATGTAACTGAAATTGTTGAAGAAAAAAGTTTCTACAATAAAATGTATTCTGGATTTGTTCTGTTATTTATGTATTTTTTCCCCCCTTATACTTCCTTGAATTGTGTATTTCTTTTACGATTGCATGTTTTAGGTAATATTTTGCCATTGGTGGAGAATCAGGTACTGTCTACTAATGTAGCCAGCTTTTGGGGTGTAGCAAGTAATTTATAAACATTTATAAAGTATATGTAGTGCACACTTTAGATGAGGAGCTGCAAATGTTTTTATTAATAGCTAAATGGTAATGTTACATGAAGTAAAATTATGGGACTCGCTTAAGTGAGGGGAAAAGGAAAATGGTTGCAAATTCCAAAGCCAGGAGTTTTGACAGAGAAAGAGTTTTCAATTTTGTGAAGATATGGGATAAATTCATAAAGAATTCAGACCCCTTGACATTTTACACATTTTGTTATGTTACAGCCATATGCTAAATTTGAATTGAAAAAAATTCTGTCATAAATCTACACACAATACCCAATTATAACAAAAACAAAAAATGTTTTTTAGACATGTTTGCAAATTTAATACAAATAAAAACTCTTTACTCAGTACTTTGTTGAAGCACCGTTGGCAGTGATTACAGCCTCGTGTCTTCTTGGGTATGACGCTGCAAGCTTGGCACACCTGTATTTGTGGAGTTTCTCCCACTCCTCTCTGCATATCCTCTCATGCTCTGTCAGGTTGGATGGGGAGCGTCACTGCACAGCTATTTTCAGGTCTCTCCAGAGATGTTCGATTGTGTTCAAGTCCGGGCTCTGGCTGGGCCACTCAAGTACATTCAGAGACTTGTCCCAAAGCCACTCCTGCGTTGTCTTGGCTGTGTGCTTAGGGTTGTTGTCCTGTTGGAAGGTGAACCTTTAGCCCAGTCTGAGGTCATGAGCGCTCTGGTGCACTTCTCCCCCAATTGCTCAGTTTGGCCGGGCAGCCAGCTCTAGGAAGAGTCTAGGTGTTTCCAATTTTTTGCCATTTAAGAATGATGGAGACAACTGTGTTCTTGGAGACCTTCAATGCTGCAGAAATGTTTTGTAACCTATCCCCAGATCAATGCCTCGACACAATCCTGTGTACCTCATGGCTTTGTTTTTGCTCTGACATGCACTGTCAACTGTGGGACCTTATATAAACAGGTGTGTGCCTTTCCAAATCATGTCTAATCAATTGAATTTACCATAGGTGGACTCAAGTTCGAATCAAGTTGTAGAAACATCTTCTCAAAGATGATCAATGGAAACAGGATGCACCTGAGCTCAATTTCGAGTCTCATAGCAAAGGGTCTGAATACTTATGTAAATTAGGTATTTTTTTAAATATAGTTTTTTATAAATTTGCAAAAATGTCTAAAAACCTGTTTTCCTTTGTCATTATTTTAGGATAATGCTCTGATGTTATAAAATGTGGAAATAGTCATCTGGTCTGAATACTTTCCGAAGGCACTGTACATGTTAAAATAAATGACAAGTATAGTTAATTTATTTATTGTCATGTCATGATTGAACGGTCCCCAACCATATATCCTAGACACCCACCTGAACGACCCACACACTAAGAAGAAATTCGTTTTATAGGAATACTGCAAGTAGCCAATACTCCAAGATAGAAAGCTAAACACGGTCAGAGACCCACTAAAGCAGCACCGCCCTTCAAAAGTCTGAGTCTGCCTGGCAGGGTTGGTCCAGCAATAGCCAAAGCCCCTTGATGGGAGGGAATAATATACATGGACTCTCTCAACACTGCTAATGAGAACCTTGACAACCTCATACCTAGCCAGTGGGAATTCCGGTGGAGTACACCCACCCAGGTAGTGACAGTGCTGGCAACACTAGCTGCAGTAACCCATGGGGAGGGGGTCACACTCGGACAATCAGAGAGGGGGAAAATTATTCTGGCCCCGCGGCACAAAATAATCGAATGGTCTGACTGCACAGAGGTGCTTGGGAAAATGGTCACAACGAGGGACCAGCGTGTGTGTTTCGGGGGAAAGGGGTGTATCCAAGCTCCATCAGCTAGGATTAGACATTGTTTAATCAAATCTCTGCATTGTTGCTCAAACAGCTACAATTGAATAAAAACATTCACACATCAAGTCTCTCATGAGTTGGGCTCAGTGTTGGAACAACTGTTGAACATCTGAGCTTGTGGTTGTTTGTGAGGGAGAGGTGGGGAAAGTGTGTGTGTGTTTCCCACATCTGTTGCTATGGGGTAATGATGTTAGGGACAGTATAGGATGAATCACAATAACTGTTTGCTTGACGAAAAAGTAAATTTTGCAATGTCAGTCATGGTTATATTTAACAATCCTTCGTAGGAAGTGCCTGCATTATTAAGCATATGATTTGTTGATTGTGAAAAAAAAAATCATATACATTACTGGTCAAACGTTTTAGAACACCTACTCATTCAAGGGTTTTTTATTATTTTTACAATTTTCTACAGCATCATACTGTGGGGATGTTTTTCATTGGCAGGGACTGGGAAACTGGTCAGAATTGAAGAATGATGGATGGCGTTAAATACATGGAAATTCTTCAGGGGAAACCTTTTTCAGTCTTCCAGAGATTTGAGCCTGGGACGGAGGATCACCTTCCAGCAGGACAAGACCCTAAGCATACTGCTAAAGCAACAATTGAATGGTTTAAGGGGAAACATTTAAATGTCTTGGAATGGCCTAGTCAAAGCCCAGACCTCAATCCAATTGAGAATCTGTGGTATGACTTAAAGATTGCTGTACACCAGCGGAACCCATCCATCTTGATGGAGCTGAAGCAGTTTTGCCTTGAAGAATGGGCAAAATCCCAGCGGCTAGATGTGCCAAGCTTATAGAAACATACCCCAAGAGACTTGCAGCTGTAATTGCTGCAAAAGGTGACTCTACAAAGTATTGACTTTTAGTTAGTCATGCACACTGAAGTTTTCTTTTTTTGTCTTATTTCTTGTTTGTTTCACCCCAAAAATATTTTGCATCCTCAAAGTGGTAGGCATGTTGTGTAAATCAAATGATACAAGCCCTCCAAAAATCTATTTTAATTCCAGGTTGTAAGGCAACAAAATAGGAAAAATGCCAATGGGGGTGAGTACTTTCACAAGCCACTGTATTGTCCTGCTAATAACAGGGTTAATAATATATCTGTGAGAATATCCAAGGGGCTTTTACATAATTCTACATTAATAATAATATCTTTGTTTAAAAAAATAACAATATTTTGGAAATGATTTTGTTTTCAAATAACGTGAAATTAACAAGAAAAAGGCCATTCTTGAACATGGGGTTAGACTTTGTTACAAATTTGTAAATAAAGCCATTTTGTTATTTATAACTATTTATATCTGTTTTCATAGGGAGAGAAACTGAAAACCTACAGTTATCTCATGGGTCTCCCAGTCAAGGCCGGCACGGGTAATGAACCAGTATCTGTAGAAACACAGCTTGCAGTGCTATGCAATATCTTAGACCGTCGCGACACTCAGGTGCTGTAGAGCATGACCGGTCGGGAGTGGGTTACAGTACTACAGTAAGAGCAAAACAATCCTAGTGGGAAAAAAATGTGTGGAGCTTTCATCCCTTGCCAAAATAATCAATCCACTTGACAGGTGTTGCATATCAAGGAGTTGATTAAACAACATGATCATTACACAGGTGCACCTGGTGCTGGGGACAACAAAAGGCCACTCTAAAATGTGCAGCTTTGTTACACAACATAATGCCACAGATGTGTCAAGTTTTGAGGGAGCTTGCAATTGGCATGCTTATTTCAGGAATCTCCACCATAGCTGTTGCCCGAGAATTTAATGTTATTGTATCTACCATAAGCTGCCTCCAACATAGTTTTAGAGAATTTGGCAGTACATTCAACCGGCATCACAACCAAAGACCATGTGTATGGCGTCGTGTGGGAGAGCGGTTTGCGGTTTTACAACGTTGTGAACAGAGTACCGCATGGTGGCAGTAAGGTTATTGTATGGACAGACCAGCCACACGGACAGCTGATGAAACTGAGGAGTATTTCTCTCTGCAATAAAGCCCTTTTGTGATGAAAAACGATTTCTGATTGGCTGGGCCTAGCTCCCCAGCGTGTGGGCCTATGCCCTCCAAGGCCTAGCCAATACTGCACCCCTGCCCAGTCAAGTGAAATCCATAGATTAGGGCCTAACGAATTTAATCAATTGACTGATTTCCTTATATGAACTGTAACTCAGTAAAATCATTGAAATTGTTGCATGTTGGGTTTTTATGCAGTATGTACAGTTGAAGTCAGAAGTTTACATACACCTGAGCCTTTAAACTCAGTTTTCACAATTCCTGACATTTATTCCTAGTAAAAATTCCCTGTCTTTGGTCAGTTAGTAAAGTGCGAAAAAATGGGAACAAACACAAAACACACTAAACGGGCGCACTTAAACAAACAACTAAACAACAGCGAAATAAACTCCAACAAACGTCTGCCAACAAACAGAAAAACAAATCCTCACAAAAGGAGGAGGGCCTCACCAACTTAAAAAGCCCTAGCCTACCAACTAAACAAGACACAGGTGAAACCAATACAAAAGACAAGGAGGGAAAAGGGATCGGTAGCAGCTAGTAGGCCGGTGACGACGACCGCCGAACGCCGCCCCAAACAGGCAGAAGAGGCACCCTCGGCAGAAGTCGTGACAATGATTTATTTCAGTTTTATTTCTTTCATCACATTCCCAGTTGTCAGAAGTTTGCATACACTCAATTAGTATTTGTTAGCATTGCATTTAAATTGTTTAACTTGGGTTAAATGTTTCGGGTAGCCTTCCACAAGCTTCCCACAATAAGTTGGGTGAATTTTGGCCCGTTCTTCTTGACAGAGTCAGGTTTGAAGGCCTCCTTGCTCGCACATGCTTTTTTCAGTTCTGCCCACACATTTTCTATGGGATTGAGGTCAGGGCTTTGTGATGGCCACCCCCAATAATTTGACTTTGTTGTCCTTAAGCCATTTTGCAACAACTTTGAAAGTATGCTTGGGGTCAATGTTCATTTGGAAGACCCATTTGCGACCAAGCTTTAACTTCCTGACTGATGTCTTGAGATGTTGCTTCAATACATCCACATAATTAGCCTGCCTCAAGATGCCATCTATTTTGTGAAGTGCACCAGTCCCCCTTGCAGCAAAGCACCCCAACAACATGATGCTGCCACCCCCGTGCTTCACAGTTGGGATGGTGTTTTTCGGCTTGCAAGCCTCCCCCTTTTTCCTCCAAACATAATGATGGTCATTATGGCCAAACAGTTCTATTTTTGTTTCATCAGACCAGAGGACATGGCTTTTTTATGGTGGTTTTGGAGCAGTGGCTTCTTCCTTGCTGAGTGACCTTTCAGGTTATGTCGATATAGGACTCGTTTTACTGTGGAAATAAATACCTTTGTACCTGTTTCCTCCAGCATCTTCACAAGGTCCTTTGCTGATGTTCTGGGATTGATTTGCACTTTTTGCACCAAAGTACGTTCATCTCTAGGAGACAGAATGCGTCTCCTTCCTGAGCGGTATGATGGCTGCGTGGTCCCATGTTGTTTGTACTTGCATACTACTGTTTGTACAGATGAACGTGGTACCTTAAGGCATTTGGAAATTGCTCCCAAGGATGAACCAGACTTGTGCAAGTCTACAATTCTTTTCTGAGGTCTTGGCTGATTTCTTTAGATTTTCTCATGATGTCAAGCAAAGAGGCACTGAGTTTGAAGGTATGCCTTGAAATACATCCACAGATACACCTACAATTGACTCAAATTATTTCAATTAGCCTATCAGAAGCTTCTAAAGCCATGACATCATTTTCTGGAATTTTCCAAGCTGTTTAAAGGCACAGTCAACTTAGTGTATGTAAACGTCTGACCCACTGGAATTGTGATACAATGAATTATAAGTGAAATAATCTGTCTGTAAACAATTGTTGGAAAAATTACTTGTGTCATGCACAAAGTAGATGTCCTAACCGACTTGCCAAAAGTATAGTTTGTTAAGAAGAAATACGTTGAGTGGTTGAAAAATGAGTTTTCAACTGTCAAGAGCAGTAAAACAAGGTTGTCCTCTATCGGCATATGTATTTATTATGGCCTTCGAAATATTAGCTATTCAAATACAACAATAATATAAAGGGGCTAGAAATCCAGGGCTTAAAAACAAAGGTGTCACTGTACGCTGATGATTCATGTTTTCTTTTAAATCCACAATTTGGATCCCTCCACAGCCTCATGTAGAATCTTGATCCTTTTTCTAACCTCTCTGGATTACATTATGCTCAGTCTACTATATTATTATGTATTGGATCACAATTTTTTTTTACTTTTACATTAACGTGTCGTTTACCAATAAAATGGTCTGGCGGTGAGGTGGACATTTTAGGTAGTCATATATGAAAGAAACAAGAGGAATGCCTATGTAAGAATGCTGTTCATCGACTACAGCTCAGGATTTAACACCATAGTACCCTCCAAACTCGTAATTAAGCTCTAGACCCTAGGTCTCTACCCCGCCCTGTGCAACTGGGTCCTGGACTTCCTGACGGGCCGGCCCCAGGTGGTGAGGGTGGGAAACAACATCTCCACCCCACTGATCCCCAACACTGGGGCCCCACAAGGGTGCGTTCTCAGCCCTCTCTTGTACTTCCTGTTCACCCATGACTGCGTGGCCAAGCACGCCTCCAACTCAATCATCAAGTTTGCAGACGACACAACTGTGGTAGGCTTGATTACAGACAACGACGAGACAGCCTACAGGGAGGAGGTGAGGGCCCTCAGAGTGTGGTGTCAGGAAAATAATCTCTCACTGAACGTCAACAAAACTAAGGAGATGATCGTGGACTTCAGGAAACAGCAGAGGAAGCACCCCCCTATCCACATCGACGGGACAGTAGTGGAGAAGGTGGAAAGTTTTAAGTTCCTCTGCGTACACATCACGGACAAACTGAAATGGTCCACCCACACAGACAGCGTGGTGAAGAAGGCAACAGCGCCTCTTCAACCTCAGGAGGCTGAAGAAATTCGGCTTGTCACCAAAAACACTCACAAACTTCTACAGATGCACAATCGAGAGCATCCTGTCGGGCTGTATCACCGCCTGGTACTGCAACTGCTCTGTCCACAACCGTAAGGCTCTCCAGAGGGTAGTGAGGACTGCACAACGCATCACCTGGGGTAAACTACCTGCCCTCCAGGACACCTACACCACCTGATGTCACAGAAAGGCCAAAAAGATCATCAAGGACAACAACCACCCGAGCCACTGCCTGTTCACCCCGCTATCATCCAGAAGGCGAGGTCAGTACAGGTGCATCAAAGCTGGGACCGAGAGACTGAAAAACAGCTTCTATCTCAAGGCCATCAGACTGTTAAACAGCCATCACTAACATTGAGTGGCTGCTGCCAACATACTGACTTAAATCTCTAGCCACTTTAAATAATAGAAAATTGGATGTAACAAATGTATCACTAGCCACTTTAAACAGTTTTGTATATAATGTTTACATATCCAACATTACTCATATCAAATGTATACACTGTACTCTATACCATCTACTGAATCTTGCCTATGCCGTTCGGCCATTGACTCAAATCTCTAGCCACTTTAAGTGTGCCATGAATTTTAAATAAATCTCCAACAGTGTCACCAGCAAAGCACCCCCACACCATCACATCTCCTATACCATGCTTTACGGTCGGAACCACACATGCGGAGATCATCCGTTCATCTACTCTGCATCTCACAAAGACACGGCGGTAAGAACTAAAAATCAAAAATGTGGACTCATCACACCGAAGGACAGATTTCCACTGGCCTAATGTCTGTTGCTCGTGTTTCTTGGCCCAATCAAGTCTCTTCTTCTTATTGGTGTCCTTTAGTAGTGGTTCCTTTGCAGCAATTTGACCATGAAGGCCTGATTCATGCATTATTTTCTGAAAAGTTGATGTTGAGATGTGTCTGTTACTTGAACGCTGTGAAGCATTTATTTGGGCTGGTAACTCTAATGAACCTATCCTCTGCAGCAGAAGTAACTCTGGGTCTTCCTTTCCTGTGGCGGTCTTATAGAACCAGTTTCATAATAGCCCTTAATGGATTTTGCAACTGCACTTGAAGAAACGTTCAAACTCTTGAAATGTTCCGTATTGACCGACCATCATGTTTTACAGTAAAGCTGGAGCTCAGGCCAAGAGGGCCAAGAGACCAGAGGTGTCAGAACAGAGACCTCGGTTTGGGTTGTAGGGTTTGAGCATAGCCTGAAGGTAGGGAGGGGCAGTTCCGTAGGCAAATACCATGGTCTTGTAGTGGATGCGAGCCTCGACTGGAAGCCAGTGGAGTGTCCTGTGGAGCGGGGTGACATGGGAGTACTTGGGAAGGTTGAACACCAGGCGGGCTGCGGCATTCTGGATAAGTTGCAGCGGATTGATGGCACAAGCAGGGAGCCCAGCCAACAGCAAGTTTCAGTGGAGCAGTTGGATGACAATGTGACTTGGATTAGGACCTTACCCTCTTCCCGTGTGAGGTAGGTTCATACTCTACTGGTGTTGTAGAACATTGCAGAAATCAACAGGGAATTGTCCAGGGCCACCCCAAGGTTGTTTGCATTCTGAGAGGGGAGTTGGTAACCATGATGGAGAGTTCTTGGAGCGGCCAGGCCTTCCTAGGGAGAAAGTGCAGCTCTGTCTTGCGAGGTTGAGCTTGATATGATGGGCCAACATCCAAGCTGAGATATCTGCCAGCCACGCAGACATGCATGTCGCCACCTGGGTGTCAGAAGGTGTGGAGGAGAAAAGTTGTTGAGTTTCATCTGCATAGCAAGGATTGGAGAGACCATACAGTGGGGAAAAAAAGTATTTAGTCAGCCACCAATTGTGCAAGTTCTCTCACTTAAAAAGATGAGAGAGGCCTGTAATTTTCATCATAGGTACACTTCAACTATGACAGACAAAATGAGGAAAAGAAATCCAGAAAATCACATTGTAGGATTTTTTATGAATTTATTTGCAAATTATGGTGGAAAATAAGTATTTGGTCAATAACAAAAGTTTATCTCAACACTTTGTTATATACCCTTTGTTGGCAATGACAGAGGTCAAATGTTTTCTGTAAGTCTTCACAAGGTTTTCACACACTGTTGCTGGTATTTTGGCCCATTCCTCCATGCAGATCTCCTCTAGAGCAGTGATGTTTTGGGGCTGTCGCTGGGCAACACGGACTTTCAACTCCCTCCAAAGATTTTCTATGGGGTTGAGATCTGGAGACTGGCTAGGCCACTCCAGGACCTTGAAATGCTTCTTCTGAAGCCACTCCTTCGTTGCCTGGGCGGTGTGTTTGGGATCATTGTCATGCTGAAAGACCCAGCCACGTTTCATCTTCAATGCCCTTGCTGATGGAAGGAGGTTTTCACTCAAAATCTCACAATACATGGCCCCATTCATTCTTTCCTTTACACGGATCAGTCGTCCTGGTCCCTTTGCAGAAAAACAGCCCCAAAGCATGATGTTTCCACCCCCATGCTTCACAGTAGGTATGGTGTTCTTTGGATGCAACTCAGCATTCTTTGTCCTCCAAACACGACGAGTTGAGTTTTTACCAAAAAGTTCTATTTTGGTTTCCCAATCCTCATCTGGATCATCCAAATGCTCTCTAGCAAACTTTAGACGGGCCTGAACATGTACTGGCTTAAGCAGGGGGACACGTCTGGCACTGCAGGATTTGAGTCCCTGGCAGCGTAGTGTGTTACTGATGGTAGGCTTTGTTACTTTGGTCCCAGCTCTCTGCAGGTCATTCACTAGGTCCCCCCGTGTGGTTCTGGGATTTTTGCTCACCGTTCTTGTGATCATTTTGACCCCACGGGGTGAGATCTTGCGTGGAGCCCCAGATCGAGGAAGATTATCAGTGGTCTTGTATGTCTTCCATTTCCTAATAATTGCTCCCACAGTTGATTTCTTCAAACCAAGCTGCTTACCTATTGCAGATTCAGTCTTCCCAACCTGGTGCAGGTCTACAATTTTGTTTCTGGTGTCCTTTGACAGCTCTTTGGTCTTGGCCATAGTGGAGTTTGGAGTGTGACTGTTTGAGGTTGTGGACAGGTGTCTTTTATACTGATAACAAGTTCAAACAGGTGCCATTAATACAGGTAACGAGTGGAGGACAGAGGAGCCTCTTAAAGAAGAAGTTACAGGTCTGTGAGAGCCAGAAATCTTGCTTGTTTGTATGTGACCAAATACTTATTTTCCACCATAATTTGCAAATAAATTCATTAAAAATCCTACAATGTGATTTTCTGGATTTTTTTCCCTCATTTTGTCTGTCATAGTTGAAGTGTACCTATGATGAAAATTACAGGCCTCTCTCATCTTTTTAAGTGAGAGAACTTGCACAATTGGTGGCTGACTAAATACTTTTTTCCCCCACTGTATGAGGATATGACAGAGCCGAGTGACTTGGTGTATAGAGAGAAGAGGAGAGTGTCACGTCTGCTCCCGCTCTTCCCTCCCCCTGGCGCTTGAGGGCGCCAGGTTGCCCTGCATCACACTCCTGCCATCCATCACGCACACCTGCCTTTCCTCGGCACGCGCTTCAGCGTTATTGGACTCACCTGGACTCACTTATCTCCTGTTTATTTCCTCCCCTATATTTGTCAGTTCCCCAGCTCTGTTCCCCGCTGCTGCATTGTATTGTTTTTGCCTGTATTATTAGTTTTCTGAAGCTGTTCCTGTATCGTTCCATGTCTGTTCTACATTAAATGTTTTACTCCCCGTACCTGCTTCGTCTCTCCAGCGTCATCTTATGTGACAGAATGCAGAAGCCAACATACGAAGCATCGGGGAGTACTGGCGTTCAGTTGGTATGGTGACATCGGCTTTGGGTCGCACCGATGGAACCGGGGGTGCCTAAACAGCTCGTCGGGCTTCCCCGCCCTAGCTGGATCGAGTGATTTCCTTGCCCCGGTTGGCTCGGATGGAGCCCATCCCACGTCGGGCCTCAGCCGGATCGTCAGTTCTTGTTCGCCCAGCCGGTCCAGGAGATTTGTTGTTGTTGTTGTTGTTGTTGTTGTTTGTTTTGTTGGTGACGACGGGGTGGATTCCGCTGCCGATGGAACCGGGGGTGCCTAAGCCAGCCCGTCGGGCTTCCACGCCCTGGCTGGCTCGAGAGGTTTCGTTGCCTCGGTTGGCTCGGCAGGTTTCCATCCATCCATCCGTCACAATCCGCTGGATCATCGGGCTCCCTCTCTGCAGTGTGATCGACAGGCGTCTTGCCTCAGC
The DNA here is from genome assembly GCA_030435695.1 of Brachymystax lenok tsinlingensis. NCBI lineage: Eukaryota > Metazoa > Chordata > Actinopteri > Salmoniformes > Salmonidae > Brachymystax > Brachymystax lenok. The sequence continues at coordinate 44,136,121 of CM059780.1, forward strand.
CAGATCGTCAGGCTCCCATGCCTCAGCCGGCTCGCCAGGCTCTCACGCTCCTGCTGGTTCGTCGGGCTTCCACGCCCCCAACCGGCTTGACCAGCGCTCATGTCTCGGCCGGTTCACCCAAGAGGGGGGGGTACTGTCACGTCTGCTCCCACTCTTCCGTCCTCCTGGCGCTTGAGGGCGCCAGGTTGCCCTATTTCACGCACTCCTGCCATCCATCACGCACACCTGCCTTCCCTTATCACGTGCTTCAGCGTTATTGGACTCACCTGGACGCACTTATCTCCTGTTTATTTCCTCCCCTATATTTGTCAGTTCCCCAGCTCTGTTCCCCGCTGCTGCTTTGTATTGCTTTGTATGTATTATTAGTTTGCTGATGCTGTTCTTGTCTCGTTCCATGTCCGTTCTACATGAAATTACTCCCCGTACCTGCTTTGTCTCTCCAGCGTCACCTTATGTGACATCAGCGGCTCTGTGTTGTTTTCCTCCTATTTTTTCTTTTTTACTTCTTAGGGAGCAGCTCCCGAGGTTTTGGAGAGTCTGGCGTGCCCAAAGTAAAATGCCTCCCACTCAGGCCCAGAAAATAGGATATGCACATAATTAGTACTATTTGATAGGAAACACTCTGAAGTTTCTAAAAGTGTTAACATAATGTCTGTGAGTGTAACAGAACAGAAATAGCAGGCGAAAACCCGAGACAAATCTATCCGGAATTACTGTTTTTTGTTTGACAGTCTCCCTATTGAGTTCTATGGCAAGCAGCTCTGAGATTTCAGTACCTATGGCTTCCACTAGATGTCAACAGTCTATATATAAAGCCTTAGAGAGATTGGAGGCAGCAGGAAGAATAGGTACAGGAAATGGCCAAGGTAGCTCAGATGTCAACAAGTTTTCTCGTGCGCTAGTCTGGCTGCGCGCCCCACTTTATTTTACTTATATAACGTTTAGGTGACCATCCGAGTGAAATATTATCGCTCATATTCATAAAAGGATAGCTAAGGATGCATTTTAACTGGTATTTGATTTGTTTAGGAAAGATTTATAGGTATATTCAAACGCGTTCTCTTCACGTTTTAATGGGCAATTCAAAGTTGGATTTTCTGATCATAACGCACCAACCAAACTGAGATTTATGGATATAATAAATGACTTTTTCTAACAAATGAACCATGGATTGTCTTCGTTGGACACTTGGGAAGCCCTCAGCAGAAGTTCTTCAAAAGGTAAGGGATTTGTTTTCGCTGTGAAATGTGTTTTGTGTGAACCGCGATGGTTTATGAATTTATGCTAATGGGAAAATATTGGAGGTGCTACCATCAAACAATCAAATGTTGTGCTTGCCGAAATCTGACAACGCTGTGATATTGCCAAGAAGCAGAGCTTTTAATGACTATGCAACACTAGCGCCCCACCACTCCCTAAGTAGTTAAATTACATCTTGTCTAATCATCAGGTGAATGATAATGACAAGAAGAAGTAAACAACATTTTAAAATTAATAGATTTGGGATTTCTTTTGACCTCCCCACATTATCATTGTTAGAGGAAGTATTGTCTAACATAGGAGTTACCTTTCTCGCTGATAGGCTAACAGATTTTCGCTAAGAACAGCTGTTTAGCTGGTTAAACGAAGGTTAGCCATGTCTTAGAAAAAACGAATGTCCGAGTCAAGAAAGCCTATTCACAGGTGCTTTTTTAAAGCCCATTTTAGATACTCCAATGAGTGTAATTGGCTTCAATTAGTATAATCTGCTCAACAACAGGAGTTGAGAAATAAAGTTGGCCTCGGGGACGACCCGGAGGATGAGGCGCAGGGCGATCCGGATGGAGACAATGGAACTCCCGCAGCAACGTTGGGTCCAGATTGTCCTCCACCGGCACCCAGCATCTCTCCTCCGGACCGTACCCCTCCCACTCCACGAGGTACTGACGGCCCCTCCTCCGACGCCTCGAGTCCAGGACGGCTTGAACAGCATACACCGGGGCCCCCTTGATGTCCAGAGGGGGTGGAGGAACCTCCCGCAGCTCAGACTCCTGGAGCCACCACCGGCCTGAGGTGAGACACATGGAATGAGGGATTAATGCGTTAATCTGGGGGAAGCTGTAAGCTGTATCACTGGGGCCTCACTGCGGTGGCGGTCGGTGCTCGCATTCTGCCACCTCACGGCCTGTTGCAGGTGCACACGGGCGGCGTCCCAGGGTGAAAACCTGAGGTGAGGCTGAACGAGACCCCCAGACGTTCCATAAACGCCCTCCAGACCCTGGACGTGAACTGGGGACCCCAATCAGAGACTCAGGCGCCCCGTAGTGCCGGAAGACGTGTGTGAACAGGGCCTCCGAAGTCTGTAGGGCCGTAGGGAGACCGGGCAAAGGGACGAGACGGCAGGACTTAGATAACCGATCCACAACGACCAGGATTGTGGTGTTACCCTGTGAGGGAGGAAGATCAGTTAGGAAGTCCACCGACAGGTGCAACCATGGTCGTTGTGGAAAGGGTAGGGGTTGTAACTTACCTCTGGGCAGGTACCTAGGAGCCTTGCACTGAGCGCACACCGAGCAGGAGGAAACATAAACCCTCACGTCCTTGGCCAAGGTGGACCACCAGTACTTCCCACTAAGACAGTGCACTGTCCGACCGATGCCAGGATGGCCAGAGGAGGGTGACGTGTGGGCCTTATAGATCAAACGGTCGCGGACAGCAGACGGAACGTACAGACGCCCAGCTACACACTGAGATGGAGTGGGCTCTGTGCATAACGCCCGCTCGATGTCCGCGTCCAGCTCCCACACTACCGGTGCCACCTGGCAAGAGGCCGGGAGTGTGATCCATGGACTGCTCCTCTGTGTCATACATCCGGGACAGTGCGTCTGCCTTAGCGTTCTGGGAACCTGGTCGATAGGACAGGGTGAAAACAAAATGGGTAAAGAACATGGCCCACCTTGCCTGGCGAGGGTTCAGTCTCCTCGCCGCCCGGGTGTACTCCAGATTGAGGTGGTCAGTCCAGAGGAGAAAATGGTTTTTAGCCACCTCAAGCCAATGTCTCCACACGTTCAGAGCCTTGACGACAGCCAACAGCTCCCGGTCCCCCACATCATAGGTTCGCTCCGCCGGGCTGAGCTTCTTGGAAAAGAAGGCACAGGGGCGGCACTTCTGTGGCATACCTGATCGCTGAGAGAGCATGGCTCCTATCCCAGCCTCGGATGCGTCCACTCCACTATGAACACCAAAGAGGGATCCGGATGAGCCAGCACGGGAGCCGAGGTAAACAGAGCCTTCAGGTGACCAAAAGCCCTGTCAGCCTCAGCCGACCACTGCAATCGTACCGGTCCCCCCTTCAGCAGTGAGGTAATGGGAGCTGCTACCTGACCAAAGTCCTGGATAAACCTCCGGTAGTAAATGGCAAACCCTAGGAACCACTGCACTTTCTTTACCGTGGTGGGAGTCGGCCAATTACGCACGGCTGAAATGCGGTCACTCTTCATCTCCACCCCTGACGTGGAAATGCAGTACCCTAGGAAGGAGACGGACTGTTGGAAGAACAGACATTTCTCAGCCTTGACGTAAAGGTCATGCTCCAACAGTTGACCAAGCACCCTGCACACAAGGGACACATGGTCGGCGCGTGTAGCGGAGTATATCATAATGTCGCCGATATACACCACTACACCTTGCCCGTGCAGGTCCAGGAAAATCTCGTCAACAAAGGCCTGGAAGACTGATGGAGCATTCATCAACCCGTACGGCATGACGAGGTACTCATAGTGCCCTGAGGTGGTACTAAATGTTGTCTTCCACTCGTCCCACTCCCGGATACGCACCAGGTTGTAAGCGCTCCTGAGATCCAATTTTGTGAAGAAGCGCGCCCGTGCATTGACTCGATTGCACTGCATATGAGAGGCAGCGGGTAGCTGTACCTCACAGTGATCTGATTGATACCCCGATAGTCAATACATGGGCGCAGACCTCCATCCATCTTCTTCACAAAAAAGAAACTTGTGGAGGCAGGTGAAGTGGAGGGCCGAATGTATCCCTGCCCCAGGGATTTGGAGACATATGTTTCCATAGCCGCCGTCTCTTCCTGGGACAGAGGATACACGTGACTCCTGGGAAGAGCTGCGTCTACCAGGAGATTTATCGCACAATCCCCCCGTCAAAGGGGTGGTAATTTAGTCGCCGTCTTCTTACAGAAGGCGAGAGACAAATCGGCATATTCTGAGGGGATGCGCACGGTGGAGACCTGGTCTGGACTTTCCACCATAGTCGCACAGATGGAAACCCCTACACACTTCTCTGAGCACTTTCGTGACCAGCCCTTGAGAGCCCTCTGTTGCCACGAAATAGTGGGGTCATGACAGGCCAACCAGGGTAGGCCCAGCACCACGGGAAACGCAGGAGAATCAATAAGGAAGAGACTGATTCTCTCCCTGTGACCCTCCTGCGTAACCATGCCTAGTGGAGCGGTGGCCTCCCTAATCAGCCCTGACCCTAATGGACGACTATCTAGGGCGTGGTGCAGGGAATTGTCCCTCTTCCGGTCACCCGGAGGAGCGCAGCACCTCCCAGCTCAATGGACGTCCGCGGGTAGCCAGCAAGTTATCCATCCGGATGGACAGGTCCACCAGCTGGTTCAACGTGAGGGTGGTGTCTCGGCAGGCCAACTCCCGATGAACGTACTCGCGCAGACTGCACTGGTAGTGATCGATCAGGGCTCTGTCGTTCCATCCCGCGCTGGCAGCCAGGGTCCGGAAGTCCAAAGCGAAACCCTGCGCGCTCCTCGTCTCCTGCCTCAGATGGAACAGACGTTCACCCGCCGCTCGACCCTCAGGCGGGTGGTCGAAAATTGCCCGAAAGAGGCTGGTGAACTCTGCGTAATGGTCCAACGCCGCTTCTCCTTCACTCCATACGACGTTGGCCCACTCCAGGGCTTTGCCTGAGAGGCAACAGCCGGGTGGACGGTCGCCAGGTAGAGTTCCAGCTGGAGTAGGAACCCCTGGCATCCGGCAGCCGTCCCATTATACTCCCTCGGGTGCGCGAGCCGAATCCCGCTGGGAACAGGTGAAGGAGGGGTGGACAGTGGGGCCTGCTGTAGTGGAGCTGGTGAAGGCGCTGGAAGACCTCGTTCTCTCTCCCAACGATCCATCGTCTGCAGCACGCAACCATGGCGGTGCCCAGACGTTGCAACATGGTCGCGTGCCGCTTGACGCGTTCCTCTTCCGCTGTAGGGAGGGCGTCTGCTCCGGCTGACTCCATTTGTCTGGTGAGTGTTTCTATAATGCGTCTGTGTGATGCTGGTGTAGAGGAGTCAGGCGAAGGACAGCAGATATGAGTAATAATATCAATTTACTCAAAGAATAATCACAATACACAACAAAATATAGCCAAGCCCACAGTAATGGACCGCAATACAACAAACAAACACTCACGAACAAACATGGGGGAACAGAGGGTTAAATAATGAACAAGTAATTGTGGGATTGAAACCAGGTGTGTAAAACATAGACAAAACCAATGGAAAATGAAAATTGGATCGACGATGGCTAGAAAACCAGTGACGTCGACCGCCGAACGCCGCCCGAACAAGGAGAGTGACCGACTTCGGCGGAAGTCGTGACAGGCTGGCTTGTGTCTCTGAGCCTTTGAGTTGTCTGTTGTCATCCGCAATACCCTTTTGAGGTACTACATGCTTCATCTTTTCTACATCCTACAGCAGGAGAAGTGGAGAGAAGAGAGAGGGGAGGGAGGGGTGTTAAAATGTATAAACATTGCCTTGATGCCTGTGCTGTAGGGTAGTTTGGCAGGCATCGCCACAGACACCTACCTGGGCTTCTGATGTTAAGTTTAACCACCTCTGCCACCATGTCTTTCAGTAAATGAGGAACACCTTGTTTCCATAAACCATTCCACAGACAGTCCCTTCCTAAACCAGACCATACAGTCTTTAGACTCTCCCCCTCTCCCTCTATGTCACTAGGTCATGCTGGCACTAAGAAGACATCCTTCACCAACAGTATAATTAGTTGGCATTGGGAAATGACGCAAAATTAACACCTCTTTAAAAGACCTAGAGCTTTTTTTTTATGTTTTGTTTCACTTTGAAGACCTCTAGTAAAGTAAACAGTCGACATGGCCTATAATCCATAGTAAGTGATGCCTTCTCAACATGGCTCCTCATGTTTAACTCCCTCTGTCACTCAAATAATGTTGCCTGATACCACTTTTAAACATTAGGTGCTCATACTGTATATAGTAATCTCATCTTCTTTCACCAAAGACCGCAGTTCTCCAAGCTTGCTGAAACTCTGCAGGAAGGCAAGTTTTTATTTGGAGCCCTGACCCCTACAGAAAGATACTGTTGGTAGAGTGCTGACTGTGATAAACAGTAGGCTATAGATTCTTACTTCCCATCCTCATTCAGAATACATGTATAACTGGATATATTGAAGCCCATTTGATTACTATGCTAGCAGTTGTTGCATAAGAAAATGTTATGTGTGGGGTTCCCATAGTTTAATCCAGTAAAAGTACTTTCTGTAGTGCCTCTTTCAGCCCTGATGCTGCCTGTCACCCATTCATTTAGGATGCAGTTCTATCACTTTATTTAGGCTATTCAATGTCTTATAGGCCTATCATGCAAACATTTCATGCAAACAAGACTTCTTACTCATTGCATTTGTACAAATACAAAAAACATTCTATCAATCATTCACTCGTGTATCATCACTCTAATTTCCTAACTGACAATACATGTATCCATTGCAGTGACATTCTATACTGTCGAAGTACAGTTCTAGGGTATTGATTCCAAAGATTTTGGAGTTGTATAGGACTTAGGTCTTCCCTAACTAGCTCTCCAGTTTTCGTCGCATGCACCCTCCCCTATACCGTTATTGTCTTCCTCAGCAACCACCGCTCTGAGACCCATGGCTGTTGCCTTGTGGCTGTTGCATCCGTTCACTACAGCCTTTAGCAGAGACACAACTGTCAGAATTTGCTAGCTAGCTGGTAAATTAAGCTTTTCCCCAAAGTCCCTTGGCAAGACGGCTAATACATCCTTCCCTCACACAAAGGCTTGAAATGCTTAAAATTTCTCCTATTTTAATTAAATCCCTGAATTGGTCATTATTATGTGGCAGTGCTGTCTATCTTCTTTTCAGAAAGCTCCATCACTCCATCATCATTTTCCCCCCACAGTTTTAGTTAGCCCTAACTTTAACTTGACTTGTTTACCTCTCTAGCGCAGCTTTGATGAGGAAGCATGGGGGGCGTTGCGCATGCAAATAGAGTGCGTATGAGAACCAATCAAAAGTCTCTCAAAATCACTAAAAATTTTAAAACTATAGCTGGCACAACCAGTAACGGATTGTAAGGGGCAATTTCTTTTTTACACAGGTGTATTGGGTTCTGTATAACTTTGTTAATTAAATAAATGAAATAAGTATCACATTTTTGTGTTATTTGTTCACTCAGGTCCCCTTTATCTAATAGTAGGTTGTGGTTGAAGATCTGATGACAATAAGTGTAAAGAATATGCAAAAATATGCAATAACAGAGAAAATCTGAAATGGGGCAATACCTTTTCATGGCACTGTAAGCATATTATAATTGCTCATATGTAACTATATATGTATGTTACATGCTCTGTAGTACACAATAATTACAAGTAAGTACCCCTCAAGATACATTTCAGTTTAACTAGCTAAATCCTGTGTAACACCTAGTAATTAAATTGTATTTAGGTACTGTAGATATTACATGTACTCTGTGGTGTACTAGTGTGCTTCTCTTCCCACTTGGATGGCAAGGAGGGTCAAGTTGTCATAATGATTAACGCACACATTAATGATAAGTACATTTTTTAATTATAATCTGGTATGACACCCATATGCGGTTGAACTATATCTGATCTGTTTCTGTAAACGCATCCAAAAAAACACAGATGGTACAGTTTTTGGGGGCAAGTGCTCGCAACAACATTGAGTGGAGATTTTAAAAAGAGCATTCACGGGTAGGTAATTAGAGCCTATTGAGCCTCCAACCTTTATAATCTCGGACACCCAGCACATCTGTCCACGAGAGACGACACCCTTGTAACAGTTGTTACTGTATCGGATGCAGCTGAGAAAAAACGATACACTAAATTGGTGAATTTAGTGGAAACTTGCACATTTGTGGTAAAAGGCATGGTAACAAGCATTCATCTTTACACTTCTGTAATTACAGTCTGCAATTCCACCAGTTACATGTTGCTAGTACAGTGTAACTTTGAGTTATTACAATTAACAACAACATTTACAACAGTGTAATTACACATGTAATTACACTGTACCCCTTTCCTTTTCCCTGTAATAAGCACCGCTAAAATGAAGTGTTACTGACTATGTATAGATGGGGATTGTCCCTGAGTGCTTTATGTTCCACTGCCGTAAATCCTAATGGTGCGCTAGCTCCTGGAATCAAGACTCAGATATTCCTTACAGTGTTCTTGGCCACTAGCTAGCCTCTGGAATCCCACCATGAGAGAGCTGTGGTTTGGAGAATCTATAGACAAGTGAGAGAATATATGAGCCTCACTGGGGTTTAGCTCACAGGGCTAAACCTCACCCACTGTCTCCGGTTTCTCTGTGACCACATGAAAGACAGGGATTAGCCCTGAGTGTGGTCTTTTTGATGAAGCCTCCAATTGACACTTGGACAGGCGTAGTGGAGCAGCTCAATTAATTAATCAAGATGTATTTATTTAGCCATTTTTATTATTTTTTTGATAAATGCATTTTAAAGGAAAACTCCACCACAAACGATATTGTTGTATTTGTTTAGTTAGTCCATTGTTGATATAGTCCCAAAATGTTTCAAGCTATATAACTTTCAAAATACAGAAATACAGCCGGTATGACACATTTTGCATCATACCACCTGTATTTCTGTGTTTTGAAACTTTTGGGACTATATCAACAATGGGGTAATGAAACAAATACCAAAATATTTAATTTGTGTGGTGTTTCCTTTAACATCAGTCTGGTCCTAAACCTATTTAAGCACAAATCACATAAGAAAACATTAATGACTACTTATGCAGTTAGGAGGTTTGAAAGTAATGGAAGATCTGAACACTCTCAAACACAGTCACACAAACAATGTGTTGAGACAATGTCCAATGTCCAATTTCCAGAAACCAATAACTTTATAATATACACACTTAGAAAAAAAGGTGCTAACTAAAACCTAAAGGGGTTCTTTGGCTGTCCCCATAGGAGAACCCTTTGATTAACCCTTTTGGTTCTACATGGAAACTAAAAGGGTTTTACTTGGAACCAAAATACGGTGTGTATGGTCTACCATTGTCTCTGCACTGCCAAAACCCACTTCTCCCGCCTCTCCCCTCTCATCTTATTCAATCCTAACCCTGACAATTTGGCATTCACACCAATTTTCCATTAACAACTCCTGCTAATAACTCCAGCTTTTGTTGCATGAGCTATCCACTGTTCCACAGTGGAAGTCATAGCCTAGTGCTCCACTCTATAATGCGAGCTCCCTTTGATTTCCAGTTGCATATGTCAACCTGCAATTATAGGAGCTGGTCTGGAAACTGTCAAGCTTGACTGCGGCGGTATTGGAATTATTGCAATTACACCCATGTAATTGACCCGCCATCGGTGAAGATGTTAAACGGTGTGTCTGCTGTGTAAGTCCATGGCAGGATCTCATTCCACTTTCCCTCTCAGTGTGACACACTACAGATGTAGGATCTTAATTTGATCACTCTTTTGATGCTGAGAATTATCATCAAATCAAATTGTATTGGTCACATACACATATTTAGCAGATGTTATTGCAGGTTGTAGTGAAATGCTAGTGTTCCTAGCTACAACAGTGCAGTAGTATCTAACAATTCACAACAATTTACACAAATCTAAAAGTAAAAGGATGGAACTAAGAAATATATACATATTAGGACGAGCAATGTCGGAGTGGCATTGACTAAAATACATTATACAATGGGTGGGTTTAATCCTGAATGCTGATTGGTTAAAACCACAGTCAATGTATATTGTCCGGTGGCGATTTTCATAAATTGTTCAGCAGTCTAATGGCTTGGGGGTAGAAGTTGTTGAGGAGCCTTTAGGTCCTAGACTTGGCGCTCTGGTACTGCTTGCCGTAGCAGAGAAAACAGTCTATAACTTGGGTGACTGGAGTCTCTGACAATTCTATGGGCATTTCTCTGACTCCGCCTATTATATAGGTCCTGGATGGCAGGAAGCTTGGCCCAAGTGATGTACTGGACCGTTCGCACTACCCTCTGTAGCGCCTTACGGTCAGATGCCGAGCAGTTGCCATACCTGGTTGTGATGCAACCGGTCAGGATCCTCTCGATAGTGCAGCTGTAGAACTTTTGAGGATCTCGGGATCCATGCCAAATCTTTTCAGTCTCCTGAGGTAGAAAATGTTTTGTCGTGCCCTCTTCACGACTGTCTTGGTATGTTTGGACCATGATAGTTTGTTGGTGATGTGGACACCAAGGAACTTGAAACTCTCGACCCGCTCCACTACAGCAAAGGCGATGTTAATTGGGGCCTGTTCGGCCCACCTTTTCCTGTAGTCCATGTTCAGCTCCTTTGTCTTGCTCACATTGAGGGAGAGGTTATTGTCCCGGCACCACACTGCTAGTTATCTGACCTCCTCCCTATAGGCCATCTCATCGTTGTCGGTGATCAGGCCTACCACTGTTGTGTAGTCAGCAAACTTAATGATGGTGTTGGAGTCGTGTTTGGCCACGCAGTCGGGGGTGAACAGGGAATACAGGAGGGGACTAAGTACACACCCCTGAAGGGCCCCAGTGTTGAGGATCAGCATGGCAGACGTGTTGTTGCCTACTCTTACCTAATTGGGGGCGGCCCGTCAGGAAGTCCAGGATACAGTTGCAGAGGGAGGTATTTAGTCCCAGGGTCCTTAGCTTAGTGATGATCTTCGTGGGCACTAAGGTGTTGAATGCTGAGCTGTAGTCAACGAACAGCATTCTCACATAGGTGTTCCTTTTGTCCAGGTGAGAAAGGGCAGTGTGCAGTGCGATTTAGATTGTGTCATCCTTGGATCTGTTGGGGTGGTATGCAAATTGGAGTGTGTCTAGGGTGTCTGGGAGGATGCTGTTGATGTGAGCCATGACCAGCCATTCAAAGTGCCACTGGGCAGTAATCAATTAGGCAGGTTACTTTTGCTTCCTTGGGCACAGGAAGCATGTAGGTATTACAGACTCGGTCTGGGAGAGGTTGAAAATGTCAGTGAAGACACTTGACATTTGGTCTGCGCATGTTTTGAGTACACGTCCTGGTAATCCGTCTGGCCCAGCGGCTTTGTGAATGTTGACCCGTGAATGTTGACCTGTTCACATCGGCTACTGAGAGCATTATCACACAGTCATCCAGGACAGCTGGTTCTCTCGTGCATGCTTCAGTGTTGCTTGCCTTGAAGCGAGCATAAAAGGCATTTAGCTCGTCTGGTAAGCTCGCGTCACTGGGCAGCTCGCGTCTGGGTTTCCCTTTGTAGTTGGCAATATTTTTCAAGTCCCGCCACATCCGACGAGCGTCAGAGCTGGAGTAGTAGGATTCCGTCTTAATCCTGTATTGACGCTTTTCTTGTTTGATGCTTCGTCTGAGGGCATAGCGGGATTAGTCTCCCGCTCCTTGAAAGTGGCAGCTCTAGCCTTTAGCTCGATGCAGATGTTGCCTGTAATCCATAGCTTCTGGTTGGGATATGTACGCACAGTCACTGTGGGGACAACGTCATCAATGCACTTATTGATGAAGCCGATGACAGAGGTGGTGTATTCCTCAATGCCATTGGATGAATCCCAGAACATATTCCAGTCTGTGCTAGCAAAACTGTCCTGTAGTGTAGTATCCGCGTCATCTGACCACTTCTGTATTGAGCGAGTCACTGGTACTTTCTGCTTTAGTTTTTGCTTGTAAACAGGAATCAGGAGGATATAATTTTATGCATCTCTGTGTGTGGAGTAAAGGTGGTCTAGTTTTTTTTCTTCTTCCTGGTTGCACATGTGACATGCTGGTAAAAATTTGCTGGTAAATATTAGCTGGTAAAAATACTTTGCTCTTATTCTGGCTGCACTTTTTGACATGACTGTAAATTAGCTGTAGTTGGCTAGCTAGCAAGCAATGGATAAGAACATTGGTATGGCAAAAGAACATTTAGAACGAACGTCTAAAGATACAGAACAAAAGTACAAATCTAGCAACCCTAGATTTGTGTGGGAACTATATCTTGTGGAAGGATGAAATAGTACAAATAAATTAATCAAAATAACGTTTTTATAGAAAATATGTATATCATTATTTGAATATGTTGGTAACCTGTTGTATAAAAGTGATAATGCCCGAGAAGCCGGTGTTTGTTGGATATTTTGGCACGGGTGCCAATATATCCAACAAACACTGCCTTCTCTGGCATTATCACTTAAGTAGAATAAAATACAGTATACACATATGAATTTAGTAAAACAGTATGTAAACATTATTAAAGTGACTAGTGTTCCATTATTAAAGTGACCAGTGATTCCATGTCTATGTACTGTAAATAGGGCAGCAGCCTCTAAAGTGCAGGGTTGAGTAACCGGGAGGTAGCCGGCAGGGTACTGAGTGGAGGCCGGCTAGTGAAAGATATTTAACAGTATGATGGCCTTGAGATAGAAGCTGTTTTTAAGTCTGTCGGCCCCAGCTTTGATGCACCTATACTGACCCCTGTAGGTGTCCTGGAGGGCAGGCAGTGTGCCCCCGGTGATGCTTTGGGCAGACCGCACCACCTTCTGGAGAGCCATGTAGTTCTGGGCAGTGCAGTTGCCTACCAGGCGGTGTTACAGCCCAACAGGATACTCTCAATTGTGCATCTGTAAAAGTTTGTGAGGGTCTTATAGGCGCTGTAGCCCTTCTTCACCACACTGTCTGTGTGGTTGGACCATTTCAGATTGTCAGTAATATGTAGGAACTGTTGATAGGGGAGAACTGTTGATAGGGGAGTGCTCCCTCTGTTGTCTCCTGAAGTCCACGATCAGCTCCTTTGTTTTGTTGACATTGAGGGAGAGGTTATTTTCCTGGCACCAGTCTGCCAGGGCGGTCACCTCCTCCCTGTAGGCTGTCTCATCATTGTTGGTAGTCAGGCCAACTACCGTTGTGTTATCTGCAAACTTGATAATTGAGATGAAGGCGTGTCTGGCCACGCAGTCATGGGTGAACAGGAAGTACAGGAGTGGACTGAGCACGCAATCTTGTGGGGCCAGTGTGTTGAGAATCAGCGTAGTGGAGGTGTTGTTTCCTACCTTCACCACTTGGGGATGGACCGTCAGGAAGTCCAGGACCCAGTTGCACAGGGCGGGGTTCAAACCCAGGGCCCCAAGCTTAATGATGAGCTTGGAGGGTACTATGGTGCTGATGGCTGAGCTATAGTCAATGAACAACATTCTTACATATACAGTGGGGGAAAAAAGTATTTAGTCAGCCACCAATTGTGCAAGTTCTCCAACTTAAAAAGATGAGAGAGGCCTGTAATTTTCATCAATGTCATGTCACCATTATTAGTCAGTTGTACAACCGAATGCCTTCAACCGAAATGTTTCTTCCGCATTTAACCCAACCCCTCTGAATCAGAGAGGTGCGGGGGCTGCCTTAATCGACATCCACGCCTTCGGGCGCCGGGAACAGTGGGTTAACTGCCTTGTTCAGGGGCAGAACGACAGATCTTTTCCTTGTCAGCTCGGGGATTCGAACTTGCAACCCTCCGGTTACAAGTCCAACGCTCTAACCACTAGGCTACCTGCCGCCCTACCATCATAGGTACACTTCAACTATGACAGACAAAACGAGGAAAAAAAATCCAGAAAATCACATTGTAGGATTTTTTATGAATTTATTTGCAAATTATGGTGGAAAATAAGTATTTGGTCAATAACAAAAGTTTATCTCAATACATTGTTATATAGCCTTTGTTGGCAATGACAGAGGTCAAACGTTTTCTGTAAGTCTTCACAAGGTTTTCACACACTGTTGCTGGTATTTTGGCCCATTCCTCCATGCAGATCTCCTCTAGAGCAGTGATGTTTTGGGGCTGTCGCTGGGCAACACGGACTTTCAAAGATTTTCTATGGGGTTGAGATCTGGAGACTGGCTAGGCCACTCCAGGACCTTGAAATGCTTCTACTGAAGCCACTCCTTCGTTGCCGGGCGGTGTGTTTGGGATCATTGTCATGCTGAAAGACCCAGCCACGCTTTCATCTTCAATGCCCTTGCTGATAGAAGGAGGTTTTCACTCAAAATCTCACGATACATGGCCCCATTCATTCTTTCCTTTACACGGATCAGTCGTCCTGGTCCCTTTGCAGAAAAACAGCCCCAAAGCATGATGTTTCCACCCCATGCTTCACAGTAGGTATGGTGTTCTTTGGATGCAACTCAGCATTCTTTGTCCTCCAAACACGACGAGTTGAGTTTTTACCAAAAAGTTCTATTTTGGTTTCATCTGACATTCTCCCAATCCTCATCTGGATCATCCAAATGCTCTCTAGCAAACTTTAGACGGGCCTGAACATGTACTGGCTTAAGCAGGGGGACACGTCTGGCACTGCAGGATTTGAGTCCCTGGCGGCGTAGTGTGTTACTGATGGTAGGCTTTGTTACTTTGGTCCCAGCTCTCTGCAGGTCATTCACTAGGTCCCCGTGTGGTTCTGGGATTTTTGCTCACCGTTCTTGTGATCATTTTGACCCCACGGGTGAGATCTTGCGTGGAGCCCCAGATCGAGGAAGATTATCAGTGGTTTTGTATGTCTTCCATTTCCTAATAATTGCTCCCACAGTTGATTTCTTCAAACCAAGCTGCTTACCTATTGCAGATTCAGTCTTCCCAACCTGGTGCAGGTCTACAATTTTGTTTCTGGTGTCCTTTGACAGCTCTTTGGTCTTGGCCATAGTGGAGTTTGGAGTGTGATTGTTTGAGGTTGTGGACAGGTGTCTTTTATACTGATAACAAGTTCAAACAGGTGCCATTAATACAGGTAATGAGTGGAGGACAGAGGAGCCTCTTAAAGAAGAAGTTACAGGTCTGTGAGAGCCAGAAATCTTGCTTGTTTGTATGTGACCAAATACTTATTTTCCACCATAATTTGCAAATAAATTCATAAAAAATCCTACAATGTGATTTTCTGGATTTTTTTCCTCATTTTGTCTGTCATAGTTGAAGTGTACCTATGATGAAAATTACAGGCCTCTCTCATCTTTTTAAGTGAGAGAACTTGCACAATTGGTGGCTGACTAAATACTTTTTTCCCCCACTGTATTAGGCATTCCTCTTGTCCAGGTGGGATAGGGCAGTGTGCAGTGTGATGGCGAATGGATCATCTGTGGATCTATTGGGGCGGTATTCAAATTGAAGTGTGTCTATGGTGTCAGGTAAGTTGGAGGTGATATGATCCTTAACTAGCCTCTCAAAGCACTTCATGATGACAGAAGTGAGTGCTACAGGGCGATAGTCATTTAGTTCCTGCAGAGCAGGAAATGTAAACTTGTAGTGTACTTCTGTTTAAAAAAGCTTCTAAAGTTTGTAATTTCCACTTTGAAAAATGTATCAACCATTCAAAAAATTGTATTAGTTATAATCCACGTAATAATTCACATTTCCTGTTGCTGCCAGATTATTTTCCTGCTGTAGCAAACTGACTCAAAGTAAGATCCTACATCTGTATATGAAATGGTACTTGTACAGCAATGACACATTGTTATATGACTGGTCAACAGACATACTGTACTTTACACTGCGGGACTAGTGGAAAAATAGTTCCTGCACAGCAGGAAATGTAAACTTGTAGTGTACTTCCGTTTAAAAAGGCTTCTAAAGTTTGTAATTTCCACTTTGAAAAATGTATCAACCCTCCAAAAAAAATGATTAGTTATAATCCACGTAATAATTCACATTTCCTGTTGCTGCAAGATTATTTTCCTGCTGTAGCAAACTGACTCAAAGTAAGATCCTACATCTGTATATGAAATGGTACTTGTACAGCAATGACACATTGTTATATGACTGGTCAACAGACATACTGTACTTTACACTACGGGACTAGTGGAAAAATATGGAGAAACTGGTGGGATGACATGCTAGCTGGAATCCCCTGTTGTAAACCTCTATATTGTATTTATAGGTAGATGATGAATCAAATAATACCATTATTATTTATTATTTTGGAGTGTTCTTAAAAAAACTCCAGCCTGTGGTCCCCCCACTGCTCATTCCAGGCAGACAGAAGGTGAACATTAGCTTAGCTTACTTTATCTCAGTGAGTGTGTTATCTGTGGTGGCGAGGGCTATCTGTAGCAGAGTAGAGTGTCTGTTGTCTTTCAATAGTGCTTAGTCTAGCCTAGTGTTTTCCCTGAATCCTCTCAGTCCAGTGTTGCTATCTGGTCTAGGCCAGTCCTCATTACTGCCAGGCAGCACAGAACAACACAGCAGCTGCTGCTCTCACAGTTACATCACCCATTGTTGATTCCTCCCTCGTCCCCTCACTGTGCTCCACTCACCAGAAGTAGATAGAGGAAAGAGAGGAAGAGAGAAGGATGGGAAGAGGAGATAGAGAGATAGAGAGAGAATGAGATATAGGATGAAAGTGACAGAGTGAAGAAGATTTAGTAAGTAAAATAATGTGGGTGAGTGAAATTGAGATATAGAAAGTGAGGGAGGGAGAAAGAGATAGAAGGAGGGGGGGAGTGGGCCACTCAGCCAGTCACGTGCACCGTCGTCTCATCTGAATTAAGCTGTGCAAAACAGGCCCCAGGGCTTGTTGCTAAGCAGTGAGATAGGCTCAGTGATTTCCACAGAGACAGTGGTGCGAGAGCTTACTGATGGCCTGAACCAGACACCCCATAATGAGCGCTCACACGCATAACCACAGCAACAATGGAGATCCAAATAATGGGGTGCATACACTTTCGCAAGTAATGTGTGATATGTATAATAAATGTTATGTGCGATAATTACATAGTTATATTCAATATGTAGTGATATTGATGTTGATCTTATAAGCTGCTTTATCAAAATGTGTTAGACATAGTACATAGTACATGTCCAAAAACATTTATATTCAAAGATGTAATTGGTGTTTTTATTCTTATATTTGTAGGTTTGGTTAATGATATTCAGACAAAGTGCTTCTCCAGTTCATTCCTCTTTGTTAACCTCTCTGCCCAAAGGGCCACATTTTGTGCAGTGTCTGTAAACCTGGTTGCTGTGGCAGCGAGGGTTTTGTTTTTTTCCTGAGAGCTCTTGAGATGTAGCTTGTAGAAGGGCCTTTTACCTAGGTCCTGTTTGGGGTTGGCTGAGGAAGCTGGTTGACCTTTCATTTTAGGAGTTGGGAAAAGCCAAACAAGCCAAGGCTGTAGGTCTGTCAACAAACACAGAGGAAATGAAATGAGGACCCTGTAGGCCGGGCCGAACGCTATTCATTTTAGAGTGTGCATGAGCAAGCAGCCCACTGGATCGATGCTTCAACAGGCCATGTAAATAATGACAAAAGTCTATCTTTTCCACAAATTAATCCACTACTTACAGGTTGTTTGTAGATGCAGGATGAGGCATTTTTTATTAAACCGTTGAATGTAAAGGTTAAGTGAAACATATGAATAAAAACATACTGTATCAGCTCTTTTTTGGTTTCCTGAAAATTCCTTGTCCTTGTAATTTGGAAATATTTCACAATGTAAAGTCATGATAAAGTAGGGCTAGTGTGTATAGTTAAAACCCAGCACTACTACTGTAAGAGTAGGACCTCCATTGAAGAGCCATTAATTTAACGTATTAAGATATTTCACAATCAAACTCTTTATCATAATAACAACATATGTGTGCGTGTGTGTGTGTGTGTGTGTGTGTGTGTGTGTGTGTGTGTGTGATGCTGTAACACAGTTAGAAATAAAAGAAAATGAAATGCAATAGTTCTGACTCATGGCTCATCATGGCTCATGGCTCAACTCATCCCCATACAACAACCTAAATAACTGCTTGTTTCATCCAATCCTTTCATTATTATTAATGAATACAGCATAATACCTGAACATAGTGCATGGGTCATCGTGACGAGCAGACACAAATACAAACATCTATATGAATACTTTATTCACAACTTTAAAGTATCCGTGGATATTTGCAAGGCCTACTTTTTTATACTTTCATCTATGACAAAAGCTACAGAAATACTATGTAATTAAATAGAAATAAAAACAAAACAGCAAATTAAGAAAATAACATTGGACTGACATCATTGGCAATGGCCCATCATATCAAGGCAATTAGCTGCTGCCAGAGAAGGAGACTGTGGCTATTTTTCTTGTTTAACTCGTTAGAGGGGTCCTCAGCACAGTGCTCACTCATATCAGACCTCTCTAATTACTTTAAAACCCAAATTAAAGTGGCCACTATCTGACATTGTTCACTGCCCCCTCATCTAGGAATTTAATTAGGCATTGGTTTTTAATAAAATACACATTTTGGATGAGAAGCATTGTTAATAAAGCTTGCTTCTCACGTGTCTTAATCTGTAGTGTAGAAGGACCAGGACAGGTTATTCTTAAGCAGTTAAATCCTCTACAAGTATCGTATGAGTGACATAGTCATAGGAAAGACATAAGAGGCCTTTAGGTCAGATAACTGGTTTAGCTGTTCTAGAACTTGAATAAGGACTGAATAAGAATACGCAGCACAATCTTCTGTGCTATTACCGCCACTGAGAACATATGTGGAAGATGGTGAAAACATTGCATCTTCAAGTTGATGGAAACTAAGTTGGAAAACCAGAATTTCTTCCTGGCATTTTGTGTTGGCAATGGTAGTCACTAGCGGTGTTGTCAGCACGTTTTGACAATAACAACAACGTGCCGTGTGTGAGGGCCCCCACTGACCCAGACGACTGGGTGATCTCGCTCTCCGAGGCCGACCTGAGAAAGGTCTTTAATCAGGTCAACACTCGCAAGGCCGCAGGGCCGGACAGTATTCCAGGGCATGTTCTCAAAGCATGCACAGAACAACTGGCAGGCATTCTCACTTTCATTTCCAACCTCTCCTTGTCCTAGTCTGTAATCCACACGTCTTAAATTGACCACAATCATTCCTGTACCCAAAAACTCTAAGGCTTCATTCCACAATGACTACCGCCCTGTAGAACTCACATCTGTAATCATGAAGTGCTGGTTATGGCACACATCAACTCCATCATCCCAGACCCCCTAGAACCACTCCAATTTGCATACCACCCAACAGATCCATAGACGATGCACTCTCAATTGCACTCCACACTCCCTTCACCCACCTAGATAAGAGAAATACCTGTGTGAGAATGCTGTTCATTGTCTACAGCTCAGCGTTCAACACCATTGTCCCCTCAAAGCTTGTCACCAAGCTTAGAACCCTCCCTCTGCAACTGGATCCTGGAATTCCTGACGGGCTGACCCCAGGTGGTGAGGATAGGTAACATCACCTCCGCAACTCAGACCCTCAAAACGGGGGCCCAACAGTGGTGTGTGCTTAGTCTCCTCCTTTACTCCCTGTTCACCCACGAATGTGTGGCCTCGTATGACTCCAACACCATCAAGTTGGCTGACGACAGTGATAACACGCCTCTTCCCCCTCATGGGGTTGAAAAGGTTTGGTATGGACCCTCAAGTCCTCAAAAAGTTATACAGATTCACCATTGAGAGCATCTTGACTGGCTGCATCACAGCTTGATATGGCAACAGAACTGTCCTCGATCGCATGGCGCTATAGAGGATGGTGCTGACAGCCTAGTACATCACTGGCGCCGAGCTCCCTGTCAACCAGGACCTCTATACCAGGCAGCGTAAAAAGAAGGCCCGGAGATTCATTAAAGACTCCAGCCACCCAAGCCATAGCCTGTTCTCTCTGCTTCCGCAAGGCAAGCAGTACTGGTGCATCAAGTCTGACACCAACAGGCTCCTGAACAGCTTCTATCCCCAAACCTTAAGACTGCTAAATATCTAAATATCTATCTGATATGACCCTTGTATTTTATTTTATTTTTTACACTGTCTTCATGAACACTCACAACAGGACTCACATTCATGCACACTGACACTAACACATACACACACACACACGCATGCACACACACACAATCATGCACACTGCTGACAGGTGTATAAATCTCCATGCAATCTTCATAGACAAACATTGGCAGTAGAATGGCCCATACTGAAGAGCTCAGTGACTTTCAATCTGGCAATTTCATATGATTCCACCTTTCCAACAAGTCAGTTTGTCAGATTTCTGCCCTGATAGAGCTGCCCCGGGTGAACTGTATGTGCTGTTATTGTGAAGTGGAAACATCTAGGAGCAACTACGGCTCAGCCGCAAAGTAGTAGACCATACAAGTACACAGAACGAGACCGCAGAGTGCTGAAGCGCGTAGTGCGTAAAAATCATCTGCCCTCGGTTGCAACACTCACTATCGACTCGGGAGCTTCATGAAATGGGTTTCCATGGCCAAGCAGCCGCACACAAGCTTAAGATTACCATGTGCAATGCAAAGCGTCGGCTGGAGTGGTGTTAATCTTGCCACCATTGGACAGTGGAACCACGTTTTCTGGAATGATGAATCATGCTTCAACATTTGTCAGTCAGATGGACGAATCTGGATTTGGCAGGTTCCAGGAGAATGCTACCTGTGCGAGTGCATACTGCCAACTGTAAAGTTTGGTGGAGGAGGAACAGTGGTCTGGGGCTCTTTTTCATGGTCCGGGCTAGGCCCCTTAGCTCCAGTGAAGGGAAATCTTAACTATACAGCATACAATGACATTCTAGACGAATCCTTGCTTCCAACTTTGGGGCAGTTCCTTTTTCTTTTTCAGCATGACAATGCCCCCATGCACAAAGCGAGGTCCATACAGAAATGGTTTGTTGAGATCGGTGTGGAAGAACTTGACTGACCTTGTCACGACTTCCGCCGAGGTCAGTCCCTCTCCTTGTTCGGGCGGTTTTTGGTGGTCGACGTCACCGGCCTTCTAGCCATCGTCGATCTATTTTTCATGTTCCATTTGTTTTGTCTTTGTTTTACACACCTGGGTTCAATTCCATAATTACATGTTCATTATTTAACCCTCTGTTTTCTCTATGTTTGGTGTGCGTGATTGTTTGTTGTAGGTTTTGCATTATTTCTCCCGTTTGTTTTTTGGGCGCATTGGATTTGTTATCCTGTTCTCCTGTATTTTATTAAATACGTTGTTCACTCATCTCTGCCTTCCTGCGCCTGACTTTTCACCAGCTACACACACCAACCTGACAGACCTACACAGAGCCCTGACCTCAACACCTTTGGGATGAATTGGAACGCCGACTGTGAGCCAGGCCTAATCACCCAACATCGGTGCCCAACCTCACTAATGCTCTTGTGGACGAATGGAAGCAAGTCCCCGTAGCAATGTTCCAACAACTAGTGAAAAGCCTTCCCAGAAGAGTGGAAGAATTTATTGCCGCAAAGGGGGGACCAACTCCATATTAACGGCCATCATTTTGGAATGTGATGTGGGGCGGCCGGTAGCCTAGTTGGTAGTTGGGCCAGTAACCGAAAGGTTGCTGGATTGAATCTCAGAGCTGACAAGGTAAAAATCTGTCATTCTGCCCATGAACAAGGCAGTTCTCTCACTGTTCCCCGGTAGCCGTCATTGTAAATAAGAATTTGTTCTTAACTGACTTGCCTATTTGAAAAAAGGTTAAATAAAAGATGTTCGTCAAGCAGGTGTCCACGTACTTTTAAGCATGTAGTGTACTGTATATCCTGATGCCTAGTCACCTTACCCCTATACATATCTACCTCTATCACTCCAGTATCCCTGCACATTGTAAATATGGTATTGGAACTGATCCTGTATACAACTTACCTTCTTTCTCGTGATCATCTTATTTTTGTATTTCTCGTGTGTCTTATTTTACCTTATGCTATTTTTAGTAATACATTGATATTGATTATTGCATTGTTGGGTTTAGGGCTTGCAAGAAAGGCATCTCACTGTACTTTTGCATGTGAAATTAAAACTTGGCAAAGGAAACTTGAGTAGCAATGCGTTGAGTAGCAAAGTGTTCCTGAGTCCATTTCATGCTGTAGAGGCTGAGATCTTACCTGGAGAGTGGAGACTTCAGATGTAATGAGGCCTGTCTGAGTATGTGATCTCTGTGCTTTCAGTGCCACCCCGCAGTATCTGTAGAGATAATGCCATTATTTCATAATTTTGTCCATACCCAGGACCATCGGAACAACAGGGGTCCCTGCTAGCCAATCAGATGTGTTTATTTGGCCCCACTCCTCCTTGCAGCCTCCATCTAATTGGTCACTGGTGAGTTCCGTGTTCTTTCTTAGAATGTTTATGACCGTGGATGAACCGGGTCCCTATGAATCTCCAGTGATTACAATAGAATTTCAAACGCCCCCTCTAAAACACATCCCACCATTATAAAATAACAAACACATACTAAAGAAGCAAATAGGTCATATCTCATCATTAGGTAAGAATGACCTGTCTGCTGTCCTTGACCTCTGTATTTTGCTACCTGCTGAAGCCAGATAAACAGGGGACTTTGTTTTTCATTATGATGAGGGAGGGAAGGAGCACTGTACCTTACACTAAGTGCCTCACTACTGGGACTGTATAGAGCTGCAGTACTGTAGATCAGTGTTTATCTGTGTTGATCCTGGTCTCACTCCAGTTAAGCAGCGGAAAAACCTTGAAAATCAACTACAACAAATACCATAAGACTGATTGGTATTTTAGAATTATTCAAATAGTTAGGCTAGTTGTAGCTGACATGAAAACCTGTCAAACTGGGCCTCATCTCTGTCAACTTTAGCCTCTGCTCTGTTAATCTTGGCCTCCGACACTGGACAATGGCAGTGCAGAGACACAGGAATTATTTCAGCAATATAATGGCAGAGCTAGTAGAGAGAGATGGGAAGGAGGGAACCCAATTTGGGGGGGTTTATCTCAGTTCAGTTGAGAGAAGGGGGACCGGTGAAGGAAGAGCTCCTGACAACAAGCCTTTCATTAGACCTTCCACTCCTACTGCAGAACCGGCATAAGTTGCTCCATGTGTCAACCTGTGACCATCATAATGAAACAGGCGGACACATTATTAGTCTGTTCTACCTCATAGCAACCACAAATTCATTGTGTGCCATTATCAGCAGAGCTGTAATAGACAGGCGATGTGTGTACGTGTGCTTGTTTATGTGTTCGTGTGTATGTGAGCATGGGCTCTGTAGAGCATCACCTGAGAACAGCAAGCTACTCCATCACCCTGTCGGCCACACAAAGCCATGATGTCACCACCTGCCAGCCGCCACAAAGGGGTTAACTCCTGGGTGGGTCCCACTCCTGACAGGGGAGCACTGTTGGTCACTTATCTTTTTAATTAGCTTTTCACTCCTCCAAGCCCCCCTCCTCTATCTATCTCTGTTTCTCTTCCTCTCTGCTTTACGCTTTCTCCCCGTCTCTCTATCTCTCTTTTACTCTCTTTTACTCTCTTTACCTTTCCATTTCAATCTCTCTCTCTTCCCCCTCTTTCTCTTACTGTTTCTCTCTCTTCCTTCTTCCTCCTCTCCCTGACCACCCCTGGCGACAGATCTAACCCCCCACCCACCCACCCACCCCTGCATACTCACAGAGTCATAATTAATACATTTTCTCTCTCCATATTTCATTGTGTTTGCTTTAAAACCCCAAGAAAGAAGGGGTTAGAGGAGACATTCTAAAACAGCCTCTAAGATTAATTAAAGTGGAGAGAAAAGGGATGTGTCCCGGGAAAGAGCCAAGCTCGGCACAATGCGGCATGCTTCATTTAAATAAGGGCCAGAGTCCGCCCTGGTGTATGTGTCATCGCAGCGCCTCTCCACCTGAAATGAAGGATAACTAGCCCACCAGATTAGGATATGTACCATCTATTCTCCCCCACCCACCAATCCACCCACCCACTCTCTCTCCTCTCTCCACTATTTGTCTTCAAGGTTTTTGAAATGACTTTGCAATCTGATGACGCGCCGGCCTATTATATTGTCTAGCAGGACAAATATTCCGGCGTTTTCCTCTGTAGAACTAACACACTTTTTCCATGTCAGAGGTGGGTAATATCCCAGTGGTCTGGGGTGGCGTTGGGCTACGTTTGAGAATTCTGTCATTAATCCTGGTGGGTCATCTCGAGCTCAGATTATAAGGGAAATACATTTGCATGCTGAATATGAGCCAAGTGAAGCACTGAAGGCACAAATTATATTTCCTGACAGTGAGGTGGAGAATGGAGCCAGACACTGCATCACTCACCCCGTCACACACACATGCGCACACACATGCACACAGACAAGCATGCACGCACAAACACATACACGCGGTGTGCGCTTACACACAGTAACAAACCCTTATGCACACACAAAGGAAGTGCACATTGTGTTCTTTCACATATACGTACACACACCTCCTTTCCTCCCGACCCAGTACTGCTGGCATATCTCTATCTATTACCTAGAGAGAGGGGAGTCCAGGTATCTGTTGCAGTTTATGTGTGTGTATGTGTGTGTGCCTGCCTGTGTGTGTGGGTGTGTTTGTGTGTGTATGTAGGCCTCTGGCTCTTAGTGTCCTCTAACCCTGACAGTAATGGTCCATAAAGGCCTAGACTAATGGGGCGGGCAGCAGTGTCAACTTCATTATTTAACATCTCCCTCAAAGATGAAAAGTCTCTCTCAACTTTTTTTGTTGCACACACGGCTAAGCAACTCTTTTCATCCTATCTGTTTTTTTTTGTCTTCAAAAGTATGCAACTATTTTCCACCATATTAGTAAGACAAATGGCTATTATTGTCTTCGTATTGTTGTTGGTCAGTGCCAAGGTCCTATGGATTTGGAATTGGGCATTCACCCCCTCCCTCCCCATTAAATGTAGGGTCAGTAGTTGTTATTGTCCTATAAATTGATAATGGTCTAACTCATATAAAGACCTTGGGAAATAACTGTTGTATTTTTGAGAGACTCTGATATAACCATCCCTTTAGAACAGAAAACACTTCCTTATTTTCAAACGTAATTCCCCTTTGCCTTAACCCCTCACAACATACACCCTTAATGAGGTATGTCGTCAAGGACACTCAGTTCCAGGGGACAACATGAAAGGGTAATGATAACAATAACAACAACAGCCATTGCTTGGTTCTGTCTGAACTGTGATCGTTGGGTTTGGTCTTAATTATTGATAGTTTCAGGGAGCTAGAAACAGTCTGTCAGGTGTTTTTGTATAAAACAGTGTCAACATAAAAAGATACCCACCTAAGTCATCTCTATCATCGGTTGTGAGGGCTTGTTCTCTGTCCGTTGTGTGGTATCTTTGTCATTTATCCTTCATCAGTTGACCGGCGCTATAGGCATTGAGGAAACAACAGGGGGCCTTCTTCACTACACCCGCCATTTAGACATGCATATATTCTTATTAAAGTCACAGATCCCGGAAAACAAGACAACACAGAAAAAACAGAATGACCTTGAAATATTTTGTCCAGACCTACTTTGGAGAATTAAAGGTAAACTCAGCAAGATGACGGTGCATGAAGTAAACACAATACTGGGTCAATTTACGCAACAACTAAAAGCGTTGAAACGAGAAAGCTAAACTTCTCTGCAGTTTTGGTCCCTTAGATACAGTGAGGGAAAAAAAATATTAGATCCCCTGCTGATTTTGATGTCTATAATTTGAATGGTAGGTTTATTTGAACAGTGAGGGACAGAATAACAACCAAAAAATCCAGAAAAACCCATGTGACAAATTGTATACATTGATTTGCATTTTAATGAGGGAAATAAGTATTTGACCCCCTCTCAATCAGAAAGATTTCTGGCTCCCAGGTGTCTTTTATACAGGTAACGAGCTGAGATTAGTGGCACACTCTTAAAGGGAGTGCTCCTAATCTCATTTTGTTACCTGTATAAAAGACACCTGTATAAAAGACACCTGTCCACAGAAGCAATCAATCAATCAGATTCCAAACTCTCCACCATGGCCAAGACCAAAGAGCTCTCCAAGGATGTCAAGGACAAGATTGTAGACCTACACAAGGCTGGAATAGGCTACAAGACCATCGCCAAGCAGCTTGGTGAGGAGGTGACAACAGTTAGTGCAATTATTCGCAAATGGAAGAAACCCAAAAGAACTGTCAATCTCCCTCGGCCTGGGGCTCCATGCAAGATCTCACCTCGTGAAGTTGCAATGATCATGAGAACGGTGAGGAATCAGCCCAGAACTACACAGGAGGATCTTGTCAATGATCTCAAGGCAGCTGGGACCATATTCACCAAGAAAACAATTGTTAACACACTACGCCATGAAGGACTGAAATCCTGCAGCACCCGCAAGGTCCCCCTTCTCAAGAAAGCACATATACATGCCCGTCTGAAGTTTGCCAATGAACATCTGAATGATTCAGAGGACAACTGGGTGAAAGTGTTGTGGTCAGATGAGACCAAAATGGAGCTCTTTGGCATCAACTCAACTCGCCGTGTCTGGTGGAGGAGGAATGCTGCTTATGACCCCAAGAACACCATCCCCACCATCAAACATGGAGGTGGAAACATTATGCTTTGGGGGTGTTTTTCTGCTAAGGGGACAGGACAACTTCACCGCATCAAAGGGACGATGGACAGGGCCATGTACCGTCAAATCTTGGGTGAGAACCTCCTTCCCTCAGCCAGGGCATTGAAAATGGGTAGTGGATGGGTATTCCAGCATGACAATGACCCAAAACACATGGCCAGGGCAACAAAGGAGTGGCTCAAGAAGAAGCACATTAAGGTCCTGGAGTGGCCTAGCCAGTCTCCAGACCTTAATCCCATAGAAAATCTGTGGAGGGAGCTGAAGGTTCGAGTTGTCAAACATCAGCCTCGAAACCTTAATGACTTGGAGAAGATCTGCAAAGAGGAGTGGAACAAAATCCTTCCTGAGATGTGTGCAAACCTGGTTGCCAACTACAAGAAACGTCTGACCTCTGTGATTTGCCAACAAGGGTTTTGCCACCAAGTACTAAGTCATGTTTTGCAGAGGGGTCAAATATTTATTTCCCTCATTAAAATGCAAATCAATTTATAACATTTTTCACGTTTTTCCGGATTTCTTTGTTGTTATTCTGTCTCTCACTGTTCAAATAAACCTACCATTAAAATTATAGACTGATCATTTCTTTGTCAGTAGGCAAATGTACAAAATCAGCAGGGGATCAAATACTTTTTTCCCTCACTGTATCAAATTGAACCCGTGCATATGCACTGATACTTTGTGTGATTGTGTGAGAGCAAAGTCTTGCATGGCGCTCATCTCAATATCTTGGTACTGCTCGTTGCAATGTCATCTTGTCACGACTTTCGCCGAAGTCCGTCCCTCTCCTTGTTCAGGCGGCATTCGGCGGTCGACGTCACCGGTTTTCTAGCCATCGCCGATCCATTTTTCATTTTCCATTGGTTTTGTCCTTGCTTTACACATCTGGTTTCAATCCCACAATTACTTGTTCATTATTTAACCCTCTGTTCCCCCATGTTTGTTTGTGAGTGATTGTTTATTGTTTTGCGGTCCGTTATTGTGGGCTTGGCTATATTTGACGTGTATTTGTTATATTATTTGAGTAAATTGCTATTATTACTCATATCTGCTGTCCTGCGCCTGACTCCGATAACATCAGCTACACACAGCCGCATCACACATCTCACTGAGTCCACCTTTAAAGAGGAATGGAAACATTTTTAGGAAGGAAATCTAAGCGAAAAGATGTATTCAATCCACTAATACTAAACATGTGCATTAACATAAACATAAACACATCTCTATATTTAGTATTTTGATCGTCGACAAGGTTTATTTGAGCTATGGTCAGTGGCATTTTAAATTGCCATAGTCACACCAGTGCGTCACTGGCAGGAATCAGCAAATTGTCTGTGGTATTGAGTTTTCGCATGGAGAGTGAATCGAAGAGAGTGAGTTTAGGTGCGGACAACGAAGATGGTAGCAACAAGTAATAATTCAAACATGAACTGTATAGCGCCAGGCTGTAGGATTTGGCTCCAAAAAATTCCCTCGATAAGCTACCATCAGCTGCCCAAGGACCCACAACTTTTGAAGAAGAGGCTCCATGTCCTGAAGAGGAAGGATGTGTCAGCTCGAGCTAGCAGGATCTGCTGCCAGCCCTTCGCAGAGGAAGACTTTGCGATGAAGGGCACTTTCGATGTGGCAACCGGGAGTTTCCGAATGGAAAGGAGTCATAGGACTACTTTGAAGCAATCTGCTTGCCCCAAGGGTTATGGTGTAGGGGTTACCGATTAACCATCATCAACATCACTGACTTTGGAGTCTAGCAAACGTGGGACTGAATGGAGGAGGCAACGCGAGTCAATGTTGTTGGACTGTTGTTGGACTTGTCTAGCGTTAAAAACTGCTGCTCTATTTGTTACTTTTATTTCTTACTTAGGGATTTTTCTTAAAACTGCATTGTTTATTAAGGGCTTGTCAGTAAGCATGGCACTGTAAGGTCTACACCTGTTGTATTCAGCGCATGTGACAAATTAGCTTTGATTTGATTTTGGACAACTTTGTTGCAACTAGTTGAAGGTAACTACCTAATTGCAACTGAAGTGTTTTGTGTAACACCCCCAGCAAATAACGTTGGCAAGCAACTCAACTGCAACTAAAATTGCAACCGTTTCTCTTGTAGCCCTGTTAGGTAGTTACTGTAGCTAGCTTCCACCTCAAATAGTCAAGTACCGTAATATATTTTGTTGACATAATTTTGGGGGGAATATTCCATTAGCTCCACCTCATTTAGCTAGACTGAAGTTGACATAGCTATGTTTGCTGAATAATAAATGTCTCTTTATTTGCTGTGTGTGTGTGTGTTGACATAGCATACAAGACAGGTAGCTTGTTAACGCCACCTTATATATTTGGGTTTGTTTTGTTTCTTAACAAAACTTTTGTTTGTTAAGGATGACATCTTCATCCCTGAAATGGTTTTCATCCTGGAGGAGACAGTGCAAGAGGAGGTACATGCAAATCCATGTCATTTCTAAGGCTATTGTTTATTTCAAGACACAATCTATCTTCTCTGAGGCCATTTTGGATATAAAATGGACAACATACAGTATATGTAGTGATTCTTGAATATAACTATAGCCTAATAGATGACCTAATTGTTTTCTACCAACAGGAAAGAACGGTTATACAGCATGCCAAACGGACCCCTGGGTGCCAGAGTGTTCCTGTGCTGTGGTGGAGAAGAGGTCCACCGGGACCATTACTAAAGAGCTTGAGGCCCAGCTAGATTGTGCTCACGACCATCGGGTATAAAACCGAGTTCTGCCCCATACGCCACAGATGGAGCTGACAGAGAGTGAGAGTGAGATCAGTGAAGACCAAAACTCGCTGTATGAACCTGAGAGCTCAGAATCACAATCATCACAGTGCGCGCCAAGATATACTATAGAAGAGTGTGTGCAAGATCTGAAATACATCGTTTTTAATAGCAAGCTGAAAGAGTTGTTCATTGTATGCCATGAGCCAGGATGTCGAGCAGGTGTCATCAGTTCATCCCTGAAAAGAAATGGTTTTGCCATCACCATGGAGACAGCGTGTTGTGGGCCAATAGGAGGAAGTGGGAGTCCCAGACCAGAGTGGGACAGTTGTTTACAGGGAATCTGTTGGTGCCATCAGCCGTCTTTCTTAATGGTGGCTTCCATTCCATATTTGTGAAAACTTGTCACCTCCTCAGTCTGGTGTCCATGTTGCTGCGACAGTTCGCAAACAGTGCATCTGCATTATGCCAGAGGTTAACCACATGTTGACCCAGCAGATGGAAGCCATTCTGGCCACAATTGGTGACAGTCCTCTTATAGTATCTGGAGACGCATGGTGTAATTCGCTAGGCCATTGTGCCTCCTTTGGCACCTACACCATCCTGGACTCTGCTTCCCACCTGATCCTCTCCCTGGAGACTGTGCATGTGACCGAAGTGAAGAACAGCTATTGCTTGGAGAGGGAGGGATTAGAGAGATGCCTGCAACACATTGAGGTAAGCTATAGCCTAACCTATATTGTGTAGCTAGCCTAAGGGTTGTAAGTGTGCATTTGGTGGATGTATGAAGAGGACGTAGGTACTTCTAGGATAATAATAAAAACGGACGTGCTACCTTGTCTCGGACCTGCTGTTTCGACTCTGTCTCTCTTTCCCAGACGTGCTGTCTTGACCTATGAATGCTCAGCTATGAAAAGCCAACTGACATTTGCTCCTGAGGTGTTGAACTGTTGCCCTCTCTTTAATCACTGTGGTTATTATTTTGATGTAAAAACAGCCTTTGTCAAATACATTTGATTGCTTGATTGTTTGCTGTCCTGCATGCCGTGAGTGATGTGCTGTTTTTATAGTATTTGTAACATATTTTGGTTTGTATTTAATCTGCAATTTAATTTCTTAAAGTGTCAATCAGCAGTCGAGACAATAACAAAGTGTCTCCCCTGCTCCTCTTTCGGTAAAAACCTGAGGGGCTGGAGAAATGTAACCACTCTCAAATTCAAAGAGCAATAGATGCAAGGACTGACTATCCATTATATCAAAATTATAGTTTTAACCATGTTTTGAGGCTCTATGGTGTTTGTTTACATATTCTTTGTTTACGAACATTGGATTAAAACAAGCTTATATTTGGGGATCTGGGTACGACAGTTGGTACGACAGTTGAACTAAGCTCATGAGGCATTTATAAGTTAGATTCTTCAGGAATCAAAAGTTACATATCATACATTTTAAGTGCAAAGAATGGATGTAGCAACTGCTGATTACCCCTTTAAAGTATGATTATGATACTGTTGTTTGTCTTGGGGATCGGTGCACGAGGTGACCGTTTTGGAGAGCCTGGCGTGCCCAAAGTAAAATGCCTCCCATTCAGGCCCAGAAAATAGGATATGCACATATTTAGTACCATTGGATAGGAAACACTCGGAATTTTCCAAAAGTGTTAACCATTTGTCTGTGAGTAAAACAGAACGCATGGCAGGCGAAAGCCCGAGGAATTTCTGTCCTGGAAAAAGTGATTTTGACACATTGCTCATTTGGAACCCCTCCCTTATGAAAATGCCCTTATAAGGGCATATGAATGCAGTACCGATCGCTTCCTTTAGATGTCTCGAGTCTCGAGACAGTATTCATTTTCGTTTTGGATGCTTTAGACCAGAGAAGAAGAGGAAACCAGGAAGTGTCCCACTTATGTCAACAATAGCCAGCGCGTGCTCCCGACAAGGTGCGCTGTGTGTCTTTTACCGTCTTTATCGATCAGTTTATATTCCGGTTGATTTATAATAGTAAATATACGTAAAAGTGTTCCTAAGGATACATTTAAAACTATGTTTGATTGTTCTTGGACAAGTTTATAGGTATAAGATGAACGAGCTCGTGTCACGTTTTAATGGAGTAGTGGAAGCTGTTGTTTCTGATTATAACGCGCGAACCAAATGGAGGATTTATGGATAAAATACATTACTTTTTCTAACAAAAGAACCATGGATTGTCTTCGTTGGACACTTAGGATGACCTCAGCAGAAGTTCTTCAACAGGTAATTGATTTGTTTTCGCTGTGAAATGTGTTATGTGTGTGCCATGATGGCTAATCGATACATGGCTATGGGAAAAATATGTGAGGTGCTACTCTCAAACAATCAAATGTGCTGCTTTCGCCGTAAAGCCTTTTTGAAATCTGACAACGCTGTGATATTGCCAAGAAACAGAGCTTTTGATGAGTATGGAACACTTGTATATTGGTGGATGTTTAATAATTCAACTTTTGGATTTTGAATTTGGCGCCTTACATTTTACCTGGTAGTGTCGGGAGCAGTCCGCTAGCGCCCCAGTGATCCCTGAGAAGATAACAAGCTGGCACTTAACAAACTGTACAAAGCTATAAACAAGCAGGAAAACTTACATCCGGAGTACAAGAAGTCCCGCTACCACTTCCGCAGAGTCATCAAAGTCATAAAAAGAATAATATAGGAATAAAGTGGAAACATATTACACAGGCTCCAATGCCTGTCACATGGGCTACAGTCCATTACAGATTACAAAGGAAGACCCAGCCGTGATCTGCCCAACGATGCTTCTCAACCAGACAAACTCAAAAAAAATTGCCTGCTTTGACAACAACAACACCGTACAGTGCGTGAGGGCACCCACCGAACTAGAGGACTGGCTGATCTCGCTCTCTGAGGCCGATCTGAGTAAGGTCTTTAATCAGCAAGGGCGCCGGGCTGGACAGTACAGTCGTGGCCAAAAGTTTTGAGAATGACATAAATATACATTTTCACAGTCTGCTGCCTCAGTTTATATGATTGCAATTTGCATGTACTCCAGAATGTCATGAAGAGGGATCAGACGAATTGCAATGAATTGCAAAGTCCCTCTTTGCCATTGCAAATGAACTGAATCCCTCCAAAACATTTGCACTGCATTTCAGCCCTGCCACAAAAGGACCAACTGACATCATGTCAGTGATTCTCTCGTTAACACAGGTGTGAGTGTTGACGAGGACAAGGCTGGAGATCACTCTGTCATGCTGATTGAGAAAGAAAAAACAGACTGGAAGCTTCAAAAAGAGGGTGTTGCTTGCAATCATTGTTCTTCCTCGGTCAACCATGGTTACCTGCAAGGAAACACGTGCCATCATCATTGCTTTGCACAAAAAGGGCTTCACAGGCAAGGATATTGCTGCCAGTAAGATTGCACCTAAATCAACCATTTATCGTATCATCAAGAACTTCAAGGAGATCGGTTCAATTGTTGTAAAGAAGGCTTCAGGGCGCCCAAGAAAGTCCAGCAAGCGCCAGGACGTCTCCTAAAGTTGATTCAGCTGCGGGATCGGGGCACCACCAGTACAGAAGTTGTTAAAACTTCTCAGGGATCACTGGGGCGCTAGCGCCCCACTCCCGACACTACCAGGTGAAATACAAGACAAAATTCCAAAATTGAATTATTAAAAATGCACCAATTTACAAGTGTTTCATACTCATCAAAAGCTATGCTTCTTGGCAATATCACAGCGTTGTCGGATGTCAAAAAGGCTTTACGGCGAAAGCACTACATTTGATTGTTTGAGGCTAGCACCTCACATATTTTCCATAACCATGAAATCTTTAGCCAGCACGGTCGATAGAAAATGCATTTCACAGGGAAAACCTGTGCCTTACCTTTTGTAGAACTTATGCAGAGGGCTTCCTAAGTGTCCAACGAAGACAATCCATGGGTATTTGGTTAGAAAAAGTAATTTATTATATCCTTAAATCTCCGTTTGGTTGGCACCTTGTGTTCAGAAAATCCAATGTGACGAGAAAGCGTTCAACTATACCTATAAACTTTCCCTCAACAAAACAAAAACCAATTAAAATGCTTCCTTAGCTTATCTTTTATGAATAAAAGTGATAATCTTTCACTTGGATGGTCACCTAAACGTTATATAAGTCAAATAAAGTGGACCGCTCAGCCAAACGCGTGCGCCAAAAACGCGTGCAACTGAAAAAGAGCTCCCTCGACTAAAACTTCTCCCAATAGAACACATTAGTTCCGATTTCCATTAAACTTTACCTATACACTGCTGACATCCAGTGGAAGCAATAGGTACTACATTCAGTGTCCTGGACTTTTCTAAAGGCACTGTCTCAAAGTGAGCTATAAGCCAAAAGGAATGAGATTTCCGGATGGAAGATTCTCTGGTTTTTGCCTGCCAAATGCCTTCTTTTACACTCACAGACAAAATGACAGACAATTTCACAGACAATTTCCATTGCCGGGAAACTCCCCAGAACTTAATCCCATTGAGAACTTGTGGTCAATCCTCAAGAGGCGGGTGGACAAACAAAAACTCACAAATTCTGACAAACTCCAAGCATTTATTATGCAAGAATGGGCTGCCATCAGTCAGGATGTGGCCCAGAAGTTAATTGACAGCATGCCAGGGTGGATTGAAGGGTCAGCACTGCAAATATTGACTCTTTGCATCAACTTCATGTAATTGTCAATAAAAGCCTTTGACACTTATGAAATGCTTTAATTATACTTCAGTATTCCATAGTAACATCTGACAAAAATATCTAAAGACACTGAAGCAGCAAACCTTGTGGAAATTAATATTTGTGTCATTCTAAAAACTATTCTAGGGCACATTCTCAGAGCTTGTGCAGATCAGCTGGTAGACATATTCACAGTAATATTCAACCACTTTTTGTCCCAGTCTGTAATCTCCACATGTTTTAAAATGGCCACCATCATTCCTGTTCCAAATGACTCTAAGGCTTCATGCCACAATCACTACCACCCTGTGGTACTCACTTCTGTAATCATGAAGTGCTTTAAAAGGCTGGTTATGGCACACATCAACTCCAACATCCTAGACACACTAGATACACGGTGGTAGGTCTGATCACCGATGACGGTGAGGCAGCCTACAGGGAGGAGGTCAGTGACCTAGCAGTGGGCTGCCGGACAACAACCTCTCCCTCAACGTCAGTAAGACCAAGGAGCTGAATGTGGACTACATGATACGGGGGATTGAGCACGCCCCCATCCACATTAACAGGGCTGCAGTGTAGAGGCCTTCATGGGTCCAAAAAGTTGGCCCCGTTCCAAAATGGATCTGGGGCTTTCCCATCTGGACCCGAAATGTTTTTATAATATAGAGACCCGTTCCGAACAGACCCAATGACATCTAGACCCATTCTGTATGGACCTAATTTGATCCAGACCCGGTCCGATCCGAGTGAGGGAAGCAGCAGAAAAGTTAATTTTTAAGAGATTTTATTAACCGGAGCTGATAAAACGAGGGACAGGAGGTACAGAGAGGTGATGCTCTAGCAGGGGCCGTGCTGTGTGCAGTCACGTTCGGATCTATATGGGTCCTTCCAGACAAGTCAGTAAAAATGACATATACCCGAAACCCGTGACAATAGTATCTCATCCAACCCAGACCCATGACATTTTTTTTAATTCTAGATCCGGACCCGCTCGGGTTCTGGATCAGGTCTCGGGTATTCGGGGCACAGGTGGATCCATGAAGGCCTCTACTGCAGTGGGTTGAGAGCTTCCTCTGGGTCAAAACCACTGAGGACTTCAAATGATCCACACACACATGCACAGTCATGAAGAAGGCACGACAAAAAAAAAAAGTTCTACAGCTGCACCATTGACTGAGAGAATCTTCACTGGCTGCATCACTGCTTGGTATGGCAACAGCACCATCTTCGATTGCATGGCGGTACAGTGGGTAGTGCAGACAGCCCAGTACATCACAGGAGCTGAGCTCACCTACCATCCAGGACCTCTATATCAGGCGGTGTGAAAGGTAGGCCCGAAAAATCGTTAAAGACTCCAGCCACCCAAGCCATAGACTGTTCTCTCTGCTTCCGCACTGCAAGCGCTACCAGTGCATCAAGTCTGACACCAACAGGCTCCTGAACAGCTTCCATCCCCGAGAAATAAGACTGATAAATACCTAACAAAATGTCTACGTGGACTATCTGAGTTGACAGTCTCTATGCACGCTCACAGGACTCTACAGAGCCACGCGTATTGACACTCCAACACACATATAACATGCACACACATTTATG
This sequence comes from Brachymystax lenok tsinlingensis, assembly GCA_030435695.1. Lineage (NCBI taxonomy): Eukaryota > Metazoa > Chordata > Actinopteri > Salmoniformes > Salmonidae > Brachymystax > Brachymystax lenok. The sequence continues at coordinate 44,171,833 of CM059780.1, forward strand.
CTGACTCTACACACGCATGCACGCACACTCACATAGAATCTTCATTTACACACCTGATACCCTGTTAATCACAAAGCCTGATGCCTTACCTTACCCCTATACATACTGTATCTATCTCTATCACTCCAGTATCCCTGTACATTGTAAATATGGCATTGGAAATTAACCTTAATATTGCTTCTTACTTCCTCGTGTTCTTATTTAAATTTCTTGTGTATTTTTGTTCTAACTTGTGTTATTTTTAGCACTATATCAATATTGATTACTGCATCGTTGGGTTTAGAGTATGCAAGAAAGGCCTTTCACTGTACTTGTGCATGCAACATTAAAAGTTAAAACTATTCAGGGAGCACTGTAACCAGGGCCTAAAATTAACGTCTGCCACCCGCCAAATGTGGGTAGATTTTGAAAATAAAAATTTAGTTAGAAGTCAAGTATGAGCACATTTATAGCAAAATAAATGCTGTAGTAGCTATTTTCAAAGTGTTTCTGTCATTTTGTTTCATAGCTGGTAGCTAATCACACATTGAACTATGGATCCTATAATAAAGTGGTCACCAACCTTTTCTGAGCCGAGATCAAAAAGCAGTTTGAGATCTACCGCTCTGAAAAAGTACAAACAGGACTTTAAAATCCTATGCAACATTAACCTATTAAAAACAATTCTGTAGCAATGAGGTTTGTGCAGTAAGCAAATCAGTGCATTCGGAAAGTTTTAAGACCCTTTGACTTTTTCCATATTTTGTTACGTTACAGCCTTATTCTAAAATTTATTAAATAGTTTTCCCCCTCATCAATCTACACACAATACCCCATAATGACAAAGCAAAAACAGGTTTTGACATTTAGATAAGTATTCAGACCCTTTACTTAGTATTTTGTTGTAGCACGTTTGGCAGCGATCACAGCCTCGAGTCTTTTTGTGTATGACGCTACAAGCTTGGCACACCTGTATTTGGGGAGTTTCTCCAATTCTTCTCTGCAGATCCTCTCAAGCCCTGTCAGGTTGGATGGAGAGCGTCACTGCACAGCTATTTTCAGGTCTCTCCAGATATGTTAAATTGGGTTCAAGTTCGGGCACTGGCTGGGCCACTCAAGGACATTCAGAGACTTGTCCAGAAGCCACTCCTGCATTGTCCTTGCTGTGTGCTTAGGGTTGTTGTCCCATTGGAAGGTGAACCTTCGACACAGTCTAAGATCCTGAGCACTCTGGAGCAGGTTTTCATCAAGGATCTCTCTGTAATTTGTTCCTTTCATCTTTCCTTCAATCCTGACTAGTCTCCCAGGCCCTGCCGCTGGAAAAACATTCCCACAGCATGATGCTGCCACCACCATGCTTCACTGTAGGGATGGTTTCCTCCATACGTGACACTTGGCATTCAGGCCAAAGAGTTCAATCTTGGTCTCATCAGACCAGACAGTCTTGTTTCTCATGGTCTGAGAGTCCTTTAGGTGCCTTTTGACAAACTCCAAGTGGGCTGTCATGTGCCTTTTACTGAGGAGTGGCTTTCGTCTGGTCACTCTACCATAAAGGCCTGATTGGTGGAGTGCTGCAGAGATGGTTGCCCTTCTGGAAGGTTCTCCCAACACCACAGAGGAACTCTGGAGCGCTGTCAGAGTGACCACCTTACTGACCAAGGCCCTTCTCCCCCGATAGCTCAGTTTGGCAGGGTGGCCAGCTCTAGGAAGAGTCTTGGTGGTTCCAAACTTCTTCTGTTTAAGAATGATGGAGCCCACTGTGTTCTTCGGGACCTTCAATGCTGCAGAAACGCTTTGGTACCCTTCCCCAGATCTGTGCCTCAACACAATCCTGTCTCGGAGCTCTAGGGACAATTCCTTCAACCTCATGGCTTGATTTTTGCTCTGACATGCGCAGTCAAGTGTGGGACCTTATATAGACAGGTGTGAATTTACCACAGGTGGACTCCGATCAAGTTGTAGAAACATCTCAAGGATGATAAATGGAAACAGGATGCACCTGAGCTCAATTTCGAGTTTCATATCAAAGCGTCTGAATACTTATGTAATTAATGTATTTCTGTTTTTAGTAAATGTTTTATTTGCAAAGTGTGTAGATTGATGAAGATAGCTTTTATTTAATCCATAACAAAATGTGGAAAAAGTCAAGGGGTCTGAATACTTTCCAAATGCACTGTATGCTCAATACATTATCACTGCATATTGGCTTTTTTAGAATTGCCCTGCCAATGTTGTTCTTCTCAGACAATTGAAAAGTTATATTTCAAAGCGTGAGGTATATGATCACACTGGTAATATATTATTTGTTGTATTACTTGTGAGGCAAAAATTGATTTTTTTTTGCATTTTTATTTTTTACTGGACTGGTGCCTGCATCTGATGGTCAGCAATCCCTCCCTCCGCCGAGGGATGACTGACCAAAAAAGGGACACCGTCTTCCAGCTGATGACGAAATTCAAGTCACACTTCATTATTTCTGACTCATGCACCAATTCATGTTGTTACTCGTACGAACAGAGAACGGGAAATATCCCTCCATATTAAAAAGACACAAGCTGCTAATAATAATTGTGCAAGTTTATCGATACACTTTGTAGTGCAAGTGGACAAGAAGAGGGCGTTTTATGGCTTATAAAAGTGTTGAATAAAGTGTTGACAGTGCTGAATAAAATCTTAAACATGAAGTCACTCATTAAAACAACAGCTCTTTGCTGTTTTTGTTGACAGTCTCTCTCTCTCTCTCCTCTCTCTCTCTCTCTCTCTCTCTCTCTCTCTCTCTCTCACTAGTCATGTTTTTTAAGTTTTGAAATCGCACACAGTAGAGTTGACTATCAACTTCACTGTGGGCTCCTGGAAGCTGCAGACCAATGATTGCATACACTGCAGACACTGATCTGATCTATCTGATAGGTGCACTTGATTTGGTCTCCGGGCCTGCCGGGTAGGTGGAATTTGTACCTTCCTGAAATGGTTCAAAATGGGAACACTTCAACTACCTGGTGTGCAGGGCAGCTGAATCACATGCACTGACTGCAAACTAAAGGAAAAAAAATAAAAATAAGGAACTCTTGGCTTTATTATTGGTCTTTTTACAGAAATGTTTGGTGATCCACTAGGAAAGCCTTGGAGATCGACCAATCAATTGCATTCATCCCGTTAGTGACCACTGCTATAATATTGTATATCCCACCTCACGCGACACTCAGCAACAGGGGAAGAGCTGCGCAAAGGCATAACATTTTGTCTAATGGACTTGGCAAGTCTACTAAAGTGAGACTTTGTCTTTGTGTTTCTTGGCAATTTAAATTGTTTTGTTCACAAGCTAAGTTGTTTTTAAATGTTTGAGTTTGCTTCAACTGCTAGGCTACTAGTCACACTCTCTCACAGGCATGCTGTCACTGAGGACTCCAGCAGCTCGTTGCCACGGTAACAACCAGCCAGCCCTTAAAGGGGCGGCTGAAAATGTTTGTCTTATCTGTGATATTTTGGATAAAATACATTGGTCACAAAAAATTCAATAACATTGAACAATATACCACATCACTTCTTACTGATACATTTCTTGTTTTAGAAACATTACTAAGCATATTCATCCATGTTTGGGGGGGTTATTGGTTGTAAAGATCTGACTGTCTGGTAGATTTTTTTTTTATCTACTTGCCACAGTGGCTGGAAGGCTTTGAATGTGACAAGAAACTAGACACAGAGGATCTTAGAGCGTTGGAGAGAGGTTGGGGTGAGGGGGATAAAGGAAGGGGTGCAGTGAGGACTGAAACTGCCCCAGTCTGGGGAGATCATTGTGGAGATGAGAATAGGACAGCTTTGGTGTTGGTATACACAGGGTTGAATGGAACAAGCTGCCACAATATTATTTGTGACACCGAAATATACGATTTTTGTGAATAGCCAATTTTTTTTTATACAGTATACCTATGAACTATTCATAGATAATGGTAGCTACACACTTACTAGTCAGTCATTGCAAATGTTTTCCCATTCGTTTTTATTGTTCTTCTCTTTTGTTTTATTGTTATTCATTATGTCCGTTTGTTTCAATTATGTACTCTCCATTTTTAATATGGAAACAGTTTTGAAACTTAAACAAAGCAACTGTCCACAAATAAGCCTCATGTTCCCATATTACTCTGTGTTGAGTGTGTGTGAGTGAGCGCAGAGAATAATGGCTGATTGGAGAGGAGAATAGGATGCAATGGCCAGTGTGTAGGGGAATGCATCTTGGCACGGTGTAAAAGAAAGCCTGCTGGATCACTGGAGCACAGTGGAGGATGCCTGCCAGTTTGTGGGCCACTGGGATTCTCTGACCTGTGTGTGTGTTTCTGTATGTGTGTGTTTCCGTGTGTCTGTGTATGTAAGTCTGTGTTTCTGTATGTGTGTGGGAGGCATAGAGATGAAGACCACACTCGCTTCATATTCAATTTGATCTGAAGCCTAACCCCAGTCATTAAATTTAGCATATGATCCTGCTCCACATTTCACAATACATTCACATCCACAGAGATATGGATGCAGTGCAATGTGAATGTTACAATTCGATTAACATCTCGGAGATGGATGTAAATGTATTTTTTTATAAAATTATTGTTAACAGTAAATACAATTTTACTTGAGTCACACACATATAGGCAAGCAGACATGAACACACACACATGCACACACTGCCCTTGGCATCATCATCCTCTCTTTGTTGGGACAGGGTAGGGTAAGTTCCCGTCCCTCTGAAATGTCAATGGTCTGACACCCAGCATTACTGATGACTGATGACCCTCAGGCATCTACACTGACCACTGCCAGATCAGACCAATCACTACAGATTTAAGATCTAATCTCTAAAATGTTATCCTCTTAGTTTATTTTAATTAATTATAACAGACTGTTTTAGGCAATAAATGTACAATAATTTTCCTGCATGGTAAAATATGATTAAGATTGTTAAGGTTAACAAAGTAAAGGTTAGATATTTTCCAAATGAATAAACAACACAAAAATAATTGTTTTACTTTTGAAAACTATGCCATGAATAAATTATCTACCATTTTGGTTAATTAAAAATAAATTAAAAAAAACGGCTCTTTCTTTAGAAGTAAATAACGATAAACCACTTTCTTGTTGTCCATTATAAACAGCATATAATATTAAAATGGTATATATAGCACTGTAGCTGAGTCGTTGTCTGAGAGTTAGATAAATGGATGCCATATGGGGCTGGATGTCGTGTAGGCATAATTAATTAGGAACATTTAGCCTGATGCACTGTCACTTTCTTATTTCCTTACATGGCTGCGTGTCAGGGCATAGTTGTATAAGCATAACTTTTACTTTCCCAAACTCATTTTGTGATATAAGGTTTAACCCATTGGAGTCTAAGCCCTGTCTAAGCACGGGAAGGGGGGTTCTACTAAGCTATATGGAGTTGTTTTAAGGTCATACCAAGGATCATTTTGCTATTTGATTTGGAATTGTAAGACTCCTTGAAGAATAAAAAATTATGTAAACATAATTATTTGATGAAAATGTTTATTTGGCCCTACTGCAATTGGCCTATGTAAACACACTGAACAAAATATTCACTACATGGAACAACAGATAGTCCCCCCAAAAAATTAATCTAAAGGAAGTTTGTTCTGAAGTGTCTGTCCTATTTCTGAGAGATACAAGAATGATCAGGAAACTTTTTCAATATTTATTTTTTACATGTATTTAATACCTTATTTTTGGCACCCAACAGTCGCCATACTGTCTGTGGGCATCCTAGAGCAAAACAACCGTGTTCGTGAGAGTCTCACCTTTCTACAGAGGGATATAAGCCCATAGGAGTCTAAGCACTGTCTAAGCCTGGGGAAGGGGGGGGTTCTACTTATCTACATGGAAATGTTTTAAGAAGGTCATGCCAAGCATCATTTTGCTATTTGATTTTGCATTTTAAGATGCCTTGAAGTATCAATAAAAATATATATATAAAAAAATGTATTTGGCCTTACTGCTATTTGCCCATACAAACGCATTGCATAACTGATTCAGTACATGGTACAACAGATAGTTCCCCACGGGTGATATTAGTGTGTAGCCCAAACTGCTCTTACGCTACAGACAGAAGTTGGCAGATCGGCTGTACCGAATTCAGACGAGTTCCAAGATGCTTGTGGTAGTCTTAGAGCAAAACGGAGAATCTCATCTTTCCATAGAGGGGTCATACGTTTTTAAGCCTTTCGGACGCGAAAGCTAATTTTGTAAGAACTGTTTTTCGGGATGTCTCATGGTCTGACAAACACCGCTCTAGCTCTGTCATCTTTCACCGCAGATGCGAAAGTGCGACATAGGCGAATGTGGTGGATTGAGGAGCATCCAATGCAAAAAAGAACCTGTTATCTCCAGCTTAAACTGGCAGATTTTTATAGGGATTTTTGTATTATGCTAATTTGACTTCTGTGGGGGAACAGACATCGACCTTTATAACTGGTATACTTTTTATATGTTTTGGGTATGCATATCTGTTTGTTTTTGAGTACATGCATGTCTTGATGTGTTTAAGTATGGGCGAGAGAGACCATGACATACTTTATGTGTGCTTATGTGTACCCACGTTCATATGTGTCTTTGTGTATGTATTTTTGTGGACGTGCACATGCGTGTCTTGGTGTGTCTGTTCCTAGTCCTATTCTTCCGTCAGGCGGCTAGTTTTGTGCACTGACCTGTCACATTGAGGCAGCCATCTCCAAATGGCCTGAGTGGTTGACACAAGCGCTCACCGCCCGGTGTCAGCATAATGTCTTGTGATAAGGAGCTTATGCTAGTTTTCCCCAGAACATCACCCCCAAGCCTTTCTCTCACTGGCATTCAACCCGTACGAGAAACCAAGCTCAACGAGGCACCCTTGACCATAACTTCAGGAAGCACACTCTTCATTGTTAGCCACGGCTAATGATGAAGGGAGGCCAGAGAAATTACAGGAGAGAAAGCCATTGTTTTGATGAAATGAATAGACACCTACATGCCTGAAGCTACAGGGTGGGTAATATGAAATCATAGGCAATTATAATAGAGATATGAATAACAGACTGTTTTGTGTGTGTGCGTGTGTGTATGTGTGCTGTATGTGTGTGTGTGAGTCTCATGGGAACGGGCTGTAGGACGTCAATACCCAACCTGTAAATGACAGGCACAGAGGGAGCGTGTTTATCAGTTTGTCTGGATCTTAAAAAGGTCACACACACCGTCACACACACTCCTCCAGCAGCTGTCTGTCTTTCAGAGCCTTGTTCTCAGAATTCATACATGTACTCAATCTAGAGGTATTCATTCTCATATGGCCCTACCTACCACATAGAGTACCTATTTGTCCTTAATAGTGGGTACTTTTTCATTTATGGCAGGTTGTGAGTGAGATGTTTTCATGCTTGTGTCTGTCTCTGTGTGTAATTGTTGGTATATTGTGTGAGATGACAAGTATCTGTCTTGTGAATGTCTGCAATGCGTATGGACGTACTGTATTTGATGTATTGGTGGTGTTTATTGGATATGGTGTTTGTGTGTGTGTGTGTGTGTGTTTGTGAGTGTGCATGCGTGTGCGAAAGAGAGACAGCCTGCTCTCCCGCTGGCCTCTAATTCAAACCAAACCTACACCATGAAATAGCTCTTAGACATCATTACACGCTGTGCATGTAGATGGGCCCTACCTCCAAACATGGCCACAGGGAGGGTGTGTGTGTCTGTGTCTGTGTGCAGTGTGGGCAGCTACTTCCACAAGGGAATTAAAGAACTAGAACGATGGTAGGCCTACTGCAGGTAATGCTTCCAACAACAATAAACCTTCTACCTTTCATTTCCATGAAAAAAATTACATTTCAAATCAAAATCAAATCAAATTGTATTTGTCACATGTGCCAAATACAACAGGTGTAGACCTTACAGTGAAATACTCACTTACAAGCCCTTAACCAACAATGCAGTTTTAAGAAAATAGAGTTAACTTCTTAGGGAGCGGTTCCCGAGGTGACGGTTTTGGAGAGTCTGGCGTGCCCAAAGTAAAATGTCTCCCACTCAGGCCCAGAAAATAGGATATACACATAATTAGTACTATTGGATAGGAAACACTCTGAAGTTCCTAAAAGTGTTAACATAATGTCTGTGAGTGTAACAGAACAGAAATAGCAGGCAAAAACCAGAGAAAAATCTATCCGGAATTACTGTTTTTTGTCAAATTGGCTCTAGTTGACAGTCTCCCTATTGAGTTCTATGGCAAGCAGCTCCGAGATTTCAGTACCTATGGCTTCCACTAGATGTCAACAGTCTATATATAAAGCCTCAGAGAGATTGGAGTAAGCAGGAAGAATAGGTACAGGAAATGACCAAGATAGCTCAGATGTCAATAGGTTTTCTCGTGCGCTAGTCTGGCTGAGCGCCCCACTTTATTTTGCTTATATAACGTTTAGGTGACCATCCGAGTGAAATATTATCGCTAATATTCATAAAAGGATAGCTAAGGATGCATTTTAACTGGTATTTGATTTGTTTAGGAAAATTGTATTGGTATATTTGAACGCGTTCTCTTCATGTTTCAAAGGGCGATTCGACGTTGGATTTTCTGAACATAACGCACCAACCAAACTGAGATTTATGGATATAATAAATGACTTTTTCTAACAAAAGAACCATGGATTGTCTTCGTTGGACACTTGGGAAGCCCTCAGCAGAAGTTCTTCAAAAGGTAAGGGATTTGTTTTCGCTGTGAAATGTGTTTTGTGTGAACCGTGATGGTTTATGAATTTATGCTAATGGGAAATATTGGAGGTGCTAACCTCAAACAATCAAATGTAGTGCTTTCGCTGTAAAGCCTTTTTGAAATCTGACAATTCTGTGATATTGCCAAGAAGCAGAGCTTTTGATGACTATGCAACACTTGTATATTGATGAATGTTTAATAATTCAACTTTTGGATTTTGAATTTGGCGCCTTGCATTTCACCGGGAAGTGTCGGGAGTGGGGCGCTAGTTAAGAAAAGATTTACTAAATAAACAAACATTTTATAAAGTTAAAAAAAATGTAACACAATAATATAACAATAATGAGGCTATATACAGGGGGTACCGTTACCGAGTCAATGTGTGGGGGTACACGTTAGTCAACGTAATTTGTACATGTAGGTAGGGGTAAAGTGACTATGTGTAGATAATAAACAGCGAGTAGCACCAGTGTAAAAACAAGGGGGGTTCAATGTACAGTAGTCCGGGTGGCCATTTGATTAATTGTTCAGAAGGCTTATGGCTTAAGTGTAGAAGCTGATAAGGAGCATTTTGGACATAGACTTGGCACTCCGGTACACCTTGCTGTGCGGTAGCAGAGAAAACGGTCTATGATTTGGGTGACAATTTTTTGGGCCTTCCTCTGACACCGCCTAATCCTGGTATATAGGTCCTGGATGGCAGGTAGCTTAGCCCCAGTGATGTACTGGGCTGTACGCACTACCCTCAGTAGCTCCTTACGCTAGGATGCCGAGCAGTTGCAATACCAAGCGGTGATGCAACCGGTCAGGATGCTCTCGATGGTGCAACTGTAGAACTTTTTGAGAATCTGGGGACCCATGATAAATCTTTTCAGTTACCTGAGGGAGAAAATGTGTTTTCGTGCCCTCTTCAAGACTTTCTTGGTGTGTTTGGACCATGATAGTTTGTTGGTGATGTGGACACCAAGGAACTTGAAGCTCTCAATCCACTATACTACAGCCCCGTCGATATGAATGGGGGCGTGCTCAGCCCTCCTTTTCCTGTAGTCCACAATCATCTTTTTTGTCTTGCTCACGTTGAGGGAGAGGATGTTATCCTGGCACCACACTGCCATGTCTCTGACCTCCTCCCTATAGGCTGTCTCATCATTGTTGGTGATCAGGCCTACCATTGGTGTGTCGTCAGCAAATTTAATGACGATGTTGGAGACATGCTTTGCCACGCAGTGGTGGGTGAACAGGGAGTACAGGAGGGGACTAAGCACGCACCCCTGTGTTGTTGCCAACCCTTACCACCCGGGGCCGGCCCGTCAAGAAGTCCAAGATCCAGTTGCAAAAGGAGGTGTTTAGTGTCCTTAGCTTAGTGATGAGCTTTGTGGGCACTATAGTGTTGAATGCTGAGCTATATTCTCACATAGGTGTTCCTTTTGTCAAGTTGGGAAAGGGCAATGTGGAGTGTGATTGAGATTGCGTCATCTGTGGATCTGTTGGGGCAGTATCCGAATTGGAGTGGGTCTTGGGTTTCCGGGATTGATGGTGTTGATGTGAGCCATGACCAGCCTTTCAAAGCACTTCATGGCTACCGGCGTGAGTGCTATGGGGCTGTAGCCATTTAGGCAGATTACAGGGATAATTTCTTGGGGACCTTTCAAGTTAATGCCAAAATATGCCGTTTGAACGTTGAGGAACCTTTTGTTTTGTTCATGCGTAATGCCCACCTCAACATCATACAGTGGACTACTTCACTATTGTAATCTTATCCCTAATAATGATTTACTGTATATGCTCTGGTTTTGCTCCTGTATACATTTTCTGATTCCCACTTCCTGTCTCTGGCCATCTGATCCGATCAATCAAGCCACTGTGTAACCCCAGGGTGCATTGGGGTTTTCACGACAACCCCCTTCTCTCTCTTTCTCTCTCCTCTCTACCAGGCACAGAACTGGCAAGGGAGCCCTGAGAGAGAGAGAGAGAGAGAGAGAGAGAGAGATCTGATTTCCACTCCATTGGATCACAGGAGCGAAGTCTAAACCCCCACAAAACCACAGAATGTTCTTGCATTGGACAAAGAGCCTGCATTCAATAAATATGTGGACTAAGCTCCCTATTCAGACCCAGGGTATTGAATTCCTTATTTAGGTCATTTAGACTGGGCATAATGTATAGGATGCAGCTTAAATCTGCTACTCTCTTTTCCTATCTCTCTGTCACTAAAAGAAAGGGAGAGAGAGAGAGTAAGGGAGGGAGGGAGTGACCATGTGTTTGAGTAACCATGTTAGAGAGAAAAAGAGAGAAAGTGTTTTTCTGAGTGTTTGTCCAGGGAAAATTAGTGTGTAACTGTTCCAGTGAGAGGTTGTGAGGTTTTCTCCAAGCAGAGTCTCACAGGGGGTTGGGAGTAAATGCTGCTCATGCCTTCTCGTTTAGCAGGCCTTAATTGGCCATTAGGCTAAAGAATAGTCTGCACCTCCTCTCCTCTCTTCTCCCCCTCTCCTCTCGGAACCTAACACTGATTAGGACTTTGATGCCCTAATAAACACAAAGAGGTAAATTAGTCACGGAGTGTGGTAAACATGAAACATAGACTCTGCTGTGTAGTATAGAATACACAAACACCATACAGTATGGCCTAGCAGTATACATAGAATAAATACTGACCGTACAGCAGCTGGCTGTAAAATAAAGCCTTCGTCATTTGGGATAAAACACAAAGCTGGCATAAGTTCAGGGTCTACGGTATGGGTTGGCCAATTGTATTCACACATTGTTGCTGTAAACTCATGCATGTTCCATTTGACACTAGACAGGTTCAGCTGACAGTCTCTGCTGTGCATAGTTGAACATAACCAAAGCAGTATTGAATGACGGAACCAACGTTTCCACTATGCCTTCGGGACATTGTTTTTTGGGTGTGCATCTTCAGTTCGTGCTATGACTCCATTGCCATGCTCTATTGCCTAAAACAAAAGCATGGCGTGCGCACTTCACAGTTTCCGATCTGAACTTTTTCTCAGACTTAATTCAAATGTAGTGTGGTCTCCTGTAAATAAAGACATTGTCCACAACAAGAGAAACTCAAATCAGAGAGTAAGCTGGCTGAGAGTGGGAAAGACAGGGATAATTACTCACTTAAGATGCAATCACAGGAGGTAGTGCCCGCACAATCAGGCCTGTGTGTGTGTGTGAATGTTGTTCTGGGCAGGCTGCACTGCAAACAGAGTTATTCCGACTGGCCGATGGGTTTTAAATGAGAAGGAAAGCTGTGAGGTAGTTCTGCATTGGTCCCAATAGTCTAATTATAGGGTATGGTTCAGAGCAGTAGCATAGAGTAGAACAGTTTTCCTGAGTTAGGCTCAGACCTGGGTTCAAATACTATTTAGGGTATTTTAATTACTTTCAAAGACATTTGGAAGTACGTATTTATTTATTTTTTTGGAAAGACAAGTAGTTGAATATTGGAATGTACTTGGAAATACTAAAATAAACGGACTCAAATACACTCCCATGTATTTAACCCAAGTATTTGAAAATACTTTCAAATAGTAGGCTATTTCTAGGAAATAGTTGCTATTTATCTAGAAGTAGTTGATTTGGGACACATTATTTGAAAATACTCAAATACACAGAACATAAGTACTTAAAGAACAAATACTCAAATACACATGCATTTGAACCCAGGTCTGGTTAGGCTGGAGTTACAGTACACAAAGCAGTTACATGAAGCAGTTACATGTAACTTCCCAGTTACATGAAGCAACTCAAATGGATTAAAATGACATGCAACAGCCAACTTGAAGCTGCTTCTGTCATATTGAGAATTCTAAACTCAACCTGTCATCTGCTGCATTACATTGTTATTTCACAAATAATTTGTTTATCCAACCATTTGGCCCAGTTAACAATATACAACGTTTATAAAGCTACTCCCTCGTTTCTGTCAGAAGGCTTGGTGTAGTAGTGCAAAGGAGTCAGGCGCAGGACAGCAGAGATGAGCAACACAACGTAGTTTACTCAAAATATCACAAAGTAGAAACAAATACCAAGCCCATCAAATGTACTGACATAATATATAAACAATTACACACACAACCATGGGGAAAACAGAGGGTTAAATAATGAACATGTAAATGGGGGAATTGAAACCAGGTATGTATAAATCAAAGACAAAACAAATGGATAATGAAAAATGGATCGGCGATGGCTAGTAAGCCATTGACGTCGACCGCCGAACGCTGCCCGAACAAGGAGTGGGACCAACTTCGGTGGAAGTCGTGACAGTACCCTTGACGCGCGGCTCCAGCAGCGTGCCAATACCGACCTCGGGACGACTCGGAGGACGAGGCGCAGGGCAATCCAGATGGAGACGGTGGAACTCCCGCAGCATCGAAGGATCCAAAACGTCCTCCACCGGCACCCAGGATCTCTCCTCCGGACCATACCCCTCCCACTCCATGAGGTACTGAAGGCCCCTCGCCCGACGCCTCGAGTCCAGTAATGGCTCGAACTGCATACGCCGGGGTCCCCTCGATGTCCAGAGGGGGCGGAGGAACCTCCCGTACCTCAGACTCCTGGAGTGGACCAGCCACCACCGGCCTGAGGAGAGACACATGGAATGAGGGGTTAATACAGTAATCTGGGGGAAGCTGTAACCTGTAGCAAACCTTGTTCAGTCTCCTCAGGACTTTGAATGGCCCCACAAACTGCGTACCCAGCTTCCGTCAGGGCAGGCGGAGGGGCAGGTTTCGGGTCGAGAGCCAGACCTGGTCCCCACTCACATGAGCGGCGTCCCATGTCTCTTCCGAGCGTCCACCGCATGAGCCTCGATCTGGCTCTGATGCCAAGGCGCCAGAACCAGCTGGTACCCCAGTTCGCACTGGAAAGGGGAGAGGTTAGTGGAGGAGTGGCGGAGCGAGTTTTGGGCCATCTCTGCCCAGGGGATGAACGCCGCATACTCCCCCGGCCGGTCCTGGCAATAAGACCGCAGAAACCTACCCACATCCTGGTTTACGCTCTCCACCTGCCCATAACTCTCGGGGTGAAAACCCGAGGTAAGGCTGACCGAGACGTTCCATGAACGCCCTCCAGACTCTTGACGTGAACAGGGGACCTCGATCAGATACTATCTCCACAGGCACCCCGTAGTGCCGGAAGACATGTGTAAACAGGGCCTCCGCAATTTGTAGGGCCGTAGGGAGACCGGGCAAAGGGAGGAGTTGGCAGGACTTAGAGAACCGATCCACAACGACCAGGATCTTGGTGTTACCCTGTGAGGGAGGAAGATCCATGAGGAAGTCCACCGACAAATGCGACCACGACCGTTGTGGAACGGGTAAGGGCTGTAACTTCCCTCTGGGCAGGTGCCTAGGAGCCTTGCACTGAGCGCACACCGAGCAGGAGGAAACATAAACCCTCACGTCCAGTACTTCCCACTAGGAGAGCGCACTGTCCGATCGATGCCAGGATGACCAGAGGAGGGTGACGTGTGGGACCAATATATCATTTATTTATTTATTTGTACTATTTTCTACATTGTAGAATAATAGTGAAGAGATCAAAACTATGAAATAACATGTTTGGAATCATGTAGTAACCGAAAAACTGTTAAACAAATTAAAATATATTTTATATATAAAGTAGCCACCCTTTGCCTTGTTGACAGCTTTGCACACTCTTGGCATTCTCTCAACCAGCTTCATGAGGTAGTCACCTGGAATGCATTTCAAATAACAGGTGTCCCTGTAATTTTTATTCATTCTTAATGTGTTTGAGCCAATCATTTGTGTTCTGACAAGGTAGAGGTGGTTTACAGAAGATAGCCCTATTTGGTAAAAGACCAAGTCCATATTACGGCAAGACCAGCTCAAAAAAGAAAAGAAAAACAACAGTCCATCATTACATTAAGACATGAAGGTCAGTCAGTCAAGAAAATATCAAGAACTTTTAAAGTTTCCTCAAGTGCAGTCGCAAAAATCATCAAGCGCTATGATGAAACTAGGTCTCATGAGGACCGCAACAGGAAAGGAAGACCCATAGTTATCTCTGCTGCAGAGGATAAATTCATTTAGAGTTAACTGCACCTCAGATTGTAGCCCAAATAAATGCTTCACAGAGTTTAAGTAACAGACACAACATCAACTGTTCAGAGGAGACTTCGTAAATCAAGCCTTCATGATCGAATTGCTGCAAAGAACCACTATTAAAGGATACCAATAAGAAGAAGAGGCTTGCTTGGGCTAAGAAACACGAGCAATGGACATTAGACCGGTGTCCAATTTGAAATTTTTGGTTCCAACTTTTTTAGACAAAGAGTAGGTGAACGGATGATCTCCGCATGTGTGGTTCCCACCGTGAAGCATGGAGGAGGAGCTGTGCTTGTGTGGGGCTGCTTTGCTGGGGACATTGTCTGTGATTTATTAGAATTCAAGCCACACTTAACCAGCATGGTTACAACAGCATTTTGCAGCGATACTCGCCCTCAATTTGGCAAATCTGACCTTAATTCTATCCTCATGACTCCCGCTTACTAGAAAAAACTAAAGCAGGAAGCACCAGTGACTTGGTCAATAAAGAAGTGGTCAGATGATGCAGATGCTAAGCTACAGGACTGTCTTGCTAGCACAGACTGGAATATGTTCAGGGATTCTTCGGATGGCATTAAGGAGTACACCACATCAGTCACTGGCTACATCAATAAGGGCATCGAGGACGTCATCCCCACAGTGACTGTAAGTACATACCGCAAGCATAAGCCATGGATTACAGGCAACATCTGCACTGAGCTAAAGGGTAGAGCTGCTGCTTTCAAGGAGCGGGACTCTAACCCGGACACTTATAAGAAATTCCGCTGTGCCCTCCGAAGAACCATCAAACAGGCAAAGCGTCAATACAGAACTAAGATTGAATCGTACTACACCAGATCTGATGCTCGTCGGATGTGGCAGGGCTTTCAAACTATTACAGACTACAAAGGGAAGCACAGCCTTGAGCTGCCCAGTGACACGAGCCTACCAGACGAGTTAAATTACTTCTAAATTACTATTTTCAAAGCATGAGAGGATCAGCTGTTCCAGACGACTGTGTGATCACGCTCTCCGTAGCTGATGTGAGCCAGACCATTAACCTGTTAGGGCCCAGGGGGCAGTGTTCTGAAGTTCGGAGAGTCTGGCCTGCCCAAAGTAAAATGCCTGTTACTCAGGCCCAGAAACTATAATATGCACATAATTCGTAGTATTGGATAGAAAACAATCTGAAGTTTCTAAAACTGTTAAAATAATGTCTGTGAGTTTAATTTCTTATCGCACGGGTTTAGTTTCCTGAATTTCTGCCTGTCTGACGTGCCCAAAGTAAACTGCCAGAGGCTAGGATATGAATATAATTGGTTAGAAAACACTCTGAAGTTTCTAAAACTGTTATAATAATGTCTGTGAGTATAACAGAACTGATATAGCAGGCAAAAACCAGAGGAAAATCCAACCAGATATATATATTTTTTGAGCTTCCAGCCACTTCAAATGTAAAGCTATTGGAAACTATGACTTCCGCCTCCCAGATTGCAGTTCCGATGGCTTCCACTAGATGTCAACAGTCTTTATACATTGTTTCAGGCTTGTTTTTTTGAAAAACCAACAAGTAATAGTTGTTTTTCCATCGGGAGCTGTATGGAAAAAGTAGTCTCTGCGCGAGTGAACGGGGCGCGCTCGTCGTTCTTTTAGTTTCCTATTGAACATAGTTCTCTCTGTATGAAATATTATTGTTTATTTAGATATTAGAGTACCTGAGGATTAATTAGAAACGTCGTTTGACAAGTTTGGACGAACTTTAGTGGTAACCTTTTGAACTTCTTTGTCTGCATGCGCAAGGGGTGGATTACTGAACTCAATGATGCCTCCTAAACAGACTTTTTTTGGGATATAAAGAAGGACTTAATCGAACAAAATTACCATTCTTTGTGTTCCTGGGACCCTCGAGAATTGCAACCAGAGGAAGATCTTCAAAGGTAAGTGATTTATTTTATCGCTTTCTGTGATTTTGTGACGCCTGTGCTTGATTGAAAAATATGCTGTTGTGGGGCGCTGGCCTCAGATAATCGAATGCTATGCTTTCGCCGTAAAGCCTTTTTGAAATCTGACAACGTGGTTAGATTGTCAAGATTCTAAGCCTTTGAATGCTGTAACACTTTTATTTTCATGAATGTTTACTATTACAATTTTGTAATTTGAATCTGGCGTGCTCCAGCTTCACCGGATGTTGTCGATTTTGATCCCGTTAGCGGGATCCGTGTGCTAAGAGGATAACAGAACTGATTTGGCTGGCAAAAACCAGAGGAAAAATCCATCCGTAAAATGGGATTTTGTGATGTGACAGGTGATGTGTATTCAATACAGGGGGATTTAGCTCCCAGATTGCAGTTCCTATGGCTTCCACTCGATGTCAACAGTCTTTAGACAAGGTTTCTGGCTTGATTTTTGAAAAACCAATGAGTAAGAGCTGTTTTTCCCAGTGGACTATGGAGTGGCCTGTACTTTGGCGCGTGTGATTGAGTGCGCAAGCTTCGTTTTTTTCCTTTTCTATTGAGCAGGTTATTTTCCGTCTTTATTTACATATTAGGGTACCTGAGGATTGATTAGAAACATTGTTTGAGTTGTTAAGACAAAGTTTATAGGTATCTTTTTTCGGTTTCGTTTGTATGTATGTTGACTGGAGTGGAACGGTGGATTACTGAACAAAACGTGCCAACCAAACAGAGCTTTTGGGATATAAAGAGGGACTTTATCGAACAAAATGACAATTTATTGTGTAGCTGGGATGCTTTGGATTGCCATCAGAGGAAGATCTTCAAAGATAAGCGATTTATTTTATCACAATTTTTTTGTTTTGTGACACCTGTGCTGGTTATGGTATAATGCTAATGGAGGAAGTATGCAGGGCGCTGTCCTCGGACAATCAAGCGCTGTGAGATTACCAAGATTCTAAGCTTTTGAATGGTGTGCAACACTTGTATTTTCATGAATGTTTAATATTACTATTTTTGTAATTTGAATTTGGCGCCTGCATTTTACCGGATGTTGTCGTAGGTGGGGTGCAAGTGCCACAGATCCCTAAGAAGTTAAAGAGGTCAACATTCACAAAGCCGCAGGGCCAGACGGATTACCAGGACGTGTACTCAGAGCATGTGCAGACCAACTGGCAAGTGTCTTCACTGACATTTTCAACCTCTCCCTTACCGAGTCTGTAATACATTCATGTTTCAAGCAAACCACCATAGTCTAGAAAGCGAAGGTAACCTGCCTAAATGACTACTGACCCGTAGAACTCACGTCTGTAGCCATTAACCTGTTTGAGCTAGGGGGCAGTATTTTGAAGTTTGGATGAAAAACGAGCCCAAAGTAAACCAGAAGCTAGGTTATGCATATAATTAGTAGCTTTGGATAGAAAACACTCTGAAGTTTCTAAAACTGTTAAAATAATGGCAGGCGAATACCCGAGCAAAATCCATTCAGGAAGTGGGATTTTTTGAGGTGACCAGTTTTCAAATTAAGGCCTATTGGTTATATAGGGGAATAGCTCCCAGATGTCAACAGTCTTTGGAAAAAGGTTTTATCTTCAATAACCATGGAGTTAGAGAAGTTCTTCCTGAGGTCACGTCAAGTGTACTATTATGGATTTTGCGCGTAACAGTCAGTGCGCTCTTAGCACTTTTTCTCTTCTATTCATCAGGCTATATTCCTTCTGAAATGTTATAGTTCATATTCATTTTAGGGTATCTTAGTTTTGATAAGAAATGCTGTTTGACATTTTTCGACGAACTTTACCGGTACTTTTGGGATATTGATTGTCTGCAAGGATGAACGCCTTTGGGCAGGTGGATTACTGAACAAAACGCGCCAACCAAACGGAGCTTTATGGATATAAAGAGGGACTTTATCGAACAAAATGACCTTTTATTGTGTAACCGGGACGCTTGGGTATGCCATCAGATGAAGATCTTCAAAGGTAAGCGATTTATTTAATGCTATTTTTGTGTTTTGTGACACCTCTGCTGGTTTTGTTACTACGCTAATTGAATATTTGAGCGGGGGCGCTGTCCTCAGACAATAAAATGTTCTGCTTTCGCCATGAAGCCCTTTTGAAATCTGACAACGCAGTTAGATTAACAAGATTCTAAGCTTTTGAATAATGTGCAACACTTGTATTTTCTGTAATGTTTGAAATTAGTATTTCTGTAATTTGAATTTGGCGCTCTACAATTTCACCGGATGTTGTCGATGTGGGACGTGACCGTCCCACCTAGCGCAGAGAGGTTAACTTCGTAGGGAGCGGTGGGGTGCTACCCGGTGAAATGCAGGGCGCCAAATTCAAAATCCAAAAGTTTAATTATTAAACATGCATCAATATACAAGTGTTGCATAGTCATCAAAACCTCTGCTTCTTGGCAATATCACAGCGTTGTCAGATTTCAGTCTTTACGGCGAAAGCACCACATTTGATTGTTTGAGGATAGCACCTCACATATTCATAAGCCATCACGGTTCACACATAACACATTTCACAGCAAAAAAAAATCAATTACATTTTGAAGAACTTCTGCTGAGGGCTTCCCAAGTGTCCAACGAAGACAATCCATGGTTCTTTTGTTAGAAAAAGTAATGTATTATATGCATAAATCTCCGTTTGGTTGGCAGCGTTATAATGAGAAAATACAGCCTCCAATCGTCCATTGAAACGTGAAGAGAACTCAATCAACTTATACCTATAAACTTGTCCAAGAACATTCAAACATAATTGATAATGTATCCTTAGGAACACTTTTATGTATAAATAGTATAATATTTCAACCGAATATAAACTGGGCGATAAGAAAGGAAAAAACCACAGAGCGCCAGCCGGGAACGCGCCTTTTCCTCTATTGACATTCTGTGTGACCACTTCCTAATTCGTCTTCTTCTGCCATATAAAGCATCTAAACAGAATCAAAACACTTTCTCGAGACTGTTGACATCCAGAGGAAGCAATAGGTACTGCATTCATATGCCCTTATATGGGCATTTTCATAAGGTAGGGGTTCCAAATGAGGCAATGTGTCAAAATAACTTTCTTCAGGACAGAAATTCCTCAGACTTTTGCCTGTCATATGCGTTCTGTTATACTCACAGACAAAATGTTAACACTTTTAGAAACCTCAGAGTGTCCTATCCAATGGTACTAAATATGTGCATATCCTATTTTCTGAGCCTGAATGGGAGGCATTACTTTGGGCACGCCAGGCTCTCCAAAACCATCACCTTGTGCACTGCTCCCAAAGAAGTTAAGTGCTTTGAAAGGCTGATCATGGCTCACATCAACATCATTCTCCCAGAAACCCTAGACCCACTACAACTCGCATACCGCCCCAACAGATCCACAGATGATGCAATCTCTATTGCACTCCACACTGCCCTTTCCCACCTGGACAAACGGAACACCTACGTGAGAATGCTGTTAATTGAATACAGCTCAGCGTTCAACACCATAGTGCCCTCAAAGCATGTCACTAAGCTAAGGACCCTGGGATTAAACACAAATGGATCCTGGACTTCCTGACTGGCAGCCCCCAGGTGGTAAGGGTAGGTAACAACACATCTGCCATTCTGATCCTCAACACAGGGGCCCCTCAGGGGTGCTTGCTCAGTTCCCTCCTGTGCTCCTTGTTACCCATGACTGCATGGCCAGGCATGACTCCAACACCATCATTAAGTTTGCAAATGACACAACAGTGGTAGGCCTCATCACTGACAACGATGAGAGCCTATAGGGAGGAGGTCAGAGACCTGGCCGTGTGGTGCGAGGATAAAAACCTCTCCCTTAATGTGATCAAGACAAAGGAGATGATTGTGGATTAAAGGAAAAGGGGGAACGAGCACGCCCCCATTCTCAACGACGGGACTTTGCCCAACAGGTCCTAGATCAGATTTCTTCACGTCCAGGAGGAACAAGAGAAACATTATTTAGAAGAGGAGGAGGTATCTGAAGAAGATGGGATGAATACAACCCAGAGCACGATGCATCATCTTCAGATGAAGAAAAAAATGCCAAGCTGAAAAAGAGATGTTTTTGTCAAAGAACAACAAAATAACATGGCCCTTGTCACAATATGACGACCAGGGCAGGATGGCAGCACAATGTCATAAGGACGACCCCAGGGCCCACAAGACATGTAGTTGCCCATGCCCAGGACATCACCTCAACATTCTACATGTTCATCACACCAGCCATCAAAAAATAAATATGGAGACAACTGGAAAAGGATGGATGAGATTGACCTGGTGCCTACATAGGGCTGGTAATGTTAGCAGGTGTGTCTAGGGCCCGAGGCGAGGCTACATGTATTCTCTGGTATGGAAGGGCGATTTTCCGTGCCACAATGCCACTGAAAGTCTTTCACACTTTCTCAAGAATGCTACGATTTGACAACCGTGAGTCAAGACCTGCAAGATGTGTGAGAGACAAACTGGCGGCCATAAGAGAGGTCTGGGAGAAGTGGGTGGAGCGTCTGCCATACCTCTACAACCCTGGGCCTGAAGTAACAGTGGATGAGAAACTGGTTCCATTCAGAGGTACATTTTTATTTTCATGTCGGTAATGTAAGTGATTTACACTGTTAATTTTATTATGTATTGATGTAATATCATTGATTTATGTGATTGTTTTCTGTGACCCTGATACTAATTACTGATGGTAATCTCTTTTGTCAAAAGGTAGCGGTCCTTTCCGGCAGTATATGCCCAGCAAGCCAGCAAAGTATGGCATCTGGATATGGGTGGCTTGTGACGCACAATTCAGCTACGCTTGGAAGTCTACACAGGGAAGCCGACCAGTGGAGGCCCGGAGAAGAACCAGGGGATGCGGGTTATGCTTGATGTGACAGAGGGGGCACAATGTCATGTGTGACAATTTCTTCACCTCTTATGAACTCAGCCAGCAGCTCCTGATAAGGAAGATCACCATGGTTGGCACAGTTAGAAAGAAGAAGCCTGAGCTCCCCCAGCACTCCTCGCAACAAGGGGTAGAGAGGCCTTCTCATCTAAGTTTGCCTTCACCCCCACCACCACTCTATTTTTACCTCCCAAAGAGGAACAAGAATGTCG
Organism: Brachymystax lenok tsinlingensis; assembly: GCA_030435695.1. Classification (NCBI taxonomy): domain Eukaryota; kingdom Metazoa; phylum Chordata; class Actinopteri; order Salmoniformes; family Salmonidae; genus Brachymystax; species Brachymystax lenok. The sequence goes on from CM059780.1 coordinate 44,193,673, forward strand.
TCCTCCAGAGCACATTGCAAAAAACGGCTGAGATCAGCGATCGTGACGACAGGAAGCCAGCTATCGTCCTGGACTACAACCACAAAGGAGGCGTGGACAACCTGGACAAGGTGATTGGATCTTACAGCTGCAGGAGGATGACTGCCCGCTGGCCCCTGGTCATCTTCCATAACATCATTGATGTGTCCTCATACAATGCCTTCGTGATATGGAAGAAGATCAACCCTACCTGGATGCCTGGAACAAAAGGAGGGTGTTCCTAGAGCAGCTGGGAAAGGCACTTCTAACCCCACACATTCAAGGAAGGGAGTGATTCCATATGTGTTATTTCATAGTTTTGATGTCTTCACTATTATTCTATAATGTAGAAAATAGTAAAAATAAAAACCCTTGAATGAGTAGGTGTGTCTCAACTTTTGACTGGTACTGGTACTGTATGTATGTATGTATGTATGTATGTATGTATGTATGTATGTATGTATGTATGTATGTATGTATGTATGTATGTATGTATGTATGTATGTATGTATGTATATATATATATATATATATATATATATATATATATATATATATATATATATATATATATAGATATATAGCGCCTGCAGGCAACCGGCCCGCCAAAAGGATTCGCTAGAGCGCGATGAGCCAATTAAAGCCCCCCCCCCGGCCAAACCATCCCTTAACCCGGACGACGTTGGGCCAGTTGTGCGCTGCCCTATGGGACTCCCGATCACGGCAGGTTGTGATACAGCCCGGGATCAAAATCAGGTCTGTAGTGACGCCTCCAGCACTGTGATGCAGTGCCTTAGACCGTTGCGCCACTCGGGAGACACCATCAAAGATATTTATAACTAAGCCTTTGAAGTTACTTTTAAGTAAGTTAATGTTAAGCCTACACTGTGTCATTTCTCTGTCTGCCCCTCCACCACAGAAAGCACAGAGTGAGGCTGAAACAACTGCATTCTGGAGCTCCCTTACTTAACAAAAATGTGCTAAAACAACAAGAAAATGGGAAAGCAACCCACGTATGATTTATTAGATCAAGCAATATATTTAAATAAATTCAATTGTTTGCTTACTGATATTATAAATTGTTGTGATGTGAAATAACAGAATTGCATGCAAATCTCCTGGATATTGGTGGGGCTCTGCCTTCCCCACGTGACGCATCGCCACTGGCAAGCACAGTTCATGGTGGGGAAATACAGTTGAAACTGGTCAGAGACAGGTTAAGGTTCACTTAGAAAATTACATTTGTTAACTGCCAAACAATGTATATAAACCATGACTGGCCATTGTGCTAATGTCTCTTCTGTCAACCTTGATCAACCATTTCTATAGGTGGTCATCTTTATTTGTTTGACCTCTGAGTCATTATTTAAAAATCACCGGAAAAAGAAAATAGTTGGACTCTCCTGTCAGTCAATGACTTTGATTGGGTAACTGGTCCCAATAATGCACTACATACTTGAGTAATGAATGTTTAAAGGCTTTGTCCCATAGCCTTTGCTATAGTGTTTCTAAGGTATTCATATGGTGCTGTAGGCTGTGAAATGGGTGATTCGTTTCACAAGGCAACACCTTTAAAGTTTGACGACACAGGAATTATCAGGCTTATATACCACTGTACCAACGCACGTAACTCACACACCTTTAAGAGGGAGAGAGAGAGAGAGCGAAAGATAGAAAGAAAGATAAATAAATGATAAACGTCATTGAGGAGTTCCTCCTCAGGATAAGTCCAGCCCCTGAAATGGTTTAATCAATAGAGGAATGTTCTTGGTAATGGAGTGTCAGCTTTTTTAACCGGACTAAACCTTCATCAAGTCAATGAGGAGAGCAACCTCGCACTGATCTGAATAATCTCACAACATATCGACTGGCCACTGAGGAGGAATACCAAACACAAACAAACACACACACACAACACAAACACATATACACACACACGCAAGCACACGCGTACGCACGTACACACACACACTGTGTGTTTCATTATGTGCCTCTAGTAAACACACTTCTCTCTCTCCACCTTCTTAGTCTCACATTTCTGTAATCTCTTTAAGAACCACATTATGAAAATCACATTAAAGCACTCAATCTGTTTATGTCTCTCGTATATACACTACAGACCTGATCGTCGAAACATCTCATTCCAAAATCATAGACATTAAAAACTTCTTAGGCAGTGATGGGGCGCTACCAGGTGAAATGCAAGGCGCCAAATTCAAAATCCAAAAGTTGAATTATTAAACATGCACCCATATACAAGTGTTTCATACTCATCAAAAGCTCTGTTTCTTGGCAATATCACAGCGTTGTCAGATTTCAAAAAGGCTTTACGGCGAAAGCACCACATTTGATTGTTTGAGGGTAGCACCTTCAGTATTTTCTCATTACCATGAATTCATTAGCCTTCACGGTTCACACAAAACACATTTCACAGCGAAAACAAATCAATTACCTGTTGAAGAACCTCTGCTGAGGTCTTCCTAAGTGTCCAATGAAGACAATCCATGGTTCTTTTGTTAGAAAAAGTAATGTATTTTATCCATAAATCTCAGTTTGGTTCGCACGTTATAATCAGAAACTACAGCCTCCACTCCTCCATTGAAACGTGACGAGAACTCGTTCAACTTATACCTATAAACTTGTCCAAGAACAATCAAAAATTATTTTTTATGTATCCTTAGGAACACTTTTACGTATATTTACTATAATAATTCAACCGGAATATAAACTGAGCTATAAGAACGGAAAAAAACACAGAGCGTGCCTTCTCGGGAGCGCGCGTTCTCTTCTGTTGACTTCCAAGGGCTCTTCCTGTTTTCTCTTATTCTCTGCTCTAAAGCATCCAAAACAAAACTGAACACTGTCTCGAGACTGTTGGCATCCAGAGGAAGCGATCGGTACTGCATTCATATGCCCTTATATGGGCATTTTCATAAGGGAGGGGTTCCAAATGAGGCACTTTGTCAAAACCCCTTTTTCCAGGACAGAAATTCCTCGGGGTTTCGCCTGCCATATCCGTTCTGTTTTACTCACCGACAAATGGTTAACACTTTTAGAAGATTCAGAGTGTTTCCTATCCAATGGTATCAAATATGTGCATATCCTATTTTCTGGGCCTGAATGGGAGGCATTTTACTTTGGGCACGCCAGGCTCTCCAAAATGGTCACTTCGTGCACTGATCGCTAAGAAGTTAATATGGAATTGGTCCCCCCTTTGCTGCTAATACAGCCGCCAATCTTCTAGGAAGGCTTTCCATTAGATGTTGGAACATTGCTGCTGGGACTTGCTTCCATTCGGCCAGAAGAGCATAACTGAGGTTGGGCACTGATGTTGGGCGTTTAGGCCTGGCTTGCAGTCGGTGTTCCAATTCATCCCAAAGGTGTTCAATGGGTTTGAGGTCAGGGCTCTGTTCTTTCACACAATTTCTGTATGGACCTCGCTTTGTACACGGGGGCATTGTCATACTGAAACAGGAAAGAGCCTTCCTCAAACCTTTTTGTATAGAATGTCATTGTAGACCGAACCATGAAAAACAGCCCCAGACCATTATTCCTCCTCCACCAAACTTTACAGTTGGCACTATTCATTCAGGCAGGTAGCGTTCTCCTGGCATCTGCCAAACCCAGATTCATCCTTTGGACTACCAGATGGTAAAGTCATCACTCCAGAGAAAGCGTTTCCACTGCTACATAGTGGTGGCAAGCTTGGCATGGCGCATGGTGATCTTAGTCTTATGTGTGGCTGCTCAGCCATGGAAACCTATTTCATGAAGCTCCCGACGAACAGTTATTGTACTGATGTTGCTTCCAGAGGCAGTTTGGAACTTGGTAGTACTGAGGACAGACAATTTTGACGCGCTACAAGCTTCAGCACTCGGCAGTCAAATTCTGTGAGCTTTTGTGGCCTACCACTTCGCGGCTGAGCTGTTGTTGCTCCTAGACGTTTCCAAATCGCAATAACAGCACTTACAGTTGACCGGGGAAGCTCTAGTAGGGCAGAAATTTGACCAACTGACATGGAAAGGTGGCATCCTATGACAGTGCCATGTTGAAAGTCACTGAGCTCTTCAGTATGGCCATTTTACTGCCAATGCTTGTCTATGGAGCTTGCATGGCTGTGTGCTCAATTTTATACACCTGTCAGCAACCGGTGTGGCTAAAATAGCCGAATCCACTCATTTTAAGGGGTGTCCACATACTGTAGTATATACTGTATCAGCTAAAGTCACATACTCTGTGATATCATAAACATAGGCATTTTAGGCTTAATGAGTTGATAATGAAAACAATATTTACAGTCGACCAGTGTTGGAGGACATACACTACCGTTCAAAAGTTTTGGGTCACTTAGAAATGTCCTTGTTTTTTAAAGAAAATCAATTTTTTGGTCCATTAAAATCACACAAAATTGATCAGAAATACAGTGTAGACATTGTTAATGTTGTAAATGACTATTGTAGCTGGAAACGGCAGATTTTTAATGGTATATATCTACAGATGCGTACAGAGGCCGATTATCAGCAACCATCACTCCTGTCTTCCAATGACACATTGTGTTAGCTAATCCAAGTTTATCATTTTAAAAGGCTAGAAAACCCTTTCGCAATTATGTTAGCACAGCTGAACGCTGTTGTTCTGTTTAAAGAAGCAATAAAACTGGCCTTCTTTAGACTAGTTGAGTATCTGGAGCATCAGCATTTGTGGGTTCGATTACAGGCTCAAAATGGCCAGAAACAAAGCAATTTCTTCTGAAACTCATCAGTCTATTCATATTCTGAGAAATGAAGTCTACTCCATGCGAGAAATTGTCAAGACAATGAAGATTTTGTACGCTGTGTATTACTCCCTTCACAGAACAGCGCAAACTGGCTCTAACCAGAATAGAAAGAGGAGTGGGAGGCCCCGGTGCACAACTGAGCAAGAGGACAAGTACATTAGAGTGACTAGTTTGAGAAACAGACGCCTCACAAGTACTCAACTGGCAGCTTCATTAAATAGTACCCACAAAACACCAGTCTTAACGTCAACAGTGAAGAGGCGACTCTGGGATGCTGGCCTTCTAGGCAGAGTTGCAAAGAAAAAGCCACATCTCAGACTGGCCAATAAAAATACAATATTAAGATGGGCAAAAGAACACAGACACTGGACAGAGGAACTCCGCCTAGAAGGCCAGCATCCTGGAGTCGCCTCTTCACTGTTGACGTTGAGACAGGGGTTTTGCAGGTACTATTTCATCAATTAGCATTTTAAAATGATAAACTTGGATTAGCTATCACAATGTGCCATTGGAACACAGGAGTGGTTGTTGCTGATAATGGGCCTCTGTACGCCAATGCAGATATTCCATTAAAAAATCTGCAGTTTCCAGCTACAATAGTCATTTACAACATTAACAATGTCTACACTGTATTTCTGATCATTTTGATGTTATTTTAATGGACAAAATGTTTTGCTTTTCTTTCAAAAACAAGGACATTTCTAAGCGATCCCAAACTTTTGAACAGTAGTGACCATGAATGAGAAAAGGAATTGCAAGATGAAAGAGTGATGAATTTCAAACAGCAAACAATGGCCACACATTTCGGTGTGAGTGTTGAGGTCCACTGGTCTATGTTTTGGAAGTGGATATGTGCATTCCTTGTATCCCCATGCTTTCCCCATTTGTAAGAGCTCTCTGCATTTTTAAGAGCTCTCACGTTTTTAACAGTTAAATGAAATAAGTTTTGTTGTTCTTACATTCATCATTCTAATAACATCCTTGAATAATATGGGACTAGAATTATATGCAGAAGGCTTTTACTTCTCTTCACAAAGATTGAATGGTTATGGGTCGGAATAAATAACTGCTATAGCCTACCCCCCGTCGCACGTTTGCTCTTCTTTCAAACTACCTAGGAGTTCTATTGGCCGCTGTACTTAACATTCAGCAAACACAAGCTTGCGTCCGTCTTCGAATAGTCTATTGGTATAGGAAATGCTGAACAAAATAATGTCCAGCAAGCTATTCTACTCTAGCTTTTCCTGCATGGAACTCAAAGAGGTAAGGACAATTTTTTTAAGGAGAGAGGCCAGCGGTGCACAGGGGCATGCATATTGCACAAGAGACAGAGGATAAAAGTTAGAAACGTATTATGCATAACCCACCATTAATTAGCTATAAGGAAAACACTGCATTGATCTTATTACTTGAAAGAGGCAGGCTAGGACATCTATACAGCACATTCAGAAAGTATTCAGACCCCTTGACTATTTCCACATTTTGTTACAGCGTTATCCTAAAATGGATAAAAAAAAAATAAAAGCTCAGAAATGTACACACAATACCCCATAATGACAAAGCAAAACAGGTTTTTTAGACATTTTTGCTAATTTATTAAGGACAACTAAGTCAAGGTATTGGAGTGGCCATCACAAAGCCCTGACCTTAATCCTATTGAAAAGGAGGCCTACAAACTTGACTCAGTTACACCAGCTCTGTTAGGAGGAATGGGCCAAAATTCATGCAACTTATTGTGGGAAGCTTGTGGGAGGCTACCCGAAACGTTTGACCCAGGTTAAGCAGTTTAAAGGCAATGCTACCAAATACTAATTGAGTGTATGTAAACTTCTGACCCACTGGGAATGTGATGAAATAAATAAAAGCTGAAATAAATCCTTCTTCCTACTACTATTCTGACATTTCACATTCTTTAAATAAAGTGGTGATCCTAACTAACCTAAGACAGGGAATTTTTACTAGGATTAAATGTCAGGAATTGTGAAAAACTGAGTTTAAATGTATTTGGCTAAGGTGTATGTAAACTTCCGACTTCAACTGTATGTAAATGTGATATTTCAGTTTAACGTTTTTAATAAATTAGCAACATTTTCTAAAAACCTGTTTTTGCTTTGTCATTATTGGGTATTGTGTGTAGATTGATGATGGGGTTAAAAAACATTTGATCAATTTCACAATAAAGCTGTTACGTAACAAAATGTGAAAAAAGTCAAGGGGTCTTTCCGGAGGGATACATATCAATCTATAACAGGATTTTGGATGCAATTTAATAGTAGTTGTTGGAGAGAGAGAGAGAAGGACTGCGAGAGAGTGCTCACATGTGTACTGCAGCTGAAATAAATGTTTTATTTATTTACAACTAAAAAATAAGTTGACCCCTGAAAGCCAGATGGAGATAATAAATTGGATGCACATTCGGTCTTGATATTACTGTAGCATAAACTATGCTGCAGTAAATGCAGGCCTACCTGTCACAAGAAAAAAAGTTACCATGATGAGATGATAGGTCTACATTGTGAACTGCGCTCCATACCAAGATGCGCTGTCTGTCCCAAACCTGAGCATTGATGATTCATAATGCAGAGGCCGTAGAGAAGCCAGATTTAGACATCACATAAAATGTAACAGATTCATTTCACGCCATGCTCTTCATGTAAATTTAGCGGTTTCTCGCAGTTATTTATCCCGGGAAAAGGAAGTGGTTTTGGGCGGTAAAATCCCAGTAAATCTCGGGAACTGGGTTCCCAGCATTCAACCCTAATTTCAATCAAAGCCAAGAGAAACTATACTGTAAGTAAAGCCCATCCCACCTCCTGCTCCACCTCTCCTCAAATATCCATCTGTTGTCTTTTGTCTCTTTCTTTTTACACCACACACACCCCTCTCCCTCTTTCTTCCCTTATTTTTCTCTATCTTTCTGTTAGCCTCTCTCTTCTCTTCTGCCACCTTTCAACTGCTCTCTTTTCTCTCCCCTTATTTATCTCTCTGCCCCACTCTCCGCTCCTGTTTCTCTCTCTCTTTCTCCCTCTCTCCCCCTCCCCATCCCCTCTCTCTGTCTATACGTCTTTCTCTCCCCCTCCTCATCTCTGTCTCTCTCTCTCCCTCTCCTCTCTGTCTCTTGCTCTCCCCTGTTTCTAATTCCGTCCCTCTCCTCTCGCTCCCAAGCCACTGGTCTCGGGGGTCACTCCATATTAGCTTACTTGTTAATACTTGGGGGGCTTGAGATCAATACTTAATCAACAAGTAATGGGATTCTGCAGTCATCCCATATGATCTTTCAATAAAGAATTGAATCTATTGCCCAACCTCTTTCTAAAGGTCTCAGAGAGTGATGGAGGGAGGGGGAGCGGGAGGAGGTATGAAGGAGAGAGAGAAATAAAATAAAGAGAGGTTGTGTGTGTGTGTGAGAAAGAGAGAGAGTGAGAGTGTGAGACGGTGTGTGTGGTTCATGGATGGCTTTGGCTTTGCTAGTCAGCTGCCTTTCTCTCTGATCTGCATCTGATTAAGGCTGCTGAGCTGGGCTCTGTCCTTCACCCCTGTAAACCCCCTTCCCTCTTCCACTAGCTGGAACACACAACCACATACACATATAGGAACACAAAAACACACATGCACAAATATTTACAAATGTATTCACACCTACAGTGCCATCGGAAAGTATTCAGACCCCTTGACTTTTTCCGCATGTTGTAAAGTTACAGCCTTATTCTAAAATCGATTACATAAAAACTATTCCTCAGCAATCTACACACAATACCCCATAACGACAAAGTGAAAACAGGTTTTAAGAAGTTTTAATAAAAAAACAAACAGATATACCTTATTTATATAAGTATTCAGACTCTTTGCTTTGAGACTCGAAATGGAGCTCAGGTGCATCCTGTTTCCAAAACATTTCTGCAGCATTGAAGGTCCCCAAGAATACAGTGGCCTCCATCATTCTTAAAACCTCTACAGGATCGGTGGGTCCCCCGTGGGATGGTTGCGCTAACGTAAGCTAATGCGATTATCATGAGGTTGTAAGTAACAATAACATTTCCCAGGACATAGACATATCTGATATTGGCAGAAAGCTTAAATTCTATCCAATTTACAGTAGCTATTACAGTGAAAGTATACCATGCTATTGTTTGATGAGAGTGTGCAGTTATGAACTTGAAAAGTTATAAATAAACCAATTAGGCACATTTGGGCAGTCTTGATACAACATTTTGAACAGATTAATTGGATCAGTCTAAAACGTTGCACATACACTGCGCCTGGGCTGGAATAATACATTACCAATGCATAGTTCTTTATTTGTAGTATCTTTTACCAGATCTAATGTGTTATATTCTCCTACGTTAATTTCACATTTCCACAAACTTCAAGGTGTTTTCTTTGAAATTATATCAAGAATATGCATATCCTTGCTTCAGGTCCTGAGCTACAGGCAGTTACATTTGGGTATGTCATTTTAGGCTAAAAGGGGCCAGACTTTTAAATGGAAGAAGTTTGGAACCACCAAGATTCTTCCTTGATCTAACCGCCCGGCCAAACTGAGCAATCGGAAGAAAAGGGCCATGGTCAGGGAGGTGACCAAGAACCTGATGGTCACTCTGACAGAGCTACTCTCTGGAAATGGGAGAACCTTCCAGAAGGACAAACATCTCTGTAGCACTCCACAAAATCAGGTATAGTGGCCAGACGGAAGCCACTCCTCAGTAAAAGACACATGACAGCCCGCTTGGAGTTTGCCTAAAGGCACCTAAAGACTCTCTGACATTGAGAAACAAGATTCTCTGGTCTGATGAGACCAAGATTTAACTATTTGGCCTGAATGGCAAGCGTTACGTCTGGAGGAAACCTGGCACCATCCCTACGGTGAAGAATGGTGGTGGCAGAATCATGCTGTGGGGATGTTTTTCAGCGGCAGGGACTGGGAGACTAGTCAGGATCAAGGCAAAGATGAACGAAGCAAAGTACAGAGAGATCCTTGATGAAAACTTGCTCCAGAGCTCTCAGGACCTCAGACTGGGGGCGAAGGTTCACCTTCCAACAGGATAACGACCTTAAGCACACAGCCAAGACAATGCAGGAGTTGCTTCGGGACAAGTCTCTGAATGTTCTTGAGTGCCCCAGCCAGAGCCCGGACCTAAACCTGATTAAACATCTCTGAAAATAGCTGTGCAGCGACGCTCCCCATCCATTCTGACAGAGATTGAGAAGATCTGCAGAGAAGAATGGGAGAAACTTCCCAAATACAGGTGTGCCAAGCATACTCAAGTCTGTAATCTCTGCCATATTTATTTATTTAATATTTATATTATTTTATTTAGAAAACATCTTTAAAAATCTGTTTTTACTTTGTCATTATGGGGTATTGTGTGTAGATTAATGAGGGGGGAAAACTATTTAATCAATTTTAGAATAAGGCTGTAACCTAACATAATGTGGAAAAAGTCAAGGGGACTGAATACTTTTCGAAGGCACTGTACATACAAACCGGCCAAGCCTAATGTTATTGTATTGTTTATGATACACATATGGTAGCCTTTAAAATTGAGAAAAAGAGATAAAGAGAAAGAGGGAGGGGGAGTCAAATGCAGCATGCCTATCACCCAGTGGAGGAAAACTACAAAGTGCCCACACACGCACACACACTTGCGCACACACACACCCACACACCCACACCCACACACACACACATACACACACACTCCTTCCCTCTTCAAAATAACAAGTTCCCTTGGGACACCATATGTTATCAAAAGTCAGCTCTTTACAGTTGGTGAAATATTGAAATAAACCATATTCGGTTGTTTGGGTTCTGAAGAAAAAGATTTGGTTCAAAGTACTAAACATAAGGAGGGAGAACAGTAAATGTTTTACTGTTTCTCAGTACAACTGATATGCTATAGGCCTACACTAGACATTACGCATATGATATATTTACTTCTCATAAGATACTATATAAATAACTAGAATGGATGTATAATGCGTTATAAAACATTTGGCTTGAAAACATTTTTAACAGCTGTTTTACTTCTTTTTTTATCAAGGCCTCCATGACCCTGGTCATGCATGGCTGAACCAATGACATATGTACACAATGTAGTGACTGACGTACTCTAGGACAAGGAACCACAAGGCTAGGGCAGACGCCACCCTTTTACCGTTTTACTGTCATACAAGTGTGACAGTGTCAAAACAAAGCTGAATTTTATGTGTTTGTTCACAGAGATATATGTGAAAGGGGTCAGAGGTGAAATGTCAGTGTGTGTCTCTATGTGTGTCTGTGTGTGTGTGCGTGAGTGTGCGTGCATGCATTTGTCTGGGAGTCTTACCATGGTTGCGTCTATGTATGTGTATGTATGTGCACGACTACAGTATTTCGGAGTATATTTGTATGTAAATGTAAAGCAGAGCATCCGACAGTGTTGTCTTACAGACTTGCTGGATGTGATGTGTGCTTCTAGGGATGCATGCTAAACAGTAGATCCAGTCCCTAGTATACCACACTCCCTGGTTGTAAACAGGCTTTGTGCAGAAATTGTCATTTTTCAACAACATTAATATGCATGAGAATCTTAGTGGTTTAAACGCTTCAGGAGTGTAGTGGCTTCTGTCGCCTCACTCCTTCCCTTGTCTTGGCCAGATTTGTAATTTGCATTTCATACACAACTTTACTCAACCCTGAAGTATTTTAAGCCCGGCATTAGCATTTTTCAGTGTGTGTGTGTGTGTGTGTTTGTGAGTAAGTGAGAGAGAGACAGTGTGTGCGTGTGTGTACGTGTGTGTGTGTACGTACGCACCTGCATGCTCGTGTGTAACTGTCAGTATTCACACCTTGACTTCAGCAATTTGACATAACTTTGGATAATGCGTGAAATGGATCACACACTTTCTCTCCACTTCTCCCTGTGTCAGATAGAGCAATGAAAGAAGTGCAGCTCTCTCCTTATTGCTCTATCCCTTCCTTTATCAGCACCCTCGGGTGACCGTTGACTGTTTGCGCTGTGGTTACTCTCACTTCCCCTCCAGAGAGGGGAACACACACGCCAGAGGGGAAATATGGTCAGGTGCATCAGGGGTTGGGTGGTAGTGTTTTTGCTGACCTGCAGTCACTGGCAAATCTGTGTTCCAATATATCCTGTTTCCTAGAATCTGTCACTCCTATGGTCCCTATGAGTGATTTAGTGACAGAACACAGGCCTGGTTCTCATAGTGGTTATGAAAACTGTTTGGCCCATCTGTTGTCTTGACAGAACTGGACTTTAAGTTGTACATTTACTGGAAGAAACGTACACTTTAATTCAATAGACATACTGTCAGAATCAGAGTGAGTCTACTGTTAGAGAGACACACTGCCCAGGTAGCACTTAACGTTCAGAGAACAAGATGCTTCTTAGTGAGAGCATGGATGCTTTATGGTTATTTTGCATACAACCATCCCACTACTTTCTGGGAATGGTGCAGGATAGTTGCTTGGCTTTGGAACATTCTCAGTACATTTAAGGAACTTGACAAAGAACATTACTTTAACTGAATGTTTTCTAAAAGTTTGAATATGGTTACATTCATTTTCAATTTTGCTAATGTTCTCTAACTGGTTTGACATTGTGAATGTTTTCAAATAGTTCATAATGTCAAGGAACACAGGTATAAGTACGCTGGGGGTAATGGGGAAGATGGGCAACACTGAAGGGGGGTGGAGACAAGCACAAAGACAGGTGAAACAGATCAGGGTGTGACACATAGAACGTAAAAGAAAAAAACGATTCTGTGAGAAATTCCGTACTTCAGCCTAACGTTCCCTACAGGTTTCCTCGTGGTTGTATTTAAAGTTATAGTCTCTATTTGTTCTGAGAACGTAGAGAAAACTTTCCATAAAAACCACAAGAAAACTTATAGAATGTTTTTTAAGAATGTTATTTAAAAACACACATTCCATTCTCAGTATCAACAAAACTCTCTTTATCCTCTATCTTGTTACAGTTTTTTTTTAATCACTCTGGTACTATTTTCACAAGTGTGTGGTAAAATGTCACTCACAACTCAAAACAGATAATAAAAAAGGCTGTTTTTTCAGAACTTTAAGCACATTTTGAATTGACTATGTACAACACACAGAATCACACAGTAACTTTTTCACCAAACTTAATCAGTGTTTCATATATAGAAATACCTTTCATATAAAGTAATTGCCTTTCACAATGCAATGTTAATACTTTTCATATGATTCTCTTCTCATTTGTTTAAATACATTTGACCATCCAACTGCGCTTAATGGTTTATCACTGAACCGTTTGGTAAACCTATAGATTTTTAACTGGTTTGTCTACTATATATGGATTTTGAGAATGACAGAAATAAAACGTGTTTTTGTAAAGTATGTACTGTACTATACTGTTACTATTTGATACACATTCAAAATATCATATTGTAAATATACTGTAAAAATAACTCACAAAAATATATTTTTATAGGGTGATGGTGCTTGATGCTGCTATGAACCATCACAATTATATCTTTGTTGATTTAGCGGCTTCAACCTGGCCAAAACTCTGCTCTGTCGCTGCAACCTCATTGGCCGACGGGTGACCGTCCAAGTGCCTGGACAACGTGGGGGAAACATCTCCATGTGTGCACCTATCTTTAACCTCAGAAGGCTGAAGAAATTTGGCTTGTCACCTAAAACCCTCACAAACTTTTACAGATGCACAATTGAGAACATCTTGTAAGGCTTTATCATGGCCTGGTATGGCAACTGCACCGCCTACAACAGCAGGGCTCTCCAGAGGGTGGTGTGGTCTGCACAAGCATCACCGGGGGCAAACTACCTGCCCTCCAGGACACTAACAGCACCTGATGTCACAGGACGGCCAAAAAGATAATCAAGGACAACAACCACCCGAGCCACTGCCTGTGCACCTCGCTACCATCCAGAAGGTGAGGTCAGTACAGGTACATCAAGCTGGGACCGAGAGACTGAAAAACAGCTTTGTCATGGCCATCAGACTGTTAAACTGCCATCACTAGCACATAGAGGCTGCTGCCTACATACAGACTTGAAATCATTGTCCACTTTAATTAATGGAACTCTAGTCACTTTAATAATGTTTACATATCTTGCATTACTCATCTCATATTTATATACGGTGTTCTATACTATGTATTGCATCTTAGCCTATGCCGCTCTGACATTGCTCATCCATGTATTTATATATTCTTATTCCATTCTTTTACTTAGATTTGTGTGTATTAGGTATTTGTTGTGGAAGATATTTCTTGTTAGATATTGCTGCAGTGTCGGAACTAGAAGCACAAGCATTCACTACACTCGCAATAACATCTGCTAACCATGTGCATATGACCAATACAATTTGATTCGATTTGATTTATCTCTGAAGATGGTATGGTAGGACATAAGCCATTCCTTCAATCCTACAATGTTGCACACATCATTGTGTTTCTCAATGAAATAGAGCAGGTCTGTCAAGGTGAAGGGGTCACCTATGTCATAGTGTGGGACAATGTCAGGTTACACCATACAGAGGTGGTTCAGGCATGGTTTCGGGCCCATCCCTGATTCAGGACCCTATACCTGCCCCCATACTCTCCTTTACTCAACCCTATTGAGGATAATTTTTTGGTGGTAGGTGTAGGTGTACGATCGCCATCCTTTTGAGCGTGCCACCCTCCTTCTGGCCATGTATGAGGCATGTGACGACATCAATGCAGACCAATGTCAAGATTAGATTCACCATGCCAAAAGGTTTTTCCCGCGGTGCCTGAATAATGAGGACATTCACTGTGATGTGGATGAGAATTTATGGCAAAATGCTCAAGACAAGCTTGATGCAAATGAATGCGTTCTAAACGTTAAGTTTTATTTTCATTCATCTACTTTGTTTCATTTAATTTCTTACATTTGATTACAGAAATCATGTTGCAATTATATCTGAAATATATATATATATATATTATTGCATGAATGGTTGTAGAGGATGTTTTTATTGATCACAACTTTGATTACACATTGGAGAGATATTTTGGAAATTATAGATTTTCTGTCAATTTTGTTGGGTAATGTAAGTGTATTGCCTAATGTGAAACTATATAATCTATTGTAATGTACAGTACTGTAACATATTAATTTCAGCACATCTAAGGGTTATTTTAAACAAGTATCTTGCATTGTTTGCTATTGGATTAACTGGTAGGTAAAACTACTACAATTAAAATCTATCATTATGTTGTTTTTTTGTGATTATATATTTTGAATCAATGGTTGTGAATGAAAAACTGGCTGCATTACAAGTGTGACCATCTTGGAGTTTTGTACTATTGAGAAAATGTAATACACACTTGTGAATATAGTACCAAAGTGATAAAAGTGTGTTTAGGTGAGTTGGCCACACCTTTTCTTAATGAGTGCTTGTTTCCTTTGAAATGTAGTATTTTTGAATAGACAAAAATTAACTGTGTATGTGTAAAAACAAAAAAAGGGCATGCTAGCATCATCCTGGTGGTGCAGGGAACTAATTCAATGGATAGAGAACAGAAGATTATAGGTTGAAATCTTACTGATGCAGTGTAACAATAAAAAATTAATGTATTTGCATAATTAATGCCTAAGGAATTTCCATGTGTCCTTTCTGAGCTTGGAGAAGAAAACAAAGTTAACCCTAAATAAGCTAGCAGTGTTATTCAGTGAAAGTTATTAAAAAAACTCCAAATAACCTATAATTTCCATTCTCAGTGCGTTAATAAAACCTCCCAGGAAAACTTTAAAGGAACCAGAGTAAATCGTCCTCAGAACCTCCCTGCAACCTAAAAATAAACGTTCCCAGAAATGTTCCCTTCCGTTCTCAGATTGTTTAAAAAAAACTTCAGTTTTACTGGCCAAAAACATACATTCCCACAACTTCCAAGGAACTAAATGTACTAGCTGGGTGGTGTGTGTTTGTGTGTGTTTTTGTTCAGAGATACCCTGAGTGAAAGCAGTAAAGATTCCCCTTGTGTTGATGTTTCTCTCAGAGGACCTAGGCACTATTTGAGCTCAGGTAGGTCCCTTTGGGCTCCTGTATGCTTCTGCTGTAACCATGACAGCTAGGCACCATGGCAATGAGTCCATTTAGGATTCTCCTTTTCCTACTCAGACATGTCTTTAGGGATGGATGGTCTCTAATGGCAGTGGGAATTTACTTCCCCGGGAGAGGGAGAGAGGAATAGAGGAACAGTGTGTGCCTAGAGTGTTTGTGTAGTGATGACTAGAGGGGATTAGCTTGTCTCTGGTGGGACAGTGTCCATAGACCGCTGAGGGCTCAGTTTAACCAGTAATACTCTCCAATCTTTAGACCTCTGGAAATGAATATGGATGTGTGTGTGGGGGATAATGGTGGTTATGCAGATTACAATTGGTGCATGGCTATTGTTTGG
The DNA here is from genome assembly GCA_030435695.1 of Brachymystax lenok tsinlingensis. Classification (NCBI taxonomy): domain Eukaryota; kingdom Metazoa; phylum Chordata; class Actinopteri; order Salmoniformes; family Salmonidae; genus Brachymystax; species Brachymystax lenok. The sequence goes on from CM059780.1 coordinate 44,209,892, forward strand.
GTTAGAGTGTAGATGGGGAAGAGCAACACCTGAAGCAAAGGGATGGGGTCCACTGCTATTTGCTTGTGCATGTGGGCACGTGTGCGATGCATAAATTAATATGTCAACAGACATGTATTTGTGTGTCTGTATCTGTGTAAGTGTATGTGTGCTTGCTTGTGCATAATATTTTTGTGATTGTGAATGTGGTCTGTGTCTGGGTGTGTGCGTGTGTGAGTGTGTGTCTATACTGTGTGTGTGTGTCCATAATGTATGTGTGGGAGCCATGTTCTCTTCCCTCTGGGCCTGTGCTCTGCCTCCTTCTCTCTAATGTTCTCAAATTAAGTAAATGCACTTGAAAGACCACACAGGTCACATTGGTCATATCTGAGAGAGAATGACCAGGGCTGACCAGGGCTGGAGGTCAGGGGTCATGTGTGAGAGAACGAAGAGGAGGAGAGGAGTGCGGGTGTCAATATCAAACACAGTTAGACCTTTCATGATCACTGCTGTGTGAGAGAGTGTCTTCAATGCTAGATGGTGGGCTAATTGATCAGAGTGAATGAAAGAGCACAGAGACCATCAAATGATAGATAGATAGATAGATAGATAGATAGATAGATAGATAGATAGATAGATAGATAGATAGATAGATAGATAGATAGATAGATAGATAGATAGGGTTCTTACATGCTTGCTCTCTGTGTTGATTTGTGTTTTATTCCCCCGCTCTTGCTCTCCCTATATCTATATATCCCTCTCCTTATCTCTCTAGCTCCCTCTCTCTCCCTCCCTCTCTCTTTGTAGTGTAGTATGGTGTCTATAGGGAGAGAGCAGTGTTGTATGAGCATTTAAGTGCTGTCATGCAGAAAGAGCTGTGATTGACTAACGTTGATTATTCACAAAGTCATACAGGGGTCAGCACAGTCAATGATAACATACACGGGCTACATACTCCCCTGTCCCTTACCCTATTCAGTACATTCGCAGTGCACACACACACACACACACACACACACACACACACACACACACACACACACACACACACACACACACACACACACACACACACACACACACACACACACACACACACACACACTCTCACAGAGAGAAATGTTTAGGGCACAGTGTTTAAGCTTCTCTCTTTTTGTGTGCATGTGTGTGTGTCTGTGTGTGTGTGCGTGCGTGTGTTTCCAGAGACAGGTGTCAGATTGCAATGATGCACAACTGTGTGTGTGGTTATTTTAGTCTACAATCTGATCTTCATATAGCCCATGCTCACAGCTCTTTGTCTTCATGCAGTAAGTTATGGTGGCCACCAGGGGCAGTGTTAATTCTCTGCCCAGTCAATGAGGTACCCAAAAAGTACTCTTCTATTTTTTGTGATGAAGTGAAAAAGATGACTCTCTCACATCCCCTTTTTGTCTGCCACAATATGCCACAATTCTCTCCCTATGACATGAATTGATTCAGGCCCAACATACACACATACTTCAAGCTCACGTCCACAGACGCTTACCACTTGCTGACTCTTCACAACATGACATTCCAAATACAGTTCCCACTTTCTCATCCGATCAACTTCTCCCTCTTTCACTCTCCCTACTCTCTCCTCTCTCCTCTCTCCTCTATCCCCTCTCGTTGTCCCCTCTCCCTCTCCCTCTCCTTGCCCAGTTGTTGTCCTCTACATTCACTCACCATCTCCTCTCCTTCTCTCATCCCTCCTCCTCTCTACTGTTCCCTCCTACCCTCCTGAAATTAGAGGCTATAGCATGACCTGTTAATGCAGTCAGGGGCAGGTTGAATCTAGTCTGTTGTGACAGATAGTATTTAAGAAAATGGACCCGTAATTGCTCAAGTGTTACAGTGGCTTGCGAAAGTATTCACCCCCCTTTGGCATTTTTCCTATTTTGTTGCCTTACAACCTGGAATTAAAATATATATTTTGGGGGGTTAGCATCATTTGATTTACACAACATGCCTACCACTTTGAAGATGCAAAATAAAAAAATTTGTGAAACAAACAAGAAATAGAAAAAAACTTGAGGGTGCATAACTATTAACCCCCAAAAAAAAAAAAAAAGTAAATACTTGGTAGAGTCACCTTTTGTAGCAATTACAGCTGCAAGTCTCTTGGGGTATGTCTCTATAAGCTTGGCACATCTAGTCACTGGGATTTTAGCCCATTCTTCAAAGCAAAAATGCTCCAGCTCCTTCAAGTTGGATGGGTTCCGCTGTTGTGCAGCAATCTTTAAGTCATACCACAAATTCTCAATTGGATTGAGGTCTTGGCTTTGACTAGGCCATTCCAAGACATTTAAATGTTTCCCCTTAAACCATTTGAGTGTTGCTTTAGCAGTATGCTTAGGGTCATTGTCCTGCTGGAAAGTGAACCTCCGTCCCAGTCTCAAATTTCTGGAATATTGAAAAACATTTCCCCTTAAGGATTTCCCTGTATTTAGTGCCATTCAACATTCATTCAATTCTGACCAGTGTCCCAGTCCCTGCCGATAAAAAACAGCCCCACAGCATGATGCTGCCACCACCATGCTTCACTGTGGGAATGGTGTTCTCGGGGTGATGATAGGTGTTGGATTTGCATCAGAAATGGCATTTTCCTTGATGGCCAAAAAGCTAAATTTTTGTCTCATCTGACCAGAGTACCTTCTTCCATATGTTTGGGTAGTCTCCCACATGCCTTTTGGCGAACACCAAACGTGTTTGCTTATTTTGAAAAAAAATCCCAGCTCTGTGGAGTGTACGGCTTAAAGTGGTCCTATGGTCAGATACTCCAATCTCCGCAGTGGAGCTTTGCAGCTCCTTCAGGGTTATCTTTGGTCTCTTTGTTGCCTCTCTGATTAATGCCCTCCTTGCCTGGTCTGTGAGTTTTGGTGGGTGGCCCTCTCCTGGCAGGTTTGTTGTGGTGCCATATTCTTTCCGTTTTTTAATAATCAATTTAATGGTGCTCTGTGGGATGTTCAAACTTTCAGATTTTTTTTTATAACCCAACCCTGATCTGTACTTCTCCACAACTTTGTCCCTGACCTGTTTGGAGAGCTCCTTGCTCTTCATGGTGCCGCTTGCTTGGTGATGTTGCAGATTCTGGGGCCTTTCAGAACAGGTGTACATATACTGAGATCATGTGACATATCATGTGACACTTAAATGAAGTCCACCTGTGTGCAATCTAACTAATTATGTGACTTCTGAAGGTAATTGGTTGCACCAGATCTTATTTAGGGGCTTCATAGCAAAGTGGGTGAATACATATGCATGCACCACTTTTCCATCTAGTTATCTTTTCCATTTCCCTTCACCGGTTTTAACTATTTTGTGTATGTCCATTATATTAAATCCAAATAAAAATCAATTTAAATGACTGGTTGTAATGCAACAAAATAGGAAATATGCTTAGAGGGATGAATACTTTTGCAAGGCACTGTATGTATCATTTCTAACTCTGTACCCTGTACCCTCTCTTTCCCGCTACACCTCTCACTCTCAATCTTGCTTCTTTCCCTCCTCTCTACCTCCCAACCTCCTCCCCCATTTCCACCTCTTCCTATGTCTTTCATGCAGTCCCTCTCACGTTATTTTAAGACGTGCAGCATATGCTGATGGTACGGTTAGGGTAGGGGAGTGTGTGTGAGTGTATGTGACCTCTCTGTTGGCTCTAATTGGTGTTCCTGCTTCTGAGCACCGGCTCCAGCAGCACTCTGCCTCTACCTTCTGGGGCTGTCACTGACACACAAACAGTACATACACATACACTGAGTGTACAAAACATTAGGAGCACCTGCCTAATATTGAGTTGCGCCCCCCCACCCCCTCCCCGTTTGCCCTCAGAATAACCTCAATTCGCCAGGGCATGGACTCTACAAAGTGATCGAAAGCGTTCCACTGGGATGCTGGCCCATGTTGATTCCAAATCTTTCCACAGTTGTGTCAAGTTGGCTGGATGTCCTTTGGGTGGTGGACCATTCTTGATACACACAGGAAATTGTTGTGCGTGAAAAACGAGCAGCGTTGCAGTTCTTGACACACTCAAATCGTTGCACCTGGCACCTGCTACCATACGCTGTTTAAAGGCACTTGAATATTTTATCTTGCCCATTCAACCTCTGAATGGCACACATACACAATCCATGTCCCAACTGTCTCAAGGCTTAAAAGTACTTATTTAACCTGGATTTAACAAGTGACTTCAATAATGGATCATAGTTTCACCTGGATTCCCCTGGTCAGTCATGGAAAGATCAGGTGTTCCTAATTCTGTGTGCACTCAGTGTATACACACACACACACACACACACCTCATCATTCTTTAAAACAACACCACTGTATTGTTTACTGTGATAAGCTTCCAAAAAGGTGGCCACATTTTAATCTCAATTCAATCAGGTGCATTTGTTACTATATCCAGTCTCTTCTTTCCAGTGGCGTTCTTGAGGATCCTTCTGAGCCAATACTACTTTGCAGCTATTCAGTCAGATGTATATATGTTTCAGTCTCATTTCTCACTTCCATTAGAGTAAAACTCAAAACAAATGTCAACTGGGCTGTTTGTCTTCATATCATTATCCGGTATCGCTGCAACGTGTTTTAGTTTGGTTGTGTGGCATCTGTTATAATCATTAATATTTCATAGGGTTTTGATTTAAATGGCTATACCCTATGGATGTTGAAATATATGAGAGAAGTGAAGTGTGGCAGGATGCTCTCTGTGTGCCTTTACAGTTGGCCCATTGATTTATAATTAACGCCAGTGTTACTGCTCCAGCACACACACAGCTGGCCTCTGTCTCTGGGGTCACAACAGTCACTACAGTCGATGTAGATGTGTGTGTTTGTGTGTGCATGCGTGCATGTGTGAGTGTGTGTGCTTCGGTGTGCTTGAGTGTGTGGTGACCCTGGTAAGGCAACACTAGCTTCCCTATAGACCGTACACCATCCGGTGTATTGATTAATCCCAAGTCACTGGCAGTGATGGCCACACAGACCTTCAACTATTGACCCTTCAAATAGTTTTCCTTTTGTACCTACTGTGTCATAAATGTCCACCCTGTTAAAGAGATGTGCCAAGAAAGTCAGATTTTATGGAATGTTTTCTAAAGGAACATTCTCTAAACATTCAAAAAACTGCTTGCTAGAAAGCTGAATTAAGTGTCAAGATATGGCAGAAAGGAATATGCTCTGTTGTCAGTATGTGATGCACATAACATAATTGTGAGTACAGTCTCCCTTCTTCATTCTGCTTTTAAGACATGCAGTCTCCCTTCTTCATCCTGCCTGTAAGACATACAGTATCCCTTCTTCATCCTGCCTATAAGACACACCGTATCCATTCTCCATTCTGCTATAAGTCATACAATATCCCTTCTCCATCCTGCCAAAAAGACATACAGTATCCCTACTTCATCCTGCTTATAAGACATACAATATCCCTTCTCCATCCTGCCAAAAAGACATACAGTAGCCCTACTTCATCCTGCCTATAAGACATACAGTGTCTCCACAATTTATTTTTCTTTACAATAACTGTTAGGGGTCAGAGAATGTGGTCCTCGGTGTACTAGAGGTGCAGTAGCCAGAGCTGGCAGGAGAGTTGAGCAGAGTGGAGCACTGAGGGTAATGGTATTGGACTGGCTGAGGCAGCCTTTACCTGCCTGTGACCTATGGCTGAGCAGGGAGTCAGAGCCAAGGGAAGTAGGTTGAAGGCGGGTTAGAGAAGCGCAGGACAGGCCAGGGCAGCAAAGTGCAGGAACCCTCCGCCAGTCTAACTGAACAGGCAGGGTTCAATGCAAGCCATGGTGATTTAACCAGGCAAGTTCGTTAAGAACAAATTCTTATTTAAAATGACGGCCTACCCCGGCCAAACCCTAACCCGGACTACACTGGGCTAACTGTGTGCCGCCCTATGGGACTCCCTATCACGGCCAGTTGTGATACAGATTGGAATCAAACCAGGGTCTGTAGCACTGAGATGCAGTGCTTTAGACTGCTGCGCCACTCGGGAGCTCCCGAGTGGCGGGAGCCCCACATAATGCATAATTTGGAGTTGATACAGTTTTAGTGCGGTTGCTCTTTTCATGGTGTGATACCAGGAGGCGATGGGACTGAACCATGGGGAATCTGGCCAATCAGAAGGCATGTCCAGCTGGACCACCAACACACAGCCAATTAGAGTGGATAGACAATGTGTGTGTGTGTGTGTATGTGTGTGTGTGTGTTTCTGTATGTGAGTATGTGCAGGTGCCCGCTACCAATGCTGTTAGCATAGAGATCCTGTAATTAAATCTATCTATGTCTGTTACTGTCTGTCTGTGCCTGCATTTTGTGCTCCTTCAGATGTTCTCAGTATTTAGTTCTGCCAGCCAGCACCCCACTCTACCATACTGGTGTTTTGTGTTTGTTCTGTACTCTCAACACTGTCGTCTGAGGGTGGTCCAGGGCCTCCAGACAAACTTAATCGGGCTACTGTTGCTATATTTACTGTCAAAAGGGATTGTTAACCCTCCTGCTGTGTTCCCGGTCGAATTGGACCGATTTATACGTTTTTTCTCTGAAAAATGTAGTTCATTTCATCTGATTGTCATAACGTTACATGACTTTGTCCACACAGGGCATCTGGACACACAAAATACATTTAGATGATTTTCATTTCATTGTTCACCTGTTCCCGATCAAAAACGACCGGTCATTAGAAATTAATGGATGATACTATAATTTGTGTATAAAATTGAGTTCATGCACATGCCCATTCATCAGATGGACACACTTCCTCTCCCAGACCCCCACATGCATGTGTGTTTGATCACACACACACGCACACGCACACACACACACACACACACACACACAGCGACCTGGTCAAGATAAAGCAAAGCAGTGCGACAAAAACAACAACACAGAGTTACATATGGGATAAACAAATGTACACTCAATAACACAATAGAAAAATCTATGACAGTGTGTGCAAATGTAGTAAGGTTAGGGGGGTAAGCAATACATTGGTCATAGTGGCGAAATAATTACAATTTAGCATTAACACTGGGGTGATAGATGTGCAGATGATGATGTGCAAGTAGAGATACTGGGGTGCAAAAGAGCAACAACAACAAAAAATAACAATATGGGGATGAGGTAGTTGGGTGTGCTATTTACAGATGGGCTGTGTACAGGTACAGTGATCGGTAAGCTGCTCTGACAGCTGATATTAAAGTTAATGAGGGAGATAAGTCTCTAGCTTTCAGTGATTTTTGCAATTTGTTCCAGTCATTTGCAGCAGAAAACTGGAAGGAAAGGCGGCCAAAGGGGGTGTTGGCTTTGGGGAAGACCAGTGAAATATACCTGCTGGAGCGCGTGCTACGGGTGGGTGTTGCTATGGTGACCAGTGAGCTGAGATAAGGCGGGTCTTTACCTAGCAAAGACTTATAGATGACCTGGAGCCAGTGGGTTTGGCAACGAATATTTAGCGAGGGCCAGCCAACGAGAGCATACAGGTCGCAGTGGTGGTGTCACGACTTCAGCTGAAGTTGGTCCCTCCCCTGGTTCGAGCGTCTACCGGCGGTCGACGTCACCAGAGTTCTAGCCACCACCGATCTATTTCTCACTTTCTGTTTTGTCTTGTCATTAATCACACCTGGTCATCATTACCCAAATTACATGTGTTATTTATTCCTCTGTTCCCCCATCAGTGTTGTCCGTGATTGTTTCATGTTTTTGGCTCGTTGTGTGAGCAGGTGATTGCCTACGTATCAATTTATTTTGTCCCTTAATAAAATTAAGGAGTTTGACAACTGGCTTCCTGCGACTGTTTCCTTGGAGACCTGCTGTGAGCCATAACAGAATCACGGACCACAAGAATATGGAAACAGCAGGAGAGAACAGCCCTCCGAGTCTGATCGAGGAGCGCGTCAGTGAGCACGCCAACATGATTCAGAGTCTCGGCTCAGCGATGGATCGCGTGCTGCATACCCTGGAGCGTTTGGAGAGATGAGGACTGCAAGCACCTCTACCACCACCTACCCAACTACTTGCCCCTCTTCCATCTGGTCCCAGTGGGATTCGGCTCTCTCTCCCGAGGTAGTATGATGGGGCGGCTGCCGGGTGCCAGGGGTTCTTGCTCCAGCTGGAGATCTACCTGGCAACCGTTCATCCAGCTCCTTCGGGACGAGAGAGTGTTTCCGCCCTCGTCTCCTGTTTGTCCGGGAAAGCTCTGGAGTGGGCCAACGCGGTATGGGGAGAGAAGGACGCAGGGTTGGATCACTATGAGGAGTTCACTGTTTCCGAGCGGTTTTCAACCATCCACCGGAGGGGAGAGCGGCGGATGAACGCCTCTTCCACCTAAGACAGGGGACGAGGAGCGCGCAGGATTTTGCACTGGATTTCCGTACCCTGGCCGCAGGTGCAGGATGGAATGAGCGGGTCCTGATCGACCATTTCCGGTGCAGTCTGCGGGAGGACGTCCGTCGGGAGCTGGCCTGCAGGGATAATACCCTCACTCTGGACCAACTGGTACCCTCACTCTGGACCAATTCACTTGGATAACCTGCTGGCTACCCGCGGACGTCCAGATCAGGGCCTGCTGATTCCATCCTCCAGCGTCTCCGCTCCGACCCCTATGGAGCTAGGAGGTGCTGCTCTAAGGGGGACCGGAGGAGGAGCCACTCCCTGCACCAGCTGTGGCCGCAGAGGACACACTGCTGGTCGGTGTTGGGGGGGGTTTTCGGGGAGTCGAGGAGGCATGCAGAGCACTGTTGTGTCATCCCAGGTGAGTACGCACCAAACTCACCCAGAGCTCCCTGTTGCTCACATGTTTGTGTTTGTAGATTTTAATGAGTGTTCCCTGCATTCCCAGCATAAGGCACTAGTAGATTCAGGCGCAGCTGGGAATTTTATTGACCGTACCTTTGCACTTAGTTTAGGGATTCCTATTGTGTCTCTTGATGTTCATTTCCCTGTGCATGCCATAGACAGTCAACCTTTGGGGTCAGGGCTGATTAGGGAGGCCACAGCTCCAATAAGTGTGGTGACGCAGGGGAGTCATGAGGAGCGTATCAGTTTTTTCCTTATTGATCCTCCTGCGTTCCCTGTGGTGCTGGGCATACCCTGGTTGGCCTATCATGACCCCAATATTTCGTGGCAACAGAGGGCTCTCAAGGGGTGGTCACGAGGGTGCTCGGGGAGGTGTGTAGGTGTTTCCATCGGTGCGACTACGGTGGAAAGTCCAGACCAGGTCTCCACCGTGCACATTCCCTCAGAATATGCCAATTTGGCTCTCGCCTTCTGTAAGAAGAGGGCGACTCTATTACCACCTCATCGACGAGGGGATTGTGCGATAAATCTCCTGGTAGACGCTGCACTTCCCAGGAGTCATGTGTATCCTCTGTCACAGGAGGAGACGGCAGCTATGGAGACATACAGTGGGGCAAAAAAGTATTTAGTCAGCCACCAATTGTGCAAGTTCTCCAACTTAAAAAGATGAGAGAGGCCTGTAATTTTCATCATAGGTACACTTCAACTATGACAGACAAAAGGAGGAAAAAAAATCCAGAAAATCACATTGTAGGATTTTTAATGTATTTATTTGCAAATTATGGTGGAAAATAAGTATTTGGTTAATAACAAAAGTTTATTTCAATACTTTGTTATATACCCTTTGTTGGCAATGACAGAGGTCAAACGTTTTCTGTAAGTCTTCACAAGGTTTTCACACACTGTTGCTGGTATTTTGGCCCATTCCTCCATGCAGATCTCCTCTAGAGCAGTGATGTTTTGGGGCTGTCACTGGGCAACACGGACTTTCAACTCCCTCCAAAGATTTTCTATGGGGTTGAGATCTGGAGACTGGCTAGGCCACTCCAGGACCTTGAAATGCTTCTTACGAAGCCACTCCTTCGTTGCCCGAGGCGGTGTGTTTGGGATCATTGTCATGCTGAAAGACCCAGCCATGTTTCATCTTCAATGCCCTTGCTGATGGAAGGAGGTTTTCACTCAAAATCTCACGATACATGGCCCCATTCATTCTTTCCTTTACACGGATCAGTCGTCCTGGTCCCTTTGCAGAAAAACAGCCCCAAAGCATGATGTTTCCACCCCCATGCTTCACAGTAGGTATGGTGTTCTTTGGATGCAACTCAGCATTCTTTGTCCTCCAAATACGACGAGTTGAGTTTTTACCAAAAAGTTCTATTTTGGTTTCATCTGACCATATGACATTCTCCCAATCCTCATCTGGATCATCCAAATGCTCTCTAGCAAACTTCAGACGGGCCTGAACATGTACTGGCTTAAGCAGGGGGACACGCCTGGCACTGCAGGATTTGAGTCCCTGGCGGCGTAGTGTGTTACTGATGGTAGGCTTTGTTACTTTGGTCCCAGCTCTCTGCAGGTCATTCACTAGGTCCCCGTGTGGTTCTGGGATTTTTGCTCACCGTTCTTGTGATCATTTTGACCCCACGGGGTGAGATCTTGCGTGGAGCCCCAGATCGAGGAAGATTATCAGTGGTCTTGTATGTCTTCCATTTCCTAATAATTGCTCCCACAGTTGATTTCTTCAAACCAAGCTGCTTACCTATTGCAGATTCAGTCTTCCCAACCTGGTGCAGGTCTACAATTTTGTTTCTGGTGTCCTTTGACAGCTCTTTGGTCTTGGCCATAGTGGAGTTTGGAGTGTGACTGTTTGAGGTTGTGGACAGGTGTCTTTTATACTGATAACAAGTTCAAACAGGTGCCATTAATACAGGTAACGAGTGGAGGACAGAGGAGCCTCTTAAAGAAGAAGTTACAGGTCTGTGAGAGACAGAAATCTTGCTTGTTTGTATGTGACCAAATACTTATTTTCCACCATAATTTGCAAATAAATTCATTAAAAATCCTACAATGTGATTTTCTGGATTTTTTTTCCTCCTTTTGTCTGTCATAGTTGAAGTGTACCTATGATGAAAATTACAGGCCTCTCTCATCTTTTTAAGTGAGAGAACTTGCACAATTGGTGGCTGACTAAATACTTTTTTGCCCCACTGTATGTGGCAAAATCTCTGGGACAGGGATACATTCGGCCCTCCACTTCACCTGCCTCCGAGTTTCTTCTTTGTGAAGAAGAAGGAGGGGGGTTTGCGCCCGTGTATTGACTATAGAGGTATAAATCAGATCACTGTGAGGTACAGCTACCCGCTGCCTCTCATAGCCAGTGCTATCGAGTCAATACACGGGGCGCGCTTTTTCACTAAACTGGATCTCAGGAGCGCTTACAATCTGGTGCGTATCCGCGAGGGAGACGAGTGGAAGACAGCATTTAGTACTACCTCAGGACACTATGAGTATCTCGTCATGCCGTACGGGTTGAAGAATGCTCCATCAGTCTTCCAATCCTTTGTAGACTAGATTTTCAGGGACCTGCTTGGACAGGGTGTAGTGGTGTATATCGACGACATATTGATATACTCCGCTACACGCGCCGAGCATGTGTCTCTGGTGTGCAAGGTGCTTGGGCGACTGTTGGAGCATGACCTGTACGTCAAGGCTGAGAAGTGTCTGTTCTTTCAACCATCCGTCTCTTTCCTAGGATATCCCGTTTCCACGTCCGGGGTGGAGATGGAGAGTGACCGCATTTCAGCCTTGCGTAATTGGCCGACTCCAACCACGGTTAAGGAGGTGCAGCGTTTTTTAGGGTTTGCCAACTACTACCGGAGGTTTATCCGGGGCTTTGGGCAGGTAGCAGCTCCCATTACCTCACTGCTGAAGGGGGAGCCGGTGAGACTGCGTTGGTCAGCTGAGGCGGACAGAGCCTTTGGTCACCTGAAGGATCTGTTTACCTCGGCCCCCGTGCTGGCTCCTCCGGATCCCTCTCTGGCATTCATAGTTGAGGTGGACGCGTCCGAGGCTGGGATAGGAGCTGTGCTGTCGCAGCGCTCGGGTATGCCACCAAAACTCCGTCCCTGTGCTTTTTTTCGAAGAAGCTCAGCCCAGCGGAGCGAAACTATGACGTGGGGGACAGGGAGTTGTTGGCTGTTGTGAGGGCTCTGAAGGCGTGGAGGCATTGGCTTGAGGGGGCTAAATACCCTTTTCTCATCTGGACGGACCACCGGAATCTGGAGTACATCCGGGCGGCGAGGAGACAGAACCCTCGCCAGGCAAGGTGGGCCATGTTTTTCACACATTTTGATTTTACGCTCTCTTTCAGACCAGGTTCCCAGAACGTTAAGGCAGACGCACTGTCCCAGTTGTATGACACAGAGGAGAGGTCCATCGATCCCACTCCCATACTTCCTGCCTCTTGCCTGGTGGCACCGGTGGTATGGGAGCTGGACGCAGATATCGAGTGGGCGAATGCGTACAGAACCCACTCCCCCTCAGTGTCCCGCTGGGCGTGTGTACGTTCCGTTCGATGTTCGTGACCGTTTGATCGTTTGGGCACACATCACTCTCCTCTGGTCATCCGGGCATCGGCTGGACAGTGTGCTGTCTTAGTGAAACATACTGATGGCCTACGTTAGCTAAGGACGTGAGGGTTTACGTTTCCTCCTGCTCGGTGTGCACTCAGTACAAGGCGCCTAGACACCTGCCCAGAGGTAAATTACAACCTCTACCCGTTCCACAGCGGCCGTGGTCCCACCTGTCGGTGGATTTCGTGACGGATCTTCCACCGTCACAAGGAAAAACTACGATCCTGGTTGTTGTGGATCGGTTTTCAATGTCCTGTCGCTTCCTTCCTTTGCCTGGTCTCCCTACGTCTCTACAAACCGCGAAGGCTCTGTTCACCCACGTGTTTCGGCACTACGGGGTGCCTGAGGACATAGTGTCTGATCGGGGTCCCCAATTCATGTCTAGGGTATGGAAGGCTTTCATGGAGCATCTGGGGGTCTCGATCAGCCTTACCTCAGGGTTTCATCCCGAGAGCAACGGGCAGGTGGAACGAGTAAACCAAGATGTGGGTAGATTTCTGAGGTCGTATTGCCAGGACAGGCCGGGAGAGTGGGCGGTGTTCATTCCCTGGTCAGAGATGGCACATAACTACTCAGGGAGTGGCGGGGCGCTAGCGCCCCACTCCCGACACTACCAAGGCAAAATCCCAAAATTGAATTATAAAAAATGCACCAATATACAAGTGTTTCATACTCATCAAAAGCGCTGCTTCTTGGCAATATCACAGCGTTGTCGGATCTCAAAAAGGCTTTACGGCGAAAGCACTACATTTGATTGTTTGAGGGTAGCACCTTCAATATTTTCCATAACAATGAAATCTTTAGCCAGCTCGGTCGATAGAAAATGCATTTCACAGGGAAAACCTGTGCCTTACCTTTTGTAGAACTTCTGCAGAGGGCTTCCTAAGTGTCCAACGAAGACAATCCATGGGTATTTGGTTAGAAAAAGTAACTTATTATATCCTTAAATCTCCGTTTGGTTGGCACCTTGTGTTCAGAAAATCCAATGTGACGAGAACTCGTTCAACTATACCTATAAACTTTCCCTCAACAAAACAAAAACAATTAAAATGCATCCTTAGCTTATCTTTTATGAATAAAAGTGATAATCTTTCACTTGGATGGTAACCTAAACGTTATATAAGTCAAATAAAGTGGACCGCTCAGCCAAACGTGCGCCCAAAAACGTGCAACTGAAAAATAGCTCCCCTGACTAAAACGTCTCCCAATAGAACACATTGGTTCCGATTTCCACTAAACTTTACCTATACACTGCTGACATCCAGTGGAAGCAATAGGTACTACATTCAGTGGCCTGGTATAAAGACTTTTCTAAAGGCACTGTCTCAAAGTGAGCCATAAGCCACAAGGAATGAGATTTCCGGATGGAATTTTCTCTGGTTTTTGTCTGCCAAATGAGTTCTGTTACACTCACAGACAGACTGATAACACTTTTGGAAGCCTCAGAGTGTTTCCTATCCAATAGTACTAATTATGTGCATATTCTATTTTCTGAGCCTGAGTGGCAAGCATTTTACTTTGGGCACACACAACTCTCCAAAACTGACCCCTCAGCTGCCGCTCCCTAACAAGATAACTCACTCCGTCACTCTTCTACTAACCTGTCCACATTCCAATGAGTGTTAGGTTACCAGCCGGTTCTGGCACCGGGGCATCAGAGCCAGACCGAGGCTCCTGCGGTGGACGAATGGTTTAGGCGCTTTGAGGAGATCTGGGAAGCCGCCCACGTGCACCTGCAATGAGCCGACCTGCAACGAGCCGTGAGGCGGCAGAAAGACAGCACCGACCGCCACCGCAGTGAGGCTCCGGTGTTCGCACCGGGGGACCGGGTCTGGGTCTGGGTCTCGACCCAAAACCTGCCCCTCCGCCTGCCCTGTCGGAAGCTGGGGCCGCAGTTTGTGGGGCCGTTCAAAGTCCTGAGGAGACTGAACAAGGTTTGTTTTAGGTTACAGCTACCCTCCGACTACCGTATTAACCCCTCGTTCCATGTGTCTCTCCTCAGGCCGGTGTTGGGTGGTCCACTCCAGGGACCTGAGATTCTGGAGGTCCCTCCGCCCCCGCTGGACATCGAGGGGGGCCCGGCGTATGCAGTCCGAGCGATAATGGACTCAAGGCGTCGGGCAGTGGGCCTTCAGTACCTCGTGGAGTGGGAGGGGTACGGTCCGGGTGGAGAAGCTGGGTGCGGGTGGAGGACATCCTGGATCCTTCACTGCTGCGGGATCTTCACCGCCTCCACCTGGAGCGCCCTGCGCCTCGTCCTCCGGGTCGTCCCCGAAACCGGTGGCGGCGCGCTGCTGGAGCTGCGCGTAAAGGGGGGGGGGGGTACTGTCACAACTTCAGCTGAAGTTGGTCCCTCCCCTGGTTCGAGCGTCTACCGGCGGTCGACGTCACCGGAGTTCTAGCCACCACCGATCTATTTCTCACTTTCTGTTTTGTCTTGTCATTAATCAAACCTGGTCATCATTACCCAATTTACATATGTTATTTATTCCTCTGTTCCCCCATCAGTGTTGTCCGTGATTGTTTCATGTTTTTGGCTCGTTGTGTGAGCAGGTGATTGTCTACGTATCAATTTATTTTGTCCCTTAATAAAATTAAGGAGTTTGACAACTGGCTTTCTGCGACTGTTTCCTTGGAGACCTGCTGTGAGCCATAACAGGTGGGTAGTATATGGGGCTTTGGTGACAAAACAGATGGCACTGTGATAGACTACATCCAATTTGCTGAGTAGAGTGTTGGAGGCTATTTTGCAAATGACATCGCCGAAGTCAAGGATCGGTAGGATAGTCAGTTTTACGAGGGTATGTTTAGCAGAATGAGTGAAGGAGGCTTTGTTGCAAAATAGGACGCTGATTCTAGATTTAATTTTGGATTGGAGATGCTTAATGTGAGTCTGGAAGGAGAGTTTACAGTCTAACCAGACACCTAGGTATTTGTAGTTGTCCACATATTCTAAGTCAGAACCGTCCAGAGTAGTGATGCTAGACGGGCGGGCAGGTGCAGGCAGCAATCGTTTGAAGAGCATGCATTTAGTTTTACTAGCATTTAAGAGCAGTTGGAGGCCACGGAAGGAGTGTTGTTTGGCCTTGAAGCTCGTTTGGAGGTCCAAAGAAGGGCCAGATGTATACAGAGTGGTGTCGTCTGCGTAGAGGTATATCAGAGAATCACCAGCAGCAAGAGTGACATCATTGATATATACAGAGAAAAGAGTCGGCCTGAGAATTTAACCCTGTGTCACCCCCATAGAGACTGCCAGAGGTCCGGACAACAGGCCCTCTGATTTGACACACTGAACTCTATCTGAGAAGTAGTTGGTGAACCAGGCGCGGCAGTCATTTGAGAAACCAAGGCTATTGAGTCTGCCGATAAGAATGCGGTGATTGACAGAGTCAAAATCCTTGGCCAGGTCGATGAAAACGTCTGCACAGTATTGTCTTTTATCTATGGTGGTTATGATACCGTTATGAACTTCTCAGGGATTGCTGGGGCGCTAGCGGGTTGCTCCCGACACTACCAGGTGAAATGTAAGGCGCCAAATTCAAAATCCCAAAGTTGAATTATTAAACATCCACCAATATACAAGTGTTCCATACTCATCAAAGGCTCTGTTTCTTGGCAATATCACAGCGTTGTCAGATTTCAAAAAGGCTTTACGGCGAAAGCAGCACATTTGATTGTTTGAGGGTAGCACCTCACATATTTTTCCCATAGCCATGAATCGATTAGCCATCATGGCACACACATAACACATTTCACAGCGAAAACAAATCAATTACCTGTTGAAGAACTTCTGCTGAGGTCATCCTAAGTGTCCAACGAAGACAATCCATGGTTCTTTTGTTAGAAAAAGTAATGTATTTTATCCATAAATCCTCCATTTGGTTCGCGCGTTATAATCAGAAACGACAGCCTCCACTAGTCCATTGAAACGTGACGCAAACTCGATCATCTTATACCTATAAACTTGTCCAAGAACAATCAAACATAGTTTTAAATGTATCCTTAGGAACACTTTTACGTATATTTACTATTTACTTTATAAATCAACAGAATATACGTTCTGTTTTACTCACAGACAATGGTACCAGTTTTGGAAAATTCAGAGTGTTTCCTATCCAATGGTACCAAATATGTGCATATCCTATTTTCTGGGCCTGAATGGGAGGCATTTTACTTTGGGCACGCCAGGCTCTCCAAAACCGACCCCTCAGCTGCCACTCCCTAACAAGTTAAGGAGCAGCAAGGTGCGCTGGGGCGCTAGCGCCCCACTCCCGGAACTACCAGGAGAAATGCAAGGCGCCAAAAGTGTTTCATAGTCATCAAAAGCTCTCCTTCTTGGCAATATCACAGCGTTGTCAGATTTCAAAAAGGCTTTACGGCGTTACCATAAATTACCATAAATTCATCAACCATGCGGTTCACACAAAACACATTTCACAGCGAAAACTTATCAATTACCTTTTGAAGAACTTCTGCTGAGGGCTTCCCAAGTGTCCCTAGAAGACAATCCATGGTTCATTTGTTAGAAAAAGTAATGTATTATATCCATAAATCTCCGTTTGGTTGGCGCGTTATATTTTCTCTCCAATCGTCCATTGAAACGTGAAGACAACTCGTTCAACAACAATCAAACATAATTGTAAATGCATCCTTAGGAACACTTTTATGTATAAATAGTATAATATTTTATCCGGAATATAAACTGGGCGATCAGAAAGGAAAAAACCACAGAGCGTGCCATCCGTGAACGCGCATTTACTCCTATTGACATTCTCTGTTGACACTTCCTTATTCCTCTTCTACTCTGCTCTAAAAACAGCTAAGAAGAATCAGAACACATTCTCGAGACTGTTGACATCCAGAGGAAGCGATAGGTACTGCATTCATATGCCCTTATAAGGGCATTTTCATAAGGAAGGGGTTCCAAATGAGGCAATCTGTCAAAACCACTTTTTTCCAGGACAGAAATTCCTCGGATTTTTTGCCTGCCATATCCATTCTGTTATACTCACAGACACTTTTAGAAAATTCAGAGTGTTTCCTATCCAATGGTACTAAATATGTGCATATCCTATTTTCTGGGCCTGAATGGGAGGCATTTTACTTTGGGCAGGCCAGGGTCTCTAAAACGGTCACCTCGTGCGCTGCTCCCTAAGAAGTTAACATGCATGAAACCATGGCTTTTACGGTTACAGAAGTCAACAAATGAGAGCGCCTGGGGAATAGGTGTCATGCTGGGGGCTCTAGGGCCTGGGTTAACCTCTACATCACCAGAGGAACAGAGGAGGAGTGGGATAAGGGTCCGGCTAAACGCTATAAGAACTGGTCGTCTAGTGCGTTGGGAACAGAGAATAAAAGGGGCAGATTTCTGGGTGTGGTAGAATAGATTCAGGGCATAATGTACAGACAAGGGTATGGTAGGATGTGAGTACAGTGCGGGTAAAACCTAGGCATAAATTGTCCAGGCCAAATGGCAAAAGAGGTATTGTAACCCACGAATTAGAGGGTATACCTCTTTGACTAGTCGGGAGATGGGCCTAGCTCGAGGCTAGCTCAAGGCTAACAGGTGTTTGCTTCGGGACAGAGGCGTTAGCCAGCAGTAGTCACTCGGTTACAATTAGCTAGCTGCGATGATTCGGTGTAATGGCCCAGTAATGGCAGGAATCCGGTGATGTGATGTAGAAAATCAGTCCAATATGCTCTGGGTTGACATCGCTCTGTGCAGACTGGCAGGTATTGACAGAGCTAAAGCTGTCTGGATTCCGAGCTGAAGGTGAAGACCGCTAGCTGTGGTTAACAGTGACTACTAGCTAGTAGCTAGTTAGCTGGCTGGCTTCTGATGGTGGTTCCAGTTATAACGTATAAATATAGCAGATCCGTACCACATTGGGTGAGGCGGGTTGCAGGAAAGTATATTTAGATCGTAGGTGGAAAGTGAGATTAAAATGTGTACGAAAGAAACGATGAAACCGACTATTTACATGGGACAAGATGGGACAAGACTAACACATGTCCGACTGCTACGCCATATTGGATTGAATATGTTTCATACAATATGTTTAATCTGAGTATTTGTTATAGTCAAAATAATCCATACATTGTGCTTTTTTTTTAATCATAAACAAGTTCTATGAGCTCAGGTCAATGAGGCCTACAGGCCATGAAAAGCAAATAGTAGTTAAAAACGTGTAACGTTCACAAGAACTTAAGTTGATAAAAATATCTAACACAACATTAGGTTATAAAGTATTATTATGGATTTATAATCAACTATAATGGGGCAGTAATTTTGGACCGGGAACACAGAATTTATTTACATGAAACAATCAAGGGTTAAATAAATAAAAAATACTCGCACAGCCAAGTAAAAGGGTTGCAAAATGTGACAAAAATGGCATGCTCTGTGTCTGCAATATAGCAAAACCCAATGCTCTATCTACAATAAAGCGACCCCTATCTGACCTCTCTTCTGACCTCTGCAATTCATCCAGAACGCAGCAGCCCGCCTGGTTTTCAACCTTCCCAAGATCTCTCATGTGACCCCGCTCTTCCGCACACTCTACTGGCTTCCAGTCGAAGCTCACATCCACTACAAGACCATTATGCTTACCTACTGAACTGCAAGATGAACTGCCTACCTTCAGGCTATGCTCAAACCCTACATCCCAACCAAAGCACTCCATTCTGCCACCCCAGGTCTCTTGGCCCTCCCACCCCTATGAGAGAGCAGCTCCCGCTCAGCCCAGTCCAAGCTCTTCTCTGTCCTGGCACCCCAATGGTGGTACCAGCTTCCCCCTGAAGCTAGGACAGCAGAGTTCCTGTCAATCTTCCGAAAACATCTGAAACCCTACCTCTTCAAACAGTAGCTTAAATAATCCTCCTCTTCACCTCGACCCCCTCCCAAATTTGTTTTTTTCATAAACAAATAGCTATCTTAAGATGAATGCAATAACTGTAAGTCCCTCTGGATAAGAGCGTCTGCTAAATTACAAAAATGTAAATGTCTTCTCCCCTTCCTGACTACACTCACAGAAGAGGTCTAACTACTATTCAGAAACCTTTCTCTCTCTTTCTTTTTCCCCTTCAATCTTTTACCCTGAAACCTGCCCCTCTTTTTCCTCTCTCTTTGCTCTCTCTTTCTGCTTTTACTTGCTTTCTCTTCACTTCTCTGACCTGTCATTTCATCAGCTGATCCGATCTGCCCCCTCTTATAAGCTCACCCACTTCCTCCCTGTCTTCCATTGAACGAGTGAGAGGCCCTGTTCTCCTCCTCTCCCCTCTTTACATCTGTCCATTCAGAGGTAAGGAGTCCTGTGGTGTGTAGGTGGCAGAGTGAATTAAGGGATGAATTCAGACTGTCTGGCGAAGTCTCATGGAGAGGGGGTCTCAAGGGGTCTTTAAACTGAACACACCCATTCTCCACTTGACTACCAACCTCTCACCCACACCATATTTTCATTCTTTCACTTTGAGGCTGATTCCTGTTACAGTGCCTTGCAAAAGTATTCATTCTCCTTGGTGTTTTTCCTATTTTGTTGCATTACAACCTGTAATTTAAGATTTCATTTAGATTTAATGTAGTGGACTTCGGCGAAGTGAAATGGAAAAAATAACTTGTTTCAAAACAATTATGTATTCATCCCCTTTCCTATGAAACCCCTAAATAAGATCTGGTGCAACCAATTACCTTCAAAAGTCACATAATTAGTCCACCTGTGTGCAATCTAAGTGTCACATGAGCTGTCACATGATCTCAGTATATATACACCTGTTCTGAAAGGCGCCAGAGTCTGCAACAACACTAAGCAAGGGGCAACACCAAGCAAGCGGTACCATGAAGACCAAGGAGCTCTCCAAACAGGTCAGGGACAAAGTTGTGGAGAAGTGCAGAACATGGTTGGGTTATAAAGAAATATCCTACATTTTGAACATCCCACAGAGCACCATTAAATCCATTATTAAAAAATGAAAAGAATTTGGGACCACAACACACCTGCCAAGAGAGGGCCACCCACCAAAACTCACCGACCAGGCAAGGAGGGCATTAATCAGAGACGCAAGTAAGAGACCAAAGTTAAACCTGAAGGAGCTGCAATGCTCCACAGCGAAGATTGTAGAATCTGTCCATAGGACCACTTTAAGTCGTCCACTCCACAAAGCTGGGCATTATGGAAGAGGTGCCATAAAAAAAAGCCATTGCTTAATGAAAAAAATAAGCAAACACGTTTGGTGTTCACCAAAAGGCATGTGGGATACTCCCCAAACATATGGAAGAAGGTACTCTGGTCAGATGAATCTAAAATGTAGCTTTTTGGCCATCAAGGAATTCCAGGTTGTAAGGCAACAAAATAGGAAAAATGCCAAGGGGGGTGAATACTTTCACAAGCCACTGTAGGTGGAATGGGACCCTTTGGTGGGTAATAGTTCCTCTTGGGTTGTAGCTAATTACTTCAGATAGGTCAAAGCTATGGCTGGGAGATACATTGTATTTTAAGGTATAACTGTATGGATCCACATGCCGGTATGGATTTTTACAATACCGTACATAACGATTTTTGTTTAAAGTGCTAAATAAATGAAAAGTTCTACAAATTGGATTACTCCACTGTCAGTTTTGTCCTAGTTTTGTTCAGTTTAAAACGACCAGAGAAAGTTCATTAAAACCACTTGGATTTCATTTGTTGCTACCATAGGGTCATGCACTACTCATAAAACATGTTTGGAACAGAAACATTAAATACAGTCAAACAACACCACAATGTCAAAAATTAGAACAATATTGTGATATTATATTTTATCCATATCTCCCAGCCATAGTATAATCACAGCTATATAGACTTTGGAGCCAGCCACTTCACTACACAACCTTAAACACTCTACCTTCCTCCATCAGCTCAGACCTTTTCAACTAAATAGCTTAGCTTTTCTCCACTCCCATATCCAAGTTTATTCTGGCGAGCATCTATCCAAGCTATCAGCAATCCCAATTAAAATCCCATTAAATGTGCTGGCTAAAAGGATGTTTAGATTATATACAGGGCCACTGACAATGTGATGTACTAAATACCTCCTCAAGACGTCATGGTAACCAAGGAGATCAACTCCTTCTCTAAACCCTTCAGGGTCACTTCCCTCTCTCCACTTTACTTTTTGTTGTCTCTTTTTTTACTCCCCAATCCTGTTCCATTTGAATGAGAGTGCAGAAAAAGTGCGTATCCTTCTCCACCTCTCCACGCTCCCTCCTTCACTCCATTCTCTCCACCTCTCCATCCTTCCATCCCTGAATCATTGCGTGCTCTGGAAGTCTGTGTCCAGGCAAGTGAGGGACAGAGGGAGATGTTCAAAAGGTTGAGCATTATATTTAGCCTTCTGAGAGGGCTGTGTGTGTGTGTGTGTGTCTATCTCTGTGTGTAGACATGACCTCGCGCTGGCTTAAAAGGCCCTGCGTACTTAAAGGTGCATTACAGGTCTCACACTAATCCACAGTGATAGCTAAAGTGCTCTGTGCCGACCACAGGAGACCAGAGGCCCTGGAGGAGACAGCAAAGGGAGCGCAGGAGGACGTGGCCAGTTCGCGTTATTCAGCATCAATTTTGTATTGGGCACAACCCTCAAGTCTTTGCATGAGCGAGAGATGGATGAAGGGAGAGAGGGCCGGAGGGATGGAGGGAGGAAAGGGGGAGGTAACTATTTGCATACCGTATTAATTAAGTGATAAAAAAATCTCCTCTTTACCGGGGTTTGTATACTGCATTTATTATGTAGATTCCTCCTCTTTCTTGCTTCTCATCCCTTGTTTATTTCGGTGTGTGCCCTAACTGCAGGCAGTAATCAAAGTTACGATTTGGGTAAATAGCCTTGTGTGTGTATGATTGTGTGTGTGTGTGTTCAAGTGTTTGTATGAGTATGCCTGCCTGCATGTGTGTGTGTGTGTGTTTCTGCTTGTGTGCATGCATGCACAAGTGTGTATGCTTTTTGTTCAGAGGAAGAGTGGTCTAGGGCAGACCAGGCAGCACTGGTAGAGACCTATTTTAATTCTTAACTAGATGGCCATGATTTATTAATCTGCATTTGAAATAACAATTACGTCAAGAGGGATCAGGCCAGAACCTTAATTGCAATGGAAAACAGACTTATTATGGAACCTGCCCCAGACCAAAGTACAAGCACACTATCCCACAGTGTCCCATCAGGACAGCAGACCACCAGTGAACTTGTGTGCGTGTGTGTGTGTGTATTTGTGTGTGTGTGTATGGCATGGCCTCGTGTCATCCTTTAAAACGGCATACCCTCGCCCAACAGAATTCTGGAAGGGAGTGCTGCTGTCCCTCCCTTACAGAAACACGTGATGTCCTGCAAACAAACATGTGTCATTAGGATATTCCCAGAATGTCACACAGTTGCAGTGTTTTCAACTTACATATTTGACACACCATTAGATTGTGTATGTTTATTTATATAGTAATTATCAATCAACGTGTTTTCACCGGGGGACTTGAACTCACAACCTTTTGGCATTCAGATCTTCCTGCTATGCCACCAATAGCTAATTTCACCTGTATTCATACACTTTGGACTTCAAAGTAAATCTCAGCTGTGTAAAAAAAGACACTAAAGAAAAACTATTTTATTATTTATAGTGATTCATGAGAAACAATCAACAAGCTCTCACAGTCTTATGTCAGAATTAGACGTTCATCCATGTTTCTCTGTCACTGGTTTAGAGAGGAGTAGGCAGGAGGCAGTCGCAGGTTTAGAACTACAGAGTTGATTTCAGCACCATAGATCAAAGCGGGATGAAAACCAAACGCTGTTGTGCTCAAAATATATCTTCATAAACAAAAAAAGGCACTGGACAAACCCAAAGTGCAAAATATAAACTACTCAGGAAATAGTAGGAGAGATTCCTCTCAGGAAAACAAGTAACAATTGCAATGACAGACAAAGACAAATGGCAGAGGGAGTATACAGTGATAGATTGGGGATTGGAACCAGGTGTGTGTAATGATGACGAGACAAGTCCGGGTTTGATGAGTGAAGGGCGTTTGCCAGCAGTAGGTTCAGCAGCAGCTAGAAGGCCGGCGACGCCGAACGCCTGAGCTGGACAGGAGGGGGAGCCAAAGCGAAGGCTGGTGAGATTCTCAAATGTCAAATTTTGAAGTTGTTTCAAACGTCAAATATCGAACTGTTCAAGGATAAGTTTAGGCAATACTCCAAAATATTGAGGTTTAGGCATTAACTCTGAATGGTTAATGTAAGGGTTATGTTTGGGATAGGCTTAAAACAAAAATCTAAAAAACAACTCTGTCACTGGATTTCAACATGCAGAGGCAGATGCTTATGCTTACACCCTTCCATTATCCCCTGTCTAGATTAAAACCCATTTTAAGAAAACAGTGCTGACTGTTGCCCCCAGTGGACGGTTTTCACAACGTCTCCCGATGTCCTCAGACATGGATGGACTCGAATCCTGACTTGTATCACGGGCAACCTGGCTTGAATAATATGCCCCTCCAACATTAGACAGCCATACAGAAAATCCTCACATTGCTCAAATAAGTTAATTAATTTAATGATAAGAGAATAATCAGATTAATGTATAACTGAAATAGCAGTACAGATGGCACTATTTTGCTAAGTGCAGAGATGTTTTATAGGTAATGAATCTGCAAGGGACTTCTGAGAGAGCTACAAACTTTGTGGCACAGCAGAAAGTTCAGCGTCCCCCAAATCCAGAGGTTATGAGTTCAGATAGATTAATATTGAAAAGTCAGCACTAAGTATTTGCATTTGTATGTATTAAGGATCCCCAATAGCTGCTGCCAAGGCTACTGAAGAGCTCTTCTTTGTTTACACCCATTCAGCATCATTTACACCCTCTTAATTAAGCCCCACCCATCTCTTTTAGGATTCACATGTGAAGGCATGTGGTAAATAGATGGAGTAAGGTAGTATAGTAAACAACCAAAGCTTAAGACTAAAAGTGGTGAAAGTAGTAGCACAAAGTAGTAGTAAAAATACACTTTATCTAGTCCTTGGCCTATGTCCTAATCTGACTTTGGTGGTAGCTAAACAATGAACCATAATCCCAATATATACTGGTACTACCCTGCATGAATCTGCATGTAGCTAAAGCTAAATAACTAGGATCAATTTTAGCTAGCTAGCTAACATTACGCTATAACTAGCAATGCAAATGGTTTTCTGATATGAATAATATTACTACACAGACCATATACGTAATGTTAGCTAGCGAGCTAGCCAGCTAACTTTACCTAGCTAGCTATCACTATGCTTAAACTTGCAATGAAAATGACTTTCTGATAAAATTGGAAAAGTATAATATCTGAAAATGTAGCTAGACTCTTACTTGTGTATGTCGATGAACGATTCTCCCTTTTTGTCATGGATGCTAAGGTTAATATTAGTTTGAAGATGTAGTCCGGAGACAGGTATTTTATACAACAGACATCTGTGTTCTCTTTTCGACTCCCACCACATTTGCATTCACACACTGCTTCCACCGGGCATTCCACTTGTTGAAAGCCGTTTCTTTCCCATCACTGACGTCAGAAGACTCTACATTGTCTGTTTCAATTACCTAAAGCAGGGATATCCTCATCGTCTGATTAATTTTCAGTCAGAGAGAGTCAGCATAGCGCAATCGTCCTCCAGAAAGTAGTCTATCACAACTTTTTCCCTCTGAACTTTGTCGATAGCTCCTATTAAATTCAGGGCAGCAATGTTGAGAGCAGTGGCAACACTTTTGCAGTTCTTCATGATATCTTTCAAAAAAGCATTGGTAGAAAGGATTTTATACATATGCTGAACAGCTCATGTTATAGACAGAAGCATGCTACATGTCAGACCAATCCGAACTCATCTCTCGGCATGTCCAGCCCTTCATTATCTCAACCAATCACGGCTAGTGGGAAGGTTCCTGTAATTTTCCGTGGCTAAACCAACTAGGCTCGTAATTTAACAATTGTATTTATATTTACAGATGGCATACACATTTGTTAAAAAAGGCACATGAAAGTTCCAGAAAAAAATTCTGCCAAAAAACAGCCTGATGAAAAAAAAAATATATATATATGTTCAAATGACTTTTCTGTGAAGTAGTGAAGTGCAACATACACCTAGGTTCCTGGAATGGGTCACATACGTTCACTAGTATTAACTTTAGAGTTCATATGTTAACATCACCTTTTTCACGTGAGGAGAATAATATGTTTTAATGAATTGCAGATTCACATGTGGAATTTGTAGTTTCACATGTGAAAAAACGTTTACATGTGAACATCGAATTTGCATTTCCACATTCCACACAAAAACTTTTGCATTTGTGGAATTGCATTATTATAATTTTTTACATTATAATGTTGTCATGTGTAGTCTCATGGTTTCACATGTTGCTTTTACATGTTGTTACATGTTTTCACATTAACTTGGCACGTGAAATGCATGTGGTTTTTCCATAAGGGCTATTTGCGACTGTTATAACTCAACTCAGTGTTTCTCTCTTTCTGTCAGACTGGGGCCGCACTGGGGCCATCTTGGATCTTTAAGGACCCCCTTCTATCACTTAGTGGTCCTTAAAGTAAATACATTCTTAATGCAAAGCAATTAGGCAAATACATACTTATGTTAGCTTCGCTGGTAATGGTGTTGGTAATGAGATTGACCTGCAGCCTTAATTAATGTTAAGGGCCTGATTAAGACTGTGAGAGACCTCAATGGTTGTTATGTATAATGTAGACTCCATAGGGGAGTTGGCTGCACTGACTGAAGCCATAGGAGTGGTGGAGGTCAATTCACATGCATTAAAACTGTACTTTACAAAGTCAAAAAGTAGTGTGGGCCTATAGAGAAACAGTCACAAGTCTAGAATATCCATAGGCTCTCCTGTAAAGTCTCTATGTTGGTCACTCATATTTCTCTTACACAGACATGCACACACATGTGCACAGACACACACACACACATGTATTTTGCCCCTCTCATAACTCTCTCCACAGTGGTACATCTGAGAGAATCTTCCGCCTTTCTAATTCCCCTCCTGGTTCTTCTATATTGAGGCCTGGCCCTGCTCATATTCCATGTCAAAGGCTTTCTCTTTTATTGAACATCAAATCCTCTGTGTCTCACTTGACGCTCTTTCTATCTCACAGAATATACATATTCAGGAGACAGCGGCGGGTGGCTATATGGCTCTCTCTCCTCCAAATCCCAGATTGTGGGCATTAGTGTTGAAATAACACTACATGAATAGCGTGCACACTCTATATATAGGAGTTAAGACAACCGGGTGAGCTGAGATTGAGGCTCACTGAAGGAGCAGACTTTCTTTTCTTCTCAGGTCTTTTCACTCTTCTTGGCACTATTTCGTCCGTCTTCAGTGTCTAAAAGTTCTGGCGATTCAGGGATGTTTACCTATGGAGTCGCCTGCTGTGACACTTCACATGGTGATTGGCTCTTTAATGATGACATGTAGAGAAAGAAAGTAGATTGTTGTGTATCCTGAATGTGCCCGTGCCAAAGTGACAAAAAAGTCACATCAATTATATTTCTTGTTTGCTCCCAAATCTTCTCTCTCACCCAATATCTCAATTTTCTATTTTTAGTTAACCTCCCCTTGATTGCTCCCTCTCTCTTCTTCTTCTTCTCTCACCCCTCTCTTCTCTCTCTCTCTTCCCATCCTCCCTCCATGTATCTCTCTCCTCTCTTCTTTCCTCTCTCCCTGCTCATTCTACTCTCTGGCTTGTCAAAATATTGTTGCAGTATATCCCCACTGTTTCTGGCCTGCCATCAATTCCCATCTCGTGTAATAAAAAATAGAGAGTGTTCTGTTGGGACTAAAGTGGAGGGCTCCTGCAGGACGCATGAGGAGGGGAACCAGTGTGGGATGGGGTGCTAACCATTTGACCTTCGGCAATCACTTGGTCTGTCTGTCTCCTTCTGGCCATAGAGAGAGAGAGAGAGAGAGAGAGAGAGAGAGAGAGAGAGAGAGAAATAAATAATTTTACATAATTGTTAATGTACAGATGATGCCGTGTTTGAGCAGTAGGGAGAAAGAGACAGCAAATGTCTGAGTGTGACTGGTGTATACTGAGGCAGAGAATAATGGAGTGTATGATACAGTATTGTTAATGTAGATGCTGTGTTTGGGTCGGGCCTGTTTCCGCTGAGCTAAATCTCTAGCGCTGTGTCTGATATTGTGACGGCAGGCAGCCAGCTGACCCGACATGTCTTTTTAATTCTGCTGAGTAAATAATGTATGCATCCCTGGCAGTCTATAATTTATGTAAGTGGACATGCAATCAGGTCAGATTAAAGTGCATGAGCGCCGGGTTCTGCGTGTTTGAGAGTGTGTGTGTGTGTGTGTGTGTCTCTGTCTCTGTGTGTGTGTGTGTGTGTGTGTGTGTGTGTGTGTGTGTGTGTGTGCGCGCGTCTGCGTGCGTGTGTTTGTGCGTTCAGAGGTAAAGGATAGAGGAGGCAGGGCAGATCACTGAACAGAGGAGGGAGGCAATGCTCTCTTTCTCATACATTTTCTCCATCCCTCTTTACCTCTGTCTCCACTCTTGCTCTCCTAGAAAGATGCTAACTGATTTACAGACACAATGCCTACAATACCAGAACAGACAGCTGGCCGAGCCTCAGTCCAGCCTCGTTCAAAACTCTCTCCAAATGCTCTGGAAACGCTCTCCAAACAGCAGTTGACTAATCCATACCAAATGTTAACTGGCCATTTACAGTAATTCCTGGACTGGTGCCTGTGCTGGTGGTGCACTATTACAGGCTGTGCCGAGCTGTGCTGGACTGTGCCAAACTGGACAGGGATAAGCTGCTGAATACCACATTGATATAGAGGACATTCTGTTAGGTCAAAAGAACCACATTATTCATGCCACATTATTCATGCCAATTCAGTTATGCGGTATTCGTTAAAAAAAAAATCTACTAATCAGAGATGTAAATTAAGAAAAAAATGTACACTAAAAGCTTTTAACTCATGCCTGTCATGGACTTTCTTTTTTATTACCCCCTTTTTTCTCCCCAATTTCTTGATATCCATTTGCGATCTTGTCTCATCGCTGCAACTCCCCAACGGGCTCGGGAGAGGCAAAGGTCAAGTCATGCTCCGAAAAATGACCCGCCAAACCACACTTTTTAACACCCGTCTGCTTAACCTCAGCAGCCAGCTGCAACAATGTGTCAAAGGAAACACCATTCAACTGATGACTGAAGTCAGCCTGCAGGAACTCCTTGTGGAGTTGCTACAGTGCGATGAGCATGGCTACCACTACTACCACTACAGTAACCAGCATGGCTACCACTACATTCTGCAGTAATACGCCATCCCATCTGGTTTGCGCTTTGTGAGAC
This sequence comes from Brachymystax lenok tsinlingensis, assembly GCA_030435695.1. Lineage (NCBI taxonomy): Eukaryota > Metazoa > Chordata > Actinopteri > Salmoniformes > Salmonidae > Brachymystax > Brachymystax lenok. The sequence continues at coordinate 44,238,712 of CM059780.1, forward strand.
TATCATTTGTTTTTCAACAGGACAATGACCCAAAACACACCTCCAGGCTGTGTAAGGGCTATTTATCCAATAAGGAGAGTGATGGAGTGCTGCATCAGATGATCTGGCCTCCACAATCACCTGACCTCTACCCAATTGTGATGGTTTGGGATGAGTTGGACCGCAGAGTGAAGGAAAAGCAGCCAACAAGTGCTCAGCACATGTGGGAACTCCTTCAAGACTGTTGGAAAAGCATTCCAGGTGAAGCTGGTTGAGAGAATGCCAAGTGTGTGCAAAGCTGTCATCAAGGCAAAGGGTGGCTACTTTGAAGAATCTCAAATATAACATATATTTATTTGTTTAACACTTTTCTGGTTACTACATTATCCCATATGTGTTATTTCATAGTTGTTATGTCTTCACTATTATTATACAATGTAGAAAATAGTAAAAATAAAGAAAACCCTTGAAAGAGTAGGTGTGTCAGAACTTTTGACTGGTACTGTATTGTACACTTAGAGTGTAGATCATGTGTTTATTGATTGTAATAATATATGGTTGGACATCAGAGCTCTGGTGTCCTCAATAGCATTATCACAGCTATCCATTAGAAGCATTGACAGCCAGGGCCAGGGATAGGCACAGTGTCCTGCCACTCATATGAAACATCCTCCCTGACATGCTGATGTGTGAGTGTTTGTGTGTGAGTGTGTCTGTTCATGCGTGTGCTCACGTGTGTCTGTTTGCATATGCATCTCTGCCTTTGTGCTTGGACATTTGTTTCTGTCGTACACACGTGTGTGTGTGTGTGTGACATGTTTATGAATGCTGGCCTCAGTGCTCAGAGCTGCTGGAGTCTTGCTGGTGGCTGTCATGTGGGTGCATTATCTTCCAGGCCTTCCTCAGCTGTCATATGAGGAGATGACCTCTAGCATGAGGAGTTCAGCTACCTACTGCTTCTCTCTCTTTACCTCTCTATCTCTATCACTTACACCTCCCCCTCTGTCTGTCTCTTAACTCTCTTTATCATCTCTCTCTTTATCTATCTCTATCATTTATCACCATCTCCTTTTTTCTTTTGCCCTCTCTGTCTCTCAGACAAACATGCAGGGCAATCATATACTATTATTTGGTATAGAAAAACCTTTCCTACTTTGTGCTCTCTCACTGAAGTTAAGCTGTAAACATGTTGTACAGTCTTGTATTCACATGGACACTCCCTTCTCATGATTTCCCTTCTCATATTTTCCAAACAGTCTGACCTCCTGATCCAATAACGGCACTACGGACCATTCACCAACGCTCTGTGGTATGTGTGTGTGTGTGTTTGTTGAATGTATCCAGTACACACACACACACACACACACACACACACACACACACAAATAACTATACAATATTTACAGACATGATAATGAGACAGAGCGAACGTAGGTCAATTGTGTGTACTGGATACATTCAACACAGACACACACACACACATTATGACTGTGTGAACAATATGTGTGCTTAGCTTCATGTTTGTATCTCCTGATGTATGCTTTCGCCTTTTGTGTGTAGGAGGGGGTTTGTGACGCATGTATATGAGGGCAAGCTTTAGCACAAACATCTGCCTTAATTGCTATAAGTGAAAACTGTGAGAGGACATCATTAACTAAGCCTGTGTGTAAATATCTGCCTTTACAGACACATCATTGAGATATCGTGCTTTGACTGCCCTGTCAGTCACATTGCTTCAGGGGTCCTTCTTGAAGCTACCTGCCATCTCTCTGACGCCCACTTTAGTCAACCTAACCTCTGACCTGCAGGGACAGGATCACATACACAGGTGCTCCACAGGGATCTATATTTGCACCACTTTCTTTCCCCAATTGTGCTGTTAAAACACAACAGATAATGGATAAATGGAGACTGCAGTGAAACTGGTAACAAGTCTCTGTTGATTTCGCCATTACTTTTATCCAGTGTAGTCAGTGTGGTGTGTTCTGCACTTTGACTGATTTCAAGAGAAATTATTATCTTCAAGCTTAAATGCACAATGGGTAGTTCTGGAGTTCAAAATCAAATCATACTTCATTCGTCTCATGCTTCGTAAGCAACATGTGTAGACTAACAGCCCTTGCTTTGCAAACATGAACAACAACACAGACAAATAGTTACACATCATACATGTTTTTGTTAATATTGAACTGTTGATTTATGATAAAACATAAAGTCCTTTATACAGCTAAACTTTATGTTTATGCGTTGTTCAAGGTCCTTAGGACAAGCAAAATGGTTGTCCCAGTAGTGATGAGTAGAGTTGTAGTGACATGTTTTGGGGAATTATTGATATTATTATTTCTATTATTTTGCTAAAAAGTAAACAAAGTATTTAACCTATCATATACTGTAGATCAATAAAAACAAAGGCTATTGAAATACCATTTATTTAAAAATATATAATATGCGTCACTAACTTTTATGTCATTTTCAATGATTCCAATGCTTCCCACAGTAGTGTGAAGTTGGCTGGATTTCCTTTGGGTGGTGGACCATTCTTGATTAACACGGGAAACTGTTGAATGTGAAAAATCCAGTAGTGTAGCAGTTTTTGACACACTCACAATCCACATTATTACTAGGAAGTTGATTTACAAAAATTTAGTTTTCAGAATTTTTAAGTAAATATACAGTTGAAGTCGAAGGTTTTCAAATACCTTAGCCAATTATATTTAAACTCAGGTTTTCACAATTCCTGACATTTAAACCTCGTATTTTTTTTGTCTTAGGTCAGTTAGGATAACCACTTTATTTTAAGAATGTGAAATGTCGGAATAATAGCAGAGAAAATTATTTATTTCAGCTTTTATTTCTTTCATCACATTCCCAGTGGGTCAGAAGATTACATACACTCAATTAGTATTTGGTAGCATTGCCTTTAACTACTTACTGAGTGGTGGGGCGCTCCCGACACTAGCCGGTGAAATGCAAGGCGCCAAATTCAAAATCCAAAAGTTGAATTATTAAACATTAATCAATATACAAGTGTTGCATAGTCATCAAAAGCTCTGCTTCTTGGCAATATCACAGCCTTGTTAGATTTCAAAAAGGCTATATGGCGAAAGCACTACATTTGATTGTTTGAGGGTAGCACCTCCAATATTTACCATTAGCATAAACTCACAAACCATTGTGGTTCACACAAAACACATTTCACAGCCGAAAACAAATCCCTTACCATTTGAAGTGAGGGGTTCAAAATGAGGCAATGTGTCAAAAACACTTTTTCCAGGACAGAAATTCCTTGGGTTTTTGCCTGCTATATCCGTTCTGTTACACTCACAGACAATACTGTAACACTCTTAGAAACTTCAGAGTGTTTCCTATCCAATAGTACTAATTATGTGCATATCCTATTTTCTGGGCCTGAGTGGGAGGCATTTTACTTTGGGCACGCCATACTCTCCAAAACCGTCACCTCGGGAGCCGCTCCCTAAGAAGTTAATGATGGTGTTGGAGTTGTGTGCGGAAATGCAGTCGTGGGTGAACAGGGCGTGCCTTAGTTTCATTTTTTTACCCTACAGACAGAATTAGTATCTCTGTTACTGAAACAATGGGAGTGTGGTAGGGGCTATGGCAGGAACCCCTTAAGTTCGATGTAATAAAATGAAAAACTCTTGTCAGTTTATGCTAGAGATAGGCATCCGCCTATGTTAAACTTCAGCATCTGCGGTGAAAGGTGACAGAGCTAGAGAGGTGTTTGTCAGACCATGAGAGAATAATGGACATGCTGGGATAATAATAGGGCCAAAGTCTTTAAAAACAACTCCTGCAGAATTAAGCATTTCTTGCAGTAAAATGATATACCAAATGTAGACAACATTTGGACTTGGGAACAAGAGTGGGGCAATACACTGCTCAAAAAAATAAAGGGAACACTAAAATAACACATCATAGATCTGAATGAACATAGTTGAATGTGCTGACAACAAAATCACACACAAATTATCAATGGAAATCAAATTTATCAACCCATGGAGGTCTGGATTTGGAGTCAAAATTAAAGTGGAAAACCACACTACAGCCTGATCCAACTTGATGTAATGTCCTTAAAACAAGTCAAAATGAGGCTCAGTAGTGTGTGTGGCCTCCACATGCCTGAATGACCTCCCTACAACGCCTGGGCATGCTCCTGATGAGGTGGCGGATGGTCTCCTGAGGGATCTCCTCCCAGACCTGGACTAAAGCATCCGCCAACTCCTGGACAGTCTGTGGTGCAACGTGGCGTTGGTGGATGGAGCGAGACATGATGTCCCAGATGTGCTCAATTGGATTCAGGTCTGGGGAACGGGCGGGCCAGTCCTTAGCATCAATGCCTTCCTCTTGCAGGAACTGCTGACACACTCCAGCCACATGAGGTCTAGCATTGTCTTGCATTAGGAGGAACCCAGGGCCAACCGCACCAGCATATGGTCTCACAAGGGGTCTGAGGATCTCATCTCGGTACCTAATGGCAGTCAGGCTACCTCTGGCGAGCACATGGAGGGCTGTGCGGCCCCCAAAGAAATGCCACCCCACACCATGACTGACCCAACGCCAAACCGGTCATGCTGGAGGATCTTGCAGGCAGCAGAACGTTCTCCACGGCGTCTCCAGACTCTGTCACGCCTGTCACGTGCTCAGTGTGAACCTGCTTTCATCTGTGAAGAGCACAGGGCGCCAGTGGCGAATTTGCCAATCTTGGTGTTCTCTGGCAAATGCCAAACGTCCCTGCACGGTGTTGGGCTGTAAGCACAACCCCACCTGTGGACGTTGGGCCCTCATACCACCCTCATGGAGTCTGTTTCTGACCATTTGAGCAGACACATGCACATTTGTGGCCTGCTGGAGGTCATTTTGCAGGGCTCTGGCAGTGCTCCTCCTTGCACAAAGGCGGAGGTAGTGGTCCTGCTGCTGGGTTGTTGCCCTCCTACGGCCTCCTCCACGTCCTCCTGATGTACTGGCCTGTCTCCTGGTAGCGCCTCCATGCTCTGGACACTACGCTGACAGACACAGCAAACCTTCTTGCCACAGCTCGCATTGATGTGCCATCCTGGATGAGCTGCACTACCTGAGCCACTTGTGTGGGTTGTAGACTCCGTCTCATGCTACCACTAGAGTGAAAGCACCGCCAGCATTCAAAAGTGACCAAAACATCAGCCAGGAAGCATAGGAACTGAGAAGTGGTCTGTGGTCACCACCTTCAGAACCACTCCTTTATTGGGGGTGTCTTGCTAATTGCCTATAATTTCCACCTGTTGTCTATTCCATTTGCACAACAGCATGTGAAATTTATTGTCAATCAGTGTTGCTTCCTAAGTAGACAGTTTGATTTCACAGAAGTGTGATTGACTTGGAGTTACATTGTGTTGTTTAAGTGTTCCCTTTATTTTTTTTTGAGCAGTGTATGATTTATTTATTTCTGCATCTTAAAAGAATGCAATGCTCAGTTAGACACCATCTGTAGAGGTGCTGTCTTCATCATAAAAGCATAAGAAAGCTGATGATATTCATGCGTTAAAGCCGAACTGAAATCTTAACAGAAACATGTTGGGTTGCTTTTCTTTTTCATCATTTGGACATTTATTTTTGTATTTTTATTTATTGTATTTTCTCCCCAGTCTCTAAACATCTTTGCTCTGCGAAAGACAAATGAGAACTTCACCGATGTCATCTAGATTGAAGCATTCATTCTATCGATATATTACATTATTCTGTTGAGCAAGGGTTTAAATAGTCTTATAGGGCAACATATAATGACAAAAGAGAAGCTATATGTATCTAATTATATTATACAAGTTGACTAACAAATAGCCTACTGTCATGTCTTTGGCATCATTAAAAGTGAAGACTTATTTTATCAAATAATTTCTCTGTAATTATTATTACGTGATTAAACTAATCATGTAAATGTAATTAACTAGGAAGTTGGGGCACCAAGGAAAATCTTCAGATTACAAAGATATAAATCTGCATGAACCCAGCCTTTACTATGAATCATCCATACACCAATTGTCTTAATCATTTATTTACTAACTAACTAAATAATCACAGAAATGCATAAACACACAACTGTAGATATGGTTACAAGGAAGTGATGGGGGAGGTTCCCTAGTGGGCTAAGCTGATATGACGGCTTGGTGGACAAAGGGAAGGGGGTGTGGACTGAGAACAGGCAGGAAAGACAAAATGAATCACTACACAGTTGACAATTATATTAATTGAAATGCTAATCCTTTGCACAGGAACGCTCACTTATTCGGGAATAATTGCAATCAATATATATTTAAGCCTGTGTGTTGTCGTGATCTCTGTTGGAATCGTCAGTCTGCGGAGTTCATCAGCATCTCTCTCGCTGCTTAGGACAGACAGACAGACAGACAGAGAGAGAGAGGTGGATTAAACATTCATCAATATACAAGTGTTGCATAGTCATCAAAAGCTCTGATTCTTGGCAATATCACAGCATTGTCAGATTTCAAAAAGGCTTTAAGGCGAAAGCACAACATTTGATTGTTTGAGGATAGCACCCCACATTTTCCACATTAGCATAAATTCATATCCAGCGCGGGTCACACAAAAGCCATATCAGAGCTAAAATAAATCCCTTACCTTTCGAAGAACTTCTGCTGAGAGCTTCCCAAGTGTCCAACGAAGACATCCAATGGTTCTTTTGTTAGAAAAAGTCATTTTTTATATCCCTAAATCTCAGTTTGATTGGCGCGTTATGTTCAAAAAATCCAACGTCGAATCGCCCATTGAACCGTGAAGAGAACGCATTCAAATATATCTATAAACTTTTCCTAATCAAATCAAAGATTATTTATAATGCATCCTTAGCTATCCTTTTATGAATATAAGCAATAATATTTCACTTAGATGGTAACCTAAACGTTATAAAAGGAAAATACAGTGGGGCGCGCACACGGTCTCGCGCCTGTGAAATCTTGATGACATCTGAGCTACCTCGATTATTTCCTGTTCCTATCCGCTCTGCTCACTGCTAGAGCTTCCAAACTCTGTATAAAGACTGTTGACATCTAGTGGAAGCCATAGGTACTGCAATCTCGGTGCTGGATCCCATTAAATTCAATAGGGAGAGTATCAAACAGAGTTCACACAAAAAAAAAATCTGGACAGACATTTCTCGGGTTTTCGCCTGCTATATCAGTTCTGTTATACTCACAGACATTATTTTAACCCTTTTAGAAACTTCAGAGTGTTACCTATCCAATAGTACTAATTATTATGTGCATATCCTATTTTCTGGGCCTGAGTGGCAGGCATTTTACTTTGGGCACGACAGACTCTCCAAAACGGTCGCCTCTTCTGCCGCTCCCTAAGAAGTTAACTTGGTAGGCTCTCTGAAAGCGGAGCAGTCCACCACAAGGATGGGCAGTGGATGTCCGGTTGGTGATCGGCGTTGCAGTCCCTCTCTAGTGGTTTACCTTGGTAGGTTTCCTGGAAGCTACAAAGTACCACAAGAATGGGCATGGGATGTCCTGGTTTGTGATCGCCGCTCCGGACCCGTCATCTGGTCGTCCAGACTAGCCGCTCCCTAAGAAGTTAAACCCGATCAAACTTGTTTGGCATCAACTGAAAACATTCATCTGTAACAATGCAATTCTCCCTTCTTAGCAATAGTCTATTGTCCTGCTAATAGCCAATAATGGGTGGATGGATGGCTTTTTTTTTATTCCAATATATTGAACGAATGTATTCATTACAGTCATTTAACGTTCTCATTCTCGGACAGGAAATATTGTGTTCACAATCTCATTTTCAAGTCCTTGTTGTCAGCATCCTGCCCCCTGTTTGTCTCCGGGCCTCTAGAGGTCACCTGTGTTTCCCTCTGCCTTAGCTCTTCCTCGTGTGTCCTTATTAGTGTTATCCAGTTCACCTGTGCCTTGTTTCCCCTAGAGTATTTTAGCTGTGTTTTTTCCCCTTGTTCCTCACTTGGTTTTTGAGTCTTGGCTATGTGTCTCCTGCTGTGTCCCATCGTCTTCCCTAGTGATCTAAGCTATCCCAAGTAAGCTTTCTAAGTTGTTTTTATTTTGTTTTTCTCCCCTCGTGGAGTTCTTTTATTTTTCCTCCTGTTTTGTTTACTTTGTCCCCGTTAGTATTCCTCTTTCTGAGAAGAACTTTTGTTGGACTATTTTTGACCTGCAAAGAAACCTCTCCTTAAATTAAATCTACTTTGCCTGGAGTATTGCCTTGAGTGTTTCATTTGGGTCCAACTATACCTCCTCTGTGGCTAAGGGGTAGAACACCCAACTCTCCACTTCTGAGACCCGAGTTCAAGCCCAGCTTGTGACACTTGTTTAAAAAAATAACGATATTTGGTGATGATTTTGTTTTCAAAATCGGTTTTGATCTGAATAAAGGGAAACAGTCTATTGTCCTGCTAATAGCCCATCCTAGAAACACTGTTTGCAGAATTCACAACGCGGTTTGCACTGCGATGCAGTGTCTTAGACACCTGCGCCACTTGGGAGGCCTCAACTACAAAGTTTTTCATGCTGATCAATTGCCTTGCACAAAGTATCAAAATACTAAAATACTACTTAAACAGGACTCTTAAAGAATTTAATTGAAATGTTAATTTTATTTTTTGATCACAGAAACAATGAGAAAATATGGAAAAATAAATAAATAATGAAATATTAATTATATAAAGCAGGCCTATCATTAAAAAAATAAGATTATTTAACCTTTATTTAACTAGGAAAGTCAGTTAACCTCTTACAGCTAGGGGGCAGAATTCCTAGTTTCCACCTGTCTGACCAGAAAAAACAAATTCTGCTCCCATGCTCTTATTTTGAAAAGCTATTGAAAAGCATTGAATGCGTCCACCATTTTCCTATTCCTATGGTTTCCCCTATATGGTAACAGTCTACTATTGATGGCTTTGGGCTTGTATTTTGAAAAATGAATACGTTTTTTCACATGGAGGAAAGAGTGCGCCGGAAGAAAAACAGTGTTTGGGCGCATTCTGGGGAGAGCACTCGCGTGGGAATTTGCCTTGTCTATTGAACATAGTTGTTTCCGCGTGATGTTTTATCGTTTATTAACATTTTAGACAACCTAAGGATTATATAGAGTCATTGACAAAAATAGACTAAGTTTACCGGGAGCAATTTGGACTTTTCTGTCGTCGTTTTGACGGAGGTGTTTCCTGTGGATTTCTGAATTCAATGGCGCCGTCTAAACAGCGTTTTTCGGATATAAATATGTACTTTATCGAACAAAACTAACAGCGGTTTTGTAGCTTGGACCCTCCTGGTTGAAAACATCAGAAGATCTTAAAAAGTAAGTGAGTTTTTATATCTTTCATTTGTGTCGCCAGTGCTGGTTGAAAAAGCTATTTTTGTGAAGATTTAGATTACCAAGACTCTAAGCTTTGTAACCATGTGCAACACTTGTATTTCCATGAATGTTAAATATTACGAATTCTTATTTTGAATTTGGTGCGCCTAGTTTTTTTTTGGAAAATGATCCCGCTCACGGGATCCGTGCGGCAAGAAGTTAAGAACAAATTCTTATTTACAATGCCGGCCTACCCCGGCCAAACCCAGACGACGCTGGGCAAGTTGTGCGCTGCCCTATGGGACTCCCAGTCACAGCCGGATGTGATAAAGCTTGGATTCGAAACAGGGACTGTAGTGACGTCGCTTGCACTGAGATGCAGTGCCTAACGCTTCGAACACACCGACTGCGTCATTGCATCACGGCTGCATAACATTTTGCGCATCTAGGCAACTATACTGATGCAGGTATCTTTTGCAGATTGTCACATGCGGTTGGACACATGGAGGAGAGAATCATTTTCGCAGTATCCTCAAAACCGTGTCTTTTTTTGACACAACTGCTGACAGCTACAGGGACATAAACACAAAAAATGCTGCTTGGAGACAAGTGTCCACGATAGTAGGATTGCCAGGTCCGTTTAGTAGTGAGCTGGTGCTATATGTGGCTAGTTAGCTAGCTAGCTAACCTAGCTTGCTAACCTAGCCAATGAGGTGTGTGTGTGTGAAAGAAATAGTCATATAAATTATGAGATCTACTACCCCCTGATAACTTTCCAAAATAATCATGTTTGAAAAAGTGTGTATGTCAGATTAATAGAAAATGGTAGATACTACTGTACCCCTGATAATTTGGTCAGATAACCGTTGTATGTACAGTCGGTGACATGTCCATGATAGCTATCTAATAACTATAGTTATGCTAGGTAATGGTTTGACACTACTGTACCCCTGATAATTTGGTCAGATAACCGTGTGTGTGTCTGTGTGTACAGTAGGTGACATGTCCCCTACTACGTCTAGGCTTTATGAGTAGTGCCTGTATCTGTCTGCAGTTGTGCCAAAGATACATGCTCTTGTTGTTCTCTTACAGATTACATTCTCTTTCTAATTAGGGTTTTTTCCACCTGTATTTTGTCAGGCCAGTGAACATGGTGGTAAACTGTACTATTAGTATGGACCCTAGGTTACCCTTTATCATACTAACTGTATGTCGTATAACCTTAATTAGTGCTCCCGCTCACCTGATGTACCATGCCAGGTGTATATAATACTGACGTTAATGGGAGAGGGAAGGAGTTAAGGTGTGGTCTTTACTCCCATATTTCATTTCAATATAACTTCCAAATGAAGAGAGACAATAAGACATAAAGTAATCTAAGGGAAAAAATAAATGTTATGGACCACGGTGGATGGTTCTTAAAATAACCTTTGTGTTAGGGGGCTCTTAAAAGAGCTGTTTCACTCCACGGCATACTGCCTTGGGACTTCACCTGCTGGCGATGAGAAGTAGGTGGTCAGCTTCTCCCTCACCTGGAGTGCCTGTCTGGGGGCGTTGTTGGCACCTGCCCTGGTGACATCAGGTAGGTGACCATTTGGTGTGCCCATCTCCATCCGGAGCGGCTCCTGGAATGACCTCCGCAGGTAGTTGTGGAGAACACATGTGGCCTTAACGCAGGCATCGACATTTGAGGGGCTGAGACCAAGCACTCTCCGATACATTCTCCACCGGGCTGCCAGAATCCTAAAGGCGCATTCAACAACTAACCTTGCCCTGGACAGTCGTTTGTTAAAGATCCTTACATGTTTTGGCAATGGCAGCTGGCGTCCAGCGTAGGGCCTCATGAAGTTGGGTCTCAAAGGGAAGGCCTCGTCGCCGATGAAGACGTGGGGAACAGGTCCCAGGTCTTCAACCCCAGGGAGTGATACAGGTGGTGGAATCTCCAGGGTGCCAGCCTGAAGTGCCTGGCCGAAGGCAGAGTCCCGGAGGGTCCCGCCATCACTTCCCTTGCCGTAAGCACCAACATCGACAACACGGAAACAGTAGATGGCATCTACTACAGCCAAGAGTACAACTGAATATGTACCCTTGTAGTTGTAAAATTGAGAACCTGAGCACGGTGGAGCCTGGATTACTACATGTTTCCCATCAATGGAGCCAAGACAGTTGGGGAAATTCCACCTCTCCAGGAAATCGGCAGCGATGTCCCTCCAGTCTTCCTCTATGGGGACAGGCATGTATTCACCAACCAGACAGTCCCAAATAGCTTGTGCCACAGAGGGGACAATGCCTGCCACCGTGGACCGTCCAACTCAGAAGCTGAATCCAATGGTCCTGTAGGAGTCCCCTGTCGCCAAAAATCTAAAATATAATTCAACATAATTATCAATATTGTGTGTAACTTGAATTCCACCCACATATTATATCTACTCATATAGCTACCTCATTACTGTTTATTATGCTCTACTAATTATATTGTAATACTCATCAACCTTCATTAACAATGCCTTGAAACAGTACAATTCTGTCTATGACTATATCAATCAACTGTAGCCCAGGCCAACTCTACTCTTAGAAAGAATGGTACTATCTACTTAAAAGGGTTCTCTGGCTGTCCCCATAGGTGAACCCTTTGTAGAACCCTTTTTGGTTCCAGGTAGAACCATATTGGGTTCCATGTATAACCTTTTCCCCAAAGGGTTATACCTGGAACCAAAAAGGGTTATCCTATGGGGAAACCAGAAGCACACTTTTGGAACCTTTTTCTCTAAGAGTGTATGTGAGTCCAATAAGAATGTAATGAATGACTAACTGTCTTGAACAACAATGGGTCCTGGAGAAGACTATCCTACTTTCATCAGGGCAGAAGGCACCTTAACTTTTTCATTTGGTAACATTGCATAATTAAAAAAGGATTATAAACCAACTTTGGGAAAAGTTATAGTCCTAATGAACATTCTGTAAAAGTACATCTGATGTCAAATAGGGACTATTAACTAGAGAGCCCTTTAGCTAGCTAGGTTGCACATAAAAACAATGTATAAAATATCAATCAATTATGGTATCAAAGGCTTTAAAAATTTACTAGAATTTAGCTTACCGGAGACAAATCGCCAGGCGTTCAACTGGGCTGATGGACTCCCGGTAGTTGGTATCCATCCGGGCGATCCTGGCTCCAACCATCTGGAGCAGGTGATCAAACTGGTTTCGGTCCAGACGAAAGTAACTTCGGAATTTCTCTCCAAACAGTCGAAGCTCTTGAATGAGAAGGTGGAACTCCCCTGCCTGCTTTCGGGACTTTAACCATCTCTGGACCCACACAGACCTGGGCTTTCGACGGGGCTGGTCACGGCCCAACAGCGCGATCAAGACCACCTTACTCAATGTTGGTCTCATTGTTGAAAGAGCCTACTCTGCTATCTTGACTATTTATTATTGCATTTCGCTCCAAAACTGAATTTTGGAGGGAAATTATATTATAGGATCTCACAATTAATTTGTGGATGTCATCGAATAAATATACTTGGTAAATAAATGAATAACAAATGTAAAGAAATTCTACAGTCAAACTGTTTTATGTTATCACACGTTTTTACTGGATATGTGTGCAACAAAAATTCAACATTCACATTCTGCTACTTTCTGTCAAGTTTACGCATACAATTTGATGCATACGTTCGATAAATCCAACGTATGCACCACACAGAATGCAATGCAACTGCCTCTGCAACGCAATGCTGGAAGGCAAACGCAGCGTTCCATTGGAAATGAATGTAGTTCTGGTGTATCAAAACGCAATGACGCAGTCGGTGTGTTCGAAGCGTTAGACCGCTGCGCATATCATCAAGATATTCCATTCATTTTGAAAGAGTATTTTCCAGTAAGCATAATCAGTGCTCTAACTCCCCCTTGCGCTGGTCTGGAGCAGTGACGCAGTGACACAGGGTACTGTACTAAACCACAAATTACCTCTAAATCCCGCAGCATAGTCTCAAAACTTTTAGTTGAGAAACCACTGCAGCCCACTGCATTAATTACGACCAAGTGGAAAACAATAATACGGGCTCTAGGGATGGGGTGTGAGCATGCAGGTCTGGGCAGATGAGATGAAGTCGTTGTTTGTGTTATACATTTGTTTTTGGAGTTTAAAATAAAAATGTAATACATTTTTTTTTAAATTGAGTTCTGTCCATTTTGCTGTTAGGCTTTGAAACAACATCCACAACGACCATGTTTTCCACTCAGTTTCAAACTGTTCTTGAACTTCTTTCTTTAAATTGATCGATCACAGTGAGGTTAGTTTTAAAAGCATGATACTGTTTTGATGTGTTTGAGGTGATTTTCGATTGCATTTGCATTATCAGAGTGGTTAGAGGAACAATAGAGCACTGAGTACCAGGCCATTAGCAACCTGATGGTCGTTAGGGAGTTGGGTACTACCAACGCATATTCAGGGTGCATAAGAGGAGATTACCATGACTCAACAGTCAAGTGGAATTTTACTGCGGTCATGACTGCCGGTGTGGCGGTAAGACAGTCAGCACAACAGCCCTATACACAAGTAATATAATATGAATAAACAAAAATCATAATTGAAAGAGTAAGTTTAGGGGATTGCATTGCCTAATTTAAACATGAAAACATAGTGCAAGTTACATTGCAATCAAGTAATGTATGTACTCAGAGGACCGTTATTAGCACTGTTTTAATCATTCCTATAAAAATTGTAGATTATCAAATACTCAACAAGATGGTCTGATTTCACTATTACTGAAACAGGACCCAGGTGTCAAATATAAATGTTGAGGCCCCTTACACTTCAGTGTTGTGAAGCAGAATTTCTAGCAAAATGCATAGTGCATAGAATTAGAAAAAGGTATTCTCGGATGTTATTCATCCTAATCAGACAGGTTTTATACATGGACGATACATAGGAGATATTATCAGCATGTACTGGAAACAATAGGACAATATGAAACATCTGGGAAACGAGGCCTAGTATTTATAGCTGACTTTGAAAAGGCTTTGGTAAAGTGCGACTGGAATTTATATATAAATGCCGGGAATATTTCCATGTTGGAGAATCTCTTATACAATGGTTTAAAGTTATGTATTGTAACCCTTGGTGTAAAATAGTAAATAATGGCAACTTTTACATTACCGTGTAGTTTACCACTAAAAAGGTCTGGACGTGAAGTGGACATATTCCGTTATCATATCCCGAAAGAAAAAAATTATCTTACTACAATGCATTTCAAAGTAAGTTAGCAAAAATAGATACGAACTTGCTACCATGGAAAGGAAAATACCTGTATATTTGTGGAAAAATCACCCTGAATAACTCCTTAGTCATATCCCAGTTAACCTATTTGCTTATGGCCCTGCTTACACCTAACAACTTTTTTATTTTTTATTATACAGTGGCTTGTGAAAGTACTCACCCCCCTTGGAATTTTTCTTATTTTGTTGTCTTAAAACTTGGAATAAAATTTTTCTTTTTGGAGGTTTGTATCATTTGATTTACTCAACATGCCTACCACTTTGAAGATGCAAAATATTTTTTATTGTGAAACAAACAAGAAATAAGACAAAAAAACTGAAAACTTGAGCGTGCATAACTATTTACCCCCCCAGAGTAAATACTTTGTAGAGCCACCGTTTGCAGCAATTAGAGATGCAAGTATCTTGGGGTATGTCTCTATAAGCTTGGCACATCTAGCCACTGGGATTTTTGCCCATTCTTCAAGGCAAAACTGCTCCAGCTCCTTCAAGTTGGATGGGTTCCGCTGGTGTACAGCAATCTTTAAGTCATACCGAAGATTCTCAATTGGATTGAGGTCTTGGCTTTGACTAGGCCATTCCCAGACATTTAAATGTTTCCCCTTAAACCACTTGAGTGTTGCTTTAGCTGTACGTTAAGGGTCATTGTCCTGCTGGAAGGTAAACCTCGGTCCTAGTCTCAAACCTCTGGAAGACTGAAACAGATTTCCCTCAATAATTTCCCTGTATTTAGCGTCATCCATCATTCCTTCAATTCTGACCAGTTTCCCAGTCCCTGCCGATGAAAAACATCCCCACAGCATGATGCTGCCACCACCATGCTTCCCTGTGGGGATGGTGTTCTCGGGGTGATGGGAGGTGTTTGGTTTGCACCAGACATAGCATTTTGCTTATGGCCAAAAATCTCAATTTTTATCTCATCTGACCAGAGTACCTTCTTCCATATGTTTTGCGAGTCTCCGACATGCCTTTTGGCAAACACCAAACATGTTTCCAAACCTGTTTGTTTATTTTTTTCTTTAAGCAATGGCTTTTTTTCTGGCCACTCTTCCGTAAAGCCCAGCTCTGTGGAGTGTATGGCTTAAAGTGGTCCTATGGACAGATACTCCAATCTTCACTGTGGAGCTTTGCAGCTCCTTCAGGGTTATCTTTGGTCTCTTTGTTGCCTCTCTGATTAATGCCCCCATTGCCTGGTCTGTGGGTTTTGGTGGGCGGCACTCTCTTGGCAGGTTTGTTGTGGTGCCATATTCTTTCCATTTTTCAGATATTTTTTTATTACCCAACCCTGATCTGTACTTCTCCACAGCTGTGTCCCTGACCTGTTTGGAGAGCTTCATGGTGCCGCTTGCTTGGTGGTGCCGCTTGCTTAGTGGTGTTGCAGACTCTGGGGTCTTTCAGAACAGGTGTATATATATACTGAGATCATGTGACAGATCATGTGACACTTAGATTGCACACAGGTGGGCTTTATTGAACTAATTATGTGAATTCTGAATGTAATTGTTTGCACCAGATCTTATTTAGGGGCTTCATAGCAAAGTGGGTCAATACATTTGCATGCACCACTTTTCCGTTTTTTATATATATGTATTTTTTTAAACAAGTTATATTTTGAATTTCACTTCACCAATTTGGACTATTTTGTGTATGTCTATTACATGAAATCCAACGAAAAATCCATTTCAATTACAGGTTGTAAAACAACAAAATAGGAAAAACACCAAGGGGGATGAATACTTTTGCAAGGCACTCTATGAACAAAAAATATACCATTTTATTTGGAATTGCAAGCCAGACGGGCCTCTATATAATGAACATTAATTTGGAGATGGGAGGGGTTGAGGTTAGCTGAAGGACTAAAAACAAAATATCTAATGTCAAATATTCTGTGTCCATAAAATGTATACAGTATGTACAAGCTGGAAGTAGAAGCCTAAGTGTTGTTGTCGATTAGTTTTCTTCAATTAGGGGAGGGTTGGTAGGGTTAATAAAATAATAAAGGAACATACAAAAATATATATATTCACTACCGTTCAAATGTTTGTGGTCTGTCACACCCTGATCTGTTTCACCTGTCCTTGTGCTTGTCTCCACCCCCCTCCAGGTGTCGCCCATCTTCCCCACTTATCCCCTGGGTATTTATGTTTTCTGTCTGTCTGTGCCAGTTCGTCTTGTTTGTTCAAGTCAACCAGCGGTTTTCTCAGCCCCTGCTTTTCCCCAGTCTGCCTTTTTCTCGTCCTCCTGGTTTTGACCCTTGCCTGTCCTGACTGAGCCTGCCTTCCTGTGCCTGTGCTTATGCCCCTACTCTGGTTTACCAACCTTTGCCTGACCTGGGCCTGCCTGCCGTCCTGTCCTGTACCTTGGCCCCACTACTCTGGATTATCGACCCCTGCCTGCCTTGACCTGTCGTTTGCCTGCCCCTGTTGTTGCAATAAACATTGGTACTTCAACACAGTCTGCACTTGGGTTTTACCTGAAACCTGATAGTACTGAAGCTGGAGACTAAGCATCAGCTGTCAGAGCAGCTCACAGATCACTGCACCTGTACAAAGCCCATCTGTAAATAGCCCATCCAACTACCTCATCCCTATATTGTTAGTCATTTATTTATTTGCTCCTTTGCACCCCAGTATCTCTACTTGCACATTCATCTTCTGCACATTTATCACTCCAGTGTTTAATTGCTAAATTGTAATTATTTCACCACTACGGCCTACTGTTAGATTATTTGTTAGATACTACTGCATGGTCGGAACTAGAAGCACAAGCGTTTTGCTACACTCGCATTAACATCTGCAAAGCATGTATATTTGACAAATACAATTTGATTTGATTTGATTTCATTTATTGCCTTACCTCCCTATTCTTACCTCATTTGCAGACACTGTATATATATATATTTTTTTCTATTGTGTTATTGACTGTACGTTTGTTTATTCCATGTGTAACTCAAATCAAATCAAAGTTTATTTGTCACGTGCGCCAAATACAACAGGTGTAGACCTTACAGTGAAATGCTTACTTACAGGCTCTAACCATTACTGCAAAAAATGTATTAGGTGAACAATAGGTAAGTAAAGAAATAAAACAACAGTAAAAAGACAGGCTATATACAGTAGCGAGGCTATATACAGTAGCGAGGCTACATACAGACACCGGTTAGTCAGGCTGATTTGAGGTAGTATGTACATGTAACTATGGTTAAAGTGACTATGCATATATGATGAACTGAGAGTAGCAGTAGCGTAAAAAAGGGGTTTGGCGTGTGGTGGGTGGCAGGACACAATGCAGATAGATAGCCCGGTTAGCCAATGTGCGGGAGCACTGGTTGGTTGGCCCAATTGAAGTAGTATGTACATGAATGTCTAGTTAAAGTGACTATGCATATATGATAAACAGAGATTAGCAGTCCGGGTATCCATTTGATTACCTGTTCAGCAGTTTTACGGCTTGGGGGTAAAAACTGTTGAGAAGCCTTTTTGTCCTAGACTTGGCACTCCGGTACCGCTTGCCATGTGGTAGTAGAGAGAACAGTTCTTTCTTATTTTTGTTGAGTTTAGTCACATAATTTCTCAATTTGAAGTAAGTCAGCCAGTCAGATATGCAGCCAGACTTATTAGCCACTCCATTTTCCCTATCTCTTTCAACCAAACAGTTGTTCAATTCCTCATCAATCCGTAGAGCCTTAACACTTCTAACAACCATTTCTTAACAGGTGCATGTTTGTCAATAATTGGAAGAAGCAATTTCATAAATTCATCAAGTGCAGCGTCCGGATTTTCCTTATTAATGTTGGAAACGGGAGATTTATTTCTTGTTAATAAACTATAGTTTTGGCAAGTCAGTTAGGACATCGACTTTGTGTACAACACAAGTAATTTTTCCAACAATTGTTTACAGATGGATGATTTCACTTAAAATTCATTGTATCACAATTCCAGTGGGTCAGATGTTTACATATACTAAGTTGACTGTGCCTTTAAACAGCTTGGAAAATTCCAGAAAATGATGTCATGGCTTTAGAAGCTTCTGATAGGCTAATTGACATAATTTGAGTCAATTGGAGTTGTACTTGTGGATATATTTCAAGGCCTACCTTCAAACTCAGTGCCTCTGCTTGACATCATGGGAAAATCAAAAGAAATCAGCCAAGACCTCAGAAAGAAATGATAGACCTCCACAAGTCTGGTTCATCCTTGGGAGCAATTTCCAAACTCCTGAAGGTACCATGTTCATCTGTACAAACAATAGTACACAAGTTTAAACACCATGGGACCACACAGCGGTCATACCGCTCAGGGAGGAGACGCGTTCTGTCTCCTAGAGATGAACGTACTTTGGTGCGAAAAGTGCAAATCAATCCCAGAACAACAGCAAAGGACTTTGTGATGATGCTGGAGGAAACCAATACAAAAGTGTCTATGTCCACAGTAAAACGAGTCTTTTTGGAGAAATGTCCTCTGGTCTGATGAAACAAAAATAGAACTGTTTGGCCATAATGACCATCGTTATGTTTGGAGGAAAACAGGGGAGGCT
Source organism: Brachymystax lenok tsinlingensis (assembly GCA_030435695.1). Classification (NCBI taxonomy): domain Eukaryota; kingdom Metazoa; phylum Chordata; class Actinopteri; order Salmoniformes; family Salmonidae; genus Brachymystax; species Brachymystax lenok. The sequence continues at coordinate 44,257,834 of CM059780.1, forward strand.
TGCAAGCCGAAGAACACCATCCCAACCGTGAAGCAAGGGGGTGGCAGCATCATGTTGTGGGGGTGCTTTGCTGCAGGAGGGACTGGTGCACTTCACAAAATAGATGGCATGATGAGGAAGGAAAATTATGTGGATATATTGAAGCAAAATCGCAAGACATCAGTCAGGAAGTTAAAGCTTGGTCATAAATGGGTCTTCCAAATGAACAATGACCCCAAGCATACATCCAAAGTTGTGGCAAAATGGCTTAAGGACAACAAAGTCAAGGTATTGGAGTGGCCATCACAAAGCCCTGACCTCAATCCTATAGAAATGTGTGGGCAGAACTGAAAAAGTGTGTGCGAGCAAGGCCTACAAACCTGATTCAGGGACACCAGCTCTGTCAGGGGGGATGGGCCAAAATTCATCCAAATTATTGTGGGAAGCTTTTTGAAGGCTACACAAAATGTTTGACCCAAGTTAAACAATATAAAGGCAATGTTACCAAATACTAATTGAGTGTATGTAAACTTCTGAGCCACTGGGAATGTGATGATAGAAATAAAAGCTGAAATAAATCATTATCTCTACTATTATTCTGACAATAAAGTGGTGATTCTAACTGCCCTAAAACAGGGCATTTCTACTAGGATTAAATGTCAGGAATTGTGAAAAACTGTTTTTAAATGTATTTGGCTAAGGTGTATGTAAAATTCCGACTTCAACTGTATCTAGCTTGCAAATAACAATAGCTACTAAGATCATAGATTTGACTGGTAAAACATGGCAATCCAATTGTCCTGCAGAATAACTCTCTCTTCTGGCTAGCTAGCTAGCTACACATCTATCTAATCATTAGCCAGTTTGTTTTAGCTCTAGCTTATACCTAATGACGAATACCCATCAAATTGTCAATATGAGCATATTATTTTGTACAGATTTCAAAGAAAACACTTACATCTAAAAGACAATCAAGACCTCTGCTTAAATTAAGTAGTTATCTAGCTACAGTAGGTTGGCTACCGTGCCTCATTTTTGGTGATGGCCTGGCAGATTGACCAACAGGCGAACTAAACTAGCCAGCTAGCTACCATTAGGTTACCATCAGTTAATTGTCCGGGCGTTTATTTCTTCAATCACTGAACACAACTGGCGCTTATTAGAGAAGGTATTCTCTATTGGAGCGAGGCATCTATTTCCTTAATGAACACAGCTTTTGCTCAATAACATTTTGAAAAGACTATCACACTGTTTAGTATAAACACTATAATAACAAATCCGATGCAGATCAGACTTGCAAAGATTAGGCTGCCTAACACACGCCCGACTTCGCGCTTCAGCACCATTCTCTCACTCGTTGCCCCTCTTGTATCCTCCGTAGTTGAGCCGACTGTCAATGCCGGTGTGTGTAGCTGGTGTAAAAGTCAGACGCAGGAAAGCAGAGATGAGTGAACGTATTTAATAAAATACGGGAAAAGGAATAACAAATCCAACATGCCCTAAAAACACACGGGCAAATATAACCAGCCATAATAAAACCGTCAAGAAACAACAAACAATCACGCACAGAAAACATGGGGAAAACATGGTTAAATAATGAACATGTAATTAGGGAATTGAAACCAGGTGTGTAAAACAAAGACAAAACAAATGGAACATGAAAAATTGATCGGTGATTGCTAGAAGGCCGGTGACGTCGACCGCCAAAGAAACCCGCCCGAACAAGGAGAGGGACCGACTTCGGAGGAAGTCGTGACACCGACCTTGTCAAACCAACCTGCTGTCTCATCCATGGGTATGATGTTACTCTCCTATATCTTATTTTGCGCAATCTTTACGCTACTCACTAAAGTTAATTTGTAAACAATTCATTTAGACCTTGCATTTACTTGAAACAGGCGTTTATTTGCTGAAATGTGTGTTGAAGCTTTTATCTTGAATAACCAGGGAGTAAGACAAGTTCTTCCTGAGTTCACGTCAATTGTCCTATTATGGATTTTACGTGTAACAGGGAGCAGGCGCTTAGCTCTTTTTCTCTTCTATTCAGCAGGTTATATTCCGTCTGAAATATTATAGTTTATTCATTTTAGGGTATCTAAATATTGATTACAAACGCTGTTTGACTTTTTTCATCGAACTTTACCGGTACTTTTGGGATATTGTTCGTCTGGATGGATGAAAGTCATTGAGCAGGTGGATTACTGAACAAAACGCGCCAACCAAACTGAGCTTTTTGGATATAAAGAGGGACTTTATCGAACAAAATGACCTTTTATTGTGTAACTGGGACGCTTGGGTATGCCATCAGATGAAGATCTTCAAAGGTAAGCGATTTATTTTATGGTATTTTTGAGATTTGTGACACCTCTGCTGGTTATTATGCTAATTGAATATTTGAGCGGGGCGCTGTCCTCAGACAATCAAATGTTCTGCTTTCGCCGTAAAGCCTTTTTGAAATCTGACAACGTTGTTAGATTAACAAGATTCTAAGCTTTTGAATGATGTGCAACACTTCTATTTTATGGAATGTAAATGAGTATTTCAAATAATAACTTTCACCTGTCAACTCACTTCAAGTCAAAGCTGATTGTCAATACTGCTTGTAGCTACTGTAGCTATGCTACTTATTTTACCAGACGTCATAAGTTCACTTCACCTTATCAATTGGGGAAAAAATACTCTAAAAAGTAAATATTATAATCACTAACATGAAAAATGAATTGTATATATTTTCTGACCTTAAAGGAACTAAATGAAATATGTTTGCATTCCAGAACATTTTTATTGGGCCCACACAAAATGTGCCTTTTAATGGTGCAGCATTCTTATTGGTCAGCAAAAGCCGGTCTGTCTCTTGTTGTCAAATTGAAAGGCTGCACCCTCTCTCTCTTTGATCAGCGTCACTCAGAGTTGTGGTCATCTCCTTATGAGCACAACCAACGATGACAGACTGGGGCAAATAGTTCCGAAAGGTTGACATTCTAACTTTTTCAAAGTAGAAATGTGTATATGAAAAACACCCTGATTGTATATATATATATATTTATTGTTTTATTTGACCTAACTTGTAAAATGCTTCCATTCCCTTTCAGTGCCATCCATTCAAAATGTTGCAGTTGTTTTAGAAAAGTATCCCTGGCTATTCACACTGAGAAGGCTTGTTAGCTGACAGGAAATACAGCTCTTTGTGTACACACAGTGTTGACTGTGTGTGTGTCGGTCTCTGTCTGTGAGAGTGCCTGCATACATGTGTGTGTATTCAATGTCTCTCTGTATGTGTTATCTCATAATTGGCTTTAACAAGACTCTACCTTTAATACCTCAGCGTGAAGCTCATAACACTAGACACCCCTGGGAAATGATTAATCTCGCTATTACGACACTTAATTGATATCCTTATTTGTTTAATTTGCCAGGTTTTCCTTTCTCTTTGGTTTTCCTTTCTCTTTTTAAGAGAAATTAAGTTGAATTCATGGAAACTGGTCATTTTGTCATATACATATAATAAACACATGTCCAAAACACTAAGACAGGATACATGAAGTCACACTAACCACTGCTAATAAACTGGTAAATTAGTATCATACATTACTGCCTAAGTTGTCATTTCTATATTAGAAATATGCGTTGTTTGTTAGAATGAATCAATCAAAATAGATAGTAACAATAATTTATTCACCCTAAACAAGGTCAAAAGTGATAAACTTATTGAAATCAAAATTGATACTGTATTAACATTGCATCACAGGCAATTCAAATGTATAATGTAGTAGTAGTAGTAGTAGTAGTAGTAGTAGTAGGACAACCACCAATCCTATACATCCCCCTGTTGCGAGGTTAAGAAAACAGTTTAACGTAATTAAGACCAGTGCAGTTTGGCCGTGAAGTGTTGAGCAATAACCCGGCACCCACCACACCTCTTCCACCAGTGAAAAAGCCTTCCAAAACAATACTCCAGAGTCGGCCTACTCCAGTAGTTTCACCCACTCTTATTGATTCCTTATTGACATGAGAAGTCCTCGACTCCAACGTGCCTCTTCCTCGCTTTCACTTAAACCCCCCCTCAACTGCAAGAGAAAGGAAGACCAAGAGCTCTGGCATTGATTTTTGTCTCTCACTCTTTCTTGGTCTCTCTATCTCTTTTTCTCCTCCCATCTCTCCCCTCTGCCTTCCCTTCTCTCGTGACCAAAGTTCTGAAAAGGGTTGTTTGTGCCCTTTGTTGATGTTTCACAACAGATAGATGGAGAGGCTGTTTAACTTAAGGTTGTATTTTAGTTGTGTTGTGATTGTGATGACCTTTGACTAACAATTTTTTGTAGAGATCAAATGTAGAATTACACATCCTTTGGAGGACTTGATATTTTAAAAGGAGGATCTGATATTTTAAAAACGATCCAGGAGTTGATCTCAGTTGATTTCGAGAGCAGTAGTGTACAGTCTTAGATTTACAATGTGTAACAATTACCTTTGTCAGCCGCGCTGAGGTTATCTTGTGTATAAGAAATGCAAAACAGACATACAGATGTAGGATCTTCATTTGACCAGTATTGTTCCAGCAGCAACAGGATTTGAACGTTTAGTACATAATGTTGCTTGATTGGTGGTTAGGCTTTTAGCTGGCAAAATTAGGCTACATGAAAAGTGTAATACTGTTACTATAACCGTGAGTTAGTGCAGGTTTTCATGGAATTTATGTAAATCATGAAGCTTATCTGCATTTCAAGAACTTGGGACTAAAAGGTTCTATCAGTTTTTTTTGTCAAAATGTAGTCATTGACATAGCCTTGTTCTGTTCAATGTTCTCTACCTATATAGTACTCTAAATACCCCAATTCATGTTGTCAAGTTCAAAAGAATATAATTTAAAAAACTAGGACACCATTCAAACCTATGAGGGTTCGGAAATTTTAAGCCAATTATCTTAGAATCATCTTTATGCAGATATAACCTTATAGGTCGCAAGCTCTCGATTTCCTGCGGTGCAGGAAAATTCACAGCAACAAAAGAGTGATATGAAGATCCTACACCGGTACAGTCACATCGTAGATTTAGAGTTACAATATACAGTAGAATACAATGTGTTTCGATGAATGTCTGGAGGCCCAGAATAACAGAATCGGAATAATTCAATAATTATTCATCATTCCTAACTAACTATAACCCTACGTTGTAATTCCATAGAAAGGATACCACATGGAGAGAGAACACGCACTACTAAACCCACACACACACACACATACACCCACACATACAGTGGCGTGCGAAAGTATTTATCCCCCTTGGCATTTTTACTATTTTGTTGCCTTACAACTTGGAATTAAAATTAATTTTTGGGGGGGTTTGTATTATTTGATTTACACAACACGTCTACCACCTTGAAGATGCAAAATATTTCTTATTGTGAAACAAACAAGAACTAAGACACAAGACTTGAGCATGCATAACTATTCACCCCCCTCAAAGTCAATACTTTGTAGCGCCACCTTTTGCAACAATTCCAGATGCAAGTCTATTTGGGTATGTCTCTATAAGCTTGGCATATCTAGCCACTGGGATTTCTGCCCATTCTTCTAGGCAAAACTGCTCCAACTCCATCAAGTTGGATGTGTTCCACTGGTGTACAGCAATCTTTAAGTCATACCACAGATTCTCAATTGGATTGAGGTCTTGGCTTGGCCATTCCAAGACATTTAAATCTTTCCCCTTACACCATTTGAGTGTTTCTTTAGCAGTATGCTTAGGGTCATTGTCCTGCTGGAAGGTGAACCTCCATCCCAGTCTCAAATCTCTGGATGACTGAAACAGGTTTCCCTTCAAGAATTTCCCTGTATTTAGCACCATCCATAATTCCTTCAATTCTGACCAGTTTCCCAGTCCCTGCCGATGAAAAACCTCCCCACAGCATGATGCTGCCACCACCATGGTGTTCTCGGGGTGATGAGAGGTGTTGGGTTTGCGGCATAAAGTGTTTTCCTTGTTGGCCAAAAAGCTACATTTTTGTCTCATCTGACCAGAGTACCTTCTTCCATATGTTTGGGGAGTCTCACACATGCATTTTGGCAAACACCAAACAATATATGTTTGCATATATTTTTTTAACCAATGTCTTTTTTATGGCTACTGTTCTGTAAAGCCTAGCTCTGTGAAGTGTACGGCTTAAAGTGGTCCTATGGACAGATACTCCAATCTCTGCTGTGGAGCTTTGCAGATCCTTCAGGGTTATCTTTGGTCTCTTTTTGCCTCTCTGATTAATGCCCTCCTTGCCTGCTCTGTGAGTTTTGGTGGTCAGCCCTCTCTAGGCAGGTTTGTTTTGGTGACATATTCTTTCAATTTTTTTTATAATGGATTTAATAGTACTCCGTGGGATGTTCAAAGTTTCTGTTATTTCTTTATAATCCTGATCTGTACTTCTCCACAACTTTGACCCTGACCTGTTTGGAGAGCGCCTTGGTCTTCATGGTGCCGCTTGCTTAGTGGTGTTGCAGACTCTGGGGCCTTTCAGAACAGGTGTATTTATACTGAGATCATGTGACACATCATGTGACACTTAAATAAAGTCCACCTGTGTGCAATCAAACTAATTATGTGACTTCTGAAGGTAATTGGTTGCACCAGATCTTACTTAGGCTTCATAGCAAAGGGGGTGAATACATATGCACACACCACTTTTCAGTTTTGATTTTAATTTTTTAAACAAGTTATTTATTCCATTTCACTTCACCAGTTTAACCTATTTTGTGTCAATCCATTATATGAATTCCAAATAAAAATCGAATTCAATAACAGGTTGTATTGCAACAAAATAGGAAAAATGCCAAGGGGAACGAATACTTTTGCAAGGCACTGTAGCTAGTAACACATTACCAAATGAGATCGCTAACCATCGGTCACATATGATCCAACAAATGTGCCTACAAAACATGTTATTAAAAAATGCACATTTCTATATCATAGATTTGACTGCCAATTGCAATCGCATCGAGCTAATTAAAACACATTAGCTAGCTAGCTAACCTTGATAATCATTTTGTTGCTAACACTACACACATCATAAACATATTGTAATTTATATTGCTATTAGCTAAACATTTTCAATGATTACTAATTAGTAATTGAAGAAAATAACCTTACCTGAGTGCATACCAGCACAATGAGCATGTGTGGATTTTCAATTTTCAGCAGACAGGAAGTGCAGAAAATTAGACCCTAGTGACTCCAATTTAGTAGACTCTTCTCTCTTTGGAGTGACTTATAAAAAATGCTTAGATTTAAAGTAGACTTCTGAAGTAGGATTTAGTCTTCATGTTTTTAATTAAATTAATGTAAATTATCACAGCACAGATATACAAAATAATAATGAGTGTATATATATATTTGGGAGGAACAGAATCTACTAGGGACCCACATTGTTTTTACAGTGTAGCCTATATAAAGTAAGAGAAGCTTAGGCCTAACCCCAGAGAGAGAGATATACTACAACACCGACATGCATTTCTTTATGTCAGATGTCTACTGCGTTTGCTATACAGATACAGTTGAAGTCAGAAGTTTACATACACTTAGCTTGGAGTCATTAAAACTTGTTTTTCAACCACTCCACAAATTTCTTGTTAACAAACTATAGTTTTGGCAAGTCGGTTAAGACATCTACTTTGTGCATGACACAAGTAATCTTTCCAACAATTGTTTACAGACAGATTATTTCACTTATAATTCACTGTATCACATTTCCAGTGGGTCAGAAGTTTACATAGACTAAGTTGACTGTGCCTTTAAACAGCTTGGAAAATTCCAGAAAATTATGTCATGGCTTTAGAAGCTTCTGATAGGCTAATTGACATAATTTGAGTCAATTGGAGGTGTACCTGCGGATGTATTTCAAGGCCTACCTTCAAACTCAAACTTTGCTTGACATCATGGGAAAATGAATAGAAATCAGCCCTCGGGTAAAACAAATTGACCTCCACAAGTCTGGTTCATCCTTGGGAGCAATTTCAATTTTTTCATACTGCTCGGGAAGGAGACGCGTTCTGTCTCCTAGAGATTAATGTACTTTGGTGCGAAAAATGCAAATCAATCCCAGAACAACAGCAAAGGACCTTGTGAAGATGCTGGAGGAAACAGGTACAAAAGTATCTATATCTACAGTAAAACGAGTCCTATATCGACATAACCTGACAGGCCGCTCAGCAAGGAAGAAGCCACTGCTCCAAAACCACCATAAAAAAGACTACGGTTTGCAACTGCACATGGGGACAAAGATCATAGTTTTTGGAGAAATGTCCTCTGGTCTGATGAAACAAAAATAGAACTGTTTGGCCATAATGACCATCGATATGTTTGGAGGAAAAAGGGGAAGGCTTGCAAGCCGAAGACCACCATCCCAATCGTGAAGCACGGGGGTGGCAGCATCATGTTTTGGGGGTGCTTTGCTGCAGGAGGGACTGGTGCACTTCACAAAATAGATGGCATCATGAGGGCGGAAAATTATGTGGATATATTGAAGCAACATTTCAAGACATCAGTCACGAAGTTAAAGCTTGGTCGCAAATGGGTCTTCCAAATCGATATTGACCCAAAGCATACTTCCAAAGTTGTGGCAAAATGGCTTATATGGACAACAAAGTCAAGATATTGGAGTGGCCATCACAAAGCCCTGACCTCAATCCTATAGAAAATGTGTGGGCAGAACTGAAAAAGCGTGTGTGAGCAAGGAGGCCTACATAGCTGACTCAGTTACACCAGCTTTGTCAGGAGGAATGGGACAAAATTCACCCATCTTATTGGGGGAAGCTTGTGGAAGGCTACCTGAAACGTTTGACCCAATCAAACAATTTAAAGGCAATGCTACCAAATACTAATATAGTGTATGTAAACTTCTGACCCATTGGGAATGTGATGAAAGAAATAAAAGCTGAAATAAATAATTATCTCTACCATTATTCCGACATTTCACATTCTTAAAATAAAGTGGTGATCCTACCTGACCTAAGGAAGGGGATTTTTACAAGGATTAAATGTCAGGAATTGTGAAAAAGTTAGTTTAAATGCATTTGGTACAGGTGTATGTAAACTTCCGACTTCAACTGAACAGAAGGAGGCTAATTTGTTAATATTCTATCTGAATAATTTGTATACATTTTCAATAGGATTTAGGTCAGGGCTTTGTGATGGCCACTCCAATACCTTGACTTTGTTGTCCTTAAAGATAAGCATCATATTGTTAGATTATAGAAGTAACTCTAGTAGGCCTGAAACAGACTCCCTCTCAAATTCAACTGTCGGAGTCAGTTTGAGCACCGGGGCGTACTGCCTTCACATCATAGGCCTGCAGTAGCTAAAGCTTAATAAGAGCCACACCATACCAAATCTTCACAAAGGTTTCTAAACTTTTTTAGTGTAATATCACAAGTATGTCAAACCATTGTTTATAGGTAAAATATAAGCAGAAGAGTGAATGTAAACCAGGGAAAAAACATACTACACTCCCCTGAACCCAATAAAATAAAACACACAGCCCTCCTGGAGCACCTTAAATGATGAAGACGATTAGGATTACGATAAGATCCATTAGAGCCAGTGATGTTAGTGATGTGGAGCCATCCTCATTTTGATGGTATTTACGTCTCGTCTGGAAATGTATGTCTTATGGTGCTAATTAAGCCTTCGGCTTCAGGTGCTGGCCAAGCTAAAAGAGAAAACATTACACCACAACCTTTACTGATTACCATCTCCATTTTGTCTCGCACGCCGGCTTGCTTCAAGTGGGGCTTCTAAAGACTCCCCAAATTGATTTCTTCCTGGCTGACGCAAATTGTTTATGCGTGTGTTATGTGTTTATTCAGGGGAAGCCTCTAGAAGTGTTATGGTAGGGAGAGTGTGATTATGAATGCTAAGTTATGTTAGCTATGACCTCGTTTTAGGCCAAAATTGTGGTTGGATTTTTGTGGCTCAAGCATTTAAACAAAGGAAGTAAGGAAGGAACTCTACGAATAGGTTTAACTCCCTCTCTGAAACAGTCTATAATCCTAACAGCGCTCAGCTCTCTGCATCTTCACAATGATGAAGACACACACTTCACACACTGTGACACATTGATGAAGTGAGCAGCACGACAGCACAGTAAATTATCTCCTCTAGAGGTTATTCAATATGCACATTTGTTTACACCTAACCAGGGCCTCGCCTCATAAATAGGAGGCAATGTCTTGGCACTTAGTGGAGGTTTTAGCATGGAGATGGAAAGCAGCAAAACTTGTTCTGTACACAAAATAAAGTCAATAGCAGGTTTTAAATATGTATTGCAAATTAATGACTTGCTATAGATATGTTACTTAATTGAAACCATTTCCAAAGTTGTTATTGTGTGTTGCAGGTTCTCAACAAAATAGGTGCAATCATGTCCATTTCTGATTATTATTTTACAGAATTACACATGCAAAGCATGCATTACAAATCCCAGCATATTGTCTTGTGGGACCCCGGACTGCTTAAAGATAAACAAGCAAAAAATACACCACTAGTCAAAGGTGAAACAGTAGTTGGTTAGGTGTATTTCCTCTGCAACACCTGTCCATGTAGACAAATAAAACAAACTTCCTAAAAACACAGCTGAGTTTGGAGTTTTAAGGAAAGAAAGAGGGGAAATTGAAGACAGTTGGGAAATGCTCACCCGAGATTCACACTGTTATAGTTTGGTATTTATTTTGACAGCAGTACAGAATATATTATTATTTCTAAAATATTGTAGAGTGAAAATTCACAGTAAAAATGAAAACTTGTTCCCTTTTAAAAATGTGTAAAGCTTTTTATTTTCTAGAGCTTGGTAAGACAGTGCAGACAAAAAAGGGAATTGGCTGGAAATCCAAGAGTTTGACTGCAGTTCTGATGCTTACTGCCTTGATATGCAAAGTATTGCATTGCATTGGCTATACTTTGAATATCTGTAATATAAATGATGTATCCTGGAATATGCGTTCTGGTGTATAGAAACTGTGTCCCTTGTGACACATTAACTTGGAGGTTTAGGGAAAATGATCAACCATTAAGACAATTTAATGATGAGAAGATAGAAAAAAGAGAGTTTGATTGACAAGCGCAGGTTGCAATTAGTGCACTCTGACGAAGTGTGTGTGTGTCTACGAGCGAGTGTGTGTGCAGTGATCTGGATCCGTGATCTGGTGTTTCTGATCCGGCACAGAGGAAACAGGTAGAGCCGAGTGGAAAGCGCCAATGCCAGATGGCATCCTCACAGCAATATCCCCCACCCTCCTCACCCGCACTCGACCATGCCAATGCTAACACAACTGCCTAATGGAATGCTCATCATAATTTTGTCAAACCATTTTATCTAAACCTATTTTAATTAACTGATGTTTTTCTATTCTATGAAATGTCTTGATATTCCTGCAATCTCATCACTATTTCTCAAGTCTACCTAGAGTAAGGGCTGCTGATCTTGAATAACCAGAAGCACCTGGAACCTCAAGGCTCTGGTTTGAGAAAGTGGATCCTATTCACTACACGTATAGTTTACAACAACTTCTTAGAAATCAGAGGATGCATCAAGAAACTGTTTGAAAGCAAATGCCTGATTTCCATGTGCATCCCAGAGGTATAACGAAGGAATCGCGGCCAACGGTAGAACAGACACACACCACTTCTGACATTGAGCGCATGCAGGAAACTTTCATAGCCTGAAATGAACGCGCCCTTGATATAATTCTCATCAAAGTTCAATCAATTTTCCCTTCCTTTGCCTGCAGCAGTGTATCACACAGTCTTCATCAGCGTCCTCTCTCTTTCAGAGGTTCACATTTAGAGGGAGGCCTACAGGGGAAAGAGGCTTGGAGGTGGAGGAAGTAAGGGGGAACGTTGAGTCTGAACATGCTTGGGTCTCTAGGTCTATAGGCAATGGGAATGCCCTCTAGGTCACTTGGGTCAAAGCAGAAGACTAAAGAGAGGAGAAAAGCAACTATAATGATGCATTATGATAGAGCTCGCATCATTATCTAAGAAATATGTAAATTCAGTGGTTAGTTGCCCACGCTAAATGTGGTAGGGTTAGTTATGGTCCCTGTAGTGTGTGTGGTTGAGGTTGGATTGGGTCTATTGGTAGGTGAGGGGTGAACAACAGGAGGGTTTGGGGGGTATTAGGCCAACCTAAATTTTAGGGTAAACTCCCTGGTCAACCACGTTGGGATCTGAAAGGTTAAAGTGATGGATGTTATTGGTCAACTGCATTGTGATGTGAAAAGTTAGAGTGCTGTTTAGTGGATATCATTGGTCAACTGCATTGTGATGTGAAGGGTTAGAGTGCTGGCTAGTGGATCAGAAGGATCCTCTCATGTGGACCCATCAATCAGTCAAATGTATTTATAAATCCCTTTTTACATCAGCAGTTGTCACAAAGTGCTTATACAGAAACCCCACCTAAAACCCCAGGCTAGTGGTATCGTTAGGCAGACCTTGATGGATGACCCAGCTGTAAGCACAGAGCCTAGAACCACAGCTTCAGAATGAAGTTAAACTGGCCTGTCAACAGGGGCCGCACAATGCCAGTCATCATACACACACTCAGTAGACTCCTTTCATGTGTTACATACTGCAATTCTGTACTGCCATCTGAAAAATTACAGTATGACCCTACCACAAATTCCACATAAAATATGGTCTGAAACTACATATACACTGCCTTGCAAAAGTATTTATCCCCCTTGGCATTTTTCATATTTTGTTGCATTACAACCTGTAATTTAAATAGATTATTATTCGGATTTAACGTAAAGGACATACACAAAATAGTTTCTATTGGTGAAGTGAAATGGAAAAAATTTATTAAAAATTAAAACCAAAAAGTGGTGCGTGTATATGTATTCACCCCTTTGCTAGGAAGCTCCTAAATAAGATCTGGTGCAACCAATTACCTATAGAAGTAACATAATTAGTATAATAAAGTCCACCTGTGTGCAATCTAAGTGTCACATGATGTGTCACATGATCTCAGTATATATACACCTGTTCTGAAAGGCCCTAGAGTCTGCAACACCACTAAGCAAGCGGCATTATGAAGACCAAGGACCTCTCCAAACAGGTATGGGACAACGTTGTGGAGAAGTAAAGATTAGGGTTGGGTATATTGATGAATGTTTAACTTCTTAGGGAGCGGTGGGACACTACCAGGTGAAATGCAAGGCGCCAAATTCAAAATCCAAAAGTTTAATTATTAAACATGCACCAATATACAAGTGTTTCATAGTCATCAAAAGCTCTGCTTCTTGGCAATATCACAGCGTTGGCAGATTTCAAAAAGGCTTCACGGCGAAAGCACCACATTTGATTGAGGGTAGCACCTAACATATTTTTTCCATTACCATAATTTCATAAGCCTCCACGGTTCACAGAAAACACATTTCACAAATCAATTACCTGTTGAAGAACTTCTGCTGAGGGCTTCCCAAGTGTCCAACGAGGACAATCCATGGTTCTTTTGTTAGAAAACGTAATGTATTATATCCATAAATCTCAGTTTGGTTGGCGCGTTAGAATGAGAAAATACAGCCTCCAATCGTCCATTGAAACGTGAAGAGAACTCGTTCAACTTATACCTATAAACTTGTCCAAGAACAATCAAACATCCATTTTAAATGTATCCTTAGGAACACTTTTCTGTATAAATAGCATAATATTTAAACCGGAATATAAACTGGGCGATACGAAAGGAAAAAAACAAAGAACGTGCCTGGCGGGAGCGCGCGTTGTCTTGTAAAGGACATCTGAGGGGACACTTCCTGATTCCTCTTCTCTGCTCTAAGATCATCTAAAATGAATCTGAACACTTTCTCGGGACTGTTGACATCCAGAGGAAGCGATAGGTACTGCATTCATATGCCCTTATATGGGCATTTTCATAAGGGAGGGGTTCCCAATGAGGCACTCTGTCAAAACCACTTTTTCCAGGACAGAAATTCTTCGGGGTTTCGCCTGCCTAATCCGTTCTGTTTTACTCACAGACAAATGGTTAACACTTTTAGAAAATTCAGAGTGTTTCCTATCCAATGGTACCAAATATGTGCATATCCTATTTTCTGGGCCTGAATGGGAGGCATTTTAATTTGGGCACGCCAGGGTCTCCAAAACGGTCACTTCGTGCGCTGCTCCCAAAGAAGTTAATAATTAAACTTTTGGATTTTGAATTTGGCGCCTTGCATTTCACCGGGTAGTGTCGGGAGCTAGTGCCCCACCACTTCCTAAGTAGTTAAGTAAAAAAATAAGCAAACCTGTTTGGTGTTCACCAAAAGGCACGTGGGAGACTCCCCAAACATATGGAAGAATGTAATCTGGTCAGATGAGACTAAAATTGAGCTTTTTGGCCATCAAGGAAAACGCTATTTCTGGCGCAAACCCAAAACCTCTCATCACCTTGAGAACATCATCCCCACAGTGAAGCATGGTGGTGGCAGCATCATGCTGTGGGGATGTTTTTCATCATTAGGGACTGGGAAACTGGTCAGAATTGAAGGAATGATGGATGACTCTAAATACAGGGAAATTCTTGAGGGGAATCCTCTTTCAGTCTTCCAGAGATTTGAGACTGGGACAGAGGTTCACTCTCCAGCAGGACAATGACCCTAAGCATACTGATAAAGCAACACTTGAATGGTTTAAGGGGAAAGATTTAAATGTCTTGGAATGGCCTAATCAAAGCCCAGACCTCAATCCAATTGAGAATCTGTGGTATGACTTAAAGATTGCTGTACACCAACGGAACCCATCCAACTTCAACGAGCTGGAGCAGTTTTGCCTTGTGGCTAGATGTACCAAGCTTATAGAGACATACCTCAAGAGACTTGTAGCTGTAATTGCTGCAAAAGTTGGCTCTATAAAGTTTTGACTTTGGGGGGGTGAATAGTTATGCACGCTCAAGATTTATTTTTTGTTGTTGTCATATTTCTTGTTTGTTTCACAATAAAAAAGTATTTTGCATCTTCAAAGTGGCAGGCATGTTGTGTAAATCAAATGATACAAACCCCCCAAAAAATATATTTTAATTCCAGGTTGTAAGGCTATTTTTTGGGGAAAAATGCCAAGGGGGGTGAATACTTTCGCAAGCCACTGTAAATTATATTTCATTCAAAATAGTCAGTGTATGCCTACACAACTAACTTTTATTAAAATACAGTGTGTCGTTATGTTGATGTCATTGTAACCCTGTCCTAACACACAGATGGGAATGCCGTTGAATAATGTTTGTGAGGAAGCCTATGGAGACATGGTTTCTAACACCCCCTCCCCAATCTCCCCAAAAAGCAATACAAAACAAAATAATACCTCTGGAAGTCCCCACTGCATGTGGTGTTGCTAAGGTTACTCACTCAGATGCCTCAAATTACTCTGGTAATTTAGGTAGAGAGTAGCCCTCCTATCTGGGCCCTCAGGTGATTGTGATGTGTCCGTCCCCCGACTCTGATGTCACTTCATTTAGATTTACATCAGGTAGTAAATTACACTAATCACTCAGAGAACACTCTGGACCTCTCTCTCTCTCTCTCTCTCTCTCTGCCCAGGAGTAGTGCACCATGCTAAGAGCGCTCGAGAGGAAAATATTGCTTTCTTGATATTTGTCCTAGGGGTGACGGAAGAGGCATTATCTTGGGACCCTGTTGGGCCTGTAGTGAACTGAAAGGGGCTGAGCCTGGCTGCTGGGTAGTGGGCTTTGTTGGGTGTCAGAGGATTAGGGTTCCAGACCTTGCTTTTCTTAAAATACCCACCCTGATCACAGACACTCATGTTCTAGGGGTCGGTGCTGCACTGTCCAAATTGATAGAATTTTTTTTCCCCATTCGACTGTTGGAGAATGCCCTCCAGCCCTTAGCCCACCACAGGAACCACCACAGACCAGTTTCCCATTATTCTAAACACAGTATTTAACCTAAAAACATCTCCTGCAAAATTGATGTAACTGGAGTAATCGCAGAATAAACAAATAGCTGCTTTTTCAATATGTGTTAGTTTGTTTGAAGTTAGACAGCTGTGATGCCCCCAATACACACACACACATACACTCAATCCAGACCTGATTGTCGAGCTTAACCCTTGTACTGTATGTACAGTGGGGCAAAAAAGTATTTAGTCAGCCACCAATTGTGCAAGTTCTCTCACTTAAAAAGATGAGAGGCCTGTAATTTTCATCATAGGTACACTTCAACTATGACAGACAAAATGAGGAAAAAAAATCCAGAAAATCACATTGTAGGATTTTTAATGAATTTATTTGCAAATTATGGTGGAAAATAAGTATTTGGTCACATACAAACAAGCAAGATTTCTGGCTCTCACAGACCTGTAACTTCTTCTTTAAGAGGCTCCTCTGTTCTCCACTCGTTACCTGTATTAATGGCACCTGTTTGAACTTGTTATCAGTATAAAAGACACCTGTCCACAACCTCAAACAATCACACTCCAAACTCCACTATGGCCAAGACCAAAGAGCTGTCAAAGGACACCAGAAACAACATTGTAGACCTGCACCAGGTTGGGAAGACTGAATCTGCAATAGGTAAGCAGCTTGGTTTGAAGAAATCAACTGTGGGAGCAATTATTAGGAAATGGAAGACATACAAGACCACTGATAATCTTCCTCGATCTGGGGCTCCACGCAAGATCTCACCCCGTGGGGTCAAAATGATCACAAGAACGGTGAGCAAAAATCCCAGAACCACACGGGGACCTAGTGAATGACCTGCAGAGAGCTGGGACCAAAGTAACAAAGCCTACCATCAGTAAAACACTACGCCGCCAGGGACTCAAATCCTGCAGTGCCAGACGTGTCCCCCTGCTTAAGCCAGTACATGTTCAGGCCCGTCCGAAGTTTGCTAGAGAGCATTTGGATGATCCAGATGAGGATTGGGAGAATGTCATATGGTCAGATGAAACCAAAATATAACTTTTTGTTAAAAACTCAACTCGTCGTGTTTGGAGGACAAAGAATGCTGAGTTGCATCCAAAGAACACCATACCTACTGTGAAGCATGGGGGTGGAAACATCATGCTTTGGGGCTGTTTTTCTACAAAGGGACCAGGACGACTGATCCGTGTAAAGGAAAGAATGAATGGGGCCATGTATCGTGAGATTTTGAGTGAAAACCTCCTTCCATCAGCAAGGGCATTGAAGATGAAACGTGGCTGGGTCTTTCAGCATGACAATGATCCCAAACACAAAACCTTGTGAAGACTTACAGAAAACGTTTGACCTCTGTCATTGCCAACAAAGGGTATATAACAAAGTATTGAGATAAACTTTTGTTATTGACCAACTACTTATTTTCCACCATAATTTGCAAATAAATAAATAAAAAATCCTACAATGTGATTTTCTGGATTTCTTTTTCTCATTTCGTCTGTCATAGTTGAAGTGTACCTATGATGAAAATTACAGGCCTCTCTCATCTTTTTAAGTTGGAGAACTTGCACAATTGGTGGCTGACTAAATACTTTTTTGCCCCACTGTACCTGATGGTGGCATACTTAGCTGCAGTAGTGTAGTGTCATTGTTCCAGTGTGTATAGCTATGCTGCAATACAGCGGCATCTGAGTCTGCATTGAATGTCAGCATGAGGATTCCCTCCCTCTCCCTCCCCTTCTGTCTCTCTGCTGGGCTTTACACTATAGCAGAGGGTCTGTGTAGCAGAGGGTCCCTGTTGTGTTTCTGGTGAGGGGGTGGAAGAGTGGATAGAGGGGGAGAAAGGGGCTCTGTCACTCTTGGTCGAGGTGTGTGTTTCTCTAAGCGGTGTTATACTTGCGCTACTTTGTCTCTGTACACATCCTGTCCAACAACATCATTTTAACATGTCACTCATAGTGGTCTACTACTAAGAGCAGTGACATGACAGTTTCACATCCTGCTCTTGCTTCTCCTGGTCCCAACCCAGTTGAATACCCCTGTCCTCAGCGCCTTAAGATGCTTCCCGTTTGTGACTTATAGTCAGACCTGTCACTCAGCACCTCATCAAATTACATAGAGTGGTCTTTACTGACTCCACAGACTCCATCGGTCAAACTATAGCAGGGATGTCCATACGAGAGAGGAGGCCAGGTTTTTCATGTTACCTGGCAACTCAGCTGATTCTCAGATTGATGTGGTCTTCTCATGATACAGATAGTTCCATGTGGGTCTGCAATGGCCATGTTCTACTATAAAAATTACACAAATGTAATGCTCTATAGAGAGAAGAGATATACCCTATATATACAAAATATTGACTGTAAATGCTGTTATTGTAAAGTGCAAACGTCTAGGAGCCACAGCGGCTGAGCCGCGAAGTGGTAGGCCACACAAGGTCACAGAACGGGACCGCCGAGTGCTGAAACACGTAGCACGTAAAAATCCTCTGTCCTCGGTTGCATCACTCCCTACCGAGTTCCAAACTGCCTCTGGAAGAAACATCAGCTCAAGAACTGTTCATCGGGAGCTTCATGAAATGGGTTTACATGGCCGAGCAGCCACACACAAGCCTAAGATCACCATGCGCAATGCCAAGCATCGGCTGGAGTGGTGTAAAGCTCGCCGCCATTGAACTCTGTAGCAGTGGAAGCGCGTTCTCTGGAGTGATGAATCACACTTCACCATCTGGCAGTCTGAAAGACAAATCTGGGTTTGGTAGATGCCAGGAGAATGCTACCTGCCCGAATGCATAGTACCAACCGTATAATTCGGTGGAGGAGGAATAATGGTCTCGGGCTGTTTTTCATTGTGCAGGCTAGGCCCCTTAGTTCCAGTGAAGGGAAATCTTAACACTACAGCATACAATGACATTCTTGATGATTCTATGCTTCCAACTTTCTGGCAACAGTTTGGGGAAGCCCCTTTCCTGTTTCAGCATGACAATGCACCCGTGCACAAAGCAAGTTTCATATAGAAATGGTTTGTCGAGATCGGTGTGAAGGAACTTGACTGGCCTGCTCAGAGCCCTGAGAGCCCCATCAAACACCTTTGGGAGGAATTGGAAAGCCGACTGTAAGCCAGGCCTAATCGCCCAACATCAATTCCCGACCTCACTAATGCTCTTGTGGCTGAATGGAAGCAAGTCCCCGCAGCAATGTTACAACATGTAGTGGAAAGCCTTTCCAGACGAGTGGAGACTGTTATGGCAGCAAAGCGGGGACCAACTCTGTATTAATACCCATGCTTTTGGAATGAGATGTTCGACGAGCAGGTGTCTACACACTTTTGGTCATTTAGTGTATATTACAGTACCTTTTGATAATGTGAACAAAAATATCCGCAAGGAAAGGAGACAAGATGGAGCTGTTGTGTTTGTTATAAATACCAGATCGAGATACATTTTTCAAATTGTAGTAAGATAAACACATCACTAAATATACTTATTTCAAAAAATAAAATCATTTGGTGAATGCTTTATCTATGTTAATAATATTATATTATCAATAAAAAGCTGGCCAAATATGCAGGAAGAAGGCTGTATAAAGCATGCAATAATTGTGCATTTTTCACATTGACTAGTGCGGAGTCTATGCAACAAATTGACTGCCATCTTGAGATATGTGAACAGTAGGCTGCTGCTCCAGTGCTGTTCATTCAGCTACAGTAGCCTAGACTACAAGACAGAAATATCACCAGTTAATTGGTCCATGATGGCTGGGTGGTGTACTGGTGACTGCCAGTGGAGTGCGAGACAGTGGGGATGATTAGACTGTTTGTGTGTGTGTGTCTGTGAGTGTGCGGGGGCCTTCAGCCCAGCTGGATAGCAGCAGCAGCACTGGACTTATTAGTAATTTTTCGCTAGCTGTCATCCAGTACAAAAGGCATGTACGATTAAAAATGAACAGTCACAAACCTATTCACATAGCAGTGTTCTGCTGAGTGTCAAGATGCGAGACAAGGTGTGATTGTTGACAGGGCTGTGTCTTCTTGAGGAGTCCACTCAGTGTGTCTCTAACTGGGAAATCAACACAAAATAAGGGAAGGAGAAAGACAAGTGGAGAAGGGGAGAATAACATTTCATGAAAATAAAATAGATCAGGAATGAATGCAGAAGCTCTTGGTTTAGGGGGAAAATTTTGAATACAACCCATTAGGGTAGACATTTTAAGCCCTTTGTTCTTAAGTATTCCAGTTCTGTCGATATTTCCCTGATGCTGGGTGCGAGATTGTCAGGGCTGGAGGTATCCAGATGAGACAAACAGGAATTAAAACGCCATATGTTCCAAACGTCTCCTCAGCTCAAACGCTTCTGCAATTTATCTCAATACAAAGAGGCATATCATTAGTCTCCCCGCCTTACTTTTTTAGCGGGTTGGGTAGGTTACTTTCTAAATGTAATCCGTTAGTTACTAGTTACCTGTCTAAAATTGTAATCAGTAACGGGACTTTTGGATTACCCAAACTCAATAACGTAATCTCATTACATTCAGTTACTTTTAGACTACTTTCCCCTGAAGAGGCATTAGAAGAAGACAATGTATGTTACCAACTGAACCACAACTATTGCAGGATAAATCAATGTTATATTGTGCATAGCTGGCCATATACGGATATTACATTTTAGTTTATGGGTTTGTTATGTAGGCTTCTTCTAACACATCGCTTTCTACTACATATAATAATTAAATTGCATCTTTACATTAAAACCAAAGTCAATCAGAATTCCAGTCATTCCAATAAATGTTATACCTGTTAATCTTAAAGAATAGGTCTTGGAAATATGGAAGTATAGATTAGCCAAGCTGTTTAACCTGAGCATAACCCCAAAATTAAGAACTGATTTACCAGCCCTACTCTCTTGTTTATGATTTTGTTGTCATGGAAGACTGATTGGGCTCATTGATTCGATTTTAAAAATAAATGCTGCGCTCGTGGAATAACATGCTTTGAGCACTACTGAAGTGCTATTTACATGTGAAAAGTTAAAGCCATATGCTGCATTTGTGATAGGTCTGTTTTTACATTTTTGTTGGTGACACTCAGATCTTGATAATATGCAGCTGTTTAATGGGCAAATCTACAGATGAAACAATAACAAAACGGTGCCCCGCTTATGTTTTGGTAAAAATCTGAGGGATGGGCCTGGAGAAATGTAACCACTTTCAGATTAATAGACAGAGCAGTGGATGCAAGGACTGACAATCCATCATATTAACATTATTGTTTTAACCATGTTATGAGGCTTTACAGTGTTTGTTTACATTTACAATGTTTACAAACACTGGAGAAAAACAAGCTTTTGTTTTGGGTTCTCATGGAGTGTGACTGATGAACTAAGCTAATGAGGCATTTATAAGTTATATTCTTCAAGAATCTGTGTGTGTATGTGTGTATATATATATATATATATTACCAGTCAAAAGTGTGGACACACCTACTCATTCAAGGGTTTTTCTTTATTTTAATATTTTCTCCATTGTAGAATAATGGTGAAGACATCAAAACTATGAAATAACACATACGTAGTAATCAAAAAAGTTTTAAACAAATCAAAAAGTATTTTAGATTCTTCAAAGTAGTCATCCTTTGCCTTGATGACAGCTTTGAACACTCATGGCATTGTCTCAACCAGCTTCATGAGGAATGCTTTTCCAACAGTCTTGAAGGAGTTCCCACATATGCTTATTTTAATTGTTTTCTTAATTGGTCTGTCAACTAATTCTTGACTATTAAGTTTTTGTGCACTTGCAGAATTTGGATTTTTTTTCTTAAAGATCCAATGCAGAGTTAAAAAAAATCTAAATATCAAATCATTTCTGGGTTACAATTAAGTACCTTCCTGTGATTTAAAAAAAAATCATTATAGACCAATCTCAAAGCTCAAATACTTATTTCCCTCATTAAAATGCAAATCAATTTATAACATTTTTCACATGCATTTTTCTGGATTATTTTGTTGTTTATTCTGTCTCTGTTCACATAAACCTACCATTACAATTATAGACTGATCATTTCTTTGTTAGTGGGGAAACGTACAAAATCAGCAGGGGATCAAATACTTTTTTCCCTCACTGTATACTAACTATTTTATCAATGTACCAATCAGGTTTCAGGAATTACAGCCACCATGAAGGTTTTAAATGATATCACTGGAGCCCTTGAAAAAGCACTGTGTCTCACTTTTTATTGATCTCTCTAAGCCTTTATGCAACAGTTGATCATGCTATACTGAGGCAGAGATTGTCGAGCATAGGTCTTTCGCAGCATGCAGTTGCATGGTTTGCTAACTATATGTCTGATAGAACTCAGTGCACTCAATTTGATGGGCTCATGTCTGTTAACTTCTTAGGGAGCGGCAGCAGAGGTGACGGTTTTGGAGAGTCTGGCGTGCTCAAAGTAAAATGCCTGCCACTCAGGCCCAGAAAACAGGATATGCACATAATTAGTACCATTGGATAGGAAACACTCTGAAGTTTCTAAGAGTGTTAACATAATGTCTGTGAGTATAACAGAACTGATATAGTAGGTGAAAACCCGAGGAAAATCCATCCGGAATTGCACGTTTTTTGTGACCTTTGCTCTGTTTGAGACTCTCCCCATTGACTTCAAAGCAATCCAGCTCAGAGATTGCAGTACCTATGGCTTCCACTAGATGTCAACAGTCTTTATACAAAACTTGGAAGCTGTAGCAGTGAGCAGAAAGGATAGGAAGAGGAAATGGTCAAGTGAGCTCAGATGTCAACAAGATTTCTCGGGCGCGAGACTGGGTGCGCGCCCACATTTATTTTACTTATATAACGTTTAGGTGACCTTCCGAGTGAAATATTATCGCTAATATTCATAAAAGGATAGCTAAGGATGCATTATAACTGGTCTTTGATTTGTTTAGGAAAAGTGTATAGGTATATTTGAACGCGTTCTCTTCACGTTTCAATGGGCGATTCGGCTTTCGATTTTCTGAACATAACACGCCAACCAAACAGAGATTTATGGATATAATAAATTACTTTTTCTAACAAAATAACCATTGGATGTCTTCGTTGGACACTTGGGAAGCCCTCAGCAGAAGTTTTTCAAAAGGTAAGGGATTTGTTTTAGCTGTGATATGGGTTTTGTATGACCCGCGCTGGTTTATGAATTTATGCTAATGCATAAATATTAGAGGTGCTATCCTCAAACAATCAAATGTTGTGCTTTCGCCGTACTCCGTAAGTAGTTAACTTTTCACCTACAGTTGAAGTCGGAAGTTTGCATACACTTAGGTTGGAGTCATTAAAACTTGCATTTCAACACTCCACACATTTATTGTTAACCTCTCAGGGATTGCTGGGGCGCTAGCGCCCCAATCCCGACACTACCAGGTGAAATGCAAGGCGCCAAATTCAAAATCCAAAAGTTGAATTATTAAACATCCACCAATATACAAGTGTTCCATACTCATCAAAAACTCTGTTTCTTGGCAATATCACAGCGTTGTCAGATTTCAAAAAGGCTTCACGGCAAAAGCAGCACATTTGATTGTTTGAGGGTAGCACCTCACATATTTTTCCCATAGCCATGAATCCATTAGCCATCATGGCACACACATAACACATTTCACAGCGAAAACAAATCAATTACCTGTTGAAGAACTTCTGCTGTGGTGATCCTAAGTGTCCAACGAAGACAATCCATGGTTCTTTTGTTAGAAAAAGTAATGTATTTTATCCATAAATCTCCATTTGGTTCGCGCGTTATAATCAGAAACGACAGCCTCCACTCCTCCATTGAAACGTGACGAGAACTCGTTCAACTTATACCTATAAACTTGTCCAAGAACAATCAAATATAGTTTTAAATGTATCCTTAGGAACACTTTTACGTATATTTACTATTATAAATCAACCGGAATATAAACTAATCGATAAAGACGGTAAAAAAGACATTGCGCGCCTTGTCGGGAGCGCGCGCTGGGTACTGTTGACATAAAAAGTACACTTCCTGGTTTGCTCTTATTCTCTGGTCTAAAGCATCCAAAATGAAAATTTACACTGTCTTGAGACTGTTGACATCTAAAGGAAGCGATGGGTACTGCATTCATATGCCCTTATATGGTTATTTTCATGAGGGAGGGGTTCCAAATGAGCAATGTGTCAAAATCACTTTTTCCAGGACAGAAATTCCTCGGGGTTTCGCCTGCCATATGTGTTCTGTTTTCCTCACAGACAAATGGTTAACGCCTTTGGAAAATTCAGAGTGTTTCCTATCCAATGGTACTAAATATGTGCATATCCTATTTTCTGGACCTGAATGGGAGGCATTTTACTTTGGGCACGCCAGGCTCTCCAAAACCATCACCTCTGCTGCTGCTCCCTAAGAAGTTAACAAACTATAGTTTTGGCAAGTCGGTTAGGACATCTACTTTGTGCATGACACAAGTAATATTTCCCAAAATTGTTTACAGACAGATTATTTCACTTATAATTCACTGTATCGCAATTCCAGTGGGTCAGAAGTTTATATACACTAAGTTGACTGTGCCTAACCCTTTCATGCGTGAGTTCCAAATATCTCTAACGGTCGCCCCAGCGTGAGTTTTTTTATGCACGTGATGTTAGAACGTTCTTTCCATTCCAGAATGTGATTGTTACGCAACAGTACATTTAATCCGCGCTGCCCTCAAACCAAGGAATTTAGCCTGTTTCAACTTCAAAGTGGTTTTTATTTTCTAAGAACAGTTTGAATTGAGGTGTGTTCCGCCTCCTCATTCATGCACATAAAAATTTTACTTTTTATTTTTGCGGACAATTTCATTTTTGGGACATTTCTGACCCGGACAAAATTCCCAAAGCACTTCCCAACTGTTTGCATGCATTCCAAGTCTTGAATAGATTGTAATGGGCACATATTATGTGTGTAAAATACTTTTTTGACGGTTGTACTGATTATGATGATCTAAGCTTATTCCAGCTATGTGTAGCCATGTTTGCTGACATACAATGCATTCTGGGTTTCTTGTAATCGTCTGTTGGACCAAATATGTTATAACAAAATTTCTGTGGATATAGATACTTTTGTACCGGTTTCCTCCAGCATCGTCACAAAGTCCTTTGCTGTTGTTCTGGGATTGATTTGCACTTTTCTCACAAAAGTACATTCATCTCTAGGAGACAGAACGTGTCTCCTCCCTGAGCGGTATGACGGCTGCGTGGTCCCATGGTGTTTATACTTGTGTACTATTGTTTGTATAGATGAATGTGGTACCTTCAGGCATTTGGAAATTGCTCCCATGGATGAACCAGACTTGTGGAGGTCTACATTTTTTTCTGAGGTCTTAGATTTTCCCATGATGTCAAGCAGAGGCATTGAGTTTGAAGGTAGGCCTTGAAATACATCAACAGGTAAACCTCCAATTGACTCAAATTATGTCAAATAGCCTATCAGAAGCTTCTAAAGCCATGACATCATTTTCTGGAATTTTCCAGACTGTTTAAAGGCACAGTCAACTTAGTGTATATAAACTTCTGACCCACTGGAATTGTTGAAACAGTGAATTATAAGTGAAATAATCCGTCTGTAAACAATTGTTGGAAAAATGACCTGTGTCATGCACGAAGTAGATGCACAAGACTATAGTTTGTTAACAAGAGATTTGTGGAGTGATTGAAAAATGAGTTTTAATGACTCCAACCTTAGTGTATGTAAACTTTCATCCCCTTTACCATGAATCCCCTAAATAAGAACGGGTGCAACCAATTACCTTCAGAAATCACATAATTAGTTAGATTGCACACAGGTGGACTTTATTTAAGTGTCACATGATCTGTCACATGATCTCAGTATATATACACCTGTTCTGAAAGGCCCCAGTCTGCAACACCACCAAGCAATGGGCACCACCAAGCAAGCGGCACTATGAAGACCAAGGAGCTCTCCAAACAGGTCAGGGACACAGCTGTGGAGAAGTACAGATCAGGGATGGGTTATAAAAAAAAATCTGAAACTTTGAACATACCACGGAGCACCATTAAAAAAAATGAAAGAATATGGCACCAAAACAAACCTGCCAAGAAAGGGCCGCCCACCAAAGCTCACGGACCAGAGAAGGAGGGCATTAATCAGAGCGGCAACAAAGACACCAAAGATAACCCTGAAGGAGCTGCAAACCTCCACTGCGGAGATTGGAGTATCTGTCCATAGGACCACTTTAAGCCGTACACTCCACAGAGCTAGACTTTACGGAAGAGTGGTCAGAAAAAAATAAGCAAACAGGTTCGGTGTTTGCCAAAAGGCATGTAGGAGACTCCCCAAACATATGGAAGAAGGTACTCTGGTCAGATGAGACACAAATGTAGCTTTTTGGCCAACAAGGAAAATGCTATGTCTGGCGTAAACTCAACACCTCTCATCACCCTGAGAATACCATCCCCACAGTGAAGCATGGTGGTGGCAGCATCATGCTGTCGTGATGTTTTTCATCATCAGGGACTGGGAAACTGGTCAGAACTGAAGGAATGATGGATGGCACAAAATATAGGGAAATTCTTGAAGGAAACCTGTTTCAGTCTTCCAGAGATTTGAGACTGGGACGGAGGTTCACTCTCCAGCAGGACAATGACTCTATGCAAACTGCTAAAGCAACACTTGAGTGGTTTAAGGGGAAACCTTTAAATGTCTTAGAATGGCCTAGTCAAATCCAATACCTCAATCCAATTGAGAATCTGTGGTTTGACTTAAAGATTGCTGTACACCAGCGGAACCCATCCAACTTGAAGGTGCTGGAGCAGTTTTGCCTTGAAGAATGGGCAAAAATCCCAGTGTCTATTGAAGTATTTATGTCGATGGGATAATTCACTTTTTGAATAGTTGTGACACTGATTCCAGGTGCATATGTTACATTTTCATATTCACCACCAAATACATCAAATATTATTCTCAATACAAACCAGTCTCTCTTTTGTCCCGTTTTGGCCAAGTCCCCACCCAGAGGAGAATGTGTATTTTTGTGGGTTTCTTCTCTATTACCTACAGACAATGCAGGTTAACAGAGCAGGGTGAGGCTTAAGGGTCCATGCTCTAGGGACGTTCCTCTCTGATTTGTCAGCAGTCCACCGAAAAAGTTTATCTTCCTTGCTGGCGAGCTCGATCTTATTCCCACACTGTGTTCCAAGTCCCAGTCCCCCTGTGCCCCTCCCAGCTCAGATAATTGTGTGTTTTAACCTGACGTAGCCACCTAATTTAGCCACAGATTGAAATTAAATAGCCCTGGCCCCCACACTGTTTGGCAATCAGGAGTCCAATTGGACTGGGTTTTCTCTGCAGACATTAGTGATTCCAAAGCTAATACTCATTGGTGGAAGTGACACGGCAGCACTGGCATTTACTTAACCTTTTGTTTTATGTACAAGGCAGAGTCAATGCTGAATCCCTGCTTAATTAATATCTATTCTCTCCCACTGCCACTGCTCATTTCCTCAATATGCATCCACAGTCAGGGCACACAAAGGCAGTTAGTGCAGGGTGAGAGAGAGGGGGGGGGTGGGAGAGAAGTCTTTTTCAGTCAAATCTCTTCATTTATTCGGTCTTTCTTTTTTGGAACTCATAATGAAAAAATGAAGTCAGTGGTAATTAACATCCAAAGATCTTTGCCTCAACTTGATCTGGAATTTAACTAAGGGAATGCTCTTTCAGATATAGTCTCAAACACCAGACCGCAAACCTGAGATTGTATCATCATGTGTTTGTTAGTGTTTGGATCTATAATGCTTATGGTGTGCCTTTTTATAATTTATTTCCACATTATACACATTTATACATACAAACCAGACAGTGTGCTTTATTGATGTATACAGATGAGTTGGTGACTTAATATTAACATGTCATCTTCTTTTCTCATGTATATTATGAAGATGATGACAGGCTGCAGGAGACATTGGGAATTGTGACAGACAGGACGGGAACAATGTGTTAGTAGTGATGATTGGTAGTAACATTTCAGAACAATAAATTATATCAACATACTGATGGAGATAGAGAAGAGACATAGTGTGTCAGAAGAAGAGAGGCCCTGAAGACTAGCAGAGGGACTGAAAGAGAAAGAAACGGGTGAGCGAGAAATAGAGGTAGATGGAGAAAGGGAGAGTTATCGCAGAGGATCTCTGTTTTAAATTCACATTTACGACCCTCTTCATCTTGACTGGGTACTCCTAATAAGAATCAATGGCTAGTTAAGAGTGCAGCTCTGCCAATAGGGTCTGAATAAGCTAAGAGGTAAACAACGACAGCATGCTTCCAACCAATACAATGACTTCTAATCCCACCACCACTCTCTCACCATGGGATTTTCTCCCTCACTTCTGTTTTAAGTTCCTTTTCTTTTTATATTGCTTCATGAGCAGAAAGAACAAACATACTGTACCTCCACTCTCTCCTCCCTCATTGAAAATATATACTTTTTCCTTAATTTCAGTCACTCATTCTCTCATCCTCCCTCCCTTGCCACCTCCTTTGTATATACCATCTAACAAACATTACATTGTTTTACTTGACTGAGTGTTTGTGTGAAATGTGTAACACAAGTAATTTATGACGCTCTGATGTTCAGAACAAATACGGTTATGGGCTGCATGGCTACTACACGCACGCACACCACATGCTGTGGCAGCCGGCAGGGAGAGGTGAGGGGAGTGGTGATTGAGGAGAGATATCTGGCAGTCCGTTGGCTCCATCCCCGGGCCTTATATGGACTTCCTGCCCCAACGAGGCAAGACTGTAACTCGTTAAGCCAAGGAGGGTTTGGGGATAAAAAGGGGAAGCAGCCTGCACAACAGGGCAGAGTAGGAGAGAACCAAGTATGATATGAAGAGTGGGAGAAGAGAGCCTACTATCTGAGATTACACGTTGTGACATGGTCTGTCGGACTAACCCCCTTGTGTAACGAACCGGATTGGCTGAGAACCCGAGTGTGAGGATTACCCCTGGGAAAAGGAATGGACAAAGAGAACGCCTTGTGGACTGAGGTGATTGGTAAATTCCCCCTTCTTTCCCATGTACAAAAATCCCTAATAAACTTCCCATTAGCTTTCTATTTGTGCTACTAGTGCCTGTTTTGTTATTGAACTTGGTGACGTGGAAACCCCACACCCTTGATTCTGCTACATATGGTGGGGAATGCGGGCAACCCAAACCAAGTTCAATACCAGCATAGTGGCAGGTGCAACAGTCTCTCGTCCCAAACCCAGTAGGTTTCTACTGAAGCTGACAGAGGCTGATGACATCGAGGCTTACCTACAAGCCTTCGAAAGGACGGCTATGAGGGAGAAATGGCCCCATGAGCAATGGACAGCCTGCTAGCATCCTTCCTGTCAGGTGCGGCACAGAAGACATATCAGGATCTGACGGCTGACCAGGCAACTCATTACGAGGTGCTGAAAAAGGAAATCCTGTGCAGGTATGGCTACACCCTGATTAGCAGGGAACAAAGATTCCATGATTGGGTGTATGATGCTACAGCATCTCCCCGATCACAAATGCATGATCTAATTAGGCTGGCCAAGAGCTGGTTAACTTCTTAGGGAGCAGTGCATGAGGTGACCGTTTTGGAGAGCCTGGCATGCCCAAAGTAAAATGCCTCCCATTCAGGCCCAGAAAATATGATATGCACATATTTAGTACCATTGGATAGGAAACACTCTGAATTTTCTAAAAGTGTTAACCATTTGTCTGTGAGTAAAACAGAATGGATATGGCAGGCGAAACCCCGAGGAATTTCTGTCCTGGAAAAAGTGGTTTTGACACATTGCTCATTTGGAACCCCTCCCTTATGAAAATGCTCATATAAGGGCAAATGAATGCAGTACCTATCGCTTCCTCTGGATGTCAACAGTCTCGAGACACTGTTCAGATTTTTTTTAGATGCTATTAGAGCAGAGAAGAAGAGGAATCAGGAAGTGTCCCCATAGATGTCAATAGAAGAGGACGCGCGCTCTCACCAAGCGAGAGGTTTTTTTCCTTTCTTATAGCCCAGTTTATGTTCCGGTTGAATTATTATAGTAAATATACATAAAAGTGTTCCTAAGGATACATTATAAATGATGTTTGATTGTTCTTGGACAAGTTTATAGGTATAAGTTGAACGAGTTCTCTTCACGTTTCAATGGAGGCTGTAGTTTCTGATTATAAACGCGCGAACCAAACTGAGATTTATGGAAGTGTGGGGAGTTGGGACACATTGGGACACATTGCCTGGAACTGTTCAGCCCGCGAGGTCTTGATGCCTTTGGCCTCAGCCAGTGACGTAGCCACTGGGTGTCCCTGTGGCTTACTGAGGGCATGCTGGGCTGAGGAGACTGGTTCTTCCCCTGTCACCCCTGTAAGAACCAACAAAGGACACCACGTCACTTTTGGACTCCGGGAGTATGGTGACCCTGATCCGACCTGACTTCGCCCCAGTCACCAGACTGACACCGTGGCCACTGCAATCATACACGGTGAGAACAAGGACTACCCTACCACAGTCCTCCACCTACAGACCACAAAGGGAGAACACACAGTAGGAGTTGTCCCAAACCTGCCTGTTCCAGTCCTGATCAAACAGGATTTCCCAACGTTCCGCCAACTTTGGACCAGTATGTCCAGAGATGGGAAGGAGGAGGAAGTCTGAGTGGTGGGAGGGACACCAGAAGGAGGGAATCCCGGATTTGTGGATTCCAGGAAGTGGACCCACCGGCATCAACTGAACCCCCCTCGGAGGGGGACTCTGAAGCCATACTGGAGGGAGAGGTGGCGAGTCTGGAAGACATGTTCCCAATGGACCATGAGGTGGCACCAGAGTCTGTCTCCCTTGTGGGCCGGTTCGGCATGGCCCAACTGGAGGATCCCAACTTGGCCAGCGCGCTCTCCAGCAGGTGACCATAGTGGACAGCAAGCCCGTGGAGGGGGTAAGTCAAATAACCTACCCCCATTTCTGTATCAGGTCGTGAAGAAGAATGATGAATGTCTGGAGTTGTTGTTGGTGCCCCGTTCCCCTTTGTACCCTCTGTCCTGCAGTTGGCACACTCTCAACTTCTTGGGGCTCACCTAGGGGTGGAAAAGACCTTAGACTTAAGACACAATTTTGCTGGCCTGAGGTGAAGAATACTGCCGCAAGTGGCTCCAAAACCCCATTTCAGCAGTCCCTTAACCTCTTCCAGCTAGGGTCCCATTTTCCGAATTTTCGCCTGTCTGACGTGCCCAAAGTTAAATGCCTACCACTCATGGCCAGAAACTAGGATATTTACATATTTAGTACTATTGGATAGGAAACACTCTGAAGTTTATAAAACCATTAAGATATAGTCTGTGGCTATTCCAGAACAGATTTAGCAGGCAAAAACCAGAGAAATTTCTGTCCGGAATTTATTTTTCTGTTGCTCTCCTCTCATTTTGAAGCCCATGTAATATTTTTCTATGGGGAATAGGACCGAGGTTGCAGTACTTATGGCTTCCACTAGATGTCAACAGTCTCTGGAAAGGGTATGGAGGAAAAAGCTCTGACCAGATCCTTAGAGAGAGAATTACTACGGGTAGGGAAAATAGGTAAACAGACGTGCACGTTCACGAGAACGTGAACGCGCCCAGCGCGACCAACTTTCTTTTCGTCTTTTAACGTTTCACTTACCGTTCTTGTAAAATATGATCGCTATTATTCATAAAAAGAATACATAAGGATGCATTATTAATGATATTTGATTTGTTTGTGAAAAAGATGAGAGGTATAATTTGAACGCGATCCCTTCACTGTAAAACGGGCGAGTAGACTGACAATGCTTGGTGGAGTAGCTGAACGTAACGTGCCAAAAACAACGGATATTTATGGATATAATTATTTACTTTTTCTAACAAAAGAACCATGGATTATCTTGTTTGGACACTTGGGAAGACCTCAGAAGAAGTTATTTGAAAGGTAAGCGATTTATATTAGCTGTGATATGGATATTTTGAGAACCGAGCTGGATATGAATTTATGCTAATGTGGAAAATATGTGAGGTACTAGCCTCAAACAATCAAATGTAGTGCTTTCGCCGTAAAGCCTTTTTAAAATCTGACAACGCAGTGATATTGCCAAGAAGCAGAGCTTTTGATGGCTATGCAACACTATGCAACACTTGTATATCGAAGTTAAATATTACGAATATGTATTACGAATATGTATTTTGAATTTGGCGCGTTATGTTTGCTCTGAAAACGATCCCGCTAAAGGGATCGGCGCGCTAAGAGGTTAATTCCCCTACCCATTATTTCAGTTCTTTCAGCAGGATTGCAATGGACCTGGTGGAACCTCTACCCAAGAGCAACCAAGTGCACCAATACATACTGGTGATTTTGGATTATGCCACCAGGTACCCGGAAGCCATTCCCCTGTGCACCATGGCCACCAAGGGAATTGCACGTGAGCTGGTTATGCTGTTCTCCCGAGTAGGCATTCCTGATGAGATATTTGTTTTATTTATTTTACCTTTATTTAACTAGGCAAGTCAGTTAACCTCTCCGGGCTAGGGGGCAGTGTTCGGAAGTTCGGAGAGTCTGGTGTGCCCAAAGTAAAATGCCTGTTACTCAGGCCCAGAAGCTAGGATATGCATATAATGTATTTAATAGTTGTATTTGATAGAAAACACTTTGAAGTTTCTAAAACTGTTCAAATAATGTCTGAGTATAACAGAACTGATATGGCAGGCAAAAACCAGAGGAAAATCCATCTGGAAAAATAGATTTTTTGAGCTCCCATGCAATTGGTATGGTTTCCTATTGCACAATGAAAATAATAGTTCCCAGATTGTTGACATCCAATGGAAGCCATAGGAACTGCAGTCTTTAGACAAGGTTTCAGGCTTGTTCTTTGAAAAATGAACAATAAATAGAAGTTATTTTAAGTGGTTGTTGAAACAAACATTACTGTTTTGTGCTCGTGACTGTGTGCGCGCTCTTCGATATTTGACATGAGGATTAATTAGAAACATTGTTTGACTTGTTTGGACAAACTTTACCAAGTGGCTTTTGGGATTTCTTTGTCTGCATGTTGAACGACTAGAATACAGAACTCCATGGCGCCAACTAAACTGACTTTTTGGGATATAACCTCTCTGCACATGGTGGGACGGTCACGTCCCACATTTACAACATCCGGTGAAATTGCAGAGCGCCAAATTCAAATTACAGAAATACTCATTTCAAACATTCATGAAAATACAAGTGTTGCACACTCTTCAAAAGCTTAGAATATTGGCAATCTCACAGCATTGTCAGATTTCAAAAAGGTTTACGGCGAAAGCATAACATTTGATTGTCTGAGGACAGCGCCCCGTGTACTTCCTACATTAGCATAATAATAAAACCAGCACGGGTGTCACAAAACACATAAAAAGAGCTAAAATAAATCGCTTACCTTTGAAGATCTTCTGCTGATGGCAATCCGACATGTCCAAGCAAAACAATCAATGTTCCTTTTGTTCAAAAAAGTCCCTCTTTATATCCATAAAGCTCCGTTTGGTTGGAGCGTTCTGTTCAGAAAATCCACTGTCCACTCGTCCATTATACAAGACATATATATATATATATAGCTTTCAAAATATACCTATAAACTTTGTCGAAACAACGTTCCTAATCGATCCTTAGGTACACTATTATGTATATTAACTATAATATTTCACACAGATGATGATAACCTGGGCGATAGAAAAGGAAAAAACGCACTCCTACTCCCTTATTTTTCAAGGTAAATGCATGAAACCTTGTCTAAAGACTGTTGACATCTAGTGGAAGCCATAGGTACTGCAACCTTGGAGCTGGATTTAAGCATTTCCAATTGCAACTCAATGGAAAATGAGCCAGCTCACAGAATCACATTTTCTCGGATGGATTTCCCTCGGGTTTTCGCCTGCCATATCAGTTCTGTTATACTCACAGACATTATTTTAACAGTTTTAGAAACTTCAGTGTTTTTGTCCAATACTACTAATTATGTGCATATCCTCGCTCCTGGGCCTGAGTAACAGGCAGTTTACTTTGGTCACGTTTTTCATCCGAACTTCAAAATCCTGCCCCCCTAGTTCAAACAGGTTAAAGAAGGATTTTATTGAACAAAACAGCCATTCTTTGTGTTCCTGGGACCCTTGTGATTACAAAGAGAGAAAGATCTTCAAAGGTAAGTGATTTATTTCATCGCTATATTTGATTCTGTAAACACTGCTCGTTTGAATAATATGTTGTTGTGGGGTGCTGTCCTCAGATAATTGAATGTTCTGCTTTCACCTTAGCCTATTGTAAATCCGACAACGCGGTTCGAATACCAACATTCAAAGCTTTTGAATGGTGTAATACGCTTGTATTTTCATGAATGTTTAACTACTTAGGGAGCAGTGGGGCCTTCCATATAAGGCCCAGGGGTGGAGCCCCCCCCCCCATGCTTTGGGAGCTAAGGGCACCTGCCAATAACCCTTAGTCAGGTCGAGAGTGCAGATAAATCGGTTAGTCCCTAACCGTTCGATTAATTAATCAAGTTGGGGTAGGCATCCAAATTTGAGATTTCATTTACTTTCCTAAAAAAAAATGTGTTCCACCAAGGTTCGGTGGGGCGACGGTTGCTGTTCCCAGGCTTCTTTAGCCACGTTCAGCAGTTCTCGGGGTAGTCTCACGTACAGCAGTTCGAAGGGAGAGAATCCGGCTGAAACTTGGGGCACTTTTCAGATCGAGAACATTAGGTTGGGTAGAAGCTGGTCCCAATTCTTTCCATCAGCCTCCATCACCTTCTTTAACATCTGCTTCAGGGTTTGATTGAACCTTTCCACCAATCCATCAGTCAGAAGGTGATACACTGAGGTGCGCAACTGGGTTATTCTTATTAATTTGCATAGATCCTTCATGATTCGTGACATGAATGGGGTACCCTGGTCGATCAATTTGGGGCGGCAGGTAGCCTAGTGGTAAGAGCGTTGGACTAGTAACCAAAAGGTTGCAAGATCGAGTTAACCCACTGTTCCTAGGCCATCATTGAAAATAAGAATTTGTTCTTAACCTGTTTGGGTCGACAACATCCATTGAAATGCAGAGCACCAAATTCAAATTACAAAAATAGTAATATTTACTTCATAGGGAGCGGCTCCCGAGGTGACTGTTTTGGAGAGTCTGGCGTGCCCAAAGTAAAATGCCTCCCACTTAGGCCCAGAAAATAGGATATGCACATAATTAGTACAATTGGATAGGAAACACTCTGAAGTTTCTAAAAGTGTTAACATAATGTCTGTGAGTAAACACAACGGATTTAGCAGGCGAAAACCCGAGGAATTTCTGTCCTGGAAAGTGTTTTTGACACATTGCCTCATTTAGAACCCCTCCCCTATTGAAAACAGACATGTGTATATATGGGAGTAAGATTGCAGTACCTATTGCTTCCACTGGATGCCAACAGTCTCTAGACAGTGTTTGATGATGTTAGAATGCTCTGGATGGTAATAGAAGAAGAATTTCGAAGTGGTCATCGGATGTAAACAGAAGAGGATGCGCGTTCACGAGCTCGCGCGCGCTGTGGTTTTTACCTTTCCTATCATCCAGATTATAATCCGGTTGAAATATTATAGTAAATATACATAAAAGTGTTCCTAAGGATACATTATCAATGATGTTTGATTGTTCTTGGACAAGTGTATAGGTTGAACTGGTTCTCTTCACGGTTCAATGGGCGAGTGGACGCTGTATTTTATGATCATAAAGCGCCAACCAAACGGAGATTTATGGATATAATATATGACTTGTTCTAACAAAAGAACCATTAGATGTCTTCGTTGGACACTTGGGAAGCCCTCAGCAGAAAATCTTTGATGTCCAACAAAGACATCCAATAATTATTTTGTTAGAAAAAGTCATTTATTATATCCATCAATCTCTGTTTTGTTGGCGCGTTATGTTCAGAAAATCCAATGTTGAATCGCCCATTGAAACGTGAAGAGAACGCATTCAAATATACCTATAAACTTTTCCTAAACAAATCAAAGACCAGTTATAATGCATCCTTAGGTATCCTTTTATGAATATTAGCGATAATATTTCACTCGGATGGTCACCTAAACGTTATATAAGTAAAATTAAGTGGGGCTCGCACCCAGTCTCGCGCCCGAGAAATCTTTTTGACATCTGAGCTCACTTGATCATTTCCTCTTGCTATCCGTTCTGCTCACTGCTACAGCTTCCAGGCTTTGTATAAAGACTGTTGACATCTAGTGGAAGCCATAGGTACTGCAATCTCTGAGCTGGATTGCATTGATGTCAATGGGGAGAGTCTCAAACAGAGCAAAGGTCACAAAACTGCAATTCCGGATGGATTTTCCTCAGGTTTTTGCCTGCTATATCAGTTCTGTTATACTTACAGACATTATGTTAACACTTTTAGAAACTTCAGTGTTTTCTATCCAATAGTACTAATTATGTGCATATCCTATTTTCTGGGCCTGAGTGGCATGCATTTTACTTTGGGCATGCCAGACTCTCCAAAACCGTCACCTATGCAGCCGCTCCCTAAGAAGTTAAGGACAACACAGTCAAGGTATTGGAGTGGCCATCACAAAGCCCTGACCTCAATCCTATAGAAAATGTGTGGGCAGAACTGAAAAAGCGTGTGCGAGCAAGGATCCTACAGACCTGATTCCGTTACACCAGCTCTGTCAGGAGGAATGGGCCAAAATTCACTCAACTTATTGTGGGAAGCTTGTGGACGGCTACCTGAAATGTTTGACCCAAGTTAAACAATTTAACGGCAATGCTACCAAATAATAATTGAGTGTATGTAAACTTCTGACCCACTGGAAATGTAATGAAAGAAATAAAAGCTGATATCATTATCTCTACTATTTTTCTGACATTTCACATTCTTAAAATAAAGTGGTGATACTGACTGACCTAAGACAGGGAATTTTTACTAGGATTAAATGTATTTGGCAAAGGTGTATGTAAACTTCCGACTTCAACTGTATATTGTTTTTTGGAGTTAGGTCATCGATTGCCGCTAACATCATGAATAGGGTGCATAAATCATCACACACATTTTGAAAATGTTATAGCAACCCTTCTATGCTAAAACGAGTGACATATTACAAAACTGTTGCCTTATAAACGTTACGATCATATGGCTAGCAATTAACAGCTAAAGTTAGCTTGCACTGTTCAGCCCATGGAAAGCCAGCTAGCTAATAAGTTTAGCATGCTTGCTATCAACTCGCAATCGCCTAGCTAATCAAATGTGTGTTTTAGTTATAAATTAACTAGTTAACTAACTATATTATACATGGTCTTTCTTGGTTGTCCTCTGTTTACATAGTAGGGCAATGATCTAAATCAACTATGCATTCTAGCTAGCTACTACAGCACTACCCATGTTTTTCTTTTGGTAAGTTTCCTCCCTGCTCCCTAATTTTGGCAATGCATGAACATGAAGTACCCTAAACAAAAAAAAGATTTTAAAAAATCAGTCTACAGCAAGTAAGGCCAACAAAAACAAAAAACATATGAATCACTGTTCATCAAGTCAACTTAAAATGTTTATCTAATGCAAGATTTTCAAATAAAGACAACAGAGAGCATGCACAACATGTACTATATTTTACATTGGGGGTCAAGATGCCTGTGCTTTAGGGCAAGTGGGCAGGCATCGCCACAGACACCTACATGGGCTTCTGATGTTAAGTTCAACCACCTCTGCCACTTCTTCTTGCAGTACTTGAGGAACACCTTGTTTTCTTAAATCATTGCATAGACATCCCCTTCCTAAACCAGACCATAGTCTTGACTCTCTCTCTCTCTCTCATATACTCTCTCTCGAATAATTGGACAAATTTGAAATGCATATTTTTCTTTCTTGCACAAATCATGTTTGGAATCCCTCCGGATATCATACACGGTATGGCCAGATATTCACTATTAGCTATCCTGAGATAGGCCTATGTGGACATCTTATTTTCTCTATATGATGACAAATACTGACAGTAGACTTACATAGTATATTTTCTCAGCACATACAATGCATATGCTCTTGACTGAGGTCCATATCACAATCTTGATATGCATTTATATGCTAAATAAGGAACATTTCTAATGCTTATTTGAGTTTTGAGGCCATGTGCAATAATTGGACAAATATTAAATCCATATCATTCTTTCAAACACTGGATATATTTTTTTTAAATAAAGGATGTGCAAACCTCAAGCTAAAAGCTCTGTAATTGGTAGCCTAGCAACAAGAATCACGTATTTTCTGCTGTGGAGGTCTGTGATATATTTTTTATTTTGTTGCCACAAATGATTGTGTAAACGGTGTGTCGTCGAACAGACAACTCTAGAAACAAAGAAGTGAGAAGATGTTCAAAAAATACCTCGAAGAAGTGAATGCTAAAGTGAGTAGCTAATTTGTGATGGTTTACTTATCTTAGTAACCAGAATCAAGAACGTTAGCTAATTTGGCCAGCCGGGCTGGCTAGCTAGCTAACTAGGCTTGATAGAGGGTAACATTAAATGTCCTTCTCTTCCGGGATATTTTAAAACATTTAGGTGCATTTTCTATTACTGTTTAATATAAGCTAGCCAGCTAACTAACTTAGCTATATAACTAACTGGAACAAACTTTCTTATCATGAATGAAGCAGGTAGGGTGACAATATTTTCTTGCAATATCAATATGATTTTGATGAATGATTTATGCATTGACAGTTTGGAGTAGATCACAGACCAACACTACTTTAATGTTGAGTCTGGTTTGCAAGGGACTGCTACTGACAACCCAATCTGCACCCATCGCATTAATCATGTTCCATAACAAACAGGGCAGACAGGGGTATTGAGGGAGAGATAAAAATGCCCATATAAGGGCATATGAATGCAGTACCTATTGCTTTCTCTGGATGTCAACAGTCTCGAGAAAGTGTTCTGATTCTTTTTAGATGCTTTTAGAGCAGAGAAGAAGACGAATAAGGAAGTGTCCACGCAGATGTCAATACAAGTAAATGTGCGCTCCCGGCTGGCACGTTCTTTGTTTTTTTCCTTTCTTATCGCCCAGTTTATATTCGTTTATATTCCGGTTGAAATATTATACTATTTATACATAAGTGTTCCTAAGGATACGTTTACAATTATGTTTGATTGTTCTTGGACAAGTTTATAGGTATAAGTTGAACGAGTTCTCTTCACGTTTCAATGGAGGAGTCAATGCTATATTTTCTCATTATAACGCGCCAACCAAACTGAGATTTATGGATATAATATAATAATTACCTTTTCTAACAAAAGAACCATGGATTGTCTTCGTTGGACACTTGGGAAGCCCTCAGCAGAAGTTGTTCAAAGGGCAATTGATTTGTTTTCGCTGTGAAATGTGTTATGTGTGAACCGTGAAGGCTTATAAATTTATGGTAATGTGAAAAATATGTTAGGTGCTACCCTCAGACAATCAAATGTGGTGCTTTCGCCGTAAAGCCTTTAGCGCCCCACCACTCCGTAAGAAGTTAATGCAGCTGGTGGCCACAACAGATACTGACTGTTACTTTAGACTTTGACCCCCTTTGTTCAGGGACACATTATTCAATTTCTGTTAGTCATATGTCTGTGAAACTTGTTCAGTTGGTCTCAGTTGTTGATTCTTGTTTTGTTCATACAACTTTACACATGCGAAAGTTTGCTGAAAAATAGTCAGTTGACAGTGAGAGGACGTTTCTTTTTTTTCTGAGTTTATGACGATGTTTCATTTCCGTATAGCCTACTACTGAAAATTGTAAAAAATGTATGCTAAGGTAGGCCACCTTCATCTGAAGAAGCTGATTGAATTTCGGAGCCTGAACAGGTAAAATCATTAGGAAGCTGGACATTTGATTTATCCCATTTTCGAATAAATATGTAAGGATATATTTTTTTAAATACGGTACATAAATGATCAGGTAATGACTACAGATATGTTGCATTTCTCAAAATATATGGATTTGTTCATGCCTAAGTATAAAAGCTTACATATGTCAGCATGTTGACCCTTACCCTTTCTGTAGTTAGAATATTCTACAAATATTTCAGCGGGTACATGCGCATCAGGTGCGTGTCTTGAACGTGTCTCACCCCAGATATGTTCCTGGACTCGTACGGTAGCAGGGCGATTTCTGAGGTCCGGATTGGATGCATGTAGAAACTGTCCCATTACGGAGAATATCCTAGCTCCGAATATGAAATTAAGGACATGCATATCTGGAGCATGTCTACTCCTTATATCTAGTAAAATGTCAGATATCTGGAAAAACAGTATATAGATAAAGATATCCCCTGATATTGACCCTTTTTGCCCAGTGCTCTATATCACTAGGTCATGCTGGCACTAAGAAGTATAATTTGTTGGCATTTGGAAATTTTACACAATTAACATTTACGTTGTGTTTCACTTTGAAGACACTATTTATGAGTGTTGATGGCCCCTAGTAATGATGGCCCCTAGTAATGTAAACAGTCGACATGGGATATAATCTATAGTGTCATCACTTGCCCTTTTGGGTGATTATCATAGGTGCCAGATCCCCCCCTCTCACTACAGTCGTAAATACCGAAAATTCTTTCTCTGTTACCAGAGAGGGAGACGTTGTAGTATGGTAGCATCAAAAGGTTGGATAATGAAACAATATTTCTGTAGTCCAATCAGTTGGAAGGGTCAGTGGGTACTTAAAGAACAATTATGTCAGATCAGTTGTTGTTTTGGGATCTCATTAAGGACAGTATAAGAACATAATCTCTGATTGTGTATTTTTCCCAGTTGTCAGGTTTACATCCAAATGAAATGTAAATCTCTACAGACCAGTACATCGTTGGGTTGTTACGGGTGTGTAAAATGGTTCTAGCTCTACGTTAGACCAGCGTGAGCTGAACGGTACGAAATGGTTTGAAACTCTCTCACGAAGAACACTACACAGGAACATTCAGTCTGCAGCTGTTTAAACACCTCCATATAATATCCATTCTCAGAATGTTAATAAAACGTCCCAGGAAAACTTTAAAGGAACCAGAGTAAAATGTTCTCAGAACCTCCCTGCAACCTAAAAATAAACGCTCCCAGGGCCGGACAAATTTTTACTTCTGTTCTCAGAACGTTTAAAAAAGTTAGAAAATGGATGGCTTCATTCCCACAACCAATGTGAAGCCAAAACCATACATTCCCATAACTTCCAAGGAATCAAATGTGTACTCTGTCTCTGTCTCGGTCTCTGTCTCTGTGTGTGTGTGTGCTGTGAGCCCTCCCAGCTGGGTTGAGGGATCAGAGGCTGGTCAGTGGTTCTCTTCTGGTCTCTCTAGGGGTCTCAGATGAAGTGGTCAGCACTTGACAGGTTCCAGCGCTGCTGACAGGCCAGAGACTCCAGTGTGGATTGTGTGCGTTCGTGCGTGTGTGTGTGTGTGCGCACCTGTTTGATGGTGCTTTAGCCAAGAGGGCAGATTGGCCCTGTGCTGCAGAGTTTGGCAGGAACAAAGCCACATGGACAATGAGTCAATGACAACTCTCTTCCTTTCTCTCCTTTTCTTTCCCTCTGCTCGTGTTTCCTTTTCCCGCACACCTTCTGTCCTTCTCTCTCAACCTCTTTCTCTCTCATTCTTTCTCTGGCTGTCTCTCTGCGTTTACTTTACACTCACTCATACTCTTTATTTCCTTAAATTTCTCTGCCCTCCCTCTTCCCTCTCTCTCTCACACACACGTAGCCTAAACACAGTTTGACGGACCTCTCTGACAACATAGTCAGAGGAAAGTATGTCCCCGCAGTAGAAGGTACAGAAGAAAGTGTGTGAGGTGCTACATTCAGCAGCGTTTGTAATCTTCCATGAGACTGTTAGAGATTACACTGGGGTGGGGGTAATTACATTGGGACCGGGGGCTACCCTGCTGTGTGTGCATATAGTCAGGGGGATCCTGTAAGCTGTACATTACAAATATACAGATGGACACGGCCGCCTAGATCATTTAAGGAGAGAATTCCTCCGCTTTCGTCAGGACGTTGATTCCGCCATGCTTATGTGCTGTCACATTCCCTCGCCACCCGGGCCTGCGTACACTGTGAACGCCACAGTGATTAATTGCTCAGGGTTTAAGTCGTAGAGCTCGTTGGTTGACCAAAGCTATGCAGAGTGTGTGTTCACACCACTAGTATCTAAATGAAATTGTCTTTATCTCCCATGGAAAAAAATATGAAAAAATTGTAAACAATCTGCACATCAAACAAACTTGTCTTCAGACAGGGTCTATTGAGGCAGTCTTTCTTTCTTTTTTTCCTTAATTAAGAAAGCATTCTATTATTAAACCATATGAAAAGGCAACATCAATTCAAACAGTACTGTCATATTGGACTACTACTAATCTTTTGGTAATTATTTTTTAATTGAATCTTTTGAACACAAAAGCCCTGAGCAGATGTTTGCATTACTCAAGTCCCCATCGCACTCCACGCCATGTATGCAAAATGATGCTCGGCCATGTGTGAGGAAAGGAGAGGAAGAAGTTGAAGAGAAAGAGAAGAATTAAAAAGTGTGAGGTATGTAACTTAGATAGGTAACTTATGCATAAATGAAAAGCTCAGCGGCTAAACCTCTTAAGATACACGCACATGCACGCACGCCCACATGTCAAGTCTAGGTCCAAGAGGCTTCTAAACAGCTTCTACCCCCAAGCCATAAGACTCCTGAACATAGTAAAATGGCTACCCTGACTATTTGCAGTGCCCCCATACACCACTGCTACTCTATGTTGCCAACTATGCATAGTCACTTTAATAACTCTACCTACATGTACATACTACCTCAAATAACCGGTGCCCTCGCACATTGACTCTGTATCGGTATCCTGTATATAGTCTCGCTATTGTTAGTTTAGTGCTGCTCTTTAATTACTTGTTAC
The DNA here is from genome assembly GCA_030435695.1 of Brachymystax lenok tsinlingensis. Taxonomy (NCBI): domain Eukaryota; kingdom Metazoa; phylum Chordata; class Actinopteri; order Salmoniformes; family Salmonidae; genus Brachymystax; species Brachymystax lenok. The sequence continues at coordinate 44,300,665 of CM059780.1, forward strand.
TTTTATCTCTTATTCTTATCTGATTTTTGAAACTGCATTGTTGGTTTGGGGCTCGCATTTTATTTTATTTGATGCACGCGCACACACACACACACACACTTACTCAGCTGTCAAAAATCTGCTGATACACTCTAAATGGAGGGGTCAAACAGTTTGAATCGAAAAACTGATCGGTGATATTTTAACCTCCATGTTTTTTTTTTATTCTTTCTCTCTGCCTTTAACCCAAAAAGTGTCTGGACAAACATTGCCTCCAAACTTCAACATCTGTAGAGTGCTGATTTGCTGAAGTACATAAGATTAGTCTTTAGGGTACAGTTCTTTAAGTCTATTTGGTGAACCTGCAGTAAACTGGTGGGGCTTTGAGTAGAGCAAAATACCACACTTTTAGGGTGAAACTAGATGTTTTTCTGAAATTTGATCTGCTCTATAAGTAGGAATTTCTGAAGTGAGTTCTCAGATGCCTCAAAGTACTTAAGACGGTCTGGAGAGATGCAAAGAGGGGCTTAGAGAGCAGGCAAATAGGGCTGGTCCGTAATAAAGAGACACATTTAACTGTACCCAATGCAACAGCACATGGTTGTTAATCATGTAAAGTACCCGTCAGACCTAGCCAAAGCAGCCTAAATCACATTACTCATGCATTATGTGTGTGTGTGTGACTGCACGACGGTATTGGACAAGATGGCTGTATCTGAGGGACTACTCCATACCAGCTCAGACATTTGCAGAATAAGAGCTGTCTGATATCTGACACTGAGCACCTATGGTCACACATACACACAAACAAACACACACACAAATGCATATGCTCACAAACACACAACGTGCCTTTTGCTGGCATACATTGGTATAGCACTTGAATACATCTGAAGCATAGCACATCAGTACCCCAAAGTTTACCTGCAGTTTGGAAGGAAATATGAAGAAGGAATCGCAAAACATCAAGAGGCTGCTACCTTGAGTAGGTAATCAATAGTGAAAAGGGTTCCAGACTTTCTATAGAATGAGAGTAGAAATAAGAAGAAAAAAAATAGATAGCTACATCTACATAACATTGGATATAAATAAATTACTGAATAGAATGTTTATTTTAATTTCAAGCAGCTGAGGTCCAAGGGTCAAGCTCAGCACTTCCTCAGATCAAAATAAGGCTTGTATGTTGTGTTTTTTTGGCCTTGTATGATGGGTGTTTGGCACTCAGAAAGACGGCTGAGAGCTTTACAGTTTGGACGCGAATGGGAGAAAAAGAGAGACACAGAGAGAGACACAGAGAAACAGAGAGAATGGAGAGTTGAGAGACAGAAAAAAAGAGAGTAATGGAGGGAAGAGATAGCGAGTAAGAGAAAAATAGGTGTTTGCCAGAGAAGGCATAGAATAAACAATTAAGTAAAGGACCTTGAGAGAAGTCACCTGTCCTCGGAGCGCAGCCTGTCGACAGCTTGTCAGGGAAATGAATGGTTTGTCGCTGTCACCAGTGACTATTGATGAGGTCTCTGAACCGAGCCTTTAAAGAAACTAACATTATTTTTCACATGCACACACATCTACACAGGCTGGTGATTTTATTTTAACACTGGAAAAATAGCGAGGTATAGATACAATGTCACAGCACAACCTGATAAATCTAAGGATTTTAAGCATTATGGGCATCTTTATTCACCGCAATAACACATTTTCAGATGTCAGAAAATGTTAACCATGTACTGATACAAATCAGTGCTTGAAATTAAAATATTACATTTCTGTAAATTGAGGATTTTGATTCATGTTGGACAGAGGATATCCAGGGGTTAAGTATTCTCTCTGTCTGTGTCTCTCCACCCTCTTTTTCTGTCTCTTTTCCTTCCTCTCTCCTTTCCCCTCTATGTCTCTGGACTCCAGGTGTGAGTAAAGAGCTCACCCCTAAATCATATTCTCATTCCACTCAGTCCTTAAGACACAATATTTACCCTCAGTTCATTGGGCTCTAAGACTGCGAACAGGAGACTGTGGGAAATGAAGTAGGAGTGTCTGGCTGTTCTGTTTGTGTTGTTTATGCTATGTAGATAAAACAAATAAACAGCTCGAAGCTAGGCAAACGGTGAGATGCACACTGTTTATCAAATTGCATGGCTGTATAAATACTGCCATTGCTTGGGGAAACATTACTGTGGTGTGTTTTCACATGCTGAGGATTCGGTGTTGCTATAATCTTTTAAAATTGTGTTTGTTCATGTGATATTCACTTGTTATACCGAGTGCAGCATATTCATTTGAAGGCAGTGGTGCTTTGTACACTAAAGAATGATCTGATGACACAGAACATATTTAACACAACACCGTTTGAACATTTTAATTCCCGTTCTTCAAAAGCTGCTGCTTACTTTTCATTGAAAGGACTACATTATAATTCAGATTAATTTCCTTAAGGGCCTACATTTCTGCATAGAGGGAATAAAATGTAAATTGGTTTTCTTCTATTCAGCCTCAATACTCACGACTGGACCCAGAACAGGAGATTTAAAATGTGTCCTTATTGCATATAAGAGTAGTGCCAGATGGGTTTGTATCACTACGAGACAGAATTTGCGAGAGGTTCCCTGTAGCATATTACTGCCGTCCCTCCTTGTATTTTAAATCAATCCAAGACCGAAAAGCAGACTTTATTTGAGTAACATGACCACTTACATTCTGAAATTGACTCTAAATGCAAACAGGCATAACTGTGGATGGCCAAATAATTTTTTTTTGTAAACATTTTTGGGGGTTAAGGGGGCTTTCTTCAAATTTCACACTGGGTAATGTGCTTGGATGAAAATGAAAAGGGGAAATGAGAGAGAAAGAAAGACAGAGAGCAAAAGAAAGAAAGAAAATCGAAAGTGAAGACATAGCTGGGGGCTTACATATTACGTTTTGCATAGACGTCAACCTTAATTTGCCTTTGATCTCAGTCCTCGTCAGCCATCCTGGGGAAGGGTGGGAGGGATAGTTGGATGGAGGGAAGCAAACCGCAGTGCCTGGGTGCCAGGGCTGGCCTTTCTCTGGCCTTTCTGAGTCTGTAGACTCACTATAGTACAGAAATATGTTTTCTTGTCTAGCACCAGACAACCCAAACTATGTCTCTAACCCCAGAAAGCCCACACAGAGGCTGGAATGTGTGCGCTTGCTGGCCAGGACAGTTGGTTGAAATTCTCAACAGATTCTGTTAAAGATCAAGACTTCTCAAACTCTACCAACGACAACCTGCTCAATGACCAGGCAAATGGAGGTTTGGCGGTTTTCCTTTTCAACAGCCCCACTGTTCAACATGGCCACCCCGACTCAACTACATTGAACCAAATCAATAGACGCTAAATTGAATTAAACTGCGAATATGTTCAATTTGAACGTTGGTGTAAAAATAGCATAGCCGTGATTGGATCACTTTTAAACAATTTCTTCACACTCACCTTATAGTAGCTGTGTTGAGTTTTGGAGTACGATGACCAGCTTCTCTCAAATAACACCCAGGATTAGACTGCACTGCCATAGTCACTGATTAAAAGTCATATTAAGGCCTGGCAAAAAAAACACAAAAGAGGAATAGTATGAAGTAATAAATGGAGACATCAATTTATTTTCTAGATAGAGGAGTTTTACAGAGAAAAGAGAGGAGGATTTGTCATCTCTTCCCTACACAATACCATTGTTCCAGAGACATTCAAAAGTCACAGTGTTATTAATGATACCAGATTTACAACATACATTTTTCTCTTCCTGCTTCTCGACCAATTCTACATGTGCAAACTTTTCTGTTATCTCATCGTGTACAATCTCCAGAGAGGTGGGGTGGCTCATGGGTACTTTAGGGTGCAGAGAGAGGATTTCACAGCTGTATGTCTTTTGTATACGTTTGGTAACTGGGTAACTGTACAGAGACTGTGACAGTTGTGTTCTTTCAATGGCATGGATGCTTGGGGAGCTTATAAGGATTTTAGCAGGCTTTACATTCACTCTGAAATGTACCATTGTACCTAAGATAGATAAATAAATCTGCTGACTTTCTATAGTACAATGTTTCAGTCCATTGACATTACGTATTGTTACACATACAGTATGATGCATCGAGCATAGAGAATTGTAGAGGTAAGCAAATAATGATCTTCAGATTCGTGCCACATTCTAATTTTCCACTCATTATCCGTAGTAGTCGCACCTACAGTATGTTAGTAGTAAAACAGGGTGACAAGTGAAAAAACTGTTTTCTGACAAGTCTACTGCCTAAGTTTCCACTCAAGCTGAATTTCTGTTATATTTTGGCCAAACCAATAACATATCACTGTCGAAAGGACAGAACAATGTTTTCATTCTCATTTGAACACACATTTCTTTGTGTTAGTAGCTGAATTCGATATTATTTGAGGCTTACGTCTAATTGTCCAGACGGTAAATATTGCACCGTTCTCCTGCGGTGACCTAATGGCTGGGTAACTTTAGAGGAACACATGTGAAGTGGTATTCTACCACCAGGGCCCAGCAGCTCTAGACTGGCCCAATGTGCCAGCCGTCATAAAGATGAAAGACTTGCTAGATGCCACCATCTGGAGCATTCTTATACAAGCCCTTATGAGAAACAGACCTCATGAGTGGCTCAGTGTCCAATCTCACTTGAATAAGTACTGTAATGATACCCAATGATGGAGGAATAGTAATAACCAAAAGTATTTCACTCTACATTTTCCCCCAGAGTTGTCCAGAGTTGAAACTAGTAGCCAGATCTCTGCAAGGGGAGAACTATTAAGAACTAAAATTATTCATTTCATTGATCTGTTCCAGCACTAACGCTATCACATGAGTACTGTGTCACATGAGTGCTGTGTCACATAAGTACTGTGTCACATGAGTACTGTGTCACATGAGTACTGTGAATCATCACTCTTTGACATAAATTCAACACTGTTATTTTAGGATATGGCTTTATTCTGTACTTTAACTACCATTTCATAGATCTTAGTCATTAGTAATATTATACATTTTTCAAACGAGTCCACCCAACTGTCCGTTGCTATATTATGGGTGAATTAGTATGCAGTTAGAAGAATCAGCCCCCGTCCCCGTCCTCCATTGCCCCCACCCCACCCCAATACTCTTTAATGATGGAATGAATTACACTGTCTATTGTCCTAATACTTTAATCATATTAACGCTAACTAAAACGACAGAGCATTGTTTGCGTCAAAGACAAAAGGCGAATAGAAGAACATCTAACTACAATTGAACCAGAATCGCTCTGTGAATTACATTCATTCTAATAGCAGTGCATTACACTTTTCGTCAGAGATGGAGAGAGAGAAAGGTTGGCTTGGTCTGCAGCTAATGTGACATAACGGGCACTCTCTGTCTTTACGAGGTGTTTTTCAATCGCTGACAGGGTTGGGTTGGGAGGTTGAAGCTGGTTCATTGCCTACTCTAGACTGATTTCCCCTCCAAAATGAGTCTTTCGCTTTTTATTTTCTTTCAGACTGCACCGCACTGTGTTAGCCCATGAATGTCAAATCCCGTTACATAATTAGTTGAACTGTGCAACAGCCTACTGTAACTAACCAACATTTGAATCCATTAACCCATATCATTTTTAGGCTTTAAAAACAAAAAGGTGGTACATTTAAATATTTTTTATGAATGGCCTCTCTATAAAATGTTGGTGTCCCTTCATGTACTAAGCAGTGAGCTTCTCGGTGCCTTAGAGAATGGGTATTAGACTAGCTGGGTACAACGTGGAGTGCAGGGGTATCATTTCAACATGAAGCACAGGGTATAGTATGGAGTCCACACAAACACACACACACACACACACACACACACACACACACACACACACACACACAGGCTCCAGCACAGGCTACTAGGGAATTGTTAAATGATTGGCCTAGCACTTAATTCAATAATTTCTCCTTTCCCCCTTTCACCTCCCCTCTTTGATGAAACCGGTTTAAGGAAAGGGATATTTTGCATATCTGGCTAAGTGCTCTTAACAACACCCAGCTTGCACCATGTTAAAAATGTATAAATAAAAAACGAGGGAAAGTGTGATCTTGCCAGGGAAGTAATTTGCTTCTCTTGAAACAATGATGCCATGCGATTCATGCAAATTGGTGTCAAGGGACAACAACATCCTTTTTAATACATATGCAGACTTCATAAAAAAAACGGACACGAGAAGGAGTGGAAGGGAAGGGAAGAGAGGTGGGAGAAGGAGGGGCAGTGGATAATAAGTAGTAAGTCAGCACAATATTTTCTGTGTGAATTTCACTGTCTGAAATGACAGCAAAAGGTCTACATCAGACGGTGTGATGACAGGTTTCTCGTGTGTGTCCACGTGTGTGCGTATATGCGAGTGTACGTGATGTGTGCTATTGAGAATAACAACACCCTACTGGAAGAAAATAGGCATTTAATGAGTTGTGTATGACTAATCTCTGTGATGGTGTATGACCTCTATGACCTGTGGTTCTGAGAGTCCAGCCAGTGGCAGACATTTTGTGAGGCTTCCCACGCTCTGTGGGGGAACGGATTCACTTCTAGGGCCATATGAGCTAAACACTCAGTCACACACACAGGTGTCAGATGCCTTGCAGAGAGATTTACTGTAGATAGAGACATGAGGACATATAGAACGCTGCTAAATGGGGAGTGAGTAAGACCCAATATGTGCTGGTATCCCAACATGGAGCTAAAAGCTTTGGATGTAGAGCAAAGTGTCAGACAAAGGGAAAAACCTTATTTTATTTCATGGGTTTGGGTTCATCTTTCAATATCCCCTCATTGTATGGATATGATGATACGAAAACAAATCAGTCACACTCTCACACGCTCCATCTCTGATGTCTCTCTGTCTCTCTGAGGAAGTTTTGAATCTTGTCTTCCTATGTGGAGCTCAGCCGGTCTTTCATGTGCCTCGGCAGTGGGCCTCTCAGAGTACTCCTCCTTTTGTATTGTTTTATTATTTATGCATGGGGCCAGGCATAAGCAGCTCCCGCATTAAGACAGATGGGGAAGGGAGAGAGACATTCATATTCTGTTTCAGGAACACATTACAGAGGAGTTCAAACATTCCCAACCAAATACAAAAAAAAAGAAAAGGAAAGAAGTAGAAGAAGGAAAGGAAAAAAACAAGTCAAGACACAGGGGATAGGTGCAGCAGTGTCCGCATCCTGGAACAGATGGAGATGAGAAGACGTGTGATGGAAGCGAATGAAAGAGAGCAAAGGGAGAACACAGAGAGCAGAAAGAGGAAAACAACACACAGCAGAGCCAGCAGAGAGTTGGTAAAACTTTTTTTGTTTTTCTCTCTCGAATCTCATTAAATATAGATTTCACTTTCAGGGTGGTGAATGAGGCATGGGAGGAGAGGAGAAAGAGATGGGGTTCTGTGGGACATCTGGGGCCAGATGTTGCTCTCTCCACCCCTGAAAGGTGTGTATTAGTATACTTGACACTGTGTCTGTGTGTACTGTATGTATGTGTGTGTTTGAATGCAAAATGATCCAGCTCATTCAAACAGTAGGCATCTGCATCAGTAAGAATGATTTCCATTAACACGACACACAATATTCTACAGCAGCACAAGTCTCATGTTCACAGTTCTAAGCCTCAGTATGCAGCAACCTCCCCCCAGTTGTCATGCAGTAAATCAGTACTGGTTTGTAGTGATAGGAAAGCACAAGGCAAGCTGATAATTATTCCCATCATACTGTATGCTAGTGTACAGACTCTAGTGAGCCCCATCAGCTATCCCCTCATTGGACAACACATGACATTGAGCTTCCCCTCTCCCTCGTCTGGGTCATGCCTCACCCCTTTAGTCGCCCTTTAGCGACGGGCACGCTAAACTAAAGCTGATGTCCGTAATGCCCCTGTCTGTGCCCTCTACGTCACTATTCAACGCAGCTGTGCCCAGCTCTGACACTGTGCCCCAAACCAACGCCACACCACGGCAAAATCATCCCAGCCAATCATTGCCTGTGTGTATGTGTGTGTGTCCGTTGTCCTCCTCATCCACTGTAAGTGAATCTGCCCCTCAGCATGTGCAGAATGGCTTAGTATCAAGGAGTGACGAAAACATAGGAGAGAAAACATACAGTACTGCCTACTACGAACAAAACTCCCAGTGCGTGTGCGTGTGTGTGTGTGTGTGTATGTGAGAGTGAGAGAAGGAGTGAAAGAGAGAGAAAGAGAAGGAGCCTGATAGAAAGTGTGATAGATATTAAAAAGAATGTTAAGCTGTAAAAAGAAGTGTACAATTGAAGTCGGAAGTTTACATACATTTAAACTCAGTTTTTCACAAATCCTGACGTTAAATCCTCGTAAAAATTCTGTGTTTTAGGTCAGTTAGGATCACCACTTTATTTTAAGAATGTGAAATGTCAGAATAATAGTAGAGAATGATTTATTTCAGCTTTTATTTCATTCATCACATTCCCAGTGGGTCAGAAGTTTACATACGCTCAATTAGTATTTTGTAGCATTGCCTTTAAATTGTTTAACTTGGGTCAAACGTTTTGGGTAGCCTTCCACAAGCTTCCCACAATAAGTTGGGTGAATTTTGGCCCATTCCTCCTGACAGAGCTGGTGTAACTGAGTCAGGTTTGTAGGCCTCCTTGCTCGCACATGCTTTTTCAGTTCTGCCCACAAATGTCCTATGGGATTGAGGTCAGGGCTTTGTGATGGCCACTCCAATACCTTGACTTTGTTGTCCTGAAGCCATTTTTCCACAACTTTGGAAGTATGTGTGGGGTAATTTTTCATTTGGAATACCCATTTCAGAGCAAGCTTTAACTACCTGACTGATGTCTTGAGATGTTGCTTCAATGTATCCACATATTTTTCCTTCCTCATGATGCCATCTATTTTGTGAAGTGCACCAGTCCCTCCTGCAACAAAGCATGATGCTGCCACCCCCGTGCTTCACGGTTGGGATAGTGTTCTTCGGCTTGCAAGCCTCCCCTTTTTCCAACAAACATAATGATGGTCATTATGGCCAAACAGTTCTATTATTGTTTATCAGACCAAAGGACATTTCTCCAAAAAGCACGATCTTTGTCCCCATGTGCAGTTGCAAACCGTAGTTGGGCTTTTTGATGGCGGTTTTGGAGCAGTGGCTTCTTCCTTACTGAGCGGCCTTTCAGGTTATGTCGATATAGGACTCGTTTTACTGTAGGTATTGATACTTTGGTACCTGTTTCCTCCAGCATCTTCACAAGGTCCTTTGCTGTTTTTCTGGGATTGATTGGCATCTTTCACACCAAAGTACGCTCATCTCTAGGAGACAGAGCACGTCTCCTCCCTGAGCGGTATGACGGCTGCATGGTCCCATGGTGTTTATACTTGTGTACTATTGTTTGTACAGATGAACGTGGTACCTTCAGGCGTTTTGGAAATTGCTTGAAATGCATCTACAGGTACACCTCCAATTGACTCAAATGATGTCAATTAGCTTATCAGAAGCTTCTAAAGCCATGACATCATTTTCTGGAATTTTACAAGCTGTTTAAAGGCACAGTCAACTTAGTGTATGCAAACTTCTGACACACTGGATTTGTGACACAGTGAAGTATAAGTGAAAAAATCTGTCTGTAAACAATTGTTGGAAAAATAACTTCTGTCATGCACAAAGTAGATGTCCTAACCAACTTGCCAAAACTATAGTTTGTTAACAAGACATTTGTGGAGTGGTTGAAAAATGAGTTTTTATGACTCCAACCTTAGTGAATGTAAATTGAATTACATACTATATTTCTCTTATTTTAATCCTGGTACGTTCCAATTCTACAACCCCAAGCTAATCAGATCTCTTCCCTCTCCCCTCCCCCGACACTGTCATCATTTGGTATCCCCCATGAGCAATGTGTCAGTCAAACTCCTCATCAAAGCCTCTTCTCTCTATCAGGCCTTTAGAGGGTTTGCCTCATAGAGACATGGTATAATGGAATTATTCTATATGACATCTCCTTGGAACAATACAATATCCTTGACAATTCTTCTTCTTGGTACAATATATTTTAAAATGGTTCTCTTGCTTTAATGAAGTCCTGGTCTTATGAAATGCATGATCGACCATGTAAAGTATATATAAGCTCTTGTTGATCGTGAAAAGAATATGTGCTTCATACATTTAGATTTTTTCTGCCTGTCTGTGAATGTCTGAAGAAAATGAAGTGCAAACATACCAAATGTTTCTGTAATACAGAATACAGTATACAACTTTATTGCATCACATGCAGCCCACACAGTTAATATCGCCAGGAGATATTGAGAACTGTCCAACAGCATTTTCACATTCGAAATTCGATACCCTGGTTCTGTTTCCTGATTTATTTGTGAGAATTCTACAGAACACGTTTTGCTTTCACAAGACCTGAAAATAAATGTTCCTGGATGCGATTAGCAAGACAAACATTCTACATGACGCTAGCAAATTCTCCACGTGGCTCGCACTGCCGCGTCACAATACCTGGTGCTCTGGTCCTGGATCTTAGACCTGCCACTCAAGCAGGTCCATGATTTGTTTCTGTTAGGGCTGTTTGCGTTTCACACATGCTTTATAGCGCGGATCAGGGTGCCAAACATTTCAGTATCCGGATCATACAGGGGATATGTGGAAGCGCTCTAAAACAAAAGGAATACAAAATAAAAATAACATTCTGAATTCTCAGATAAAATATGATACAATTACATAAAAAATACCAAGTAATAAAAGTACCAACATCATAATGCCTTAATTTACTAAAAAGAGAAACACACACAAAATTAATTAGAATTGTACTCTTCCAGTCCAAACAAATGGTACAGCAGGAATCCTGAATCCAATTATGTTACAGCTTCACAGCTACTGCATCTCCTCTCACTGGTATAGAGGAGGCCTAAGACAGTCTGTTAGGTGTGTTAGCATTCCAATCCCATTCATAAGAAAGCACTGCATAGCACAGACAACTCATGTACCACCCACTCAATGAGCAAAGATAGAGAATAAATTATGAAAACGAAACCTAATGAACAAGCCATCTCATTCATGGCATTTGAAGGAAAGTACCGGGACGTCAATTGAGTTGCTGCAGCCTTTATTTATCTATAGGCTAGGATCTCTCTGCTTCACTGCAATGTCAGATATTACAATGTGGGAGGAGCTAAGCTCTGACCTTGTCTGCATTAAGAGAGACTGTTAAATCCCTCACCTTGTCTACAACATATAGCACAATGTATATAATATATTGCACAATGTAATATATATTGCACAATGTATTGTGTCCACACACATACACACACAGGGGTGAACCCCTCCAATGAGACATTGGACTGCTCCAATGTCCTATAATCATGGTTCAGAGGTCAAATCTCAGATTGTGTTATTAATGCTGATGATTGAGGAGGTTTTCTGTAAGTAACTTAGTATACTTTTTATTTCTCATCACTTGTAACGTTCCCTTATTTTTCATATTAATGTTGGGTCTTGGTAGTCATTTCCTGAATAGTTATTTCTCCACAATTATAATGTTGGAATGAACAATGTCTCATTTGGGATTTCATCCCATTTACATATATGATTCCAGTAATGCCATCCGAATATAATTTAATTCAAAGTTAATTTGGCTGCATTACTTTTTAATAAAGAAATGATACATTATAATCTCCGGTGCAATTGAATCTATTTCTGCTGTTTCCTACACTGCAATGTGTCCACTCATTGTCTTTCCAATAATTTGGGAGAGAGGAAGAAAAAGGAAAAAATGTAATCAAAGATTTGAATCTGTTATCTCAAAGACGGGTTTAGATTCAGATGGAAGTAAAGAGTGGAATAAATGCATTTCATAGTTAGTCTCACGTGGATGTGGAGTGGCCTCTAAAGCCGCTTATGCCTCCAGTATTTTCTATCCTTCATTTAGGTAGAGATGTTGCTTTTGATAACGTTATTGATTTCCTCTCCTACTGCTTACTTACTTCGTTTGAGCTTCATTTGTCAGGTAAAACATGAGATCCTTCAAGTGCAATATGCAGTGTAATAACTCTGAAGGCCTAGAAGGCCACAACACTAGAGTACATTCTGTATGTACGGGTATTGTTTGAATATCTCCTTGGGCTGTGAATATAGGAACTGAAGACGACATCCAGTTCTACTATATGTAATAAAGTGTTTAGTTCACTACCTGCTGTACATTCTGAGAGACTGGTCTATGTATGAGTATGCATTAACATTCGAACATCACAGGCTATGAGTGTAATGTGTAAGTGAAGATGAGTCCACTTAGTGGAGCTGTACAGTGAAGTGGTACAGTGGTGAAGTCATTTATCCACTCAGACCAGGGCGGCGATGGGCTGTGTCTCATGATAATGCCGACTTGGCCCCAGCTCCTGTCATTGGCCCGATTACATGCTAAGCTCCTAATTAGCACATAGTCCGGTGTGTCATTACCATCAGCTAGGCTGACAGCTCCCTAACCAGCCTGTTTACCAAAGCTGCATGGGAACCAGGCAGAGTACTGGGCTACAGTACTAACCAGGCTAACCAGGCTAAAGATATGTGTATACTGAGTTTTAATAACAAGGATACTATTTAACCAGGCGGTCTACTGCTGTAACCACGCAGTGCACTTGAAGAAACCACATCTGAACATTTGTAATCGCAAACCACTATAGCTGCTCTCGTATGAGCCTGCAGAAGAGGCAATAATGCCCCTTTTGTCCAACAGGAACAATATCATTTCAACAAATCATATTAAGAGGCCTGTTTTTGTTATGGAATTGACCATTCTTCCAAGTGACTATGTAAAGTAAAGCATAAAGGATGTTAATGCCATTCATAGAACAATGCCTAATCAGACATTTGATGGTGTATCCACTTAAAAACATATGCTAGTCGACAGCAAGGATAAAAGATCAAATGTTGATAATGTTCCAAGGCTTATTTTCTCAAAGATCATAATTGGTTGGTTGATTATGCTTTTTCTTCCTACCTCAGAGGAGCTTCTTTAATAGCTTCATAATGCTGCTACAGACCTAGACGTGTAAAACTAAACCAATTAGAATGGTAATGGGGACTAATTAACAAAAAAGGGATTTTCAATAAAAAAGGAGGAGATAGCGAATTTGATTACGTAGATATTCATTAACTTTTTTTCCCATCCAGGAACCTTCTTCCCTTCATTTTTATGCAGATTTTATCATCACAGAAACATCACAATACCTGCAGACCTGACATGACAGTAGCAAAGTCATTCTTCTTCTCCAGGATATGTTTTTTTTTACTTATTTGTTTTAAAGTATTGAATAAATGCATAATGTCCAGAGATTAGATGGGAATTGGTTTTATTTGAGAGGCAACATAAGGACATAAAAAATACAAATATATTGAATATTGACCATTTATTAAAGAAGTGTTACAAATAAAATACATTTCATAAATGTACTTTTGTTAATATATTCAATTGCAAACATGCAGTACGTGTGGCTACTAAACAAATAACCCCTACACAGTAGGTATTGCATCAGTAACTACAGTGTGAAAACCAGTTTGCATGAGTGTGTGTTGTCAGGTATTCGCTAAGCAGTCATTCATCAATAATTTGCAGCCATAGTTTTACAGATAGACTAGGAGCCCTGTTCAGCGGCTATTCCCTTGGTCCATCTCTATTTGTCTCTGTCTCTCTCTGTCTCTGTATCTCTCTCTCTCTTCTCTTGCCTCAGGTCAGGTTAGCAGCTCCACACCACTGTGCCTGATCACAATATGGCTGTGCACACACAAGTACGTGTGTGTGTGTGTGTGTATGTCTGGTGTGTGGTCTGTTGCACTGTGTCTACCTGATATCCTCATTGCTCCTAGCTAAAATGTGTCACAGTTTCAAGATGAAAACAAAACGAAAGTGAGTGGACGGGACATCGGGTAGCCTAAGCACCCCAGCAAAGGGAGTGGGAGCCGGCAGGCTGGCTCTCCAGCACTGGGCCATATGCTAACCCCAGGCAAAGCAGGTTTTCTGTTTACTTGCTTTACTCAGGGTCATGTCAGCTTTATTTCTGCTTAGCTGCAACATGGCTCACGTGCCAAAACACCAAACTTTGATCCTCCTCTGCCTCCGATCGCTGACTTTCTATAACTCTCCCTCTCTGTCCCTGGCGCTCCTCCCTCTCATTCTGCTCACCCCATTATTTATTTTTACTTTTTCCCCTCCTCTCTCCTCTCTCCCCCTTTCAACTTATTTTCTTCTGTTCCATATTTTTTTACTTTGCTGCACATCTCTTCCCATTTATACATTCCTTCCCTCCCCCATTTGCTCATAGAGAGGAATCTTGGTCAGGTCAAATAGGTCAGGAAAAACTCAGGCTTCTATTCTATACCCACAATGGTCAGGTAGTTAGAAGGTACGGTATGTTCGCTACAAGGTCTGCCCTCTATGTGTGTATGCATGCTATTGTGTGGTGCTTACCAGGGTCTCCATCGTGTGCAGTAACAGGTGTTTACATGTGCCCGCTGGCACCTTGCCACCGCTCTACGCCAGCCACCATCTTGGCAGCATGTTCCCCATGAACCCGCCATCCCCCTAATCTCAGCTCTCAGCACCGCTAATCGATTTACACACCACTCAGATTGAAGTTAGACAATCAACACACTCCACATACACAGTACATACCTGTCTGTCTATTTGTTTATCTGTCTAACATTAAAATGATACTGCCCTCTACATTTACCCTTTTTTTACGACTCCAGTAAATAGCCTGCGTGTGTTTATATTCTAGGCGAGGGAGTATAGTAGCTGCAGACAGGCTTTGAGGGTGCTGGTGGGGGGGTTACTGCCGTGGCTGCCGTGTGTGGAGTAAAGATACGGTCAAAGGGCCAGTTTTCAATCTCTCCCCACACTTCCTGAGAGGTAGGGAGCGGGGGTTGTGGGGAGGGTGAGGAGCTATGTCCCCTTTAACGTCATAACCGTGAGCCCCCCAGGCCCCCCTTATTCCCCCCGCCAACCACTCCACCCGCCCTTTTTCCATTTCAGATGTAAAGCCGGGGTGAAGCTGGCCGTGCATATAGTCACAGCAGCAATCTCATCTATGTCCAATCTGTCATGCTCCTGCCTTTCATTATTCTTATGTGGAGAGATAGCGTAGAGTCATATATTATAGACCGTGGAGGCACGCAGCGACACGGGCCTGGCCATGCTCTGGCCAGGCAGAAGTGTCACTCTACTCTACGCATATCTAGGTCAAGGCAAAAGAGAGAGAGGGGTGAGCAATGTAAAAAAGCTCCTGGCGTATCTGGGAGGCAAATGAACTGATGAAATTATTGAAATGTGGTTTGGGCTGAAGGAGAGCGGGAAGGAGGGAGGGAGTCCTGGTCAGTGTTCTCTGTGATGGGCAGCCTGGGGCCTAAGGAGCACATGGAACTCATCTTGCACAACTACTCAATGGCTCCCGATATGGATTAATATGCATGCATGCATGGTGCTGTTGTTGAATATGTAAAAGCAAGAGCAGGGCCCAAATGAAGGAGAGGATGGATGGTTGGAGAAATGCATGGATGGATAAATACGCTAGGGCTAGGCGTTTCCCTCTATCACCTCTGTTGCCTGACTGCCTCCCTGTTCACTGCACTGGAATGATTGGGTCCTGGCCTGGAGAGAATGGCTGCAGTTTTACATATGTGTGTGTGTGTGTGTGTGTGTGTGTGTGTGTGTGTGTGTGTGTGTGTGTGTGTGTGTGTGTGTGACATCCGGAGTCTGTGCAGCATTCGGTGTCTGTCATTGAGACAGCGGGGATGGGGTTAAGGTGACCTGTTTTAAATATAGACAGTGTCATGACAACATGCCGAGCTCGACTTATAAAATACATCTGCATTGTATTCCTTTCATTCATTTCCACTCTTTTTTCTCTCCTCAGAAACCGGGAGAGGAGACAGGTTGTTTCTCCTTCATCTCGGGTGTTGAAATGCAGAATGTGTCATGTACTGCTTAGCTGGACACAAATGGAGACATATTCAAACACATTAGTATGCTATAGTAGAGTACAACAACAACAAACTGCCCTACGTGACGTGTTGTTCAGTGATAGTAAAATAGCAGAAATAATAGTAGAAAAATAATGTCTAGTTTCTCCAAGCCGGAAAAGCTCAACTGCAAAAGCCACAGCAGACTCACACTATCACTGACTGAAAGTGAAATGTCCCACTTGAGGACTTACATACAATGACAACCGTGTTAGTTTGTTAAAGGTTATTCAAATATTGGTAGTTGAGAAAATTTTCATAGATTTGAAAGTGCTTACCTTGTAGACTAGGCCTTGAATTGCGGCCCTTTTTTTCCACACAAGTTTACTTGAGTACTTACTTCATTGGCATTGAATATATGCACTTATTATTTGCTCTCGGGAATTCGAATTTGCATTCTGTGTAGGGATTCAAACTCTGTTTCTTTAGTTTACCATTTTGTTATGTAAGGAATGTATTCAAATGTGTACATGCAGAAGTACAATAGATGTGATTTAATCAAATCAGATTGTTTTTGTCACATGCGGCGATTACAAGAGGTGTAGACCTTACCGTGAAAAGCTTTTTAAAATTTTATTTAACAAGGCAAGTCAGTTAAGAACAAATTCTATTTACAATGACAGCCTACTGGGGAACAGCGGGTTAACTGCCTTCAGGGGGAAGAACGACAGATTTTTACCTTGTCAGCTCAGGGATTTGATCCAGCCACCTTTTGGTTACTGGCCCAACAGTCTAACCACTAGGCTACCTGACACCCCAATGCTTACTTAAATGCTTACTTACAAGCCCTTAACCGACAATGTAGCTCAAGAAATAGTGTGTTTATGTGCGTGTGTATGTGTGAGAGTAGGTTGTGTGTGTTGTGTGGGCACAATTAGCTATTCAAATAATTGCTAGTTGAGATAATAAATAATGACAAAAATAATTTTCCTCTTCAGGCATTGAAAGTATATTTTGTTGGCGCTGCAGTGAATACATCGTACAGTAGGCCCTGACTTTCCACCCCTTTTTTCATACAAGTATACCTGGGTACTTTTAAATGTTTCTTTTCACATTCAAGTGCGTCTAACATTGATATTTTTCCCTTGGAATTTGAGTTATTACACCTTTCAAACCGTTCTTGATACCAAGTTATTGAGTAAAGGGTTCCAAACTCAGTTGAGCACCCTTTTTATTTCAGTTTGTCATTCTTCAGTTCACCATTCTGTAAAAAAAAAAAAAAATGTAGTCTAAAAACTGTACCTGGTACAGCCAGGAGAGGACTGTCCACCCCTCAGAGCCTGGTTCCTCTCTAAATTTCTTCCTAAGTTCCTGCCTTCTAGGGAATGTTTTACTTCCTGCCACTGTGCTTCTGCCTCTACATTGCTTGCTATGTGGGGTTTTAGGCTAGGTATCTGTAAAGTACTTTGTGACAACTGCTGATGTAAAAAGCCCTTATTAAAATATATGTGATTGCTTAACTGAAATAAACAAATGTACATGCAAGTGTACATGCAAATGTGTAACAATAACAAGTAAAAAATAACAAGAATTTATAAAGGGAGTACCTGTGCTGAGTCGATGTGCAGGAGTACGAAGTAATTGAGGTGGCTATGTACTGTACTTAAAGAGATAAAGTGACTAGGCAACAGGATAGATACTAGACTGAGATGTAGAAGCAGCATATGTGGAGCAGTACAAGCAGCATATGTTGTGTGTGTGTGTCTGTGTGTGTGTCGTCTGTGTCTGTGTGTGTTGGGGTGTAAGTATATGTGAGTGTGTGGGTAGAGTCCAGTGTGTGTGCACAGAGTCGGTGCAAGAGAGTCAGTTCAAAAAAAGGTCATTGTCGGTAGTCTGGGTAGCCATTTGATTAGCTATTTAGCAGTCTTGTTTAGCAGTCTTGTGGCTTGGCGGTAAAAGCTGATCAGGGTCCTGTGAGTTCCAGACTTGGTTCACTGGTTCCGCTTGCCTTGCAGTTGCAGAGAGAACAGTTTACGGCTTGGGTGGCTGGAGTCTTTGTTTGGAGCCTTCCTCTAACACAACCTGGTATGGAGGTCCTGGATGGCATGGAGCTTGGCCCCAAAGATGTACCGGGCCGTACTTCCCACCCTCTGTATGTCTTTGCGGTCTGCCTTTCAGTTGCCTTACCAAGCCGGTTATGCAGCAAGTCAAGATTCTTTCAATGGTGCAGCTTTAGAACTTTTTGAAGATCTGAGGGCCCTTGACAAATATGTTCATGCTTCTGAGAGGGAAGAGGCGCTGTCGTGCCCTCTTCACAACTGTGTTGGTGTGTGGACCATGTTATTTCCTTAGTTATGTGGACACAAAGGAACTTGAAGCTCTTGACCGGCTCCATTACAGCCCCATCGATTTGGATAGGGGTGTGCTCGCACGTCCCTTTCCTGTACTCCACGATCAGCTCTTTTGTCTTGCTGACGTTGAGGGAGAGGTTGTAATCTTGTCACCTCAATGCCACGTGTCTGACTGCCTCCCTGTACGCTGCCTCATCGTCGTCGGTGATAAATCCTATCACTGTCGTGTTGTCAGCAAACTTGATGGTGTTGGAGTCGTGCGCGGCCACGCAGTCATGGGTGAACAGGGAGTACAGGAGGGTAATAATCTCACACCCTGAGGGGCCCCTGTGTTGATGGTCAGCGTGGTGGATGTGTTGTTGCCTATCCTCACCGCCCTTCAGGAAGTCCAGAATCCAGTTGCAGAGGAAAGTGTTCAGTCAAAGGGTCCTGAGCTTGGTGATGAGCTTGGAGGGGGACTATGGTGTTGAATGCTGAGCTGTAGTCAATGAACATCATTCTTACATAAGTATTCCTTTTATCCAGGTGGTTGAGGGCAGTGTGGAGTGCAATAGAGATTGCTTTATGTGTGGATCTTTTGGGGCGGTGTGCAAATTGGAATGGGTCCAGGGTGTCTGGGATGATGGTGTTGATGTGAGCCATGACCAGTCTTTCAAAGCATTTCATGGCTATAGATGTGAGTGCTATGGGGCGATAGTCATTAGGCAAGTTACGTTGGTGTTCTTGGGCACTCGGACTATGGTGGTCTGCTTGAAAAAGTTAGTAACGGTAGTACTGTGTCTGCCACATTGACAGCCATAGATAGAGTTACCGACAAATGTTTCGCTATTATGTACAAGTACATACAACACCTACACCTACCTGTGTCTCATTTTCCGCAAGGCCCACACTATGGCCCACACTATAGGAGACTACGGCTCCAGCCTTCCCACTCTCTATATTACACAACCTCTTTGTCTTACTTTGCAAACCCAGGCCCTGAAAACAGTTAATTGAATATTGATATGTGTATAGAAGGATAGTGCAGTATGCTATGTATCCTCTTGACTGAAATTCCATTAGCTTGTTAGCGGAGGACAGAAAGCAGTGAATACTCAGCCTTGTTAGACGAGGAGGGGATAAATGAGTGTGTTCTGGGTCATTGTCCACTTAAACTGGTTGGGCTAACACAGGCTAGTGTGAATTATTCATGGGATGAGACCCGACTCTGACATGGCTTGCTTTAGAGCAGCCTCTCTCACTTTTTGCTGTTTGGTAAATTTCTGAACTTTGAGTTAATTAGGTTTCTCTCCTGTGAGGTGAATATGAAACGGGCAAGCCATTCCGTGTTCACAGGTAGAGAGATAGAGTGCCTTCAAAAAGTATTCACACCCATTTACTTTTTCCAATTCTTTTTGTGCTACAGACTAAATTTTAAATTGATTACATTGAGATGTGTTGTCACTGGCCTACATCCAATACCCCATACTGTCAAATTGGTATAATTTTCACATTTGTATTAATTAATTAAAAATGAAAAGCTGAAATGTCTTAAGTTGATTGGACTCTGTGTGCAATAATAGTGTTAAACATGATTTTTTTATGAATACCTCATCTCTGTTCCCCACACATACAATTATCTGTGAGGTACCTCAGTCAAGCAATGAATTTCAAACACAGATTCAACTACAAAGACCAGGGAGGTTTTCCAATGCCTCACAAAGAAGGGAATCTATTGGTAGATGGGTAAAAAACAAAAATCAGACATATCCCTTTGAGCATGGTGAAGTTATTAATTACAGTTTGGATGGTGTATCAATACACCTAGTCACTATAAAGATACAAGTGTCCTTCCTAACTAATCTGCCGGAGAGGTGGGAAACCACTCATGGATTTCACCATGAGGGCAATAGTGACTTTAAAACAGTTACAGAGTTTAATGGCTGCGATACACGAAAACTGAGGATATAGCAACAACATTATAGGTACTCCACAATACTAACCTAATTAACATTGTGAAAAAAATGAACAATTTGGCAAAATAATTTGTTTTTGTCCTGAACACAAAGTGTTATGTTTAGGGCAAATCCAATACATGTATGCCTAGCGGTGGCTGCATCATGTTATGGCTATGCTTGTAATAGTTAAGGACTGGGGATTTTTTCAGGATTAAAAAGAAATGTAATGGAGCTAAGCACAGGCAAAATCCTGGTTCATTCTGCTTTCCACCAGACACTGGGAGATGAATGCACATTTCAGCAGGACAATAACCTAAAACACAAGGCTAAATCTACACTGAAGACAGTGAATGTTCCTGAGTGGCCGGGTTACAGTCTTGACTTAAATCTACTTGAAAAATCTATGGCAAGATCTGAAAAGGGTTGTATAAACTCTTAGAAAAAAAGGGTTCCAAAAGGGTTATTTGTCTGTCCCCCCCTTTTTGGATTATCGTAGAACACTTTCGGGTTCCATGTAGAATCCTCTGTGGAAAGGGTCCTACATGGAATCCAAAGGTTTCTAACTGGAACCAAAAGGGTTCTACCTGGAACCGGAAATGGTTATACAAAGGGTTTTCCTATGGGGACAGCCAAATAACCATGTTAGAATCTAGATAGTACCTTTTTTTCTGAGTGAAGCAATGATCAACAACCAATCTTTTGTTGCTGAGAATTATCCTGCACTGCAGAATATGCAGATGAGCTTAGTGGATTCCACTAACACACGGTTAACAGCATTGCACTTTTCATGAAGCCTACTTTTGGCCAGCTAATAGGATTATATTTGCTACAACATTACCGATGAAGTATAGATCCTACACCAGTAATGTTCATAGCTATGTCTGAAGTATATGTATTAATCTCCTTTTAATTAAAAAAGTAAAAAATCTAATGTTTGTAAAACAATTGTTTGGGCGGTGAGCTTCTAATGTCACAGCAGGAAAGTGTTTGCATTTTGTTTCTTTATAAAGTACATCTTCCAAATTACACTCAACACCAACCATAGCTTTTGACTACCAAAATGCAGTGCTTGTGGTCTTTATTTCCATCCCTGCCTGTCTCTGTTAAGATGCAGGTAAAGCCTGTCTCCCCCCCACCTTCTCTTTCTCTCATACTCCCTCTGTCCCTTTACCCCTGCACCTCTCATTGGGTGACCCTGATAAACTTCCACAGCCACCACTTACATCCTTTTACCTCCTTCAACCTTCCCACTCCATCCTCTTTACTGTACCTCCTACCCTCACCCTCATACACACCACACTTCTTCCCCTCCTAACCCCACCCTTCAGCCTCAGCCCCTCCTCTCCATTTGGCCTGGCTGTCATCAATCTTGCTAAAATGACAGCAGACAGATGTTAGCCTTTGCAAAGATCAAATCCCCTGCTCCAGGGCTGCAGAGCACCCAGCCAGGTACAAACACGCACACACACATAGACAATCACGGACATGGAGAGGCCACATATGCAGACCATCACCACAGCAGGAACAAAGGGGTGATCAAGTCACAGTGCTTCTTCCCAGTCTTCCTACCTTACCAACTATTATAGCCTTTCCCATCTGCTCTTCAGCCCTCTCTCTTTCTTTTTCCATCTCTTTCTAACATGTTACTTTACTCCCTTCATCTCTCTCTCTCTCTCTCAGTGCATGCTGGGAGTGTTTGTAGTTGAGAAGCTGTGTGGAGGGCTCTGTCCTTACTTATTTTCTTGAATATTTTCTTGGTCTTTTCTTTCAATTTAAATTTTCTATGGTGGAGGGTTAAGCATGTTGTTTCGTTCTGGAGGCAAGTGTTAATGTTTCTGAACAACAATGAGAAACAGTTAAATGTGCATTTTCAGGTGAGGCATGGGGAGGGGCGCTACGCAGGGTTTGCCAGCACAGATAGTCTGCAGTGTTTTGAGTGTGGGGATTTGGGGCATAAGAGCTTTGCGTGCCCACATAAAGGCCGTAGACAAGGTGAGGGTACAAGCGCCAGTCGGGGAAATCAAGGTCAATGTGCAGGGGGCCATGAGATGCAGGCAGCAGAGGCTGGGCATAGTCATGCTATAGATGGTGGTGTAGATGAGGCTGTGTCCAGTCAGGCTGTAGAGATGATGGCATAGCTGAGCCTGGGTCTAGTCATGCTATGTATGGTGATGCAGCTGAGACTGGGTCTAGTCATGTCATGGATGGTGATATAGATGAGCCTACAGGTTATGCAAGTGGATGGGGAGAGTATAGTGGGGAAGGGGAAAAATGGGGAGAAGAAAAGAGGTGGGAGGGGAGAGGCTGGTGTGGTCAAAGGCACCAAGTAACATTTGCCTGGTGCTCGGGGGAGGCCCTTACTAGAGAAAAAGGGCAGGTGGTCAGAATGGGAGATGGAGACGAGGAGAAGGAAGATGAGTCTGAGGAAGAGTATGATGAGGAGGCTTTCTTTTCAAACTCATCCTCAATGGGTCCAGAGCTGACAGCCAGTCAGGAAGAGGGGTCAAAGTACATGGTGAGGGGACTGTCAAGGTTCCTGAATGAGACTAAAGGGGAAAAGCTTTTTTTTGCGATCCGGGAAAGTTTGTAAGATCCGTACAACACGCTATGGGAAATGAGGGATATGGTGTCCTCTCACCCAGGAAACGTTTTAGGTTGAGGATATGGGTCATAACCGTGCGTTAAGGGTCTACCTTCAGACGCTGTTCAGATGAATAGTGTTTTTCTTGCACAGTTTTTTTTTTGCTTTGCTATTGCTCCTTTTCTTTGCTGGCTTTTCTCCCACTTCTTACGGAGACTCTGGATAGGCTTGCTTAACTTCTTGGGGATTGCTAGGGCGCTAGCGCCCCAATCCCGACACTACCAGGTGAAATGCAAGGCGCCAAATTCAAAATCCAAAAGTTGAATTATTAAACATCCACCAATATACAAGTGTTCCATACTCATCAAAAGCTCTGTTTCTTGGCAATATCACAGCGTTGTCAGACTTCAAAAAGGCTTTACGGCGAAAGCAGCACATTTGATTGTTTGAGGGTAGCACCTCACATATTCTTGCCATTACCATAATTTCATAATCCATCACGGCACACACATTTTATTTATTTTATTTCACCTTTATTTAACCAGGTAGGCAAGTTGAGAACAAGTTCTCATTTACAACTGCGACCTGGCCAAGATAAAGCAAAGCAGTTCGACACATACAACAACACAGAGTTACACATAGAGTAAAACAAACATACAGTCAATAACACAGTAGAAAATAAAAACAAATCTATATACAAAGAGTGCAAATGAGGTAGGATAAGGAAGGTAAGACAATAAATAGGCCATGGTGGCAGAGTAATTACAATATAGCAATTTAACACTGGAATGGTAAAAATGTGCAGTAGATGAATGTGCAATGTAGAAAAACTGGGGTGCAAAGAAACAAGATAAATAAATAAATACGGTAGGGGATGAGGTAGTTGGTTGGGCTATTTACAGATGGGCTATAAACAGGTACAGTGGTCTGTGAGCTGCTCTGACAGCTGGTGCTTAAAGCTGTTGAGGGAGATAAGTGTCTCCAGTTTCAGAGATTTTTGAAGTTCGTTCCAATCATTGGCAGCAGAGAACTGGAAGGAGAGTCGGCCAAAGCAGGAATTGGCTTTGGGGGTGACCAGTGAGATATACCTGCTGGAGCGCGTGCTACGGGTTGGTGCTGCTAAGGTGACCAGCGAGCTGAGATAAGGCGGGACTTTACCTAGCAGGGACTTGTAGATGACCAGGAGCCAGTTGATATGGCGACGAGTGTAAAGCGAAGGCCAGCCTACGAGAGCGTACAGGTCGCAGTGGTGGGTGGAATATGGGGCTTTGGTAACAAAAAGGATGGCACTGTGATAGACTGCATCCAGTTTGTTGAGTAGAGTATTGGAGGCTATTTTGTAAATTACATCACCAAAGTCGAGGATCGGTAGGATGGTCAGTTTTACGAGGGTATGTTTGGCAGCATGAGTGAAGGAAGCTTTGTTGCGAAATAGGAAGCCAATTCTAGATTTAATTTTAGATTGGAGATGTTTGATGTGAGTCTGGAAGGAGAGTTTACAGTCTAACCAGACACCTAGGTATTTGTGGTTTTCCACATAATCTAAGACAGAACCGTCCAGAGTAGTGATGCTGGACGGGGGGACAGGTGCGGGCAGCGATCGGTTGAAGAGCATACATTTAGTTTTACTTGCGTTTTAAGAGCAGTTGTAGGCCACGGAAGGAGAGTTGTATAGCATTGAAGCTCGTCTGGAGGGTAGTTAACACAGTGGCCAAAGAGGGGCCGGAAGTATACAGAATGGTGTCGTCTGCATAGAGGTGAATCAGAGACTCACCTGCAGCAAGAGCGACATCATTGATGTATACAGAGAAGAGAGTCGGCCCAAGAATTGAACCCTGTGGCACCCCCATAGAGACTGCCAGAGGCCCGGACAACAGGCCCTCTGATTTGACACACTGAACTCTATCGGATAAGTAATTGGTGAACCATGCTAGGCAGTCATTTGAGAAACCAAGGCTGTCGAGTCTGCCGATAAGGATGAGGTGATTGACAGAGTCGAAAGCCTTGGCCAGATCAATGAAAACGGCTGCACAATAATGACTCTTATCGATGGCGGTTATGATGTCATTTAGGACCTTGAGCGTGGCTGAGGTGCACCCATGACCAGCCCTGAAACCAGATTGCATAGCGGAGAAGGTACGGTGGAATTCTAAATGGTCGGTAATTTGTTTCTTAACTTGGCTTTCAAAGACCTTAGAAAGGCAGGGTAGCATGGATATAGGTCTGTAGCAGTTTGGGTCAAGAGTGTCTCCCCCTTTGAAGAGGGGGATGACCGCAGCTGCTTTCCAGTCTTTGGGAATCTCAGACATCACGAAAGAGAGGTTAAACAGGCTAGTAATAGGGGTTGCAACAATTTCGGCAGATAATTTTAAAAAGAAAGGGTCCAGATTGTCTAGCCCGGCTGATTTGTAGGGGTCCAGATTTCGCAGCTCTTTTAGAACATCAGCTGGCTGGATTTGGGAGAAGGAGAAGTGGGGGAGGCTTGGGCGAGTTACTGAGGGGGGTACAGGGCTGTTGACCGGGGTAGGGGTAGCCAGGTGGAAAGCATGGCCAGCCGTAAGAAAATGCTTATTGAAATTCTCAATTATTGTGGGTTTATCGGTGGTGACAGTATTTCCTATCCTCAATGCAGTGGGCAGCTGGGAGAAGGTGCTCTTATTCTCCATGGACTTAACAGTGTCCCAGAACTTTTTGGAGTTTGTGTTACAGGAGGCACATTTCTGCTTGAAAAAGCTAGCCTTGGCTTTCCTAACTGCCAGCGTATATTGGTTCCTGACTTCCCTGAAAAGTTGCATATCACGGGGGCAGTTCGAAGCTAATGCAGAACGCCACAGGATGTTTTTGCACTGGTCAAGGGCAGTCAGGTCTGGAGAGAACCAAGGGCTATATCTATTCCTGGTTCTAAATTTCTTAAATGGGGCATGCTTATTTAAGATGGTGAGGAAGGCACTTTTAAAGAATAACCAGGCATCCTCTACTGACGGGATGAGGTCAATATCCTTCCAGGATACCCTGGCCAGGTCAATTAGAAAGGCCTGCTCGCTGAAGTGTTTTAGGGAACGTTTAACAGTAATGAGGGGAGATTGTTTGACCTTAAACCCATTACGGATGCAGGCAATGAGGAAGTGATCGCTGAGATCTTGGTTGAAAACAGCAGGGGTGTATTTGGAGGCAAGTTAGTTAGGATTACATCTATGAGGGTTCCCGTGTTTACGGCTTTGGGATTGTACCTAGTAGGTTCAATTATGATTTGTGTGAGGTTGAGGGCATCAAGCTTAGATTGTAGGATGGCCGGGGTGTTAAGCATGTCCCAGTTTAGGTCACCTAGCAGCACGAACTCTGAAGATAGATGGGGGGCAATCAGTTCACATATGGTGTCCAGAAGACAGCTGGGGGCAGAGGGTGGTCTATAACAAGCGGCAACGGTGAGAGACTTGTTTCTAGAAAGGCAGATTTTTAAAAGTAAAAGTTCAAATTGTTTGGGTACAGACCTGGAAAGCAAGACAGAACTCTGCAGGCTATCTCTGCAATAGATAGCAACACCGCCCCCTTTGGCCGTTCTATCTTGTCTGAAGATGTTATAGTTAGGGATGGAAATTTCAGTGTTATTGGTGGTCTTCCTAAGCCAGGATTCAGACACGGCTAGGACATCCGGGTTGGCAGAGTGTGCTAGGGCAGTGAATAAAACAAACTTAGGGAGGAGGCTTCTAATGTTGACATGCATGAAACCAAGGCTTTTTACGGTTGCAGAAGTCAACAAATGAGAGGGCCTGGGGAATAATAGTGGAGCTAGGCACCGCAGGGCCTGGATTAACCTCTATATCACCAGAGGAACAGAGGAGGAGTAGGATAAGGGTATGGCTTGAGGCTATAATGACTGGTCGTCTAGGACGTTCTGAGAAGAGAGTAAAAATAACAGGTTTCAGGGGGGTGATAAAATAGATTAAAGGCATAATGTACAGACAATGGTATGGTAGGACGTAAATACAGTGGAGGTAAACCTAGGCATTGGGTGGTGATGAAAGAGATATTGTCTCTAGAAGCATTTAAACCAGGTGATGTCATCGCATGTGTCGGTGGTGGAACTGATAGGTTGGATAAGGCATATTGAGCAGGGCTAGAGGCTCTACAGTGAAATAAGGCAATAAACACTAACCAGAACAGCAATGGACAGGGCATATTGACAATGAGGAGAGGCATGCTTAGTCTAGTGAACATAAGGGTCAAGTTAGTAGTGAGGCTGACTGGGGACACGGCGTTTCAGACAGCTAGCCAGGGACCACAAGCTAGCAAAGTCTAGCAGGCCGGCTAACTAAGACGGAGGAAGTCTGTTTATAGCCTCCTCGTGCGTTTCCGTCGGTAGACCAAGTCTTGATGGGTCAATGGGGTTCCGTGTAGTGAAGGGGACCAGGCCAGATGGCACAAATAGGTAATAGTGTCCCAAGAAATTGTCAGATGGACCTGATTAGCTAGCAGCCGATATGCTCTGGACAGCAAAACGTTAGCAGGCCGCAGTTAGCTGATGGGAGTTCAGGTGACGTCGCGTCGGAGGGCCGGTTGAAATATCTCCCTCGGGCAGAAAACGTCGGTAGTCCACTTGAGAAGGCCCCGGTAGGGCTCCACACCGGCAGAAGAAGCGGGTCCGGATGAGAGTTGTAGTCCAGCAGTCTGTTGAGATTCTTCAGTCAGCCGGGAGATGAATTGAGCAAGGGCTAGCTTCAGGCTAATTGGTGTATTGATCCAGGACCGACGTTAGCCGATGGCACTCAGGTAGCAGCTAGCTAGCTGCAAGATCCAGTTGAAAAATGTCCAGCTTGCGGTAGGAATCCGTGGATATGGAGAGAAAAATAAATAAAAATAGGTCCGGTAAGCTCAATTTTGAGTCCTGTTATACGAGGGGCGAGAGCTTTTCCGAGCTGAAGGTTAGCTGATGCCCGCTATCAATAGTAAGCTAAATACTAACGTTAGCTAGTGAAGTTAGCTAGCATTTATTTTGGATGACTTTAGATTCGAAAAAAAACAACAACAAAAAAACCACAGATCCGCACCACATTGGGTGAGGCAGGTTGCAGGAGAGTGTTTTGAAGTTGAATTTGAGAGCACATATGAAAAGATATGTGAAGAAAATATATAAAAATATTATAAAGACGATATTTAGACAGGACGGGACAAGACAAAATACACGTCCGACTGCTACGCCGTCTTGGATTTTTTTTTCAAAACACATTTCACAGAGAAAACAAATCAATTACCTGTTGAAGAACTTTTGCTGAGGTCTTCCTAAGTGTCCAATGAAGACAATCCATGGTTCTTTTGTTAGAAAAAGTAATGTATTTTATCCATAAATCTCCATTTGGTTCGCGCGTTATAATCAGAAACGACAGCTTCCACTCCTCCATTGAAGCGTGACGCAAACTCGTTCATCTTATACCTATAAACTTGTCCAAGAACAATCAAACATAGTTTTAAATGTATCCTTAGGAACACTTTTACGTATATTTACTATTATAAATCAACCGGAATATAAACTGATCGATAAAGACGGTAAAAACACACAGCGCCTTGTCGGGAGCGCGCATTCCCTTGTGTTGACATAAATGAGACACTTCCTGGTTTCCTCTTCTTCTCTGGTCTAATTCATCCAAAATGAAAATGGATACTGTCTCGAGACTGTTGACATCCAGAGGAAGCGATGGGTACTGCATTCATATGCCCTTATAAGGGCATTTTCATGAGGGAGGGATTCCAAATGAGCAATGTGTCAAAACCACTTTTTCCAGGACAGAAATTCCTCGGGGTTTCGCCTGCCATATGCGTTCTGTTTTACTCACAGACAAATGGTTAACACTTTTGGAAAATTCAGAGTGTTTCCTATCCAATGGTACTAAATATGTGCATATCCTATTTTCTGGGCCTGAATGGGAGGCATTTTACTTTGGGCACGCCAGGCTCTCCAAAAACGGTCACCTCGTGCGCCGATCCCCAAGAAGTTAAAACTACTTAGGGAGTGGTGGGGCGCTAGCGACACTACCCGGTGAAATGCAAGGCGACAAATTCAAAATCCAAAAGTTGAGTTATTAAACATTCATCAATATACAAGTGTTGCATAGTCATCAAAAGCGCTGCTTCTTGGCAATATCACAGCGTTGTCAGATTGCAAAAAAGGCTTCACGGTGAAAGCACTACATTTGATTGTTTGAGGGTAGCACCTCCCATATTTTTTTCATTAGCATAAATTCATAAACCATCGCGGTTCACACAAAACACATTTCACAGCGAAAACAAATCCCTTACCTTTTGAAGGTAAAAACCAAAAAACACTTTTTCCAGGACTGAAATTCCACGGGTTTTTGCCTGTTAAATCAGTTCTGTTATACTCACAGACAATATTTTAACACTCTTAGAAACTTCAGAGTGCTTCCTATCCAATAGTACTAATTATGTGCGTATCCTATTTTCTGGGCCTGAGTGGGAGGCATTTTACTTTGGGCACGCCAGACTCTCCAAAACCGTCACCTCGGGAGCCACTCCCTAAGAATTTATCTTCTTAGGGATCCTTGGGGTGCAGACGCTCCACCTGTGACAACATCCGGTGAATTGTAGAGTGCCAAATTCAAATTACAAAAATAGTAATAATATACATTCATGACAATACAAGTGTTGCACACCATTCAAAAGCTTAGAATCTTGGTAATCTCACAGCATTGTCAGATTTCAAAAAGGCTTCACGGCGAAAGCATAGATTTGATTGTCTGAGGACAGCGCTCCACGCACTTCCACTATTAGCATAATACCATAACCAGCACAGGTGTCACAAAACTCAAAAATACCGATGAAATAAATCACTTTCCTTTGAAGATCTTCCTCTGATGGAAATCCAAAGGGTCCCAGCTTCACAATAAATGGTCCATTTGTTCGATAAAGTCCCTCTTTATATCCCACGCACGCCAAACAGTACAGTCCACTCCATAGTCCACTGGGAAAAATAGCTATTGTCTAAAGACTGTTGACATCTAGTGGAAGCCATAGGAACTGCAATCTGGGAGCTAAATCCCTCAGTATTGAATAGCATGTCAAAGGAAAAACTGTGACATCACAAAATCCCATTTTCCAGATGGATTTTCCTCTGGTTTTCGCCTGCCAAATCAGTTCTGTTATACTCATAGACATTATTTTAACAGTTTTAGAAAGAGTGTTTTCTATCCAATACTACTAATTATGTGCATATCCTAGTTCCTGGGCCTGTGTAACAGGCATTATACTCTCCAAACCTTCGAACATCGCCCCAGGCCCCTAACAGGTTAATCAGTTTGATCTAGTGGATGTTTGGAGAACTAGACATCCCTACACAAGACAGTATACATGGGTGAGGGTGAGTGCAGCCCAACTCAATCGGCTTTACATGTGCAGGAATCACAGGAATAGGCTGTTGGGTGCTATCATTCTCCCGCTATGTTTTTCGGATCACCACGTAAGAATGGCTCGGATGTCTATTTCACCAGGGTCTCGGCATGCATCCTATTGGAAGTTTAATGTAAATCTCTTACAAGATGCCAACTTCTGCTCAGTTTTCCAGACTTTTTGGGAAAAGAGGAGTATGAGTCTTTGAGTCAATGGTGGGATGTGGGAAAAGTCCAAATTCAGCTTTTCTGTCAACAGTATACAACTCTCTCATCCTCAGAGGCTAGGAGAGTATTGGGGGAACTCGAGCGTAGTATCAGGGAGGTGGAGGTAGAGCTGGTGGGGCAAGGCAATGTAGGCCTCCGGGTTAACTTAGCTGAATTACGTAGGGACCTGGGCAGTTTTTTCCACGTTAAAGCAAAGAGAGCAGCATTCTAAGGCACTGCATCTCAGTGCTAGAGGCATAATTACAGACACCCTGTTTCGATTCCAAGCTATATCACAACCAGCCGTGATTGGGAGTCCCATAGGGCGGAAACAATTGGCCCAGCGTCGCCCGATTTTGGCCAGAGTAGACCGTCATTGTAAATAACAATTGTTCTTAATTGACTTGTCTAGTTTAATAAAGATTACAGTTCCTTCTTCTTTGGTTTGGAAAGACAGAGCGGTGAAGCCAAAGGTATGCGTTGTCTACAGCTGTCGGATGGGCAGGTGACCTCAGTGGTGGGGGAGATGTGGGAGCAGACTGTGGAGTTTTATAGTGAGTTGTCTAGGGCAGAACTGTGTGATCCTATGTGTGCTCAGGTTTTGTTTGCGGAACTCCTTAAGCTCTCTCTGGCACAGAGGTAAGAAATGGACATTTCCCTGTTGTCCCACGAACTGGCATTGGCCGTAACCCAGCTGTCGTTGGACTCCCAGTGGAGTTTTCAAAAACATTATAGGGAATAATTGGACTCTACTTCCTTTGCGTGTTGCGTGAGTGCGTCGGAGTAGGAGAGTTGCCGATGAGCTGTCGGGTCGTCTCCTGCCCAAGGAAGGGGACTTAAGAACTGGAGGCCTGTGGTACTCGCTAACAGACTGAAGTCCCATCTGGACTCTATAGTACACAAGGACCAGACGTATTGTGTACCGGGACGCTCAATAAAACCTGTTCTTAATCAGGGACATGTTGGACTTGTCGAGAGTTTCAAATGTGAACTTTGGACTGGTCTCTTTAGACCAAAAGAAGACTTTTGATAGAGTGGACCATGAGTATCTGTTTAATGTGATGTCTGTGTTTGGGTTGGGGAAAGTTTTTTGGCCTGTGCGACAATGTTTTATACTGGGGTGTCATGTATAGTCAAGGTGGGAGGAGGGCTCAGTAGGCCAGTCTGGGTGAGGTGGGGCTTCAAACAAGGATGCCCTCTATCGGGGATGTTGCATACACTAGCCATTGATCCTTTTTTGGGCCTGTTACGCAGGAGACTGCAGGGAGTGTGCAGGACAGGCATGGGTGTGTTGACAGGTATAGCATATAGTGTCGGTGTATGCAGATTATGTTTATTATGGTCAGTGATGGGCAGGATATGCAGGCACTAGAGACTCGTCTGATGGTGTACGAGGGCGCTTCGTCAGCTAAGGTGAACTGGAGCAAAAGCGATGCTCTGTTATGTGGGGCAGGTTGTGAAGGGAGAGGAAGTGAAGGGCTTATAATTTTGGGGGTGTAACTGGGCTCGAAGAGGTGGGTCAGGAAGAACTGGGAGGGGCTGTCACAGGCAGTGGTGTCAAGGCTGGCCAGGTGGAGGTGGCTCCTAAATGACCCCAAGTGTCATATAGAGGGAGGGTGCTGATAATCAATAACCTGGCGGCATCCTGCCTGTGGCATACACTGGCTGTCCTCACAGACCTGCAACACAAGCTGGTGGATTGTTTCTTGTCGGTCCGGCACTGGCTGAGGGCAGCAGTGTTGTATATGTCCATCCTGGAGAGCAGGGTGGAACTGGAAGGAGGGTGGCAGCATTCCGACTAAAGGCGGTGCAGAGACTGCTGTACCATACTGATGTTGGCTGGAGGGAACTAGCATGCGCACTGCTGAGGAGAACTGGCAGACTAGGGTTGGACCGGCAGTTGTTCCTCATGAGGCTGGAGAGGCTGAGTACAGCATGTCTCTGATTTTTACTGTGCAGTGCTGAGGGCCTGGCAGCTGCTACGGCAGAGGAGCCTATCTTCCACAACCCAGGCATCCTTTTGAGATTGGTTCAGTCGGACAACCTGCATAGGCTACTGATGGTAGCGTGTTTACTAAGGCTGGGTGACCTGCGGCTGCTGTGGGAGGAGGGGTGGAAACCCTGAAAGTCTTGGCACAACAAACATCTCTTACACTGCTGTAGAGATTCCTGGGGGAGGTGCAGGAAGCACTGTCTGAGCCTGTAAGGGTGGGGTGGGGGGTTAAGCGGCCAAAAGGGGATGGGTCACCAATATTTCCGCCACTGCAGGTGACGGTGGAGACTGGAGACTGGCAAGGGGGTCTGGAGGACTTGTTGGACTTTAACATTCCGATCCTGGGGGAGTTTGAGGGGGTGGGAGGTAAAGCCCTTTACAACCTCTGCATTAAGGTGAGGAACATTAGGAGCCTAACAGGAGTGAAGGCACATCAGTGGCAGGGGGTATGTAGGGCGGAGAGTATGGTGGGTTTTAGATGGAGGGGGCTCTACAAACTCCCAGTACCAAAGAGGTCAGGTGACCTCCAGTGGAGGGTTCTACATTGAGCCCTGGCCACCAGCAGCTGGTTGACACAGGTCGACCCCGGAGCCAGACAGAGGTGTCCTTTCTCTGTTATGAATGAAACTTTGCATCATGTGTTTTCTGTGTGCGCCACGTTAATACCATTAATGTCTCCATTGGAATGTCTGTGTGAGAGGTTGGGGGTGGAGTTTACTGTTGGGATGTTTATAATGGGGTACAGGTATTCGAATAAGGCTAAATGTTGAATTTTCTGTTTGCTCAGTTGGCTATTTGGCTAACAAGGAGGAACAGGGTCAAAGGTGGAGAGATAACAGACCCTTTACAGTGTGGAGATATTTCAGGAGATATGGTGTATCAGGGGGGCCGTCTGTACTGCTGGGGAAGATGGGTAGGATATACAGTGGTAGAAGTGGTGAGGTTTTGGTTATTGTGATGTGTGGTGTTGTTTTGTATCGTGGGGTAGAGGGCAAGGTGAGTATGCAGCATGTTTATCTTTTAAAGGAGTGGGGGTGAGGTTTTAATGAAATGAGGATGTATCGTTAAAGAAGACAAAAAGTGCAAAAATTATCTCTCTCTCTCTCTCAATCTCTCCATTCATCCATGCTGCCACCATGACACATACCGCTGATCCCAAAATATATTCTGACAACCAGGGAGGATGCAGGGGCACAGTGACAGGGTGAAAGGACAGTCACCACACACACACACACACACACACACACACACACACACACACACAATGTGTACAGAATATGTCAGGATGCTATCCCTGTCTTTTGCCACAGCTCCAGGCCGGCAGTGATGTGTGTGTGTGTGTGTGTGTGTGTACCTCGGCAGTGATGTGTGTGTGTGTGTGTACCTCGGCAGTGATGTGTGTGTGTGTGTGTACCTCTTGTCACATAACAATTTTGGGTTTCCAATGACTCAGTCACCCAGGCTAAGCTGAGGTGAGTATGTCCCTCATGGTCCACAACCTGCATGGTAACTATAGGAAATTATAGACACAACTTGATACTATGTTGGCAATGTCCTTAGATCACCTGAATAATACAGTCCTACCACATCATGTTTTCTGATAGAACTGCTAACTGATTCTGACCATGTTACAAAAAGACGCAGAGTGATGGAGGGATACAAGAGAGTGATAAAAGGGCACACAGAGAGAGTAGGTGAGAAAGATAGGGGAGCGAGATAGAGAGAGACAGTGAGAGATGTCTAAGAGACTCCCTAACTTGAGCCACCCTAATAGACATATTCACTCACTACTCGGTGTGCTCTCTAGACTGCTGTCATTGCAAAGTTTCCACTATGATAAAAAAAGGAAAGACATCTTGAGATATCTGATTTTTATATCCTTAAATGACCATTAGCCACCACCAATACTCCAATTAAGATAGGCATAGACATGATAGGAGAAGATAGTCAGTGATCAAGTTTAAAACCTTTTCAAAGCAAAGATAAAGAACCATCACAGTACAATAGAATATTCCTAATTATCTCTTCAGACAGGATGATATGTGTTATGGTTTCAAGTCAGAAAGGAAATCCTAGTTGCTCTAATTTAAGTCGAATAAAGGATGATTTCAAAAGTGAAGCTCAAAATGAACAATAGGCCTACACTGCCTTTGGTCTATACGGGTGTGGTGCATGACATGGAGAGTGGAACTCTCAGATAATCTGTAGTTGTTTTGTTTGAAAAATATACCAAATCTCATTGTCAATAACAAAGTGTTCTGAAATGATTATCAATAAAACTGTGCTAGAACAATCTACTGTAGATTAACAACTCATACAGTACAATTTAGATGCTCATAAACAAAATATTAGTCTACAATGGGATTACTTTCTCATATACTGTGCATTACAGATTTTTAATAACTCCCACTCACTCGCGCACACGTTCATAGACAGTTTTGTACAGCTAACTTTGTGGGGACACACAATTCAGTCCCATTCGTAATCCTATTTTCCCTTAACCCTAACCTTAACCAAAAAAACCTAACCTTAACCCTAAAACTAACCCTAAACCTAATTCTAATTCTTGTGTGCGTGCGTGTGCGTGCGTGTGCGTGCGTGTGCGTGCGCGTGCATGTGCGTGCATGCGCATGCATGTGTGTGTATCCATATTGCTGAAGTAACGCTGTGCAATGGCTTTGAAAGGGAAGGCTGAGGGTGTGTAAGGTTAGAGCTGTGTTTCCCAGCAGATGTCAGTGAGAGCCAGTGATGTTGTGTCTACACTCCAGAAGGAACAGGAGGGGGAGCTGGAGGGGGGAGAAACAAACACACACACATACACACACACAAACACAATCTAGAAACATAGAAACCTATGAGGACACAACTATGAAGACAGAACTCACAACTACATCTGAGTCTCTTCGTCTTTTATACAAGAGACATAAATGAATGTGTTTGTGAGGAGAAAGAAGAATATCTCCTGTATGTTTGTAATTAAGAGGACCTGGGCAGGCAGGCAGAGCCTAATAGGCTAGTTTTTGAGATACCCTTACCCAAGATAGAACAAAACACAACCATGTTTTTTCACGTTCTTAATGTCTCTCATTTATGCAATGGTTGGTTGTGGAAAAATATTTAACTGCAAAAGTGGTTACATTTATAGATATTGTGACACACCATTTAAACTAAAATAGTGCAGAATAATCCCTGGCGGATGGGCCACATAAACACATGTAACCCAAATATTGCACACTCTGATATAGCAAAAAGTAGTCAGTTGTCTGCCCTACATACACAACCAAACAGAATTAGGACATCCTAATGCATCCTAATGCATGGAACTATAAACGCTGAGATACAATAGGCGGTAATGTCTATGAATATTTATTATGAATGTAAGCTTTACTTTCCAAGTAAAATTTGCTCTTATTCAGTGATGTAAGGTCCTGTCTGGAAAGAAAGACATATAGTTGCACATGTGTTGATGTTGTGGCTATTGTAATCTGCTCTAAGGAAAACAAGTGGGCACAGAAGTCAGAATTTGAATACTCTTTTTTTAATTAAATTGTTTTATTGCACCTTTATTTAACCAGGTAGGCCAGTTGAGAACAAGTTCTCATTTACAACTGTGACCTGGCCAAGATAAAGCAAAGCATTGCGACAAAAACAACAACACAGAGTTACACATGGGATGAACAAACATGCAGTCAATAACACATAAAAAAATTCTATATACAGTGTGTGCAAATGTAGTAAGATTAGGGAGGTAAGGCAATAAATAGGCCATAGTGGTGAAAAACGTACAATTTAGCATTAACACTGGAGTGATAGATGTGCAGATGATGATGTGCAAGTAGAGATACTGGGGTGCAAAAGAGCAAAAATAAATAACAATATGGGGATGAGGTAGTTGGGTGAGCTATTTACAGATGGGCTGTGTACAGGTGCAGTGATTGGTAAGCTGCTCTGACAGCTGATGCTTAAAGTTAGTGAGGGAGATATAAGTCTCCAGCTTCAGTGATTTTTGCAATTCGTTCCAGTCATTGGCAGCAGAGAACTGGAAGGAAAGGCGGCCAAAGGAGGAGTTGGCTTTGGGGATGACCAGTGAAATATGCCTGCTGGAGAGCGTGCTACGGGTGGCTGTTGCTATGGTGACCAGTGAGCTGAGATAAGGCGGGGCTTTACCTAGCAAAGACTTATAGATGACCTGGAGCCAGTGGGTTTGGCAACGAATTTGAAGCGAGGGCCAGCCAACGAGAGAATACAGGTCGCAGTGGTGGGTAGTATATGGGGCTTTGGTGACAAAACGGATGGCACTGTAATAGACTACATCTAATTTGCTGAGTTGAGTTATGGAGGCTATTTTGTAAATGACATCGCCGAAGTTAAGGATCGATAGGATAGTCAGTTTTACGAGGGTATGTTTAGAAGCATGAGTGAAGGAGGCTTTGTTGTGAAATAGGAAGCCAATTCAAAATTGTACATTGGATTGGAGAATCTTAATGTAAGTCTGGAAGAAGAGTTTACAGTTTAACCAGACACTTAGGTATTTGTAGTTGTCCACATGTTCTATTTGTAGTTGTCCACATGTCCAGATTAGTGATGCTAGTCGGTAGGGCGGGTGCGGCAGCGATCGGTTGAAGAGCATGCATTTAGTTTTACTTGCATTTAAGAGCAGTTGGAGGCCACGGAAGGAGTGTTGTATGTCATTGAAGCTCGTCTGTATGTTTGTTAATTAACACAGTGTCCAAAGAAGGGCCAGAAGTATACAAAATGGTGTTGTCTGCGTAGAGGTGGATCAGAGAATCACCAGCAGCAAGAGCGAAATCATTGATATATACAGAGAAAAGAGTTGATTTGAAACCTGTGGCACCCCCATAGAGACTGCCAGAGGTCCGGACAACAGGCCGATTTTTGACACACTGAACTCTATCTCAGAAGTAGTTGGTAAACCAGGTGAGGCAGTCATTTGAGAAACCAAGGCTGTTGAGTCTGCCGATAAGAATGCGGTGATTGACAGAGTCGAAAGCCTTGGCCAAGTCGATGAAGACAGCTGCAGAGTACTGTCTTTTATCGATGGCGGTTATGATATCGTTTAGGACTTTGAGCGTAGCTGAGGTGCACCCATGACCAGCTCGGAAACCAGATTGCATAGCGGAGAAGGTACAGTGGGATTCTAAATGGTCGGTATCTGTTTGTTAAGATGGTGAGGAAAGCACTTTTAAGGAATAACCAAGCATCCTCTACTGATGGGATGAGGTCAATATCCTTCCAGGATACCCGGGCCAGGTCGATTAGAAAGGCCTGCTTGCTGAAGATTTTAAGGGAGCGTTTGACAGAGATGAGGGGTGGTCGTTTGACCGCGGCGGACCCATTACGGACGCAGGCAATGAGGCAGTGATCGCTGAGATCCTGTTTGAAGACAGCAGAGGTGTATTTAGAGGGCAGGTTGGTCAGGATGATATCTATGAGGGTGCCCGTGTTTACGGATTTGGGGTTGTACCTGGTAGGTTCCATGATAATTTGGGTGAGATTGAGGGAAACGGCCGGCCGGGGTGTTAAGCGTATCCCAGTTTAGGTCACCTAACTGTACAAACTCTAAAGATAAATGGGGGGCAATCAATTCACATATGGAGTCCAGGGAACAGCTGGGGGTTGAGGGGGTCTTTTAACCTGTTACAGCTAGGGTCCCATTTTCAGAATTTTCGCCTGACGTGCCCAAAGTTAAATGCCCGCCACTCAGGGCCAGAAACTAGGATATTCACATAATTAGTACTATTGGATAGGAAAAACTCTGAAGTGTCTAAAATCATTAAGATATAGTCTGTGGGTATAACAGAACAGATATAGCAGGCAAAAACCTGAAAAATTTCTGTCCGGAAATCCTTTTCCTTTTGCCCTCCACTCACTTTGAAGGCCTGGTAATAGAAGTCAATGGGGAATAGGACACAGGTTGCAGTACCTATGGCTTCCACTGGATGTCAACAGTCTCTGGAAAGTGTCTGGAGGAAATAGCCCTGAGGAGATCCTTATAGAAGAAGAAAGACTACAGGAAGGGAAAAATGTAAACAACCGTGAACGTTCACGAGAACGTGAACGCGCCCAGCTTTCTTTTCCTTTTATAACGTTTCAGTTACCATCCGTGTAAAATATGATCGCTATTATTCATAAAATGATACATAAGGATAGATTATTAATGATATTTGATTTGTTTGTGAAAAGATGAGAGGTATAACTTGAACGCGTTTTCGTCACTGTACAACGGGCGAGTAGACTGACAATGCTTGGTGGAGTAGCTGAACATAACGTGCCAACCAAAAGGAGATTTATGGATATAATGAATTACTTTTTCTAACAAAAGAACCATGGATTCTCTTGTTTGGACACTTGGGAAGCCCTCAGCAGAAGTTATTTGAAAGGTAAGCAAATTATATTAGCTGTGATATGGACATTTTGAGAACCGAGCTGGATATGAATTTATGCTAATGTGGAAAATATGTGAGGTACTAGCCTCAAACAATCAAATGTGGTGCTTTCGCCGTAAAGCCTTTTTGAAGTCTGACAACGCAGTGATATTGTCAAGAAGCAGAACTTTTGATGGCTATGCAACACTTGTACAGTGGGGCAAAAAAGTAATTTTCATCATAGGTACACTTCAACTATGACAGACGAAATGAGAAAAAGAAATCCAGAAAATCACATTGTAGGATTTTTAATTTATTTATATGCAAATTATGGTGGAAAATAAGTATTTGGTAAATAACAAAAGTTTCTCAATACTTTGTTATATACCCTTTGTTGGCAATGACAGAGGTCAAACGTTTTCTGTAAGTCTTCACAAGGTTTTCACACACTGTTGCTGGTATTTTGGCCCATTCCTCCATGCAGATCTCCTCTAGAGCAGTGATGTTTTGGGGCTGTCGCTGGGCAACACAGACTTTCAACTCCCTCCAAAGATTTTCTATGGGGTTGAGATCTGGAGACTGGCTAGGCCACTCCAGGACCTTGAAATGCTTCTTACGAAGCCACTCCTTCGCTGTTCGGCGGTGTGTTTGGGATCATTGTCATGCTGAAAGACCCAGCCACATTTCATCTTCAATGCCCTTGCTGATGGAAGGAGGTTTTCACTCAAAATCTCACGATACATGGCCCCATTCATTCTTTCCTTTACACGGATCAGTCGTCCTGGTCCCTTTGCAGAAAAACAGCCCCAAAGTATGATGTTTCCACCCCCATGCTTCACAGTAGGTATGGTGTTCTTTGGATGCAACTCAGCATTCTTTGTCCTCCAAACACGCATTTAGTTGAGTTTTTACCAAAAAGTTCTATTTTGGTTTCATCTGACCATATGACATTCTCCCAATTCTCATCTGAATCATCCAAATGCTCTCTAGCAAACTTCAGACGGGCCTGAACATGTACTGGCTTAAGCAGGGGGACACGTCTGGCACTGCAGGATTTGAGTCCCTGGCGGCATAGTGTGTTACTGATGGTAGGCTTTGTTACTTTGGTCCCAGCTCTCTGCAGGTCATTCACTAGGTCCCCGGTGTGGTTCTGGGATTTTTGCTCACCGTTCTTGTGATCATTTTGACCCCACGGGGTGAGATCTTGCGTGGAGCCCCAGATCAAGGAAGATTATCAGTGGTCTTGTATGTCTTCCATTTCCTAATAATTGCTCCCACAGTTGATTTCTTCAAACCAAGCTGCTTACCTATTGCAGATTCAGTCTTCCCAACCTGGTGCAGGTCTACAATTTTGTTTCTGGTGTCCTTTGACAGCTCTTTGGTCTTGGCCATAGTGGAGTTTGGAGTGTGACTGTTTGAGGTTGTGGACAGGTGTCTTTATACTGATAACAAGTTCAAACAGGTGCCATTAATACAGGTAACGAGTGGAGGACAGAGGAGCCTCTTAAAGAAGAAGTTACAGGTCTGTGAGAGCCAGAAATCTTGCTTGTTTGTATGTGACCAAATACTTATTCCCCACCATAATTTGCAAATAAATTCATTAAAAATCCTACAATGTGATTTTCAGGATTTTTTTTCCTCATTTTGTCTGTCATAGTTGAAGTGTACCTATGATGAAAATTACAGGCCTCTCTCATCTTTTTAAGTGAGAGAACTTGCACAATTGGTGGCTGACTAAATACTTTTTTGCCCCACTGTATATCGAAGAATGTTAAATATTACGAATTTTTATTTTGAATTTGCCGCGTTATGTTTGCTCTGAAAACGATCCCGCCAGGCGGGATCCATGCGCAGAGAGGTTAATTTAAGTCAGAGGCCACCACATTATCTTTCGGGCTACCTTTGGATTTAGTCTCAAATCCAAATTGTCATCGAAAATACTGAGATGGATCATTTTATGTTGGTGCTTTCTATTTACCAAATTCTATGTTCTGTGATTGTGCTTTTCTATAAACCAATTCCTGTGTTCATGCAATTGACTAATTGAATGAATCCTCACTATCAGTGTCTGCAATTGGACAGAATTTGTCACGCCCTGATCTGTTTTTCCTGTCCCTGTGATTGTCTCCACCCCCTCCAGGTGTGTTTTCCAAGTCAACCAGCGTTTTTTCTGTTCGCCTGCTTTTTGCTATTCTCCTTTTTCTAGTCCTCCCGGTTATGACCCTTGCCTGTTTCTGGACTCTGTACCCGCCTGCCTGACCTTTCTGCCTGCCTTTACCACGTGCCTGTCTGTCTGCCACTCTGTACCTCCTGGACTTCCTGATCTGGTTTTGACCTTTTGCCTGTCCACGACCATTCTCTTGCCTACTCCTTTTGGATTAATAAACATTGTAAGACTCCAACCTTCTGCCTCCTCTGTCTGCATCTGAGTATCATTTTGTGTCATGATACTATGCCCAGACCTTTGTTTTGAGAATGAAAGATATCAGTTTCAAGGTCTCAGCTTAGAGAAAAAGAGCCTTGTGAGGTATTGGGCTGTCACATGTATGACCCAGTATTGGGTAAACGGGGCGCTAGCGGGCCATTCCCGACACTACCCGGTGAAATGTAAGGCGCCAAATTGAAAATCGAAAAGTTGAATTATTAAACATTCATCAATATACAAGTGTTGCATAGTCATCAAAAGCTCTGATTCTTGGCAATATCACAGCGTTGTCAGATTTCAAAAAGGCTTCACGGCGAAAGCACAACATTTGATTGTTTGAGGATAGCACCTCTAACATTTTGCATTAGCATAAATTCATAACCAGAGCGGGTCACACAAAACCGATTTAAGTGCTAAAATAAATCACCTACCTTTCGAAGAACTTCTGCTGAGGGCATCCCAATTGTCTAATGAAGACATCTAATGGTTCTTTTGTTAGAAAAAGTCATTTATTATATCCATAAATCTCAGTTTGGTTGGCGCGTTATGTTCAGGAAATCCACCGTCGAGTCGCCCATTGAACCATGAAGAGAATGCTTTCAAATTATACCTATCAACTTTGTCCAAACAAATCAAACAATTTTTTATGTATCCTTAGGTATCCTTTTATGTATATTTACTATAATATTTCACCGGATTATAGCCTGAACGATAGGAAAGCAAAAAACCACAGAGCGCGCGAGACCGTGAACGCGCAAGTCATTGTATTGAGTTCCGGGGTCCACATCTAAATTCTTCTTCTATTGGCTTCTAATTCAACCTAATGTCATGAAACCCTGTCTAAAGACTGTTGACATCCAGTGGAAGCCATAGGTACTGCAGTCTAGGTCCTATATAATGTTGAATACAATAGCCATCCAGGAGAATAAGGTCATCTACATAAAAAACTGCAAATCCTGATGGATTTTCCTCGGGTTCTCACCTGCTATATCAGTTCTGTTATACTCACAGACATTTAGAAACTTCAGAGTGTTTCCTATTCAATAGTACTAATTATGTGCATATCCTAGTTTCTGGGCCTGAGTGGCAGGTATTTTACTTTAGGCACGCCAGACTCTCCAAAACCGACACCTCAGCTGATGATGCCTAAAGAGTTAATGATTAATGAATTATGAATAAGTCATGCAAATATGACTTATATAAGGGAACTAACGGGACTGCCCCGTTATAGCTCCTGACAGACATTCACTATGGTACATCAAGTTTGTTGGAACCTCTACAGTGTGCTGACAATAAACAACTATTCATTTAAGATTGACTTTGAGTGTCCCTGTGTAAGTAATAATTTACACAGCAACACCATTTGATAAGTTAAATTATGTGCAAATATGAATTTGGGAGGCATTTTTTCAGAATTGTGTACAACACTCATGCCCATAAAGACTATTTTAGTGTCAATCCATTAATTACTCTGTATCCAATAGGAACAACATAATTACAGTCAAACTGCATTGCCTGCTGACAAGTTTCATATGGCTCT
This sequence comes from Brachymystax lenok tsinlingensis, assembly GCA_030435695.1. NCBI lineage: Eukaryota > Metazoa > Chordata > Actinopteri > Salmoniformes > Salmonidae > Brachymystax > Brachymystax lenok. The sequence goes on from CM059780.1 coordinate 44,343,413, forward strand.
TGGTATATCTAGAAATATAAGTGGCACTGCCATGCCTCTGTTGTATTTTAATAGCTGAAGCCAAATAGCTTTTCAATGCGTGTTCATGTTTAAATCTCATTCACACACTTCACACAAGGCATATCAACAATAGGCAATTCTGCAAAATATTACAACAAGCCTTTCACAAAAAAAGAATAATAGTATCACAACCAAGTGACCGAAAAACAACCTGTAATACAACAGTCAGTGCCCTCAGAAAGTATTCACACCCCTTGACTTTTTCCACATTTTGCTGTGTTACAGCCTGAATTTCAAATTGTGAAAAAATATAAATAAATTGTCACTGGCCTACACACAATACCATCCTCCCCATACAAAGTGGAATGATGTATTTCAAATTTTTTACTAATTCATAAAAAATAGAAAGCTGAAATGTCTTCAGCCAATAAGTATTCAACCGCTTTGTTAGTTCAGGAGTAAAAATGTACCTACAAACTGAAATGTCTTCAGCCAATAAGTCTTCAACCCCTTTGTTAGTTCAGGAGTAAAAATGTATCTAAAAACTGAAATGTCTTCAGTCAATAAGTCTTCAACCCCTTTGTTAATTCAAGAGTAAAACTGTACCTCATCTCTGTACCCCTCAGTCGAGTAGTGAATTTCAAACACATATTCGACCACAACGACCAGGGAGGTTTTCCATTGCCTTGCAAAGAAGGACACTTATTGGTAGATGGTGAAAAAAGCAGACATTGAATATCCCCTTTACCAGTAGGCCAATCATGACTTTAAAACAGTTACATAGTTTAATTGCTGTGATATGAGAAAACTGAGTATGGATCAACAACATTGTAGTTACTCCATAATACTAACCTAATTAACAGAGTGAAAAGAAGGAAGCCTGTAAAGAATACAAATATTCCAATACATGCATCCTGTTTGCAACAAGGCACTAAAGTAATAAGGCAAAACATTTGGCAAAGTAATTCACTTTTGGTCCTGAACACAAATCCAATACAACACTGAGTACCACTCTGCATATTCTCAAGCATAGTGGTGGCTGCATCATGTTATGGGTATGCTTGTAGTTGTTAAGGACTGAGGAGTTTTTCAGAATAAAAAATAAATGGAATGGAGCTAATCACAGGCAAAATCCTAGAGAAAAACCTGGTTCAGTCTGCTTTCCACCAGACACTGGGAGATTAATTCATCTTTCAGCAGGATAATAACCTAAAACACAAGGCCAAATCTACACTGGAGTTGCTTACCTAGAAGACAGTGAATGTTCCTGAGTGGCAGAGTTACAGTTTTGACTTAAATCTGCTTGAAAATCTATAGCAAGACTTGAAAATGGTTGTCTAGCAATGATCAACAACCAATTTTGTATTGTATTTATTATGGATCCCCATTAGGTGCTGCCAAAGCAGCAGCTACTCTTCCTGGGGTCCAGAAAAATTAAGGCAGTTTATAAAATTTTTAAAACATTACAATACATATACAGATTTCACAACACACTGTGCCCTCAGGCCCCTACTCCACCACTACCACGTATCTACAGTACTAAATCCATGTGCATGTATAGTGCGTATGTTACCGTGTGTGTGTGTGTGTGTGTGTGTATGCTTGTGTCTGTACCAATGTTTGTGTTGCTTCACAGTCCCTGCTGTTCCATAAGGTGTTTTTTTATCTGTTTTTTAAATCACATTTTCTGCTTGCGTCAGTTACTTGGTGTGGAATAGAGTTCCATGTAGTCATGGCTCTATGTAGTACCTTGTGCCTCCCATAGTCTGTTCTGGACTTGGGGACTGTGAAGAGAACTCTCGTGGCATGTCTTGTGGGGTATGCATGGGTGCCAGTGGTTTAGACAGACAGCTCGGTGCATTCAACATGTCAATACCTCTCATAAATAAAAGTAGTGATTGAAGTCAATCTTTTCACCACTTTGAGCCATGAGAGATTTACATGCATGTTATTAATATTAGCTTTCCGTGTTCATTTAAGGGCCAGCTGTGCTGCCCTGTTCTGAGCCAATTGCAATTTTCCTAAGTCATTTTTTTGTGGCACCTGACCACACAACTGAACAGTAGTCAAGGTGTGACAAAACTAGGGCCTGTAGGACCTGCTTTGTTGATAGTGTTGTTAAGAAGGCAAAGCATCACTTTGTTATTTGTTCTCCCCATCTTAGCTACTATTGCATCAACATGTTTTGACCATGACAGTTTACAATCTAGGGTTACTCCAAGCTGTTTAGTCATCTCAACCTGCTCAATTACCACATTATTCATCAAAATATTTAGTTGAGGTTTAGTGTTTAGTGAGTGTTTAGTGAATGCTTTTAGTTTTAGAAATATTCAGGGCTAACTTATTCCTTGCCACCCACTCTGAAACTAACTGCAGCTCTATGTTGAGTGTTGTAGTCATTTCAGTCGCTGTAGTAGTTGACGTGTATAGTGTTGAGTCATTCGCATACATAGTCACTCTGGCTTTACTCAAAGTCAGTGGCATGTCGTTAGTAAAACAATTTAAAAGCAAGGGGCTTAAACAGCTACCCAGGTGAATTCCTGATTATAACTGGATTATATTTGAGAGGCTTCCATTAAAGAACACCCTCTGTGTTCTGTAAGACAAGTAACTCTTTATCCACATTATAGCAGGGGGTGTAAAGCCATAACACATCAGTTTTTCCAGCAGCAGACTATGATCGATAATGTCAAAAAAGCTGCACTGAAGTCTAACAAGACAACCCCCACAATCATTGTATCATCAATTTCTCTCAGCCAATCATCAGTCATTTGTGTAAGTGCTGTGCTTGTTGAGTGTCCTTCCCTATAAGCAAGCTGAAATTCTGTTGTCAATTTGTTTACTGTGAAATCAAATCAAATCAAATTTTATTTGTCACATACACATGGTTAGCAGATGTTAATGCGAGTATAGCGAAATGCTTGTGCTTCTAGTTCCGACCATGCAGTAGTATCTAACAAGTAATCTAGCAAATTCACAACAACTACCTTATACACACAAGAGTAAAGGAATGAATACGAGTATGTACATATACAGTGGGGAAAAAAAGTATTTAGTCAGCCACCAATTGTGCAAGTTCTCTCACTTAAAAAGATGAGAGAGGCCTGTAATTTTCAACATAGGTACACTTCAACTATGACAGACAAAATGAGGAAAAAAAATCCAGAAAATCACATTGTAGGATTTTTTATGAATTTATTTGCAAATTATGGTGGAAAATAAGTATTTGGTCACATACAAACAAGCAAGATTTCTGGCTCTCACAGACCTGTAACTTCTTCTTTAAGAGGCTCCTCTGTCCTCCACTCATTACCTGTATTAATGGCACCTGTTTGAACTTGTTATCAGTATAAAAGACACCTGTCCACAACCTCAAACAGTCACACTCCAAACTCCACTATGGCCAAGACCAAAGAGCTGTCAAAGGACACCAGAAACAAAATTGTAGACCTGCACCAGGTTGAGAAGACTGAATCTGCAATAGGTAAGCAGCTTGGTTTGAAGAAATCAACTGTGGGAGCAATTATTAGGAAATGGAAGACATACAAGACCACTGATAATCTTCCTCGATCTGGGGCTCCACGCAAGATCTCACCCCGTGGGGTCAAAATGATCACAAGAACGGTGAGCAAAAATCCCAGAACCACACGGGGACCTAGTGAATGACCTGCAGAGAGCTGGGACCAAAGTAACAAAGCCTACCATCAGTAACACACTACGCCGCCAGGGACTCAAATCCTGCAGTGCCAGACGTGTCCCCCTGCTTAAGCCAGTACATGTTCAGGCCCGTCTAAAGTTTGCTAGAGAGCATTTGGATGATCCAGATGAGGATTGGGAGAATGTCAGATGAAACCAAAATAGAACTTTTGGTAAAAACTCAACTCGTCGTGTTTGGAGGACAAAGAATGCTGAGTTGCATCCAAAGAACACCATACCTACTGTGAAGCATGGGGGTGGAAACATCATGCTTTGGGGCTGTTTTTCTGCAAAGGGACCAGGACGACTGATCCGTGTAAAGGAAAGAATGAATGGGGCCATGTATTGTGAGATTTTGAGTGAAAACCTCCTTCCATCAGCAAGGGCATTGAAGATGAAATGTGGCTGGGTCTTTCAGCATGACAATGATCCCAAACACACCGCCCGGGCAACGAAGGAGTTGCTTCGTAAGAAGCATTTCAAGGTCCTGGAGTGGCCTAGCCAGTCTCCAGATTTCAACCCCATAGAAAATCTTTGAAAGTCCGTGTTGCCCAGCGACAGCCCCAAAACATCACTGCTCTAGAGGAGATCTGCATGGAGGAATGGGCCAAAATACCAGCAACAGTGTGTGAAAACCTTGTGAAGACTTACAGAAAAAGTTTGACCTCTGTCATTACAAACAAAGGGTATATAACAAAGTATTGAGATAAACTTTTGTTATTGACCAAATACTTATTTTCCACCATAATTTGCAAATAAATTCATAAAAATCCTACAATGTGATTTTCTGGATTTTTTTTCCTCATTTTGTCTGTCATAGTTGAAGTGTACCTATGATGAAAATTACAGGCCTCTCTCATCTTTTTAAGTGAGAGAACTTGCACAATTGGTGGCTGACTAAATACTTTTTTTCCCCACTGTATGAGGACAATGCACCCCAGTACTTTCCAGATGGCATTTTGGCTGATGAATGGCCTCCTGACATGTGGCAGTCCAATTCCATGGTGTCTCTGTTTGTAGTAACTACCTGAAGGGAGGACTGATGGTGAAGTGGGCCTATCGAGGATAGTTCTGGGAGATTCAGGATGGCATTGACATTTGAGCAAGTCCTATCATATTTGAAGGCCCAGAAAGTTGATGGAATTTTTTGTCAATGAGTGTCAGGTTTTGTTGTTTCAATGTGGTGAACACCAGTGTCATGTATTCATTGAGTCCAAAGGAAGCCAGTCTACGGATGATGCCTGAGCTGTATAGTATAGTATAGCCCTCAGGACAGACTGGGATATTCAGGATGGCATTGACATTGTAGTGATGCAATTTCTATGACAAGTGAAGGCCCACTAAGTTGACATTTCTTGTCAATGAGTGTCAAGTTGTGTTGGTTCACTGTAGCAAACACCTGCCTTATGGGCTTGTCATCATATGTGATCGCATCCTCCCCATACACTATAATGTCGCCAAGTCAACATGTACAGCAACTCCAGAGCCCTATAGTATGTACTGTATGTGTTTTGAGTAGTTAGTGAGGTAACTTTGGTCAACTCTGAGTTCAACTCTGGATAACCGGTGCCACAAAAGTGGTTCACCTTTTAGCCAGGTAAATATCTATGGCAACAAATCCTCCAGAACTAACATGCTCCCAGGCTTGATAACTCAGGGCTAACTCCATTTATCCTGAATGAAGGGTCTGAGCCTCGAGTTGAGGACCAATTAAATCAGATTCCCTCCTTCTTGCAAATATTGTGCCATCATCTCCTGTCTAATAAGACAACTTATTCAATATGTTACTCATAAAATTAGTTGTGTGTTAAAAAATAGTAATGTTAAAATATCTATCACATTACATATTAGTAATGACAAAATGCATTTGAAATGTCACGCACAGTGAAACTTGTGTATGACTTAATACAAAACTATTTATAGTATTGGGGGAAAAAAGGTGCTTGTGCATTGATAAGCACAAAAGTACACCAAAAACGTAATTAGCGATAAATAATAAAATAAAGACGGTACTTCATCAAACACATTAAAAATCTTAGCCTGCTAAATTTTCTTTCATTTTGATTCCGGCACAAATTAAAATGTAACACTGACTTGCCCATGGATTGATGTTTTAGCATTGTCTCAATCATTCAACTAGCCATGTGTATCAGGTTAAGATAAGACCCAAATGCAGACCATGTTGAATAAACAATAGTTTAATGATCCAATAAGGGCAGGCAAAAGATAGGTCAAGGCAGGCAGGGGTCAGTAACCAGAGGTGAGGCAATGGTACCGGACGGCAGGCAGGCTCAGGGTAAACCTACTCATTCAAGGGTTTTTCTTTATTTGTACTATTTTCTACATTGTAGAATAATAGTGAAGACATCAACACTATGAAATAATGAAAACATATGGAATCATGTAGTAACCAAAAAAGTGTTAAACAAATCAAAATATATTTTATATTTGAGATTCTTCAAACTAGCCACCCTTTCCCTTGATGACAGTTTTGTACACTCTTGGCATTCTCTCAACCAGCTTCATGAAGTAGTCACCTGGAATGCATTTTAATTAACAGGTGTGCCTTGATAATATGTGGAATTCATTTCCATCCTAATGCGTTTGAGCCAATCAGTTGTGACAAGGTATGGGTGGTATACAGAAGATAGCCCTATTTGGTATTATTATGGCAAGAGCAGCTCAAATAAGCAATGAGAAATGACAGTTACAGTCATTACTTTAGGATATGAAGGTCAGTCAATTTCGGTAACTGCAGTCGCAAAAACCATCAAGTGCTATGATAAAACTGCCTGTCATGTGGGCCACCACAGGAAAGGAAGACCCAGAGTTACCTCTGCTGCAGAGGATAAGTTAATTAGAGGCACCAGCCTCAGAAATTGCAGCCCAAAGAAATGCTTAATTGAGTTCAAGTAACAGAAACATCTCAATATCAACTGTTCAGAGGAGATTTCAGGAATCAGGCCTTCATGGTTGAATTGCTGCAAAGAAACCACTACTAAAGGAAACCAATAAGAACAAGAGACTTGCGTGTGCCAAGAAACACAAGCAATGGTCATTAGACCAGTGGAAATCTGTCTTTTGGTCTGATGAGTCAAAATTTGAGATGTTTTGTTCCAACCACCGTGTCTTTGTGAGATGCAGAGTAGGTGAACGGATTATCTCAGCATGTGTGGTTTCCACCATGAAGCATTGAGGAGGAGGTGTGATGGTGTGGGTGTGCTTTGCTGGTGACATTGTCTGTGATTATTTAGAATTCAAGGCACACTTAACCAGCATGGCTACCACAGTATTCTGCAGCGATACACCATCCCATCTGGTTTACACTTAGTTGGACTATCATTTGTTTTTTAACTTGTTAGGGAGTGGCAGCTGAGGGGTCGGTTTTGGAGAGCCTGGCATGCCCAAAGTAAAATGCCTCCCATTCAGGCCCAGAAAATACGATATGCACATATTTAGTACCATTGGATAGTAAACACTCTGAATTTTCCAAAAGTGTTAACCATTTGTCTGTGAGTGAAACAGAACGTATATGGCAGGCGAAACCCCCGAGGAATGTCTGTCCTGGAAGAAGTGATTTTGACACATTGCTCATTTGGGAACCCCTCCCTCATGGAAATGACCATATAAGGGCATATGAATGCAGTACCCATCGCTTCCTTTAGATGTCAACAGTCTGGAGACAGTGTAAGTTTTCAATTTGGATGTACCCAGCCCGCGCGCCCGACAAAGCGCGCAGTGTCTTTTTTACCGTCGTTATCGATCAGTTTATATTCCGGTTGATTTATAATAGTAAATATACGTAAAAGTGTTCCTAAGGATACGTTTCAATGGACTAGTGGAGGATGTCGTTTCTGATTATAACGCGCAACCAAATGGAGGATTTATGGATAAAATACATAAATTTTTCTAACAAAGACACCATGGATTCTCTTCGTTGGACACTTAGGATGACCTCAGCAGAAGTTCTTTAACAGGTAATTGATTTGTTTTCGCTGTGAAATGTGTTATGTGTGTGCCATGATGGCTAATCGATTCATGGCTATGGGGAAAATATGTGAGGTGCTACCCTCAAACAATCAAATGTGCTCCTTTCGCCGTAAAGCCTTTTTGAAATCTGACAACGCTGTGATATTGCCAAGAAACAGAGCTTTTGATGAGTATGGAACACTTGTATATTGGTGGATGTTTAATAATTGAACTTTTGGATTTTGAATTTGGCACCTTACATTTTACCTGGTAGTGTCGGGAGCAGCCCGCTAGCGCCCCAGCAATCCCTGAGAGGTTAACAGGACAATGACCCAACACACCTCTAGGTTGTGTAATGGCTATTTGACCAAGAAGGAGAGTGATGGAATGCTGCATCAGATGACCTGACCTCCACAAACAGCCAACCTCAAACCAATTGAGATGGTTTGGGATGAGTTGGACCGCAGAGTGAGGGAAAAGCAGCCAAAAGTGCTCAGCATACGTGGGAACTCCTTCAAGACTGTTGTAAATTCCAGGAGAAGCTGGTTGAGAGAGTGCCAAGCGTGTGCAAAGCTGTCATCAAGGCGAAGGGTGGCTACTTTGAAGAATCTAAAATCTAAAACAGTTTTTGGGTTACTTCATGCTTCCCTATGTGTTATTTCATAGTTTTGATGTCTTCACTATTCTTCTACAATGTAGAAAATAGTAAAAATGAAGAAAAACCATTGAATGAGTAGGTGTGTCCAAACCTTTGACAAACAGTTAGGATAGTGGACATGCTTTTCTGAAAAAAGCAATGTTCCAGCTCAACCTGAACAGCATAAGAGTGCTCTGGAATATCACTCTGGAATAAAAGTTGAATTATTAAACATGCATCAATATACAAGTGTTGCATAGTCATCATAAGCTCTGCTTCTTGGCAATATCACAGCATTGTCAGATTTCAAAAAGGCTTTACGGCGAAAGCACAACATTTGATTGTTTGAGGATAGCACCCCACATATTTTCCACATTACCATAAATTCATATCCAGAGGGGGTCACACAAAACCCATTATAAGAGCTTAAAAATATCACTTACCTTTCGAAGAACTTCTGCTGAGGGCTTCCCAAGTGTCCAACGAAGACATCCAATGGTTCTTTTGTTAGAAAAAGTCATTTATTATATCCATAAATCTCAGTTTGGTTGGCGTGTTATGATCAGAAAATCCACCGTTGAGTCGCCCATTGAACCGTGAAGAGAACACGTTCAAATTATACCTATAAACTTTCTACAAACAAATCAAACATCATTTTTAATGTATCCTTAGGTATCCTTTTATGTATATTTACTGTAATATTTCAACCGGACGATAATGTGAACAATAGGAAAGGAAAATAAACTGGGGCGCCCTCACAATCTCACGCGCGTCAAACGTTGTAAACAAAAGTAGTCCCCTCACTACTTCCTCTTCCTATCTGTTCTGCTTACTCCTAGAACTTCCAGTCTTTGTATAAAGACTGTTGACATCTATTGGAAGCCATAGGTACTGCAGTCTCAGTACTAGGTAAAATACAAATGAATAGGCACAATGGAGAATGTCATTTACAAAAAAACTGCAAATCTGGATGGATTTTCCTCGGGTTTTCACCTGCTATATCAGTTCACTTATACTCACATACATTAGTCTAACACTCTTAGAAACTTCAGAGTGTTTCCTATCCAATAGTACTAATTATGTGCATATCCTATTTTCTGGGCCTGAGTGGCAGGCATTTTACTTTGGGCACGCCAGATTCTCCAAAACCGCCACCTATGCTGCCGCTCCCTAAGAAGTTAAAGAAAGATATTTAAGCCTTAAGAAAATGGATTCATTTAGACCCAACGTTTATTTGAAACCGGTATTTATCCAACAAGCTCTTAAGTCTTATTACATACAGCCGGGAGGAACTATTGGATATAAGAGCGACGTCAACTTACCAACATTACGACCAGGAATATGACTTTCCCCAGGTGGATCCTCTGTTTGGACCACCACCCAGGACAATGGATCTAATCCCAGAAGCCAACCCAAAACAACGGCGCCACAGAAGGGGCAGACAGAGCCGCCTCCTGGTCAGGCTCCGTAGATGTGCACATCGCCCACCACTCCGGAGTATACTACTCGCCAATTTCCAGTCTCTTGACAACAAGGAAGACGAAATTCGAGCAAGGGTTGCCTTCCAGAGAGACATCAGAGATTGTAATATGATCTGTTTCAGAGAATCATGGCTCTCTCGGGATATGTTGTCAGAATCGGTTCAGCCACCGGACCTCTCCATGCATCACACCAACAGAGATAAACACCTCTCTAGGAAGAGCAAGGACGGGGGTGTTTGCTTCATGTTCAACTATTCATGGTGTAATCATAACAACATACAGGAACTCAATTCCTTCTGCTTACCCAACCTAGAATTCCTTACAATCAAATGCCGTCCATTTTACCTCCCAAGAGAATTCTCATCAGTTATAGTCACAGCTGTGTGCATTCCCCCTCAAGCAGACACCAAGACGGCCTTCAAGGAACTTCACTGCACTCTATGTAAACTGGAAACTATACATCCTAAGGCTGCAATTATTGTAGCTGGGTATTTTAAGGCTACCTAAATTCTATCAGCATACTGACTGCACTACACGCAGGGGTAATACCAGAGGTGTGGACTCGAGTCACATGACTTGGACTCGAGTCAGACTCGAGTCACAAATATGATGACTTGGACTCGACTTTGACTTTAACACCAATGACTCGTGACTTGTCTTGGACTTGAGCCTTATGACTCGACCTGACTTGAACCCTCCCCAAGCCCAAATATATAAAATTATGCTATTAAAAAAAGTGTGCAGCGCATGAACTCTTCATTTAATGGATTACAGTTTGAATCGGACAGCATCCAATTAAATTGTGCCAGCTGAAAAAAGTTGCGCGTGGAAGTGCAGAGGAACATTGGTGGGTGAATTCAGATGGAGCCCTTGAAAAGATGATACCCAAAATGATTATTTTCGGATATAAAGACGCTGTATGAACAAAAAACGGATTGCAACTTGCAAAACATGCGGGAAGAAAATGACAGATGGAGGCACAACAATTTCCAACTTCGACATTTGAAGCTGCACAAAGAACGGTAAGTCGTGGCTAATATAGCCGACAGCTATATATTTTATTTCTTTACTAGTGTATCATGTAGGCTAGCGTAAAGTTAAATCAATGAGCCTCCACACAGTCAGTCAGTGCGGGAACGTGATCATTGCACCCAAGATTGCGCTACAACTGGCTAGGCAGTTGGTAGCCTAAATCCTGTCTGACGTTCCTGAAACAAGGTTGGGAGATTGTGTACAAGCCTACATCGCCCGATTGCGCCCCATAGCGATAGTCGATCACTATTGAGAGGGGGAGGGGGTGTCTTTGTCATGGCTACCAATGTATTTCCATGGAAATATGTTTCTTTGGAAAGTAATAAATATATATATTTTTAAAAGCATTCATGATTTGCGTAAATGTAACATACTAACTATTACTCTTGTTAAAAATATGAAATTGTATTACATTTGGTGAAGAGCTCGCATAGCACATTCATCTCCTGCACATCTATCACTCCAGTGTTTTATTGGAAAATTGTAATTCCTTCGCCACCATGGCCATATTTCCCTCCAAACTCATCATTAAGCTCGAGACCCTGGGTCTCAACCCCGCCCTATGCAATTTGGTCCTGGACTTTGTCGGGCCACCCCCAGGTGGTGAAGGTGGGAAACAACATCTCCACTTCGCTGACCCTCAACACTGGGGCCCCACAATGGTGCGTGCTCAGCCCCCTCCTGTACTCCCTGTTCACCCATGACTTCGTGGCCATGCACGCCTCCAACTCAATCATCAAGTTTGCACACGACACAACAGTAGTGGGCTTGATTACGAGCAATGATGAGACCGCCTACAGGGAGGTGGTGAGGGCACTCAGTGTGCTGTCAGGAAAACAACCTCTCACTCAATGTCAACAAAACAGAGGAGATGATCGTGGACTTCAGGAAACAGCATAAGGGGAAGGGGGGAGCACCCCTTTATCCACATCGAAGGGACAGCAGTGGAGAAGGTGGAAAGTTAAGTTCCTCGGCGTACACCTCACAGACAAACTGAAAAGGTCCACCCACACAGACAGTGTGCTGAAGAAGGCGCAACAGTGCCTCTTCAACCTCATGAGGCTGAAGAAATTTGTCTCTTCACCCAAAACTTTTACAGATGCACAATCAAGAGCATCCTGTCATGCTGTATCAGCCTGGTATGGCAACTGCACCGCCCTCAACCGCAAGGCTCTCCAGAGGGTGGTGCGGTCTGTACAATGCATCACCGGGGTCAAACAACCTGCCCTCCATGACACCTACTGCACCCAATGTCACAGGAAGGCCAAAAAGATAATCAAGGACAACAACCACCCGAGCCACTGCCTGTTCACACCTCTACCACCCAGAAGGCAAGGTCAGTACAGGTGCATCAAAGCTGGGACAGAGAGACTAAAAAACAGCTTCTCAAGGCCATCAGACTGCTGAACAGCAATCACTAACTCAGAGAGGCTGTTGAGTACATTGATACCCAATCACTGGCCATTTTAATAAATGGATCACTAGTCACTTTAAAAACTTATTCAGGCTAGTCTCTATTTTTCTGAATTTCTGCCTGACTGACGTGCCCAAAGTAAACTGCCTGTTACTCAGGCCCAGAAGCCAGGATATGCATATAATTGTTATCATTGGATCGAAAACACTTTGAAGTTTGTAGGAATGTTATAATAATGTATGACACTATAACACAAATTATATGGTAAGAGAAAATCCAAAGAAAAACCAACCAGAATTTTTTGAGATCCCATGCTCTTTCAACGTATAGGGACAATGTTAAATCCAGCTACCAGATTGCAATTCCTATGGCTTCCACTAGATGTCAACAGTCTTCTTTGATCAAGGTTTCAGGCTTGTTTCTTCCCAAATTAGGAAGAATTCTGAGTTTTGATACAGGAACCCATAGTTGTAAATCAGTCTGAGTGCACGAGATGAATAGGACGTGCTCCTGCTAATGTAGCTTTTCTATTGAACACACTTCTTTCTGTATGAAATATTATAGTTTAATTACATTTTAGGGTACCTGAGGATTGAATAGAAACATAGTTCGACTTGTTTTAACAAAGTTTAGTGGTAGCTTTTTGGATTCCTTTCTCTGCATGTTGAACGAGTGGATTACTCAAATCGATGGCGCCAACTAAAGAGACTTTTTGGGATATAAAGAAGGACTTTATCTAACAAAACAACCATACATGATGTAGCTGGGACCCTTTGGATTGCAAATCAGAGGAAGAATTTCAAAAAGTAACTGAATATTTAAATCGCTATTTGTAATTTTATGAAACCTGTGCAGGTTGAAAAATATGATGTGGGGCGCCGTCCTCAAACAATCGCATGGTATGCTTTCGCTGTAAAGCCTATTGTAAATTAGACAATGCAGTTAGATTAACAAGAATTTAAGCTTTTAAAATATATAAGAAACTTGTATGTTCATAATTTTATGATTATTTATTTGAATTGCGCACCCTCCAATTTCACCGGAAGTTGTCGACAGGTGTCCCGCTAGCGGGACGCCTAGCCTTATTAAACAATGCCACTTTAAATAGTGCCTCTTTAATAATGTTTACATATTTTACATTACTCATGTCACATGTATATCTTCTTAGGCCTAGGGGGCAGTATTTTGAAGTTCGGATGAAAAACGTGCCCAAAGTAAACTGTCTCTTACTCAGGCCCAGAAGCTAGAATATGCATATAATTGGTATCTTTGGATAGGAAACACTCTGAAGTTTCTAAAACTGTTAAAATAATGTCTGTGAGTATAACAGAACTGATATTGCAGGCAAAAACCAGAGCAAAATCCATCTGGGATGTCTGAATCAGTCATGTCACACTGTTTTCAATTGGCATGCTATTCATTGCAGGGGATTTTAGCTCCCAGATTGCAGTTCCTATGGCTTCCACTAGATGTCAACAGTCTTTAGAAAAAGGTTGGAATGTTCAATCATGAAAATCAAGGGAGTAAGACCACTAGGTCCTGAGTTCACGTCATGTGTACTGTTGTGGATTTGGTGCGTAACAGGGAGTGCGTGCTCAGTTCTTTTTCTCTTCTATTCAGCAGGTTATATTCTGTCTGAAATATTATAGTGTATATTCATTTTAGGGTATCTGAGTATTGATTACAAATGCTGTTTGACTTTTTTCGGCAAACTTTATGGCTACTTTTGGGATATCGTTTGTCTGCATGGATGAAAGCCTTTGGGCAGGTGGATTACTGAACAAAATGCGCCAACCAAAAACGGAGCTATATGGATATAAAGAGGAACTTTATCGAACAAAATGAACTTTTATTGTGTAACCTGGACGCTTTGATATGCCATCAGAGGAAGATCATCAAAGGTAAGCGATTTATTTTATGCTATTTTTGAGTTTTGTGACACCTCTGCTGGTTATGTTATTATGCTAATTGAGTTTTTGAGGGGGGGGTGCTGTCCTCAGACAATCAAATGTTCTGCTTTCGCCGTGAAGCCTTTTTGAAATCTGACAATGCTGTTAGATTAACAAGAGTCTAAGCTTTTGAAGGCTGTGCAGCATTTGTATTTTCATGAATGTTTGAAATTAGTATTTTTGTAATTTGAATTTGGCGCTCTGCATTTCACCGGATGTTGTCAAAATCGATCCCATTCACGGGATTGGATCCGTAACAGGATATAATGTATTTTATACCATCTATTGCACTTTGCCTTTGCCGCTCGGCCATCGCTCAACCATATATTTATATGTATATATTCTCATCCACACCTTTAAATTTGTGTGTATTAGGTAGTTGTTTGGGAATTGTTAGATTACTTGTTAGATATTACTGCACTGTCGGAACTAGAAGCACAAACATTTCGCTACACCCGCGTCAATATCTGCTGACCATGTGTATGTGACCAATAAAATGTTGTTCAATGTTGTTCCAAACATCAAATTTCTAAGTGTTTAAGATTAAGTTTAGGCATTAACTCCACATTTTAATGTTAGGGTTACATTTAGGCATTAACTCCGAAATATTAAGGTTAGGCATTAACTCCAAATGGTTAAGGTAAGGGTTAAGGTTTGGGATAGGCTGGATTTGAACATGAAACCTTGGCACAACACGCTCATACTTACGCCCATCTTCCATCCCCGTCTACCATCTCTTTCCCGTCTACCATCTTTCCCGTCTACCATCTCCTTCCCCGTCTACCATCTCCATCCCCGTCTACCATCTCCTTCCCCGTCTACCATCTCCATCCCTGTCTACCATCTCCATCCCCGTCTACCATCTCCATCCCCGTCTACCATCTCCATCCCCGTCTACCATCTCCATCCCCGTCTACCATCTCCATCCCCGTACACCATCTCCATCCCCGTCCACAACACAAAACCGAAACCTACTTGAAGATAACAGCGCTCACGGTTGTCCCTGGTGGCCGGTTTCCATGTAATCTCCCAATGTCCTCAGACATGGATGGACATCGAATACTGACCTGGCATGTTTATTGTTTATTTGCTGTAGCGTGTGTTGTTTCCCAGCTATTGAAAGGTACAGGCCGCTATTTGAGTCTCTAATTTATTGAGGTTTTACGGTCATTTTAACCATATGACCTTCTTATGTACAGTATGTATTTTTGGTAGACCCATACAGTAGGTGTGTGCAGTGTCTGAATTCCTTGTATTGTTAGAGCATCTTTGACCACTCTTATGTCCTTATGACTAAGACATAGGGAAGGTGAAACAAGTACCGTGTGCAGGAGAGGAGAGCACTGTCACATGGGACTGTCAGAAGTCTCTGTGTAGCAGGTAGGCAGAGTCAGGCGCAGGACAACGGAGATGAGTAAATCACGTATCTTTACTCAAATAACAAACTACCAAAATAGGTAGTAAAATCCAAGCTCACAATAAAAAGAACATGTAACATATAACAAACACGGGAAACAGAGGGTTTAAATAAGGAACAAATAATTCAGTGATTGGAAACCAGGTGTGTATAATGAAGACAAAAACATAGAAAATGAAAAGTAGATCGACGGCAGCTAGAAAACCGGTGACGTCAACCGCCGAAAGCCACCCGAAAAAGGAGAGGGACCAACTTCGGCTGAAGTCGTGACAGGGACTCTGTATTGATTGAGCTCTGACATTGATTGAACCTCCCTTCACAATGCCATCCCGGTTCATATGTGTGCATTAAGTGTGGTGTGTGCACACCTGTGTGTGTGCGTCCGTGTGTATGTGTGCATAGATCCCAATCATATAGATCCCAGTCCCTTTGTGTCTGGCCTAACTTTACTACTTCTGTATGTCCAGCCATGGTGGGATATAAAATGAGTCTCCCCATTCACGCAACTCTTTCTTTGTTTACTCTCATCCCTTTGTTTCTATTCATTATTAACTTGTTAGGGAGTGGCAGCTGAGGGGTCGGTTTTGGAGAGCCTGGCGTGCCCAAAATAAAATGCCTCCCATTCAGGCCCAGAAAATAGGATATACACACATATATACACACATATGGTACCATTGGATAGGAAACACTCTGAATTTTCCAAAACTGTTAACCATTTGTCTGTGAGTGAAACAGAACGCATATAGCAGGTGAAACCCCCGAGGAATTTCTGTCCTGGAAAAAGTGATTTTGACACATTGCTCATTTGGGCACCCCTTCCTCATGAAAATGACCATATAAGGGCATATGAATGCAGTACACATCGCTTCCTTTAGATGTCAACAGTCTGGAGACAGTGTAAGTTTTCATTTTGGATGAATTAGACCAGAGAAGAAGAGCAAACCAGGAAGTGTATCTTTCATGTAAACAGTACCCAGCGTGCGCGCCCGAGAAGTCGCGCAGTGTCTTTTTTACCGTCGTTATCGATCAGTTTATATTCCGGTTGATTTATAATAGTAAATATACGTAAAAGTGTTCCTAAGGATACATTTAAAACTATGTTTGATTGTTCTTGGACAAGTTTATAGGTATAAGATGAACGATTTTGCGTCACGTTTCAATGGACTAGTGGAAGCTGTCGTTTCTGATTATAACGTGCGAACCAAATGGAGGATTTATGGATAAAATACATTACTTTTTCTAACAAAAGAACCATGGATTGTCTTTGTTGGACACTTAGGATGACCTCAGCAGAAGTTCTTCAACAGGTAATTGATTTGTTTTCGCTGTGAAATGTGTTATGTGTGTGCCATGATGGCTAATCGATTCATGGCTATGGGAAAAATATGTGAGGTGCTACCCTCAAACAATCAAATGTGCTGCTTTCGCCGTAAAGCCTTTTTGAAATCTGACAACGCTGTGATATTGCCAAGAAACAGAGCTTTTGATGAGTATGGAACACTTGTATATTGGTGGATGTTTAATAATTCAACTTTTGGATTTTGAATTTGGCGCCTTACATTTTACCTGGTAGTGTCGGGAGCAGCCCGCTAGCACCCCAGTGATCCCTGAGAAGTTAATCCTTCCGCCTCAGTCAGGGATGTAAGTGTTTTTCTCTCTCTCTCGACCTCTCTTCCTCCGTCTCCCTCTCTCCCGCTCTTGCTCCTTGTTCCCTTTCTGTGCTTGTCATCGGTGGCCCAGTCACTCTCCACTATTCAGCCTCTGACATCCCTACGCTCTGATAATTACCCCCCTCCCTGTGTGTGTGTGTGTGTGTGTGTGTGTGTGTGTGTGTACATCTAGGCTGTAGGCTGGAGGGATGGTTGAGGGGCCAAGTTCAAGGGCACATGCTGGAACCCAGACACATAAACAAGGAGAATGGTGTGAGTGTCCATAAAGACAGAAAGGTTAGCGGAAGGGCAGACTGTACACTAAACAGCACCCATTACCTGCTCCTTTGTTTATATAAGAACCTACTGAAAACACTCTACATGGCCAGTATAGCTGAACCCTCCCAGAAGTATGCCATGGTGTGGGTGTGTTGTGCGTTCATATTTTTGCATGCCATGCTCTCATCTTTGGATTTGAAGAAGGCCTTCTTAAATAAAAGACAGTTTAGAGGGAAGTAAATAAACAAATACCTTTTTTTCCTTTGCGAGTATTGGATTCTGGCCAACTGGGAGGTAAGATCGGAAAGTGGCCCCCACTCCTCCTCTTCCTTCTCTCCTCTTCCATATCATTCTCTCTATCAGATTCCCAGCGCGTTTTGGGTATTGATTGGAGGGGTCTGCGTGGAAAATGACGGTTTGGTGAAAGCTTAGAGGAGGGTTGGAGAGAGATTCTCTAGTATACATGAAGATGTCAAGATCAGGCCTAATAGATTGGCTGGCAGTAGCATCATATCACAATATCTAACTCACAACCTTCTATTTCATCCAGCCCCCCAATCCGCCCTCTCTGCCCTCTAACCCACATGCGAGGAGGCTGTACCCTATCACCCCCAGTTGCCATGCCAGCAATGTGTGTGTGTGTGTGCATGCACATCCCGTCAGATTTGCATGTGTGTGTTATCTATTTGAATAAATTGTTATGGTTTATAACCCTGGTGATGTGGTGCGGCCGGTGGTGCTAATTTACAGTCAGTCTAGTGTGTCCCCGGCTTGATGACACCATCTGAAGCATGTTGTCTAGACGACATTGAACCCTCCGTCCGCACGGGGTAATTGTTTTATGCAAATGATAAAAATCCAAGGCTGACGTATCGGAGCCCAGCCTCAGCCCAGCCTCTCTCTCTCTCTCTCTCTCTCTGTTAGTTGATTGAGGTGGGCAGTGACATCTGCAAGCCAGTCAACAGGCTACATAAGATAAACCGGCCTAATAACAATCTGTGGTGTTATTATTATTGTTATTATCCAGATGATTATGTGGTGTTGCCCTCAAGGCCTGTAGGGGATGGGATTGTGTGCCGGATTGGGAGAAAGAGAGAGGAATTACACGCAAAATGCCAGTGGTAACTGATGATAGAAACACACACACACGTCGTGATAGACACATACTGTACACGCACAAAACACACACACACACACACACTCAATACACACTGAGAAACAACACTCTTACACACTCTCAGATCATTCAAAAAAGGCCAAACACTCACACGCTCTCCCACACACACACACTCACCCTTCATTCCTGTCTGGCTCCCTATCAGAGGGCAGAGGGTGTGATGTGGTCAAAGTCATACATTTCATTTCATGCTGGATTTTCAGTGCTCATCTGAATTGCATGTGAGCACAGCCTGATGGGCCAATGTCTCAGTCCTGGAGATTCAGACACAGATGCTGCAGTCAACCACACACACACGCACACACACACAAACACACACACACATATACACACACACACACACAAGATCAACAAGAAACTATGCAGTATTTTGTTGGGAACTATGCAGTATTTTTTCGCCTGCTATATAAGTTCTGTTACACTCACAGACACTGTTACACTCACAGTCTCTTAGAAACTTCAGAGTGTTTCCTATCCAATAGTACTAATTATGTGCATATCCTAGTTTCTGGGCCTGAGTGGCAGGCCTTTTACTTTGGGCACGCCAGACTCTCCAAAACCGACACCTCAGCTGCCGCTCCCTAAGAAGTTAACATAGAAATCAATAGTCAGCCTGAACAAAAAGGTAATGTTCAAAAAAAATTGCAAATCCAGATGGATTTTCCTCGGGTTTTCGCCTGCTATATCAGTTCTGTTATACTCAAATACATTATTTTAATACTTTCAGAAACTTCAGAGTGTTTCCTATCCAATAGTGTTAATTATGTGCATATCCTATTTTCTGGGTGGCAGGCATTTTACTTTGGGCACGCCAGACTCTTCAAAACCGTCGCCTCTGCTGCCGCTCCCCTAAAAGGTTAACAAGGCTAATCTGAAAACAAGACTCCAAAAATGTTATCAGTATATCGAATGCGCGACCCGGGCTGGAAAAATTCTGGATCATTGTTACTCTAACTTCCGCGAAGCATACAAAGCCCGCCCCCGCCCTCCTTTCGGCAAATCTGACCACGACTCCATTTTGTTGCTCCCAGCCTATAGACAAAAACTAAAGCAGGAAATGCCCGTGCTCAGGTCTGTTCAACGCTAGTCCGAACAATCCGATTCCACGCTTCAAGATTGCTTCAAACACGTGGACTGGGATATGTTTTGGATAGCGTCGGACAATAACATTGATGTATATGCTGATTCGGTGAGTGAGTTTATTTGCAAGTGCATCGGTGATGTTGTACCCACAGCGACTATTAAAACCTTCCCTAACCAGAAACCGTGGATTGATGGCAGCATTTGCGCAAAACTGAAAGCGCGAACCACTGCTTTTAATCAGGGCAAGGCGACCGGAAACATGAACGAATACAAAACAGTGTAACTATTCCCTCCGCAAGGCAATCAAACTAGCTAAGCGTCAATATAGAGACAAAGTAGAGTCGCAATTCAACGGCTCAGACACGAGAGGTATGTGGCAGGGTCTACAGTCAAACACTACAAAAAGAAAACCAGCCCTGTCGCGGACCCCCGATGTCCTGCTCCAAGACAAGCTAAGCAACTTCTTTGCTCGCTTTGAGGACAATACAGTGCCACCGACACGGCCTTCTACCAAAACCTGCGGGCTCTCCTTCACCGCAGCCAATGTGAGTAAAACATTTAAACATGTTAACCCTAGCAAGGCTGTCGGCCAAGACGGCATCCCTAGCCACGTTCTCAGAGCATGCGCAGACCAGCTGGCTGGTGTGTTTACGGACATATTCAATAAATCCTCATCCCAGTCTGCTGTTCCCACATGCTTCAAGAGGACCACCATTGTTCCTCTTCGCAAGAAATCTAAGGTAACTGAGCTAAACGACTATCGCCCCGTAGCACTCACCTCCGTCATCATGAAGTGCTTTGAGAGACTAGTCAAGGATCATATCACCTTCACCCTACCTGACACCCTAGACCCACTCCAATTTGCTTACCGCCCCAACAGGTCCACAGACGAAGCATTTGCAATCACACTGCACCCTCCCCTAACCCATCTGAACAAGAGAAATACCTATGTAAGAATGCTGTTCATAAACTACAGCTCAGCATTTAACACCATAGCACCCTCCAAACCTGTCATTAAGCTCGAGACCCTGGGTCTCGACCCCGCCCTGTACAATTGGGTCCTGGTCTTTCTGACGGGCCGCCCCTAGGTGGTGAGGGTAGGAAACAACATCTCCACCCCACAGATCTTCAACACGGGGGCCCCACAAGGGTGCGTTCTCAGCCTTCTCCTGTACTCCCTGTTCACCTATGACTGCGTGACCATGTACGCCTCCAACCCAATCATCAAGTTTGCAGACTACATTACAGTGGTAGGCGTGATTACCAACAACGACGAGACGGCCTACAGGGAGGAGGTGACGGCCCTCGGAGTGTGGTGTCAGGAAAATAACCTCACACTCAACGTCAACAAAACAAATGAGATGATCTTGGACTTCAGGAAACAGCAGAGGGAGCAGGCCCCTATCCACATCGACAGGACAGTAGTGGAGAAGGTGGAAAGTTCCTCTGCGTTCACATCACGGACAAACTGAAATGGTACAGGTGCATCAAAGCTGGGACCGAGAGGCCATCAGACTAATAAACAGCCATCACTAACATTGAGTGGCTGCTGCCAACATACTGACTCAAATCTCTAGCCACTTTAATAATTAAAATTGGATGTAATAAATGTATCACTAGTCACTTTAAATAATGGCACTTTATATGATGTTTACATATCCGACATTACTCATCTCTGTACTCTATACTGTACTCTATACCATCAACAGCATCCTGCCTATGCCGTTCGGCCATCGCTCATACAGATATTTATATGTACATATTCTTATTCATTCCTTAACACGTCTTGAGAAAGTGTTCTGATTCTTCTTAGATGCTTTTAGAGCAGAGAAGAAGACGAATAAGGAAGTGTCCACAGAGAATGTCAATAGGAGTATGTATAAGGTAGTTGTTGTGAAATTGTTTGATTACTTGTTAGATATTACTGCATGGTCGGAACTAGAAGCACAAGCATTTCGCTACACTCGCCTTAACATCTGCTAACCATGTGTATGTGACCAATACAAATTTGATTTGATTTGATTTGAAATGGCGCCGACAAACACGGTAGCCCTGTTTCTACTTCCTAGACAACTTTGCATTATAATTATACTTTTTTTGCTCAGAAGGATTATTGTATTATTACCTACAGCTTAAAATAACTTTTGGACTTTGAGATCGACGGTCACTCACCTGAAATTAGAGAAGAAATTTAACTTCTCTGACCTGGTTCCTTGGTTTTAACTTCTCGAGGCAGCACCAGTTTTCCCGGGGGCTGCACTAAAACGCTGATGCCGGAGAAAAGGAAGAAGAAGTGGGGCTCTCGTCAGACTCAGGCAGCATGCATACCATCCACCACTTTCGAGTAACTTCAAAACTGTAACTAGGCCACTCAGGAACATTCAATGACATATTGGTAAGCAACTTCAGTGTGTATTTGGCCTTGTATTTTAGGTTGTTGTCCTGCTTAAGGTGACTTTTTCTCCCAGTGTCTGTTGGAAAGCAGACTGAAAAAGATTCCTTTTGGATTTTCCCTTTATTTTTATCCTGGAAAACTCCCTAGTCCTTGCTGATGACAAGCATACCCATAACATGATGCAGCATCCACCATGCTTGAAAATATGAAGAGTGGCACTAAGTGATTTGTTTTGTTAGATTTGCACCAAACATAACGCTTTGTATTCAGGACATTAAGTTCATTTCTTTGAAACATTATAGGTAGTTTTACTTTAGTGCCTTAATGCAAACGTAATGCATGTTTTGGGATATTTATATAATGTACAGGCTTCCTTCTGTACACTCTGTCATTTAGGTTAGTATTGTGGAGTTACTAAAATGTTGTTGAACCATCCTCAGTTCTCATATCACAGCCATTAAACTCTGTAACTGTTTTAAAGTTTACCTCTGGCCTCATGGTGAAATACCTGAGCGGTTTCCTTCCTCTCTGGCAAATGAGTTAGGAAGGAAACCTGTAACTTTGTAGCAGTGGATGGCGGCAAAATGGAGAACACTGCAAAAACACTGAAAGAAATGTGGCAAATCAATTAACTTTTTGGCCTGATTACAAAGTGCTATGTTTGGGGCAAATCCAATACAACACATCAAGCATAGTTGTGGCTGTATCATGTTATGGGTATGATTGTAATCGTTAAGGACTGGGGAGTGTTTCAGGATAAAAAAGAAACAAACTGGAGCTAAGGACAGGCAAAATCCTAGTTGAAAACTGTCACGATTGTCAGGATAAACGGACCAAGGTGCAGCGTGAGTGTAGTTCCACATTTTAATACAATAGTGGAATTTAAAATAAACAAACAAAAAACAAACGATCGGAATAATTGTGTAGCTACACAGCACATACAACATACAAACAATAACCCACAACACAGGTGGGGAGAGGACAAACTAAATAGGATACCCAATTAGAGGCAATGACAAACAGCTGCCTCTAATTGGGAACCACACACACAACACCAACATAGACATACAAATACTAGAACCCACCGTAGTCACGTCCTAACCAAAACCACCATAGAAAACCCAGAGGACTATCTATGGCCAGGACGTGACAGTACCCCCCCAAAGGTGCAGACTCCGGCCGCAAAACTGAAACTATATTCAGGGGTTTCGGGTGGGCCACTAGCGTCGGTGGTGGCTCCGGTGCGGGACGTATCGGGCTCAGAAGGCGTACTGGAAACACACCTCAGGGCAAGTGCGGGGAGCCGGCACAGGATTCACCGGACTGAGAGGGCACACTGGAGGCCTGTTGCGTGGAGCCGGCACAGGTTTCACCGGACTGTTGACACCCAGTTCAAGGTGAGTGTGGAGAGCTGGCACAGGACGCACCTGGCTGGGAAGGCACACTGGAACCATGGTGCGTGGAGCCGGAACAGGTTTCACCGGACTGATGACACGCACTTCAGGGCGAGTGCGGGGAGCTGGCACAGGATGCACCTGGCTGGGGAGGCGCACTGGAGGCCTGGTGCGTGGAGCCGGAACAGGTTTCCCCGGACTGATGACACGCACTTCAGGGCGAGTACGGGGAGCTGGCACTGGACGTACCCGGCTGGGGAGGCGCACTGGAGGTCTGGTGCGTGGAGCCGGCACAGGTTTTACCGGACTGATGACAAGCACCTCAGGGCGAGTGCGGGGAGCTGGCACAGGACGCACCTGGCTGGGAAGGCGCACTGGAATCCTGGTGAGTGGAGCCGGAACAGGTTTTACCGGACTGATGACAAGCACCTCAGGGCGAGTGCGGGGAGCTGGCACAGGACGCACCTGGCTGGGAAGGCACACTGGAACCATGGTGCGTGGAGCCGGAACAGGTTTCACCGGACTGATGACACACACTTCAGGGCGAGTGCGGGGAGCTGGCACAGGACGCACCTGGCTGGGAAGGCGCACTGGAATCCTGGTGCGTGGAGCCGGAACAGGTTTTACCGGACTGATGACAAGCACCTCAGGGCGAGTGCGGGGAGCTGGCACAGGACGCACCTGGCTGGGAAGGCGCACTGAAATCCTGGTGCGTGGAGCCGGAACAGGTTTTACCGGACTGATGACAAGCACCTCAGGGCGAGTACGGGGAGCTGGCACAGGACGCACATGGCTGGGAAGGTGCACTGGAATCCTGGTGCGTGGAGCCTGAACAGGTTTCACCGGACTGATGACACGCACTTCAGGGCGAGTGCAGGGAGCTGGCACAGGACGCACATGGCTGTGAAGGCGCACTGGAATCCTGGTGCGTGGAGCCGGAACAGGTTTCACCGGACTGATGACATGCACTTCAGGGCGAATGCGGGGAGCTGGCACTGGACGTACCTGGCTGGGGAGGCGCACTGGAGGTCTGGTGCGTGGAGCCGGCACAGGTCTCACCGGACTGATGACACGCACTTCAGGGCGAGTGCGTGGAGCCGGGACAGGATTCACCGGACTGAGAGGGCGCACTGGACTCCTGGTGCGTGGAGCCAGCGCAGGTCTTACCGGACTGATGACACGCACTTCAGGGCGAGTGGAGGGAGCAGGCACAGGACGTACCGGGCTGGGAAGGCGCACTGGAATCCTGCTGCGTGGAGCCGGGGCAGGTCTCACTGGACTGATGACACGCACTTCAGGGTGAGTGCGGGGAGCTGGCACAGGACGTACCGGGCTGGACAGACGCTCCTCTAGGCGCCTGCGCTGAAGCTTATTGCTTGCCAATACCTCCCTTCGATATCCTTCCCTAAACTCCTCTATATTCCTCCATCCAGGCTCTCTCCTCCGCTCAACCGACAGCCCCATGTGCCCCCCCCCAAAAAAACTTGGGATTCTCTTTGGGCTCTATGTGGACATGGATCTCGGCGTCTTCGCAGTCCCTTCGGGACTCTCGCCAAGGCAGGGTCTCACAACCCCCCATTATCTCCTCCCAGGTCCAGAACTCCTTCTCCTCCTGGGCATGCTGCTTGGTCCTAGTGTGGTGGGTTATTCTGTCACGATCGTCAGGATAAACGGACCAAGGCGCAGCGTGAGTCTAGTTCCACATTTTAATACAATGGTGAAACTTACAATAAACAAACAAAGACCAAACAATCGGAATAAATGTGTAGCACATACAACATACAAACAATAACCCACAACACAGGTGGGGAGAGGACAAACTAAATAGGATTCCATATTAGAGGCAACGACAAACAGCTGCCTCTAATTGGGAACCACACACAACACCAACATAGACATACAAATACTAGAACCCCCCCTAGTCACGTCCTGACCAAAACCACCATAGAAAACCCAGAGGGCTATCTATGGCAAGAAAATGCTTGAAAATCTATGGCAAGACCTGAAAATGATTGTCTAGCAATAATTACAACTAATTTTACAGATCTTGAAGAATGTTGTGTACAATCCAGGTGTGCAAAGCTCTTTGAGACTGACCCATTAGTCAAAGTCACCATTATTAGTCAGTTGTACAACCAAATGCCTTCAACCGAAATGTGTCTTCCGCATTTAACCCAACCCCTCTGAATCAGAGAGGTGCGGGGGGCTGCCTTAATCGACTTCCACGTCTTCGGCGCCCGGGGAACAGTGGGTTAACTGCCTTGTTCAGGGGCAGAACGACAGATTTTTCTTTCCTTGTCAGCTCAGGGATTCGAACTTGCAACCCTCCGGTTACAAGTCCAACGCTCTAACCACTAGGCTACCTGCCACCCCCAGAAAGACTTACAGGTGTAATTACTGCCAAACGTGATTCTAACTTGTATTGACTCAGGGATGTGAATTCCTACGTAAATGACATATTTCTGTTTTTCTTTAATTTTAACATTTCTAAAAACATGTTTTCACTTTTTCATTATGAGGTATTGTGTGTAGATGTGTGAAAAAAAGAAATCTATTTCATACATCTATTGCAACAAAATGTGCAATAAGTCAAGAGGTATGAATAGTTTCTGAAGATACCATCATATATATATATACAGTACCAGTCAGAAGTTTGGACACACCTACTCATTCGTGTTTTTCTTTATTTTTACTATTTTCTACATTGTAGAATAATAGTGAAGACATCAAAACTATGACATAACACATATGGAATCACGTAGTAACCAAAAAAGTGTTAAACAAATGAAAATATATTTTATATTTGAGATTCTTCAAATTAGTCACACGTTGCCTTGATGACAGCTTTGAACACTCTTGGCATTCTCTCAAAGAGCCTCATGAGGAATCTTTAAAGGAGTTACTGCATATGCTGAGCACTTGTTGGCTGCTTTCCTCTTGGAACCACCAAGAGTCTACCTAGAGATGGCCTTCCGGCCAAACTGAGCAATCGGGGGAGAGGGGCCTTGGTCAGGGAGGTGACCAAGAACTTGATGGTCTCTCTGACAGAGCTCCAATGGTTGTTTTGTGGAGTTGGGAGAACCTTCCAGAAGGATAACCATCTCTGCAGCACTCAACCAATCAGGTCTTTATGGCAGAGTGGTCAGACAGAAGCCAGTCCTCAGTAAAAGGCACATGATAGCCCGCTTGGAGTTTTCCAAAAGGCACCTAAATGACTCTCAGACCATGAGAAACCAGATTTTCTGGTGTGATGAAACCAAGATTTAACTATTTGGCCTGAATAACAAGCGCCACATCTGGAGGAAACCTGGCACCATCCCTACGGTGAAGCATGGTGGTGGCAGCATCATGCTGTGGGGATGTTTTTTAGCAGCAGTGACTGGGAGACTAGTCAGGGGAAGGATGAACAGAAAGATCCTTGATGAAAACCTGATCCAGAGCGCTCAGGACCTCAGATCGGGGTGAAGGTTCACCTTCCACCAGGACAACTAAGCACACAGCCAAGATAACGCAGGAGTGGCTTCAGGACAACTCCAGACATGATGCTATCCTTTCAGGATATATCAATCTCTAAATTGTCTTCTGTAAACTTTCTTGATTGTGTGTGTGTGTGTGTGTGTGTGTGTGTGTGTATATCTGTATCTCTACGTTAGGCCAGTGGCAGTATTCATCCACCTACTACCTGTTCTTACTACATTTCCTAATCAACTCAGGGAAACCTGTCACAACTGTCCATTTAAACCCAGCGTCTCGGCCGTCTTCTCCATTTCACTCATCGCAAGACTCTTTCGTCCGGTCACTAATTTACTGTATCCTTAAGCTTTTGTCTGTTTCTTTTTTTATCAATCTCTTCAGTCTGTGAAGTGGAGTAAGAGAAATATGCCCAATTACCGGGTTACAAGGCTCAGAGCAATTAAGTAAATGTACAGTTCAGACGAGGTTCAGGGTTTCAACAAGGCCCGTCAGACACACACAGAGAGCCTCATAAAACTATGACTCATTTTTTGCACCCAGTAAAGTCACAGCGAATGGCCATGTCTGAGAAAAGACAACGTTGAGTGGTGGGTGTTGCCCAGTGAAATAATTTACTCTGCTCTAACGGTAAACACTGTTTGTTTCATTAAGTTGATTGTTTAACCCTTCGTGTGAAGAGAAGGATATGTTGTTGAGGACAGGTGTGAGGAATATACTAAAGGTGACATATTTTGTTTATGAACTGATGTGAAGTACCAGACTAACATTTCAGATTCAAGCAAGTAAATAACAGGTAAATATTTGTTACCGTGCACAAGCAAAGTCCAAGTTCTTCCAATGGATAATCTTACAAAATGTTTGGTTTGGCAACCACAGCTCCCTAGGACAGTTGATATATCAAGTCCTCCCTCTCTGGGAGGGGAAAGGAACAGTTTGTCGTCTTAATTTCAGCCTGTTGCTCCCAATCTTTGACTCAGCAGTAGCTCAAGGGGCATGGACAGTGGCGGGAGGCAAGGAGGTAGAGAGAGAGGAGAGAAAGCTAGTTATAGCAGCTGAGCTTTTAGCCCTCTTTAGGAGGATGTCACAGTGACATATACTAAACTGACCCTCAACAAGAAAAGCAGCAGAAATAACCCACTCGGCACAGACGTTATTCAACATGTGTAGAAAGACGAGGACTTGTTTTTCTACAAGGAGAAAGAGTGAGAATGAGAGATGGATACAGTGAGCTCCAAAAGATTTGGGACAGTGACATATTTTGTGTTGTTTTGGTTCTGTGCTACAGCACTTTGGATTTGAAATGATACAATGACTAAGAGGTTAAAGTGCAACTGTCAGGTCTAATTTGAAGGTATTTTACTTATTTTATTACTGTCCCAATACTTTTGGAACTCACTGTATATATAGTGGACCCGGTGGCAGCGATACTAAACTAACCCTCAACAAGAAAAGCAACATAAATAACTCACTCAACACAGACGTAATTTAATTTAATTTTGGTTGTTGTCAACTAACGTGAATCAAATGTGAAATCATCAAAAACATGCACCTTGTCATTGGATTGAGGTTAAAAGTTGGGTTAAGAAATTCCCTTAGGTTGATACATTTTTGCAAATTCAATCAGTAATAAATTCAGCATCATCACATAGAATTTTGTTGCCTTACATTTACAGTCACTCTTATCCAGAGCAACTTACAGAAGTGAATGCATACATTTTAATACCTTTTTTGTACCCCATGCGAATAAAACCCACAACCCTGGCGCTGCAAGCACTGTGCTACACGGGACTACCTTACCATTCTTCCTAAAACCCTCAAGGAGGAAAGTAGTGTAGAAGGAAAGCAACAACAGACACATAAAACACATTCTTTCCCCCTGCTGCTCACCTCCGCCTCACCATTCGGCCGATCTTTGAAAGTCGACGTCCCAGAATTCCTCAGGGCCCCTCATTAGGCCTTAGCTCCATCTCTCAGCG
This sequence comes from Brachymystax lenok tsinlingensis, assembly GCA_030435695.1. Lineage (NCBI taxonomy): Eukaryota > Metazoa > Chordata > Actinopteri > Salmoniformes > Salmonidae > Brachymystax > Brachymystax lenok. The sequence goes on from CM059780.1 coordinate 44,372,435, forward strand.
GGCTGATGGGTAAACTTTGGAGAGGTCACCTCCTTTCCTTTCCTCTCCTCCCTCCCTTCCTCAATCCTTCCTTCCTCTCCTCCTCTGGTCCTGTCAGCGTGGAGTGTAAACAAGTAGAAAGGTTAGTGCTGTTTTCACCTGACGCTGTCTTCTCCCATTAGGGACAAAGGACAGTGAGCTAGCAGCCCTGGCTACGCTCGAGCTCTGCCATAGAGGAACACAGATGAACACTTCCCCCGTACACCCAGTTACAGTAAGAGAGGTGTGCAGAACTGTTTTGTGTGCTGTGAAGCTGTGCTGGTGTGCTAATACTGCTCTGGTTAGCATCACTGCATTGTATTAATTACAAAGGTTAGCATATCAGTTTGAGTAGGCTTTAGCCAGTAATGTGTACATTAAATTCCTGCAAATACACACTATGACTGGCTAGACATATCTCAGCCAGATCATTCGAGATTCACTTTGAAATTGGATGCCTGTCCATGTCCTGAAGACATTGGGAAATGCCTTCTAGGGACAATAGTTATCCCATGACTCCGGATCTGAAGGTTGCGTCTTCAATCCCAGTGGTAGATATTAATTTTGTATTTTTTTTGTTTTATCCCTATTCCAAACCTTAACCATTTAGCTAAACTTAATTTTTAAACCCTATCCAAACCCTTAACCATTAACATCTAAATGTTACGTTTGGAGAAACTTTGAAATTTAACATTTTGAGAAACCAATTGACGCGTAGCAGGAGAAGTAACCCATAGTGTCAAAAACAGTTCAACATTTTACGATTGGAAAAACATGGATAAACATCAGAATCTGAAGCCAAATTTGTAAAACCGTGAGATTTTGTTGCATATCTCCCCTTTCTCAACCCTTTCTCCTCAGTGCACACTCCTCCATTTGCATTCTCCAGTCATCTTTCTTCATTCTCTCTCTCTCTCTCTTTCACTCTCTCGCTCTCTCGCTCTCTCTCTGTTCCTCTACCCTGTTTCTCTCCTCACTCTCCACCCCTCTCCCCTCCAGTAGTGGCGGATGTGTCTCAGAGTGTCCCTCGAACCTCCCCAGCCCAGGCCAGTACAGATTCATTAGCCGGTGGCTCTCTCTCCCGGAGCTGCCTGCTGCCTGACTGTTTGCTGACTGATTGTGGAAAAAGCCATTTAGCCTGCAGAATGTCAAGGTTAGTGTGCGCTGTCCTTGTCATCAGTCTCTGCGGCAGAAGGTCAGGGATAAGCTTTCCTCAAATGGGCAGCGTCAAACAAAGGGGAGGCTGACTTAACTCACCCAGAGAAAGAGGACCTTCTCTCTCTCCCAGTCGATAAACAATCCTCTAGGCTGCACCTTTCTTTCTTTCTTTCTTTCTTTCTTTCTTTCTTTCTTTCTTTGTCCTCAGTCTCTGCAATGTTAACCCCCCCACTGACAGTGTTACCCCCTCACTGCACAATATAAACACACTCGCACTTCAATCATGGTCTACTGTATGGCCCTACTGCAGTGTCCTGTAGGTTACATTGGTCCCCAACCCTCAGCCTGAGTGGGTGTTGTTATGTAAAGGAATGACAGCTGAAGGGTAGGACACCTGGGTCACTTCTAACATCATCACCCCATGTGGACCACATTGGTCTTAACGCATCATGGTGCCAGCAGTGTTTCCCCCAGTTTTATTTAGCAGCAGTGGCAGCATTCGTGGAATGGGGGTTGGGGGCGGGAAGGGGGCAGGGTTGTGCGCGTGGCTTGAATCGATCCGGAATTTGTATTTGTATTTATTCTGGATCCGCATTTTGGTTGTTGTCAACTAACGTGAATCCAATGTGAATGAATTCACCATGTCATTGGATTGAGGTTAAAAGTTAGGTGAAGAAATTCCCTTAGGTTGATACATTGGGGGTCCATCAAAATTAAGGCAGTTATTACAATTTTAAGAACATTACAATATGTTCACAGATTTCACAACACACTGTGTGCCCTCAAGCCCCTACTCCACCCCTACCACATATCTACGTACAGTACAAAGTCCATGTGTACTTGTGTGTATAGTGCGTATATGCATGTGTCTGTGCCTATGTTTGTGTTGCTTCACAGTTCCCGCTGTTCCATAAGGTGTTTTTAAATTCAAATTGTACTGCTTGCATGAGTTACTTGATGTGGAATAGAGTTCCATGTAGACATGGCTCTATGTAGTACTGTGCGTCTCCCAGAGTCTGTTCTGGACTTGGGGACTGTAAAGAGACCTCTTGTGGCATGTCTTGTGTTGTATGCATGGGTGTCTGAGCTTTGCGCCATTAGTTCAAACAGACAGCTCTCTAAATATTTTTTCACCTCTTCCACACTAACTTTACGGAATTCAAAATTACAATGCTTGCCTTTCATAATTTGGTCAGATATACTTGGATGTGTAGTGTCAGCATTTGTTGCTGCTATGGCATGGCTAAATTTGCTAATCTTGCCAATGAAAAAATAATTAAAGTTGTTGGGAATATCAGTTGGTTTTGTGATGAATGAGCCATCGGATTCAATTAATGAGTTTGCCCTTTTTTACCACAATTTCAGTTAAGATGCTCCAAAGCTTTTTACTATCATTATTTCATTTATATTTGTTCATAGTGTAGTTTATTGTTATTTTTATTCAGTTAAGTCACATGATTTCTCAGTCTGCAATAAGTTTGCCATTCGGTTGTGCAGCCAGACTTATTTGCCATTCCTTTTTCCTTATCCCTCTCAACCATACAATTGTTCAACTCCTCATCAATCCACAAGGATTTAACAGTTTTTATAGTCATTTTCTTAATGGATGCATGCTTCTTAGCAACTGGAATAAGCAATTTAATAAATGTGTCAAGTGCAGTGTCTGTTTGCTCCTCATTACACATCACTGGCCAACAGATATTCTGTACATCAATAACATAGGAATCACTACAATTGGCAGCAAAGATAAATATTTGTTGTTTTAAGCAAATTTTGTGCAATTCTATACATTTTTCAATGGCTCTGAAAAAAATTTTGCAGTGTGAAAGCTAATTTCCTGCAATTCTATGCATTTGCTATTTCTGTGTTCTTATGCTCAAACATTATAACAAAACCAATTGGGACCCCAATCAGGGCCCCTGGGCATGTATCCTGCGTGCCCTGTCAGTAATCCAGCCATGCCACAAATACTCTTAATTCATTGTTTTGGGAATTTTCTATTCCACCTGCCTGTCTAGATTTTATTTGGTGATTTCTAGTTCTCAAATATGACATTATTTAAACATACAATGTGTGTATAAAACACTAGAAACACCTTCCTAATATTGAATTGCTCCCCCTTTTGCCCTCGGAAAAGCCTCAATTCGTTGGGGCATGGACTCTACAAGGTGCCGAATGCATTCAACAGGGATGCTGGCCCATGTTGACCAATGCTTCCCACAGTTGTGTCAAGTTGGCGGGATGTCCTTTGGGTGGTGGACCATTCTTGATACACACAGGAAACCTGGTGCACAGGTGCATCCTGTTTACATTGATCATCCTTGAGATGTTTCTACAACTTGTTTGGAGTCCACCTGTGGTAAATTCAATTGATTGGGAATGATTTGGAAAGGCACACACCTGTCTATATAAGGTCCCACAGTTGACAGTGCATGTCAAAGGAAAAACCAACCCAAGAGGTTGAAGGAATTGTTCGTAAAGCTCCGAGACAGGATTATGTTGAGGCACAGATCTGGGGAAGGGTACCAAAACATTTCTGCAGCATTGAAGGTCCCCAAGGACACAGTGGCCTCCATTATTCTTAAATGGAAGACATTTGGAAGCACCGAGACTCTTCCTAGAGTTGGTCGCCCGGCCAAACTGAGCAATCGGGGGAGGTCCTTGGTCAGGGAGGAGACGAAGAACTCGATGGTCACTCTGACAGGGCTCCGGAGTTCCTCTGTGGAGATGGGAAATTCTTCCAGAAGGACAACCATCTCTGCAGCATTTTTAGAGTGGCCAGACAGAAGCCACTCCTCAGTAAAAGGCACATGACAGCCCACTTTGAGTTTGCCAAAAGACAACTAAAGGACTCGCAGACCATGAGAAACAAGATTCTCAGGTCAGATGAAACCAAAATGTGTCACCAGAAAAGCACATCCACACCATCACACCTCCTCCTCCATGATTCATGGTGGGAACCACACTTGCGGAGATCATCCGTTCACCTATTCTGTGTCTCACAAAGACACGGTGGTTGGAACCAAAAATCTCAAATTTGGACTCATCAGACCAAAGGACAGATTTCCACTGGTCTAATGTCAATTGCTCGTGTTTCTTGGCCCAAGCAAGTTTCTTCTTCTTATTTGTGTCGTTTGGTAGTGGTTTCTTTGCAACAATTTGACCATGAAGGCCTGATTCACGCAGTCTCCTCTGAACAGTTGATGTTGAGACGTGTCTGTTACTTGAACTCTGTTAAGCATTTATTTGAGCTGGTAACTCTAATGAACTTATCCTCTGCAGCAGAGGTGACTCTGGGTCTCCCTTTCCTGTGGCGGTCCTTATGAGAGCCAGTTTCATTATAGAACTTAATGGTTTTTGCGACTGCACTGAAGAAACTTTCAAAGGTCTTGACATTTTTCTGATTGACTGGCCTTCATGTCGTAACCTCGATGTCAGCTTGTTTCACATATCACATTGTTGTTTTTAGCTATATTAATTATGTATTTTGGAGGTTTTCAGTGTATTTTGAACACTCTCAGACAATGTGATTATTTGTCCACAAAAATTACAAAAAGTTAACTTGAGTTAACCGATTAACTCTGACAGCCCTACACAAAACACGTCACACTTTTTTCATCTTTCCTTTCTGATTAATTGATTTTGTCCATCTATACCAATTACACAACCCTAACCTCCACCATTTCACATGAGCCTGGTTGTGTCAAAGCTACTGTTTTTATCATTTATCAGCAGGTCCTCAGGCCAGAGGAAGCATAAGACGAGGTAACCCAAGTTCACGTGTGTGTGTGTGCGTGCATTTGCGTGTGTGTGTGTGTGTGTGTTTCTTCTCGTCCGCTCTGTAAATCCTGAACAAATACCACTAACCCTTTGATTAGCCTGTCCACTACAGTTCCCCTTTCACTCTTTCATTTACTCTGGCCTCCATTCATTCCCTCTCTCCTACCCTCTCGCAGCTTCACTCCTCAGTACCTCTCCAGGTCATTGTTTGAACAGATGTATGTGGTTAAAGTCTGTTTTCAATGACACTGAATGTTTGTGTGTTTAGTTATTGAAAAAAGAGACAGGATTATTATGTTTGAAGATTGGGCCTAATACGGACCAGTGAGTGAGTGTGGTGTGCAGGATGTCTGTGTGTGTGTGTGGTTTTCCTCTCGCTAATGAAGGATGATGAAATTAGTAAGTGAACCCTTGGTTTATACGGTCTCCAACCGTATTCTGTTTTCAATTTGATTTGTTTTGAGAATCTTCCATTGAATAAAGCTTAAGTCAAAACAGTTATCTAAACCAATTTTGATGATAGCTCGACCATCTACAAAATCCTCATCTAACTTTTGCCCCTTGTGATTTCTATAGTTTTGAATGATGGGTTGATAGGCATGGATTATCTGTGATAAAAATGATAGTACAATACATTTACATTATGGGATTGTAACCCCCTATCAGTTTGACCACACGTGAATACTTTTTAACATAGTGGTAGCTTACAACGTGTTTGACCTTATCAAAGTCCTCCACCTTCTTCCTGGCAGTCTCATACTTCAGAAATGTGCAAATAAATAGCATGGCTATTAAGGGTGACAAGTTAGGGCTCAAGACACATCATGTGAGCTCTGTGAGTGGTAGTCACAAGTCTTTCCACCAATACATTTTTTAGAAGATGAGGGCTGTAAAATATAATAATAAAGTCATCTTTGGATGTTCTGTTCAGTAGTCTTGGGATCTGGTTATGCTCGTGAACTTTGGTCACCTCGTGAACATTGACCATTGTCCTCTTCTCAAACAGAGGCTATTTTATGCTTCCTATGGCCTGAGGACCTGATGATAATGTAAATTAAACAGTGGCTTTGACACAACCAGGCTCATGTCACATGGTGTAGGTTAGGATTGTATAATTGGTAGAGTGGATTAAAATAAATTAATCCAACAAAAAAGAAAGATGACAAAAGTCTGACCTGTTTTGTCTTGGGGTGTCAGTTAATCAGATAATTCTAGTTAACTTTTTGTAATTTTAATGCAAATTATTTTTTAACATCCGGAAAAATGCAGAGCGCCAAATTCAAATTACAAAAATAGTAATATAAAACATTCATGAAAATACAAGTGTTGCACACTCTTCAAACGCTTAGAATATTGGTAATCTCACAGCGTTGTCAGATTTCAAAAAGGCTTTACGGCGACCTTTGAAGCGACCTTTGAAGATCTTCTTCTGATGGCAATCCTAAGGGTCCCAGCAACACAATAAATGTTCCTTTTGTTCTAAAATGTCCCTCTTTATATCCATAAAGCTCCATTTGGTTGGCGCGTTTTGTTCAGAAGTCCACTGTCCACTCATCCAATATAGAAGACATAGAGATCGTTAAAAATATACCTATAAACTTTGTCCAAACAACTCAAACAATGTTTCTAATCGATCCTTAGGTACACTAATATGTATATAAACAATAATATTTCACACGGATAAGGAAAAAACTGAGGTGTGCGCTCACGGTCCCGCGCGTCAAAGAGAAAAGTCACTTCCTCACTCCACTTGGAAAAACTTCTCTTACACCTTGATTTTTCAAGAGAAACGCATGAAACGTTGTCTAAAGACTGGTGACATCTAGTGGAAGCCATAGGTACTGCAATCTGGGAGCTGGATCCCCGTTATTTCTATAGCAAGTCAATGGGAAAGAGTCACTTTACAGAATCACATTTTTCAGGATGGATTTTTCTCGGGTTTTCGTCTGCCAAATCAGTTCTGTTATGCTCAAAGACATTATTTTAACAGTTTTAGAAACTGTTAAAATGTTCTATCCAATACTACTATACAATACCGTTACTACGGACAAAATCAAGACGTCAATACTCTTGAATTACAGCTCAATTTGAGCAAATTCTGAATTTGTGAATAATCGTGATTGATTACAGCAAATCCTGCAATTAACCTTTCTTTTTTTTTGCATTCCTAGTTATGTGACATATCACTTATATCACTTAGTATTGTTTTAACTGATTTTCTAAAACCCTTATTTAATAGTAATATGGTGCAAAAATATGTAGTTTACTTGAGTTAGTGTAGGCTATAGGGTTGTCACCCATCCTCCCTTCAGTGTAACTTCTCCATCACTACAGACACATAGAGAGATTCAGTAAATCACCCAGGAAGAAATGGAGACAGGAGGCTGGCTTTAAAGAAAGGACACAGGGGAGGGAGTGGGAGAAAAAAGGGAGATGGTGAGAAAAAGAACGGAGCAGTAATAGAATCTATGGCAGATCAAAGGGTACTGCAGGCCCCTCTGCCATACCATACACACGCATACACACACACGCACGCACGCACGCGCGTGCATATGTTCTCTCTCCATCACACGGCCCTGTACCTGCTCTACCTCTGCCTTCCCTTGCACACTCATCTGCATATCCCTTGCACTGCACTATAAATTCCACCAGAAACGGGCACTTATTCCTTCATAAATCTCTTCGTTGTCACTTTCAAATTAAAGAGATTTATTCACAGATGAACAAACCAGAGCAAAACCTAGAAAGGGAACAGGGGATAAAGGGTGGGGGGGACCTCTTCATCTTTAATGACCAACATGGCGGGCGGTGTGGGGTATGTATCTGCATATGCCTTTTGTGTGTGTCACGCTGGTGGCAGCCCCCGAGCAGGGAGGGTGTGCGTGTGCCAAGAAAGCCCTGACAGCTCCCAGTGCCACAATCTCATCTGTTCCAGCCAGCGCGCTCCTCTGAAACTATTTAACTTTCATTACACACTGTTTGATATGGACTGAGAAAGGAAGGCATGCAGCGCCCGTACACTCATATGCTCGCATTCATTCTATCTACTGCTGTTTCTCCCTTTTCACTCCTCCTCTCTCCCAGACTCCTTCTTTTTCTCCCTTGGTGACCCTCTATCCTCCTTTTTCCCCTCTCTCTCTATCTCCCTATGTGTTCTCTCCCCTCTCTCTTCATCCCTCTCCCTCTCCCTCTCCCTCTCCCTCTCCCTCTCCATCTCTGGCTGCCTGTCAGAGGAGTATGTAGGCTGGTTAAATGGGGGACCTTTGAAGCTTTAGTTAGAGCTCACATTCCTCTCTTCCTTTGTCTGCGTTTCCTACTGTTGAAACAGTGATTCATGTACTGCTCGTCCAACCTCCATTAATTTCATGTAATGTAGCTTTTATCTCCGTCGCTGGGACCACTATCTCCTCCACCGTCTCTCTCTCTTTCTTTCTCTCTCTCTCTCTCTCTCTCTCTCTCTCTCTCTCTCTCTCTCTCTCTCTCTCTCTCTCTCTCTCTCTCTCTCTCTCTCTCTCTCTCTCTCTTTCTCTCACACACACACACACACCCCTAATGTCTACTCTTCTCTATGTCTGGCATCTCGCTTGCAGATTATTTTCTTTTTCCCCTTCTTTCTCTCTCCTTTTTCTCAAGGCAACTGGTTCAATTTGCCTCCTCCATTTCTGTTAGAGGGTATTGGTGTAGAGTGTAATTTACTGGCAACAAAGACTATCCACACTCCTTTACGTCCTACACCTCTTCATCATCATTATCATCATCACCACCAGCGTAAACATCAAACAAATCCATGAAATCCCAGACAGAAGATAGAGTATGTAAATATTCCCTGTCAGATAAGCTGAGCTTCTGTCTGCGTTGTGTTTAGCACTCTGTCACTCCCTGAGAGCATGCCACTGCACCGAGCCGTGGAAATGTCAGGGGTCAAGTTTACATTGGAGAAGTTGGAACGCTAAACCACCGGCTACCCTGGGCCACAGAAAAGGTCAACGCCATGGCAACAGCTGGTGGATACTGTCACTTTGGACCCCCCAGTCACAGTTAGAACCCTCCATGTGACATCACTCATTTATTCAGATTTATTTTGCTTCTATCCGTATCTGCAGGGGCCACATTTCATGGCATTAGAATGAAATGTAAATGTACACAGCCCATTTAATTTTCCATATAGTGCTTAACAAGGAGAACAAAGGGTATTGCATAGTATGGGAAACCATAATGTTGTATAGTGAATGTTCACTGTTCAACATCAGGAAGAAAATAGCCCTTAGACAGAGATCTGGGACCAGCTTACTAACCATTATTGTTATGGGGTTTGATGCAAAACTGACCTTAGATCAGTGTCGAGGGATGACTTGGTCCTTCTCCCATCAGGACCTGGGCATCATTAATCATTAGTCTAAGTATCACAGCAGTTAAGAAGGGCTATGGAGGGAGATAGCAGCATGTTGCCTGGGTTGGTGCCAAAAACGCCATTCCTCAATCTCCTCTCCTCCCTATCCACTCTCCTGTTTCTCTTTTTACTCCCCCTTTATTCCATTCTGAAAGCTGTGCAGGTTGATCTTTAATCTCACCCTCTCTCCTCCCTTATCTCCTTCCCCCTCTCCTCCTCTCTCCCTGCAGCAGACCCAGTTGACTTGCTCTTCTCTATAGGGGGTATGATGTGGAGGTCTGGTCTTACACAGCTAACATATGTAAGAACACCTGAGCAGCAGCCAGGCCTCCCCACTCCCCCACACTACCCGCTCCGCTCCTCTGCCACTCAAAGGGTTAATGTGCCCCCCAGCCGTGTGGCAGGGCAAGCTGGCCTGCTTCCCTCTCGCCCGGCCAGCCCCCACGCTGGGCAACCACGGCCCACCGACAGCATCAATCGCCCCGTCATGATCACATATGGAAGTCTTCCACCACCACCGGCGCAGCGGCAGGTAGGGGCCAGGGGGGAGGACGGATGGGAGGAAAGAGGCAGGGAGAGTTGGTTTTAACACAGCATATAGAGAATGATTTTATGCAGCATTAAAAAACACAGCAGAAGAAGAAAAGCTGTCTCCGTCTATATCAGCTTACTATGTTCTGTCCAAATAGACCCAAGTGGAAAAAAGACATATGCAAATTGTAACAATTTTAAATACATTTAATGCATGTAATGTCAATTTTATTTATATTTTATTATCATTAAATATATTAAATACACTTAAAATGATCTAAATTGAGGCATTTTTTTCTATACTTATGTATATTCTTAGTATGTTAGATAAAGAGCAAAACAAACAGACTTTGAATAAACCTTAACTAAATGTTATGTATATTTCTCATGAATTAGAATTACACTAAAATGGTATTGTGTTTCAAGTATACTTTTACAAATACATGTCTACTAATTAACCACATCAGCTATTGTAATTAGCCATGTAAAGGTTACCTTGATTGACCAAGGCATCTTCTCAGCCAATGTTAACATGTTATTTACAAAGCAGTTGTGGCTGGAGCAGGAATTTACAAGTATCACTTTGAGAACTGATCCATTGGCATTTCACACATCACAGAAATAAATTAAAATATCAATCAAATGTGTAATGTGTAATATGTAATGTGCAATTAAAAGTACAGAATTACTTCATTTGAAAATGAACATAAAAACAATTGAATAACGCTAAATATGAGGAACAATATCATATCATGAATCAAAACTTCATGTGCAGAAAAGGATGCTTTGCAAGATGCACATTTTAGTGCACATGCGTTTTTGAAAGTCTACTTTAAATATATTGTGTGGACATTTAAGTTAAGCAGACTTAAGTATGTTCTCTTTAGATATAAATAAGTATACTATCAGGAAGCATGTTCCTCAGTTGTGCATATTTCCTTATGTAGAATAAACAATCGTTATAGTTATCATTGTCAGCCTTGTCTGCATTCTTCTGAACAGGAATTCAGAAACTACAACTCATTATTGGCACTGAAACTACAGTGCCTTGCAAAATCATTCATACCCCTTAGATGTTTTCACATATTATTGTTACAAAGTGGGATTCAAATGGAGTGAATTGTATTTTCTTGTCAACAATCTACACAAAATGCTTTAATGTCAAAGTGGAAGATTTCTAGAATAAAAAAAAAAATGGATAGAAATTAAATAACTAAAATATGTGCTTTGCATAAGTATTCAACCCCCTGAGTCAATACATGTAAGAAACAATTTGGCAGCAATTACAGCTATGAGTCTTCTTGTCTTCTTGGGTGAGTCTTTAAGAGCTTTACACTGGATTGTTCAATATTAGCCCTTTATTCTTTTCATAATTCTTCAATCTCTGTCAAGATGTTGGTGCTCATGGCTACACAGTAATTTTCAAATAATGCCATAATTTTCAAGCAGATTTAAGTCAAAATTGTAACTTGGCCACTCAGGAAAATTCTTCTTGGTAAGCAACTCCAGTGTAGATTTGGCCTTGTGTTGTAGGTTATTGTCTAGCTGAAAGGTGAATTTCTCTACCAGTGTCTGTTGCAAAGCAGAATGAAGCAGTTTTTTCTCTAAGATTTTACCTGTGATTAACTCCATCCCGTTTCTTTTTATCCAGAAAAACTCAGCTGTATTTGCCAATGCCAAGCATACCCTTTACCATGATGCAGCCACCACCATGCTTGAAAATAAGGCGGGAGACACTTAGTGATGTGTTGTGTTGGATTTGCCTTAAACATAAGGATTTGCATTTAGTAAAAAAAAAATTCAGTATTACTTCAGTGCCTTGTTGCATAAAATATGTATTCTCTGGATTTGTAATATTCTTTTCACTCAGTAATTGAACTAATTATTGTGCAGTCATTAAATGTTTGTATTTGTATTTATTATGGATCTGTCACGATCCTCTGAAAGGACAGACCAAGGAACAGCGAGGTATCCAGTATACATGTTTATTTAACAACGTAACTGGGACAAAACGACGATTGTGACGCTGACCATAACTTGTGCATTAACCAAGCTATGTACAAACAATAACCCACAAAACCTATACGAAAACCCCAAACATATATATGGTTCCCAATTAGAGACAACGACACACAGCTGCCTCTAATTGGGGACCATTACCCCAACATAGAAATATAACACCTAGAACATAAAAAACCCTACACCAAAACCAAAACTAAACACACCAGCCTGTCTTCTCAGGCCTGGACGTGACAGGATCCCTATTAGCTGCTGTCAAGGTAGCAGCTACTCTTCCAAGGGTCCGGCAAAATTAAGGCAGTTATACAATTTTAAAAACATTACAAACATTACATTTCTCAGGCCCATACTCCACTACCACATATCTACAACACAAAATCCATGTGTACTTTTGGGTATAGTGTGTATGTTGTCATGTCTGTGTATGCATGTGTCTGTTCCTAGGTTTGTGTTGCTTCACATTCCCTGCTGTTCCATAAGGTGTATTTTTATAAGTTATTATTTAAATATGTATTCTACTGCTTGCATCAGTTACCTGATGTGGAATAGAGCTCTATGTAGTCATGGCTCTATGTAGTACTGTGCACCTCCCATAGTCTGTTCTGGATTTGGAGACTGTGAAGAGACCTCTGGTGGCATGTCTTGTGGGGTATGCAAGTGTTGTTGATCCATCCTCAGTTTTTTCCCATCAGAGCCATTGGTTTTACAATTACCAATGGCCTCATGGTAGCATCCCTGAATAGTTGTATACCTGTCCTGCAGCTCAGTTCAGAAGTACGACTGTATCTTTGATGTGTCTGGGTGGTTTAATGCATAATCCACAGCATAATTATTAACTTGACTATGGTTAAAGAGATGTTCAAAGTCTGATTTTATATTGTTGCCAATCTACCAATCACTGCTCTCAAAATGGTCCTTGGTCTTTGTAGTTGAATCTGTGCTTGAAATGCAATACTTGACTGAGGGACCTTACAGATGTACGTATGGGGGACAGAGGAAGGCTTAGTCCCCCCAAAAATAATGTCAACCCCTCAGTGTTTCCTTTGGAAAATGTGTTAGCTGTGGGGGAAAAGTTAACGGGAGTGGGGGTGTTTAAGGCGGGTGGGGGGGCTATTTTGGGGGCGGGTTCAGGGGTCCTCCCCCCCCAAAAACAAAATATGTATAAGTACTGAAAAGCTTGGTTCTGGTGACTTTTTAAAAGGAAAAAAATAAAGTAAACCACCTAAAATATCATTTTCACCCACAGAAATTAGCTGAAACGTATTGGGAAAATTATTATTGTATACAGGATGCAATTTAAGGTTGAGTGCTGCAGCTATCTAAAGAAACACAACAGAAACCTTCTTTCTGAAATAAAAAATTAACAGAGGAACTGAACATGAATTTGACTGAACATGAATTTGAGCCCACAAAATCATGTTCATCACAAAAGGAGGGCGTTGGAAATCTCTTTCCAGGTTCTAACAAAAACCTAGTTCTGACATAGTTTACATCCTTTGTCAGAGCACATTATTTTCCTGGGCTTTTGGAAAAAGATTTCCAACACCATCCTGTAATTGAGGTCCTTGATGGGGGGGGCCGTTGTTGGAGAGCCGCATGCAGGCGGCTAGATGCTCTCCCTGCAGTATGTTCCTCAAGTCTATTTTGACCTGCAAAAACAGAAAATATAATAAGAGAAGGGCGTGGGACAAAGAGGCTCTGCTTTCACATTTAAATGTTCTTACTCATTTCATTGCAGAGAAGTCCCTCTCACAATTAAAGGAAGACATGGGTATAGTCAGTGCGATTGCTGCCATCTGGCTAAGGCAGGCGTAGACTACCCCCACTCATCAAACTGCGAGGCCAGCGGAAGGCAACAGAGTGGTAGTTCAACAGGAAAAAAAGTTGGGCAACACTGGCCTAAAATGTTCTCTTCAAAAGATTGTCACACTCATGCCAAACCTTGAATACTCCAACTAGCACATGTTGCTTATAAAGGTGTTTATCCTCTCACTAGAGAACGCAGCCTGAGGTCCCAAAACACTGAAGTCCCCCAGAATCTCCAGGTGTTACAACCTCTGGTATAGGCTGTCCTGGAGGCCAACGAGATATGGATCCATGACCTAATTACAGCACAAAACAGAAAATAAGTGATTAATAGCTGTTTGTTTTAGTTTATCCAACACACAATGTAACATTGGTTTCATCACAGCATTTGAAAACAAATGTTTTTATCTCCTCTCTGAACTGAGCCCAGAACTACTCTCTGGTCTTGGTCTTCTCCAGCTGGCCTCTCCCTCTACTCAATGTTGAATGCGCTCAGACCCATTGGGTCACCGAGGTCCTGGTGTAGTTGGCTCAGAAATAAACACATAATGCTGTAGACTAGTACAGACTAAATATGCACAAACATTTTTAGCCCTTAGCCTAATTAAAGGAAATTTGACTAACCATGTGGCATATTATATATCCACAGCTTCAGTCTATCAATTATAAGCCACTATCCGGATTGCCGGTGGTGCCCACTTGGGCCTTACTCCTCTCCTCTCCTTTTATCTACTTCTCTATCTTCTACTTCTCTGCTCTCCTCTCTCATTTTCCCTTTCCATCTCCCCTCCCCGCTCTCTTCTCTCCTCTGCTCTCCTTTCCTCTCTTCTTTTCTCATTCCATCTCCCCTCCTGGCTTTCTCCTCTCCTCTGCTCTATTCTGTCCGACATGCATCCCTACCTCACTCCTGGGATTTTGCCGCTTCTCTGTCTAGTTAAAGTAAGCCATATAATTGTTATAAAAACGATAGCTTAAGCTTTTAAAGAGTTAGTTAACTAAAGAAAGTTTAATTTAATTCAGCCTGATTTGAGTTTAGCAAGCTAAGTTAACGTTACCTGATACTCTTGTCTCTGCTCCCCCTTTCTCTTTCGCTGCTGTGGCTGGAAATATTTCAATAAACTCATCTGAGAGAAAAAAAATTGAGAGACAGATAAATGTAGCTATCTTGCTTGCACTTGATACAGTTCCAGACGAACAAACTAGCTAGCTAGACTGGTAACGTTAATTAACGATGTTTCTATCAACATACTTGTGGATTTTGGACAGCTAATTTCTTGCCGTTACAATTGTGGCAGCAATATTTTAGATCTAAATGAAGTTAGTCGAGTTTTTGGTTCTAGCTAGCTTATGCAGTTAACTAGTTGGCTAGCTAACATACCTTTCTTGCAGTTTCTCACGCAGGAGCACTCTAAGGTGATTCAATTTAATTGTGTTTTGCGCCACAGCGCTTCTGTATTGTGCACTGGTCAAACGCGCACTGGTCCCTGGCGTGAAGTTTCTCGCGCAGGTGCATTCTGAAGTGAACTGTGTTTCGTGCGCAGAGCATCTGTATCAAGCACTGGCACGCTGTGTTTGTTGAGTTGCAGGCTGCCTGCCACAGCTCACAGAGCTAAATAACCTTCAGAACTGTTGAACCCATACAGATGATCTATTTACCAAGATAAGTGAATGTGCTTTAAAGAACTTTATTGAAACTCTGTTTGGTAGAAATAGGATGTGTAACGAATGCGCTGAGAGTCGGGAAGCAAGTACAGGGAGTGAGTGTTTAACTACTTACGGAGTGGTGGAGCGCCCACTCCCGACACTACCCGGTGAAATGGAAGGCGCTAAATTCAAAATCCAAAAGTTGAATTATTAAACATTCATCAATATACAAGTGTTGCATAGTCATCCAAAGCTCTGCTTTTTGGCAATATCACAGCGTTGTCAGATTTCAAAAAGGCTTTACGGCGAAAGCACAACATTTGATTGTTTGAGGATAGCACCTCCAATATTTTACATTAGCATAAATTCATAAACCATCGCGGTTCACACAAAACACATTTCACAGCAAAAAAAAAATCCCTTACCTTTTGAAGAACATCTGCTGAGGGCTTCCCAAGTGTCCAACGAATACATCCAATGGTTCTTTTGTTAGAAAAAGTCATTTATTATATCCATAAATCTCCGTTTGGTTGGCGCGTTACGGTCATAAAATACAGCGTCCACTCGCCCATTGAACCGTGAAGAGAACGCGTTCACCCTATACATAAACACTTTTTCCAGGACAGAAATTCCTCGGGTTTTCGCCTGCTATATCCGTTCTGTTATACTCACAGACATTATGTTAACACTTTTAGAAACTTCAGAGTGTTTCCTATCCAATAGTACTAATTATGTGCATATCCTATTTTCTGGGCCTGTTTGGGAGGCATTTTACTTTGGGCACGCCAGACTCTCCAAAACCGTCCCCTCGGGAGCCGCTCCCTAAGAAATTAATAAAGAAACGGAACAGAAAACAAGGAACACAAACAACGCACTGACATGGAACAGAGTCATTAACCAGTCAGGGATTGCTGGGTTGCTAGCGGGCTCGTCCCGACACTACCAGCGAAAATCTAAAGCGCCAAATTTAAAATCCAAAAGTTGAATTATTAAACATCCACCAATATGCAAGTGTTCCATACTCATCAAAAGCTATGTTTCTTGGCAATATCACAGCGTTTCAAAAAGGCAAAAAGGCTTTACGGTGAAAGCAGCACATTTCATTGTTTGAGGCTAGCACCTCACATATTTTTCCAATAGCCATGTATCGATTAGCCATCATGGCACACACATAACACATTTCACAGCGAAAACAAATCAATTACCTGTTGAAGAACTTCTGCTGAGGTCATCCTAAGTGTCCAACGAAGACAATCCATGGTTCTTTTGTTAGAAAAAGTAACGTCTTTTATCCATAAATCCTCCATTTGGTTCGCGCGTTATAATCAGAAACGACAGCTTCCACTACTCCATTGAAACGTGGCGCAAACTCGTTCAAATTATACCTATAAACTTGTCCAAGAACAATCAAACATAGTTTTAAATGTATCCTTAGGAACACTTTTACGTATATTTACTATTATAAATCAGGAATATAAACTGATCAATAAGGGCGATAAAACAGACACTCCGTGACTTCTCGTGCGCGCGCCACGGGAACTTTTTCAGAATGAGGGGTCTTCATTGTTTGCTGTTTTTCTATGGTCTAAATTCATCCAAAATGGAGGGAAACACCGTCTCGAGGCTGTTGACATCATAAGGAAGCGACGTGTACTGCATTCATATGCCTATATATGGTCATTTTCAATAGGGAGGGGTTCCCAAATGAGCAATGTGTCAAAATCACTTTTTCCAGGACAGAGATTCCTCAGGGTTTCGCCTGCTATATGCGTTCTGATTGACTCACAGACAAATGGTTAACCGTTTTGGAAACTTCTGAGTGTTTCCTATCCAATGGTACTAACTATATGCATATCCTATTTTCCGGGCCTAAATGGGAGGCATTTTACTTTGGGCACGCCAGGCTCTCCAAAACGGTCACCTCATGCACCCATGCCCAAGAAGTTAACACCTGAGGAAAGAATCAAGGGGAGTGAAAAATATAGTGAAGGTGGTGATGGAGTCCAGGTGAGTATCATGAACCACTGGTGCGCGTGACAGGTGAGCGTAATAATCAGCAGCCTGGCGACCTAGAGGCCGGAGATGGAGTATACATGGCAGTACCCCCTCCCTGACGCGCGGCTCAAGCCACAGGATGCTGACAAATGGAACGATCCCGGGGGTTCAGGAGCAGACCGGTCACCTCTGCTGAAGTGCGGGAACCTGTTGAGCCAGCTGGGGCGCGGGAGCCCGGCGAACTAGAGCGCCGAGAAAGGAGCAGACAAAACAATACCCCTCTCCGAGGCGCAACTCCAGCTGCAAGACGCCGACCAAAGGGATGATCCCGGGGATCAGGAGCGGACCAGTCACCTCCACCAAGGCCCAGGAACTTGACGAGCAGCCTTAAGCGCCGGAGCCTGGCGAGCCTGCTGTGGCATGGGAGCCTGCTGAGCCTATTGAGTCTTGAGAACCTGACGAGCTAGCTAAGGCATGAAAGCATGAAGCAGTTTTGTTTGATGAAGGCATTGTTTCCTGTTTCCGGTCACAACTAATAGACTTGTTTAATTAAGTGCTGCTGTGCGTTTTGTTGCTAACCTAACTTTGCTACCTGCCAACTTTACAGTTTTTCCTTTTTAATTACCATTTATATTTTTTGTTTTTCCATCCCTCAACTTTTTCTCTTTTCATTCAACTTTGTCACTCCGGACACTTTATCTGGACGTGTTTCGTCAGGACCTCCACCAGCTGAAACTAAGTAGTAACATTAACATGATGCCTTCTAATTGCAGTCGCTGTATTCATAATATACAGGAGAACGATCGCTTTAAGGTGAGGATAGCTGTGCTGCAAGCCCTGCTTAAAACGCAATCATTAGGCAAGGGAAATTTAAGTGTAGGAAAGGATAAAACAGCATCTGTGCCACCAGTAAGTACAGATAGTAGTATAAATCCCCTCGCACAGTTCTCACAGCCGGACAATTTTCTCATGACTTCTGGAGGGAAATGCTGTAGGAATGCTCAACCGGTGTCGCTCATTCAGCCGAAAGAAACATTCAACTGGTTCTCCCCATTAAAACTACTTAGGGAGCAGTGGGGTGCTAGTCATTGGCGACTCCATTACCCGCAGTATTAGACTTAAAACGAATCATCCAGCGATCATACACTGTTTACCAGGGGGCAGGGCTACCGACGTTAAGGCTAATCTGAAGATGGTGCTGGCTAAAGCTAAAACTGGTCGAGTGTAGAGAGTATAAGGATATTGTTATCCACGTCGGCACCAACGTTGTTAGGATGAAATAGTCAGAGTGCAACATAGCTTCAGCGTGTAAATCAGATAGAAAGATGTGTCGGCATCGAGTAATTATCTCTGGCCCCCTCCCAGTTAGGGGGAGTGATGAGCTCTACAGCAGAGTCTCACAACTCAATCGCTGGTTGAAAACTGTTTTATGCCCCTCCCAAAAGATAGAATTTGTAGATAATTGGCCTTCTTTCTGGGACTCACCCACAAACAGGACCAAGCCTGGCCTGTTGAGGAGTGATGGATTCCTTTCTAGCTGGAGGGGCGCTCTCATCTTATCTACGAACATAGACAGGGCTCTAACTCCCCTAGCTCCACAATGAGATAGGGTGCAGGCCAGTCAGCTCAGCTATCCCCATTGAGACCGTGCCTCGACCTAGGTTGGGCAAAACTTGTGTTCGCCTTAGAAATCTCACTAGAATAAAGACCTCCATTCCTGCCATTATTGAAAGAGATTGTGATACCTCACATCTCAAAATAGGGCTACTTAATGTTGGATCCCTCACTTCCAAGGCAGTTATTGTCAATTAACTAATAACTGATCATAATCTTGATGTGATTGCCCTGACTGAAACATGGCTTAAGCCTGATGAGTATACTGTGTTAAATGCGGCCTCACCTCCTTGTTACACTAGTGACCATATCCCGCAAAGGCGGAGGTGTTGCTAACATTTGCAATAGCAAATTTTTATTTACAAAAAAAAAAAAAAAAGTTTTCGTCTTTTGAGATTTTAGTCATGAAATCTATGCAGCCTACTCAATCACTTTTTATAGCTACTGTTTACAGGCCTCCTGGGCCATATACAGCATTCCTCACTGAGTTCCCTGAATTCCTATCAGACCTTGTAGTCATGGCAGATAATATTCTAATTTTTGGTGACTTTAATATTCACATGGAAAAGTCCACAGACCCACTCCAAAAGGCTTTCAGAGCCATCATCGACTCAGTGGGTTTTGTCCAACATGTCTCCGGACCTACTCACTGCCACAGTCATACTCTGGACCTAGTTTTGTCCCGTGGAATAAATGTTGTGGATCTTAATGTTTTTCCTCATAATCCTGGCCTATCGAACCACCATTTTATTATGTTTGCAATCGCAACAAATAATCTGCTCAGACCCCAACCAAGGATCATCAAAAGTCATGCTATAAATTCTCGGACAACCCAAAAATTCCTAGATGCCCTTCCAGAATCCCTCTGCCTACACAAGGACGTCAGAGTACAAAAATCTGTTAACCACCTAACTGAGGAACTCAATTTAACCTTGCGCAATACCATAGATGCAGTCGCACCCCTGAAAACAAAAAACATTTGCCATAAGAAACTAGCTCCCTGGTATACTGAAAATACCCGAGCTCTGAAGCAAGCTTCCAGAAAAATGGAACTAAAATGGCGTTATACCAAACTGGAAATCTTCCGACTAGCTTGGAAAGATAGTACCGTGCAGTATCGAACAGCCCTCACTGCTGCTCGATCATCCTATTTTTCCAACTTAATTGAGGAAAATAAGAACAATCCAACATTTATTTTTGACACTGTCGCAAAGCTAACTAAAAAGCAGCATTCCCCAAGAGAGGATGGCTTTCACTTCAGCAGTGATAAATTCATGAACTTCTTTGAGGAAAAGATCATGATCATTAGAAAGCAAATTACGGACTCTTCTTTAAATCTGCATATTCCTCCAAAGCTCAGTTGTCCTGAGTCTGCACAAGTTTGCCAAGACCTAGGATCAAGGGAGACACTCAAGTTCTTTTGTATTATATCTCTTGACACATTGATGAAAATAATCATGGCCTCTAAACCTTCAAGCTGCATACTGTACCCTATTCCAACTAAACTACTGAAAGAGCTGCTTCCTGTGCTTGGCCCTCCTATGTTGAACATAATAAACGGCTCTCTATCCACCGGATGTGTACCAAACTCACTAAAAGTGGCAGTAATAAAGCCTCTCTTGAAAAAGCCAAACCTTGACCCAGAAAATATCAAAAACTATCGGCCTATGTCGAATCTTCCATTCCTCTCAACCTTTAGAAAAGCTGTTGCGCATCAACTCACTGCCTTCCTGAAGACAAACAATTTATATGAAACGCTTCAGTCTGGTTTTAGACCCCATCATAGCACTGACACTGCACTTGTGAAGGTGGTAAATTACCTTTTAATGGCGTCAGACCGAGGCTCTGCATCTGTCCTCGTGCTCCTAGACCTTAGTGCTGCTTTTGATATCATTGATCACCACATTTTTTTGGAGAGATTGGAAACCCAAATTGGTCTACACGGACACGTTCTGGCCTGTTTTCGATCTTATCTGTCGGAAAGATATCAGTTTGTCTCTGTGGATGGTTTGTCCTCTGACAAATCAACTGCACATTTTGGTGTTCCTCAATGCTCCGTTTTAGGACATAGATTGTTTTCACAATATATTTTATATTCATTCGGAAACATAATGTTAACTTTCACTGCTATGTGGATGACACACAGCTGTACATTTCGATGAAACATGGTACTTTTAAACTCGAACAAAACAGAGATGCTTGTTCTAGGTCCCAAGAAACAAAGAGATCTGTTGAATCTGACAATTAATCTTGATGGTTGTACAGTCGTCTCAAATAAATCTGTGAAGGACCTCTGCATTACTCTGGACCCTGATCTCTCTTTTGTCGAACATATCAAGACTGTTTCAAGGACAGCTTTTTTCCATCTACGTAACATTGCAAAAATCAGAAACTTTCTATCCAAAAATGATGCAGAGAAATGTATCCATGCTTTTGTCACTTCTAGGTTAGACTACTGCAATGCTCTACTTACCAGCTACCCGGATAAAGCACTAAACAAACTTCAGTTAGTGCTAAACACGGCTGCTAGAATCTTGACTAGAACCCAAAAATGTGATCATATTACTCCAGTGCTAGCCTCTCTACACTGGCATCCTGATAAGGCAAGGGCTGATTTCAAGGTTTTACTGATAACCTACAAAGCATTACATGCGCTTGCTCCTACCTATCTTTCCGATTTGGTCCTGCCGTACATACCTACATGTACGCTACGGTCACAAGATGCAGGCCTCCTTACTGTCCCTAGATTTTCTAAGCAAACAGCTAGAGGCAGGGCATTCTCCTATAGAGCTCAATTTCTACGGAATGGTCTGCCTATCCATGTGAGAAACGCAGACTCGGTCTCAACCTTTTAAGTCTTTATTGAAGACTCATCTCTTCAGTAGGTCCTGTGATTGAGTGTAGTCTGGCCCAAGAGTGTGAAGGTGAGCAGAAAGGCACAGGAGCAACGAACTGCCCTTGCTGTCTCTGCCTGGCCGGTTCCCCTCTCCACTGTGATTCTCTGCCTCTAACCCTATTACAGGGGCTGAGTCACTGGCCTACTGCTGCTCTTCCATGCCGTCCCTGGGGGAAGTGCGTCGCTTGAGTGGGTTGAGTCACTGATGTGATCTTCCTGTCCGGGTTGGCGCCCCCCCTTGGGTTGTGTCGTGGCGGAGATCTTTGTGGGCTATACTCAGCCTTGTCTCAGGATGGCAAGTTGGTGGTTGGAGATATCCCTCTAGTGGTGTGGGGGCTGTGCTTCAGCAGAGTGGGTGGGGTTATATCCTGCCTGTTTGGCCCTGTCCGGGGGTATCGTCGGACAGGGCCACAGTGTCTCCCAACCCCTCCTGTCTCAACCTCCAGTATTAATGCTGTAGTAGTTTATGTGTTGGGGGGCTAGGGTCAGTCTGTTAAATCTGCAGTATTTCTACTCTCTTATCCGGTGTCCTGTGTGAATTTAAGCATGCTCTCTCTAATTCTCTCACTTTTTCTCTCTTTCTTTCTTTCTCTCTCTCGGAGGACCTGAGCCTTAGGACCATTCCTTAGGACTACTTGGCCTGATGACTCCTTGCTATCCCCAGTCCACCTGACCATGCTGCTGCTCCAGTTTCAACTATTCTGCCTGCGGCTATGGAACCCTGACCTGTTCACCAGACATGCTACATGTCCCGGACCTGCTGTTTTCAACTCTCTAGAGACAGCAGGAGCGGTAGAGATACTCTGAATGATCACCTATGAAAAGCCAACTGACATTTACTCGTGAGGTGCTGACCTGTTGCACCCTCGACAACCACTGTGATTATTATTATTTGACCCTGCTGGTCATCTATGAACATTTAAAAACTTGGCCATGTTCTGTTATCTTCTTTGGGAGCAGCACACAAGGTGACCGTTTTGGAGAGCCTGGCGTGCCCAAAGTAAAATGCCTCCCATCAGGCCCAGAAAATAGGATATGCACATATTTTGTACCATTGGATAGGAAACACTCTGAATTTTCTAAAAGTGATAACATTTTGTCTGTGAGTATAACAGAACGGATATGGCAGGCAAAGACCCGAGGAATTTCTGTCCTGGAAAAAGTGGTTTTGACCTCATTTAGAACCCCTCCCTTATGAAAATGCCCATATAAGGGCATATGAATGCAGTACTTATCGCTTCCTCTGGATGTCAACAGTCTCGAGAAAGTGTTCTGATTCTTTTTAGATGCTTTTAGAGCAGAGAAGAAGGCGAATAAGGAAGTGTCCACACAGATGTCAATACAAGTAAATGCGCGCTCCCGGCTGGCACGTTCTTTGGTTTTTTTCCTTTCTTATCACCCAGTTTATATTCCGGTTGAATATTATAATATTTATACATAAAAGTGTTCCTAAGGATACATTTAAAATTATGTTTGATTGTTCTTGAACAAGTTTATAGGTGTAAGTTGAACGAGTTCTCTTCACGTTTCAATGGACGATTGGAGGCTCTATTTTCTCATTATAACGCGCCAATCAAACGGAGATTTAAGGATATAATACATTACTTGTTCTAACAAAAGAACCATGGATTGTCTTCGTTGGACACTTATGAAGCCCTCAGCAGAATTTCTTCAAAAGGTAATTGATTTGTTTTTGCTGTGAAATGTGTTATGTGTGAACCGTGATGGCTTATGAATTCATGGTAATGGGAAAAATATGTTAGGTGCTACCCTCAAACAATCAAATGTGGTGCTTTCGCCGTAAAGCCTTTTTGAAATCTGACAACGCTGTGATATTGCCAAGAAGCAGAGCTTTTGATGACTATGAAACACTTGTATATTGATGTATATATTGATGCATATTTCACCTGGTAGTGTCGGGAGTGGCGCCCCACCGCTCCCTAAGAAGTTATAATCTGTACCCGGCACAGCCAGAAGAGAAAATAGAGCCTCCAATCGTCCATTGAAACGTGAAGAGAACTCGTTCATCTTATACCTATAAACTTGTCCAAGAACAATCAAAAATAGTTTTAAATGTATCCTTAGGAACACTTTTATGTATAAATATTATAATATTCAACCGGAATATAAACTGAGCGATAAAGACGGTAAAAAAGACACTGCGCGCCTTGTCGGGAGCGCGCGCTGGGTACTGTTTACATTAAAAGGTCACTTCCTGGTTTGCTCTTCATCTCTGGTCTAAAGCATCCAAATTGAAAATGTACACTGTCTCGAGACTGTTGACATCTAAAGGAAGCGATGGGTACTGCATTCATATGCCCTTATATGGTCATTTTCATGAGGGAGGGGTTCCAAATGAGCAATGTGTCAAAATCACTTTTTCCAGGACAGAAATTCCTCGGGGTTTCGCCTGCCATATGCGTTCTGTTTTACTCATAGACAAATGGTTAACACTTTTGGAGAATTCAGAGTGTTTCCTATCCAATGGTACTAAATATGTGCATATCCTATATTCTGGGCCTGAATGAGAGGCATTTTACTTTGGGCACGCCAGGCTCTCCAAAACGGTCACCTCATGAGCCGATCCCTAACAAGTTAATCTCTTAAGGATCTCTACAGATCGGTGTCCCACCCTCGGGACAGTTGAGCTAATGTGCGCTAATGTGATTAAAATGACGCTGTAAGTAACAAGACCATTTCCCAGCACATACACATATCTGATATTGCCAGAAAGCTTAAAAAGAAATAAAATAAAATAAAATAAAAAAAACCTTATTCTTGTTAAGCCAAATTATACTCCTGAACTAATTTAGGCTTGCCTAAACAAAGGGGATGAATACTTACGCTATTACTATATTTTAGTCATCAACATTTTAGTCATTTTTACTTTGACATTACAGAGAATTTTGAGTTCATTGTTGACAACAAATGACAATTAAATCAATTATAATCTTAGTTTTTAACACAATACAATTTTAAGAAATACAAGGGGTAAGAATACTTTTTCAAGTCACTGTACTGTATACTTGTAGTGTACTTGATCACTCACAAGCAGAGTTTCATTAAAACATTTTTTTAAACAACTCTGTATTTTGAATGACTGTACTAAATTACAATTAAAGTGTTTGAAATTAAAGTACATATTTAATGAGCGTGTTTAAGTTTAATGATAGTGAACATATAGTATAGTTAAATAATAAAAAACAATGAATTTAAACTACACTTTTAATAAGTGTATTGAAGACTAAAGATAATATATTTATAGTATACTAAAAGACTGAAAAAACTATTCATTTAAAGTAAATTTTTTAATAAGTGTATTGAAGTGTGATGAATTACATTTATAGTAACCTTCAGATATACTAGAAAAATACATCTCGGATATGAAGTATATTATTTCGTTATTATATTATTATTAGTAGTATTTTTTATATTTAAGTATACTTTAGTAAACTTGTAATATATTAAAATATGTTGTTTTTTTCATTTTGGAAGATGATTTTGACCAGAATGAGCATAAAGACAGAGACACAAAGACAGAGAGAGAGATAGAAAGAAGGTGAGAGGGGTTGAGTGAGGGGAGGAAGAAGGAAGAAGAGTGCAGAGACAGCACTTTATCACTTGCTTTCAAAGTCTCAATCTTCCTCTCGTCTTTAGCATTTGAAGCGCTAAGGTCCCCAATGCCAGCAAAGGTCAGGGCTATGATTTATTGGTCTCTTATGGAGGTGCTGTCTGTAGGGCTAAGCGTTGTGCCATACACCTGGACAGCAGCCAAAATCACTGGCTCCAACCTGAGCCTAGACTAGCGAGGCACGAACAGAGTTTGAAATCAGGCTTGAGAACAATTCCATTTTCAGGTCAAAATAATGACTTGTCATGAAGCGTGAAAATTTCCTTAACCCTCTAGAGTTTAAGAAAGGGAAGGGGGGCTTAGACTCTAGTAATGCCACATTTAGAGTTTGACATTACTGCTATTAGCCAATAGAAACATATTGAATAAGAGATTCACTGCATGGAACAACAAATAGTAGACCAAAAAAATCTAAAGGAAGTTTTTTCTGAACAGTCTGTCCTATATCTGAGTGATATAAGAAAGATCAGGTAATGTTTAAAACATTTTTTTACATCTATTTATCCACTTATTTTAGGCACTAAACTATCTCCATACACAGTGTATACTTCCATTCATTTTTTAAACTGGTACCTTCAGATGAGTCTTGTGAGGCTTATGGGCGTCTTAGGGCAAAAGGGAGAAAACCAACGTGTCCGTGAGAGTCTCAGCTATCCATATTAGCTTGTAGCCCAAATAGTTCGGACGCTACAGACGTTTTTGTGAGAAGATCGATTTTCAGGATGTCTCATGGTCTGACAAACACCAATCTAGGTCTGCCACCTTTCACCGCAGATGCGGAAGGACGATATTGGCGGATGCAGTGGATTGAGACGTAGCTCACTTATCTCTAGCTTAAACAGATAGATTTTGATGGAGATGTTTTTATTATGTTAATTAGATTTCCATGTGGGCGCGACCATTGTAGGCCAAGGGTTAGCATATTTTATTTGTAAATAAAACATTTTCATAGCTTCCTAAAGGTTGGACGCACTCGTGGCCACAATCTGTAATTCTACATACTCAAGGTAAGTAAATTATCCTGTCTTTTCTTTCCATCATGTGCATACTGTAATACATGTATAATATTATTAATCTTAGAGTGGGAATATGAAGCAATATTTTAATTCAAATCATTTTTAGATCATGTCCTTGTGATGCCAAAATTTTATGAAATATGGAGAGAACCCTTGTCAAGTCTAAGTAGAAAATTAGATGCTTGTTAATTTTTATGTAAATACATTTGTTAATATACATTTTCTTCCTACTTGTCAATTCAATGTTATTGATCACTTTATATTTCAAGTGAAAATGTATTCATTATTTTCTCAAATGACATGGCAAGGTCTGAGCACATCATTGTAAACATGTTAAAGATTGTATTACATTTCAGGGAGGGCTATTGCCTAAGATGTGTGTTTGTAAACCAAAGAAAAAGGAGAGACATAATTATGCTTGCTGGTTTCTCATTTAATTAAATTTAAGAATAACATATACAAGACTTTCTTCCTTTGAGTATTGCATTCTTCAAGGTTCTTGTCTATCTCTTTAATTCGACATTTCAAAACACCATGACATTCTTCACAGTTATATATTTTTTTAAATCTACTAAACTGTACCATCCTATGATCCCTTTAGTTTACTACGGAAAGAGTTTGCACTGCTCCTGGCAGGGAAAGCCTCTACTGCACCAATGTGATGACAATAGCTAATGTCATGTGTTGATAGCATCCACGCTTGGGTCCGTGGTGAGAAAATTATTATCTGATCAAATTTTCTGCTGGAAGAAACCAGCGCTATGCAGTATGGCACTCAAGCATTTTTTGTTGTTGTGTGTATTAAACCTTAAACTGTAATTGCTTGAATAAGAGGGAAGATGAGAAACAAAATGGTGTAAAATCATGGCCAGATGGTGATGTGTAAGAGGGACCTGCTGTGGCACTGAAACTCTAAACAGCACATACAGCACAAACGTCTCTAGAAATATAGTACATAGAACAGATAACAGACATTGCCATTAGATAAAATAGTTTATTAGTCACATGCACAGGGTCGCAGATGTGATTGCAGGGTACAGTGAAATTCTTAAGGTCCGAGTTCCAACAGCTCAGTCAAAGAGGAAGTCCAAGGGGCAAGAGGGGCACGGGGGAAGGGTGGTGGCAGATAGCTGACTAGTTGTGGCTATTCAGTAGCCTGATGTCATTACCATCCATTAGAGGCCTACACTGGATCATGCTTTAGGTCAGCGGCATAAGCATTACATCCATTATGTGGTAGGATTTGTTGATGTACTAAAGTACAGTATATATGTTTTATCGTTGTAATGCAGTAGTTATGTTTCAGTGGTGGTTGAGTTCTAAGGTGTCATTGTACAGGTGCTCTTTTATTGTGACACCATCCCTCCTCTCCTTTCCTCTCAGGCTTCCAGGGCAGCCTTAGCAAGATGTTTAGCTGCATTCAACAACATGAAAGACTGCCTCTCTCTGCTGACATATAACTTGAAAACGCTACCTCCAGTTTTGTTTTCATGAGGGGTGGAAATTGAACACAACAGCCATTTGAAGTGTGGATTAAGACACATTTTTTTCTGAAGTGAATGAACTGACGACAACATGCGATGAAGTGAGCTTTCCCCACGGCGTAATAACCACTGGGTTCTTTAGGGCGTCCTACAGCCCAGTGGCAGAAAAGAACAATACACAGTATAAGGATATAAGGTTCTATGTGGGAGGAGAGGGTACTCGTCCTCTGCGTTACGAACAAAGGACCAAAACCTTCACTAGTGAAGAGTAAGGTTCCATGATATTACAAACGGAAACTCTGGTGGTGCCATAGACTCT
Organism: Brachymystax lenok tsinlingensis; assembly: GCA_030435695.1. NCBI lineage: Eukaryota > Metazoa > Chordata > Actinopteri > Salmoniformes > Salmonidae > Brachymystax > Brachymystax lenok. The sequence continues at coordinate 44,400,736 of CM059780.1, forward strand.
CACCTTCCTTCAGCAAACCTTTATATTGATTTGTTTCCTTCTAACACGACTCTTAGTGTTGAACAATCTTGAACTCCAGTTCTCCTCCCCTTGCGCTCTACCATCCACTTCAAAGAGATATGATGCCCCAAACTTCGACCCTGGTCAGACAGATGGCTCAGGATTTCATATAGAGAAGCACAAACACAGGCGGACTGACTTAACTAGATGTCCACATCCTATTAATTAACGACTCAAATACCAGTGGGTCGCTAGCGGGATCATCCCGACACTACTAGCAAAAACCTGTAGCGCCAGATTTAAAATCCGAAAATTGAATTATTAAACATCCAGCTATATACAAGTGTTCCATACTCATCAAAAGCTCTGTTTCTAGGCAATATCACAGCGTTGTCAGATTTCAAAAAGGCTTTACGGCGAAAGCAGCACATTCATTTGTTTGAGGGTAGCACCTCACATATTTTCCAATAGCCATGTATCGATTAGCAATCATGGCACACACATAACACATTTCACAGCGAAAACAAAGTAATTACCTGTTGAAGAACTTCTGCTGAGGTCTTCCTAAGTGTCCAACGAAGACAATCCATGGTTCTTTTGTTAGAAAAAGTAACGTCTTTTATCCATAAATCCTCCATTTGGTTCATGCGTTATAATCAGAAACGACAGCCTCCATTACTCCTTTGAAACTCGGCGCCAACTCGTTAAAATTATACCTATAAACTTGTCCAAAAACAATCAAACATAGTTTTAAATGTATCCTTAGGAACCCTTTTACGTATATGTACTATTATAAATCAGCCGGAATATAAACTGAACGCTAAAAGCGATAAATAAGGCACAGCGCGCTTCTCATGCACGCCAGACTCTGAAGAGTTTTCATAGCGTGGTCTCTCGTTCCATGCTGTTTATCAATGGCGAAATTCCCCAAGATGGAGTAAAACACCGTCTCGTGGTTGATGACATCATAAGGAAGCGACGTGCACTGAGTTCACATGCCTATATATGGTCATTTTGGATAGGGAGGGGCTCAAAAATGAGCAATGTGTCAAAATTACTTTTTTCAGGACAGAGATTCCTCAGGGTTTTGCCTGCCAAATGCGTTCTGATTGACCCACAGACAGATGGTTAACAGTTTTGGAAAATTCAGAGTGTTTCCTATCCAATGGTACTAAATACATGCATATCCCATTTTCTGGGCCTAAATGGGAGGCATTTTACTTTGGGCACGCCAGGCTCTCCAAAACAGTCAGTTTTGCTGCTGGAGCCGGTGAAGTTTTAAACTGGACACCCTGCAGGAGGGAAACATGTTAGAAGGCTTTACTGATCCATGTCTTACTGGACAAGACTGTTCTTGTACAACTGTGAATGCTCTCAACAGTTAAAATGACCATGCATTGTCAGCGTGTTAGTCTCGTTTTCAATGCAATTGGTTGATAGAAAAATACAAACAATAAATTAAAAACTCCCCATAACAAAATGACAATTGAGTCCTGTTGTGTCGATGGGCCTACATTATTTTGCTTGGGCTTCTTGGGAACACTTTCTCGAGACTGTTGACATCCAGAGGAAGTGATAGGTACTGCATTCATATGCCCTTATAAGGGTATTTTCATAAGGGAGGGGCTCTAAATGAGGCAATGTGTCAAAACCACTTTTTCCAGGACAGAAATTCATCGGGGTTTTGCCTGCCATATCCGTTCTGTTTTACTCACAGACAAAATGTTAACACTTTTAGAAAATTCAGAGTGTGTCCCATCCAATGGTACTAAATATGTGCATATCCTATTTTCTGGGCCTGAATGGGAGGCATTTTACTTCTGCAAAAGTCGTGACAATGCTGAGGAACTTAAAACTTTCCACCTTCTCCACTACTGTCCCGTCGATGTGGATAGGGGGGTGCTCCCTCTGCTGTTTCCTGAAGTCCACGATCATCTCCTTTGTTTTGTTGACGTTGAGTGAGAGGTTATTTTCCTGACACCACACTTCGAGGGCCCTCATCTCCTCCCTGTAGGCCGTCTCGTCGTTGTTGGTAATCAAGCCTACCACTGTAGTGTCGTCAGCAAACTTGATGATTGAGTTGGAGGCGTGCTTGGCCACGCAGTCATGGGTGAACAGGGAGTACAGGAGAGGGCTGAGAACGCACCCTTGTGGGGCCCCAGTGTTGAGGATCAGCGTGGTGGAGATGTTGTTTCCTACCCTCACCACCTGGGGCCGGCCCGTCAGGAAGTCCAGGACCCAGATGCACAGGGCTGGGTCGAGGTCTTGAGCTTAATGACGAGTTTGGAGGGTACTATGGTGTTAAATGCTGAGCTGTAGTCGATGAACAGCATTCTTACATAGGTATTCCTCTTGTCCAGATGGGTTAGGGCAGTGTGCAGAGTGATTGCGATTGCGTCGTCTGTGAACCTATTGGGACGGTAAGCAAATTGTAGTGGGTCTAGGGTGTCTGGTAGGATGGAGGTGATATGATCCTTGACTAGTCTCTCAAAGCACTTAATGATGACAGAAGTGAGTGCTACGGGGCGATAGTCATTTAGCTCAGTTACCTTAGCTTTCTTGGGAACAGGAACAATGGTGGCCCTCTTGAAGCATGTGGGAACAGCAGACTGGGATAGGGAATGATTAAATATGTCTGTGAACACACCAGCCAGCTGGTCTGCGCATGCTCTGAGGACACAACCAGGGATGCCATCTGGGCCGGCAGCCTTTCGAGGGTTAACACATTTAAATGTTTTACTCACGTTGGCTGCGGTGAAGGTGAGCCCGCAGGTTTTTGTAGCGGGCCGTGTTGGTGGCACTGTATTGTCCTCAAAGTGAGCAAAGAAGTTGTTTAGTTTGTCTGGGAGCAGGACATCGAGGTCCACGACGGGGCTGGTTTTCTTTTTGTAGTCCGTGATTGACTGTAGACCCTGCCACGTTCCTCTCGTGTCTGAGCCGTTGAATGTTGACTCTACTTTGTCTCTATATTGACGCTTAGCTTGTTTGATTGCCTTGCGGAGGGAATAGCTACACTGTTTGTGTTCAGCCATGTTTCCGGTTGCCTTACCCTGGTTAAAAGCAGTGCTTTCAGTTTTGCGCGAATGCTGCCATCAATCCGCGGTTTCTGGTTGGGGAAGGTTTTAATAGTTGCTATGGGTACAACATCACAGATGCACTTGCGGTGCGCGATGTGCCCGTCTACGGAGCCTGACCAGAACACCGCCCCGTCTGCCCCTTCTCCTGCACCGCCATTGTTTTGGGTCGCCGGCTGGGATCCAGTCTATTGTCCTGGTTGGTGGACCAAACAGAGGATCCACTTCGGGAAAGTCGTATTCCTGGTCGTAATGTTGGTAAGTTGACGTTGTTCTTATATCCAATAGTTCCCCCCGGCTGTATGTAATAAAACTTAATATTTCCCGGGTTAACAATGCAAGAAGTAATACATAAAAAAAAGAAATACTGCATAGCTTCCTGAGAACGTGAAGCGAGGCTGCCATCTCTGTCGGCGCCGGAAGTAATTAGAGGAGCACCTCTGACTATAAAGCAGCCCCTGGAATAAAGATGGCATGGCTCTCACTCTAAATATTAATCAAATAAAGGGCTTTCAGAACTGGTATTTCTCTCCTGGAGAAGACGTACTACTCTCCTGTCACGTGAATTAATGTAAAAGGCATTTAGTGACAAATAAGTGGCCTTTTCACCACGCCATATAACTCCAAACTGACTTAAAATGGCTGTATTACGCTTAGCCCAAATCTAAGTATAGGAGTTTTATATTGCAAATTATAATTTTTTTGTAGAGAAAGAAAAGTAGAAAGTAAGAAAGAAATACACTGATTGTTAAAAATATTATAACATCAGCTTTTTCCATGACATAGACAGACCAGGTGAATCCAGGTGAAAGCCTTGATCCATTATTGATGTCACTTCTTAAATTGACTTCAATCAGTGTTGATGAAGGGGAGGAAACAGGTTAAAGAAGGATTTTTAAGCCTTGAGGCAATTGAGACAAGGATTGTGTATGTGTGCCATTCACAGGATGAATGGGCAAGACAAAACATTTAAGTGTGTTTGAACAGGGTATGGTATTAGGTTCCAGGCGCACTGTTTTGAGTGTGTCAAGAACTGCAAAGTTGCTGAGTTTTTCACACTCAACAGTTTCCCGTGTGTATCAAGAAAGGTTCTCTACCCAAAGGACATCCAGCCAACTTGACACAACTGTGGGAAGCAATGGAGTCAACACGGGTCAGCATCCCTGTGGAATGCTTTCCACACCTCGTGGAGTCCATACCCTGACAAATTGAGGCTATTCCGGTGGCAAAAGGGGGTGAAACTCAATATTAGGAAGGTGTTCCTACTGTTTTGTACACACAGTGTATGTCCTGTTGTAAAAAGAGAAAGAACGCAAAACACAAAACAACACTGAATGGCACACTCCAAAGGTTGGATATGCTGCAGCCCTTTTTGTCTTAAATGATATGTTAGCATTTAACTTCACACGCGTCAGCAGAACTCACCTCTCAAGTTATAGCAGTTGTAATGTGAGTGTGTGTTTGTTCACACCGGCAGCCACACAAAAGGGAATGTGAAAAATACTGTATATCTGTGTTTTTGTGTTTGCGTGCACTTGTGCATGCGTGAACATAATCATGCAAAATGTATGCACATAAAGGCAATTAGCATTTCAAGTCTATATTATGTATTTGAAGTGTCCTCTTCAAATAATTATATTGCATAGACAGCTCTCCAGTGTCTTCCTGGGCATAAACATAATTTCACCCTGAAATGGACCTGCAATGACTGATGCCCCACAATAGGGAAGTTTAAAAGATACCTGCTAATGATCCACAATACAGATTTGTTTTCTCTTCAAAATCTGTAGCAATTTATAATGCTATTGCATTGCGTTATATTACAAGTCTTGTTCATAAATGTAGGGGAAGCATGTGTGCCTACTGAAAATACAGTACATCGTGTCCTTTTTATCTACTCACTACTGATAAGGTAGGCTATTGCACTCTCATGAGAAACAACATGTTTTCAAGATTTCTCTTTGTGATCTCTTAATTCATATGACACATGATCAGGACTTTAAAGTCTATATCAGTCACTCAAAGCACAGTCTACCATTATTTTATTGTGAGGAAACTACATTATTTTAACTTCTTAAGGAGCGGTGGGGTGCTCCCGACACTACCCGGTGAAATGCAAGGCACCAAATTCAAAATCCAAAAGTTGAATTATTAAACATTCATCAATATACAAGTGTTGCATAGTCATCAAAAGCTCTGCTTCTTGGCAATATCACAGCGTTGTCAGATTTCAAAAAGGCTTTACGGCGAAAGCACAACATTTGATTGTTTGAGGGTAGCACCTCCAATTTTTTTCCATCAGCATAAATTCATAAACTATCGTGGTTCACACAAAACACATTTCACAGCGAAAACAAATCCCTTACCTTTTGTCTGCTGAGGGCTTCCCAAGTGTCCAACAAGGACATCCAATGGTTCTTTTGTTAGAAAAAGTAATTTATTATATTCATAAATCTCCGTTTGGTTGATCATAAAATACAGCGTCCGCTCGCCCATTGAACCGTGAAGAGAACGCGTTCAACCTATACCTATACACTTGTCCAAGAACAATCAAACATCATTGATAATGTATCCTTAGGAACACTTTTATGTATATTTACTATAATATTTCAACCGGATTATAAACTGGATGATAGGAAAGGAAAAAAACAGTGCGCGCGAGCCTGTGAATGCGCATCCTCTTCTGTTTACATCCGATGACCACTTCGAAATTCTTCTTCTATTACCATCCAGAGCAACTAAACATGCCTTTATTTTAACTAGCTAACGTTAGCTAGCTAAAGTTACATATGCAGATTGTTGACATGATAGTGTGTTTGGTTTGTAGATGAAATTGCTAGCTAGCTAGGTGGTCGACAGCATTTTAGGCCCAGGAATGCCCCAAAAAATACGCACAGTGACATCACACAAACACGTATTTCTCAGGGAGATACTGGTGGAGAGTCGGATTTCAAGGGAACCTGAGGATGTATAAGTTGCGGTTGTGGAAAAATATATACAAAAGAGAGGTAAGAAATGTGTTTAAATAATTATTAGGTTGGTAATCGACCAAAATAGTTAGCGACATGAAGATATGTTTGCCTATATACCATGCCATTGACTCCTACTGTGAACTGCCCAACTTGAAGGACTGAATGAATATCCAAAGAAGTCAGTCAAGAAAAACAATGGTTCATCTGCATTACATATTGGTAGACTATAGGCCATCAAGTAATAGGATGGCTACATTAGCATGTTACACTGGTTACAACACAACACCACATCCTATGTATGTAAAGGAAACTGATGTGACACTGACTTATTTTGTAGTAATGTCTTTCCACCCCCCATTTAGCTGTAGTCAACAGAGCATTGAAGGTGATTCACAACCCTGGAGAGAATTGAGGAAGATTATAAGGTTGAATTAATAAACGGCGCATACATTCTCACTATAATGTAGGCTACTCATATTCCATCAATATTATGTTATCAAATCAAAATCAAAATGTATTTGACATATGCACATGATACAGTGGGGTGTAAACTGGAATATGACATTGCATTGTACCATCTACTATTGAAGTAACAATTTGTTTAATGTTTTCCCAATGTCAACATGTACTGCACAGGATAGCTTGGACCTGTTGAATAGAGAAAGCCAAGTCAGCCATAGATGATGACGAACATATTAACCCATCAGCTACACTATATGCCCACATCAGCATTGTGGCAATGTGATGTCCTACCTGCTACACCAGAAACCAATCAAATCATCTTTATTTCTCATTATTTCAATTCACAAGATAGAATGAACGCACGTGTCAGCCATTGGGAACCATGAGTATCAAATAACAGTTTGTGTCCTGAAGTTGTGGGATCTGGCAACATGGTCGTCATTCTAAGCTGCTGTGTGTGGCAAGTACTGGCCTCATTCCGTGATCCGCTGCAGCACCATGTAGGCTTTTTACCTGGGAGCTGGTAGATAGCAGTACATGTCCTGCCTAGGGTGACCACATTTAAAATATCCAAATGCGGGACAACAGGATGATCTTGTGCGACAGTGTAGATAACATGGATAATAAAATGTGGCAGCACCGAATCTTGAGTTTTTACCACATGATTAATTTGTTTTTGACTATTCAGCTAACCATCCTAATATCTCATAAGAAATTAGGTGGTGATTTTGGTGTAACAGTAACATTATACTATGCTATTATATTTGGTTCTGTTATGTAGAATACTCATTTATCGTTATGTGATCTTCCAAGACATTGAATCAGGTGTGATCTAACTTTACTAAAGGATTTATTTGTCACAATTGTGACAAGTGGTGGAACAATGCTCCGGTGCACTTCAGCAGCACTACACCCCTGCCTGCTGCACCGAAATAGCTAATTATAGCACACCTAGCCTACTAATTTACCTCATGCAAAATTTGGGGATGCAGAAGCGAGCGACCGCGAGTGGCGGTTTTATGAAAATCTGGGAATATTACGCCAAGGAAACATTTCTGGTTGGTCTCACGGAATGTAAAACAGTTAGGATGGGAAACTTTTAAAACCTCTTCCAGCTAGAGTCCCATTTTCCGAATTTTCGCCTGTCTGACGTGCCCAAAGTTAAATGCCTGCCACTCATGGCCAGAAACTAGGATATTCACATAATTAGTACTATTGGATAGGAAACACTCTGAAGTTTCTAAAACCATTAAGATATAGTCTGTGGGTATACCAGAACAGATATAGCAGGCAAAAACCAGAGAGATTTCTGTCCGGAATTACTTTTTCTGTTCCCTTCCTCTCACTTTGAAGCCCATGTAATATAAATCAATGGGGAATAGGACACAGGTTGCAGTACCTATGGCTTCCACTGGATGTCAACAGTCTCTGGAAAGTGTCTGGAGGAAAAAGCTCTGAGCAGATCCTTATAGAGGGAGAAATACTACAGGAAGGGAAAAAGGTAAACAAACGTGCACGTTCACGAGAACGTGAGCGCGCGCAGCTTTCTTTTCGTCTTTTAACGTTTCAGTTACCGTTTGTGTAAAATATGATCACTATTATTCATAAAATAATGCATAAGGATGCATTATTAATGATATTTGATTTGTTTGTGAAAAGATGAGAGGTATAACTTGAACGCGATCCCTTCACTGTAAAACGGGCGAGTAGACTGACAATGCTTGGTGGAGTAGCTGAACATAACGTGCCAACCGAACTAACAAAAGAACCATGGATTCTCTTGTTTGGACACTTGGGAAGCCCTCAGAAGAAGTTATTTGAAAGGTAAGCGATTTATATTAGCTATGATATGGACATTTTGAGAACCGAGCTGGATATGAATTTATGCTAATGAGGAGAATATGTGAGGTACTAGCCTCAAACAATCAAATGTAGTGCTTTCGCCTTCAAGCCTTTTTAAAATCTGACAACGCAGTGATATTGCCAAGAAGCAGAGCTTTTGATGGCTATGCAACACTTGTATATCGAAGGATGTTAAATATTACAAATTTGTATTTTGAATTTGCCGCGTTATGTTTGCTCTGAAAACGATCCCGCTAGCGGGATCCGTGCGCAGAGAGGTTAAAAAGGCATTGAGTGAAGTAGCAGCAAATTAAATGAGCAACTCAAGACTCAAAACGTTTTATCTTTCAGTCTAATAAAGCAATTTACTTACTTTTGTAGCTCTTCGTCAGAAGCACTCTTTTTGTAAGTATTCTGAACAAAAATATAAACGCAACATGCATCAATTTCAATGATATTACTGAGTTACAATATATATAAGGAAATCATTCAATTGAAATAAATGCCTTGGGCCATAATCTATGGATTTCACATGACTGGGCAGGGGTGCAGCCATGGGTGGGCCTGGGAGGGCATAGGCCCCTCATTATGGAGCTAAGCCCAGCCAATCAGAATGAGTTTTTCACCACAAAAGGGCTTTATTACATACAGAAATATTCCTCAGTTTCATCAGCTGTCCGGGTGGCTGGTCTCAGATGATCCCTCATGGGAAGAAACTGGATGTGGAGGTCCTGGGCTGGCGTGGTTACACCTGGTCTGTGGCTGTAAGGCCGGTTGGACGTACTGCCAAATTCTCTAAAACAACTTTGGTGGCGGCTTACGGTAAATTGTCAAAGACTCCAGTCACCGAAGTCATACGCTGTTCTCTCTGCTACCGCACGGCAAGCGGTGCCGGAGTGCCAAGTCTAGGTCCAAAAGGCTCCTTAACAGCTTCTACACCAAAGCCATAAAACTGCTGAACAATTAATCAAATGGCCACCCAGACTATTTGCATTGACACCCCTTCCCCCTCGCCTTTGTTTTGCACTGCTGCTACTCGCTGTTAGACACTTAACCCCTACCTACATGTACAAATTACCTTGACTAACCTGAAGCCCTGCACTTTGACTCTGTACTTTAGTTTATTTAGTACCTGAGACTCGTTAGCCTTGGCTCCTTATCTGTGAAGAACATGTAAAATAACACATTTTCATTGAGTGCACACTGTGCACCCCCTACACATTTATATTACGTATGTGGTGTTTGGTTCCACTGGACCCGAGGGTAGTAAAACTGTGGAAAAGTGTGTGTGTATGTGAAAACAAGTAAAAATGAAACAAAAAGGTTTGCTGTCTTCCTCCTCCCTGGGCCAGCTGTTTCCCTGCCTGTCTCCCGGAGTCTGACAGTGAGTTGGAAGAAGAGGATGAGATTGACTCTCATAACAGAAATATTGATGTCAAAAATGTGTGAAATTGAATGGTCTTCTTGCCCAAGGAATGAGCCTCCACGCATGGCTGCCAATGTGATGCAACCAGTGCCGACGTGGATAGGGGTTACTCATGCTCATCTTTGGCGCTGTTCATCCCAAAAACAATCCATTCTGGACTGCACTAATTTGGAGGGAAGGCGCGTCTGGAGGTTAGTTAACTACTTAGGGAGCTAGCGCCCCACTCCCGACACTACCCGGTGAAATGCAAGGCGCCAAATCCAAAAGTTGAATTATAAAACATTCATCAATATACAAGTGTTGCATAGTCATCAAAAGCTCTGCTTCTTGGCAATATCACAGCGTTGTCAGATTTCAAAAAGGCTTTACGGCGAAAGCACTACATTTGATTGTTTGAGGGTAGCACCTCCAATATTTTCAAAACACATTTCACAGCGAAAACAAATCCCTTACCTACAGAAGAACTTCTGCTGAGGGCTTCCCAAGTGTCCAACGAAGACAATCCATGGTTCTTTTGTTAGAAAAAGTCATTTATTATATCCATAAATCTCTGTTTGGTTGGCGCGGTATGTTCAGAAAATACAGCGTCCACTCGCCCATTGAACCGTGAAGAGAACTCGTTCAACCTATACCTATACACTTGTCCAAGAACAATCAAACATCATTGATAATGTATCCTTAGGAACACTTTTATGTATATTTAGTATAATATTTCAAGCGGATTATAAACTGGGCGATAGGAAAGGAAAAAACCACAGTGCGCGCAAGCCCGTGAACGCGCATCATCTTCTGTTTACATCTGGTGACCACTTCCCAATTCTTCTTCTATTACCATCCAGAGCAACTAAACATAATCTAAACACTGTCTAGAGACTTTTGACATCCAGTGGAAGCAATAGGTACTGAAATCTTACTCCCTTATATGGTCATTTTCAATAGGGAGGGGTTCAAAATGAGGCAATGTGTCAAATACACTTTTTCCAGGACAGAAATTCCTTGGGTTTTTGCCTGCTATTTCCGTTCTGTTATACTCACAGACAATATTTTAACACTCTTAGAAACTTCAGAGTGTTTCCTATCTAATAGTACTAATGTGCATATCCTATTTTCTGGACCTGAGTGGGAGGCATTTTACTTTGGGCACGCCAGACTCTCCAAAACCGTCACCTCGGGAGCTGCTCCCTAAGAACTTAATCATAACATCTCATCATGTCATCATTCTGAACAATCATAACCTTTTTGGATAGGCAAAAACCCATCCTTGCTCATTATTCAGTACTACACAAATTGGTTTAATTATTTATTTATTTACTAGTTAACTAAATAATAACACTGAATAAATATACACCCTTTACATGAGACAAAGGTCTCCAGTGGAATGACAAAATATGACGGCTTATTACACAGAAATGGAGAGGGGGAAAATGTTGGTATTCAGGATTTACTCCACGATGGACATGAGCTGCTCTCTGGTCTAAAGGAAGGTGAGTTTATTTCTTCACCTTGTGTTGAGGTTCAAAGTTTCAACCATTTCTAACATGTAGCTAACGCGTCATGTTTCCTGGTCTAAAGGTTGACTTCTCTTCCAAGTCATTATGCATTCTTGGTCTAAAGGGGTGTTCCGTCATGCTGACAAGCTCTTTGACCTCACTCGGGACGTGGCCACTTAATATGCAAAGGATATTATTAGAAGTTATCTTATGACTCCTAAAATCAAATTTCTATCTTAGCAAAAATACTTTCATCCTTATTCATATTCTATGCACAACGTATTGGATGGAAACTTGACAGATAAAGGGGGTTTAATTTCTAAGTTACAGTATTTCGTCCATACAGTTTTTAATGACATCACAAAATGAAAAATAATATGACATTCGTTTTCTATATCTCCCCACTGACCATTCCCCACATTCTTTCTGTTACAATTATTGTTCCATTATCCACTTTTTGGACATTAGAGTTTTGGCGGGGCAAAAGTCTCTGGAGACAAAGGGACATTCCTTGGGTAGAGAGTCCTTTTCTACTTAATTTACAACCAGGTGTGGAGGTGTCAAAACGGCCAATTGCACTCCTTCCCCCCTTTGCAGGTGGGAGAGGGTCTGGTTATTGTCAGCCATTGCCAAGCTGATCTGACCCATTGTGATCCTCACAGGACAGTCATGACAGAAGCTACTGAGCCATCATGTATGACATTCCTGGGAGTGTGTAAACTAAAGATCTTATTACCATAGGATTTTTGTATGTTCTCTATAGTTATGTACTTGAAAATTGACCAATTCGGCCAGTTGGGTACATTTGGTCAAACTCGTGAGGGACACCTGCGAGAATTCATACAAAATATTATTTATCTCTCTCATACTTCAATGTATCAGTCTGAAACTTTGTACACACACTGTTGCCCTTTTGTCGACAACATCTACATTATCCGCAGCTTCCTATCTCAACGTATGGTCTTTCTTTTGCATTTCAAAGATTTTACAACAAAAATAAATACAAAAACATTGTTTGTTTTATCTTTTACCAGATCTATTGTGTTATTTTAGTCTACATTAATTTCACATCTCCACAAACATCAACGTTTTTTTCTTTCAAATAGTATCAAGAATATGCATATCCTTGCTTCAGGTCCTGAGCTACAGGCAGTCAGATTCGCCACGTTTAGGTTACCATCCAAGTGAAATATTATCGCTAATTTTCATAAAAGGATAGCAACAGATGCATTATAAATGATCTATGATTTGTTTAGGAAAAGTTGATAGGTATATTTGAACGCGTTCTCTTCACGGTTCAATGGGCGATTCGACGTTGGATTTTCTGTTCATAACGCGCCAACCAAACGGAGATGTATAGATATAATAAATTACTTTTTCTAACAAAAGAACCATTGGGTGTCTTCTTTGGACACTTGGGAAGCCCTCAGCAGAAGTTCTTCGAAAGGTAAGAGATTTATTTTAGCTGTGATATGGGTTTTGTGTGACCGGTGCTGGATATGAATTTATGCTAATGTGGAAAAAATGTGGGGTGCTATACTCAAACAATCAAATGTTGTGCTTTCGTAGTAAAGCCTTTTTGAAATATGACAACGCTGTGATATTTCCAAGAATCAGAGCTTTTGATGACTATCCAACACTTGTATATTGATGAATGTTTAATAATTAAATTTTGGGATTTTGAATTTGGCGCCTAACATTTCACCGAGTAGTGTCGGGAGTGAACCGCTAGCGCTGCTACTCCCTAAGTAGTTAACTTCTTAGGGAGCGGCGCCCCACCACTCCGTAAGTAGTTAAGGAGCAGTGGGGTGCTAGCGCCCCATTCTTGACAACATCCGGAAAAATGTAGAGTGCCAAATTCAAAATGCAAATGTAGTATTATAAAACATTCATAAAAATGCAAGTGTTGCACACCCTTCAAAAGCTTAGACTCTTGACAATCTCACAGCGTTGTCAGATTTCAAAAAGGCTTTACAGCGAAAGCACAACAGTTGATTGTCTTAGGACAGCACCCCATGTACGTCAACCATTAGCATAATAATACAACCAGCGCGGGTGTCACAAAACAAATAAAAATAGTTAAAATAAATCGCTTACCTTTGATGATCTTCTGCTGAGGGCAATCCGAAGTGTCCAAGCAAGACATCCAATGTTCCTTTTGTTAGAAAAAGTCCCTATTTACAGTGAGGGAAAAAAATATTTGATCCCCTGCTGATTTTGTACGTTTGCCCACTGACAAAAAAACGATCAGTCTATAATTTTAATGGTAGGTTTATTTGAACAGTGAGAGACAGAATAACAACAAAAAAAAATCCAGAAAAACGCATGTGAAACATTTTATTAATTGATTTGCATTTTAATGAGGGAAATAAGTATTTGACCCCTCTGCAAAACATGACTTAGCACTTGGTGGCAAAACCCTTGTTGGCAATCACAGAGGTCAGACGTTTTTTGTAGTTGGCCACAAGGTTTGCACACATCTCAGGAGGGATTTTGTCCCACTCTTCTTTGCAGATCTTCTCCAAGTCATTAAGGTTTTGAGGCTGATTTGGCAAATCGAACCTTCAGCTCCCTCCACAGATTTTCTATGGGATTAACTTCTTAGGGAGCGGCTGCATAGGTGACGGTTTTGGAGAGTCTGGCGTGCCCAAAGTAAAATGAATGCCACTCAGGCCCAGAAAATAGGATATGCACATAATTAGTGCTATTGGATAGAAAACACTCTGAAGTTTCTAACAATTTTAACATTGTGTCTGTGAGTATAACATAACGGATATGGCAGGCGAAAACCCGAGGAATTTCTGTCCTGTAAAAAGTGGGTTTGACACATTGCCTCATTTGGAACACCTCCCTTATGAAAATGCCCACATAAGGGCATATAAATGCAGTACCTATTGCTTCCTCTGGATGTCAACAGTCTCGAGAAAGTGTTTTGATTCTGTTTAGCTGCTTTTAGATTGTAGAAGAAGACGAATAAGGAAGTGGCCACACAGATGTCAATAGAAGAAAATGCGCGTTCCCGGCTGGCGTGCTCTGTGGTTTTGTCCTTTCTTATCGCCCAGTTTCTATTCCGCTTGAAATATTATACTATATATACATACAAGTGTTCCTAAGGATACATTTACAATTATGTTTGATTGTTCTTGGACAAGTTTATAGGTATAAGTTGAACGAGTTCTCTTCACGTTTCAATGGGCGAGTGGAGGCTGTATAAACTCATTATAACGCGCCAACCAAACAGAGATTTATGGATATAATACATTACTTTTTCTAACAAAAGAACCATGGATTGTCTTCGTTGGACACTTGGGAAGCCCTCAGCAGAAGTTCTTCAAAAGGTAATTGATTTGTTTTTGCTGTGAAATGTGTTTTGTGTGAACCGTGATGGTTTATGAATTTATGCTAATGGGAAATATTGGATATGTGATATTGCCAAGAATCAGAGCTTTTGATGACTATGCAACACTTGTATGTTGATGAATGTTTAATAATTCAACTTTTGTATTTTGTATTTGGCGCCTCACATTTCACCGGGTAGTGTCGGGAGCTAGCGCCCCACCGCTCCGCAAGTAGTTAAGGTCTGGAGACTGGCTAGGCCACTCCAGGACCTTAACGTGCTTCTTCTTGAGCCTCTCCTTTGTTGCCTTGGCCGTGTGTTTTGGGTCATTGACATGCTGGATTACCCATCCACGACCCATTTTTAATGCCCTGGCTGAGGGAAGGAAGTTCTCACCCAAGATTTGACGGTACATGGCCCCGTCCATCGTCCCTTTGATGCGGTGAAGTTGTCCTGTCCCCTTAGCAGAAAAACACCCCCAAAGTATAATGTTTCCACCTCCATGTTTGACGATGGGGATGGTGTTTTTGGGTTCATAGGCAGCATTCCTCCTCCTCCAAACACGGCGAGTTGAGTTGATGCCAAAGAGCTCCATTTTGGTCTCATCTGACCACAACACTTTCACCCAGTTGTCCTCTGAATCATTCAGATGTTCATTGGCAAACTTCAGACGGGCATGTATATGTGCTTTCTTGAGCAGGGGGACCTTGCGGGCGCTGCAGGATTTCAGTCCTTCACGGCGTAGTGTGTTACCAATTGTTTTCTTGGTGACTATGGTCCCAGCTGCCTTGAGATCATTGACAAGATCCTCCCGTGTAGTTCTGGGCTGATTCCTCACCGTTCTCATGATCATTGCAACTCCACGAGGTGAGATCTTGCATGGAGCCCCAGGCCGAGGGAGATTGGCAGTTATTTTGTGTTTTTTCCATTTGCGAATTATCACAACTACTGTTGTCACCTTCTCAATGGTCTTGTAGCCCATTCCAGCCTCGTGTAGGTCTACAATCTTGTCACTGACATCCTTGGAGAGCTCTTTCTTTTTGGCCATGGTGGAGAGTTTGGAATCTGATTGATTGATTGCTTCTGTGGACACGAGTCTTTTATACAGGTAACAAGCTGAGATTAGGAACACCTCCAATATTTTACCATTAGCATAAATTCAAAAAACCATCGCGGTTCACACAAAACACATTTCACAGCGACAACAAATCAATTACCTTTTGAAGAACTTCTGCTGAGTGCTTCCAAAGTCCAACGAAGACAATCCATGGTTCTTTTGTTAGAAAAATTCATGTATTATATCCATAAATCTCCGTTTGGTTGGTGCGATATGATCAGAAAATACAGCGTCCACTCGCCCATTGAACCGTGACGAGAACTCGTTCAACCTATACCTATACACTTGTCCAAGAACAATCAAACATCATTGATAATGTATCCTTAGGAACACTTTTATGTATATTTAGTATAATATTTCAACCGGATTATAATCTGGGCGATAGGAAAGGAAAAAACCACAGCGCGCGCAAGGCCATGAACACGCATCCTCTTCTGTTTACATCTGGTGACCACTTCCTAATTCTTCTTCTATTACAATCCAGAGCAACTAAACAGAATCAAAACACTGTCTAGAGACTGTTGACATCCAGTGGAAGCAATAGGTACTGAAATCTTACTCCCTTATATGGTCATTTTCAATAGGGAGGGGTTCAAAATGAGGCAATGTGTCAAATACACTTTTTCCAGGAGAGAAATCCCTCTGGTTTTCGCCTGCTATATCCGTTCTGTTATACCCACAGACAATATTTTAACACTCTTAGAAACTTCAGAGTGTTTCCTATCCAATAGTACTAATTATGTGGATATCCTATTTTCTGGGCCTGAGTGGGAGGCATTTTACTTTGGGCACGCCACTCTCCAAAACCGTCACCTCGGGAGCTGCTCCCTAAGAATATAACCTGCTGAATAGAAGAGAAAAAGAACTGAGCACGCATTCCCTGTTACGCGCAGAATCCAAAACCGCACCTAACGTGAACCCAGGAACTAGTGGTCTTACTCCCTTGATTTTCATGATTGAACGTTCCAACTATTTTCTAAAGACTGTTGATATCTAGTGGAAGCCATAGGAACTGCAATCTGCGAGCTAAAATACCCAGCATTGAATAGCATGCCAATTGAAAACAGTGTGACATGACTGATTCAGACATCCCGGATGGATTTTGCTCGGGTTTTTGCCTGCCATATCAGTTATGTTATACTCACATACATTATTTTAACAGTTTTAGAAACTTCAGAGTGTTTTCCATCCAAAGCTACTAATTATATGCATATCCTAACTTCTGGGCCTCATCCGAACTTCAAAATACTGCATTCATGAAAATACATGTGTTGTACACCATTCAAAGCTTAGAATCTTGGTAATCGAACCGCATTGTCGGATTTACAATAGGCTTCACGGCGAAAGCAGAACATTTGATTGTCTGAGGAAAACTCCCCACAACAACATATTATTCAAACCAGCAAAGGCGTTACAAAATTTAAAATAGCGATAAAATAAATCACTTACCTTTGAAGATCTTACTCTGTTTGCAATCCCACGGGTCCCAGGAACACAAAGAATGGTTGTTTTGTTCAATAAAGTCCTTCTATATCCCAAAAAGTCAGTTAAGTTGGCGCCATGGAGTTCTGTAATCCAGTCGTTCCAGATGCAGACAAAGAAATCCCAAAAGTACCGGTAAAGTTCGTCCAAACAAGTCAAACGATGTTTCCAATTATTCCTCAGTTTGTCAAATATCTAAATAAACGATAATATTTCAGACGCGAAACAGTCTGTTCAATAGGAAAGAAAAATAACGAGGAGCGCGCACCCATTCATGCGTGCAAAACATTAGTGTCCGTTTCATGAGCCACTTGGAAAAACTTCAATTTCTTGTTCGTTTTTCAAAAAACAAGCCTGAAACCATGTCTAATGACTGTTGACATCTAGTGGAAGCTATAGGAACTGCAATCTGGGAGATAATTCCCTCTATAGTCAATAGCAAGTCAATGGAAAGACAGTGACCTAATCAAAACACATTTTCTGGATGGATTTCCCTGCCATATCAGTTCTGTTATACTCACAGACATTATTTTATCAGTTTTAGAAACGTTAGTGTTTTCTATCCAATACCACCATTATATGCATATCCGAGCTTCTGGGCTTGAGTAACAGGCAGTTTACTTTAGGCACGTCAGACTCTCCGTACTTCCGGACACTGCCCCCTAGCCTATAGAGGTTAAAAGATGTAGAAATTAAAACGACACAATGTTTTTTATCAATAATTTGATAAATCCTGCATTTACTGTGTATTACATCATCCACAAAGCAGTGCCATCATTTGAATTATATTTTTATACCTCATGTTAGTTAGAAATCATACCATTTTCTTTATTTATTAATAAACTGGGAAACCGGTGAGCTCACACTCACACACACACACACACACATTAATCCCCTAACTGCAAGTTCCATCTCCATAAAACAGGGAGAACAAGGTGGAGGGTCCTCTTTCCATCCTGGGGCAGGAAAAAGAGACAGGGGACAATGACAGACCCTCATGATGCCTCTCCAAAGGGGACTACCAGACAAAGGTCTGCAACTGTCTGAACTTAGACAGTTCGTGCCACTTAGGGGGCACATGGGGTGAGTACAGCGGAAGAGCAATGAGGGGGTGCCCACCTGAATGAGGCGCCCCTGTTTTCTGCAGGGAAAGGGTTTTTTGTTCTGCCTAAAGAAGACACTGCACTTTCAGAGGAGAGAGAGAGAGAGAGTTGGTAGGGGGGGGTCATGGCTTAATATGGCAGACATATGAGAGGGGAAGCAGAGAGAAAGAAGGACGGAGAGAATAGGTAAATAATTGAGGGGGAGGGGGTGTTTGAGAAATATCTCCATTATGTACATTTTGTTCTCTTTCCTTTGATGAAAGATTGCAACCACAAACTCACAGTAAATTGATCATTTGTCTTTATCCTTGTTATTATCACATTATGGTGTGCCAGCGAGGAGCATAGGGATAGAGCACTGCCACATCAGCCCATTGAAATGAAATACATCCAGCATATAGAAGCCGAGAGAGACACTCTCCCCTAGTATTTATGGTTCACTCTAAATACACACACACACACATATGTATGTATATATATATATATATATATATATATATATATATATATATATATATATAAGAGAGTGAGAGAGACAGAGAGAGCAGATAATCTGAACCTGAATCTATACAGTATATCATTGCATTAATACACAGAGCAACACGGCACACTATTTATGAGTTAGCTTACTGTATGTGAAAGGGCAAGATGGAGACCTTGTATCACTATTATCATTCAAAGCATTTTTGTCTAATTCATTGGCTATTCAAGTCAGTAATTTTAGTCATCATCATCACCATCATCATTATTATCATCAATATCATGCTACATGTTTGTTGTTGGCATTAAAACCTTCTCGGGTTTAAATCTGTTGACGTGTTCATTTCATGGTTCTAATATTGTTATTTTAAATGTCTTCCCTTTCTTCATCCCTCCTTCCCTCTCCCTTCTCCTTGCTGTGCAGATCTGTGTATTCACAAATGAGAGCTATTCATCTGGGGGCCTGGCTATTCTTTAGCTGTCTCCAGTACTGCTTGAGTGTCAGAGCAGCGCTTCCCTGGCCGTTGTGCTCTGTCTCACATCCCTATGACCCTGCTATACACACCCAAACAAACACACGCACACACACCCAAACATACACACACACCGAGGTTCACAACCTCCTCATACACACTGTTCATCATCCCCATGACCCAGCCTCAACATCAATCGATCGAGAGAGAGAGAGTATGTAATGGCTAGTGTGCCTGGAAGAGAGGGGGCTAATTTGTACTTGCCTGATGAAAAAGGAGGACAGGCTAATTACGGGCTTAACAAGGGCAGAGGCGGTGGCTGCTCATGTCAAAAGGACAGGCCTAGTTACTAAGCATCAAAGTGCATTCATATCGCAGCACAAAAGAGAGGGAGAGGAAAGGAGGGAGGGAGCGCAAGAGGGCAGGGACAAATGGAAGGAACGGCTAATAGACAGTGCTGAGAGCTGCATTATGGGGCCCTCTGCTCTTCTCTTCGGATGAAGGCCACATTAAGACACTGACACACACAGCAGCATAGCATCCTGAGGAGACAAGTGGCTAAAGCGGAAGAGAGGATGGAAGGGTGGAGGGAGTGAAGGAGAGAGGGGGTAGAGAGAGAATGCCAATTAAAGGACTCCATTTGCTTAGGCTTGGTGACGGTGGGGGACATGGGGGGCAAGGGCAGAGGGGCTGTGAATGAGTAGGAGTTGGTGTTAGGGTGAAAGGGGCTGAGGCCTAGGGTCAAACTGGGTCAGATGGTGACGGGGGGGGGTGAACCTTTACCTTAAGAGAGAAGACTGTGAGCCTGCTGTGTGTCTGTGTGTGTGTGTGTGTGTGTGTGTGTGTGTGTGTGTGTGTGTGTGTGTGTGTGTGTGTGTGTGTGTGTGTGTGTGTGTGTGTGGAGAGGAGAGGGCAATAGTATAAGCATCTCTTAAGCATCTCTTAAGAACAGAGTCAAAGTAGTCAGGGATGTTTGACCGAGGAGAGAGGTGGGGTGTGTAAATGCCCTACCATTCTCGCTCTAAATTCCACAGCCATCACTGAAGATATACAATCACGTTCTGGAGTTAAAGACAAAGTGTCTTTCTGTTTGTGAATGTGCATATGTGTGTGCATGGAAATGGGTGGGCACCAACATCCGGCAGTGGATTGCAGTAGGAACTGTAAACCGCTGCTCTGGTTCCAGAAGGCCTGGGTTCCAGTGAGAGGGCCCATAAATCCTAAAGTGCAGCCCCAGTCCCCTCACACTGTGGCTGGGCTGGCAGGGGATGAAGGGAAGGGCAGGCTCTGTTCTAACCAATCACAGCGAGGCCTGATCCGGTTCCCCAGCCTGGCCCTCTGCCCAAGACCAGTTTATTAGCGAGCTGCTGTGGACAGAGAGGAATGTGCCGGTCGAGATTACAGTGCTTAGAATGTATCTGCAACGAATGGGCACTTATAAGTCTGTGTGTGTGTGTGTGTGCGTGCGTGTGTGCATATGTTTTGTGGTTAGTGTGTGTGTGTTTGTGCGTGGGCATGGATGATGTAGGCTATGTTCTACCTATGTTTAACTCTATGGGGTGGTGTGTAAGCCTTTAATAGAAGGCTTGTAGAATAGCAGTAGTAAAAATGGCAATCAGTTTAGTATGGACCACAGCCAGAGCGGAGGTTTGTTCTTTAGGTTAAAAGCAGGGAAACAATCCCCCAGAACAGTTTTAAACCTGTTGATGTGTTAGAGTACATTATTTAACAAAACACTAATACTACACTCTCAATTAAATTGTTGAAATTGTATAAATACTGTACATGCGCACGCGCGCGCACGCACGCACACACACACACACACACCCACCCACCCCAGGACTCACACACGTATAAAAACATGCATTCCACTAATACTGTCATTTTACATTACAACTGATAATATACCTGTATTTCCGTCTCCTCTGTGGTTTTAATGTTGAACCGAAGGCGAAAGGCGAAAGGCTGGCCAGCAGAGGTGAGGCCAAATAAATTATAACTGAGATGGTAATTATGTGCATTTTATCCCCTCCTCTTATAATATTCATAAACATAATGGTGCTTGTCAGACAGAGCACTTTGTTGACTAGAACCAGGGCCCTCTGGCCTCACCTATAAACCACCCATACCATCCATTAGAACACATTATGGAAATGATTGTTGTTGTTTTTTAATGTAAGCCTTCATTTGACAGGTTGTTTTGCATTTAGCTGCTCCATATTTTATTTATTTGCAGGTATATATCAGGGACGGCAGAGCTTGTGGTGCTTTATCCAATTAAGAATAGAGAGAGAGAGAGAGAGAGAGAGAGAGAGAGAGAGAGAGAGAGAGAGAGAGAGAGAGAGAGAGAGAGAGAGAGAGAGAGAGAGAGAGAGAGAGAGAGAGAGAGAGAGAGAGAGAGAGAGAGAGAGATAACCAGTAGCCTTGAGATGTATGAGAGGCACTTATTACCAGTGCTTGACTTGGGCAGGAGCTCACCGGAGCTGAGTACCGGCACCTCAAATGTGTACTGCTTGAGTTCCTGTTTCTCTTATAGTTTTTTTGCTGAAAAATATTGTGGAGCTTCTGCACCTGAATATAACCCAAATTGAGTACCAGCACCTGCTTATTACAGACTACATGGATATTTCAGTGAAAAAACGTGTTACCTTTTAAGGATGATATTTTAATTCTACACTCAAAAGTCTTTTCAGCGAGGATGAGGGGAATGTACTATATACTGTAACTACTCAGCTAAGCCAGTACAGTGTCTGCTAAAGTTCTTATGCTAGTCTCCCAATGAGACTTCAGGGCCTTGAGTGGGAGGAACAAACAACGCCTCAGACAGAGACTATCAGCTCTGTCAGATAACCCTCAGACACAGAGATCTAGCGCATACAGACAGAAGGGGGTCTGAGAGAGAAGGATCGGGTCCACAGGGCCACCCAAAATAGGCCCCCTTCAATCACCGACCCCCACCCCAGAGAGAATTGAGGTCCGTGACACCCCCACTTTGCTCCTCTCCTCTTTCTACCGCAGACATGTTTGCCAGCAGAGAGAAGGGTCTTTCATTTTTCTGACACCTTTGTCCTTCAGCCTATTGATCGGCGGCTGAGGCAGGGTAGCCCTGATGGCCACTAATAGAAAGTGAAGTTCATCAGCCTCCGACCCCCCTCCTCAGACAGGCCGATCTATAAAGGCCACCCAACTAACCTTTAGTGTGCTTTTCTTACTTCCTGTTCTCCCTCTTTATTTGCCACTTTCCCCTCTTTTGTTCGCCCACTTGGTTTATGTGTGATTGTTATTAGCTGACTTCAAGCTTAAATTTATGGTATGGAATAATATTGTGTACTTTATTATATTATGAAATGGTGTTTATTTGTCAATTTTCTGTTCTCTTCTGACAACCTTTTGCCCTTGTGTGTCATAATAAGCAATGAAAATCTACCTGATTGTGGCTTATAGAAACGTTTCGATTGGCATGTCAAACAAGTCGGATCTTGGATGATAAAAATGCAAATAGAACATTTGCATTGATATATTGAAATGTGAATATGAAAAATGTCATTATTTATCCTCAAATTGTTCACCGCATCTGAAGTGAGTATACTGTACTTATTTGTATGGATTCTATTTGTGAATGATACACTGATAACATTGTTATATAGAATTGGCTTTACATGCTGTTTTAGAAGGGAAGAAGTTGAACCATGCTCATTAGGTTGACTCATTGCATGTTTTTAAAGGTGCAAAAGGCATGCAGCAATCTACCATTGTTAGGGCAGAATAATTAATATTTCCATTGACAGAAAGTACAGCGTTTGTGCTACAGGTGTAGGTCCAGACAGAGGATGTGAATAGCTAAACTTGTCCACTCAATTAAAAATGTGGAAGCTTTAGTAAATCAAAGAGAATTGCAGTGATTAGGACTGTATGACTGTCATTAAGAGTTACACAGCAGATCTCTCTGGCTAGGCTTCAGTTGGACCTCTTCTCTGTCTGGGACAAAGCAGCAGGCCTGTTTTAGCTAATGGGGGGCCATTCCAATGGTACAGTGCTGTACAATTCTCCCTTCAACTAACTTTATGTAGGGGGACAATGGAGATATGGTGTGAAGTGCATCAATGTTGTGACGGGTCAAACACCTGTATGCATAGGAGAAAGGACTGAGGACTGCATTCCCATCAATTGGTATACAACATGTATACTGACTTTCTCAGCTTGTCTGCGTGGTTCATCACGTATTGGACTATAGAACGAATTTACTTTCAATCTTTAACCTATGTTCTGTTTCTCACAGAAGGGATATCCTTTGTATTACGTTCATAAAACAAGCCTCATTTCCATCTTCCCTCTCCTGTTTTATTAGAAGTAGCATGAAGTGTGGCCGGCACTAACCTCGGATGGGCACTTGAGATGCAAAGCAACGAAAACTTCCAGCCGCCACCTCTCCAACACACATGCACAAGTACAAGCACACACACACCATGCCCCCACACACCTCTGCTGGGTTCTAACTCGAGACCAATGGCTCCTATTAGGGGCTGTGGCAGGGCCGCTGACAGGCCAGTCAATATCAATGAGAGGGCTACTTCATTAATGATCTCTAGCGGAAGGTTGAGCGATAGAGAGGCCAGAGAAACAAGCCTCTGATGGCCAGACATCAGCCTGACACAGACTTCACTTCCTCTGGCCTGAACCAATCGCTCAAACCTGTGTCACAACTGCGTTGAGTTTACGGGATAATAACAAGGGATAATTCACCAGTTAGAGTTCCTAGTTCCTATTTTTAGATTTTTTTAAGGAATCAGATAATCAAATAATTATTATAATTTTTATGGTCATTTTAGTGTGGTATATTGGGGTTGTGCTGCAGAGCATCATGGGGCTTGTAGATGTTGGGGATGATCACGTTCCAGATAAATGCCTGAACTGAATTCTTGTCTCCTGTTTCATCATTGTTGAAATGTTATAAAGACCATAAGACAAAACAAAAGAGACAGCCTAAAGAGTTCTGTCATGCTATCTACGTCTGTGCCAAAACAGTTTGAGCTTCTACTTTTAAAAATCCACCTTTCCAGAAATAAGTCTCTCACTGTTGCTGCTTGTTACTACAGACCCCCCTCAGCCCCCAGCTGTTCCCTGGACACCATATGTGAATTAATTGCCCCCCATTTATCTTCAGAGTTTGTGACCTAAACTGGGATATGCTTAACACCCCGGCCTTCCGACAATCTAAGCTAGATGCCCTCAATCTCACCCAGAATTATCATGGAACCTACCAGGTACAACCCCAAATCTGTAAACACGGGATCCCTCATAGATATCATCCTGACCAACCTGCCCCCTAAATAAACCTCTGCTGTCTTCAACCAGGATCTCAGCGATCACTGCCTCATTGCCGGCGTCCGTAATGGGTCCGCGGTCAAACGACCACCCCTCATCACTGTCAAATGCTCCCTAAAACACTTCAGCGAGCAGGCCTTTCTAATCGACCTGACCCGGGTATCCTGGAAGGATAATGACCTCCTTCCGTCAGTAGTGGATGCCTGGTTATTCTTAAATAAGCATACCAATCTATTTTTTTTTAACCAGGAACAGATATAGCCCTTGGTTCACTCAAGACATGACTGCCCTTGACCAGCACAAAAACATCCTGTGGCGTACTGCATTAGCATCGAATAACCCCCGCGATAAGCAACTTTTCAGGGAAGTTAGGAACCAATATACACAGGCTGTTAGGAAAGCAACGGCTAGCTTTTTTAAACAGACATTTACATCCTATAGCACAAACTCCAAAAAGTTCTGGAACACTGTAAAGTCCATGGAGAATAAGAGCACCTCCTGCCCAGCTGCCCACTGCACTGAGGCTTGGAAACACTGTCACCACCGATAAATGTACGATAATCGAGAATTTCAATAAGCATTTTTTTACGGCTGGCCATGCTTTCCACCTGGCTACCCCTATCAAGGTCAACAGCTCTGCACCCCACACAGCAACTTGCCCAAGCCTCCCCCATTTCTCCTTCACCCAAATCCAGATAGATGATGTTCTGAAAGAGCTGCAAAATCTGGACCCCTACAAATCAGCTGGGCAAGACAAACTGGACCCTCTCTTTCGAAAATTATCCACCACAGTTGTTGCAAAACCTATTACTAGCCTGTTCAAACTCTCTTTCGCATCGTCTGAGATCCCCGAAGATTGGAAAGCTTCCGCAGTCATCCACCTCTTCAAAGGGGGAGACACTCCAGACCCAAACTGTTACAGACCTTTATCTATCCTACCCTGACTTTTTAAGGTCTTCGAAAGCCAAGTTAACAAACAGACCACCGACCATTTAGAATCCCACCGTACCTTCTCCGCTAAGCAATCTGGTTTCCCAGCTGGTAATGGGTGTACCTCAGCAATACTCGCGGTCCTAAACGATATCATAACCGCCATCGATAAAAGACAATACTGTGCAGCCATATTCATCAACCTGGCCAAGGCTTTTGACTCTGTCAATCACCACATTCTTATCGGCAGACTTAACAGCCTCGGTTTCTCAAATGACTGCCTCGCCTGGTTCACCAACTACTTCTCAGACAGAGTTCAGTGTGTCAAATCGGAGGGCATGTTGTCCGGACCTCTGGCAGTCTCTATGGGGGTGCCACGGGGTTCAAATCTCGGGCTGAGTCTTTTCTCTGTATACATCAATGATGTCACTCTTGCTGCTGGTGAGTCTCTGATCCACCTCTACGCAGATGACACCATTCTGTAAACTTCTGGCCCTTCTTTGGACACTGTGTTAACTAACCTCCAGACAAGCTTCAATGCCATACAACTCTCCTTCCGTGGCCTCCAACTTCTCTTAAATGCATGTAAAACTAAATGCATGCTCTTCAACCGATCACTGCCCGCAACTGCCCGCCCGTCTAGCATCACTACTCTGGACGGTTCTGACTTAGAATATGTGGACAGCTACAAATACCTAGGTGTCTGGTTAGACTGTAAACTCTCCTTCCAGACTCACATTAAGCATCTCCAATCCAAAATTAAATATAGAATCGGCTTCCTATTTCGCAACAAAGCCTCCTTCACTCATGCTGCCAAACATACACTCGTAAAACTGACTATCCTACCGATCCTTGACTTTGGCGATGTCATTTACAAAATAGCCTCCAACACTCAACTCAGCTAATTGGATGCAGTCTATCACAGTGCCATCCGTTTTGTCACCAAAGCCCCCAAATATTCCCCACCACTGCGACCAGTTTGCTCCTGTTGGCTGGCCCTCGCTTCATATTCGTCGCCAAACCCACTGGCATCAGGTCTTCTATAAGTATTTGCTAGGGAAAGCCCCTTTAACTCAGCTCACTTGTCACCATAGCAGCACCCACCCATAGCACGCGCTCCAGCAGGTATATTTCACTGATCACCCCCTAAGACAATTCCTTCTTTGGCCGCCTCTCCTTCCAGTTCTCTGCTGCCAATGACTGGAACAAAATACAAAAATCACTGAAGATGGAGACGCATATCTCCCTCACTAACTTTAAGCATCAGCTGTCAGAGCAGCTTACCGATCATTGCACCTGTTCATAGCCCATCTGTAAATAGCCCACCCAACTACCTCATCCCCATATTGTTATTTTAAATTATTTTGCTCTTTTGCACCTCAGTGTCTCTACTTGCACATTCATTTTCTTCACATCTATCATTCCAGTGTTTAGTTGCTAAATTGTAATTATTTCGCCACTATGGCCTATTTATTGCCTTACCTCATTTGCACACACTGTATATAGACTTTTCTATTGCGTTATTGACTGTACGTTTGTTTATTCCATGTGTAACTCTGTGTTGCTGTTTGTGTCGCACTGCGCTGGTTTATCTTGGCCAGGTAGCAGTTGTAATTGAGAACTTGTTCTCAACTGGCCTACCTGGTTAAATAAAGGTGAAATAATAAATAGTCAAAAAACAGTCAAATTTAAGCATAGTATATTGCTAGCAGAGGCAAGTGTATAGTCAAGCTAAGAGAGAGAGAGAGAGATAGCATCTTCATGGACAGCTAAAAAGGAATCGAAACGGACGTCGGAGCAAGAAAAAAACATGATTAAAAAGGGAGTAAAGGAAAGGACATTTATTCAACTGTGAAGACACACTTTTGAATTAAAAACTGCTAAATGAGCGAAATTGAGAATGAACGTCAGTGAGTGACGTGAATTTAGAAAATATTGCTGTGGCAGAAGAGAACGTTACTGTGACTGAGGACAATATTGAAGTGAGTGACAATCAGGAGCTTATTGAAAAACTAAATAGCTGGAATTGTTGGAAACATTGGATAGATTGATGAAAGTGTTGAGAAGTGGAGCTCATATACAGAATAGTTTGAATATTTTCAGTGACAATGTTTGCTGCACTAAACTATCAGAGCACTGGTGAGTTTAATGATGTTTTAAATGACACCATTAGAGACAGACATGTATGTGGGCTACGGAGTGAATCTACACAAAAGAGACTATTGACTGGAAGTAATCTGACCTTGGCAAGGGTCATTGATGTCAGTGTGTCCATGGAAGTAGCTGCTAAAGAGGCTCAGCAGTTGAGTTCATCAGGAAAAATGCACAGAGTTGCAACTGAAAATCAGAGACAGGGAAATCAAGGGACATGCTTCCACTGTGGCAAAGCAGGACATAAGGCATCTACATGCTGGTGTAAGGACATGGGTTGCCGAGCCTGTGGTAACAAGGGCCAGATCGAACTGGTCTGAAAAAAAAGAGAGCTCAGAGAAAACGTCAAAGACTGATAACAAGCAAGAGACATTCTCTTGCTCACGCTGTTGAGTAAGAGAACACAGAGGTGAGTGACATACCAGACGAGGAAGACACACTGAAGATACTGACTGTTACTGGGAGGCTGCACGGCTACATTGTCTCTCCCTTACTAGAAGGGCAGCCGGTGTGTATGGAGTTCGACACAGAGGCAGCTGTATCTCTTGTGTCACAGTCTACAAAAAGACACTGAAACACTGCCCACTTCAGCCAATGCACATTGTGTTAACCCATATTCTAAATGCTGTCTAAGCCAGGGGAGGAGGGGGTTTGGGGGTTAGCTATATGGAATTGTTTTCAGAAGGTCACGCGAAGGATCATTTTTAATTTTTTATTTTTATACCTAATTAGCATAATACAAAAGTCATCCATACAAATCTGTCACTTTAAGCTAGAGATATACTGAATATATATGTTTTAATCTGACACGTCTTAATCTACCACATCCGCCTATGTAACATTTCTACATTCATGGTGAAAGGTGACAGAGATAGAGTGGTGTTTGACAGACCATGAGACATCCCAAAGTACCTGCAGGCTGTGATTTGGAGTTCCATAGGGTGGCACACAATTGGCCCAGCATTGTCTGGGGTAGGCCGTCATTGTAAATAAGAATTTGTTCTTAATTGACTTGCCTGGTTAAATAAAATAAAAAAACGTGTCAATATTTTTTTTTTTTTAATTTTTCCTGATCTATATCTGTCAGATATAGGATAGATACTTAAGAACAAACTTCTTTTAGATTTATTTGGGGGGGACTATTATCAATCTTTTGGCAGGATCGTACCCTTTTTTTCAATTTTCACCTAAAATAACATACCCAAATCTAAATGCCTGTAGCTCAGGACCTGAAGCAAGGATATGCATATTCTTGAAACCATTTTAAATGAAACACTTTGAAGTTTGTGGAAATGTGAAATTAATGTAAGAGAATACAACTGATTAGAACTGGTAAAAGATAATACAAAGATAAAAAAAAAAATTGTTCCATCATCTTTGAAATGCAAGAGAAAGGCCATAATGTACAATTCAAGGTTAGAAGCAATTGGCAGCAGTGTATGTGCAAAGTTTTAGACTGATTCAATGAATCATTGCGTTTCTGTTCAAAATTTTGTGTCAAGACTGCCCAAATGTGTCTAATTGGTTTATTCATACATTTTCAAGTTCATAACTGTGCACTCTCCTCAAAAAATAGCATTGTATTATTTAACTGTAATAGCTACTGTAAATTGGACAGTGCAGTTAGATTAACAAGAATTTAAGCTTTCTGCCCATATCAGATACGTCTATATCCTGAGAAAGTTACTTACAACCTCATACTAATCACATTAGCCTACATGAGCTCAACCGTCCATTGCGGGTGACACCGATCCCGCTGAGGTTAATCCAATATGTGATAAAAATATGTTAATTAATGTATTTGTATGGGCTAATAGCAGTAGTGCAACATACATTTTTATATATTTTTTTGATACTTCAAGGGATTTTAAAATTCTAAATCAAATAGCAAAATGAGGTCAAAAAAAAGGTCAACAATATTTTTTTTATACTTCTATACTTGTGTAGTGTTTTCACTTTAATCGAAAACAAGGGGGTTGAGCCCAGAGCTGACTTGGGCTGGTCTTCTGGGCAAGGAAGTGAAAGTCACTTGCAAGCTAACGTTACAGCCGCCAGAAACAAGCACAGAGCAGACGAAGCCAACAAGGTAGCTAACTTGTTTGCAGATAAACTGTCCTAATAGCATAGACAACAGAAACAAGCATACTTCTTGGTTCTTGGATCTGAATCAACTAGATCCCAAAAGAGAAAAAGAAGCAAGAAAAAACTGATCATTACCAATCCAGAAACAGGATGAACATTGGAATTAATTTTGAAAGGTGGATGAGTGAAAGGTTGGGTTGACTTAGCCTACTAGCTATCTTAGCTGGTAACCTTAGTGTGTGCAATGTTAAAGCTAGCTAACAGAGGCTACTTAGCTAGCTAACATCTTCTGTATTCAAACTGTTTTGTACTTAAAGGAATCTAACGATAGTAGCTAAACTGCATAAACCCCACAAGGTGTCCAATGCCTTTATTTAAACTAGCTAACGTTAGCTAGCAAAAGCTAGATATGCAGATTTTTGACATGATAGTGTATTTGGTTTGCAGATGATAGTGCTAGCTACTTTGGGAATAAAGAGATACTCTGCTTTTTTGACACCACACTGTTTTGTGTGGACCCCAGGAAGAGTAGCTGCTGCTTTTGCAACAGCTAATGGGGTTACTAATAAAATACCAATACCAATAATGCTCTGCATTTCGGACGTTTAGTTAATTTCTTTGCCACTTTTTTGGCAGGTTTACTTTATTGACTTATTTGAAACAGGATGAATGCTTTGGAATACTTTTATTATGTACAGGCATCATTCTTTTCACTCTGTAATTTAGGTTCGTATTGTGGAGTAACTACAATGTTGTTGATCCCTCCTCATTTTACTCCTATCCCAGCCATTGAACTATGTAACTGTTTTAGCTTCTTACGGTTTTAGCTTCTCCCGCTAGCGTGCCACCTCGACAACATCCGGTGAAATTGCAGAGCACGTAATATTAATCATTCATGAAAATACAAGTGTCATACATCATTCTTTAGCTTAGAATCTTGGTAATCTAACCGCTTGTCCGATTTACAATAGGCTTTACGGCAAAAGCAATGCATTTGATTATCTGAGGACTGCGCCCCGCATACTTCCTGCATATACATTTATTTCAAACCAGCACAGGCGTCACAAAAATCTAAAATAGCGATAAAATAAATCACTTACCTTTGAAGATCTTCCTCTGTTTGCAATCCCAAGGGTCCCAGCTACACAATAAATTGTTGTTTTGTTCGATAAAGTCCATCTTTATATCCCAAAAACTCTGTTTGGTTGTCACGTTTTGTTCAGTAATCCACCCGTTCAACTCGTTCAACATACAGACAAAAGAATCCAAAACGTTATCAATAAATTTCATCCAAACAAGTCAAACCACATTTCATCAGGTACCCTAATATGTAAATAAATGATAAAAATTTGAAAACAGGAATGTAGTATGTTCAAATCAAATCAAAATGTATTTGTCACATACACATGGTTAGCAGATGTTAATGCGAGTGTAGCGAAATGCTTGTGCTTCTAGTTCCGACCATGCAGTAGTATCTAACAAGTAATCTAACAAATTCACAACAACTACCTTATACACACAAGAGTAAAGGAATGAATACGAGTATGTACATATAAATATATGGATGAGCGATGGCTGACCGGCATAGGCAAGATGCAGTAGATGGTACGGAGTACAGTATATACACATATACAGTGGGGAAAAAAAGTATTTAGTCAGCCACCAATTGTGCAAGTTCTCTCACTTAAAAAGACGAGAGAGGCCTGTAATTTTCATCATAGGTACACTTCAACTACGACAGACGAAATGAGGAAAAAAAATCCAGAAAATCACATTGTAGGATTTTTTATGAATTTATTTGCAAATTATGGTGGAAAATAAGTATTTGGTCAATAACAAAAGTTTATCTCAATACTTTGTTATATACCCTTTGTTGGCAATGACAGAGGTCAAACGTTTTCTGTAAGCCTTCACAAGGTTTTCACACACTGTTGCTGGTATTTTGGCCCATTCCTCCATGCAGATCTCCTCTAGAGCAGTGATGTTTTGGGGCTGTCGCTGGGCAACACGGACTTTCAAAGATTTTCTATGGGGTTGAGATCTGGAGACTGGCTAGGCCACTCCAGGACCTTGAAATGCTTCTTCTGAAGCCACTCCTTCATTGCCCGGGCGGTGTGTTTGGGATCATTGTCATGCTGAAAGACCCAGCCACGTTTCATCTTCAATGCCCTTGCTGATGGAAGGAGGTTTTCACTCAAAATCTCACGATACATGGCCCCATTCATTCTTTCCTTTACACGGATCAGTCGTCCTGGTCCCTTTGCAGAAAAACAGCCCCAAAGCATGATGTTTCCACCCCCATGCTTCACAGTAGGTATGGTGTTCTTTGGATGCAACTCAGCATTCTTTGTCCTCCAAACACGACAAGTTGAGTTTTTACCAAAAAGTTATATTTTGGTTTCATCTGACATTCTCCCAATCCTCATCTGGATCATCCAAATGCTCTCTAGCAAACTTTAGACGGGCCTGAACATGTACTGGCTTAAGCAGGGGGACACGTCTGGCACTGCAGGATTTGAGTCCCTGGCGGCGTAGTGTGTTACTGATGGTAGGCTTTGTTACTTTGGTCCCAGCTCTCTGCAGGTCATTCACTAGGTCCCCCCGTGTGGTTCTGGGATTTTTGCTCACCGTTCTTGTGATCATTTTGACCCCACGGGGTGAGATCTTGCGTGGAGCCCCAGATCGAGGAAGATTATCAGTGGTCTTGTATGTCTTCCATTTCCTAATAATTGCTCCCACAGTTGATTTCTTCAAACCAAGCTGCTTACCTATTGCAGATTCAGTCTTCCCAACCTGGTGCAGGTCTACAATTTTGTTTCTGGTGTCCTTTGACAGCTCTTTGGTCTTGGTCATAGTGGAGTTTGGAGTGTGACTGTTTGAGGTTGTGGACAGGTGTCTTTTATACTGATAACAAGTTCAAACAGGTGCCATTAATACAGGTAACGAGTGGAGGACAGATGAGCCTCTTAAAGAAGAAGTTACAGGTCTGTGAGAGCCAGAAATCTTGCTTGTTTGTATGTGACCAAATACTTATTTTCCATCATAATTTGCAAATAAATTCATAAAAAATCCTACAATGTGATTTTCTGGATTTTTTTCCTCATTTTGTCTGTCATAGTTGAAGTGTACCTATGATGAAAATTACAGGCCTCTCTCATCTTTTTAAGTGAGAGAACTTGCACAATTGGTGGCTGACTAAATACTTTTTTTCCCCACTGTATATATATATGAGATGAGTAATGTAGGATATGTAAACATTATATAAATGGCATTGTTTAAAGTGGCTAGTGATACATTATTTCATCCAATTATAATTATTAAAGTGGCTAGAGATTTGGGTGGATGGCCGAACGGCATAGGCAAGATTCAGTAGATGGTTTAGAGTACAGTGTATACATTTGATATGAGTATGTCGGATACGTAAACATTATATACAAAATTGTTTAAAGTGGCTAGTGATACATTGTTACATCCAATTCCTATGTTTAAAGTGGCTAGAGATTTAAGTCAGTATGATGGCAGCAGCCACTCAATGTTAGTGATGGCTGTTTAACAGTCTGATGGCCTTGAGGTAGAAGCTGTTTTCAGTCTCTCGGTCCCAGCTTTGATGCACCTGTACTGACCTCGCCTTCTGGATGATAGCGGGGTGAACAGGCAGTGGCTCGGGTGGTTGTTGTCCTTGATGATCTTTTGGCCTTCCTGTGACATCGGGTGGTGTAGGTGTCCTGAAGGGCAGGTAGTTTACCCCCGGTGATGCGTTGTGCAGTCCTCACTACCCTCTGGAGAGCCTTACGGTTGTGGGCGGAGCAGTTGCCGTACCAGGCGGTGATACAGCCCGACAGGATGCTCTCGATTGTGCATCTGTAGAAGTTTGTGAGTGATTTTGGTGACAAGCCGAATTTTTTCAATACCGGAGATAAATAACAAAGAGCGTGCCCACAGTCACGCGCACCACAGGACTACAGACCAAAGGAGGAACCCAATGATAAACTACAGCGACTTGTTAATTTTTCAAAGAACAAGCCT
Organism: Brachymystax lenok tsinlingensis; assembly: GCA_030435695.1. NCBI lineage: Eukaryota > Metazoa > Chordata > Actinopteri > Salmoniformes > Salmonidae > Brachymystax > Brachymystax lenok. The sequence goes on from CM059780.1 coordinate 44,434,508, forward strand.
GAAATCTTGTCCAAAGACTGTTTACTTCCAGTGGAAGCCATAGGTACTGCAATCCGGGTGCTATTCTTTTCATTGTGCAATAGGAAACCATACCAATTGCATAGGAGCTCAAAAAAGCAATTTTGGATTTTCCTTGGGTTTTCGCCTGCCATATCAGTTCTGTTATATTCACAGACATTATTTTAACAGTTTTAGAAACTTCAAAGTGTTTTCTATCAAATACAATTGTATGCATATCCTAGCTTCTGGGCCTGAGTAACAATCATTTTACTTTGGGCACGCCAGACTCTCCGAACTTCCAAACACTGCCCTCTAGCCCGGAGAGGTTAAAGTCGCCATTGGCCTCAATCTCTGAGTGGTTTCTTTCCTCTCCGGTAACTGAGTTAGAAAGGACGCCTGTAACTTTGTAGTTACCGGGTGTATTGATACACCATCAAAAGTGTAATTAATAACTTCACCATGCTTAAAAAGATATTCAATGTATTTTTTTACTGATCTACCAATAGTTGCCCTTCTTTGTTAGGCATTGGAAAAACTCCCTGGTTTTTGTGGTTGAATCTGGGTTTGAAATTCTTATAATTGTGTGTACAGAGATGAGGTAGTCAGACAAAATTCATGTTAAACACTATTATTGCACACAGAGTGAATCCATGTTCATTATGTGACTTCTTAATCAAATGTTTACTCTTGAACCTATTTATGCTTGCCATAACAAAAGGGTTGAATACTTATTGACTCAAGACATTTCAACTTTTGAACAAATTTGTAATAAAAAAACCCGACATAATTCCACTTTAACATTCTGGGGTATTGCGTGCAAGCCAGTGACACAAAATTAGAATTTAATAGATTTTGAATTCAGGCTGTAAGACAACAAAATGTGTAAAAAGTCAAGCGGTGTGAATACATTTTGAAGGCACTGTACCTGCTCTCTGTTAGGTGAGATCATGGCCAGTATATTACCTACCTTCTCTCTCTCATGTGCGAGTATGGCTAGTATGTCTCTACCTACCTCCTCTCTCAGGTGAGACCATGGCCAATTCATTGGTGGTGAATTAAGAGTCGAATTCATAAACGGTGTGTACATTCTCACTATAATTTACTCATATTCAATCAATATTATGTCATCAAAATCTACTTTTATTTGACATACAGTATGCACAGGATACAATGGGGCGTATACAGGAATATGACATTGCATTTTACCGTGTACTACATTTTAGTCATTTAGCAGACACTCTTCTCCAGAGTAACTTAGAAGAGCCGTCAGGGTTGAGTTCCTTGCTCAAGGGCGCATCAACAGATTTTTCACCTAGTCGGCTCGGGGATTCAAACCAGTGACATTTCAGTTACTGGCCCAACACTCTTAACAGTTAGGCTACATGCCGAAGTAATAATTAGTTTTATGTTTTCCCACAGTGCCAACAACCCCCACAAACTAGGCCTTGTCCCTCCTGTCCCACTACTAACCAATCAATAGGTTCTCCTGGAACATCGGTGCAAAGGGCATGTTAGGAAACTTTTGTTCATACAGAATGGCAGACATTATGCTCAATCCAATTATTTTCCCTTTTCCTGAGGAAACTTGATGAATTAATATAGAATTACATTGAGTTAGAATCAATACTATGAAAACTTGGTTTTGAAATGCCATTGACAGTTGCGCTAATATATGATTTCAATACATTTCAGTCATCGTTTTTTTCTTCCATCATCACCATTAACACTGCCAGAGTAACATAACCATGGATGACTTGGACTACTTGCTGCATGATAAAAAAACGGACCACTGTCGTGTCTATGACTATGATTAAATTATATGAAATGCTATTTTATCAAATCGATTACCTAACGTTTAATTGACTGAATAAACCATGCAACAACTAAACCATTAATAACCTGGGGCAAAACAGAAGCATTCATTTCTATAGAGCGGTTATCTCCCGAATACACTCTCTTAAAGATCTTTAATATCAATAGCAATCAATTATTAATTGTCACCTCATTCAGTCTCATTCTGATGGTCGTAAAGTACTTGGTTATCTGCACGAACCCTGGCTAACAAGTTGAATCAGCAATACACAAATTGGCTTAATTATTTCTTTACTAAATACCGAAATAATCAAACAGAATTACATTTGTATACACAGGATAGATTAAACAACGATTACTAATCATGTCATGAAAAGCCCCTAGTGGGATAACCCGATATGACGGCTGGTTACACAAAGGAAGGGGGTTGGATTTGAATGAAAGAGTGGGAAGACCGAGGGACCTTGAGAAGCTATGTTACCGTAAATACAGAATCTTATGCATTCTAATAACTGCCCATTCGGAAAAGGAAAATGCAAGATACAGTGAGGGAAAAAAGTATTTGATCCCCTGCTGATTGTGTATGTTTGCCCACTGACAAAGAAATGATCAGTCTGTAATTTTAATGGTAGGTTTATTTGAACAGTGAGAGACAGAATAACAACAAAAAAATCCAGAAAAACGCATGTGAAAAAGCTCTTTGGCATCAACTCAACTCGCCATGTTTGAAGGAGGAGGAATGCTGCCTATGACCCCAAGAACACCATCCCCACCGTCAAACATGGAGGTGGAAACATAATGCTTTGGGGATGTTTTTCTGCTTAGGGAACAGGACAACTTCACCGCATCAAAGGGACGATGGACGGGGCCATGTACCGTCAAACCTCCTTCCCTCAGCCAGGGCATTGAAAATGGGTCGTGGATGGGTATTCCAGCATGACAATGACCCAAAAACACACGGCCAAGGCAACAAAGGAGTGGCTCAAGAAGAAGCACATTAAGGTCCTGGAGTGGCCTAGCCAGTCTCCAGACCTTAATCCCGTAGAAAATCTGTGGAGGTAGCTGAAGGTTCGAGTTGCCAAACGTCAGCCTCAAACCTTAATGACTTGGAGAAGATCTGCAAAGAGGAGTGGGACAAAATCCCGCCTGAGATGTGTGCAAACCTGGTGGCCAACTACAAGAGACGTCTGACCTCTGTGATTGCCAACAAGGGTTTTGCCACCAAGTACTAAGTCATGTTTTGCAAATCATTAAAAGTCATTAAAATGCAAATCAATTTGTAACATTTTTCAAATGCGTTTTTCTGGATTTTTTTGTCGTTATTCTGTCTCTCACTGTTCAAATAAACCTACCATTAAAATTATAGACTGATCATTTCTTTGTCAGTGGGCAAGCGTACAAAATCAGCAGGGGATCAAATACTTTTTTCCCTCACTGTATATACTTACTCTGAGCTGCACTTCAATAGATGGGTCAAAGATGGAAGACTGGTTAACCCAGCAGAGATCACCATTGTCCTTTGAAGAATCTTTCTGGTCGTAGTGAAATAAAGAGCAGAATCATTAAAATGCCCTATCGTTCTTCGTAGATTATCTGTCCTTGCCTAGGCTACGTATGTTTACAGCTGCAGCTGATATCTCGCCGTCTAGGATGTATCACTTCTTTAGTGAATATTCATTCAAAGTTAATACCAAGTTGCCATAATCAGCTCGCGCTGTATTCTGGCTGGTCTAGTCGAAATTCACCATTCCAGCATGGTGATCGTTACCTCCACTATGAAATTCGCCCTTTTAAACGTTAGGACATCAGTCCTATCATTTCTGTTAATTTAGTCGGGTTGTAGTTGAAATGAGCCAATTCAAACGTACGGACACCAGTCCTCACGTCATCGGGAACTAAGGTTGACTTCCGTCAACGGGCTTTTGTACTGGGGGAGAGAAGGGCGTGTTTCATAGTTCTCAACCAATGTCTGTTCACTTGGGTGTGACCTGACTGGGCCTACGTTTTACTATGAAACAATTCTCTTATTTAGGTTTCACATTTAAACTTTTATATTGCACAACAATTCCATGTGAATCTGATAACTAGAATGTGTAGACTTTCCAAGATACAATTTATGTCATTCTATCATCAGATGTAATGTCCCAGACAACAACTGATCTGACATCATATTCTTTAACCTCTTAAGCATTCTCAATTACCAGGGGGTCGCTAGCGGGCTCATCCCGACACTACCAGCGAAAATCTAAAGCGCCAAATTTAAATTCCGAAAGTTGAATTATTAAACATCCAGCAATATACAAGTGTTCCATACTCATCAAAAGCTCTGTTTCTTGGCAATATCACAGCGTTGTCAGATTTCAAAAAGGCTTTACGGCAAAATCAGCACATTCATTTGTTTGAGGCTAGCACCTCACATATTTTCCAATAGCCATGTATCGATTAGCCATCATGGCACACACATAACACATTTCACAGCGAAAACAAATCAATTACCTGTTGAAGAACTTCTGCTGAGGTCATCCTAAGTGTCCAACGAAGACAATCCATGGTTCTTTTGTTAGAAAAAGTAACGTCTTTTATCCATAAATCCTCCATTTGGTTTATGCGGCGTTATAATCAGAAACGACAGCCTCCATTCCTCTTTTGAAACGCGGCGCCAACTCGTTCAAATTATACCTATAAACTTGTCCAAAAACAATCAAACATAGTTTTAAATGTATCCTTAGGAACATATTTACGTATATTTACTATTATAAATCAGCCGAATATAAACTGAACGCTAAAGACGATAAATAAGGCACCAGCGCCTTCTCGTCTTGTAGCGCCAATCTGAAGAGTTTTCAGAACGTGGTCTCCCATTGCCATGCTGTTTATCAATGGTCGAAATTCATCCAAGATGGAGTAAAACACCGTCTCGTGGTTGATGACATCATAAGGAAGCGACGTGCACTGCGTTCATATGCCTATATATGGTCATTTTCGATAGGGAGGGGTTCCAAAATGAGCAATGTGTCAAAATGACTTTTTCCAGGACAGAGATTCCTCAGGGTTTTGCCTGCTATATGCGTTCTGATTGACCCACAGACAAATGGTTAACAGTTTTGGAAAATTCAGAGTGTTTCCTATCCAATGGTACTAAATATATGCATATCCCATTTTCTGGGTCTAAATGGGAGGCATTTTACTTTGGGCACGCCAAAACAGTCACCTCTGCTGCTGGAGCTTGTGAGGTTAAGTGCCAACGGACACTTTCAACTGTTTGAGAAATGAAAATATTGTTCCATTCCCCAACCTTTTGACGTTACCATACTTTCTCTGTGGTAACACAGGACTTTCCAAGAGTCTGTTATGTAGAGTTGTGAGAAAAGGGGGAAAGGTATTTTCGGGGGGGTTATAAACCTCACCCAACAGGGCAACGTCATGACACCACATGAATCTGTTATGTAAAAATCCACGTTTTCAGTTTAAATCACAATTCAAAACTGTACATGGTAAAAGTGACTGTTTTCAAAAAATGTATTGACAATGACAACTGAACCCTTGTAGAGCTGAAATAAAACACACACAAGGCAAGACTAGGGTGACCATTTTGGCCCTTTGACTAGGGTGACCATTTTGGCCCTTTGTCCCGCAACCAAACAATCATGTCACACTTTTATCAACAAATTTCAACACTAATTTAGAAAAAGAAGGTTTGTCTCGTATTTCAGTCAGACATTCCAACCTGTCTCTTGCAGTCACATTGTGTTATGGAAATATGTATCATAAAGATGTGGTACTAGTGATTGTAGTACACTTCTCTAATCGTTGTTGAGATCTGATACACTGTGCAGCGCAAGACGAGACATAGGTCTATCATCAACCAATATCACATTTCTCAAATCCTTTTCGACTAAATTCCAGCTAAACTTGGAGAGGATCATTGAGCCTAACTATACTGAACAAAAATATGAACGCAACTTGTAAAGTGTAAGTCCCATGTTTCATGAGCTGAAATAAAACGCCCAAGAAATGCTCCATATGCACAAAAAATGTATTTCTCTCACATTTTGTGCAGAAATGTGTTTACGTCCCTGTTAGTGAGAATTTATCATTTGCCAAGATAATCCATCCACCTGACAGGTGTGGCATATCAAAAAGCTGATTAAACAGCATGATCATTAAACAGGTGCACCTTGTGCTGGGGAAAATAAAAGGCCACACTAAAATGTGAAGTTTTGTCACACAGTACAATGTCACAGATGTCTCAATTTGAGGGAGTGTGCAATTTTCAAGCTAACTTCAGGAATGTCCACCAGAGCTGTTTCCAGAGAATTGCATTAGTCACATGTGCTAAATACAACGGTGTAGACCTTACGAGCCCTTAACCAACAATGCAGTTTTAAGAAAATATAGTTAATTTGAAACTAATCTTCATTTGGTGAATTTCAATGTTTTTTGCACATTGCACCTCGCTTGCTCTTAACTGTCTATTTGAAAATAATGTGTATGAAACATTGTTGCATTTAAACTTTAGATTACCGGTTACTTTGTGTGCTAAACATGATAAAATATGTTTGCAATAGGAAGTAATAGTTGTACATTTCGATTTGGAATTTCTTCATTGTTGTGTTTATGTTATGATTGGTGGCCTACTGGCCAATTATGAATGGGTTGCTTTTACCAATATGTTGTTTGTGACTGCTCTCTTTCTATCAGCCATGTCTATGTGTTTTACAAAAAGTGCTCTCTCCTACACGGAGTGTGCAGATTACAGTCACTGTCTTTTCAGCACCACGAGCCTGTCACCTTTGATGTGTCACTGTTGTCATTGATGATAGTGTGATAGTGATGATGTTAGGCTACCACAGGTTGTTTAAGCGGTTGTTGTTGTTGTTGCTTATCACATTATTCCAAGCCGGACGTGTGAGTGACAGCCCTATGCGTGGCTCAGGCCTGTTTGATTAATAAATGATCTCATCAAAACGCATAGCTACTTCTGCATTAGAGCTAGATATAATGTGGTTTACATTAAGTGATGATGTTTCTGTTCATTTTTCGATTGTATTTGTTTGTTTAAAGTTTGAAGATTTTGAAGATTTTTTCAAGCCTGAAAGCCGAGGTCCAATAGTCATGGTTCGCCACTGAGTACATGCGATAGTTGTCATCACTAATTATGTTAGTGAAAAATAACTGGACTAATTGCAGGGGTCGGCTTGCCAAACGCAGCGGAACAGTTTCAGATGCATAATTCAATGCAATTTGGGCTGGATCGATGGAGGTGTGAAACATTTAAATAATGCAATAAACAAAGATTGTATCTAAAAGCACAAAGTAATCACACACAATCATGACAGTTGCTTTATTTAGCGTCCCGAACGATGCGGCAGCAGCTTTTTGGTATAATGATCAGTGTCATTACATGCATTCAGCAGCATTAGCCCTATTCCCCCAGTGATTGAGGATGCACACACACAGACGCACAGACACACACACACACATCACATTGGTTGGTGCACCCGGGCACTAGCACCGAGCGGAGTGTGTTAACGTTGTTGGTCGTTGAGGAGAGGCGAGAGGGCAAAGGGACGTGCTGCTGTAATGCATTTACTAATAACTGTTTATTATTGTTCAATCCCCAGGGTAGCACTTTATGGAAATTACTGTTTTTGTAGGGAAAGGGTCATACAGTGTGATTTGAAAATGAGCTTTGGGGATTTTCAGCCACTGTGTCCACCTTGCTGTTTTACATAGTGTACTGTTGTTTGTAGTGTACGTTAATGAACAAAAAAGGTTTCACATTCAATACGGTGAACGACATACATGCATTTTACTCACCAAAACAAATCTGGTCTTTGCATGTGGCTTTTTTCCATGGAAATATTGTGCGTCTCAAAAAGAGATTAGTATGTGGTTGTAACACAAAACAGGGGAAAATAAACCAACAAGTTAAGCATTTACAAATTACAGTACTGACAGATATTCAAACAAGTCGACAGATAAATGAGGAGTCCCTGGCTTGCTTCAACACTTTTTCTTGTTTCTGACAGTCTTGATGACTATAGTTTGTTTGATTTAGGGGAGAGAAAAGACATGCTGCAATGGTGCTTGGAAACATCAGCATAACTTGGTCAACCTCTGCATATCTTTGTGCATTTGAATGACAAGCATTGATAAATTCGCTGACCTCAAAGTGAGAAAATCTCTGAAGCTAATCCTTCCATTCCAGATCCAAACTCCAGTGGTTTTGGCTCAAGATATGTTTTTCTGTCTGTCTGGGGTGTCTGCTGGAGGATCCATGCCATGGCCCAGAGAGGAGAGTCTCACAAACTTCGGGACTAACCTGGCCCAACCGAGAATGGCCTCACTGGACATTGGAACTCTGTGGACTGCACCAGACTACCTTGGACTCCCATATTCACTGCACTACCTCAGCTCTATGGGGAACAAATACATTTCCATTGTGTGTAACTGGGAGAGAGGGAGAGAGAAATAAAAAAAGTTGTTGAGAGTAGGAAAATAAATTATAGAGAATGGTGGGATGGACGAAGAGAGAAAGAGAGATGCAGAGAGAGAAAGAGCAAGAGATGGAGGGACAGAGAAGAGGAAGCTGGCCGGCTGGTGGGGGGAGACAGCTATGGAGTAGTGACGCTAGGCAGCCAGCAGAACTGTAATTAATGAACAAGTTTCGATGATTAACTTTTATTAAGCTATACTCCTGAGTCCACCAGCCGCCAGGTAATGATAGTGGCCTGGAGAGGAGAGAGGAGAAAGCACTCTCCACTCACTCCCACTTCTCCACAGCCACTCATAAAACTGCTTCACACACACCCATAAAACAGCACCCTACTGTACAAGGCCTACAGCTGTGTTGTACCTGCTGCTAATGAAGGAATATTGTTCACCACTGTATGTGTAAACATTGGTATGTTACGCCGCCAGGAACCCATTGAACATGATGTGCTGTAAGGTTTTTTGTATCCTGTTGTTATAAATGTAAAAAAGTAGAACTATGACCAGACTCAGTAAGTGATTCCAAAAACAAGCATTTCTTTCCCCCTTTCTCAGTATTATAATATTTTCCGCAAGTAGGCCTACAAGAAAATAATAACAAAAAAGGTGAAGGTATACAGTGCATACGGAAAGTATTCAGACCCCTTAACTTTTTTCACATTTTGTTAAGCTACAGCCTTGTTCTAAAATGGAATAAATAGTTTTTTCCCTCACCAATCTACACAAAATACCCCATAATGACAAAGCAAAAACAGGTTTTTATAAATGTTTGCAAGCTACAAGCTTCGCATACATGTTTTTGCAGAGTTTCTCCCATTGTTCTCTGCAGATCCTCTCAAGGTCTGTCAGGTTGAATGGGGAGCGTCGTTGCACAGCTATTTTCAGGTCTCTCCAGAGATGTTCAATCGGGTTCAAGTCCGGGTGAACCGTCACCCCAGTCTGAGGTCTTGAGCGCTCTGGAAAATGATTTTATCAAGGATATCTCTGTACTTTGCTCCGTTTATCTTTCCGTCAATCCTGACTTCATCGTAGGGACGGTGCCACGTTTCCTCCAGAAGTGACGCTTGACGTTCAAGCCAAAGAGTTCAATATTGATTTCATCAGACTAGAGAATCTTGTTTCTCTTGGTCTGAGAGTCTTTTTAGATGTATTTTGGCAAACTCCAATGGTGCTGTCATGTGCCTTTTTTTGAGGAGTGGCTTCTGTCTGGCCACTCTTCCATAAAGCCCTGATTTGTGGAGTGTGGCAGAGATCGATGTTCTTCTGGAAGGTTTTCCCATCTCCACAGAGGACCTCTGGAGCTCTGTTAGAGTGACTATCAGGCTCTTCAAAATCAAATTCAAATCAAATCACATTTTAATTGTGCGCCGAATACAGCAGGTGTAGACCTTACCGTGAAAGGCTGACTTACAAGCCCTTAACCAGCAATGCAGTTCAATAAAAAAAATCTAATACAATATTTACTAAATAAACTAAAGTAAAAAAAATCTAATCAATCAAAAAGTAATACAAGAAATGTACAGGTTAGTCGAGGTAATTTTTAAAGTGACTATGCAAAGATAATAAACAGCGAGTAGCAGCAGTTTACAATGTAAATAGTCCGGGTGGCCATTTGATTAGTTGTTCAGCAGTCTTATGGCTTGGGGGTAGAAGCTGTTATTTGGTACCACGTGCCGTGCACTACCCTCTGTCTACGCCTTGCGGTCAGATGCCGAGCAGTTGCCATACCAGCCGGTGATGCAACCGGTCAGGATGCTCTCGATGGTGCAGCTGTAGAACCATGATAGTTTGTTGGTGATGTGGACACTTCAGTCCTGTCAATGTTAATGGGGGCCTGTTCGGCCCTCCTTTTCTTACAGTCCATGATTAGCACCATTGTCTTACTCAAATTGAGAGAGAGCTTGTTGTCACCTCCCTGACCAAAGCCCTTCTCCCCTGATTGATCAGTTTGGCTGGGCGGCCAGCTCTAGGAAGAGTCTTGGTGGTTCAAAACTTCTTCCATTTAGGAATGATAGAGGCCACTGTGTTCTTGGGGACCGTCAATGCTACAGACATTTTTGGTCCCCTTCCCCAGATCAGTACCTCGAAACAATCCTGTCTCGGAGCTCTACGGACAATTCCTTTGACCTCATGCCTTGGTTTTTGCTCTGACATGCACTGTCAACTGTGAGACCGGAAGTTTACATACACTTAGGTTGGAGTCATTAAAAGTGGTTTTTCAACCACTCCACAAATTTCTTGTTAACAAACTATAGTTTTGGCAAGTCGGTTAGGACATCTGACTGTGCATGACACAAGTCATTTTTCCAAGAATTGTTCACAGACAGACTATTTCACTTATAATTCACTGTATCACAGTTCCAGTGGGTCAGAAGTTTACATACGCTAAGTTGACTGTGCCTTTAAACAGCTTGGGAAATTCCAGAAAACGATGTCATGGCTTTAGAAGCTTCTGATAGGCTAATTGACATAATTTGAGTCAATTGGAGGTGTACCTGTGGATGTATTTCAAAGCCTACCTTCAAACTCAGTGCCTCTTTGCTTGAAACCATGGGAAAATCAAAACAAATCAGCCAAGACCTCAGAGAAAAGATTATAGATCTCCACAAGTCTGGTTCATCCTTGGGAGCAATTTACAAACGCCTGAAGGTACCACGTTCATCTTTACAAACAATGCTGCGCAAGTATAAACTCCATGGGACCAGGCAGCCGTCATACTGCTCAGGAAGGAGACGCGTTCTCTCTCCTCTTCTGAAACGTAACAAAATGTGGAAAAAAAGGAAGGGGTCTAAATACTTTCTGAATGCACTGTAGACACGCTGTAGGACTTTTGAATCTCAACCCAGACTTGTTTGAAACTACACACTACAATACACTTTACAACTCCACTTACAAAACTTTTAAAGGTTGTGGCCAGAGAAACATAGAACAAATGTTGTGCTCGTCCAGGCTCAAACTCACCAGGACGTTTTTCTGAACAATAAAATCACATTTCAAAATGATCTCTTGCCAAAGATAATAAATAGAAATCCTGCCTGCTAAAACCTTTCACTAAGAATATCCGAACACCTTAAGCATGGAGTCTCAGCCAGGTGGCTTTAGGCCCAGTGTGTCAGCTAGCGTGTCGGCTGGCCAACATTATTAGAATGACATATGTTTACACGTCCTATGCTCCATAGCATATAATACCATGACAACCACCCTCTCTCTACCTCAGCAGTTCTTAGAGTTCCTCTATGAACACTGAAGACGCCTCACTCTGAAATGAGCTGTGAATGGCTACTCACCTCACACAGGACAACAGAGAGATATTGAGGGGAGGGGTGTGGGATAATTAGAGAGAGTTAAATACAATTAGAGAGCGTTAGCAAGAGCTCTGTCAGGTTGGATGGGGAGCATCGCTGCACAGCTATTTTCAGGTCTCTCCAGAGATGTTCGATCTGGTTCAAGTCCGGGCTCTGACTGGGCCACTCAAGGACATTTAGAGACTTGTCCTGAAGCCACCCCTGCATTGTTTTGGCTGTGTGCTTAGGGTCATTGTCCTCTTGGAAGGTGAACCTTCAGCCCAGTCAGGTCCTCTACAAGGATATCTCTGTACTTTGCTGCGTTCATCTTTCCCTCTTTCCTGACTAGTCTAGCAGTCCATGCCACTGAAAAAAAAACACAGCATGATGCTGACACCGCCATGCTTCGCCGTAGGGATGGAGCCAGGTTTCCTCAAGAAGTGACGCTTGGCATTCAGGCCAAAGTGTAAAATCTTTGTTTCATCAGACTACAGAATCTTGTTTCTCATGATCTAAGAGTCTTTAGGTGCCTTTTGGCAAATCCAAGCGGGCTGTCACGGGCCTTTTGATAAGGAGTGGCTTCTGTCTGGCCACTCTTCAATAAAGGCCTGATTGGTGGAAGGCTGCAGAGATGATTGTCCTTCTGGAAGGTTCTCCCATCTCCACAAAGGAACTCTGGAGCTCTGTCAGAGTGACCATTGCATTCTTGGTCACCTCCCTGACCAATGCCATTCTCCCCGATTGCTCAGATTGTCCGGGCGGCCAGCTCTAGGAAGAGTCTTGGTTGTTCCAAACGTCATCCATTCAAGAATGATGGAGGTCACTGTGTTCTTGGCGACCTTCAATCCTGCAGACATTTTTATCTACCCTTCCCCAGATCTGTGCCTCTACACAATCCTGTCTCAGAGCTCTACGGACAATTCGTTCGACCTCATGGCTTGGTTTTTGCTCTGGCATGCACTGTCCACTGTGGGACCTTATATAGACAGGTGTGTGCATTTACAAATCATGTCCAATCAATTTGTGGAAACATCTCAAGGATTATCAATGGAACCAGGAGGCACCTGAACTCAATTTCAAGTCTCATATTAAAGTCTGAGTACTTATGTAAATAAGGTATATCTGTTTTTTTATTTTAATAGATTTGAAAAAATTTCAAAAAACCTGATTTAACCTGATTGTGTGTAGATTAATTTTAGAATAAGGCTGTAACGTAAAAAACAAATGTGGAAAAAAGGGAAGGGGTCTGAATACTTTCTGAATACACTGTATACCTGCATTTCTGTCTATTGTGCTCTCTATGTCAAATCAAATCAAACTTTATTTGTCACATGCCGAATACAACAAGTATAGACCTTACCGTGAAATGCTTTCTTACATGTCCATAACCAACAGTGCAGTTCAAGAAAGGTTAAGAAAATATTTACCAAATTCACTAAAGTAAAAAATTATAAAAAGTAACACAATAAAATACTAATAATGAGGCTATATACAGGGGGTACCGGTACTGAGTAAATGTGCGGGGGTACAGTCTTGTCGAGTTCATTTGTACATGTAGGTAGGGATGAAGTGACTGTGCATAGATAATAAACAGCGAGTAGCAGCAGTGTACAAAACAAATGGAGGGGGGGTGTCAATGTAAATAGTCCGGTGGCCATTTGATTAATTGTTCAGCAGTCTTATGGCTTGGGGGTAGAAGCTGTTAAGGAGCCTTTCCCAGCATTTCCATCACATTACCTCTTTATCCAACTATCCGTCTTTCCATCTGTCTACTTTTACTCCTCCTGCGGCCCCACCTTCCTCTCTTGCATATACACAGAGCTTCTCTGTATAACAATATGACAATGCGGTAGACCAAACATTACAGGAGCCTAACGGTGTCATCAGTTATCCAGCACCACTGAGAGGATGAGGAACTGGGGAGGGTAGAGGGTTGCATGCAGGTATCGCTATTGCATCAGCTGCTGTGACAAAAGATCACATCAGAGAGCAGGGACCACTGTCTGGCAGCTTAACATGAATCTGAATATGGACGCTAACACTCTGTCCGTTTAACATGATTGTCTATTGTGTATTTCCAAATATACTGTATATCTATTTTGACATCAATGATAGACTGGAATACAATGGTGATGTTATCTAGTGCTTCCATACCTTTACGGACATTAGCTGTTTAAGCTGTTGATTACTGTCCTAGCCTGAAATCTACACTGTATTACACATAGCTGTGGTTAGGTTCTGTTCCTATTTCTGAATATCTATGCTCTGGAGGCACAATGGTACTGGACTTCTGATGGATCAACCCACGACCTCCATGGATTTGTATGACACTAGTAGAAATTGAAATCCACAGCAATGAATGGTGCGCTGTTGCGATATCCGTGTGACGCACAAGCTAAAACCGTATTTCTCATTGATGGATTATTCCTGTGTGTCCAACGTGGAGATATGTTAAAACATGAATGAAATCTAAATGAAATCTCAACTCGTATAAACGTAGCACTGCATTGACTCCGTGGCTAACCTGAATTGCACGTGCAGCAAGGAAATCACAGAAGTGCAACGTTTTTCGTAGAGGAGCTGTTCACCACCTAACCAGTGTCTAATATAATATCCTGGCTATAAGCATCCCCCCTATGTCACTAGTGGTCTGCATACAAAACAGTACATCCACTGGGTAAGCCAAGGCAGGCTATCTGTGGCTACTACTGAAGCATCAATCCGATAGACAGATGCAGTTGGTGTGGCTGTCAAGCGCACAGTTAGCGTTATATACAGGCTAGTGGATGTCTGAGTGTTGCCCGCTATCTGGCCAATTCGATAAGAGCAGCATCATACGCGGTTCTAACTGACTGCTCGGTCTAATCATCAATAAAGAGTCTCACTTCCCTGTGCCCTGGACAGTTCTATTTCATCAGCTGTGGCTGAGAGAGAGAGTCCAGTGAGTTATACACCCACAACCAACACATTTATCATTGTCATGTCATTGGTGAAGGCAATCACATCATAGGAAATAGGGCAATATGTTCATGAAGTTTGTGTTATGTTATGGACAGTCTTAGAAACAGAATTAAATGACACACAAATTCTGTGTTTGAATCGTAAGGTCTCCTGCATGTTGTGACAATATTGCAGCATCTCCAGGAGAAATGTAGTTTAGTAAACCATAAGTCCAAGTTTATTGACTGGTCTTCTCATTATAGCAAATCTGCTCCTGGCTTCAACATGGCTATAAAGTATCCTCTTCTGTCAGGGTTTGTTTTTCTGTCTCTTTTCTCTTTTCCTTTTTTCTCTCCATCACTCTGAGAGACGATGAAAGCAATGAACCAGACCACAAGTCACACAGCTACGCTAGCTTGGCGATGTCGCTCCCATCCTCCATATTGACAAAAACAGGGATTTACACATATTAATGAATAATACACCACGACACCTAGGAAGAGGTCTGAGGAAAGAAGGATGGGGAGGGGAGGGGTAGAGGGGGGTTCACTCGGTATCAATTTAGTTTGGTATTCCTCCGGGAATATGCTAATACCTCTGAGTAGCTGTGTTCTTTCTGTTTTTGTGGCCAGTGTACCTTGTTAGGCTGTGGCCTCTTCAGTGGCAGCAAGGAGAGTGAGAGGGAAAAATAGACAAATAAATAAATAAAGGAGTGAAAAGGCAGAGAGGACGGGAGAGAGGAAGAGAGAAGGAGAGGGCTCGTACGGTAGCACCTTGACGCGGATGTACAGCTGCTTGCCGCGCGCCTGTCTCACCTTTCCCCTTGTCTGTCGTCTGACGCGTTTGATTCTCCGCATTCATACATCAATGAGCCGAGCAGGCTGACACCTCATCTCACGGCCTACTTTGGGTACGAAGGCCCTCTTTTGCATATCACTACCCACCACCACCCCCCCTTTCTGACACCCTGCCCATCTTTAAAGAGAGATGCAGAGGGAGAGAGTGAGCGAGAGAGGATGAGGGATGGCAAGAGAGAGAAATAGTTAAGGAGAGAGGGAGAAAAAGATGCACAGAGAGAGCGAGAGGGAGAGAGAGAGAGGGAGAGAGAGAATGGGGGACATTGAGGACGAGGGATAAAGAGAATGGGAAAGCGTCAGATGGAAATAAACACTTCCCTTTTTGAATCATTTTTTGACAGCTTTAGTTTGACCACCACTGCCAGCAGAACAGAATATGACATTCCTATGGTGTCTAATGAAGACACCTCCTCTTAAACAGCTAATTATGACCAGCTAATTAGTGTGCATTTCTTACAGTACTATTCAGTCATGAATCTACTTTCTACAGAGGACCACACTTAGTATAATCCTAGACCACATAGTTAGGATGGGGAGCCTGGCACATCCACAGGACAATATGACAGCTCCTCTGTTTTGATATGTATATTTTGTTGGGCTTATTTCTCATAGTTGCATGCGTATTAGTTTTAATTGATTTTAGGGAAATATCTATAGCTATGAAATAATATTGGCAAGTTCTAGAGCACATCAAGAGCATTGGAGCATTGTTTTAACTATTGCACTGTTGACTTTGAAATTAGCCTTGCCTCTGTGTTTGATCCATGAGGAATGAATAGTAGCCTATAATGTAGTGTATTGGTGTATTAGATGGTAACAGTTACTGTATATCTTCATGTGCCTGATGTCTATATCATTGAGTGTTCATGATGAATGCGTCAGGAGTTGATGAGGGCTTAAACTATGGTGGCTGTGCTCCAGATAGATGCTTTCGTCCCAAGCACCTTACCAGCCTTCCTGCACTAATTGTAAAATAAATCCTCTCATCGGGCGAAACAAAAAATTTGGTGTGAGCAGAGGTGGCAGCAGTGGGGGGTGGGCTCGGTAGAAATTAGGGGGTGGGCACCAGGATGAGGTGATGAAGAGACAGGGATGGGGTGTGTGTGGTGAGGGGGTAGGTCTGGGGTGGGCTCTGAGGTGTTTGAGTCTGTATAGGTATCATATGGATATCTGCCAAAGCTAATGTAATAAATTGATGTTTTCCCCAGCCTTGAGCGGGGGGGGGGGTCTGCCTTTTAAGTGGTGCAGGCTGTCATCTGTGTGCATGTGTGAGCGGGGAAGAGTGTGAATGTCACTTTGAACTGCACAATGCTGCACCGCTCCCCCTAATGAGAGAGAGGGGATGCCTCCATGCCAGCCCAGGGGCCAAGGAGGAGACACCACCATCCCGGCGCCCACCCTCCTTCATCCTACCCCACCATCCCTCCTAGGGCCTGACAGCCTCAGATAAATCAACCACTCCACACTCCTCCGCCCCTCCACCTCCCCATCCCGCTATCCCTCCTTCTGCCACCTGCAGTGGGAGGAGAGTGCAAATTTTCCACAGAGACAGGGAGAAAAGGAAGGAAGGAGGAGAGCAGAGGAGGAGGGGGGTTGTACACATCGGTTCGTAGAGTTCCTCCAAACTGGTCTGAAGTCAAAGTTTCTGGGAGACTTCCAGGATCTGGAACATTCCATAGCCTCAAGTCTACTTCAGTGTGCTTTGTGTGTGTGTGTGTGTGTGTGTGTGTGTGTGTGTGTGTGTGTGTGTTGCTCAATTATCAGTTGTTTTTGTTTGTTTGCCCTGCATGCGTTCTGGTGTCACCATTGTGAGATGAAATCCCTCTTCTGGATGTTTCAGTTGTGCGTAGGACAAGAGGTCCGGGGGTCACTGTTCTGACGATGTTGATGCTAACGCTGTTAGCTATCTGGTGCAGAAGAGTCGCTCAGACGGCATTTCCATACTGCTAACTGGCATGCGAGGGTAATTATACTGTTGGCTGGGTTTAGATGTGCTACTCAGTGTGTGAGGGGCAGGGGCATGGACAGGGGCATGAGCACAGGCAGGGGCACAAGCAGAAAACCAGGTGTGCACTGTAATTCCCCACCCTGCATCTCCCTCTGTCAACTGGATTAAACACCTCTAACCTGCAGGCCAATCCCAGGATGCAACAGTCCATCCTCCATGTGTAATTGTGTTTACACAAAATATTGCATGCACTTGAACTCCCATGGTAATTGTTGTTGCATGAGATTATATACTCATTAATTATTCCTACCTAATTGAAAATACACTACATGACCAAAAGTATGTGCTCGCCTAATATCTTATTCCAAAATCACTGGCATTTATATGGAGTTGGTCCCCCCTTTGCTGTTGTAACAGCTTCCACTCTTCCGGGAAGGCTTTCCACTAGATGTTGGAACATTGCTGAGGGACTTGCGTTCATTCAGCCAGAAGAGCATTAGTGAGGTCAAGCATTGATGTTGGGCGATTAGGCCTGGCTCGCAGTCGGCGTTCCAATTCATCCCAAAGGTGTTCGATGGGGTTGAGGTCAAGGCTCTGTGCAGGCCAGTCAAATTTTTCCACACCAATCTCAACACCAAAACGATTTCTGTATGGACCTCACTTTGTGCACAAGGGCATTGTCTCAGACCCTTATTCCTCCTCCACCAAACTGTACAGTTGCATTGGGGCAGGTAGCATTCTCCTTTCTCCTGACTGCTAGATGGTGAAGCGTGATTCATCACTCCAGAGAACGAGTTTCCGCTGCTCCAATGGTGGCGAGCTTTACACCACTCCAGCCGATGCTTGGCATTGCGCATGGGGATCTTAGGCTTGTATGCGGCTGCTCTGCCATGGAAACCTATTTCATGATGCTCCTGACAAACACTTATTGTGCTGACGTTGCTTCCAGAGACAGTTTGGAACTCGGTAGTGAGTGCTGAAACCGAGGACAGACGATTTTTACACGTTACGCGCTTCAGCACTCGCCGGTCACGTTCTGTGAGCTTGTTGGGCCTACCACTTTGCAGCTGAGGCATTTTTGCTCCTAGATGTTTCCACTTCACAATAGCCCTTAAAGTTGACGGGGGCAGCTCTAACAGAGCAGAAATTTGATGAACTGACTTGTTGGAAAGGTGGCATCCTATGACGGTGTCACGTTGAAAGTCACTGAGCTCTCCAGTAAGACCATTCTACTGTCAATGTTTGTCTATGGAGATTGCATGGCTGTGCGCTTGATTTTATACACCTGTCAGCAACGGGTGTGGCTGAAATAGCCAAATCCACTCATTTTAAGGAATGTCCACATACTTTTCTATATATAGTGCAGGTAGGAGCCCTAATCGGCATTGTCCTTAAAGGGGCAGTGCAGTAAAAAAAGCGATTTTCCTGTAAAAGAAAACTATATATTTCCACACTATGGGGTCGCCATAACTCTCTGAAGTTGTGATCATTATGATGTTTGAAAAAAGTCCCATAATTTCAGCCTGTTCAAGTTGGATGGAGTTTTTGGCCCAGATCATGCCATTCATTGAAAATTCTTTGCACATTTTGACAGCGAGGAAATATTTTTATTTAATTGTTTTATTTCACCTTTATTTAACCAGGTAGGCAAGTTGAGAACAAGTTCTCATTTACAAATGCGACCTGGCAAAGATAAAGCAAAGCAGTTCGACACATACAACAACACAGAGTTACACATGTAGTAAACAAACATACAGTCAATAATACAGTAGAAAAACAAATCTATATACAATGTGTGCAAATGAGGTAAGATAAGGAAGGTAAGGCAATAAATATGCCATGGTGGCGAAGTAATTACAATATAGCAATGTAACACTGGAATGGTAGATGTGCAGTAGATGAATGTGCAAAGTAGAAATACTGGGGTGCATAGAAGCAAGATAAATAAATAAATACAGTAGGGGATGAGGTAGTTGGTTGGGCTATTTACAGATGGGCTATATACAGGTGCAGTGATCTGTGAGCTGCTCTGACAGCTGGTGCTTAAAGCTAGTGAGGGAGATAAGTGTCTCCAGTTTCAGTTATTTTTGTAGTTCGTTCCATTGGCAGCAGAGAACTGGAAGGAAAGGCGGCCAAATGAGGAATTGGCTTTGGGGGTGACCAATGAGATATACCTGCTGGAGCGTGTGCTATCGGTGGGTGCTGCTATGGTGACCAGCAAGCTGAGATAAGGTGGGGCTTTACCTAGCAGGGACTTGTAGATGACCTGGAGCCAGTGGGTTTGGTGATGAGTATGAAGCAAGGGCCAGCCAACGAGAGCGTACAGGTCGCAGTGGTGGGTAGTATATGGGGCTTTGGTGACAAAACAGATTGCACTGTGATAGACTGCATCCAATTTGTTGAGTAGAGTATTGGAGGCTATGTATTGGAGGCTATATAACACACTTCAAATGCACCATGCTCCCACGGGGCAAAATAAGTATGACACTCCTGGTCTAGACGATCCTTTCCTCTAATGAGGGCTATACACAGTGCATTCGGAAAGTATTCAGACCATTCCCTTTTTCCACATTGTATTACATTACAGGCTTATTCTAAAATGGAATAAAAAAAATCTTAGCAATCTACACACAATACCCCATGATGATGAAGAAAAAAAGGTTTTTTCTACATTTTTGCAAATGTCTGAAAAAGTTATTTTTATAAAACATTATTTACTGCCTACTTATTTAAGTAATTATACAGACCCTTTGCTTTGAGACACAAAATTGAGCTCAGGTGCATCCTGTTTCCATTGATCATCCTTGAGATGTTTCTACAACTTGATTACAGCTCACCTGTGGAAAATCAGTTGATTGAACATGATTTGGAAAGGCACACACCTGTCTATATGAGGTCCCACAGTTGACAGTGCATGTCAGAGCAAAAACCAACCCATGAGGTCGAAGGAATTGTCCTTAGAGCTCCGAAAAAGGATTGTGTCAAGGCACAGATCTGGGGAAGTCCAAACATTTCTGCAGCATTGAAGGTCCCCAAGAACACAGTGGCCTCTATCATTCTTAAATGGAAGAAGTTTGAAACCACCAAGACTCTTCCTAGAGCTGGCCTCCCGGCCAAACTGAGCAATCGGGGAGTAGGGCCTTGGTCAGAGTTCCTCTTTGGAAATGGGAGAACCTTCCAGAAGGACAACCAATCAGGCCTTTATGGCAGAGTGGCCAGATGGAAGCCTTTCCTCAGTAAAAGAGTTTGCCAAATGGCACCTAAAAGACTCTCAGACCATCCCTACGGTGAAGCATGGTGGTGGCAGCATCATTCTGTGGGTATGTTTTCCAGCAGCAAGGTTTGAGGGAAAGTCAGGATTGAGGGAAAGATGAACGGAGGAAAGTACAGAGATATCCTTTATGAAAACCTGCTCCAGAGCGCTCAGGACCTCAGACTGGGGTGAAGGTTCACCTTCCAACATGACAAAAACCCTAAAGTACGTAGCCAAGACAACGCAGGAGTGGCTTGAACCCGATCGAACATCTCCGGAGAGACCTGAAAATAGCTGTGCAGAGTCACTCCCCATCCAACCTGACAGAGAAGAATGGGAGAAACTCCCCAAATACAGTAGTGCCAAGTTTGTAGCGTCATACTCAAGAAGACTGTTTTAACTTTGTGTGTAGATGGATGATGAAAAAAAACAATTGAATACATTTTAGAATAAGGCTGTAACCGTTCCGAATGTAAACGTATAACATTTTGTATCAACGCCCACACAAACAAAATGAGCATTACAATGGCAAAAGGAAATAAAAGCAAAAATATATATTTGGAGTTATTTTCATGTTATAAACAAACCCAATGATTTATGAGACTGATTGATATTATTTAAAAATACTATTACAAATACGGCATGAGCGTTTTAACAAACCTGATGCTTGTGTGTAGCTTTATGAACAACTTTGACAGACAAATAAGATACTGCAGGGGAGGTAGTTATGCATGTGTTTTTTTATTATTATAATGGCCTCTATTATAATCATAATAGCTTCTTGGGTCATATGAAAGTGGAATATATTGCAACCTGATCAACAGAACATATGTTAATTGTTTTTTGGGAAAAGCTTTTATTAGAGCAAATATAAGACAGCAGACACAGCAGTGTAAAAAAGGAGCTAGACACCAAATTGAGTTTAGGGATTGTAAGCATATGTAGAGGAGCAGTGCGTTTGTATGACAGCTGGTACCGAGGGATGGAGACGGAATATGCTAGGTGGACCAGGCATTGTGAAGAGGATACAGATGAAAGAAGAGGAGAGGAGTGTGAACTCCAGACATATGGTAGAAGTACAATAAAAGGGAGGAAGGAAGGACAGGAAAGAGAGAGAGAACAAGAAGAAAGAAGTACAAAATAAAAAGAAATAAAACAGGAGAGAAAATCCAGGAATGTGAACCATGGCGGAGTAAAAATTGCTTGCATTGTTGTTTTCATTATCTGGCTTCTGTCATTTCATAAGCTTTGTATCTTTGAAATGAAAGAGAGAAAAGAAAAGGGTCGGATGAAAAAGAAGCAATGGAGAAAAAGAAGAGAAAAAAAAACAGTGAAATTAATCTTTTGTGCCTGGCCTGATGGAGATGCGACATGCCGTACAAAAGCCAGACCAGGAGAAGATACTGTGATTGATGAATGAAGTAAAGGTGTCAGAAGTGTATTATGTAAATTAGCGGAGCCAGAGACCATTTCGGGAGCGAATGAGAGAGCGGACGGCCGCATGTGTGTGTCATGTGGGGCGATCGTCCCCGTGCGCCGTACCATGCCATCTTTCATCTCAGCAGACAACCTCGGCTCGGCCGGCAATCTCTGCTGCCGCACGCCTCTACAACACTATACCATGAGCCGGAGAGAGAAAGAGAGGAAGGAGGATGGAGAAAGGAGATGGAGAGAATAATAATGTTTTGAATGAATACGGTCACGCTGATTGACCAGTACATAGTGTCTTTTTCATTTTGTAGTAAATGTATACAGTTACACTTTCACGCGGGGAATACTGTTATTTCACTTGGAGTCATAAAAACAACTGTAAGACTCACTGTCATATTCCCAATGACAATACATTATACAGGCCTAGGATTGGAGATTGAGCTGTTGTGTGATGTGATGTTGTACTAGTGTGTTTTTTGATGGTATGTTGTGTTGTGGTAGTGTATGTTGTGTTAGTGTACGTGTACGTGTATGTGTACGTGTAAGTTACTGCATGTGACATTATGAGGGTTATTGTCTATTCACATCGTCTATTCACAATAGTATTTTGTAGTGTGTGGGTTCCCTCTTCACCTCTTCAGCACCACAATTCTCTCCAATAACACATTATACCATAAGCCAGTGTTGGGCCTCAAAGTGTCATACAGTTGTAGGATCTTAATTTGAGCCAGTTTGCTGCATCAGGAAAATAATCCTGCAGCAACAATATATTATTATTATGTGAATTATAACTAATGGACATTTTTGTAGGGAAAACAAGCCTTTTTAAACCTCAAATAACGTTAGGTTTTACGTGTCCTGCTAAAGCTCTGCTGCTACAGGGTTATCAAGTTAAAATACGACATATCTTTCACACACACAGACACGCACACAGCTGGCAGAGAAACCCATGGTTCACCCACCCCAGGACCTCACCAGCAGCTTTCCGCTTCAGTCAAACACTCACGCTTTTAATAGGATGACAAAAACAATCTATCACGCATGCACCAACACATAACAATATTAAGAGGTTAAAGGAAATCTATGAAATCCTCTGCTTTAATTTGGCGCCAAACTGTGGTCCTGGGTTATTGAAATAGACAAAGATATATAGGGTTACCTTGTTGAGGAAGATGCGCTAATTGCTAGCACTTGTCGTTCCTCCTAAGCTTTGTCTCAGTCACAGAGGCTAACTAGCCAGCTTTTCCCATTGTGTTTGTTTGTTCAGCGGACAGGCTGCTGAGGAAGCTATTTTCATCAAGCACGTCGTTATTAACGGGTTCATAAGTAAGCTGGCCCAGCTATTTCTCCATGTTAGTATTTATTATGGGTCCACAAAGAGCCGGGCCTGTCTCTAATGAATGAAAGTGCGCAGTGTAATTGAGCCTTATTAGGCCCCAGTCGAGCACCAGTGGCAGAGATATTGAGAGAGAGAGAGAGAGAGGATGAGGAGAGAGAGAAAGAAAGAGAGAGGCAGACAGACAGAGAGAGGCAGAAAGAGATAGGTACAGAGGGGTAGAAGAGAAAGAGGGAGAGAGAGAGAGAGGATGCATGTAAAAGAGGACAGTGAGATTGAGAAGAAAGGGAAAAGAGAGAGGGACATAGAGAGGGAGAGAGAAGGCTGGCATTATCAAACTTGTTCCGCTTCTGTGCCTCTGTTTATTAATTTCGTCACCGAGGCACATGACGGAGTAATTTAAGATCCCTTCCACTACAGTGGTTTACATATTTACACTGTAAGTATGAATGACAGTTAAAACCATGCTGATGCCATACAGACTCGTAAACATTGGCAAGCACTTTAGCTGGCGTCGTCTTAAAGGCACTCTGTCCAGGAAATCACAACTTAGACTGCACGCTTGTAAAGCCTGAGAGGAGAGGAGACACAAATTGAGGAGCGTTGTCAGGCACAATGAGTACTGGATCAAGTATGACATTATTCCAGCACAACAAGCAAAGCATGTTAAAATAGATATCTCAGATTAATTTATTTATGGTTCTACCCTATATTTTGGTTTCATGAAACAATGTTATAAACAATGTATTCAACCTGGTTAATATACAGATACTATACAAAATAAGGTGTATGGTCATAAACTTTTAAGCCCCCCAAGTCCACCTTATGCTCCTCTATAACCTTCTATGTCTCTCCACTATGACAGCCAGAGGTCTTTGCTCTCCTCATGCTCCTTTGCCCCGCCTCTCTCTGTGTATTCTCTCTCTTCAGGGTGTTCCAAATGGCTGAGGTAGTCAAATTCACCCACCTGGCTATTTTTCAAGTGAGACATCTCTTTATTCAGCCTAGAAAAAGCTGCAAATACACACCCACTCTTCTTCCCCTCACTCCCATCTTTCTCTCAGCCCCCTCCTTCCCACACCTCATTTCATCTTTCAACCTTCCCTCCCTCCCATCCCTCCCTCCCACCTCTCCCACCTCTCCCTCTCTCATTTGCGCCCAGTTTTCCTCTTCTACATGCAGGACTGTCATAGTGTGTTATCCCATATCGCGCTCAAGCATGCGTATGTGGGCCCTCTCTCCCTTTCATGTCCCTGCGTACACACATTACTGCCCAGAGACAATACCTCCTCCAGATAATGCCATAAATGAGGGAATTTACATACACACGTACATATGCCACACGCCTCTCGTGTATACGGCACTCATTGTGTAAGTTTGTGTGTGTGCGTGTGTGTTTGTGTGTGTCCTCACTGCATGTGTGAAGTGGTGCTCCAGTGGGATCATCATTAGACAGGTTCTAGAATAATGACACAGGAAATGAACTCATACAGAGAACTTCTCAATAGCCCAGCGTCTCTCTCTCACACACATAGGAACGCACACACACAGACTAACTATTCATATTTCCTGGCAGATATGCAGTGGAGGAGGGAATGGATTATATCTTTCTGCTACAATGCCCTGCAACCAAATGATTAACCAATTCTGCTGATCATTAATCTGATTGATGAGATTCCATCACCTATCACAGTGGCAAACTGTTTTCTCACATCAACATTACACCCACATTACCCAGCAAATGTAGGTGTGGATATTGGTGCCTTCATATGATGGTGCCTTTATATTTCTGTGTGTATTTTTCTGTAGATGGATCAAACAAAGTTTGAGGTGGAGCACGCCCACAGGTCTGTATAAAATGTAACCAGCCCAGGTGACAGACCCATACCGATACTGGTCAAGTTCCTGAGGTTTAAGAACAACATGGCTGTTCTGGATAGAGCCAAGAACTTGAAAGGAACCAACATCTTCCTCAATGAGGACTTCTCTGAAGCTATGCATCAGAGGCGGAAATAACTTATCCCAGCGATGAAAGCTGTCAGAGAGCATGGGAACATTGCTAACATCCGCTACGATAGGCCCATTGTCCAC
Source organism: Brachymystax lenok tsinlingensis (assembly GCA_030435695.1). Lineage (NCBI taxonomy): Eukaryota > Metazoa > Chordata > Actinopteri > Salmoniformes > Salmonidae > Brachymystax > Brachymystax lenok. Next base: position 44,459,955 of record CM059780.1, read on the forward strand.
CCTCCCTCTCCCTCCCAGGAATGATAGAGCCAAGCCTCAGGGTCAGTATTCAGCACAACATCACACACACACATATTTATTTTTTTTCCATATTATATCCATCTCTGATAAGCTACCAAGGAAAGGACTAAGAATAGTTCATATTAATATATGTAGCTTTAAAAATAAGGTTAATGAAATCAATAACTTGCTAACATCAGATAGCATTCATATACTGGACTTCTCTGAATCTGAAATTATCTAATTGAAACTCAGTTAGATAATTCCTTTGATGACACAGCAGTAGGGATATAACAGTAACATGAAAATACAGGAATGCCTATGGTGGAGGTGTTGACGTATATGTTCAGAGCCATATTCCTGTAAAGCTTAGAGGATTTCATGTCAAATTTATTTGAAGCGGTTGAAAGTTCACCTGCCTCATCTTAAGCCTCTTCTTTTGGGGTGCTGCTATAGACCACCAAGTGCTTACAGTCAGTATCTAGATAATATGTGTGCATTGACACATAATATGTGTGAGGTCTATTTTCTGGGTGACCTCAACATTGACTGGTTACCAACTAGCTGTCCTCTCAAGAGGATGCTTCTAACTGTGTCTAATGCCTGTAATATGACCCAGATGATCACTTAACCAACTAGAGTGCACACCAATAGTGTTGGATCTGTTACATCCACTTGAATTGATCATACCTTCAATAATGCTGCAGAGCTTTGCTCCACAGCAATATCAGTTTCCATTGGCTGTAGTGACCATAACATTGTGGCAATAACAAGGAATGCAAACATGCCCCCTGGATTGATGATTAACTTCTTTGGGAGCAGCGCACAAAGTGACCGTTTTGGAGACCCTGGCATGCCCAAAGTAAAATGCCTCCCATTCAGGCCCAGAAAATAGAATATGCACATATTTAGTACCATTGGATAGGAAACACTCTGAATTTTCTAAAAGTGTTAACATTTTGTGTGTGAGTAAAACAGAACGGATATGGCAGGCAAAACCCCGAGGTATTTCTGTCCTGGAAAAAGTGGTTTTGACAGAGTGCCTCATTGGGAACCCCTCCCCTATGAAAATGCCCATATAAGGGCATATGAATGCAGTACCTATCGCTTCCTCTGGATGTCAACAGTCCTGAGAAAGTGTTCAGATTCATTTTAGATGATTTTAGAGCAGAGAAGAAGAGTAATCAGGAAGTGTCCCCTCAGATGTCCTTTACAAGACAACGCGCGCTCCCGCCAGGCACGCTCTTTGTTTTTTTCCTTTCTTATCGCTCAGTTTATATTCCGGTTAAAATATTATGCTATTTATCTTGTTAGGGAGTGGCAGCTGAGGGGTCGGTTTTGGAGAGCCTGGCGTGCCCAAAGTAAAATGCCTCCCATTCAGGCCCAGAAAATAGGATATGCATATATTTGGTACCATTGGATAGGAAACACTCTGAATTTTCCAAAACTGTTAACCATTTGTCTGTGAGTAAAGCAGAATGCATATAGCAGGCGAAACCCCGAGGAATTTCTGTCCTGGAAAAAGTGATTTTCATACATTGCTCATTTGGGCACCCCTCCCTCATGAAAATGACCATATAAGGACATATGAATGCAGTACCCATCGCTTCCTTTAGATGTCAACAGTCTCGAGACAGTGTATTTTTTTCATTTTGGATGAATAAGACCAGAGAAGAAGAGCAAACAAGGAAGTCACTCTGTCATGTAAACAGTACCCAGTGTGCGCGCCCGACAAGGCACGCAGTGTCTTCTTTACCGTCGTTATCGATCAGTTTATATTCCGGTTGATTTATAATAGTAAATATACGTAAAAGTGTTCCTAAGGATACATTTAAAACTATGTTTGATTGTTCTTGGACAAGTTTATAGGTATAAGATGAATGAGTTCGCACCGCGTTTCAATGGACTAGTGGAGGCTGTCGTTTCTGATTATAACGTGCAAACCAAATGGAGGATTTATGGATAAAATACATTACTTTTTCTAACAAAAGAACCATGGATTGTCTTCGTTGGACACTTAGGATGACCTCAGCAGAAGTTCGTCAACAGGTAATTGATTTGTTTTTGCTGTGAAATGTGTTATGTGTGTGCCATGATGGCTAATCGATACATGGCTATGGGAAAAATATGTGAGGTGCTACTCTCAAATAATCAAATGTGCTGCTTTCGCCGTAAAGCCTTTTTGAAATCTGACAACGCTGTGATATTGCCAAGAAACAGAGCTTTTGATGAGTATGGAACACTTGTATATTGGTGGATGTTTAATAATTCAACTTTTGGATTTTGAATTTGGCGCCTTACATTTTACCTGGTAGTGTCGGGAGCAGCCCTCTAGCGCCCCAGAGATCCCTGAGAAGTTATACAGAAAAGTGTTCCTAAGGATACATTAAAAAGGATGTTTGATTCTTCTTGGACAAGTTTATAGGTATAAGTTGAACGAGTTCTCTTCACGTTTCAATGGACGATTGGAGGCTGTATTTTCTCATTCTAACGCGCCAACCAAACTGAGATTTATGGATATAATACATTACTTTTTCTAACAAAAGAACCATGGATTGTCTTCGCTGGACACTTGGGAAGACCTCAGCAGAAGTTCTTCAACAGGTAATTGATTTGTTTTCGCTGTGAAATGTGTTATGTGTGAACCGTGGAGGCTTTTGAAATTATGGTAATGGTAAAAATATGTTAGGTGCTACCCTCAAACAATCAAATGTGGTGCTTTCGCCGTAAAGCCTTTTTGAAATCTGGCAACGCTGTGATATTGCCAAGAAGCAGAGCTTTTGATGACTATGAAACACTTGTATATTGATGCTAGCGCCCCACCGCTCCCTAAGAAGTTAACTGAAAAATGGCATGGTTCAAAGAAATTATGCTAAAAAAGTTGCAAACAAGTCAGGCTGCTTCGCTGATTGGTTGACATACTGTCAATTGAAAAATTGTGTTACTAAACGTATCAATAAAAAAAAATTAAAAAAGACAATGGGAGTACCTTAAATTATATAATGGGCAGAAAAAACTATTAATCTCATATTGTAGCGAAATGTAGCGAAATGCTTGTGCTTCTAATTACGACACTGCAGCAATATCTAGTAATATATATAAATATATATACATTTCACAACAAATTCCTAATGCACACAAATCTAAGTAAAGGAATGGAATTAACCAAACCTAAAATGAATGTGTGTGTCCACAGGCATGGAATGAAGCTAAAAATAGTAAAGCAGCCTTTGCTGGCTTAACAGCAACCCAATCAGTTTGAGGCCTGTTCTTAATAAATTACGGAAAGAATTGTGTTTGATCAAATATGTCTGTCATTTCTGAATATTTTTCAGAGAACAAGTTTACTACTGACTTTCAGCATGCATATAGAGAAGGGCACTCAACTTGTACTGCACAGACTCGGATGACTGATGATTTATTAAAATAAATGGATAATAAGATGATAGTTGAAGCTGTATTGTTAGATTTCAGTGCAGCCTTTGATGTTATTTATCATAAATTGAATTGTTTTGATAATACTCACTTGTCTATACATCACTTGCCATCACATGGTTGGAGAGTTATTTATCCAATAAAACGTAGAGAGTGTTCTTCAATGGAAGCTTCTATAATATCAGATATGTACAATGCGGTGTTCCTTCGAGCAGTTGCATTGGGACGTTACTCTTTATTTTTACAAAAGATTTGCAACTGATCTTACACGAAGCTAGAATGCCTACGTATGCGGATGATTCCACACTCTACTCTATGACAGCACCCAAAGCCAGAGAGCTCACTGAAATGCTATACTGATAAAAAATATAAAAGCATACATAGGCATGAGATGAAATAAAATATCACAGAAATTTTCCATACACACAAAAAGCTTATTTCTCTCAAATTTTGTGCAGAAATCTGTTAACATCCCTGTTAGTGAGCAGGTATCATTTGCCAAGATAATTAAGCCACCTGATAGGTGTGGCATATCAAGAAGCTGATTAAACAGCATAATCATTACACATGAGCACCTTGTGCTGTGTACAATAAAATGCAACTTTAAAATGTGCAGTTTTGTCACACAACACAATGCAACTGATGTCTTAAGTTTTGAGGGAGTGTGCAATTGGCATGCTGACTGCAGGAATGTCCACCAGTGGGTGAGCCTGGCCCCCAAGTGGGTGGACCAATGCCCTTCCAGGTCCACCCATGGCTGTGCCCCTGCCCATTCATGTGAAATTCATAGATTAAGACCTAATGAATTTATTTAAATTGACAGATTTTCTTATATGAACTGTAACTCATCACTGTAACTCAACTCAGTAAAATCATTGAAATTGTTGCATGTTGCCTTCATATTTTTTGTTCAGTATAAATAAGGAGTATCATAATGGGTGATTAATAATAACCATGACTAAAATACATCTAAAACTAATAGTATTGTATTTGGTTTAAAACATTCTCTAAGAACTAAACCTCAACGTTCTCAAGGTTGTGACCATTGAGAACGTTGATGAAGCTAAACTCCAAGGTAAAACATTGGATGGTCAATTCTCATGGTCAAGTCATAATGACACAATTGTTGTGAAGATGGGGAAGGGTATATCTGTTATAAAAAAATATGTTCTGCATTTTTCTACACAAAAATGAACTGTACTAGTTGTTCAGGCTCTGGTCTTGTCCCATCTTGATCCCTGTCCAGTAATATTGTCAAGTGCAGCAAAGAAAAACCTAGCAAAGTTGCAGCTGGCTCAAAACAGAGCAGCATGTCTTGTCCTTAACTGCACATACTGTACAGAACAAATATCAACAACATGCATACCAGTCTTTCCTGGTTTGGGGTTGATGAGGGATTAACTGATTATTTTCAAATGTTCATGAGAAATATTACTGTGACAAAAATTCCAGATTTTGTATAACCAATGTATGGTCAAATAATATTCAGCTCAGACAACCATACGCCACAAGACATGCCACCAAGGGTCTCTTCACAGTCCCCAAATCCAAAACGAATTCACGGCAATGCACAGTTTTATACAGAGCCATGATTGCATGAAACTCCCTTCCATCTCCAATGTACTCAAGCAAACAGCAAGAATACCTTTAAAAACAGATTAATTAAACAGCAAATATTGGACTGTGAGAGGACACACAAACACACACACACATAAACTCTCTAACACACAAATTATTTTTGTTGTTGTATTGTTTGTATAACTTTTGTTATATTGTTTGTATGTCGCTGTATTTTACATTTGTGTGACTGTCCTTGTCTATCAGTGTATCAGTGTTTCGTTACTTGCCATGTTTTACCCCAAGAAGAGTAGCTGCTGCTTCTGCAAAAGCTAATGGGGATCCAAATAAACAAATAAAACATTTCCATGCTTTCAACTCATAAACTGAGTGGTTTAAAAAAACACACAAACAAAACAGATGTTTTTGCCCAAATGCATACGGAATTAGTCTCCCCTCATGCCTCTAAAGACCTGATGAATTAGCTCAGTGGCTGATTGCACTAGCGTTGTTGACTCTCCAGGTCACAGCCAGACAGGAGTGAGCTGTTTAAAACACTCTACTCTCGCTCTCAGATCCCTAATGGTGGGGATTAACTTGGCCTGAACTGTGGCTGGCTGAACCGCAAGCGGACGTTTTTGATTCCGATGTTTATTTTTGTTTTAACCCTCTTAGCGACGGGGTCTCGGCCTACAGCGAACCGCTCACAGTGCCCCTCAATTGGAGCCTTGGTTACACAACAGATTAAAAAAAACTAAAAACACTCTGTTTATGGAACAGGTGCGTTATTAGTCATATGCAAATTCTTCTTCATCTATTGCCTTCACTGATAACATTTACTGCGGTGATTGATTTTGTTTGGCTTTGTTGACCGACCATTTTAACAATTTCTGCGCTCAAATATTTATTTTTGCTAGTTCAAAAGTAAACTTTTTAAGATACAGGCTTACTGATAAGGAACACATTGAACCACACAACCAACAGCAGCTCTCTATTATTAATGAAATGATTTTGCGACACGGTCTCTCCATGTATCATTAGGGATGTGTGCTGGAAATTACTCCATCCATGGACATACTAGCAGTGTTGTAAAGTACTTAAGTAAAAATACTTTAAAGTACTACTTAATTACTTTTACTTAAGTATGACAATTGGGTACTTTTTCCACCACTGCGTACTAAACACTGTGCCGTGTTAAGTACACAAGGCCTACACAATCTAAACTACCTAACATCAAAGCTAAGGACAGCAAAGGGCATAAACACTTATATCTCTTTGAGGTATAAAGGAGAGACAATGGGGATTGTTCTAAAACAGATACCGTACTTATATTGGATTTTGAGATTCATAATGCTGATTCTTTTGTGTCACCATGATTTATGGCAATAGTGTCAACCCCCATTTTAGGATTGGTAAATCATTATGGTGATTCATAAGACAAAGACGTCAAGGTATATTTCGGTCAATATTATATACTGTGAGGAGCTAGATACTTTAAAGTGAATGAAATGTAAATATTCACGTTTGTGAATATGTCCTTTCTAGTTATGATAAAAGATAGACAGCTGTGAAAGAGAGCGAAGGAAAGCCTCATAAATTAATCCTTTACTCAAGCTTGGTTTTCAAAGTTCAGTAATTAACAAATAATCATGACATTGGAAACTACAAACAAACACCAGACCAATCTGGCAATGAGCACTCTTACTCTTCATTTATCTTTTATTGTTTATTTTTTTATTAATCACGCCGGTTCATCCTAAACATGTCAGAATACATATTTTTTTATTTCTGTGATATCGGCCGCAATTTTGTTATTAATGCTGTGGAGAATTCAGGCACTGTTTGCAAATAATATCCTCAAATTGAATCATTGTAGCATGAATATATGCAAAATATTCTGGTGGTGTGAGGGTTGAGTGCTTTTAAATTGGAGAGATCATTCATGGCTTCACCTTCTCAGGCGAGATAAAGTCGTGTGCAGTAACATTACAATGTCACTGACGAGGGGAGAGGGGAGAAGAGGAGAGAAGAACAGAAGAGAGGGATGAAGAGGGGAGAAGAGATGAAATGAAAGAGAGAGGAGGGGGTATCATTGTGTTTCTGTGTGAGTTCATCAATTATGTGTTTGTGCATGGTCTCATATCCCAGGTTCCCGTTGAGGTGCTAGCATGCAGACATGTTAACTCTGCTCACTGGGCTTTGTTCAATAGACCTGATACTGGGAAGCCACATCAGGAAATGAAATAAACCAGCCCACTTAACCCCCTGTTAAACCACTGTGTGATAATGTGTTTGTATGGTACAGATACCTTTTGTTTATTTGGCTGATGTGCTCTAGTATAAAATGTTTGGCCACATATGTGTGAGGAAGGATTGCATGTGAACTTGTCAACCAAATGTGTCAAGTAACTAAACAGCCATTAATGCCTGCAGAGGCCATGCTATATGTTTGAAAAACATTTAGCAAAAAGCCTGCTAGCATTTTTTTATGTGACCCAGTTCAATTAGTAGGCCTCTATCAAACATAACATTTGACTATTAATGTACTCTATTTGGATAACTGTCATACCTGTCCTACTCTTGCCTCCCTGTCATTCAACTATATTGGAGAATGTGTAGTTTGTTCTCTTATTGTTTGGGCTTGTTTCCAGCCAACCTTTTCTCCTCTACCCAAACTCCTGGTGAAGAAGCCATTTTTTAAGCGGCAGGAGTACAGTCATCCATCAGATACCCCGCCCAAGTGATTTGCATGTTAAGAGGTTTACTCCCCTTCCCCCGCCTGTTATTGCAAAGTTTCTCCGTCCTGTCGCAGAGGAAAACTAATATCCAAAGCAAATATTTTTTTCCTTTTATTCATGTAACCAAGATTAACAAGTATAAGCACTGCATAATGGCTGGTAGAATCAAATTCCTGGGATATGACTTTCAATGCAATATGCCCAATATTTTATGTTAATACAATAAAAATGTAAAGTTGAAATTATGGTCTTATTTTTATGTAAAAGGTATGCTGAAGAGTAGTGTGGCACACTCACACACATGGCCGAGCCCCCGCCAAGGGATAGGCTGTTGCTAAGAGACGAGAGAAGGGAACGGACCATTGCCAATGATGAATTAACTGAGGAAGGTGGGTGACAGTAATCTTTGTCACTAGATGCACTGGCTGTCTAAGTCCTGTCATTTTATGCATCTCATGCAAAACAGATGTACCCAGATACTAGGAAAGAAAAAATTGTCAAATTCACCGGGAGAGGAGGAAAAAAATTATACACGGCTAGGGGTTGGAAGGATGTCACAAAGAATGTCATTATTTTTCATCCCATAACGATAAGGTGGATTAGAGCATATTGTAAATTTCCCTCGGACTCTAAATAATTTGGGAAGTTTGTGGTGGGGAAGTTTTCTTCCCTCGGTTGTGTACTCATTACAATGGGATCAGGGCAGAGGTGCTCAATCACCTCCAGAGAAGGATATGCTTACACACAGAAACGCCCCAACATTGCGCCCCCACTCCCTCTCCTGCTCTCCTCCATCTGTTCTATCCCCCTCTCTTCTTCCACTTCCTTCACCTCCACTCCTCCCTTTTCTTTGTCCATCTCTCTTTCTCTACACAATCTTATCTTCTCTCCTCCTCCCCTCCCCTTTTCATCTCATCCAACACTCCTCCTCGCCCTCCCTTTCCCTCTTGTTCTCCCTTAGTCATCTCCCTCTCACCCATCTATCCATAACAGTAGAATGGCCTGAACGGAAACCAGTCCATGTAGCAGCCTATGTCTGCAGATTACTTACTAAGTGTTGTTTTGTTGGTTATGCTATGAAAATATGTGACTGCTCATCATGTTCTTCAATCACAATACCTGCTCATGTAAGGGAAAATAATGTATTTTTCAAATCAAATACATTTTTATTTTTCACATGCTTCGTAAAAAACAGGTGTAGACTAACAGTGACATGCTTACTTACAGGTCCTTTTCCAACAATGCAGAGTTTAAAGATAAAGATGAATTAATAAAATGTTTTAATGTAAATAGTGACCTGAGGAATAAATACAAAGTGAATAATGAATAACAATAACGAGTACACATTTTTATTAAATAACTCCATGTAATAATACCTAATTGCTGAATAAAATAAGTATATTCATGTTGTAATTGTGTAATAAAGTCTTTCATTCGACTTGTGTGTATTAATTACACCCTATCCTCATTATAATATCATAATCCACGCAATAAACAGTATGTTGCTCTTATTCAGTTATTGTATGTTTTCCTTAAAATTAACATAAACCTAATGTGTTATACTGAGAGAAAACAAAGCAAATATTTTATATACAAATGATGGCAATAAATAATAGAATGTCAATCTTCTACTTGGAGGTAAAAACTCTGCCTCTCTCTGCACATTGAGCAAGCATTCTCCTAGATATCTGTGAAAGTAGACTAGAGAGGGAAAAGAAGGGATAGAGGGAGAGAGTAAAGAAAGAGAGAGGGAAATTAGTGAGAGGGACAGAAGTGAGAAATGGGTAAAACTGAGTGAAAGGGGATTGGGAGAGAGAAAAAGAGAGAAATAGAGAGAGATGTAAGTATGCTCCATGGAGGCCCCTCTCCGATTTCCATTCATTGTAAAGATTGATGAGATCCCGACCGGACTGAGTGGAGACTGCAGGATTTTGGGGGGTATTATTCAAAACAGGGCTTATTTTTGGAGGCCATTATGCATGCACACCTGATCAGCATGTCACCAGGCCTCCCCGTGCCGCATGATGGAACGGCCCAATTTAACTCTTTTCACCTGCCTTGCATAAAGGCGGCTCACATGGGCAGACACACACAGGCTTTTTCTCTCCTTTTTTCCCTCTTCTGAACATGCACACACATGCACGCACAAACCCAGGTCTTCCATGCAGTGGCCTATCCGTGTCAGTTATTACAGACACACAGGGCTGTATTCATTAGGTATGGGGGATTACACGCACACACACAGTGCGAGGACTTGGCAGAGTTACATACACAGGGAATTGGTTAAATTAAGATTTAACAAAGTGGAAGTGATGCGCTTGTCCATCTCATGCTCATATGGACTTCCAGGGGTCTCTCCTTGTCCCTCCCTGGGGTCGTTAACCTGGAACGAAGGTGTGTGTGTGTGTGTGTGCGCGTGTGGAAGGGTGAAAGGGTAGCGTAAAAGTGTGTGTCCCCTCAGCCGTGACAAATGTGACATGGCCACAGAGGAATAGTGGCGAGCAGAGCATGACTCCAGAGCAGGACAGGAAGTTTCAGTGTGTGTAATATCAGCTCCAGGCTCTTACCTCAGCCCTTGTAAAGAGGATAGAGGCTTTTATTTGAAGAGGCTGACAAAGTCTCAGTGCCATACATACAGAACCTATTAAAACAATGGGTTGTAAAATCATATTATTTTTTTTTCTTCTGATTTATTATAACAAGGAAATGCTGGTTGACATAAGCAGGATGGCAATTGCATGCCTTTTGTGTTTTGCTTGCATTATATAGTTCATTTGGAAAGTATTCAGACCCCTTGACTTTTTTCACATTTTGTTACATTACAGGTTTATTTTTATTTTTTAATTTTTTTATCAATCTACACTCAATAACAAAGCAAAAACAGGTTTTTAGAAATGTTTGCAAATAAATAAATAAAAAAAATATATATATATATATATATATAAAAAAACTGATATCACATGTCAATAAGTATTCAGACCCTTTACTCAGTACTTTGTTGAAGCACCTTTGGCAGCAATTGCAGCCTCAAGTTTTCTTGGGTATGACGCTAAAAGCTTGGTACACCTGTATTTCTCCTATTCTTCTCTGCAGATCCTATCAAACTCTGTCAAGTTGGATGGGGAGTGTCGCTGCACAGCTATTTTTAGATCTCTCCAAAGATCTTAGATCGGTTCAAGTCCGGGCTTTGGCTGGGCCACTCAAGGACATTCAGAGACTTGTCCCGAAGCCACTCCTGCATTGTCTTGGCTGTGTGCTTAGGGTCATTGTCCTGTTGGAAGGTGAACCCTCGCCTCAGTCTTGGGTCCTGAGCGATCTGGAGAAGGTTTTCATCAAGGATCTCTCTGTACTTTGCTCCGTTCATCTTTTACTCGATCCTGACTACTCTCCTAGTCCCTGCCGCTGAAAAACATCCCCACAGGGATTTCCTCCAGATGTGACGCTTGGCTTTCAGGCCAAAGAGTTCAATCTTGGTTTCATCAGACCAGAGAATATTGTTTCTTATAGTCTGAGAGCCCTTTAGGTGCCTTTTGGCAAACTCCAAGCGGGCTGCCATGTGCCTTTTACTGAGGAGTTGCTTCTGACTGACCACTCTACAGTACCATAAAGGCTTGATTGGTAGAGCGCTGCAGAGATGGTTGTCCCCCATCTCCACAGAGAAACTCTGGAGCTCTTTCAGTGTGACCATCGGGTTCTTTGTCACCTCCCTGACCAAGGCCCTTCACCCCGATTGCTCAGTTTGGCCGGGCGGCCAGCTCTAGGAAGTCTTGGTGGTTCCAAACTTATTCCATTTAAGAGGCCACTGTGTTCTTGGGGACCATCAATGCTTCCCTAGATCTGTGTCACAACACAATCCTGTCTCGGAGCCCTACGGACAATTCCTTCGACCTCATGGGTTGGTTTTTGCTTTGACATGCACTGTCAACTGTGGCACCTTATATAGACAGATGTGTGCCTTTCCAAATCATGCCCAATCAATTGAATTTACCACAGGTGGATTCCAATCAAGTTGTAGAAACATTTCAAGGATGATCAATGTAAACAGGATGCACCTGTTCAATTAGTTTTTAATCCTTCCCCAGATCTGTGCCTCGATAAAATCCTGTTTCAGAGCTCTGAGGACAATTCCTTTGACCTAATGACTGGTTTTGGGGTTCTGAATACTTACGTAAGTGTGGTATTTCAGTTTATTTTTTTGTACATTTGCAAACATATCTAAAAATCTGTTTTTGCTTTTCATTATGGGGTATTGTGTGTAGAATGAGATTTTTTATTCATTTAATACATTTTAGAATAAGGCTGTAAAGTAACAAAATGTGGAAAAAGGGAAGGGGTCTGAATACTTTCCGAATGCAATGTAGGTCTTATGATTTATGGATGTAGAATATATTGATGAATATACAGTACGAGTTGAAGTTTGGACACACCTACACATTCCAGGGTTTTTCTTTATTTTAACTATTTTCTACATTGTAGAATAATAGTGAATACATCAAAACTATGAAATAATACATATGGAATCATGTAGTAACCAAAAAAGTGTTAAACAAATCTAAATATATTTTATATTTGAGATTCTTCAAAGTAGCCACCCTTTGCCTTGAAGACAGCTTGCACACTCTTGAATGTGTAGGTGTGTCCAAACTTTTGACTGCCACTGTATGTGTACCAGAATGTTTCTGCTCTCTTGCCAACTCCTCCTGTAATTGTCATACAAAACATGTTTGGCATGACAATGACAATGGAGTAGATAAAAGCCCAAACACATCTGGGACCAGGCTGCTATGAATATATATCAAGAATAACACAGAACTTTTATGTATTTAAATTTGTTTACAAACTGTATCATATTATTCTGAAGTAGTTTTTAGACTGCAGACCTTCAGATAAAGTGTTACTGTAGCACAGATGTTCCCAAACTCTTTTGGCCCGTGACCCCATTTTGATCACTCTTTTTTTTGCGATCCCAGCATGTAAAATAAAGTGATGTAGTCAAATGGCCAATATTTACTTTTTTAATTGGGGCTATAAAAAATTAGTCTTACTATAATTTTGGCAGTATTTCAATCTGAAGGAAGAATATGACTGACATTTATCAGAAAGGTACTCTCTTTCCCCTAGTCTGATTTAGTGCCTGGTTTTGTCCACTCCATTCTAATGAGTCCTGAAACAGAAGACACATACAGTATGTGTTCCTTTAAAGTCTTATGTTTCAGTGATGGGGTTATAATATTTTGTGGCTTCAAAAGATAGAGCAACATTTGTAGGAAGAAAACAGAAACTGCCCTGTTTATTACAACCACGTCTAGCGGCTACTGGAGGTTACTGATGTAACCCCGGTTCTATGAACCAAGCACAATTTTATTTCAGAATTTCTCTCATGACCCCTAGTTTGGGAAACACTTCTGTAGCATCTTAGGCAAGACCCTAACCATTGTGTGATGTATGGAACCAGAGCATGGACCATGCTATCTGCCCTGATGTTGGCAAACTCTCTGGGAAAGCCTAGCGACTCACAGGCATTCATACCACTGCACTCCTGCCCAGCCTGTACATCCCTATGTGTAGATGTATCTGTGAGTAAACAACAGGTCTGCAGGTTTGAAAGAGAGCTAAGGAAGATTTCTCTGGTCAATGTTCCGGTTAGGTCTCGAGGCAATGTGAGGGGAGAGAGGAGAGCAATGCGAGAATAAGAGAGGAGAGATAGAGAAAATATATGATACAGAAAAGATAGATGGACAGCGAGGGAGAGAGAGGAGACAGAGAATGGAGTGAGCAGAGGATAAACGGAGAGGGAGGAAAAAGAGAGAGAAAGAGATATTTGCAGCATGTAACTCCATCTCAGGCCAAATTCAAAATTTGCTCAAATTGAGCTGTAATTTAAGATGTATATACAAAAAGAATTAGAAGAATATTGCCATTTAGATTTGTCCATAATAACAGTTAGCAAAATCAGGTCAATTTATCACACTTTCTTTAACCTCAACTTGTTTTGACATTTGCATTGTTGTTTTTAGCTGTTTAGATTATGTATTTTGGACATGTTCAGTGTATTTTGAATGCTTTCAGACAATGTGAGAAAAAAAGGTGTTCACTAAAATTACAAAACGTTTACTTGAATTAAATGATTAACTCTGACAGCGCTAATTTTAACACGTTAAAAAGGAAGTTATTTTTATTGGCTTTCCTCAGTCACTTACAAACTTATGAATAAAAGAGCTGTGTGCCTGCAGAAGACTGACTCAGAAATACAGTGCATTTGGAAAGTATTTAGACCCCTTGACTTCTTTATAATTTTGTTACTTTACAGCCTTATTCAAAAAATTGCAAATGTATATAAAAATAAATATTTGTTTAAACATATTTACGTTAGTATTCAGACCCTTTGCTATGAGATTCGAAATTCAGCCTAGGTAAATCCTGTTTCCATTGATCATCCTTGAGATGTTTCTACCACTTGACTGGAGTCCACAGGTGATAAATTCAATTGATTGGACATGATTTGGAAAGGCACACACCTGTCAATATTAGGTCCCACAGTTGACAGTGCATGTCAGAGCAGAAACCAAGCCATGAGGTCAAAATAATTGTCCATGGAGCTCCGAGACAGGATATTGTCGAGGCACAGATCTGGGGAAGGGTACCAAAGAATTTCTGCACCATTGAAGGTTCCCAAGAACACAGTGGCCTCCATCATTCTTTAATGGAAGAAGTTGGGAACCACCAAGACTTCCTAGAGCTCGCCGCCCAGCCAAACTCAGCAATCGGGGGAGAAGGGCCTTGGTCAGGGAGGTGAAAAAGAACCCGTTGGTCACTCTGACAGAGCTCCAGAGTTCCTCTGTGGAGATGGGAGAACCTTCCAGAAGGACAACCATCTTTGCAGCACTCCAATCAGGCCTTTATGGTGTCCAGACGGAAGCCACTCCTCAGTAAAAGGCACATGACAGCCCACTTGGAGTTTTCCAAAAGACATCTAAAATACTCTCAGACCATGAGAAACAAGATTCTCTGGTCTGATGAAACCAAGATTTAACTATTTGGCCAGAATGCTAAGCGTCACGTCAGTGAGGAAACCTGGCACCATCCCTTCTGTAAAGCATGGTGGCAGCATCATCCTGTTTTTTAGCGGCAGAGACTGGGAGACTAGTCAGGATCGAGGGAAAGATAAACGGAGCAAAGTACATTGAGATCCTTGACTTGGGTGAAGGTTCACCTTCCAACAGGATAATGACCCTAAGCACACAGTCAAGACAACGCAGGAATGGCTTCGAGACAAGCCTCTGAATGTCATTGAGTGGCCCAGCCAGAGCCCGAACAACTCTGGAGAGACCTGAAAATAGCTGTGCAGCAACGCTCCCCATCCAACCTAACAGAGTTGAGAGGATCTGCAGAGAAGAATGGGAGAAGCTCTCGAAATACCGGTGTGACAAGCTTGATGATCCAAGATGGCGTAGCAGTCAGACGTCTTTTGTCCTCGTCCTGTCGTGTCCAGTGTATATATCTTTTCATATATTTTCTTCGCATATCATTTTATATATTTTTTCAAAACTTAATTAACTTCAAAACACTCTCCTGCAACCCGCCTCACCCAATGTGGTACGGATTTGTTTTTTTTTAAAAGTATTATCCACCTCGAATCCGGAATTCCCTAACAGAAGCTAGCTCACTAGCTAACGTTTTAGCTAACCATTGCTGATGGACAGCAGCAGCTAACCTTTAGCTTGGAAAAGCTCTCGCCGTTCGTATAACGCGACTCAAACCAGAGCATTCCGGACCTATCTTCTCTCCATATCCCCCGCATTCCTACCGCAAGCTCTGGATATTTTCACCTGGATCTTGCAGCTAGCTAGCTGCTATCCGAGTGACTATTGGCTAATGTTGGTCCCGGAGCAATGCACCAATTAGCCTGAAGCTAGCCTGCGCTTGGCCCATCTTCCGGCTGGCTGAAGAATCCCATCAGCCTCTCCTGGGCTACAACACCTATCCGGACCCATTTTTACTGCCGGTGAGGAGCCTCACCGGGCCTTCACGACTGGACCACCAACGTTATCTGCCCGAGGTTGTTATTCAACCGGCCCTCCGTCGCGACGTCACCTGAACGCCCATAAGCTAACTGCGGCCTGCTAATCGTTAGCTGTCTAGAGCATATCGGCTGCTAGCTAATCAGGTCCATCGGACAATTTCTTTGGCCACTATTACCTATTTTGCCAATTGGCCTGGTCCCCTTCACCACACGGAACCGCACTAACCCATCAAGACTGGTCTACCGACGGAAACGTACGAGGAGGCTATAAACAGACTACCTCCGTCTTTGTTAGCCAGCCTGCTAACCTTTGCTAGCTTGCTACCCCCGGCTAGCTGTCTGAACCGCTGTGTCCCCAACCAGCCTCCCTACTAACTGAACCCTTATGATCACTCGGCTAAGCATGCCTCTCCTCAATGTCAATATGCCTTGTCCATTGCTGTTCTGGTTAGTGTTTATTGTCTTATTTCACTGTAGAGCCTCTAGCCCTGCTCAATATACCTTATCCAACCCTTCAGTTCCACCATCGACACATGCGATGACATCACCTGGTTTAAATGTTTCTAGAGAAAATATATCTTTCATCAACACTCAATGCCTAGGTTTACCTCCACTGTATTTACGTCCTTCCTTACCTTTGTCTGTACATTATGCCTTTAATCTATTTTATCGCCCCCTGAAACCTGTTCTTTTTACTCTCTGTTCAGAACGTCCTAGACGACCAGTCATTATAGCCTTTAGCCGTACCCTTATCCTACTCCTCCTCTGTTACTCAGGTGATATAGAGGTTAATCCAGGCCCAGCAGTGCCTAGCTCCACTACTATTCCCCAGGCACTCTCATTTGTTGACTTCTGCAACCGTAAAAGCCTTGGTATCATGCATGTTAACATTAGAAGCCTCCTCCCTAAGTTTGTTTTATTCACTGCCCTAGCATACTTTGCCAACCCGGATGTCCTAGCCGTGTCTGAATCCTGGCTCAGGAAGACTACTAATAACGCTGAAATTTCCATCCCTAACTACAACATTTTCAGACAAGATAGAACGGCCAAAGGGGGCGGTGTTGCAATCTACTGCAGAGATAGCCTGCAGAGTTATGTCTTACTATCCAGGTCTGTACCCAAACAATTTGAACTTTTACTTTTAAAAATCCACCTTTCTAGAAACAAGTCTCTCACTGTTGCCACTTGCTATAGACCACCCTCTGCCCCCAGCTGTGCTCTGGACACCATATGTGAACTGATTGCCCCGCATCTATCTTCAGAGTTCGTGCTACTAGGTGACCTAAACTGGGACATGCTTAACTTCTTAGGGAGCGGCAGCAGAGGTGACGGTTTTGGAGAGTCTGGTGTGCCCAAATTAAAATGCCTGCCACTCAGGCCCAGAAAATAGGATATGCACATAATTAGTACCATTGGATAGGAAACACTCTGAAGTTCCTAAAGGTGTTAACATAATGTCTGTGAGTATAACAGAACTGATATACCAGAGGAAAATCCATCTGGAATTGCAGTTTTTTGTGACCTTTGCTCTGTTTGACACTCTCCAAATTGACTTCAATGCAATCCAGCTCCGAGATTGCAGTACGTATGGCTTCCACTAGATGTCAACAGTCGTTAACACCCCGGCCATCCTACAATCTAAGCTTGATGCCATAAACCTCACACAAATCATCATTGAACCTACTAGGTACAACCCCAAAGCCGTAAACACGGGCACCCTCATAGATGTCATCCTAACTAACTTGCCCTTCAAATACACCCCTGCTGTTTTCAACCAAGATCTCAGCGATCACTGCCTCATTGCCTACATCCGTAATGGGTTTGCGGTCAAACGATCTCCTCTCATTACTGTTAAACGTTCCCTAAAACACTTCAGCGAGCAGGCCTTTCTAATCGACCTGGCCAGGGTATCCTGGAAGGATATTGACCTCATTCCGTCAGTAGAGGATGCCTGGTTATTCTTTAAAAGTGCCTTCATCACCATCTTAAATAAGCATGCCCCATTCAAGAAATGTAGAACCTGGAACAGATATAGCCCTTGGTTCTCTTCAGACCTGACTGCCCTTGACCAGCACAAAAACATCCTGTGGCGTTTTGCATTAGCATCGAACAGCCCCCGTGATATTCAACTTTTCAGGAAAGTCAGGAACCAATATACACTGGCAGTTAGGAAAGCCAAGGCTAGCTTTTCAAGCAGAAATTTGCTTCCTGTAACACAAACTCAAAAATGTTCTGGGACACTGTAAAGTCTATGGAGAATAAGAGCACCTCCTCCCAGCTGCCCACTGCACTGAGGATAGGAAACGCTGTCACCACCGATAAACCCACAATAATTGAGAATTATTGTCACCCCCTCAGTAACTCGCCAAAGCCTCCCCCATTTCTCCTTCTCCCAAATCCAGTTAGCTGATGTTCTGAAAGAGCTGCAAAATCTGGACCCCTACAAATCAGACTGGAATGACAATATGGAACCTTTCTTTCTAAAATTATCTGCCGAAATTGTTGCAACCCCTGCTACTAGCCTGTTCAACCTCTCTTTCGTGTCGTCTGAGATTCCAAAAGACTGGAAAGCAGCTCCATTCATCCCCCTATTCAAAGGGGGAGACACTCTTGACCCAAACTGCTACAGACCTATATCTATCCTACCCTGCCTTTCTACGGTCTTTGAAAGCCAAGTTAACAAACAGATTACCGACCATTTCGAATCCCACCGTACCTTCTCCGCTATGCAATCTGGATTCAAAGCTGGTCATGGGTGCACCTCAGCAATGCTCAAGGTCCTAAACGACATCATAACCGCCATCGATAAGAGACATTACTGTGCAGCCGTATTCATTGATCTGACTCTGTCAATCAACACATCCTTATCGGCAGACTAGACAGCCTTGGTTTCTCAAATGATTGCCTCGCATGGTTCACCAACTACTTCTCCGATAGAGTTCAGTATGTCAAATCAGAGGGCCTGTTTGTTCGGGCCTCTGGCAGTCTCTGTGGGGGTGCAACACAGTTCAATTCTTGGGCCAACTCTCTTCTCTGTATACATTAATGATGTCACTCTTGCTGCAGGTGAGTCTCTGATCCACCTCTACGCAGACAACACCATTCTGTATACTTCTGGCCCCTCTTTGAACACTGTGTTAACTACCCTCCAGACGAGCTTCAATGCAATACAACTCTCCTTCCGTGGCCTCCAACTGCTCTTAAACGCAAGTAAAACTAAATGCATGCTCTTCAACCGATCGCTGCCTGCACCTGTCCGCCCGTCCAGCATCACTGGACGGTTCTGACTTAGATTATGTAGACAACTACAAATATCTAGGTGTCTGGTTAGACTGTAAACTCTCCTTCCAGACTCACATCAAACATCTCCAATCTAAAATGAAATCTAGAATTGGCTTCCTATTTCACAACAAAGCATCCTTCACTCATGCTGCCAAACATACCCTCGTAAAACTGACCATCCTACCGATCCTCGACTTCGGTGATGTCATTTACAAAATAGCCTCCAATACTCTACTCAACAAATTGGATGCAGTCTATCACAGTGCCATCCGTTTTGTTACCAAAGCCCCATATACCACCCACCACTGCGACCTGTACGCTCTCGTTGGCTGGCCCTCGTTTTACACTCGTCGCCATACCCACTGGCTCCAGGTCATCTACAAGTCCCTGCTAGGTAATGTCCCGCTTTATCTCAGCTCGCTGGTCACCATAGCAGCACCAACCCGTAGCACGCGCTCCAGCAGGTATATCTCACTGGTCACCCCCAAAGCCAATTCCTCCTTTGGCCGACTCTCCTTCCAGTTCTCTGCTGCCAATGACTGGAACGAACTACAAAAATCTCTGAAACTATAGCCCATCTGTAAATAGCCCAACCAACTACCTCACCCCCTACCGTATTTATTTATTTATCTTGTTCCTTTGCACCCCAGTTTTTCTACATTGCACAATCATCTACTGCACATCTACCATTCCAGTGTTTAAATGCTATATTGTAATTACTTTTCCACCATGGCCTATTTATTGCCTTACCTTCCAACCTCATTTGCACTCTTTGTATATAGATTCGTTTTTTTCTACTGTGTTATTGACTGTATGTTTGTTTTACTCCATGTGTTGTTGTATGTGTCGAACTGCTTTGCTTTATCTTGGCCAGGTTGCAGTTGTAAATGAGAACTTGTTCTCAACTTGTCTACCTGGTTAAATAAAGGTGAAAAAAAAAGAAATACCCAAAAAGACTCAAGGCTGTAATCACTGCCAAAGATGCTTCAACAAAGTACTGAGTAAAACGTCTGAATACATATGTAAATGTGGTATTTCATTTTTTTATATATATAAATGTGCAACATTTTCAATGGGGTAATGTGTTTAGATGGGGTAATGTGTGTAGATTGATGAGGGGAAAAAACTATTGAATCCATTTTAGAAAATGTCTGCAATGTACTGTAATAAAAAGTGTAAAAAGTCAAGGGGTCTAAATAATTCCAAGTGCACTGTAGTTATTTTTAAGACACTTGAATTATTATACTCAGGTAGACTAAGTTACCTTTTCACAGAATGGTATTATACAACTTGCAATTTAGATTTTCACATGTGCAACTGTAATTCACATGTGAGGGGAAAACATGTTTTTCTTCTCACATGTGAAAAGGTGGTGTCAACATATCAACTCAAAATGTAGTACACGTGAAAATGTGATTTCTCATGTGTGATTTGATGTGGGGTTTTTTTTGGTAAGGGCTCATACGGACAGACAGACAGACAGACAGGACAGTCAGACACACACATACTCATGCATGAATTCTCTTTTTCGCTTTCTCTCTCACACACAAACACATTACAATGCTCCTTTCTTTCAGTTCAGCTCAGGCCAGGTGTGTATGCATGTGAGTGTGTGTATATGTGTTGCTCTGACTCAGTGGACACACTCCTGGCTGCCCGACCCATTGCCCAACTACATTAATCAAAGCTCTCACCCTCCACTCTCAAAGAGAAACACTCTGAGTGACTACGACCTCACCTCTGAGAACCAATCCTAGTGTCACCTCCATTCTGATACCCAGCCCAGGCAATGACCCTTACTCCACGTACTCCACCCCCACTCTAGTTGAACTGACGCTGCCATCATGAGTGACTCTGCTGTTCATTGCCTGCCCTCATAGGCCATGATAGCCTCTGTTCCACCATTAAAGACATATAGACCCGATTCCAACCAGGCAGGCTCTAGAGAGAATCAATGAGGGAGGGAGGGAAGGAAGGATATAAAAGCGCAGTGTTCAGGTACTGGAAACAGGGCCCCGGTTTGAGGCAGTAGCCATGCAGCTTCAGGTGTCGGCCAGAGTGTTGTGTCGGGTGTTGAGTGTCACCTCACCGCGTGGTAATTGGTGGCAGTTTGAGGTGTAAACGTGGTGAAGGCGCAGCTATAATCACTACCTGTTTGTGTGACCGGAGGGAGAGAATGAGGAATAAGGTGGAGGGGATGCAGGGCATTGGGGAGGAAGGGGAGGTTAGGGGGTGTATGACAGGGTGTGAGACCTAACCCTCACTTCGCTCGGCGCCCCTTGAATTAGAGACATCGCCGGGAGAGAGGTGACACACTCTCACTTAGTGGTGCGGAGGAGCTGAGACATGCACGCACAGGCACGAACGCACACACACACACACAAAGGCTGACACCCATCTTCACATCTCAGGAGCAGAAACCCGGGGTGTCACAATTAGAGGAGTAGAAGGAAATGGGAAACTGTTACATAGCCACTTAGCAGTGGCCAGATAAACACTCACAGAAACACACACACTGTTCTCTGTGTGTGTGTGTGTGTGTGTGTGTGTGTGTTTATTCTGTCCAGTTATTTATGTGTTTATGTTGCAACAAGGCTGTGTGTGTGTCTGTCACCCAGAGCACTGGGCCTTGGCTCTGCATTAGAGACACACCACATTACCATCATGCCCGTCTCTCCCCCCTCAGCCCACCAGCCCAATGCCCACAAGTGCCAACGACGGGGAACAGTGACATTACGCGACGTGACAGCCCACAGTAGCCCACTCTGCTAATTGTCACCACTCCTTCCATTCGCACTCTGTGGGGCTCGCAGCACAGCCTCGCAGTGAAGCCAGGGCACTGGACACAGAGAGCTGGGATGGATGGGTGGTGTGGGTGGGGTGTGGTGGAGGTAATTAGCACTGCTTACGTTGTCACTGCTGCTGTCACTTAGAGGAATTACACACAGATGAGGTGTGAGGTGGACACAAGCAAGGTCTCTTTTCTGTGTTATTGCTGAAATTGGTGAGGCCATTAAGGACTAGGGTTGCAAAGGGAGGGTATGTTACTGGAAACATTCTGTTTACCAGTAAACTAACAGAATGTTGGTAAATTTCAAGGATTTTACGTAATTTATCACAAGACATCTATTGGCTCTTTTGGGTACTTCAGATTATCACAGGTGTCTAATTTTCTCTGGCTCTATCTCTGGCCTTTATCAGATATATACTATATGAACTAATTAAATAAGATAGTGTTTAATTCTGTAAGATGGGTTCATCATGAAATATTCTTTATATATATATATACATATATATATTTTTTTTACTCACTTTTATTTATTTTACTACATCAATATGAATTTGCTGTCAATGTTTTGGTGTCAAACTCGTGGCAGTTGTGAAAATAGTTCAGAGTTGGACGAGTTACAGAGGTAATTGAAAATAATGCCATTGTTGATTATAGACTTTTTGTATGAATACATTGTATGAATACATTTTTTTAAAGGTATTCAAGTATAAATTACCAAAATTATGATAGATTGACATAGCTTTTCTGGTAATTACCAAAATTACTGAAGATTCCAGTAACTTTGGTAAATTACCGGTAGCTTTGTGACCCTGCTCAGGAGATATTTTAATCATTCTCCTTTTTTAACTCAAGAAACATTACTTTTCAGCATTACCTCTCTCTGTGTTGCTTTAAATATGTATCACATTTGCAACTTACCATGCAGCATTGTTTTCTCTTTCTTCTCTTATCCTGTTTTTTTCTCTCTCTCCCTTCTATTCTTTTTATTTGGATTCTCGTGTCAGACACAGTTTAACCACTCCATGTGGTGAACGCCAGGGACAGTGTACATACAGATGGACTATTTCTGTTCTGGAGGAGCAAAGCCTAGGAAAACATAGAGTCACGTTAACATCATCTCACCCTCATGCCTCTCCCTGAATTATTCAGGAAACCAACCCTGCATGCGTCAAAGTTTTCTGTCCTGCTATGTTCCAAGGCCCACTTTTGTTGTCTTACTTTACTCATTTTTTTTCCCTTTCATGTTAGATAGCTGGCTAGAATGGACATGTGTTAATGTCATCGGAACTGATGAGGTGTTTCTTCTTAGTGTCAAGGTTAGGGACAAGGCTCGGGGAAGAATTCAAATCTACTTTGTGATTAGAAGGGGTTATACTTCCTGTCTGGCCATACTAGTTGACCTCTCACTGATTGAGGTTCCCTCCACATTCCTAGCATGTCACTCAGCAGGAAGAAATGTGAGTCCTCATGAAGTAAATGGCGCCGGAAGAAATGGCAGCCGTTTTACGGGCGCCTAACCAATTGTGCTATTATGTGTTTTTTTTCGCGTTATTTGTAACTTATTTTGTACATAATGTTTCTGCAACCGTATCTGACGGAAGAAAAGAGCTTCTGGATATCAGGACAGCGATCACTCACCTCGGATAAGACCAAGATTTTTTCAACAACAAGCAAGACGCACACGATATTCTCCAAACACCCGGCAGGGCCGACATCCCAGTTATTCGCAAGAAGAAGCGACGCAGGTACAATGGCAAAAAGAGCCGGATGCCTGGTCAGGACCCGGAGGAGGCGATTGGGAAAGCTGCCGTTACCGTCAATACTACTCGCCAACATGGACAATAAATTAGGACAATCATTGGACAATAAATTAGACGAGGTACGATCACGAATATCCTACCAACGGGACATTAAAAACTGCAACATCCTATGTTTCACGGAATCGTGGCTGAATGACGACAAGGATATTCAGCTAGCGGGATATACGCTGCACCGGCTAGATAGAACAGCACACTCCGATAAGACGAGGGGGGGGCGGTCTGTGCATATTTGTAAACAACAGCTGGTGCACGAAATCTAAGGAAGTCTCTAGATTTTGCTCGCCTGAAGTAGAGTATATTGTGATAAATTGCAGGCCACACTACTTGCCTAGAGAGTTTTCAGCTATACTTTTCGTGGCTGTTTATTTACCACCACAGACAGATGCTGGCACTAAGTCCGCACTCAGTCAGCTGTATAAGGAAATAAGCAAACAGGAAACCACTCACCCAGAGGCGGCGTCCTAGTGGCTGGAGACTTTAATGCTAGGAAACTTAAATCAGTTCTACCAAATCTCCATCAACATGTTAAATGTGCAACCAGAGGAAAAACAATTCTAGATCACCTGTACTCTACACACAGAGACGAGTACAAAGCTCTCCCTCGCCCTCCATTTGGTAAATCCGACCACAACTCTATCCTCCTGATTCCTGCTTACAAGCAAAAATTTAAGCAGGAAGCACCAGTGACTCGGTCTAGAAAAAAGTGGTCAGATGAAGCAGACGCTAAACTACAGGACTGTTTTGCTATCACAGACTGGAACATGTTCCGGGATTCCTCCGATGGCATTGAGGAGTACACCACATCAGTCACTGGCTTTATCAATAAGTGCATCGAGGACGTCGTCCCCACAGTGACTGTACGTACATACCCCAACCAGAAGCCATGGATTACAGGCAACATTCACACTGAGCTAAAGGGTAGAGCTGCCGCTTTCAAGGTGCGGGACTCTAACCCGGAAGCTTACAAGAAATCCTGCTATGCCCTGAGACG
Organism: Brachymystax lenok tsinlingensis; assembly: GCA_030435695.1. NCBI lineage: Eukaryota > Metazoa > Chordata > Actinopteri > Salmoniformes > Salmonidae > Brachymystax > Brachymystax lenok. Next base: position 44,484,592 of record CM059780.1, read on the forward strand.
AACCATCAAACAGGCAAAGCGTCAATACAGGGCTAAGATTGAATCGTACTACACCGGCTCTGACGCTTATCTTATGTGGCAGGGCTTGCAAACCATTACAGACTACAAAGCGAAGCACAGCCGAGAGCTGCCCAGTGACACGAGCATACCAGACGAGCTAAATCACTTCTATGCTCGCTTCGAGGCAAGCAACATTGAGGCATGCATGAGAGCATCAGCTGTTCCAGACGACTCTGTGAGTAAGACCTTTAAACAAGTCAACATACACAAGGCTGCGGGGCCAGACGGATTACCAGGATGTGTGCTCCGAGCATGTCCTGACCAACTGGCAGGTGTCTTCACTGACATTTTCAACATGTCCCTGATTGAGTCTGTAATACCAACATGGTTCAGACCACCATAGTCCCTGTGCCCAAGAACACAAAGGCAACCTGCCTAAACGACAGACCCGTAGCACTCACGTCCGTAGCCATGAAGTGCTTTGAAAGGTTGGTAATGGCTCACATCAACAACATTATCCCAGAAACCCTAGACCACCTCCAATTTGCATACCGCCCAAACAGATCAACAGACGATGCAATCTCTATTGCACTCCACACTGCCCTTTCCCACCTGGACAAAAGGAACACTTATGTGAGAGTGCTATTCATTGACTACAGCTCAGCGTTCAACACCATAGTACCCTCAAAGCTCATCACTAAGCTAAGGATCCTGGGACTAAACACCTCCCTCTGCAACTGGATCCTGGACTTCCTGACGGGCCGCCCCCAGGTGGTGAGGGTAGGTAGCAACACATCTGCCACGCTGATCCTCAACACTTGAGCTTTCCAGGGGTGCGTGCTCAGTCCCCTCTTGTACTCCCTGTTCACCCATGACTGCATGGCCAGGCACGACTCCAACACCATCATTAAGTTTGCAGACGACACAACAGTGGTAGGCCTGATCACCGACAATGACGAGACAACCTACAGGAAGGAGGTCAGAGACCTGGCCTTGTGGTGCCAGGACAACAACCTCTCCCTCAACGTAACCAAGGCTAAGGAGATGCTTGTGGACTACAGGAAAAGGAGGACCGAGCACGCCCCCATTCTCATCGACGGGGCTGTAGTGGATCAGGTTGAGAGCTTCCTTGGTGTCCACATCAACAACAAACCAGAATGGTCCAAACACACCAAGACAGTCGTGAAGAGGGCACGACAAAGCCTATTCCACCTCAGGAGACTAAAAAGATTTGGCATGGGTCCTGAGATTCTCTAAAGGTTCTACAGCTGCAACATCGAGAGCATCCTGACTGGTTGCATCACTGCCTGGTACGGCAATTGCTCCGCCTCTGACCGCAAGGCACTACAGAGGGTAGTGCATATGGCCCAGTACATCACTGGGGCTAAGCTGCGTGCCATCCAGGACCTCTACACCAGGCGGTGTCAGAGGAAAGCCCTAAAAATTGTCAAAGACCCAGCCACCCCAGTCATAGACTGTTCTCTCTACTATCGCATGGCAAGCGGTACCCGGTGTGCCAAGTCTAGGACAAAAAGGCTTCTCAACAGTTTTTACCGCTAAGCAATAAGACTCCTGAACAGGTAGTCAAATGGCTATCCAGACTTTTTGCATTGTGCCCCCCCACCTCCCCCCGCTGCTGCTACTTTCTGTTTATCATATATGCATAGTCACTTTAACTATACTTTCATGTACATACTACCTCAATTGGACCGACCAACCAGTGCTCCTGCACATTGGCTAACTGGGCTATCTATCTGCATTGTGTCCTCTGCATTGTATCCCACCACCCGCCAACCCCTTTTTTTACGCTACTGCTACTCTCTGTTCATCATATATGCATAGTCACTTTAACCATAACTACATGTACATATACTACCTCAATCAGCCTGACTAACCGGTGTCTGTATGTAGCCTCGCTACTTTTATAGCCTCGCTACTTTTACAGCCTCGCTACTGTATATAGCCTTGCTACTGTATATACTGTTGTTTTTATTTCTTTACTTACCTATTGTTCACCTAATACAATTTTTGCACTGTTGGTTAGAGCCTGTAAGAAGGATTTCACTGTAAGGTCTACACCTGTTGTATTCGGCGCACGTGACAAATAAACTTTGATTTGATTTGATTCTTAGAGGTTGATTGTGTCCTCAGTCTCACCTAAACCTTGTCAGTGTTCCTCATTGTCTTTTACTTGGACCGTTGTATCTGTGTGAATTTGTGGTGTGTGTCTGGCTAAGGAGTGAGGGATGAGAGGAAAGAGAGAGAGGGGGAGAGGCCTGTTTAGGGCTGGGTCTATATTAAGTTGTCCCTGACACCCAGCGGCCTAATCATCCGCTATGATCCAGCCTCTGATGCATCGACCTGAGCCAAAGTCCCACATCGATAAATCCATTCCTCTCTCCTCTCCTCCGTCCATCCCTCTCTTCTTCAGCTACAGCTCGGTGTCGGGAGGGTTCTGAGAAGAGACACACACTAGCAGTCTATCATGGCAAGGTCGAGCTCTGTCCAAAACTCTGCACCTCTGTGAGAGGGAGAGCGAGAGAGAGGGGAGGAGGAGGGGAGGAGTGAGGGGGAGATGAGAGAGAGACACACACATGCAAGCACGCACGAGCACACACATACAGTGGGCATAAGGTGGGATCTTAAAGAACTTCTGTGAGTCTGTCACTCTTTAGCTCGTGCTCCAGACTGGACTTAATATTCTGGAGGGGTGGCAGAGCCTGTTCTTCTGCGTGACCAATCCCGCCGTCAAGTCAAATTTGCATTAGCAAATGGAAAAGCATCGTTGGCCTATTTGTTAATCTGATCTTTGTTTACCCAACACTCTTGTAATCCACTTTTAATTAAATGTCCTCCCAAATATGTGCAAGCAGCAGTTTGACTTTGTCTGTGCTCACAGTGCCAGACTGAGACAGCAGACGAGACATGAGATGGCCTAACGCAGCGCTACGGCCCTGTTCTCTCCCAGGGCTTTTACTTCGTACGAACACACACACACACAAGCAGACACAGAGACACACAGGAACACACACAGAAAAACACACACACAAACAACCTGACCTCATCGCCCAACAAACAGGGCCGGGGAATGAGGAGATTGAGGGTCTGGTTGGGTCACTTCTGGTGATCATGCTCTGCTTATTGTCTGGGGAAATAACTCATTCCACGCTCACAATGTATTTGTATATCTCATCAGTCAGACACACACTACGTATTTGTGTATGCCTATATATATGGTCTCACACACACACACAGACACACATACACACACACACAGACACCGCAGACACAATATGGCTGCATAATGTCCTTTATCTATTTGCAGTTACTGCCATAGCCACTGATAATGCAGGCAGATACCTGGCAAGCAATTACTTCTCCTGGGATAGTTCTGCAATAAAATACACTGGTAGTAGAAAAGGGTAAATAACATTGCCATGAACATAACATTGGCCTGAACTAGACTACAGATAATTCATCCAAGCCTGCCTCTCCTTCCATTGTCATTCAAATGTACTGTATGCTGTTCATACATGTAAAGAAAGACAGGGACATTGTGTCTGTATCAGTCTACTAAAGGTGACATCACAGTATTCCTGACCATACTATATCTAAAGAACTCCATTTCGACCAGTCCAAGGCGTGGATGTAATTCCACACTTTAGCGTTGGCTATGTTACACAAAGCAACCCTGGCGTGCCAAGGTGTAGTGAATGCCCAACGGCCAACTCAATTAACTTGGCTAGCCAGGCTCAATTCAATGCCATGGTCGGGATGTATTGAATATTTACTCAGGACAAGGCGATTTTGTTTAGCATTCTGTCACACGCATTGTAACAGAATAATGGCACGGTGTTCACATTCTATAGCTTCCTCCAAGCTGAGGTTTGGCAGATATGCAAGCTAATTGTTGACATATGTAGAATTATTAGCATCCATTCCTTTCTCCAGGATTTACTGCTAAACAACAGAAAGTTGAATACTAGTAAGATATGGGCCAGCGAAAGTCACCATGTTTGGCATGCCATCTGCTGTGGCATATCTTCTGTTCTACCTCACAATAAGACCAGCACTTCCTGCTTCCTGCTTGCCAGAGTTCACACAGGAAGAGGTTGAGTTCTAAACAGAAGAATGAAGAATACAACTTACAGTGGGGAAAAAAAGTATTTAGTCAGCCACCAATTGTGCAAGTTCTCTCACTTAAAAAGATGAGAGAGGCCTGTAATTTTCATCATAGGTACACTTCAACTATGACAGACAAAATGAGGAAAAAAAATCCAGAAAATCACATTGTAGGATTTTTTATTAATTTATTTGCAAATTATGGTGGAAAATAAGTATTTGGTCACATACAAACAAGCAAGATTTCTGGCTCTCACAGACCTGTAACTTCTTCTTTAAGAGGCTCCTCTGTCCTCCACTCATTACCTGTATTAATGGCACCTGTTTGAACTTGTTATCAGTATAAAAGACACCTGTCCACAACCTCAAACAGTCACACTCCAAACGCCACTATGGCTAAGACCAAAGAGCTGTCAAAGGACACCAGAAACAAAATTGTAGACCTGCACCAGGTTGGGAAGACTGAATCTGCAATAGGTAAGCAGCTTGGTTTGAAGAAATCAACTGTGGGAGCAATTATTAGGAAATGGAAGACATACAAGACCACTGATAATCTTCCTTGATCTGGGGCTCCACGCAAGATCTCACCCGTGGGGTCAAAATGATCACAAGAACGGTGAGCAAAAATCCCAGAACCACACGGGGACCTAGTGAATGACCTGCAGAGAGCTGGGACCAAAGTAACAAAGCCTACCATCAGTAACACACTACGCCGCCAGGGACTCAAATCCTGCAGTGCCAGACGTGTCCCCCTGCTTAAGCCAGTACATGTTCAGGCCCGTCTAAAGTTTGCTAGAGAGCATTTGGATGATCCAGATGAGGATTGGGAGAATGTCAGATGAAACCAAAATATAACTTTTTGGTAAAAACTCAACTTGTCGTGTTTGGAGGACAAAGAATGCTGAGTTGCATCCAAAGAACACCATACCTACTGTGAAGCATGGGGGTGGAAACATCATGCTTTGGGGCTGTTTTTCTGCAAAGGGACCAGGACGACTGATCCGTGTAAAGGAAAGAATGAATGGGGCCATGTATCGTGAGATTTTGAGTGAAAACCTCCTTCCATCAGCAAGGGCATTGAAGATGAAACGTGGCTGGGTCTTTCAGCATGACAATGATCCCAAACACACCGCCCGGGCAACGAAGGAGTGGCTTCGTAAGAAGCCTGGAGTGGCCTAGCCAGTCTCCAGATCTCAACCCCATAGAAAATCTTTGGAGGGGAGTTGAAAGTCCGTGTTGCCCAGTGACAGCCCCAAAACATCACTGCTCTAGAGGAGATCTGCATGGAGGAATGGGCCAAAATACCAGCAACAGTGTGTGAAAACCTTGTGAAGACTTACAGAAAACGTTTGACCTCTGTCATTGCCAACAAAGGGTATCTAACAAAGTATTGAGATAAACTTTTGTTATTGACCAAATACTTATTTTCCACCATAATTTGCAAATAAATTCATAAAAAATCCTACAATGTGATTTTCTGGATTTTTTTTCCTCATTTTGTCTGTCATAGTTGAAGTGTACCTATGATGAAAATTACAGGCCTCTCTCATCTTTTTAAGTGAGAGAACTTGCACAATTGGTGGCTGACTAAATACTTTTTTTCCCCACTGTATGCCCTAAGTTCTAGACCTCAGCTGAATCTGGTAATGAATGGTGTGACTGGTGAATAAGTTTAGGAGACTAAATTACTTGGCTTTACCTTAGATTGTAAACTGTCATGGTAAAAAACGAATAGATTTAATGATTGTAAAGATGGGGAGAGGTCTGTCCGTAATAAAGAGATGGTCTGCTTTTTTTGACACCGCATTCCAAAAAGCAAGTCCTGCAGGCTCTAGTTTTGTCTTATCTGATTATTGTCCAGTTGTGTGGTTGAGTGCTACGAGGAAAGACCTAGTTAAGCTGCAGCTGGCCCAGAACAGAGCGGCACATCTTGTTCTTCATTGTAGACAAAGGGCTGATGTAAATACTATGTTTGCCCGTCTCTCCTGGCTAAGAGTTGAGGAGAGACCGACTGCATCACTTCTTCTTTTTATAAGAAACTTTAATGTGTTGAAAATCCCAAATTGTTTGCATAGTCAACTTACACACAGCTCTGACACACACACTTACCCCACCAGACATGTCACCAGGCATCTTTTCACGGTCCCTTTTTTAATATATTTTTTAATTGATGTAGTTCTGTCCTTGAGCTGTTCTTGTCTATTAATGTTCTGTAATATGTCATGTTTCATGTTTGTGTTAACCCCAGGAAGAGTAGCTGCTGCTTTGACAACAGCTATTAATGGGGATCCTAAATACATTCCAAATACCCTCAAAAGAGATGTACCTTACCTATTAAAATATGTACACAAAATACAATTTACATTTCCAATTTCCTATTTACATAATACTTATGACATTACAATACATTCTAAATTCTTGATTGCATGGATAGTGAGGGTAAGTTCACTAACACTTGTTCACAGACCACCTTTATATTTCAATAAAATATAGGTTACAATAACTTCCCATTTATCTTAACATAGTTCTCATAAAAGCTGGTCTAATACACCTCATCTCACAGTCCCCATCTTTCCGATGAGAGTATTAAGAAATGATTTAACAGAGGGTTAAGACTGCACTGGCTCATTATCTGTCCATTAGCTGGGCTTGTCTGAGCTCCACTGGCTTCGTATTGGTTTCTATTGGGTTAGTGCTGAGGTACACACAAAGCCAATATGGTTAATTTAGTCACCTCTACTCCCAGACAATGGAGGAGGGAAACCACTGGCCTCCCAGGGCTAGCATTACTAAACGTTTGCACCTGTTCTCTTCAGAAGGAAGAAAAACACATATCGTACATCGAACTGTATATACATTTACACTAAAGAACATTCATTTCTTAGTATTTCTGTACCATGTATGTTTTAATTAAAACCTCTTGAAAATACCAAGTGCAAAAGCTTTCCATATCTGGAGCTAAGTGCTAGCTGCTATTGCTTTTGTTTTGTCTTTACCAGTGAGCCTGTGCATAGACCCAGACACATTACCAAGCCATCAGGAGATATAGGCTTGTATTGTAAATCTAGCCCTATAGATTTTGACACACTTATATCGGCCCTAATTGAATCATAAATAGATGTATATGTATATTATCCATTAATAAATAAAGACACATTTCTTATTAATGAAGTGGAAAACGCAGTATGGTAAGACATCAATCATTTACCATAAACCGCCGTATTAGAGCATTGCTGATACAGTGCGCTAAAATTAGACATTAAATTGGGAGCGGAGCGCATTAGTGTACGTTTTTATATAAGCAATTATGAAACCCTTCAATGTTAATTTATGTGTGATCTTTGAACAGAGAAAGAAAAGGAGAAAAGGGGGGAGGCGGAGAGAGAAAGGGGAGAAAAGGAGTGGGAGATACAGGAAGAGGCAAAGAGAGGGGAGGAAAAAAAGAGAGGGAGAGAGAGAGTTGTAGAGGCAAAGAAAGAGGTGAAGAGCGAGGGAGGGAGATGGAGGGAGGGAGAGGTGGTGCGAAGATATTGTGAACATGCATATTAATCAAGTTCTATGAATCAGACTGATTACTGCAACAGTTAAGATACCGTTGTCATCTACCATGTGTTGGAAAGAGAGAGGAGTCTGAAAAAGAAGAGGTATATGTGTTTGCTCAACCCTTTTAAAATTGTTGTTTCATTTAATAATAAAATAGTTTGTTGTCTCCAGGATAGACATTTTAGAACAGGTGATTTTAAAGAGGTCTATAAAGAAATATTACTATTTTGAAGATCCTAGAAAGCAGAATGAGAGAAAAAGAGAGAGAAAGATTGGAATATAAATATGAGAAGATTCAAGGCCAAGTCAGATGTCTGCCCTTGTGTCATGGACAGGAAGTGTCCCTCTGCTCCACTGTCCAGTGTGTGTGTGTGTGTGTGTGTGCATGCGTGTGCGTGTTTGTCTGTGTGTGTGTGTTTGTGTGTGTGTGACCTGCAGATGTTCCTAATCTGTACTGTGGTCATGGCCTGTACAGAGGGTCAGCTTCAGTCTGTCTAATGGGGGGGAACTCTTCCTGTGTGTGTGTGTGTGTGTGTGTGTGTGTGTGTGTGTGTGTGTGTGTGTGTGTGTGTGTGTGTGTGTGTGTGTGTGTGTGTCTTTATGTAGCAACACGTATGCCCCGCCCACCTGATGATCTGTCTTTTTCAGCCATCTATTTCCTCTGTTTGAGGGGTGCAAAGTCCACTTGTCACTTGAATCTCGCTGGATTAATTGCATTCATTTTACTCCTGCGACTCTTTCATACTCTTGCATGTCCTTGTCGTTTTTTCCTGTTAACATTATGTTTGTAATGTACCGTCAAGCACACCCCGGTAACGGCTGAAATGGGCTCAATGGAATTCTTTGTCTTTCCGTTGAAGCTATAAGAACGCTAAAGCTTCATCAGGGATTTAACGCATCGTCCCAACACTTACGTCACAAGAAAGAGAAGAAAGATAACTTTATTTCGATGGGTTGACTTTTTTTTGTGCAATTTAAAAAAGTCACAATTGAATACAGTTGAAATGTTTACAAATTAGATGTGCTGAAATGAAAACAACTTCCAAAAATGAACACTCGGATTATAGTGATATTATGTCGGATTTTGCTATTGTAAAATCCGACATAATATCACTATAATCCGAGTGTTCAACTGTAATCTAGAGCTAAGTGTGTTGATTTTTAATTCGAGGGCATCCTGCTATTGACACACTTGTTGAATTATGCAAGAGAACGTGACAACAACGGTAATTAATGAAGCAGTCTAAATAGGGCAGGTGAGTGCAGGTAGGGTAGACAGAGCAAGTGTTTGGTGGTTGCAGTCTTGTCCCACCCCTTTATGTTAATTTATTCTTATACGCAAACCAGCATATTTATACAAATGAGGCACATATAATTTTCTTTGTTTTAACACAGCATGTACAAAAAAAACCTGCTATAATAAGAAAATGTACTCTATATACATTGTTTTTACAATAAAACAAAAATCCCTTGACTGTTTTACGTGCTATAATTCAGTCAATATCTGACAGATGATAAAAATTCTAAACATTTGGAGTATTGTCCAAGTGTCCAAGTGTCGCATTTATCAGAAGAAACCTTTTAACAATTTAATGTCCATTGCTAGTTTGTCTATATCTGTGTGTAGCCAATACGCAGGATGTGCTCTGTAATCGAGTTACACTCTAACTGGGCTTGACATGATCCTGCTAAGCTGTGGAGTGCCCGTTGCTAACTCTGCTGTAGCACAGGGTCTCCTGTCAGAACTAATATGCTCACAAACACAAACACGCACGCACACGCACATACACGCATGCACTAGCTGACAGGGCCAGCAGATCCAACGGCACATGCATGACCGTTTTTGCTACATTTTGTGGCATCAAGTAGTGATATTGGAGTGTTGATAGATCACCAAAAACAGATGAGTTCCTCATGCAATTTATGGATGACATCACGCCTTTGTCCCGTGTTTTATAAGTCAATGAGAGCAACACAATATTGTTGTATTTAGCCAAAACTACCAGAACTACTGTTTTAAATTAAAATTTTAAGTCTTGTATATCATGATATCAACGGAGCTAGCAGCACAAGCTAGTATGAGACAGTTGTTGTGTGATTGTAATGTGGGACTTTTATTTTGATATCCATTTCTGGCTCTTGGGAATAGAGCAAGGCTTCACGGCTATTGCTTGAGCCTTGCATTTGGAGTAAGAAGGTGCCACTCTCACGATTAACTTTTATAATGTTGTCCCTCTCGAAGCTGTTTAGTGTGTGCCATAAATGGCAAAAAGACAGTCAAAAAATAAATCATAAGGAATAAGGTTTTGAAGTGTCTGTCCTATATCTAGGAGATATAAAACAAAGGGGGCTCCCGAGTGGCGCAGTGGCTGCATCACATCTGGCCGTGATTGTGAGTCCCATAGGGCGGTGCACAATTGGCCCAGCGTCGTCCGGGTTTGGCTGGGGTAGGCTGTCATGGTGAATAAGAATGTGTTCTTAACTGACTTGCCTATTGAAATAAAGGTTAAATGAAAACATATACAGTGAGGGTAAAATTATTTGATCCCTTGCTGATTTTGTACTTTTGCCCACTGACAAAGAAATGATCAGTCTATAATTTTAATGGTAGGTTTATTTGAACAGTGAGAGACAGAATAACAACATAAAAATCCAGAAAAACGCATGTGAAAAATGTTATAAAAAAAAATAAGTATTTGACCCCTCTGCAAAACATGACTTAGTACTTGGTGGCAAAACCCTTGTTGGCAATCACAGAGGTCAGACGTTTCTTGTAGTTGGCCACCAGGTTTGCACACATCTCAGTAGGGATTTTGTCCCACTCCTCTTTGCAGATCTTCTCCAAGTCATTAAGGTTTCGAGGCTGACGTTTGGCAACTCAAACCTTCAGCTCCCTCCACAGATTTTCTATGGGATTAAGGTCTGGAGACTGGCTAGGCCACTCCAGGACCTTAATGTGCTTCTTCTTGAGCCACTCCTTTGTTGCCTTGGCCATGTGTTTTGGGTCATTGTCATGCTGGACTACCCATCCATGACCCATTTTCAATGCCCTGGCTGAGGGAAGGAGGTTCTCACCCAAGATTTGACGGTACATGGCCCCGTCCATCGTCCCTTTGATGCGGTGAAGTTGTCCTGTCCCCTTAGCAGGAAAATACCCCCAAAGTATAATGTTTCCACCTCCATGTTTGACGGTGGGGAAGGTATTCTTGGGGTCATAGGCAGCATTCCTCCTCCTCCAAACACGGAGTTGATGCCAAAGGGCTCCATTTTGGTCTCATCTGACCACAACACTTTCACCCAGTTGTCCTCTGAATCATTCAGATGTTCATTGGCAAACTTCAGACGGGCATGTATTTGTGCTTTCTTGAGCATGGGGACATTGCGGGCGCTGCAGGATTTCAGTCCTTCACGGCGTAGTGTGTTACCAATTGTTTTCTTGGTGACTATGGTCCCAGCTGCCTTGAGATCATTGACAAGATCCTCCCGTGTAGTTCTGGGCTGATTCCTCACCGTTCTCATGATCATTGCAACTCCACGAGATGAGATCTTGCTTGGAGCCCCAGGCCGAGGGACATTGACAGTTCTTTTGTGTTTCTTCCATTTGCGAATAATCGCACCAACTGTTGTCACCTTATCACCAAGCTGCTTGGCGATGGTCTTGTAGCCCATTCCAGCCTTGTGTAGGTCTACAATCTTGTCCCTGACATCCTTGGAGAGCTCTTTGGTCGTGGCCATGGTGGAGAGTTTGGAATCTGATTGATTGATTGCTTCTGTGGACAGGTGTCTTTTATACAGGTAACAAACTGAGATTAGGAGCACTCCCTTTAAGAGTGTGCTCCTAATCGCAGCTCGTTACCTGTATAAAAGACACCTGGGAGCCGGAAATCTTTCTGATTGAGAGGGGGTCAAATACTTATTTCCCTCATTAAAATGCAAATCAATTTATAACATTTTTCACATGCGTGTTTCTGGATTTTTATGATGTTATTTTGTCTCTCACTGTTGAAATCAACCTACCATTAAAATTATAGACTGATCATTTCTTTGTCAGTGGGCAAACGTACAAAATCAGCAGGGGATAAAATACTTTTTTCCCTCACTGTAGATATTTAAGAAAGCTCAGGAAATATTTACGTTTTTTGGACACATACAGTGCCTTCAAAAAGTATTCAAAAAAGTATTCCCCTTGTCTTTTTCAACTTCATGTTGTGTTACAGCCTGAATTTAAAATGGATTAAACAAAGATGTATTTTTCACTGGCCCACACACAATAACCATTTGATGTCAAACTGGGATTCTGTTCTTCAAAATTTTCACAAATTAATTAAAAATGAAAAGCTGAAATGTCTTGAGTCAATAAGTATTCTACCCCTTTGTTATGGCAAGCCTAATTAAGTTGAGGAGTACACATTTACTTAAAAAGTCACATAATAAGTTGCATGGACTCACTGTGTGCAATAATAGTGTTTACCCTGATGAAGACAGCTTGCTGGTTGAAACATTGGACATAAAAAAAAATATGTGCATCTGAGCTCCTAGAGTGTGTGGCTCTTCTTTATTTTCCAATAATTGTGTTTTAAAAAAAATGTAATTATTTATTTCACCTTTATTTAACCAGGTAGGCCAGTTGAGAACATGTTCTCATTTACAACTGCGACCTGGCCAAGATAAAGCAAAGCAGTGCGACAAAAACAACAACACAGAGTTGTTTACAATTTAGCAATTAACACTGGAGTGATAAATGTGCAGATGAGGATGTGCAAGTTGAAATACTGGTGTGCAAAACAGCAGAAAAGACAAAAAAATAAATATGGGGATGAGGTAGGTAGGTAGTAGGTTGGATGGGCTATTTACAGATGGGCTGTGTACAGCTGCAGCGATCAGTAAGCTGCTCTGACAGCCGATGCTTGAAGTTAGTGTGGGAGATATAAGTCTCCAACTTCAGTGATTTTTGCAATTCGTTCCAATCATTGGCAGCAGAGAACTGGAAGGAAAGGCGGCCAAATGAGGTGTTGGCTTTGGGGATGACCAGTGAAATATACCTGCTGGAGCGCGTGCTATGGGTGGGAGTTGGTATAGTGACCAGTGAGCTAAGATAAGGCGGAGCTTTACCTAGCAAAGACTTATAGATGACCTGGAGCCAGTGGGTTTGGCGGCAAATAAGAAGCGAGGACCAGCCAACGAGAGCATACAGGTCACAATGGTGGGTAGTATATGGGGCTTTTGTGACAAAACGGATCGCACTGTGATAGACTGCATCCAATTTGCTGAGTAGATTGTTGGAGGCTATTTTGTAAATGACATCGCCAATGTCAAGGATCAGCAGGATAGTCAGTTTTACGAGTGTATGTTTAGCAGCATGAGTGAAGGAGGCTTTGTTGCGAAATAGGAAGCTGATTCTAGATTTAATTTTGGATTGGAGATGCTTAATATGAGTCTGGAAGGAGAGTTTACAGTCAAGAGGTCCGGACAACAGGCCCTCCGATTTGACACACTGAACTCTATCTGAGAAGTAGTTAGTGAACCAGGCGAGGCAGTCATTAGAGAAACCAAGGCTGTTGAGTCTGCCCATGACAATGCGGTGATTGTCGAAAGCCTTGGCCAGGTTGATAAAGACGGCTGCACAGTACTGTTTTTTTCCGATGGTGGTTATGATATTGTTTAGGACCTAGAGCGTGGCTGAGGTACACCTGTGACCAGCTCGGAAACCGGATTGCATAGCGGAGAAGGTACGGTGGGATTCGAGATGGTCGGTGATCTGTTTGTTCACTTGGCTTTCGAAGACTTAAGAAAGGAAGGGCAGGATGGATATAGGTCTAACAGTTTGGATATAGAGGGGTCAATGGTGCATCTGTATAACTTTTAGTGCAACATAGTGTAACATTTTTCAACCTCCTGATGGGAAAGTGGCACTGTCGCGCCTTCTTCACAACTGTGTGCCCATGTGTGGACCATTTGAAATCCATAGTGATTTTGACCTAGAGGAACTTGAAGCTCTCGACCCGCTCCACTGCTGCCCCGTCGATGTGGATGGGGGAGTGCCCTCCGTTTACTGTAGGCCACACAGTCGTGGGTGAACAGGGAGTACAGGAGGGGACTAAGCATACATCCCTGCGGGGCCTCCGTGTTAAACTTGGTGATGAGCTTGGAGGGTACAATGATGTTGAACGCTGAGCTGTGGTCAGTGAACAGCTTTCTTACATAGGTATTCCACTTATCTAGGTGGGTGAGGGAAGTGTGGAGTGCAATTGAGATTGCATCGTCTATGCTGCCCTACCAAGCAAAAAGGCAGTAACTCCTCATAGCGTGGAACTGAGAAAGATTGCTTTTATTTGCCTTTAACTTTATGCAGTTTCTGCTAACATGACCCCCATTTTCTCCAAAACAATACAATAGAGGCAGGATACTTGTCCACATGATTAAGCATGTATTTAATGTAGCAAAAATAACATTAACTAATTTTCGACCAAATGAGCAGTTACTGCCTTTTTGCTTGGTAAGGCAGTATGGATCTGTTGGAGCGGCATGCAAACTGGAGTGTGTCTAGAGTGTCTGGGATGATGGAGTTGATTAGTGCTATAACCAACCTTTCAAAGCACTTCATGATAGCAGATGTGAGTGCTACAGGGAGATAGTCATTGTGGCATGAAGCCTTAGAGTTCTTTGGAACAGGAATGATGGCGGTCATCTTAAACATGTGGGGATTACAGGCTGGGACAAGGAAATGTTGAAAATTACTGTGAATATGCCTGCCAGCTGATCTGCGCATGCTCTGAGAACGCGCCCTGGAATATCGTCTGGCCCCATGGCCTTGATAATGTTGACCTGATTAAATACCTTACTCAAGTCGGCCTCGGAGATCGAGATCGCTGGCCTTAAACGTGACAGGCAAAGGTTTCCCTGTTTTTTAAAACTTAGATTTTTACAACAGCTAAATACATCAGGAAATAATCTGAAATAACATTTTGGTAAGAGTAGATTTTGTACCCTTGATATAACACAAACGCTTCAGCTCCACTATACGCATCTCTCTCTCTCTCTCTCTCTCTCTCTCTCTCTCTCTCTCTCTCTCTCTCTCTCTCTCTCTCTCTCTCTCTCTCTCTCTCTCTCTCTCTCTCTCTCTCTCTCTCTCTCTCTCTCTTTTTCCCTCTCCTGGCAACACTTTGTTCAATTTCCCTACATGGCAACTCTCCGCAACGAGGCCAGACGATTATAGCACTTCGCTTCTCTTATTTATTGCCCAAACCAGGAGATCATTTAAAATATCTAGGACAACTAATCATGATTTGTTCTCTTAGTTTATGTATATTTTTTATGGAAAAATAAGGGGAGATGTCTTGATTTGACCGTTGACATACTTCTTGTAGAATGTGTGTCTAAGTGTGTGTGATGGACTGATGGTTTGATTGTCTGTAATCCTGACTGTATCTCCCGGTTGTCAGAGAGGAGGACACAGCTGCAGAGCTCACCATAGAGACACAGTATAACCTGGGGTCTCTTTGAATGGCCTTGACATACACACACACAAACACACACCATCCTCACACAGTGCTCAGATATGTACGCACACACACACACACAGCTTACTGAGCCAGCACGGTACAGCAAAACCTGGGGGTGGAATTCACTGGGTTTAAATTGCATTTCTCAACATGACAAAAACAGAAGTTTTAGTGTTAAAACACCCTACGGCCGCCTGTGCCAACACGTGTTAGGAGCAGCGTCTATATAACAATACACACACACACGGTACATACACACACAGCTCGCTCTTATTCATTGCCTAAATTGCTTCTACACTATATTTTCTAAAGTCTTAATTTTGTTAACATTTTTTGTGGTATTTTATCACTGTCTTTCTTCCCTTTTCATAATTTTGCTCCCTGGTTTGAAAATCTAAATGATAACTTAAATAATGTGAAGATACAGTATATGAATGTGCCTCTCGCTATTCTCCTGTCTCTTTTCTGTTCTCTGTTCTCCTTTCTCTTCCTCTCTCTTGGCATTGCAAGCTGGTTTTCATTAAGGGACCTCAATGCTTATGGCTCCAAATGCATTTTTTTAAAGCCATCTGTACCAGAGTACTCTGTTGCTGCACTGTGTGTGTGTATGTGTGAGTGTGTGTCGGTGTGTGTCTTCATATAAAAACATACCACATTGGGTGAAGGGAGTCGTCAGCTAGCTTGGCTCTGGTGTTATGTCTCTGTGGTTCCATGGCACTCCTGTAAATGCCAGCTGAGAAAGGACACTGTCTGACACAGAAACACACATACGCACACACAGTTCTGAGGGATTACTCTTAATTTAGTGTATTCTCCCTGGCACAGCCTCACACCCAGACTGTCATCACTGCTGCGACTGACTGGACAGGCGCTGGCGATGGCTGGTACTGTACCATACGTGGCAGAGCGCTCTCTTTCCCTCTCTCTCACTCTGTTTCACCCTCTATCAGTCTCCTCTGGTCTGTCAATGTTTTAAACGTAGATTGCTTTACAGTGTTTATTTTCTTCAGTTTGCTCTTCTCTTCTCAGTATTTATCTCCACCGTCTGTGTTGACTGGTCTCTCTTTCTTTCTTTCTTTCTTTCTTGCACTCTCTCTCCCTCTCACTCTCTGTCTTACATTGGCCAAACTTGGCACTAAGAACAGTGCCAGTTATCTAGCACGCTGGCACACAGGGCTTGTTGGAGCATAACAGAGGGACAGAACGGATGCTGGCTAAACTGGCATAGAGATCACAGGGCCTGGATAGAGCCCCTCATGCCCAGCATACATTCCCTAATAAGTAATTCATCTAAGAAGGCCCCATGATCAAGGCCCTACGGGGCTCTGCCCCTTTGACTAAGCCAAGGCCTATCCTTGTCCCCTCTTTTTGTCTTCCATAGACTTCTGAGGCTTTACTGTACTACTTAGATCAGACCAGAGGAATTTTATATATTTCTATTAGAAATTCTGTCAGATATCTAATATTGATTTTAGTCCCATTGAGACAAATAATGCATTTTCCGAGGGAGACCTGGCGAAACAATAATTAAGTTTTGCTGACCACATTTTTATTTTTTACTTCACACATTCACAGTCTGTGCTGTACACTCATCTCAAAGTTTTCCGAGGTCCAATGGAATGTGTGTGTTAGTGACTAAATCTGTGGTGAAATGGCAGTGTTTGTTGTGGTTGTCAGTGAGGTGTGGAGGTCTTGACTGTGACAGCACTTAGAGCCCAAAGCCCACTCTTGTCATTGAGGCCAAATGTTCCCTCACAATTCACATCTCGAATCGGCCCAAAGAGCAGCCAGATGTACTTTCCCCCATTGTTGAGAATCGTGATTATTTGTTCAACGTTTGGGGGCATGATATTTCAACGCATTGGGAAAGAGCTAACACTTCATGACACAGCTGTGAGATTGGTGAAAGGCTTCCTTTTGCGTTCTCTCTTTAGACCCTTTGGCACGAGGTGCGTTGGGAACGCTCACATTCAACGGGAGCCTCTCTCGCCTTTTACCTTTCGCCTGACTGACTCTGTGTCTCCGCTAAGGAGATAAAACTACTATAGTGTATCACAGGACAGGAGGGTAGATAACACAAATAAATAGATTGATCCTTTTCAATTGAATGTAAAGTGCAATGTTTAGAATGAGGACGGCGGGACTTCTATGTGTTCAGCATCCATGCATTTGTGTGTTTGTTTGTTTGGAGTGAGAAGAGCATCTGCGTCTCTGGGAAGGAAAAGTTGTTTAAGGCTGGCAGCCATATTTCACAAACTGGTTCATCTCTTTGCAAACACAGAGAAATAACAGATAAAGGAAAATCAGATGAAGAGACAGAGCAACAGGGAGACAGAACAGCATATACACGTAGAGGCAGTGATAAATGTACACATCCATAATCTGGGAGGTGCATGATATTGTTCACTTAAATTTAAGACAAAAGTATATTTTTTATGCAAAATGCATAAATTAGCTATAACTCTCTCTCTACAGTATTAACACTTTAGTGCTGCTTACACACACACACACACACACACACACACACACACACACACACACACACACACACACACACACACACACACACACACACACACACACACACACACACACACAGACCTTTGGATTCATCCATTGGACATCAATCCAGACTATACTTTAAGAAGTAAACACAGTGAAGTGGTGCATTTTCCCTTCTATGTTTCACTGCTAAACCACTCCCTCAGATATACAATAGAAACAAACACATGACGTTAAACAGTGGTCATATTCGGACCAAGCCATTTGAGTTGGCAGAGAGCAGCTCTCTTAATTTGGTTAGGTGATCTGATCCAATTAAAACAGGTTTAATTTACAGTGTTAGACTGTGTGATGGCTAATGGCTATCACACATGGTGGAAGTAACCACTGCTCACGAGCTGTGGGGGGGGGTACAGGGGTACTACATGGGGTTAAGACACACAGGACAATAAAACATTAGGGAGTACAGTGGGGCAGGAGTGACAGTGCAGTGGGTCCAATGACAGTCAGGAAGAAAGGTGGATGGATGGAGTGTGGACGGAGGGTGGATGGATCCTGGAGTATGGTGGGTTAATCAGAAGGGAAGCAGCCAGACGATCAGGTGGGCGGGTCAGAGGGTGAACTGGTAGTTGGATCCTGGGCCTAGTGGATGGGGGGCTCACAAGCTCATGGGAATGTGGAAAAAGCAAGGTGTTAGAAAAGCAAGTATACAGACACAATTAACATTAAAAGTAACTTAAAAAGTCAATTTCAAATACATGAACAAGTACTATCCATAACTATCAAGGCACAAGGCGAGACCCAAATGTAGACACAGGAGGCAGATGTTGGAGTCTTACAATGTTTATTAATCCAAAAGGGTAGGCAAGAGAATGGTCATGGACAGGCAAAAAGGTAAAAACCAGATCAGAGTCCAGGTGGTACAGAGTGGCAGACAGGCAGGCAGAATGGTCAGGAACAAAGTCCAGAAACAGGCAAGGGTCAACACCAGGACGACTAGAAAAAGGACGACTAGAAAAAGCAGGAGAACAGGAAAACTGCTGGTTGATTTGGAAACATACAAGACAAACTGGCACAGAGAGACAGGAAACACAGGAATAAATACACTGGGGAATAAAGCGACACCTGGAGGGGGTGGAGACAGTAACGAGAACAGGTGAAACTGATCAGGGTGTGACAAAAACTGAGATTAAAAATATGTCTTGTAGCCTAATATTAAAGGAGAACTGCACTTCTTAGTTTGGCCTCATTTTTAATCAATGCTCATTAAATGCTAGTGGCCAAGGCTGAAAGCAAAAGAGAGTTGTCTTCGGCGGGTCGTTTCATGTGGGTGTGTCTTTACCATTCAATGACAACAAACAAGGGCTAATTCAGTAAAAAAATATTTAAAAAATACACTGTTGTCTGGGTAATTCGTTTTGCATGGCCCGGTGCGCCGGGTTTGCTCATTTTCAACCATTCCATTGGTCCTCCTAAGGAGAGGTCTCCGCCCGCCCGGGGCACCAGGCCATGCAAAGCAAACTCGTCCAGCCTTTTCCCAGAAAACATGGTGTCACCATGTGTTAATAGGAAAAAGGGGGGAATGAATTGTTGACATAATTGTAATCCAAACCAAACCCTCAAGTAAGTCATGACGCAGTCACAACTCGGTCTTGGACCATACTGACTTTATGACCCAAATTATCCTATTTACACTTTGTAGTCAATTTTGACACTAGAATAAATGTTTCTGACTCATATCGATGCCACATAGGTCATTTTCAAAAGGAAAAGTTGGGCTTTAACAATTTTGACTAAGTCTGCCTGGACATGGAATGCAAGGCTGTTCAACAGGGATGGTGCACTATGGGAGAAGGCCCTGCCCCCAGCTGTGTTTTTTTTATGGGATGACAAGAAGGTTGGCATCTTGAGATGTGAGGGTTTTATTATTTTTTTTTTTTTACCTTTATTTAACTAGGCAAATCAGTTAAGAACAAATTCTTATTTTCAATGACGGCCTACGAACAGTGGATTAACTGCCTTGTTTAGGTGCAGAACAACAGATTTTTACCTTGTCAGCTCGGGGATGCGACCTTGCAACCTTGCCGGTTCTAGTGGGTTTGTATAGTATTAGCATTTCATCTTAATTTGACATAGCAGGAACATAGTCCTGCAGCAACAGGATATTTTTTTTGTGATGTGGAATAATTAATATACATTTTCTCTGAAAACAGAGTGATCAAATTAAGATAGTAGATCTGTAGTTTGGAGCGTGTCCGTGTAAAGCTTAGTATGTTTGAGTTGGAATGTGTAATTTGTACGGACCGTATGGGGAGTAGGTGAAGTGAGGCAAGAATCGGAGTGACGTGTTCAGACTTTTTGGTTCCAGTTAGGACTCTGCCAGCAGCATTTTGTACAAATTGGAGATTTTTCAGATTGGTAGCGGTACAGCCTGATAGAAGGACATTACAGTAGTCTAGACGGGATGTAACGAAGTTATGTATTTTTGTTATATTGCTTAGATGGAAAAATGTAAACGGCAAGCTGGAATATCAGGCAGAATATCAGCCTTCCAAGGCATGGAAAATGGATAGAAGGCTCTGGGAGAAGAGATTTACATACCGTACAGCTAGCAGGGAGACCAGAGCAAAGTGTGTGTGTGTGTGGGGAAATAGGCGATGTCAGGGGGCGTTGTAGGGGAGCAGTGGAAAGTTTGGTGGTCTGTTTAATGTTTCATGGGCAAACACTCAAGCAGCGTTACCCAACGGGCCCTGTCCCTGCCACACTGGACTGGAGAGTAGGGGAGGAGGTGGGGAATAGAGAGAGACTGTAATAATTCACATTTACACGGTGTGCTAGACATGTGTTGACCCAGTTGATGGAGGAGTGTGTGAGAAGGGCTAAACACTCCAGATAAACCCTACTGGCATTCCTCCCCAAACTAAAGAATCAAATTGAACCAAACCATCAGACAATAAGTATTGTACAGTATGGCATGTACTGTAGTGTTGTGCATTGGGAGTGACACACACGTGTCACGAGAGATGGAGACAGAGCGAAAGAGAGGGAGAGAGAAAGAGAGAGAAAGAAAGAGAGAAAGAAAAAAAGAGAGAGGGAGAGAGAGAGTAGAGAGGGCATGTTTAGAGGTTCTGACTCCTACATTGCTCCACAGCTGCGATCCTAAATCAGGTCAACAACTAATGGGCAAACCCAGAACCCCAGGTGACTACACAACCCAGCGCAGTCTGTCTCTCCTCTCCTGACATCTCTCCTAAATCCATCCCTTTATCCCATCCCTCTTTCTTCTCAACTGTCTTTTTTTATTGATGCTAAACACAAAAATTGTAATTAGTGTTCATTTTGTCAAAATGCTTTTGTTATTTGCGTGCTTTCTAATTTCACCTATAGTATGATACTAAAACTCAAAAAGTACCTTAATTTGCTTTATTTCATGTTGGACATTCTCCAGACCTCTTTGATATCATTACTTTGAGTGGCCTCTTGAGTGGACCTGAAGGTGTGTGTGTGTTTTATGTCCACTCTCTTTGCATTCCTTTAGAGATAAATGCCTTGACTTGCCTTGTGTCTGTGTGTTACGTCCTCTGTACTCAGCGGGGGATTTCGTCCATTAAAGTTCCCTGGTTTTCCTGGGCCCTTGTTCACCATTGCCTGTTCTCCTCTTGATCTCCACACGACGCTCAGTCAAGCCACATCAAACGAGCTGCCAAGGTCCCCACTGGTGTGCAAAAGAAGATCACTAGAATAGAACCACCCAAGTCTGGCACAAGGCATACTTAAAACAACTTTTTTAACTGATCACTGGAAAATGTAAGCATTAACTTCTTAAGGAGCAGCAAGGTGCGCAGGGGCGCTAGCACCCTACTCTCGACACTACCAGGTGAAATGCAAGGCGCCAAATTCAAAATCCAAAAGTTGAATTATTAAACATTCATCAATATACAAGTGTTTCATAGTCATCAAAAGCTCTGCTTCTTGGCAATATCACAGCGTTGTCAGATTTCAAAAAGGCTTTACGGCGAAAGCACCACATTTGATTGTTTGAGGATAGCACCCCACATAAATTCATAAGCTTTCACGGTTCACAGAAAAAACACATTTCACAGCGAAAACAAATCAATTACCTTTTGAAGAACTTCTGCTGAGGGCTTCCCAAGTGTCCAACGAAGACAATCCATGGTTCTTTTGTTAGAAAAAGTAATGTATTATATCCATAAATCTCCGTTTGGTTGGCGCGTTATATTTTCTATCCACTCCTCCATTGAAACGTGAAGAGAACTCGTTCAACTTATACCTATAAACTTGTCCAAGAACAATCAAACATAATTGTAAATGTATCCTTAGGAACACTTTTATGTATAAATAGTATAATATTTCAATATAAACTGGGCGATAAGAAAGGAAAAAACCACAGAGCGTGCCAGCCGGGAACGCGCATTTACTCCTATTGACATTCTCTGTGGACACTTCCTTATTTGTCTTCTCCTCTGCTCTAAAAGCATATAAGAAGAATCAGAACACTTTCTCGAGACTGTTGACATCCAGAGGAAGTGATATGCCCTTATATGGGCATTTTCATAAGGGAGGGGTTCCAAATGAGGCAATCTGTCAAAACCACTTTTTCCAGGACAGAAATTCCTCGGGTTTTTGCCTGCCATATCCGTTCTGTTATACTCACAGACAAAATGTTAACACTTTTAGAAAATTCAGAGTGTTCCCTATCCAATGGTACTAAATATGTGCATATCCTATTTTCTGGGCCTCAATGGCAGGCATTTTACTTTGGGCACGCCAGGCTCTCCAAAACGGTCACCTCGTGCGCTGCTCCCTAAGAAGTTAAAGAAGGAAATATTTTATATTTATACAACGTGGGTCTAATCCTGAATGCTGATTGGTTACTTTTGCAAGGCACTGTAAATGAAAATATGTCAATCATTATTTGAAATAGGCGTATGTCGCCTACTTTTGGCAGAAATGCCTTTTGGAACATGTGATCTTTCATGTGCCTTAATAACAAACTTTTAGGCCATCTGTTAATACAAATAACATTGTTAAATTATGAGCCTAGTTGGTTTAGCCATCTAAAAATACAGGAACCTTCCCGCTCGCTATGATTAGCTGAGATAATGAGACGGCTGGACATGCCGATTTAGAATTCAAGGCACACTTAACCAGCATGGCTACCACAGCATTCTGAAGAGATACGCTTTCCCATCTGGTTTGCGCTTAGAGGGAATATCATTTGTTTTTCAACAGGACAATGACCCAATACACCTACAGGCTGTGAAAGGGCTATTTGACCAAGAAGGAGAGTGATGGAGTGCTGAATCAGATGACCTGGCCTACACAATCACCGACCTCAACCCGATTAAGATGGTTTGAGATGAGTTGGACTGCAGAGTGAAGAAAAAGAAGCCAACAAGTGCTCAGCATATGTGGGAACTACTTCAAGACTGTCATCAAGGCAAAGGGTGTAAACTTTGAAGAATCTCAAATATAAAATATATTTGGATTTGTTTAACACTTTTTTGGTAACTACAAATCAACTGTTTTTATAAAGCCCTTCTTACATCAGCTGATGTCACAGAGTGCTGTACAGAAACCCAGCCTAAAACCCCAAACAGCAAACAATGCAGGTGTAAAAGCATGGTTATTAGAAAAAACTCCCTAGAAAGACCTAGAGAGGAACCAGGCTGTGAGGGGTGGCCAGTCCTCTTCTGGCTGTGCCGGGTGCAGATTATAACAGAACATGGACAAGATTTTAAAATGTTCATAGAACAGGCAGAACAGTTGAAACTGGAGAAGCAGCACGGCCAGGTGGACTGGGGACGTCAAGTAGTCATCAGGCCAGGTAGGCCTTGAGGAATGGTCCTAATGCTCAGGTCCTACGAGAGAGAGAGAGAGAGAGAGAGAGAGAGAGAGAGAGAGAGAGAGAGAGAGAAGAAAAAATGATTCCATATGTGTTATTTCATAGTTTTGATGCCTTCACTATTATTCTACAATGTAGAAAATAATAAAAATAAAGAAAAACCCTTGAATTAGTAGGTGTGTCCAAACGTTTGACTGGTACTGTCAAATATATTATTGTACAGGAAGCTAGGGCTGAGCCAGTTTGCTACAGCAGGAAAACATTTCTGCAGCAACAAGATACATTTTTCGTTAGGGCAAATGAAAACATTTTA
Organism: Brachymystax lenok tsinlingensis; assembly: GCA_030435695.1. Taxonomy (NCBI): domain Eukaryota; kingdom Metazoa; phylum Chordata; class Actinopteri; order Salmoniformes; family Salmonidae; genus Brachymystax; species Brachymystax lenok. The sequence goes on from CM059780.1 coordinate 44,508,440, forward strand.
AAGTGGAAATTACAAACGTTACAAGACTTTTTAATAAAGTACAAGTTTGCACTTCCTGCAGTGCAGGAAAATTCTCAGCAACAAAAGAGTGATGAAATGAAGATTCTACGTCTGTAGCAGTGTTTGTGTGTTGCCAGGTGTGTGTCGTGTCTGTGTATGTTTGCTGTGGGGTTTGCAGAGGTTACCTGCTTTCCCATATCTGCCAGATCATCTGTCCCTTTGACTGTGACGAGCTCTCGCTCTGATCTTGGCTCTCTGGGATGGTTGTTTAGGACCTGAGCTCTGGGAAGGTTGTGTCTGCCCTGGGCAGTTGTTCCGTCAGTGAGGCGGCTCAGTAACAGCTGTAACACCTACTCACAGGTGAAGTGACAGACTGCCACGACAGTGATGTCACATCAACTCCATCACAATGGGTTTGGACGTGGTTTGTGAGTGTGTATGTCTGCGTGCATGTGTGTTTGTGTGTGTGTGTGAATGAGTGTGTGCACACACGTGTGTGTTTTTGTACCTTTACACTGCTCCTTGTCACAGCGTATTTCACCTCCATTCAGTCACTGTCAGAGTGGAGTATCTGTGTTGGGGCATCTGTTTATCAGAAGAAGCCCGTTACAAAGACTAGTCCAAGCAGGGAGGATTCTATAAACTGAGTACAAATACCGACCATTGTCCTGACAACCTACCCAAATGTTTCCATTATTTTGCTAGTTACCTTTAACTTATTGCAACTGTTACTGAGATGGTTGTTCCCGTTTAATTATTGAGGTAGTCTCATGTATACATTTTCCCTCCCTAGTTCACATTTTTGGATATCCTAACTCTGGATTTCAATAGGAATTACATTTCACTTTGAGTTTCAGACCACTGTGTTGGAGTACAAGTATACTGTCAAAGTATGGCCTTTTGGTATATGTAATATATTGACATAAAGAAATGAATTGAAATGATAAAATATTCACTTAGGCACTCACATGGTGAAGGCTACAGGACTGAAAGCCATTGAATCCAACAACCATGTCTCTGTCACTAGCAAACACAGTTATTGGTGTTACTGGTAACTCAAAAATTCACTGGAAAGGCAACCTGGGACATATGAACACACAACTTTGTCAATGTGGTGGTATGCTAAAAAGGCAAATTTGTACCTATTCTTAAGCGTTTGTACCCCTTTAAGTACAATTCTAAACCTTTTGTTCTGAGAGTGTAAGGTGTGGGTAGAGGATGGGTCTTGTATTCAGAAACACATTCAACTATAGCCTTGACTTTTACTCTTCATAACAATCTACATTTGAATTAATTTCCTCCATTTTGTAACAAGCTTCATTCCATCAAAAAGTGCTGCTGTTTCCGTTAACATGAGACCATATTGGTATTTATGCTTGTTTTTCCTTTATTATGCGTTTCAATCACAGGAGGTTGGTGGCACCTTAACCCTTTCACATGTGAGTTCCAAATATCTCTCTAATGGTCGCCCCAGCGTGAGTTGTTTTTTGCAGGAGATGTCAGAATGCACTCACTGTTCCAAAATGTGAATGTTACGCAACAGGACAGTTAGCCCACGCTGCCCTCAAAATGTAAAGAAAAGTGTTTTACTCAATTATTTCAATCACTGGTGAGGTCACCCGTGATGTGATGAATTGTAAATAGTAATTGCTATTAGCTAATTCACAATATGGCTTCTGTCAGCGGAGAGTTAGCTAAATATGACCGCTTATTTTAGGTCACTCTTTTCTCAGTTAGCGCTACGACTAATGTAGCTTACATTTTCCGGTTTGGATGAAAATTGTGTTATGCGATCGCTACTTCTGTGAATGTCTGAACATTACATCCAAAAATAATTTTTTTGTGTTTGTGCAAAATTATTCTGTGAAAAAACTGTGTGGCCAGCCCAAATGCTGACTGTTGCGTCAATCGTAACTGGATTCAAAATAAGTGTTCTAATCACACTGGTGTATGCTACAAAACCACTGTAGAATGATCACACCCAGGTTTTCCTATGTGTCAAAGGGTTAATTGGGGATGATGCGCTTGTGGTAATGGCTGGAGCGGAATCAGTGGAACGGTATCAAATATATCAAACACATGGTTTGATGCCATTCCATTTGCTCCGTTCCAACCATTAATATGAGCCATCCTGGGATGTTGATGGGGTGTTTTATGTTTTAACAGCCTTCCCATTGATTCTCTGCCACCAATTCTCCTGGTGGGATCACAAATTTGATGAGGTGAGATCCTTATGTTCTTTTCAATGCTAAGACGCAATAAATACTTCCAATAATACAACTCCTCTAGGAAGATGTTTATCCCCAACAGTCTCTTTTAGGATGTGAATATTTCAGCTTTACACTCTTCGAAAAAAGGATGGTATTTAGAACATGAAAGGGTTCTTCGACTGTCCCCATAGGAAAACCCTTAGATTAACCCTTTTTGGTTCCAGGTAGAACACTACTGGGCTCCATGAAGAACCCTTTCCCCAGGGGGTTCTACATGGAACCCAAAATAGTCTTCCTGGAACCAAAAATGGTTATCCTATGCGGACAGCTTAAGAACCCTTTTGGAACACTTTTTTTAAAGAGTGTGCTGTGTTGATGGTTTCTCTTTTCGAGAGAGAGAGGTGAAAGAGTTTATTTATTTGAAGAAAATAATCGAAAAGAGGCAAAAAAAGTAAGGTAACGAGATGGTAAGTGTTTAAGACTAAAAAGGAGAAAAGTACAGAGTGATTTTGTCTGGAGTAGATTGAAAGTACTATGGACAGACCTGTGTTTGGGTTTAGGCTTTGGCGTTGGAGACAAGCCGAGGAGTGAGAGGCAGTGAGTGTATGTGAGAGAGTGGGTGCGGCAGAGAGGGGGACAGATAGAGAGAGGGGTCAGGGTAATGACAGGAGACAGGTCTGGAGGAGTGGGCTGTAAAGCTGTGTGTTCCACCACTAATGGGATTAAGAGCAATCCCCCCCGTAGACACACACACTCACACACACTTGAGACGGCGGCCGCTAATGACATAGCAGCCTCGAGTGTGTGTGTGTGTGCAAGGATGGGATGGAACAGGGAATCAGTTTTAGGAGTTGGAGGACCATATTGGCCAGATTTAAGTCTTATGAAGAAGTGTTCTCCTCTTTCATACATTTTTTCTCTCTCACTCTCACATGCTTTCTCACGCTTTCTCCCGTCGGCCATCAGAGTAGTCTCTGGCCCCTGTCCAGAGTGGTAGTACAATGTAGTCCTGCAGTAGTGCTTTGCCTACCCAACCTCTCTCCCTGCATCCCTGCCTGGCTCTCCACTTGAAGCCTAGCAATGGTGACACAGTGAGCTGCCTGGGAGCCTCTTCACCCGTCTGTCCTCACATCGCACCGAGCAGCAGCCCACAACTAGCCAGCCCCTGGCACTCCCCATTCCAACTGTCCCTCCAACTGTCCCTCCCACAGCCCACTACTTTAGTAGCATATGCTGGGTGGGTCTTGCCACTTAGACTGGGGCTGAGGCCTGTCGCAACCAGGACCGAGCGGACAGCTGATGGATGACCCCCTATGGGAGGGAAGGAAAGGGGGGTGACACTCACTGCTGAAGTCACAGCGATTAGACACAAGGAAGTGGGTGAGGTGGGGGTGTTTCGTCGCTGCGGACGACCAGTGTTCAAGTTGGACTTCTCTAATCCATTATCGCCTGGAAACATTCCAGGAAGTGTTGTGCGTGGCGGTTGGGATGTGACAATGTGTGTGTGCGTGTGTGTGCATGTTAGTGCGTGTGTCTGTCTGTATGTGTGTGTGTGTGTGTGTGTGTGTGTGTGTGTGTGTGTGTGTGTGTGTGTGTGTGTGTGTGTGTGTGTGTGTGTGTGTGTGTGTGTGTGTGTGTGTGTGTGTGTGTGTGTGTGTGTGCGAGATGATGTGATGGCATGATGTGTCTGTGTGAGTTGGTTGCTGCAGTCACTGTGTATGTTTATGTGTGTCTGAGGAAGAGGGTCCATTCCGACACAAATCAGATGTGCTGTAATTGCTGTCTCCTCTGCTGACTGTTACAGCTTGTCTGAAGAAGGGCACTCTCTGTTCACTGTTGTTCTCTGTTCACTGTTCTCTCTGTACTGGGTTAGCAAAGTCTGAGTACAGAAAAGGTGGCCCGAATTAAATACCAGCAGAGCAAATTCAAATCTGATATTTGTGCAAAGTGCAGAACAATCATTTGGTCTACAGATGCGTACTTGAGGCCTAAATAGTAGGGCGTTTGGGTTTATGAAAATAGACTGTTTTATAGTACGTGAATTTTTAAAAATGTATTATGCTTTAAATGCCAGAATATCATACTCATTTTGGCTTTTCATCTAGTACGGATTCGCTGCATGTAATTGAAGAAGAGAATAGTCTTTTCAGAACCACGTGTGTTTGACATGGCTGACAATCAGATAAATGGATGAATGGCGGGAAACAACGCAATTGTGGATTATATAACGCATTCTCAGTACGGTTGAACTTAGTATGTTGATATGTGTTGCTTACTGCATTATTTCTTCTAATCAGTATGTTCTAAATAGTATGTAGTATGATTAGTACACTATATATAGTTTTAGTAAGTAGTAGGCAAGACAGATTTCGGACATGGCTACTCTCTCCTCCAAGCTAATAGCTCGTATGTCTAGCATAACATGAATTCAGTCTCATTCAATGAGTAAACATGAATGTTATTACATTTCATTACTGACAAATGTGCTTGCACATCTCTGGTTTATCAGAGCTATGATCCATTTAGCTTTGTCTTTTTATGTGTCCAATTCAGAGGGTGAATGGGCAAGACAAAACCTGCAAGTGCCTTTGAACAGTGTACGGTAGTACAGTGCCTTGCAAAAGTATTCACGCCATTGTTTTTTTTCCTATTTTGTTTTATTACAACCTGTCATTTAAATTTGGGAGGCAGGTAGCCTAGTGGTTAGAGTGTTGGACTAGTAACTGAAAGGTTGCAAGATCGAATCCCTGAGCTGACAATGTAAAAATATGTTGTTATTTCCCTGAATAAGGCAGTTAATTCGGTGTCCCGATAGCGGGCAACTTCCGGTGAAACTGGAGGTCGCGCAATTCAAATAAATATTATGGATTTTAAACATTTAGGTACAGTACATATAAGTGTCTTATATCGTCTGAAAGCTTAAATTCTTGTTAATCTAACTGCACTCTCCGATTTACAGTAGCTATTACAGCAAAACATGCCATGCGATTGTTTGAGGACGGTGCCCCACATCAATATATTTTTGCAACGGCACAGGTTTCATACATTCACATATAACGATTAAATATTCACTTACTTTTTGAAAATCTTCCTCTGATTTGTCATCCAAAGGGTCCCAGCTATAAGATGTAGTGTCGTTTTGTTAGATAAAATCCTTCTTTATATCCCAAAAAGTCTGTTTTAGTTGGCGGCATCGATTTGAGTAATCCACTCGTTCAACTTGCAGAGAAAGGAATCCAAAAATCTATCCCTAAACTTCGTTTCAACAAGTCAAAATATGTTTCTATTTACTCCTCAGATACCCTAAAATGTAATCAAACTATACTTTAGTTTCGGAAAGAAGTATGTTCAATAGGAAACTGATTTTAGCAGGTGCGTAATGTCTTTACTGCGCTTGCAAACACGAATTTCCAAGACTGTCCTTCTACTAAAACTGTTATATCTTATTTTGAAGTTACAAGCCTGAAACCTTGAACATAGACTGATGACACAATGTGGAAGCCATAGGAATTGCATCCAGGGAGCTATGACCTTTCTCTTGCATTTCTAAGAGGATGGTCTCTCTCCCAAAAAAAATCTGGAAGGTTTTTCTTAGGATTTTCTCCTACCATATCTATTGTGTTATATTCTCCTACATTAACATTTAACATTTCTACAAAGTACAACGTGTTTTCTTTCCAATGGTACCAATTATATGCATATCCTGGCTTCAGGGCCTGAGCTACAGGCAGTTTACTTTGGGCACGTCATTCAGGCAGGAAGTGGAGAAAAAAGGGGCCTAGCCCTAAGAAGTAAACCCACTGTTCCTCGGACATCATTGAAAATAAGAATTTGTTCTTAACTGACTTGCCTAGATAAAGAATATTTTTATTTGTATTTCATGTAATGGACATACACAAAATAGTCAAAATTGGTGAAGTGAAAAAAATTATTATTAATTTTTTTTTTTTAAATACTATAAAAGGGAAAGTACTGCATGAATATGTATTCACCCCTTTTGCTATGAAGCCGCTAAAAAAGATCTGGTGCAACCAATTACCTTCAAAAGTCACATAATTAGTTAAATAAAGTCCACCTGTGTGCAATCTAAGTGTCACATGATCTGTCACATAATCTCAGTATATATACATCTGTTCTGAAAGGCCCCAGAGTCTGCAACACCACCAAGCAATCCGAACCATGAATACTAAGGAGCTCTCCAAACAGGTCAGGGACAAAGTTGTGGAGAAGTACAGATCAGGGTTGGGTTATAAAACATATCTGAAACTTTGAACATCCCACAGAGCACTAAATATAATAAATAAAAAAATTGAAAGAATATTGCACCACAACAAACCTACCAAGAGAGGGCCGCCCACCAAAACTCACGGACCAGGCAAGGAGGGCATTAATCAGAGAGGCAACAAAGAGATCAAGATAACCCTGAAAGAGCTGCAAAGCTCCACAGTGGAGATTGGAGTATCTGTCCATAGGACCACTTTAAGCCGTACACGCCACAGAGCTGGGCTTTACGGATGAGTGGCCAGAAAAAAGCAATTTCTTAAAGACAAAAATTTGTAAACACGTTTGGTGTTTGCCAAAAGGCATGTGGGAGACTCCCCAAACATATGAAAGAAGGTACTCTGGTCAGATGAGACTAAGTCTGAGCTTTTTGGCCATCAAGGAAAACGCTATGTGAGGCGCAAACCCAACACCTCTCATCACCCCGAGAACACCATCCCTACAGTGAAGCCTGGTGGTTGCAGCATCATGCTGTGGGGATGTTTTTCATCAGCAGGGACTGGGAAACTGGTCAGAATTTAAGGAATGATGGATAGTGCTAAGTACAGGGAAATTCTTGAAGGAAACGTGTTTCAGTCTTCCAGAGATTTGAGACTAGGAGGTTCACCTTCCAGCAGGACAATGACCCTAAGCATACTGCTAAATCAACACCCAAGTGGTTTAAAAGGAAACATTTAAATGTCTTGGAATGGCCTAGTCAAAGCCCAGATCTCAATCCAATTGAGAATCTGTGGTATGACTTAAAGATCGCTGTACACCAGCAGAACCCATCCAACTTGAAGGAGCTGGAGCAGTTTTGCCTTGAAGAATGGGCTAAAGTTGCTAGATGTGCCAAGCTTATAGAGACATACCCCAAGAGACTTGCATCTGTAATTGCTGCAAAAGGTGGCTCTACAACGTATTGACTTTGGAGGAGTGAATAGTTAATGCGCACTCAAGTTTTCATTTTTTTTGTCTTATTTCTTGTTTGTTTCACTATAAAAAATATTTTTCATCTTCAAAGTGGTAGGCATGTTGTGGAAATCAAATAATACAAACCCCCCCAAAAAATCTATTTTAATTCCAGGTTGTAAAGCAACAAAATAGGAAAAATGCCAAGGGGGGTGAACACTTTCGCAAGCCACTGTAGGTGCCAGGCGCACCGGTTTGTTTCAAGAACTGAAACACTGCTGGGTGTTTCACACAACATTTTCCCGTGTGTATCAAGAATGTCCACCACCAACGGACATCCAGCCAACTTGACACAACTGTGGGAAGCATTGGTATCAACATAGGCCAGCATCCCTGTGGATCGCTTGTGACACCTTGTAGAGTCCATGCCCCAACAAATGGTGTGTTCTGAGGGCAAAAGTGTGTTCGGAAGGTGTTCCTAATGTTTGGTATACTCAGTATATACAGTATGTATATACTTTTTTCTGTTGTAGTGTGGCTATTGCCTCAGTAGTAATTACTTGTAGTTATAATTAAGGCCACAATTTATTACCTGGTAGCTAATAAGCTAGTTGTGTCTGCCCCACCCTCCTCTGGCCCAAAACTGTCAGAGGACATGCCATCTCTGCATTACTCAACACTTTCCAGGAGCCCATTATCTACACACAAATACACACATGCAAACACTCATACACACACACAAACACACTAATGACCAACTGCACACAAATGCGCGCACACACACACACACTACCCCCCCTCCGCATACAGACATCCTCCGCACACAAACATACATTCCCCCCTCCACTTGGCGCACACACACAACATTATACACATACACACATAATAATACTCCCCCCACATACACACTCAAACACACTCCTCCGACCCTTAGCACCCACTCCCCCCCCTTCTCATAACTCAACAATAGCAGAGGGCAGCTGTAGCTAATAATAAGTATTGAGTGGTTCAACTTGGGATGAGCCAGGTTCACCATTGGATCTCCAAAGCGCCCCGGGTCACACACATACACAGAAAACGTCTCACTGGGCCCAACAGAAAGAGAAGACATTTTAAACTTTCATGACTTCTCTGAAATTGTGGCTGTTCGCCTTTCAGGGTCTAACTCTTTGTTCTCAAGCGCTTGCCCGATCAATATCCAAGCAAGAGAGAAGGAGAGAGGAAGAAGAGAGAGAGCGAGAGTCCAGACGTCTTTATCTCAGTGGTGTTCACACACACAGTAGATTGCACAATCCTCACAATATTTGTGTTATTTGGTGAATCTTTGAGTAAAAAAGAAAACCACACACACACACACAAACCTTGTGATCTGCCCTGAGGTAAGCATGGCAGGGTTTTCTCAATGGAAGATAGATACTTATACTCACTTAAGATGTAAGACATCTTTTGTAAGGTCTTTGTTTTTCCCCAAAAATGTTATGTAGGCCAACCAAGAGCATGTTCGGATGTAAAGTGATTTCCTAATAGGACCATCTACATTCAATGTATTTGTGACTGAGACTTTCTCCTTGGCTCTTAACACTACCCATTGCATCCTTTTCCCCACGTGTGTATTCGGTGTACTGTATATGTGTGTGTGTGTGTGTGTGTGTGTGTGTGTGTGTGTGTGTGTGTGTGTGTGTGTGTGTGAGTGAATGCCTTCAGGTACAGAGTGTTTAAATGCTGTGTGACTCCAGCTGCTGCAGAGGTAACTGAATACCCAAGGCAGAGGACACACATGGGAAGAGGGGCCACAGGTTCACTAAGAGGGGCGCAGTTGTGTGTGTGTGTGTGTTGGGGGTTACAGCTGCGGCCCTCATGACAGGACAGGAAATGGTACACACACACATCTATAGTTTCGCCCTCTCTGTGTCTCAGACACACACACACCCATACAGATTCTTAGCCATCTAGCTGCATGACTAAGCCACACTGGCTTAGTCATGCAGTTAGATGGCTAAGAATCTGTTTGGGTGTGTGTGTGTCTGAGACACAGAGAGAGCGAAAGAGAGCAAAATGAGAGAGAGAGAGCATGAAAAAAGAGAGAGAGAAAGAGAGAAAAAAAGGGAATACTGCAGGTCAGCTGTAAAGACATCAGCTCATGAGCAGTGGTTACTTCCACCATGTGTGATAGCCATTAGCCATCACACAGTCTAACACTGTAAATTAAACCTGTTTTAATTGGATCAGATCACCTAACCAAATTAAGAGAGCTGCTCTCTGCCAACTCAAATGGCTTGGTCCGAATATGACCACTGTTTAACGTCATGTGTTTGTTTCTATTGTATATCTGAGGGAGTGGTTTAGCAGTGAAACATAGAGGGGAAAATGCACCACTTCACTGTGTTTACTTCTTAAAGTATAGTCTGGATTGATGTCCAATGGATGAATGTGTGTGTGTGTGTGTGTGTGTGTGTGTGTGTGTGTGTGTGTGTGTGTGTGTGTGTGTGTGTGTGTGTGTGTGTGTGTGTGTGTGTGTGTGTGTGTGTGTGTGTGTGTGTGTGTGTGCGTGCGAGTGTGTGTGAGTGTTTATGTATAAAGAGGACATTGTTTCACAAAATGTAGCCTAATTTCCATGGATATGCCCAGAACCATCCCTGGACACTGTTTTACCCGATAATTCGACACCCTGTCTTATCCATGATGGTATGTGAGAGTGTCACACAATCAGCATGGTCCCCTCAATGAACTGCACTAACCACATGTAATATGCAAATGAGATTAGCTAAACTTTGGTAAACATTGGCCGACACTCAATACAGGGAGAAGAGTTGGCTCGGAGGGATGGATGCTCCCTCGAAGACGTGGTTTCTATCATATATACAGAATAATAGAAGGGTTTATTATATTATTATAATGATGGTATTACCGGTGCTCAAAGCAATTTGCATTGTAGGGGGGTGACACCTAGGTATGTTAACATATCTCCATAAACATTCACAATCTGATGCTACGGTATATTCAGGAACATCTATAGTTCTGTTTGTACATAATGGATACACGCGGGTCTGTCTACATAGAAAGGGGTGACCTTACCAGTTTAACATTGTGGTAAAGTCATCATTTCAAAGTTGTCAAGTTATCATATCAACTAATTTGTACATGCAATCTTTTTAATGTTTGTGTGTGTGTGTGTTCACCCACTTGTGTGGTTGTTCTCTTACTGGGGTGAAACTCTGTCTCTCGTTCTCTCGTTCTCTCTTTCTTTCCCATCTGTGCACTGACAGTCTCTTGAGCTGTTGACAATAAGTTGATGGGCTAAAGCCCCCGATAAACATCACTGGTGCCACCTCTGCCCAGCTGGATCTACTTAGCAGTGGAGAGGAGACTGGCCGGAGAACACACACAGACACAGTCCTCCCAGGCCTGAGTGTTATTATCCTGTGTGTTTATGTCTGGGTTTATGTGGCCTGGCCAGAGCTCTGATCATTTCATTGCATTCTTGGGCTGCCTCTGTAGGAATCCCACTCTGCGATAGAGAGAGAATGAGAGAGAAAGAGTATGTCTCACACAGTACAGCCTGTTCTCATGCTTGACCCACCTCCCCAGACCTTTGCCATACTGACATCCTGGGTACTTGGTGCAGATGGCGTGAGGATATCTGTGTGTGAGTGTGTATGTGTCTATCCATGTGCACAGTCCTTTATCATATGGAGGGAGACTGACCCTTAGGTCACCACCCACAGACAGGCTTCATTTTTTCGGAATCTCCTTCAGACAGGAAGGGGCTGTCACATGCACACTGCATGTCTACACACATACACACACACAGCTCTCTGACTTGCACGGATGCTGGCCAGCGGTAACGTTATCTGTGTATGTGTCTGTGTGTGTGTTTAAAAGCAAGTGACTATGAGGGGATTAGATGGCAGAGGGGATTACAGAATGGTCTTTACCTCACAGGAACCAACAGGACACAGGGCTGACGAGTCCACTCTGGACAGATGGGAAGGAGAAAGAGAAAGAGAAGAACAGAGATAGGGAAAATGTAAATGTCAACTGACTTTTATTAGCATTTACTATCAGGACACCCATCCCAACCATGCCCTCATGGCACTCCTCACATGACATTCCCTCACACTTACAACAATTATTTAACAAAAACATTTGCTTCGTGTGTACCATCTGTATGTAAAGAGATATATATTGAGAGTGAGAACATGAGAAACAGAGAAAGGCAAGGGTGGAGAGAGGATTTTCCCCATTGGAAAATTAGCCCCAGCCCCTGGGCTAGGTCTACTGAACTCTTTATTTATTGATGCTAAACAAGATAACCACGGTAACCACCCCGGCAACCACTATAGTGACCACCATACCATACCTTCCTCAGTCCTCGTTTGCGTAAACATAATTTGTAATCGAATAAGTTGACACACAACTCAACCTACTGTAGACCACAATTACTGTTGGAACATTACACACACACAACAACAGACACCAGAGTGGTCCATCGCAAAGAAGGGTTAGAGTGATTGAAAAAAAAAATCTTGCTATTCATAGTACATTTATGCTGTTAATGCTTCGTAATGAGTGGTTTTCAAAGTGTTACAGTCAGCTGGATTAGTGAGTGTACGTGTCGTCTCCCTATCCGAGGCACATTTCACACTGGTCTACAGAACGAGACAGAGAGCATGTTGTACTGACAGGGCCTGTAGGGTCAACATCAACCCAAATCAACAACACAGGGGATCAACCACTACTGTGGGACTGTCAAATTAGGACACATCTCGAGCACACACAAACACACACACACACACAGCTGTCAGACACACACATACCCCCGTGACTGCCCACTGCCCCGGAAACAACAACAGAGCACATCTCTGCCCTGGGGTGAGCATTGCACCGTGTGTGTGTGTGTGTGTGTGGCGATGGGCAGTCACATGGTCTCTCCTGATCGCGAGAACATGGCGAGGGGCACTGTGTGTGTCCACGGAACTGTACGTGTCTGTCGCAGCAGGCAGTTACAGGAGTGTGCGGTCCGCACCGATGGATTATGCTGGCTGAATTGCAAGGGGCATGGTTCATGTTTATATGCGTGTGTGTATGTACAATTGAAGTATTTAAGTATGCGTGTGTGCGTGTGTGCAGGCCCGGGGGTCTCGTCAGCGGGGCAGTAAATGGGCATCTGTGTGTGGTCCAGTGGGTCTCAGTCTGAGCCAGCAGGCTAACTGTTCCACCTCTGCCCGCCTCAGCCAGCTGCGGCACTGGGTGTCCACTCTGTGCTTTATCCACATCATCATTATTTCAGCTTCACACTCTGCCCGGCCCAGCCTTGACCGCCCCCTCTCCCCCTCCATCCACGCCTCTTTCCGTCCTTCCCTTCGACATCCCATCCTCAATCACACACGTGCGTGTCTATGTCCCAAATCACACTCCCAACCAGGCTGCGCACAGAGAGTGTGCAATGACAGAGAGGTTAAGAGAGGCAGACGAGCTCTAAGAATTCATTAAGACATAAACAAACAACAGGCATGAAGCGCATAACTTTCTCTCTGTCTTTCTCTCCTCGCCTGCAGATCAGCCTTTCTGTTCCAGTCTGGTGGTGGGTGAAGACCAGATCATGAATGGATGAGTCTTCAGGTCATGGATCTATCTAGGTCATTGCACATTGACCAGGACTGGTCCTTCTGTCTGAGAGGTCACAGGTAGTGGGTGACATTTCCTGTCCACTAAGGGGAAAAAACTGTATTACTCAAGATGACATGATCTTTTCACAATGTCCATGATATCCCAGGGTCATTCTAATTGGTTACAACAGATGGACAGCATTATAATTATATTGTGATTTAATTTAACTTCTTTATTGACAAGGTGTATTACTCTGTGACCTGATCTCTCTAGACTAGAGAGCTTATTAGTAATCCAATGATGTCATTATTATATATGGTCATGGTGACCTCTATGGTCACACAGCCCATTAGCTACAGATTAGGTAGCATGCATGTGTGTATGTGGTTTTTCATTGGCCATCTGTATGTAAGATACCGCAGTGTGCTATGGCTTGTCAGATTTCCCAACTCTAAGATGGTGTGTGTGCGTTTGTGTACTGTATGTGTGTGTGTATTGTATGTGTGTGCGTGTGTGTGTGTCTGTGTGTGTGTGTGTGTGCGTGTGCATGTGTTGCAGCGAGCTCATGACAGATCAGGGCATTCAGGCCAGTGACATTCCTCTAGAGCACAGATGCATCCTGGTCCTGGAGTGAAAAATGTTGCGTGGCCACTGCACTCACCCGTAGATGAATGGACCGATCCGTGCACTCACCCGTAGATGAATGGACCGATCCGTCTTGTCATCGGAGGTCAGCAGAGAGGTTTCAGCTCCAGTGTACCTGTGTGTCTGTGCTGACTCCGGCACAGAGCTCCTTCACACACACCCACACACACCAAACACCACACAAACGCAAACACTGGCCTCATCAAACACTGCCCTGGTCCCCCCGAGCCCATCTTACACACTCTCATACACCCATACACACACACACGCTCATACACATCTCTCAAACACACACACACTCTTTCACACCCTCCCAGCCCATCTCCTCAGCCATCAGCCCACAGCCCTGGCGCCCAGAGCACAGGCTCTGACACGTCTATATGTTCTTTCTCCTGACCTTTTAGCGTCCTTTCTGCCAGCGCCTGTAAACCATAAGCTGATATATGAAGGCAATTTTTAGCGGTGCCACTTGTATCTGAGTGATTGCGAACACTTTACGTTTGGGCCTGCCACCTTGCCACCTCCTCGAGATCTCTCTATTTTGATAGGATGGGAGGGAGGACAGGAGGGGGAGGGAGAAGAGAGGGAAAGAAAGAAAAGAAAGGAAGGGAAAAAAGAGGGATGTGGTGGCCAATACCCATCCACCACCTGGGGCAAGGAGTCTGCCGTCCACCAGCCCAGTGTGAGACGCTGTCTGACTTCTCTGGACCAATCAGATGAAAGGACCACACGGTAGCAGGAAATAGATGTTTTCATGAACACTTTTGGAATCTCTGAGTATTGCTGCATAAAGGGAGAGAGAGAGAGAGAGATGTGCTGTCATACACCAGACTAGAGTTGACGCCTCACAGCACTGCTATCCAGTTGAGTTCAAATACAGTAATTGATTAGCATTAGCCTATGTTACGGTAGTGGAATGGAACCCTACCTTTTTGTTTGTTAGCATAAACTCATGTTAAACGGATAGAGGCTATGTGTTATTCCCCCCCTTCGCCAAGAACACTTTTCAATTACAGATGCTCATTGTCAGGTCCTAAATGGCTGGGTCAGCTGGCTGGGCTTTCCCTTTGAAAGCTAGGCTGACATCCCCACAAAGACATCATTACAGAGACGCTCCTTGTGCCAGACAATCTCCATCTTTACGCCCCCGGGACTACAGGCATAATGTACCAAGGAAGCAGAGGGCTGGGGGAAAATTAACAATATTAACCCCCTCCTACTCCCCTTAAAAATCCCCGAATACTTTCAATACACTTCCCTTTTTTTTGTCATCTCGTCTTTTCTATCTCTTCTCTTCTTCTTTCTCCCACTGTTCTGTCCCCATGCAAAATCCCTCACTCTGCTTTTTAATTTAATTTCTTTACATTTTAATATGTCGAAACAACTTAAAAATAGCATTTCTCATTTTCAAGTTATCTTAATATGTGACGACGTCATTCCCCAGAAAATAATGGCCATTTCTTAGTAGGTGAAAACTAATACAAACAAAACTGGAAATTCTAATTACAAAAATTGAAATTCTAATTACAAAAAAACAATTGCATTTTCAATGTGATTTGCATTTTGATTCCAAGTTAGATTTTTTAGCAACTTGACTATTTTTTTCTTCTTTCTCTCTAATATCTTTCAGGATCAAAGGCTTTGATTCATTTCACTTTCTTCCTCCAAGCATTGTTTGCCTCCCAGGACTACAACAAATGTGTGTGTGTGCCAGATTGGGGGAAGAGAGAATTAGTTATTCCTGGACTAATTTTACATCAAAAAGGAAGATCCGGAGAGGGGAGGAGATAAAAGTGGCTGTTGTGACCTACAGGATTAGCCGTGTGTCTTCAGCAGACATGTTAGCTAGCACCCAGGGCACCACACCACTACACACACACACGCACTCACACAAACACGAACATTCACACGCACACACAAACATGAAAGCTCACACACTCACAACTCAACCTCTCATGGCCTAGAAAACACTGGCTTGCTGTAACGATATATCATTATTATTGTAATCAGTAGTATAACATCAATAGTGGTAGTAGCTGTAGTATCTTTGTAGCGTAGACTGTGCTCACCTAATATATATTTTTTTTACCTCCTATAAACAGCTGTCTAATTAAAATCTTCATAAACCTAACTAATAATAACTGAAACTTAAATGACTAATTGTGATATATATGAATTGAGGTTCTCAACGTTTAATTAACTTCTATCGTTTTTGTGTGTGTGTGTGTGTGTGTGTGTGTGTGTGTGTGCATGCATTTGTGTATGTGTCTGTGCATTTGTGTGTGTGTGCGTGTGCGTGCATTTGTGTGTGTGTGCGTGCATTTGTGTGTGTGTGCGTGTGTGCATTTGTGTGTGTGTGTTTGTGCGTGTGTGTTTGTGCGTGTGTGTGTGTTTACAGTTAGGTCAAAGCTGGAAAAAGTGGGGCAGTCTCTCTCTCATGGCTCTTGCCTAGCCTGAGGTCTCTGAGTGCTCAGTTGAGTTAGTCACAGTATCCAGGTCTCACCTTAACTCTCTGTGTCAGCCCTCACCTGGCGCAAACACACAAACACACACACACATGCCTGCACGCACGCACAGATTCTCACAGACACACACACAAATACACACACACGTACTTGCCCAACAAATATCTAGACAAAGACACGCAAACACATACAGTAGCATTATTACAATGCAAATATATACAGAACCAGAGCCATGTGTATGCTTATTCAACTGACTTCATTAGAATGAATCATCATAACCAGGTGACACAATTAATAAGGGTAAATGCAGTTATGTCCCCTCCACTAGCTCATCCCATCCTTTCTACCTCCACCCTCCGTCCGCGAATAAGGCTCTGTTCACCAACACATCCAAGTCTGCATAGCCTACATCCTCTCCAGGGGTGGAAAGGGTTGAGAGAGGGGTGATTTGGGGAATAATTGCCTGGAGACTGTAGTAAAATAAGCCCTAATGGTCAGTAATCCGGGCCTGGAGTGCCGGAGAGCCCTATCCACTGTGCACAACACTGAATGCCGGTAAAGGGCTTCTCTGTCACTTACATATGCATAGATCTTTTTCCATTAAGGGCTGAATGACAAATAGACAATACAAAAAAGAGAAAACGGCGGGGGTAAATTTCCCCCTATGCTGGCAGTAATTTGGCAGGAGACTGAGCCTTATCCTTAAATCTCATTAGTCCATTGTTCTGATGCCGTTCATTCTGAGGCCTGGCTTGGAAATGCTACTCAAAGTGATGATGACAGTGTGTACCCGCTCCTCTGTGCCTCTATGGAAGACAGGGTTCTCCAACTCCGCTCCTGCAGAGCTCCTGCGTGGGCAGGCTTTTGTTCCCGCCTAGCGCTAACTCACCTGTTTCAAATAATCATCTAATTATGGTCTTCAGTCTGAACCATGGTTAGTTGAATCAGGACATGTTACTGCTAGGCTGGAATAAAAGCCTGCAAACCCAGCTATGGGTTGTTGAACATTGAAGGTGAATGAAGATGAGGATTGGATGTGTGAGTAGAAAGGAGAGACAGTGAGGAAGATGAGATGAATGTCAGAGAAGTGAGGGGGAAGAGAGGAGGGGACTGGGATGAGAGGGTTGGGAGTGGGGGGGTAAGGAAGGGGCACAGGGGTGTAGGCATGGGGGCGGGTTAGCTATCAGGACGGGCAGCAGCCAGCCCCCCTATCCCCGTGAGCTTCCAGATGGCACAACGTCAAACCCCTAGCGGAGGGAACAAACACACAGTCACACAGATACACATACACACACAGACTCACACTCACTGACAGAGGCCCAGTGAGACGAACACACACTCAAACGTATAGCGTATAATTAAACAAATATATTTTGGGGGATCTTTTATTAACAATACAAAACATACACATGCAAATGACAACATCATATAAACATCAACTACTGCACACCTACCTAGACGCACTAGCACACACCCCCATCTACAGTGCCCACATCACTTTATGGTGTACAATCATGACAAATAAATCAAATCAAATCAAATTTTATTTGTCACATACACATGGTTAGCAGATGTTAATGCGAGTGTAGCGAAATGCTTGTGCTTCTAGTTCCAACCATGCAGTAGTATCTAACAAGTAATCTAACAAATTCACAACAACTACCTTATACACACAAGAGTAAAGGAATGAATACGAGTATGTACATATAAATATATGGATGAGCGATGGCTGACCGGCATAGGCAAGATGCAGTAGATGGTATGGAGTACAGTATATACACATATATATGAGATGAGTAATGTAGGATATGTAAACATTATATAAATGGCATTGTTTAAAGTGGCTAGTGATACCTTACTTCATCCAATTATAATTATTAAAGTGACATGTCTTCACATTCATGTTTTCACGTCCCTGGATGTACTGTTCCTCCTGTACTACTGCTTATGATTATCTGAAGTCCACTGTGAATCAACATGTGAGGATCCTATATTGTAGTATAGCCCATATTTTGTCTAGGGATATGAGTGGCAGTGCTACCGTACCAGAGGGTATAGAAGTGGTTTTACAATCAGGGCTTTTAGTTATAGCAGTTCAAGGACACTTGGCTGAGAACGGCTCTGAGCTCAGCTCTGTCTGGATAAATGCTCCCTGAATCATTTCCGTGTGAAACGGGATAAGATACTTCCACTATTAAAGAGCTGCAGTTCTAATGGAGACGTTTCTGCATGATGTGAATATGAGTTACACCACTTGTTTTCTTTGTCCTCTGTGTATTGCGTAGCATATATGTGTCTGCTGTATGTGTGTACTATAAGTATGTCAGCTGTGATTTATATGGAACAATTTGTTCATAAGGCGGTGCACACCACCTTATGAACAGACACAAACACACACACACACGTTACAGCACGCACGCACACACACACACACACACACACACACACACACACACACGCACACGCACACGCACACGCACACGCACACACACACTGTACATTCACCCAGCATCCGCTCTTTCCCCACCTCCGGCAAACACACATCAACAGACACACACACAAGGCAGTAATAGATACGCTGCAGCCCTGAGCTCAGGAAGGCCCTGTTACATCTGTCGGCGAGTTCAGATGCTATCGCTGCTCCGCCTGCATTGAAAGATTTAATGTCCACCCCCGAGGAGGGCTCTGTGGCACAGTCCGCAGGGGAACACAACAAGGCGGGGGGAGGAGGCAAAGCGGGAGGCGGGGGAGATAAGAGGGAGGTGACAGCAATATCAGCCGGGGGGGGTTGAGGTAAGGGGAAGGAGGAGGGGTAGAGGAGGTTAAAAGAAGATGAAGACTGGAGAAAACCAAACATGGTGGTGGCACAGTGGCCAAGCTCTTGTCCTCCTGGTGTCCCCTCTTCTCACCACTGTTGTCTCAACTTGGCACAGTTTAGCTAATCACTGCACCAATTGGTCAAATTGAGGGGGAGGGGGATCACCAATTTAATATCACTATGCAGAACATATGCAACAATCTCGCCCTGCCCTGGCAACCAAGTGGCACAGCGGGTACTGTATATTGGCTGGGGCAGGAGGGGTGAGTGTGGGAGGGTTGTGGGGGTGAGGTGGATGGGAGGGGGTTGGATCTTAGGCTCCTCTTCATCCCCGTGGGTCAGCTGTTAATCAGAACTCTCCAGAGATTTAGCACCCCCCCCCTCCTCGCTCTCTCCAACCCTGATTCTGCTCATGAATAATCTCACCGAAGGCAGGGGAAAACGGGGCAAAGCAACCACCTTCTTTAGAGAGAGAGAGAGAGAGACAGAGAGACAGAGAGAGAGTGTGTGAGAGAGAGTCTTTTTGATGCCTTTTCTTCCTAAATAGGCGGTGGGGTTGTCGAGGATTTCTCCTGGATGTGGGGAGAGACCCAGGGATGTCAGCGAGGCCCTGATTAAATGCTGAAGCCGTCATGCCTGCGAGCGAGCCAGGAGATTAATATCGGCGTAACCTGTTACTTAATTCATTATGGGGATACAGGCTAATTTGATTTGATATTATTTTAATAAAGTTCTGTGATATCGAAGATTGTTTCAGGCTATCAAAATAATGTTCCAGTTATTACAGTTAGTCTTTGATAGCAGCGGTTGGTCGTGCCTGTCCTGAATACATTAGAGTCTCTCTCTCCCTCTTCTCTCTCTCTCTCTCCCTCCCTCTATCTCTGTCTCTCACACACTCACTCTCTCAGTGGCTCAGACCAGCTGAACAATGCATAGTCCAGGCACTAGGCGTCTATGGAAGGGAGAGCGAGAAGAGAGCAAGAGAGGAGGGGAGAGAGGGCAGAATATATTTTTGTATGCGGGTAGACTTACATGTGTCGTCGACTACGCATTACATTTTTTGCGGCTAATCTTTGAAGGAGCACAGAGACCATGGCGAAGAGAGGAGAGGAGGACAGTAGCTCTCTCTCTCTCCATTACAAGTTTCATTCTTTCATTATTAAAGCTCTCTCTCTCTTTCTTTCTGTGTTCAGCTCTATTAGACCCTGTGTATCAGCCGCCACAGGCAATAAAAAAATCTGACATGTCTTGTCTTCACAGGGGGCGTGTAAGTCGTCTGTCAGAAGGCAATCACAGAGTCCACAGCACTATATGGTAATTCATCTCTCTTGCTGGCTAAGGTCTTTAATATAAATGAAATGCATAGGATGATATTCAGTTTTCTTTTATCGCTTTGGTACTAACTCCTAGTACAAAACTCAAAAAAAGATCCTCAAAATGGCTAAACCTATAGATTTTAAACTGGTCTACTATATATAGATATTGAGAACTACACAAATAAAATGTGTGTTTGTAAAGTAGGGGTGCATCTTTCACTGGGGATGTGGGGTTCATGTCCCCCCCACATTCTGAAATTGCATTTTTGTCCCCCCTAGTTTTATCATTGCAATGTGATACAAAAAGCAGCAACAATGTGCTTTAGGACTATGCGAATGCCTCCGAGCGATCTGGTAGGCTGTTTGGAGTGTTCAGCGGGCTGGAATTAGGACCGTGCAGACACCACAGAGCGGGCTGACAGGCTGTGTGAAGGCAAAACTTCTGAAAGGCTGGCTGAACCAGCACGGGAGAGTTGAGCATAGTTCAATGTGAGTTTAAAAGCAAGCAGACCAGAAACTGGCTACTCTTAAGTTCACTGATGTAGCTGGCAAGGTAACTGCTGTTTAACTTAACAGAAAAAAACTAGTGTTTATTCGCAGTGCTGAGCTAGTATTGTAACTGACATGTACAGTAACTGACATGTACAGTAATCCCCTCTCGACTGAGGTGAATGAATAAGATATGCTAGCTATTAGTAGCTACCACAGCCAGGTAAGCTCTAGTCTGTAGTTATCTGTCAGATAGCGATATAAGTTGGCTGTTATTACTATCTAACAGCTGTTGTTTGTATGGAAATGTTTTGTTCCATTTCAGAAGTAAATTATCTTGGCTAGCTTTCAAGGGGTCTGAATTCTTTCCGAAGGCACTGCATATGGAGGATTTGCTTGTTTCTGTGTTTTAATGTATATTTGAGGTGTATGTGTGGTTTTTTGTTTTTTGTTTCCAAACCTTTCCCTTAGGAATAAAAAAAAAAGTATGGTGTGAACTGGGAAGGTAATTGTGTTGGGAGAAAGTTGAGTTATTGACTAGACTGGTTGGGTCGGGCGTGGAGGCTGCTCGGGCTGGCTGGTCTGTATGGCTGAAATTTCATATAGAGGACGTCTTAGTAAAGACAATCAAAGATATTTGTACATTTTCAAGAGTTATTCATTTCTTAAGCTATTGGTTAACGGTGCAAAAAAATATTTATTATTGAAGTACCTTTGACCTAGTTCAGTCTTCATTTTTTATAAATTTGCCAAAATTTATAAAAAATAGTTTTTGCTTTGTCATTTTGCGGTATTGTGTGTAGATTGATGAGGGGAAAAAATGTTTTACCAATTTTAGAATAAGGCTGTAACGTAACATTGTGGACAATACTTTTCGAATGCACTATATACTAAGTTACTGTTACTATTTAATGCACATGCTACTTCACAATATAATTTGGTAAATATGCTGTAAAAATAACTAACCAAATTATATTTTTAGACGGTTATGGTGCTTGATGCTGCTGTGAACCATCACAAGTATATATTTGTCGATGAAGTGGCCTTCAACTTGGCGCCGTGGGGAGAGCCTCATCAGCCAACGGGCGACCGTCCAAGTGCCTGGACAATGTGGGGGAAACATCTTCATGTGCGCAGCTAACTCTGAAGATGGTGTAGTAGGATGTAGGCCATTACTTGGATCCTACAACGCTGCACACATCATTGTGTTTCTCATTGAAATTGGTCAGGCCTGTCAAGGAAAAGGGGTCACCTATGTCAGTGTGTGGGACAATGTCAGGTTCCATCATGGAGAGGTGGTTCAGGCATGGTTTTGGTCCCATCCCCGATTCAGGACCCTATACCTGCCCCCTTACTCTCCTTCCTCATCCCTATTGAGGATTTTTTTTCAGCACGGAGGTGGAAGGTGTATGATCATCATCCTTTTGAGCGTGCCACCCTCCTTCTGGCCATGTATGAGGCATGTGACGACATCAATGCAGTCCAATGTCAAGATTGGATTCACCATGCCAAAAGGTTTTCCTGTGGTGTATGACAATGAAGACATTCACTGTGATGTGGATGAGAATTTATGGCCAAATGCTAAAGACAAGCTTAATGAAAATGAATGCATGCCAAACGTTGTGTTTTCTTTTCATTCATTTAATTTGTTTCGATTAATTTCTTACCTTTGATTACAGACAGTACACCTATGTTGCAATTATATCTGAAAAATAAAATGTTTGTTTTTGCATGAATGATTGTAGAGGATGTCTTCATTGATCACATCTTTGATCACACATTGCATAGATATTATGGAAATTATAGAATGTCATTCAAATTTGTTGGGTAATGTAAGTGAATTGCCTAATGTAAAAAACGGTGTAATCTACTGTAATGTACAGTACTGTAGCATATTACTTTCAGCACTTCTAAGAGCAATTTGAAACACGTATCTTGCATTGTTTGCTATTGGATTAACTGGTAGGTAAAATGACTAAATTGAAATTATATCATTATGTTGTGTTTTGGTGATTAAACCTATGTTCTCATTAAATTTCGCATTACACATATATTTTGAATCAATGGTTGTGTGGTGAGAGATGTTTACAATCCAAATGAATGCACAATGACAGGTTTTGAAGGAAAGACTGGCTGCATTACAAGTGTGACCAGTTTGGAGTTTTGTACTAAGAGTTGTGAAAATGTACCAAAGTGATAAAAAAAAAACTGTAACATCGCAAGAGTGTATCACACAGTGGGTCATGGACTTCATGTGACCAGGATCTTGCCTTTATTCTACATGCACATGGTCTCGATTATAGAAAACATGTTGGCCAAAATGTTGTAGCTGCTGTAATGACGTTGGCCCTCTTTGGGGATAGAGAGCACCGTCCCCCTCTCTCTCCCATCTCTCTCTCCCTCCATCCCCCTCCCTTACACCCAGGTTCTCTATTGCACGTCGTAAATTCCTGGGGGGGATACTCTCTCCCTCATGGCCCTGCAGTATACACAGAGGTTTTCAAAGGGAGAACAAAGGAATTTCTGCCACATCACAGAACTTGAGAAATGAACAATATCCATGTTCTGCAGAATGTATACACGGTCGGTGAAGAATCCAGCTACGACCGGTCCAATTCGTTTAATGTTTGTGAAACTCAGGAGAGACAATACAGCCACATTACCATAACCATGTTTATACAAGAGTCTCAGTTGTGAGACTTGCATCTAATTGTTGTATAAAATGAACGAGTTACGATTAAACTATTTGTGAAATGATGTGACACTATGTAATGATGTTTATGTGAGAGAATTGTAATTCCCTTTAAAGTTTCACTAAGGCATTGGCCCGCCCCCATGAGCACAGACCTGGACCTGGCGTCATGGGCCAGCCCTTTTCTATGTTCCGAATAAAACCCCCACCTGGGTTTTCCCACTTCAGACCAGTACCTCTATCACAGAGGGAACTAAGGTTTGAGTACAGAGACCCAGCTTACCTCGATTACCGAGAGGGCTAAGGGTTGAGTGAAGACCAGTACCGCTATCACAGAGGGAACTAAGGTTTGAGTAGAGACCACAAATGTTTTTTAAATTCTTAACCATACCACGTGGTTAAACTCTGAGACTATCGATCTGACAGAATAAGAGCAACTCTTCGACACCAGTTAATAGTCTGTAGCTAGAAATTATGTCGACCTGAATGCGAAAATAGCCGAATCAGCTATCTATAAGAACATTTCCTAATGGTACTCTGATGTACCCATTCTAACCACAAAATATTTATTGGAAGAGAGATAGAGAGGCGGATGAACTTTCCAACAGAAAGACGGAGGATCCCAACGAAACACTGAGCGTAAATATATATTGATTGCAATTGTTCCCGAATGAGTGAGCGTTCATGTGCAAAGGATTAGCATTTCAATGAATATAATTATCAACTGTGTAGTGACTCATTTGTGCAATTCCCGCCTTTCTCAATCCACACCCACTTCCCTTTGTCCAACAAGACGCTATACCAGCTAAGCCCACTAGGGAACATCCCCTATCATTTCCTTGTAACCATATCTACTTTGTTTTGTTTACGGTTTGTTCGTGCATTTCTGTGATTATTTAGTTAGTTAATAAATGAGTGATTTAAGACAATTGGTGTATAGATGATTCATAGTAAAGACTTGGTTCGTGCAGATAACCAACAATTTACGACGTTCGGAATGAGACTAACGTGAGGTATAGAATAAGTCATTAACGTAAGACTAATTGATCAGATATTAAACTATCTGAAAAGTTATATTAGGAAAATTACAAAAAACGTTGTAATCTGACTATATATGCCCCGACTTCCTAGTTAATTACATTTACATGATTAGTAATCACGTAATAATAATTACAGAGAATTTATTTGATAAAATAGGTCTTCAATTTAATGATGCCAAAGACATGACACTGCCTTCAGAATACTGTACGCTACATGACAAAAAGTATGTGGACACCTGTTCACCCGAACATCTCATTCCAAAATCATAGGCATTAATATAGAGTTGGTCCTTCCTTTGCTGCTACAAAAGCCTCTACACTTCTGGGAAGGCTTTCCACTAGATGTTGGAACATTGCTGCAAGGACGTGCTTCCATTCAGCCACAAGAGCATTAGTGAGATTGGGCACTGATATTGGGCGATTAGGCCTTGCTCGCAGTTGGCGTTCCAATTCATCCCAAAGGTGTTCGATGGGGTTGAGGTCAGGGCTCTGTGCAGGCATGTCAAGTTCTTCCACACCAATCTCAACAAACCATTTCTGTATGGACCTCGCTTTGTGCACGGGGGCATTGTCATGCTGAAACAGGAAAGGGCCATTCCTAAACTGTTGCCACAAAATTGGAAGCACATAATCGTCTAAAATGTAATTGTATGCTATAGCTTTAAGATTTCCCTTGACTGGAACTATGGGGCCTAGCCCAAATCATGAAAACAGCCCCAGACCATTATTCCTCCTCCAAACTTTACAGTTGGCACTATCCATTCGGGCAGTTAGCATTCTCCTAGCATCCGCCAAACCCAGATTTGTCCTTCAGACTGCCAGATGGTGAGGCATGATTCATCACTCCAGAGAATGTGTTTCCACTGCTCCAGAGAACAATGGCGGCAAGCTTTACACCACTCCAGCCGACGCTTGGCATTGCGCATTGTGATCTTAGGCTTGTGTGCGGCAGCTCAGCCATTGAAATCCATTTCATGAAGCTCCCAACGAACAGTTCTTGTGCTGACGTTGCTTCCAGAGGCAGTTAGGAACTCTGTAGTGAGTGTTGCAACCAAGGACAGATGATTTGTATGCGCTACGCACTTCAATACTTGGCGGTCCTGTTCTGTGAGCTTGTGTGGCCTACCACTTCGCGGCTGAGCCGTTGTTGCTCCTAGATGTTTCCACTTGAAAATAATGGCACTTACAGCAGCTTTAGCAGGGCAGACATTTGACACACTGACATGTTGGAAAGTTAGCATCCTATGACGGTGCCATGTTGAATGTCACTGAGCTCTTCAGTAAGGCCATTCTACTGCCAATGTTTGTCTATAGAGATTGCATGGCTATGTGCTTGATTTTATACACCTGTCAGCAACAGGTATGGCAGAAATAGCCAAATCCACTAATTTGAAGGGGTGTCCACATACTTTTGTATATATACTGTATATTTGGATATTTGGAAATGTGGGGGCAGGTGTGTGTGTGTGTGTGTGCGCTTGTGAACATGCACATACGTGTGTGTGTGTGAGACGCCCTCTCTTGATCCCTACCCTCCCTATTCTGAATGAAACACCCCTTTCTTCCACCAAAATGAAACCAAACACAGCAGCTAGTGCAATGACCTTGACTCAACATTGTTTTCTTTCACTTTTTTTCAGCTGTTTTGGTTAAATTATAGTTCGGATTATGGGGATAAAAAGAAAGGAAGCAAAAAAAGAAGAACAGGGGCCCTAATCTGTTGGGTCTGAAATCTCTCATACACTCTTTCTCCCTCCTTTTCTCTCTGCATTCCTCCTTCTCACTGTTTGTTTTTCCCCAGAATACCAGCTATGTCTAGCCTCAAGGTCAAAGGCCATCAAATAGAACAATTATTGGGGCTAGAGTTCCTGGGCGTGTCTCAAGTGAATGGCCACACTCCTTCATGGTGGTTACGTTTTGGGTGATTACATTTCACAACGTTTTGGACAAATAATGTATATATTTAGCATTTTTTTGTGGGGGGTGACTCCCCCCTCTTCTCTCCTTTCTCATAGTTGGAGTTGCATGTACATTTCTGTTATAGGGCCGACCTGGTTGTTCAGTCCAGTAAAACAGGCTTTGGGCAACAGAGAATCCAGACAAAGCAAGGATCTAAGAGAGGAGAAGACTACAAAGCTTTATCTTGATTAAAGAGAATTTCTAAACAAAGCAAAAAGCAAAGAAAACACCTTCATCTGTGAAGAACATGAAAAAGCGATAGATGGTTCTTTATCCTACTCGGAGGAGAAAGCAGTCTTTGGTAAGGAACATTGATATTGTTGTTGATTTTCTGTCCACCATTTTGGATGGAATCGAAATTGTACTGGCCACAAAATCACAAAATGGCCACAAAATCACAAAATCCAACTTATGTCTTGCACCAATACATTTAAAATACCACAACTATACTTAATTTTACTTAAAATACATCTTTAAAAATAATTTACTGAGACACGTGTAGCTGGTAGATTCCCAGATCCAGTCATTGCGTTAATGCTAGTTAGCATTTACTCTCTAAACTACCTCGAACTTCCTTCATACTGGACACAGAGCCATAAAAATGGTATCTACGAGTTCATCTGACTCTAGGGAAGTAAAGAAAGAGCCTCTGCCAAAATCCCAAAGTATCCTTTTAAAGAAATCGTCAATAAAAATAAATGTTTTACCAAAGCGACCATACCTATTTAATTTGTATGTGAAAACTATTTCTAAGATGCATACTTTCAGTTTTTCCGAACTCCCTTCACTCACACATACGGGCAGCGGCGATCAGGGGGGAGGGGCCTTCTTTTGGGCGGGAGGGCTTGCCTGTTTTGCATGTTATTTTGGCATTAATAAGTGTTAAACAAACATTTTCAGATGGCTCTCCTGTGAAGTAGTGACCCGAGACATTTCCTAAAATGAGTCACAAGAGTACACACAATTTAGGCTACTGCTCCTTTAAGAGCTAGAATAGATTTTGTACCTTATGTTATGATTCTCACCAAATAAACTCAGCAAAAAAATAAATGTCCTCTCACTGTCAAGTGTGTTTATTTTCAGCTAACTTAACATGTGTAAATATTTGTATGACCATAACTAGATTCAACAACTGAGACATAAACTGAACAAGTTCCACAGACTATAATGTGGAATAATGTGTTCCTGAACAAAGGGGGGTAAAAATCAAAAGTAAGAGTCAGTATCTGGTGTGGCCACCAGCTGCATTAACTTCTTAAGGAGCGGCTCCAGAGGTGACGGTTTTGGAGAGTCTGGCGTGCCCAAAGTAAAATGCCTCCCACTCAGGCCCAGAAAATAGGACATGCACATAATTAGTACTATTGGATAGGAAACACTCTGAAATTTCTAAAAGTCTTAACATAATGTCTGTGAGTGTAACAGAACAGATATAGCAGGCGAAAACCCGAGAAAAATTAATACTGAATTACTGTTTTTTGTCACCTTGGCTCTGTTTGACAGTCTCCCTATTTATTTCAAAGGCAAGCAGCTCCGAGATTTCAGTACCTATGGCTTCCACTAGATGTCAACAGTCTAGCGCCCCACTGCTCCGTAAGAGGTTAAGTACTGCAGTGCATCTCCTCCTCATGGACTGCACCATATTTGCCAGTTCTTGCTGTGAGATGTTACCCCACTCTTCCACCAAGGCACCTGCAAGTTCCTGTACATTTCTGGGGGGAATGGCCCTAGCCCTAGCCCTCACACTCTGATCCAACAGATCGGTGTAACGCTCATTCCTTCGACGATAAACGCGAATCCGACCATCCCCCCTGGTGAGACAAACTGCGACTCGTCAGGGAAGAGCAGTCCTGTCTGGTTTTTGCTAGTCCTGTCTGGTCCAGCGACGGTGGGTTCGTGCCCATAGGCGACATTGTTGCCAGTGATGTCTGGTGAGGACCTGCCTTACAACAGACATACAAGCCCTCAGTCCAGCCTCTCTCAGCCTATTGCGGACAGTCTGAGCACTGATGGAGGGATTGTGCGTTCCTGGTGTAACTCGGGCAGATGTTGTTGCCATCCTGTACCTGTCCCGCAGGTGTGATGTTTGGATGTACCGATCCTGTGCAGGTGTTGTTACACGTGGTCTGTCACTGCGAGGACAATCAGCTGTCCGTCCTGTCTCCATGTAACGCTGTCTTAGGCGTCTCACAGTAAAGACATTTCAATTTTTTGCCCTGGCCACATCTGCAGTCCTCATGCCTCCTTGCAGCATGCCTAAGGCAAGTTCACGCAGATGAGCAGGGACCCTGGGCATCTTTCTTTTGGTGTTTTTCATAGTCAGTAGAAAGGCCTCTTTACTGTCCTAAGTTTTCATAACTGTGACCTTAATTGCCTACCGTCTATAAGCTGTTAATGTCTTAACGACCGTTCCACAGGTGCATGTTCATTAATTGTTTATGGTTCATTGAACAAGCATGGGAAACAGTGTTTAAACCCTTTACAATGAAGATCTGTGACATTATTTTGATTTTTACGATTTTTCTTTGAAAGACATGGTCGTGAAAAAGGGACGTTTTTTTTGTGCTGAGTTTACATCTCAATTGTCAGTAGAAGCCACATTTGTTTAAACAAGTCAGCCATATCAGCTATGTTTTTTAAAAAGGCAGTAAATGAGGCTGAATTCACTGTTTCGCTGCCAGACAAGGCTCCTCCTGATAGCCAGGTGTAGCAGTTGTAAGGTTTAGGGACTGCTGTTGGGACTCTGCTGTTGGGACAGCTTTATGTAGGCCCTAACAGTTTGTGGGTACCGTTGGTCACCATTGTAGTGCAAGTAATGTATTGTTTATTGTTTAGTGTTTTGTAGTGGCTTCGCTGGCATGCGTTTAATAAAATGAAAAAAAAAGATTTACATGCTAAAATCACCACTACATATGGGGAGGCTTGCACTACTGGTGCTGGCATATGTGCAGATAAAATACACAGCTGGAACACCTATTAAGCTGTTTACATGTCTAATAACTCAAAAGATTGCTCAGAAAACTAGGTGTTTTAATTGGCTTACACCGATTAAGATAAGCAGAGTAAAGTGTTTACATGACTATTGCCATACTCGGCCTACTGCCATAATCAGTTTAATAGCGAGTTATTATTGTGCATGTAAACATACTCAGTGATACCTAAAGGCGTCCTCTTCTAGCAGAACTTGACTCCGGGAAGTGAACATCTGTGCCTCGCAAACTCCCTTAAAAAGACATTTGCTTGAAAAACTGGAAAAAAGCAGCGATATTAGTTTGACCCTCTTGAGACCCTATACAAGAACATAGCCATAACACTTACTCAAAATAGTCCGAATGAATCTAAGAACTATCAAGAAATCAGTCATTAAGGTTGAAGTTTGTAAGCAATTTTACATCTAACGAAGATGTTTGGTGCAGTATTTCTCAAGTGGAAAAATGTGCATGAAAACTTCCAGAAAATGTTGTCTCCCCTTGATTGACAACAAACACTTTATTGAACAATCCCTACTGTTGACTAATCACACACGAAGGGGGCGTAGACTTCAGCTACTGAACTTCGGCTTGCCTCAAGAGAAAATGTTGTGTGCTCGAACAGCCCTAAAAAAAGCTGTCGAATGCTGCCAAACACCAAAACAAAACAAATATATGTACAAATGGTTTCAACTGGGAAGCATACGGTAAGCTTTAGACTACCCTAAGTTGTGTAAGCAGTGTGGTTGTTGTTGCTGGTAGTGGTATCCATGCGGGTGCTGTCTCTGTGTGAATAGCAGAGGAAAGCGTGGCTCATTCGACAACGACAACGATGAGACAGCTTATAGGGAGGAGGTACGAGACCTGACCGTGTGGTGCAAGGACAACAACCTCTCCCTCAATGTGATCAAGACAAAGGAGATAGTTGTGGACTACAGGAAAAGGAAGACCAAGCATGCCCCTATTCTCATCCACTAGGCTGTAGTGGAGCAGGTTGAGAGCTTCAAGTTCCTTGGCGTCCACATCACCAACAAACTAACATGGTCCAAGCACACCAAGACAGTCATGAAGAGGGCACGACAAAACCTTTTCCCCCTCAGCAGACTGAACAGATTTAGCATGGGTCCTCAGATCCTCAAAAGGTTTTACAGCTGCACCATTGAGAGCATCCTGACAGGTTGCATCACTGCCTGGTATGGCAACTGCTCGGCCTCCGACCGCAAGGCACTACAGAGGGTAGTGCGTACGGCCCAGTACATCACCGGGGCCAAGCTTCCTGCCATCCAGGACCTCTATACCAGGTGGTGTCAGAGGAAGGCCCGAACAATTCTCTCTGCTACCGCACGGCAAGCGGTACTGGAGCGCCAAGTCTAGGTTCAAGAGGCTTCTTAACAGCTTTTACCCCCAAGCCGTAAGATTCCTGAACAGCTAATCAAATGGCTACCCAGACTATTTGCCTTCCCCTCTTCTACGCTGCTGCTACTCTCTGTTATTATCTATGCATAGTCACTTTAATAACTCTACCTACATGTACTTATTACCTCAATTACCTCGACACCGGTGCCCCCGCACATTGACTCTTTCCCGGTACCCCCTGTACATAGCCCTGCTTTTGTTATTTACTGCTGCTCTTTAATTATAAAAAAAAAAGTATTTTTTTAAAACTGCATTGTTGGTTAGAGGCTTGTAAGTAAGCATTTCGTTGTAAGGTCTACACCTGTTGTATTCGGTGCATGTGACAAATAACATTTGATTGGATTTCTCAGGCCTGTTTGATTCAGTTGTGCGCAATAAGTGATGCTATGGTTTTGTTATTTTTCTTTATTTTTGAGTTTGGTACAGTGTGTACAGCTTGTATCTCCTCAAAAAAAAAAATATGTCCCCAGTGTAATATGGTAGTGGTGTACAGTATGTCATTCTTTTCTCCCTGTGCGTGTAGTGGCAGGTCATAAAGCAGCTTTTACAAGAGGCTGTAAAGCACCACTTCCATGCCGCTGGCCGTGGAAAGATGGCTGTGGCTTTTTATGTATTATTATAGTATTATTTTTGTTTTGCATCCATATTTATCGCTCTGTTTTGTCCTTCAGTGGGAGGGCTATGGTGAGGACGGGAGAAGGGGTATGCATGGAGGATTGCACGGATTGAGTTGTAAAATACTGTATGTTGACTGTCTGCTCAAGGGACTCTCTCATATCGCTCATGACAGTCGCTGTCTGAAGGCAGGAGATAGACAAGAAGGACGAGATGGTAAGTACCTGTGTCCCAATGCTCTTAAAGACTTCCTTTCCTCATCTCCTTTCCTTGACCACCACTGTTAGATGGAAGAACTGGTCAAAACTGTTTGTTAAACCACATACTGTACTTCTAGATAGAGAAGTCCAGGTAACTGTCTTCAGCCGTTTCCTGGGGACTGTTTGTTAAACCACTCATACAAGTCCAGGTAACTGTCTTCAGCCGTTTCCTGGTGACTGTTTGTTAAACCACTCATACAAGTCCAGGTAACTGTCTTCGGCAGTTACTTGGGGACAGTCTTTTCACAGTCCCAAATTCCAAAATACGAATTCAAGGCAACTCACAGAATTGTACAGAGCCATGATCACATGGAACTCACATGGAATCTCCAAATACATCAAAATGTTGTTTGTAAAAAACAGATGAAGCCACATCTCGGAACAATGGGGACCGTGAGGGGACACACACACAAACACACGCATACACAGACACTCTAACACACATGTCATGTTTTAGTTGTATTGTTTGCGTAATTCTTGTTGTTGTATTGTTTGTATATCGTTGTATTATACATTTTGTGTGACTGTCCTTGTCTATCAGTGTATCAGTGTTTGCAAAAAAAAAAAAAAAGCTAACAGGAAATCCAAATAAAGAAATAAATACCGGTAAACAAGTAAGAGAGGTGAAGAATTACTGCTATACAAAAAAACATCACATGAATACAGTAGGTTTTCTTCAGGCTTTGCCTTGGGTCGTATTTATCATTTTTCACAGTTTGGTATGAAGTTGAAAGTAATTTTATGAAATAATGTTAATTTGGGTCAATAAATATGCAAGGCATTAAATATGCCAAAAAAAATTGACATTTGGAATATAAAATGAGAATGAAAAGATCATATGGTCACAGATCAATCCCAAATTTGAGCACAGTATGTTGAAACATGTTTCATGCATTAGAATAGCTAAACAGTGATTTGGCTTTTATGTGACGGGACCTTGCACTTAGTTGGCACACGGTTCAATATTTGAACACTATTTGCGCCCCACAAAATCCCCCCAGTTTAAACTCCAAAATAATTTAGCTGGTAGTGATACTGTAATAATAAAGAAATAATTGACCAATGATATTGATCGGTGGGTCCTCGGGCAAAGATAGCTGACCTTATTCTCCCTCTGTGCCTCACCCTCCCTCCCCCGCCCCCCTCCTTCTTAGCCGTTTCAATAATATATTATTTTACACTGTTAAAGCAGGACAACAAATAGTTGCACACTACAAAGTGAGGAAATTATGGTAAATGTTTCATGGCTATTTGCCTGCTGGAATTTGGCAGAGCTGTGTGAAGGGTGATTAGGGGTTGCCATTCAGTCAAGGCGTGATTAGGGGTTGCCATTCAACAGAAGAAAGAAAGAAAGGAGAGCGGGAGAAAAGAAAACGAGGGGATAGAGAACAGCTGTGTTTTTCGTTTTCCAGATAATGACCTTGAAGGTAGAGAGAGAGGTAGGAGAGCAGAAGCTTTGGTCTGTTTTTTTCACAAGGTCAATGCAGGGAATCAACAGCCATTGATTTGGCGCAGGAAAGGTCTGGGCGATTACTGTATTGGGCCTTTGTTCTGAAGAGGAGGGAAACGTAAGGCCTTATTATAAAAAAGCAAGTGCAAGGGTAGATGCTGAATCAGTGTCACTCAGTCGTCAACTTATTCTCAGGTGGATGGATATTTCCATAATGCTATAAAATTGCATGTGCCAATGAAAAAGAAGAAATTACATTGCTCCCAACGTGGACATTATAGGCTACTACACAATGCATTCAAAACCTCCATTACCACATGTCCCCTTTCAGGAAATAAAGGTTACTTGGATTGAATTGATGTATTTCCAGTGTTATTACTGGTATAAGGTCCATATATTATAAAATGGGTCCTAAAAAGCTTGCCTGCATCAGAGCGAGGGAAGAAGAGGGAAAAAGTAGAAGGGTCATGAGGAAGAGTGTGCTATCTGTTTTAGCCTAATTGTTCTATAAGCTTGTGAAATAGTCCTGCTCGTTTGCATGTCAGAGACGTTGATGTGGAAGGAGCCAGGTCATGGTTAAGCTTCGTGAAATATCCATCCTGCTTTGAGTTCAGTCAACTGAAACATCTACTTGACAGACATTTAAACAGAAAAGGAATTGCATCTATTATTGAAACACAGGCATGTTATCAATTCAAAGAGGTCAATAAGGAGGATTTCAATTTGTCTCTGTCAAGATGAAGACTTTCACCTCTCTCTCTCTCTCTCTCTCTCTCTCTCTCTCTCTCTCTCTCTCTCTCTCTCTCTCTCTCTCTCTCTCTCTCTCTCTCTCTCTCTCTCTCTCTCTCTCTCTCTCTAGCTCTCCTCAACATACTTGACTAGTCATCTTCTACAGTGTTATGCCTATTCCTGCTCTAATTTGATATTTGATATTTACACAGCAAACATGCTTCTTGTAGAATGCATGTAGGCCTATGATGCTTTGAAGGCATTTTTCCATATTCCCTGTATTTCCTATGTTTGTATCTAAGGCAGTACCAGGCATGATGCATGATGTTCCAGGAAGTGACCCAGGCTCTGCTATATCTCTACTCTGGCCCTTGTTTCCACCTTGTAACACACACACACATACACACACACACACAGCCTGTCGTGGGAGAACTCCTCATTTACATCAATTATAGATATAGCAATCCCATCTGCTCCCCTCATAACGGCCAACCACTGCATTTTTCATGGAGAGCGGGTATTTTATGAGTTAATGTGTCCAGTTGACATGCCTCTGAAAGCATTGGCCTGTCCCTTACACCAAGCACATGGTTGAAGAGAGCACGCTAACACATACCGCCACCAGCCAGCAAACCAACCCCAGAGCCCTGCTGTGTGTTTGTGTGCATCTAACTCAGAAATATGACCACATTTTCCGAAGGGAGCGGGGATACATCAATGATACATGCAAGTGGCTATGTTTGGTTGAAAGAGAGTTTCATTTCAACATTAAAATGGCTTCTTTTTCCCCTCGCTGGTAGGTTGTCTTACCCACCTGCCCATGGGTGTTTTCTCTCTACATGTTTAGGTCTACCAAACACACACACATGCTGGCACGCACACACAGACACATATGGATCTAATATTTCTCCTGCGACTCTTATGTATCTTTAACCCTATCAGTTTGTTCTAAATGTGTAACATACCAATTTAACTAACTACCCTTCTACCAAGGTGTCTATCAGAAATACCAAGACTGAACTACACCCATCGTAAACAAAGCTGGCTACAACAGCACAATTTACAGCAGTAGGAAACAGGTTCGCTGTAATTTGCTTGTTTGCCTAGAGCAAAACTTCAGGTTCACTTTCCCCTACAAGGTCGGTAACTAAATAAATCAGATAAATGAAATGCATTCATTATGGCTGCTTTTCTTTTCTCTCACCCCGTCGCCAGCCTGTTGGGGAGGTGTTGCCGGCAGCTGGTGATTTTGCATAATGTGTGAGGTGTGTATGGAAGAGGGGCCGTTCTTGGATGGTACAAATTGTTTTTTTGACCCGGTAATTAGCTAGAGAAGACGTTCTGAAGGGCCTCATGATGAAGCTCCGTGGCCACATTTAAACATGGATGCATAAATTATCATTTATGAAACCATAATGGACTGTTGAGGTGTCCTTTTATTCAGCTCATAGCAACAAAGTAGCGTAATAGTCTATGACCATCTTTGATGTTTCAGATAATGGAATTAGTTAATGTAGATAAATATACAGATACTGTGTACAGCATATGTTCTTTACATTATTTAATTGACGACAAACATGTACAGTATACTGAAACAGACGGCCACAGATGTACAGGTGCGTGGACACAGAACAGCCTAGATCCATACAAAGTAATAGTATTGCTTCCATCCCTCTCCTCGCCCCAACCTGGACTTGAACAAGGGACCCTCTGCACACATCGACAACAATCACTCTCGAAGCATCGTTACCTATCACTCCACAAAAGCCAGAAACAACTATTTCAAGGTCTCAGAGCGTGTGACGTCACCGATTGAAACTAGCTAGCCATTTCACACCGGTTACACTCACACACACACAAAAACACACACACGCACGCGCAAGCACGCACACACACACACACACACACACAGGCCGTACATGAAACTGATATGGTGTGTGTGGGGCGGATATGGAAAGTGTGTGAGATTGCCCTCAGAACAGCTGTCATTACAGAGGAGTAAGAAAGGGATGCAATTAGAAACGCCAGATCTGTGATCCATCACCGTGCATTATGGACTCTGCAAGGTGAGTAGAGAAGTACACACACATAAAACACTAAGTATTTGTAGGACAATGCACATAACATACCCACCATAGAATGCCAATGTCTACATTGTGCCAAAGCCTGTCCCTCCACCCCACCGTAACTTCAGCCAATGCTTAGCAGGAAGAGAAGGAGAAGAGAGAGGAGAAAGAAAGGGAAGAGAAGGAGGCGGCGAGAATGTGTGTTAAAACCAGGTCTCACGGCTGTATGAAACTTTTAGTAGTGAGAGAGAGAGCGCGAGAGAGAGAGCGAGCGAAAGGGAGGAAGATAGAGAGAGCGTGAGAGAGAGCGAAAGAGAGGAAGAGAGAGAGCGAGAGAGAGCACGAAAGAGAGGAAGATAGAGAGGGAGAGACAGGAGGTGAAGCAGACCTAATGGAGCGTCCAGCACCTCCTAGTCTGCAGTAAAGCCCCCCTCTTAAAGAAGTCCCCTTGTCTGTTGAGATCCCAAAAGAGGGCCAGCAAGCCAGGCTTTATGCATTGAGATTTCGCCAGTATGTGCACTTTTAATTGCACTCCCATTGCTTGCCCCCCAGCTCCTCTCCTCCTTTTCCCTCTCACTCTCATTCTCATTCTGTCTTAGCCCATCTCTATGTCTGGCCTTCAAAGGGAAACTCATTCACTTTATTTTTAATTTCATAGAGGAACCCTACGGGATGAAACTGGAGACACTAGTTAGAAAAATGCTCTTCTTTATTTTAGGCTGATGGTGCTGTGGTATTACGAGGTCTTTGATACTTGAGAGGGCCAACAATGAATGTTCCATTTAATCCCTGAAAAACAATGATAACCAAATCATGTTGATGGGCATATGTTATGTTTTCATGGATACACAGTTGCATGGATTTCACTAATGACCTAGCATTGGTAAAATGTGCTCTATGGATGTCTCAATGGAATGTCTATGTTTTTTTGCTTACATCGGTGTATGTGTGTTTGTGCATATTCATATACCTCAGTTTGCGTACAGTTGAATTCGGAAATTTACATGCACTTCGGTTGGAGTCATTAAAACTCGTTTTTCAACCACTCCACAAATTTCTTGTTTCACTTATAATTCACTGTATCACAATTCCAGTGGGTCAGAAGTTTACATACACTAAGTTGACTGTGCCTTTAATCAGCTTGGAAAATTCCCAAAAATGCCATGGCTTTAAAAGCTTCAGATGGGCTAATTGACAGCATTTGAGTTAATTGGAGGTTAACAGGTACTGTGGATGTATTTCAAGGCCTACCTTCAAACTCAGTGCCTCTTTGCTTGACATCCATAGGAAAATCAAAAGAAATCAGCCTCCACATGTCTGGTTCATCCTTGGGAGCAATTTCCAAACACCTGAAGGTACCACATTCATCTGTACAAACAATAGTATGCAACTATAAACACCATGGGACCACGCAGCCGTCATACCGCTCAGGAAGGAGACGCGTTCTGTCTCCCAGAGATGAACGTACTTTGGAGCGAAAAGTGCAAATCAATCCCAGAACAACAGCAAAGGACCTTGTGAAGATGCTGGAGGAAACAGGTTCAAAAGTATCTATATCCACAGTAAAACGAGTCCTATATCGACATAACCTGAAAGGCTGCTCAGCAAGGAAGAAGCCACTGCTCCAAAACCGCCATAATAAAGCCGGATTATGGTTTGCAACTGCATATGGGGACAAAGAGCTTAATTTTTGGAGAAATGTCCTCTGGTCTGATGGAACAAAAATAAAATGCGTTGGCCATCATGACCATCGTTATGTTTGGAGGAAAAAGGGGGAGGAGGCTTGTAACCCGAAGAACACCATCCCAACCGTGAAGCACTAGGGTGGCAGCATCATGTTGTGGGGGTGCTTTGCTGCAGGATGGACTGGTGCACTTCACAAAATAGATGGCATCATGAGGAGGGAAAATGATGTGGATATATTGAAGCAGCATCTCAAGACATCAGTCAGGAAGTTAAAGCTTGGTCGCCAATGGGTCTTCCAAATGGACAATGACCCCAAGCATACTTCCAAAGTTGTGGCAAAATGGCCTAAGGACAACAAAGTCAAGGTATTGCAGTGGCCATCACAAAGCCCTGACCTCAATCCCATAGAAAATTTGTGGGCAGAACTGAAAAAGCGTGTGCGAGCAAGGAGGCCTACAAACCTGACTCAGTTACACCAGCTCTGTCAGGAGGAATGGGCCAAAATTTACCCAACTTATTGTGGGGAGCTTGTGGAAGGCTACCCAAAATGTTTGACCGAAGTTAAACAATTTAAAGGCAATGCTACCAAATACTAATTGAGTGTATGTAAACTTCTGACCCACTGGGAATGTGATGAAAGAAATAGAAGCTGAAATAAATCATTCTCTCTACTATTATTCTGACATTTCACATTCTTAAAATAAAGTGGTGATCCTAACTGACCTAAGACAGGACATTTTTACTAGGATTAAATGTCAGGAATTGGGGAAAACTTAATTTAAATGTATTTGGCTAAGGTGTATGTAAACTTCCGACTTCAACTGTGTGTGGGTGTGTGTGGACCCTCTAAGCATTGGCCACGTTCCTGATAAACAGCTTTACGTCTTTACTGCAGGAATCGACTTGAAAGGCTCTGGCATAGGTGTTTGTTTGCGTCTGCGCCTTCATTTGTTTATATGTGTGTGTGTGTGTGTGTGTGTGTGTGTGTGTGTGTGTGTGTGTGTGTGTGTGTGTGTGTGTGTGTGTGTGTGTGTGTGTGTGTGTGTGTGTGTGTGTGTGTGTGTGTGTGTGTGTGTTGCTTAACTCACAAGTGTATGGGCTCAGTGAAAAGATGAGCTCATCCGAGGGCCTGTCCACCTTGCCCTTTGGCTATTTCTGTTCCTGTAGCTCGCTGTGGTGCGTAATGATCTGGGAGATAGCGATCGCTGCTCCCTTTGTTGTCTCTATTGCTCATAACCGTAGTAAGTGCCAGAAGGTCAAGCGTACAAAATAAGACCAGCTTTACAAGACAGGAAACACGCACCTCAGAAACAAGATGTGTGTACCTCTGTTTTCACACTTGGTCCCTTTCAGACGGTTTTTGTGAACTCAGTACGGTTCTCTTAATTTGTTGTGCAGTGTGAACACTCCAATGGAACTCAGACCCCTCAAAAGAGCCCCCAAAGCAAACCGAACTGAAACCAACTCGAGAGGCGGTCTGATTTCGGGTTCGCTTGAATTCCGCTGTCCGGTTCCCTTTTTTAGGGCACTGTGAACACAAAGCTCCCCAGGTTCCCTTGTCATTATTTCTTGCACCATTACTGAAACACAGTTTCCCCTGCCATAACCCTTCACATTGGTGCCACAAAAGAGAGAAGATGATGATGTGCAGGGGCGTAGTCATTATGCCGATTCTGTTGCAAAACATTTCTTTAAGTAGACGAAACGGGGAAGAACCGACCTGAATTTATCCAAAAGAAACTCTCGTTTTAGTTGACTGTTTGGCTAATGATTACACACCAGGTTTGTGTTATTGGTATGTTTAATAACATTATTTGTTTGCAATATGTGACGTATAGGCTAAGAGAGATTCATAAGCTGTTTATTCGATTATGTTGTTTGATTAGTGTGGGAAGACAACATAAAATCAGCAAAAAAAGAAACGTCCCTTTTTCAGGACTCAGGAAGAGAATTCGTAAAAATCTAAATAACTTCACAGATCTTCATTGTAAAGGGTTTAAACACTGTTTCCCATGCTTCAATGAACCAATAACAACTAATGAACATGCATCTGTGGAACGGTCGATAATACACTAACAGTTTACAGACGGTAGGCAATTAAGGTCACAGTTATGAAAACTTAGGACACTAAAGAGGCCTTTCTACTGACTA
Organism: Brachymystax lenok tsinlingensis; assembly: GCA_030435695.1. Classification (NCBI taxonomy): domain Eukaryota; kingdom Metazoa; phylum Chordata; class Actinopteri; order Salmoniformes; family Salmonidae; genus Brachymystax; species Brachymystax lenok. The sequence goes on from CM059780.1 coordinate 44,548,195, forward strand.
TGAAAAACACCAAAAGAAAGATGCCCAGGGACCCTGCTCATCTCTGTGAATGTGTCCTAGGCATGCTGCAAGGTGGCATGAGGACTGCAGATGTGGCCAGGGAAATAAATTGCAATGTCCGTACTGTGAGACACCTAAGACAGCTACAGGGAGACAAGGCGGACAGCTGATTGTCCTCGCAGTGGCAGACCATGTGTAACAACACCGGCACAGGATCGGTACTTCCGAACATCACACCTGTGGGACAGGTACAGGATGGCAACAACAACTTGCCAAGTTACACCAGGAACGCACAATCCCTCCATCAGTGCTCAGACTGTCCGCAATAGGCTGAGAGAGGCTGGACTGAGGGCTTGTAGGCCTGCTGTAAGGCAGGTCCTCACCAGACATCACCGGCAAAAATGTTGCATATGTGCACAAACCCACCATCGCTGGACCAGACAGGACAGGCAAAAAGTGCTCTTCCCTGACAAGTCATGGTTTTGTCTCACCAGGGGTGATGGTCGGATTCACGTTTATCGTCGAAGGAATGAGCATTACACCGAAGCCTGTACTCTGGAGCGGGATCGATTCGGAGGTGGAGGGTCCATCATGGTCTGGGGCGGTGTGTCACATCATCATCGAACTGAGCTTGTTGTCATTGCAGGCAATCTCAACGCTGTGCGTTACAGGGAAGACATCCTCCTCCCTCATGTGGTACTCTTCCTGCAGGCTCATCCTGACATGACCCTCCAGCATGACAATGCCACCAGAAGTACTGCTCGTTCTGTGCGTGATTTCCTGCAAGACAGGAATGTCAGTGTTCTGCCATGGCCAGCGAAGAGCCCAGATCTCAATCCCATTGAGCACGTCTGGGACCTGTTGGATTGGAGGGTGAGGGCTAGGGCCATTCCTCCCAGAAATGTCCGGGAACTTGCAGGTGCCTTGGTGGAAGAGTTGGGTAACATCTCACAACAAGAACTGGCAAATCTGGTGCAGTCCACGAGGAGGAGATGCACTGCAGTACTTAATGCAGCTGGTGGCCACACCAGATACTGACTGTTACTTTTGATTTTGAGCCCCCCTTTGTTCAGGGACACATTATTCAATTTCTGTTAGTCACATGTCTGTGGAACTTGTTCAGTTTATGTCTCAGTTGTTGAATCTTGTTATGGTCATACAAATATTCACACATGTTAAGTTTGCTAAAAATAAACACAGTTGACAGTGAGAGGACGTTTCTTTTTTTGCTGAGTTTATTTGGTGAGAATCATAACATAAGGTACAACATCTATTCTAGCTCTTAAAGGGGCAGTAGCCTAAATTGTGTGTACTCTTGTGACTCGTTTCAGGAAACTAGTCGTATGTCTCAGGTCACTACTTCACAGGAGAGCCATTTGAAAATGTTTTTTTTTGCATAAATGCCTTCTGGAACATGTGAAATTTCATGTGCCTTAAGAAGAAATGTGTATGCCATCTGTAAATACGAATAAAATTGATAAATACCTTCCCGCTAGCCATGATTGGCTGAGATAATGAGTGTCCTGGACATGCCGAGAGTTCGAGTTGGTCTGCCATATAGAATAGAATAAAACTTTACTTAAATTTTTCTTTTGCATCACCTTCTATTAAAAGGATCACATACACATAAATAGACACGCTTCTGTCTATTTGAGCTGGTCAATATGTTTAGGTAATCCTGTCTAATGCAGATTTTTTGTATATATCGAATTGTAGAACTGCATAAGTGTTGCCCTCCACTTTCTGGAGGACCAAGTTTTGAAATCAATGGAATTTGGGTATGATAGCTAAGCGATATGGAGAAAACACCTGTTTCCAGATCTCCAAACTTAGGCCAACCATGGAATCCACGACAAGGAGAAGCGATCATCCATGATGTACATACACAACCATTCAAAAGTTTGGGGTCACTTAGAATTGTCCTTGTTTTTGAATGAAAAGCAACATTTTTGGAATTTCAGAAATACAGTGTACACATTGTTAATGACTATTGTAGCTGGAAACATCAGATTCTTTATGGAATATCTACATAGACGTACAGAGGCCCTGTCACACCCTAATCTGTTTCACCTGTCCTTGTGCTTGTCTCCACCCCCTCCAGGTGTCACCCATTTTCCCCATTATCCCCTGGGTATTTATACTTGTGTTTTCTGTCTGTCTGTGACAGTCTTCGTCTTGTTTTGTTAAGTCAACCAGTGTGTTACTCCTTGATCCTGCTTTTTCCTTTTCTCTCTTTTTTTTGTCCTCCCGGTTTTGACCCTTGCCTGCCTTGACTGTGAACCTGCCTGCCTGACCATACTGCCTGCCCTGACCTTGAGCCTACCTGCCACTCTGTACCTCCTGGACTCTGACCTTGTTATGATCTTTTGCCTGTCCACGACCATTTGCTTGTCTGCCCCTTGGATTATAATAAAGATCAGACTGGCCTTTTTTTTGACTAGTTGAGAATCTGGAGCATCAGCATTTGTGGGTTTGATTAGAGGCTCAAAATGGCCAGAAACAAATACTTTCTTTCTTCTCGTCAGTCTATTCTTGTCCTGAGAAATTAAGGCTATTCCATGCAAGAAACTGAAGATCACGTACAACGCTGTGTACTACTCCCTTCATAGAACAGCGCAACCTGGCTCTAACCAGAATAGAAAGAGGAGTGGGAGGCTCCAGTGCACAACTGAGCAAGTATATTAGAGTGTCTAGTTTGAGAAACAGACTCCTCACAAGTCCTCAACTGGCAGCTTCATTAAATAGTACTCGCAAAACACCAGTCTCAACATCAACAGTGAAGAGGCGACTCTGGGATGCAGGCCTTCTAGGCAGAGTTGCAATGAAAAAGCCATATCTCAGACTGGGCAATAAAAAGAAAAGATTAAGATCGGCAAAAGAACAGACACTGGACAGAGGAAGATGGGACGCAGAAAAAATGAAAAGATGCTGGAGGAATGCTTGACGCCATCTGTCAAGTATGGTGGAGGCAACGTGATGGTCTGGGTGTGTGTTGGTGGTGGTAAAGTGGGAGATTTGTACGGGGTAAAGGGATCTTGAAGAAGGAAGGCTATCACTCCATTTTGCAACGCCATGCCATACCCTGTGGACGGCACTTAATTGGAGCCAATTTCCTCCTACAACAGGACAATGACCCAAAGCACAGCTCCAAACTATGCAATAACTATTTAGGGAAGGAGCAGTCAGCTGGTATTTTGCCTATAATGGAGTGGCCAGCACAGTCACCAGATCTCAACCCTATTGAGCTGTTGTGGGAGAAACATGACCGTATGGTATGTAAGAAGTGCCCATCAAGCCATTCCAACTTGTGGGAGGTGCTTCAGGAAGCATGGGGTGAAATATCTGCAGATTACCTCAACAAATTGACAACTAGAATGCCAAAGGTCTGAAAGGCTGCAATTGCTGCAAATGGAGGGTTCTTTGACGATAGCAATGTTTGAAGGACACAATTATTATTTCAATTAAAAAACGTTTATATGCCAACGTCTTGACTATATTTCCTATTCATTTGCAACTAATTTCATGTATGTTTTCATGGAAAACAAGGACATTTCTAAGTGACCACAAACTTTTGAACGGTAGTGTATACGGGTAAGATAGTCTAGCTTCATTTTCGGATATTACACATTTCTAATTTTGACAGAAAGACGTATTCATTTCAAGTTAAAGTGTACTGGCTGGCTGTCTCGCTAGCTAACGTTATGTGTATGATCTGTGTAGTAATATTCTTCGTATCTCAGAGTCATTTGCTTTTCCAGTTTTAACCTAATGTTAGCTAGATGACATTGAACCTGGGTGGTTAGCTTCCTGCAGATTCATGCAAGGTAGTAACGTCATGAGTTGGGATTATGGTTCATTGTTTACCTAGAAAGCTAGCTACATGTTTTAACAAAAGACTCCAATATGCAAGTAACCATTTCAATAGAATGTCACTGCAACACTGTTGATAGACGTAGCTGGTAAATTCGCTCTGGCTATCTACTCCGATTTCAGAGCACTCTCGTCTGAGTGTGCCAGAGCGCAGAATAACTGACGAGTTTACAAATGCTCAACACCCATTGGATATGGCCCGGTGTCAGTAAATGTTGGCAAAAAACTGTAAATTGTTGCCAGCAACACATTTTCAGTCACCAACGCTTTGGATAACATAAAAACAGCCTAACCAGCTCTTCTAGGGTGAGTAACATGGTCAGTGAGCTGTTTTCTCATTTGTGTCTGGAAGTAGCTAGCAAGCTAGCCAACGTTAGCTAGTTAGCTTTGGTGCTTGACTGCTGTTGTTAGGACAGAACGCTCGGATCAACCCTTAAAGAGATGGGTGGGGCACAAGCTTAAGAGGGTGTGAAAGATTCTGAATGGGTGTAGACAAAGAAGAGCTCTCCAGTAGGTACCAAAACATTCAAAGGTGAGGTTACAAGTTTATCAACTTTCAAAGCAGAATTACTTTCCATTGTTCCTCAACTGCAGTGTATGTTAAACCATTTTCTAGTCTCTACTTTTATCCAATATAAAAAACACAATGTCAAATGTTACTACCTAAGACCGAATCGAGCCGGTTGGTCAACATTTTTAATTACAGCATTATTTAATCTGCAGTTATTCTTCTGCTATTTATTCTGTTACCAATCATATTTAAATGTTCATAGTTTCTTCTGATTATAATTATTTTGTCTCATCTTTTAACTACTTAGGGAGCATTGTCCTTGCCTCATTCAAAGGCAAGGGCAGTGTAGTACAAAGAGAAATGTGTCCTTTAAAATTTTTTACCCTAGAGTTCACTTTAAAGAGGACTGAGATTGGCTATTTTTAAAGAGGAATATATGTGAAAACACCCTAAGAAGGGGCAACGATAAAGCAGATATAGAGACAAATATCGCACAGACAGTGATTCCTTTACTGTACTTAAGAGGTATTGATGTACACCTTTCAAAATGAAACCAATTGTGACAGGTCATTTTCCTATTGGCTGAATCCTAATTTGAGATACACAGAAAAATTTTGTATTGATGTCAATGCATGATTTACCAACCAGAAAGAACTTGGAGATCAAAAGTAGACGCAGATTATAGCCCGACCGATATGAGATCTTTGGGTTCGATACCCGATACCAATTTTAGGGAGGCAAAAGTCACAGATTACCAATATATCTGCTGATATATTGTTTTTAGAGGTGAAATGAAAGACATACCTTTTTTTTACACAAATTGTGCTCCAAAAGATGAACACATACTTTATTTTTTTATTTTTTTACAAAATATTAAAATAATCCTTATTATTATCAGCAGACTCTTACATTTCCTCATTGAAAACAATGTCTGAGCAAATGTCAAATTGGATTTTTACCAAATTATGGTATGACAGACCGCGTATTCACCCTGCACGCCCTAATTGACAAACAAACAAACCAAAACAAAGGCAAAGTCAAAAAACAACACGTACCTCGGCCTAAACATCAGCATCACAGGTAACTTCCACAAAGCTGTGAACGATCTGAGAGACAAGGCACGAAGGGCCTTCTACGCCATCAAAAGGAACATAAAATCTGACATAGCAATTAGGATCTGGCTAATAATATTTGAATCAGTTAAAGAACCCATTGCCCTTTATGGCTGTGAGGTCTGTGGTCACTTACCAACCAAGAATTCACAAAATGGGACAAGCACCAAATTGAGACTTTGAATTCAGAATTCTGCAAAAATATCGTCTGTGTACAACATAAAACACCAATTAATGCATGTAGAGCAGAATTAAACCTTCCCAAACCTTCCATAACAAAGCCATCACCTACAGAGAGATTAACCTGGAGAAGAGTCCCTTAAGCAAGCTGGTGCTGGTGTTCTGTTCACAAACACAAACACAGCCCCATGAGAGCAACACAATTAGACCTAATCAAATCATTAGAAAGAAGTAACAAATGAACAGAGCAAACTAGAATGCTATTTGGCCATAAACAGATAGTACACAGTGGCAGAATACCTGACCACCGTGACTGACCCAAAATTAAGGAAAGCTTTGACTATGTACAGACTCTGTAGGCATAGCTTTTCTATTGAGAGGCTGCCGTGGGCAGACCTGGCTCTCAAGAGAAGACAAGCTATGTGCATACTGCCAACAAAATGAGGTGGCACTTCCTACCCTCCTGCCAAATGTATGACCATATTACATACACATATTTCCCTCAGATTACAGAGACCGACAAAGAATTCCAAAACAAATCAAGTTTTGATAAACCCCCATGTCTTTTGGGTGAAATAACATAGTGTGCCTTAACAGCAGCAAGATGTGTGACCTGTTGCCACAAGAAAAGGGCAACCAGTGAAGAACAAACACCTTTGTAAATATTTTCTTTATCATTTTGTTTAATTCCTATTGTTAAAGGATCTCCATGCACAGGACTTCAGAGGATGAGCACGCTGGGATGAGCACGTAAAAGAGCTTCAACAGATTGCGGCCCAATGGACACACTCTAGGGGGGAATAATTTGTTTGTTGAAATGGGGGAAAAAGGCAGCAAAAAAGCAGGAAATGAAAGCTCTATCTTTTGTTTGCCTTATTTTCTTTTCATGTATTTTCTCCTCTTCTTCTTCCAGAAGTTTCCACATGTCAAAGGAGCAGGAGTCACTCTCGCACCTTGTTTCTGTAAAGTTCTTGTTTGGGGGTTCCATCTCACTTTGACTTTCCTGACGTGCTCCTTGAGTACATTCACATGGCTCTGGGAGAAAATCAATGCACATATGTGTCTTCTTCAGCTGTTTTGTACAGGAGTAATGAAGGTTAGGGTGGGGAGAGAGAGAGAGAGAGAGAGAGAGAGAGAGAGAGAGAGAGAGAGAGAGAGAGAGAGAGAGAGAGAGAGAGAGAGAGAGAGAGAGAGAGAGAGAGAGAGAGAGAGAGAGAGACTCATACCCACTGATTGCACACAAAATATTAATCAGTACGAGGGCAAGGCTTGCATCTGTTTACTGCTATAATGGTTTAATAATTAAAAGTGATGCTCTCAGACTTCTACCCCTCAGGTGCCTTTCGGCCAATGATGGATCTATGAGGCCCACTAATTGCTTAAAGCGTTAGAGCAGGAATTAAACCTTACAACCGACCGGAGCTCCATACATGAAGGTATTTATTATTGCCCTGCTTTTCTTTGACCGTAAGTTGGCAGTGGTAACCAACCTTTTCTGAGTCAACATCCCTTTCGCAGTCAAAAAGCAAGCCGAGATCAACCGCTCAGATCTTTTTATAAACATGAAATGTAAGCTTTTGCAACATTAGCCTAATACAAACAGTTATATAAGAATGTGTTTCGTGCAGTACAATACAATACCTAGTACATTATCACAGCATATTGGCTAAATGCTTGGCGTGCCAATATTGTTCTTCTCAGACCATATTTTCAAAAAAAAAAAAAAAAAAAGTTGAAGCTCATTTACTGCATTTCTATAAATTTTAAAAACTTGCTATTTGGAGAAGAGCAAAAAACAAGCAAAAATGACCACAGTCAATATCAACTTTGCTGCTGTTCGTTAATACATTTCAGTCGATTTACAAACACACAGCCTATTAGCTATTATTGTAATGTTATATCCCTAAAAGGGGGGAAATCTGAAAAAGTTTCACACAGCATCAGCGACGTAATGAAAACTTATGACATTTTTAGAACTGTATTGTTTGCATTTTTATTGTATTTTATTGTCGGCCTACAGGGAAGATAGGGCATGTGGAGTTGGTATTTTTTTAAAGTTCTTAACTTATTTGATAAGTTTAGTACATATTTTCTCAGGGGACCCCACATTGGGCCCAGACTCCAAGTTTGGGAACTACTGTAGTAACCTCTCTCTCTGTAGTAACCTCTCTCTCGGGTTATCCACATTTTTCTGATTACACAATGATTCTTTATTTGTGGACACTACATCACCTTATTCCCTCTCTTGGTCCTCCTCATCTTTGTAAGTCATCTAGATTTTGTACCTGTATGTTTTATCAGTTTCTTTTTGAAAACTCCATGACAGTAGCTAAAAAAAGGGGCTAACCTGATAACCTGAGTTGGTGAAGTGAAGTGAGCTCTACTGACGCAGTCCTGGAGCGAAATTGGAGTGGGCTAGAAGGCTTACGCTCCAGCCTTTGGGAAAGTAGCTCACGGCCTCCAGTCATGTTGGGCACATTACGCTCCTTGATACGCTCCATCTCCAGCCCCAGACCCATTCTGCTCACATACTCTGCTCACCAATAAGTGCCAAATCACTGTCTGCAAATGTATTATGAGAACATAGTAGTGTATTTCTTACTCCTGCTGAGGTAAGCTCCTTCAATGTTACAGCAATAGAAGGTTATCTGCCGGTTAGCCACCTCACTGACTGACATACTGTATCTATAAGGGATAGCCTAGTGGTTAGAGCATTGGACTTGTAACCGGAGGGTTGCAAGTTCAAATCCCTGAGCTGACAAGGTAAAAATCTGTCGTTCTGCTCCTGAACAGTTAACCCACTGTTCCCCGGGCGCTGTGGATGTTGATTAAGGCAGCCCCCCGCACCTCTCTGATTCAGAGGGGTTGGGTTAAATGTGGAAGACAAATTTCAGTTGAAGGCATTCGGTTGTACAACTGACTAATAATGGTGACTTTTACTTTACCAGTTGTGCACTCATTCACCGAGATTCAGTTTTTTTTTTAGACACGACAGGAGTCTCGGGACGGTCTTAAAATTGCTTTTTGTCCAGCATCTCGCAAACACACTGTCAGCAGTGTCTCAAGTTGCCTACTTGAGCTGACTGCGAGCTGTGGTATTTTGTTTCCTGTATCAGGCCCTCGGTCTGTGCCACAAGAGAGTGGAGTTACCCATTTGAGAGAGCGTTGAATGAGCTGCTAAAAAGGAAAATCCGGGAGGCAAATCTGGGGGACTCAAGCGAGCATCACCTTTAACGTGTCCGGACTTCGCTGTCCTCATACTAGTCATGGCCATGCCACAGCTGAGCATAAATTTGAATAATATGAATAAACTAATGGCACCTGCATGTGATGGTCAGTCTCAGTGGAGGGAGAGAACAGCAGAGGGTCCGCCTCTCATGGTCCCTGCTCTCTCCTTTCCTCGGATGAGATTGACCAGAGAGAGGGGACACCGTCTTCCACCTGATGGCAAAACGTTAGTCGCACCACATCTGCCTCATGCACAAATTCATGTCTTTCCTATGACCAGAGAAAGTGAAATATTGCTCAATATGAAAATAATTGACACAATGAGCTGCTAGTAGTAAAAAAGCAGGCCTATCGATACACTTGGCTACTCATTCATTGTAGCTGCAGTGTCAGTGGAAGTAGGGAGAAGCGCATGTTATGTTTTGTAAAAGTGTTGAATACAAACCGTGTTGACAGTGCTGAATAAAATATAAATGTGAACTCACTCATGAAAACAGAAGCTTTTTCCTGTATTATTTGAGTCTCTCGATGGTCATGGTTTTAAAAGTGAATAAATCTCACATGGTATCCAACTTTGCTGTGGGGTTGTGGAAGCTGTAGGCACAGTGATTTGAGCTATCCTATTGGCCAGCGCAGTAGGCACACTTGATTTAGCCATAGCTCTCCTGGTCCACAGGGTAGGCAGAGTTTGTTCATTTCAAAATGGGAACACTTTGCCGACACCGGCATGCATTGCTTCTGAATCAAGTGCACCTATTGACAACAGCGCAAGACAAATATAAAAAATAGGAGGGCAAGCCTTTTGTCATTGGCCTTTCTACAGAAATGTTTGGTGATCAACTAGGAATGCCTGAAGATTGACCACTATCGACTGGTTGGTGACCACTACTGTACTGGAAGTTCACTGACCTTGACTAGGGAATCACAGACATTCTATTGATTGGAACCCAATCTTTTCTTTATAGGTTACTTAGATTCCACAATTTGGTTTAATTGTATCTGGCTGAAATCTAAAACAATGAGTGGGAGGAAATGTGGCAATTGGTGGTTTGTTTACATATTGTAGCTATATCTTCATGGGTAAACTTGATAAGATGTTTTGGTTGACAGTCCTGTCTCAGCTTGCCTTCATATGACTGTCATATGGATTAATTAAAATCTAAAGTTACAGTATATCCATCTACATTCGGTTTACCACTGTGTACACTCAATCCTCAATTTAAAGATGCTGATTTTGTTCTCTTGCAACATCATCTTGTTTGACAGATTTTTCATGAACTGATCTGCAGCAAACCTACTGTAGTGTTGAAAGCACATGTTCAAACCTTACGTTGATGTACAGTATCCATCTTTTGTTTCCTACTTCTTCCCACTTTTCCCTTCCTTGTTTCTTTTCTCCTCCGTCTTTCCCTGGCCCTTTGAGGGTCTCTTCATTGGCTGAGGGGCTTCCAGGAAGCTTCAACGGTTCATCCAGGTCTTGGCGTTCAGAAGACCTTGGACAGTGATCTGTTTGTACATCCACAGACACGCATGCATGCACACGTACACATGCACACACACAGCACGCACACACACACACACAACTCCCTACCTCAACCAGGATTTGGTACTGAGGTCGAATAACCTTAGGAAAATCCTATGTGCATTGTGTGCCAAATTACAATAAACTGTAGGACTAACAATGGCAAGCATTAGTGCGTGAACAATATTGCGGGCAACGTGTTCACTTCTTTCTCTTTCACCCAAAGACCCGAGAAAGGGGAACAGACCGACAGAGACGGGCAGGGTTGTTGTATGACGTAACAGTATTAGTGTATCTGCCTCACTGCATACCCACATGAAAAAATACTACAGTTTACTATAGAATACTAGAGTATTTACTATATAATTTTGTAGTAAACTATAGTACACTGTAAAATACTATTATAGACACTGGAGTATCCCTGGATGATGAGTAGTACTTACTGTAGAATGTTGTAGTATACCGTAGAATACTATAGTAAATGCTACAGTATTATCTGAAAAGAAAACACTGTAGTAAATACTACAGTATTTAATGTGCATATACCCTGCCCATTCCCTTCCCCCATATCCCAATAAGTGAGAAACCTATATGCCAAGTATAGATAGTATATTGTGTTCCAAGTTGGTTATAGAAAATAGCAGAAGTTCTGAACTATCCATTCAAACCCCAGTCCTATCAACCTTCAGGCTATGGAGAATGTGCTCTTTTAGTATTTCTCCAGTAGGTTTCCTCAAGGAGAAAGCCTCCACTTCTTCAGAGACATAAAAGAGACATAAAAAAAAAACACTATAGTAAATACTACAGTAATGTCTGCAAAAACACTACAGTAATTACTACAGTATACTACAGTCCGCAAAAACACTACATTAAATACTACAGTATACTACAATCTGCAAAAACAACACATTAATTATAGTATATATACTACAGTTTTCTTTTACTACGGTATTTGCACTATAGTTAACTGTAGATAATGCAGTATACTACAGTGAATACTACAGAAAAGTATGTAAAAACACTACAGTGAATGCTAAAGTATTTATACCATAGTATGCTATAGTATTTTTTCATGTGGGTGGCTGGCCTTGACTGGGGTTCATGTCAGAGGGAGATTATTGGTGGCTCTAACATGTATAAAGCTGCAGTACTTCTAATTTAACTGCACCTTCAGGGACTTTAAACTGGGGAGGAATGGTGAAAACAGATGTGGAAACTGCTAGAGGAAATAATTGCAGAGAGATCACCCGTAAATGGGACCGATGCTGTCAAATTTGGAATCATGCATTCCGATTCTTGCATAGATTGTAATAGACACATATGATGTGTGTAAAATACTTGAATGTTGTACTGATTATGATGAGCTAATGCTAAGCTATTTGCCGGCTATGTGTGGCGCCATGTTTGTTGACATTATACAATGCATTCTGTTTGTCATGTTAGCCTATGACAGACCAAAGATGTTATAACAAGGGATAGTTCCCTCGACTGACTTATAGTGCTTTCAAGATAACTGTGAACTCTGAAAAATACTAGGTAAAATCATGACGTCAATGATCTTCAGGTTGGAATGTCGAAGCTCTAGAAAGAGGCCCGAGTTCCCGAGTTGGAATTCCGAATTGGATGACTGTTCCCAAAATGGTTTTCCCGAGTTCCCAGTTGTCTTGCACGCGGCATCAGATTGTAACTTTGGTACCTCAGGGTTGCCAGCTCAGACCTACCTTTCCAGGGGGTTCATTTTTATTTAGCGTATAACCTTCTCTTGTGTTTGCCCCTCATTTATTGATAAATCCCCCATCATAGTAGTATTTCCTGCATCATATCCCCCCACGATACCCCCCACGGACTTGAAAACCCCACACAAATGAAATCAACTTTCATTGTCATCATGTTTTGGAAGATTATTCAGTATAAAATCAACCAATTAAATATGCTTTTAAAAAGATTGTGTTAAACTGTTATGAATTGGTTTAGGACATCATCATTGGTGATATTTGATGGTCTTTTCATCAGATATATTATATATATATATACGATCACACTTCTGAATCTGAGATGGCACTAAACGGCTGCCAGTGTTAGACTGGCATGGTGGTCAAAACCACCCACTGAGGTGTGTGTGTGTGTGTGTGTGTGTGTGCATGTCTGTGTGTGTTTGAGCATGTCTGAATGCACCTGCCAGTTTATCGTCCCTCAGATGCAAAATCTGGCACTGATTGGTATCTGAGTGTGTGCGGGCTTGAGTGTCTCTGTGTGTGTATGCACCTGTGGCGAAGCCTGCAATTGGTACCATCCTGCCTGAGGTGAGATGAACTCATCATGAGAGGGCTGACAAGCACCAGGCAACCTTACCAAAGAGGAGTGAAAGTCACAGTGCTTTGTGCTGGCCTAGGTGGCCCCTGCCTCCTGGCCCCTGGCCCTGTCCCAATGGTATTCCCTCCTATCCCCTTAACCGTCATATATTAAAAGCAGGTTTAACACTGCCAGGTCTAATGAGGAACGTTTCAGAATGGACACACACATGCTGGTACATTGTACATATTTGCAAGTACACACACTCTATAGCCCTCAAACTCACCTCTGAACCTTGAAGTCAGTTCCACTGCCATTTTTCATTATTCCCCTCTAATCAGGGACCGATTTAGACCTGGGCGCAATTAATTATCAGGTAGAACAGAAAAAACCATCAGGCTCTGGACCACGTAGGTTAAGAGTTGAATACCCCTGCTCTATAGTTTATATCACTCTCTCACACAGACATATACACACACACACACATAGTGTGCTCTGGCAGGTCCTGACTGCTAACTACTTGGTAGGCATATACAGGGCGGTGCTCAGTGTGAGTATTTCGTCCACAGAGTAAAACCCAATTACCAGTGCTTTGATGGTCTAGCGACACTCTCATTTGTCAGCTAAACAGCCAGATAAATGTATACTGATGTCTCCTCCTTTCAACTTAACAACAAGCCCCCTAGATATGCAACAATTAAATGGGAGGGCGGAGCAAAGACGAAAGGAGGGCGGAGCAAAGACGAAATCAATGTCATTATATCAAACAAACAACATACCATCATATCCACATATTATGCCTTCATATTATGAATGTGTGCAGTTAACAGTTTAAATAAAGCATTGCTTGTGTTTAAAAAAAAAAAAACTATCATACTAACATCATTTATTTACGATGGCCTTGACATATGTTATAAAGTTGTGTAAGATTAAAAATGTTTTTTTTTTAACACACACACACACTACGTTTATGTGCCGTGCCAAAATGGGATCAAACAAACACTCCTCCCTTTCGCTGTTTTCTGTGAAACTAAGGGACCAAACAAAGGGCTTGTGCCCCCCCATCTGCATTAATCACTCACATGTCATATTGGCATCCTGAGCCCTCGCCACCCGTGCCCAAAATTCACACTTCCAGCCCAAATGGACTAAATTATCTGGCAGACACAGATGTCCCTGTGCACCCCCTCCACACACTCCATACACACACAAAACACACCAGAATCCCCTCTTAGAGACCCCATTCCACCCCTCCCAAGACATGCCTCTGGAGCAGTGGGAGGCAGCCAAAGTGTTAATGGTCATATAATGGCTTGTGGCATGTGTAACAGATATAGGATAGGAATCATCTGATTCACTGGGAGGAAGATGTGAAGGTGTATTTATGCCTAATCCTGAGTCAACCTAGGCACTTGTCTAGACCTTAAAGGATGGGATAGTTGTAAGCAATAATTCCACCAAGCCTATATGGTGACAATCTGACATTTTAAAATCTACATCTAGGAAAATGCCATATATATATATGTATATATGTGTATATATATGTATATGCACACACAGAGAGAGAGCGAGAGAGAGAGAAAAGAGAGAGGGGGGAGTGACAGACAAACAGACAAACTCAAGCAAAGTCTTAAAAAAGAAAGAGAAAGAGGAGAGATGGGTGAATTTTGGCCCATTCCTCCTGACAGAGCTGGTGTAACTGAGTCAGGTTAGTAGGCCTCCTTGCTCGCACACGCTTTTTCAGTTCTGCATACATAATTTTCCTTCCTCGTGATGCCATCTATTTTGTGAAGTGCACCAGTCCCTCCTGCAGCAAAGCACCCCCACAATATGATGTTGCCACCCCCAAGCTTCACGGTTGGGTTGGTGTTCTTTGGCTTGCAAGCCTCCCCCTTTTTCCTCCAAACATAATGATGGTCATTATGGCCTTAACAGTTCTATTTTTGTTTCATCAGACCAGAGGACATTTCTCCAAAAAGTACGATCTTTGTCCCCATGTGCAGTTGCAAACCGTTGTCTGGCTTTCTTATGGCTGTTTTGGAGCAGTGGCTTCTTCCTTGCTGAGCAGCCTTTCAGGTGATGTCGATATAGGACTTGTTTTACTGTGGATATAGATACTTTTGTACCTGTTTCCTCCAGCATCTTCACAAGGTCCTTTGCTGTTGTTCTGGGATTGATTTTCACTTTTCGTACCAAAGTACGTTCATCTCTAAGAGACAGAACGCGTCTCCTTCCTAAGAGGTATGGCGGCTGCGTGGTCTTATGGTGTTTATACTTGCGTACTATTGTTTGTACAGATGAATGTGGTACTTTCAGGCGTATGGAAATTGCTCCCAAGGATGAACCAGACTTGTGGAAGTCTACCATTTTTTTCTGAGGTCTTGGCTGATTTCTTTTGATTTTGATTATTATAAATAATCTGTCTGTAAACAATTGTTGGAAAAATGACTTGTGTCATGCACAAAGTAGATGTCCTAACCGACTTGCCAAAACTATAGTTTGTCAACAAGAAATTTGTGGAGTGGTTTAAAAAATAGTTTTAATGACTCCAACCTAAGTGTATGTAAACTTCTGACTTCAACTGTATATAAATATTCCTTGTGTCACTATTTCTATGTTTAATACAATTTGTTATCTTTAACTCTGCATTGTTGGGAATGGACCCGCGAGTAAGCATTTCACTGTTGTCTACAAATATTTGATTTGATTGGAAATAAGTGAGCTGTCTCAGATGCAGATGTGCCACTGTGTTTACCTGTTTTTATGTGTGTGTGTGTGTCAGTATCTGTGTGAAAGTTTTGTTTAGTTCTTGACTCCTCCATAATACAAAATACAGTACATAACACATAACAGACCACAGCCCAGGGCAGAGACCAGAGACATCAGTCTGGCCTGGCTGCCTAAATCCAGAGGAAGGTACCAGACTCTACCCCTCTCTGCCCAGTAACCAGTGTCTGCTGGGAGCTTTTAACCTGAACTGGGTCAACCACAATGCACCTTCCCATCCAGAGCTCTTTCAGAAGTATTACTGGGACAAACACTCCCCAGTCTAAGCACCTCAGTACTCCTCTTCTCCGGCTTTGCCTGCGTCTTGCCCCCGAGCCAAGCCATATGTGAAAAGCCGGGTGTGAAATTTTGCCACAACTGCCTCTGCTTTGTCGTGGCATCTTTACTATGGTTGTCTATGTGTGAAGTGAACAATAACGACAGGAGCTGTTTTCCCCCTTTTTCCCTTCCTGTCTTTGTGCTCACCACTTTGAGAAATCATGTAAGCCTTGACGAAATATGAATGCTTATGTTTTCTTGTCTTTTTTATGAAGGAATGATCTGCAAACCTCCTATTCTTCTCCTCTTCCCCATGAGCGCAGTGTTGTTGTGACAGCCATTACACAACACACATCCCTCACGGCCAAAAGGAAGAAAGAGGAGAGAGAGAGAGAGAGAGAGAGAGAGAGAGAGAGAGAGAGAGAGAGAGAGAGAGAGAGAGAGAGAGGATTAAACGAGGTGCTGTCACTTTAAGAGAGATTGTTGAGGCGATGCCAAGCCGGTGACTGTAGCAGTCCTTGTGGCATGACAAGATGGCCGCTCAGGGTTCTATTTGCATGCGCTATTCAGGACAGGCCGCATTTTTTTATTGTTTTTAATCAGAGCAGAATGTCAACAAAATAAATGAAGTTGAGCTTGGAAGTAAAAAAACAACATATCACGTTGGGGATGCACATCTCCCCCCATTCATCAAGGGCCACATTGAGGGAGTGAAATCTGGGAGAAGACGGTAATCAATGGAAGAGCTCCATATGGCGGGGATCAAAGGTGTCACATAGTGTGTGGTTCTGCTTTATTGCCAGCCAGCACTGTTAATTGGACAACAAGATCAGAGGCAATATTAAAATCCAATTAAATTGATATGAACAGATTGCCAAGTGATGTACACTAATGTATAATTGAGTATCAAGCAAATGCGAGTGGCCCGTCTTGAGCGCGGAGCTACTGAATAAATAATGGAGCCATAGAGGACAGAAACAAGTTTGCACATTAGCTCCCCCAGTCGCTGCTCTCATAGCGGAGGGACACTTCTCTTTTTCTTCTCTTTTTTTTCTTACTGGATCTGGCTGACATTCTTAAAGAGACATTTTCATCTTGTATGTTTGTGTGTTTACGGAGGGGTGTGAGAGGGGTGGCATCTGTGTGTGTGTCCAAGGGGACGGGAGGGGCTGACGTGTAACATTTTAAACTGCGTAATTCCATCACACACAGGCGGCTTTAATTTGAGTTTAATAAAATCTAAATGATTTATTGCTTTTTTCCAGAGCAAAAGCAATGCATGTTGTGGTGCTTCAGCTAATCAGGCATAAACACAGCCAGCCTCCCATCTCACAGGAGAGGCCCTGATACTGAGTGCTCTTTAAAAAAAGAAATAAAGAAGATAAAGAAGGATGCGCTGACACTATTTAACAGACCAGTGAGGCCTAGTCCAAGGTGACATTTCCTGATAAGGTAAACTTGGAAGACAGCCCAAAATAATCCAAAGTTCATCAAAGCACATTAATTTATTAATTGAATATTTTTAGCACTGACTTAATGGGTACAGCACCAGTACTAATACTTGCGGGACATTGCGGGAAGGGGGCAATACGGAGATTTACATTTCAAATTGTAATGATATTTTGTCTCTTGCCTTTTTCCTAATTATTTATTTTTGTTGTTTCGGTCACAGTCCAGCATATGTTTTTTTTTTCTCCCATGCATTAAACTGGTATTCTTAATTAAGCGGGCAAGAGACTCATTAGCTGCCATGGTGATGGGGTGGCGCGATGTGCCAGTGAGTGCCTGTCTCTGTGCTGACGGCAGTGCCCGGACAAGGTGCCTTGGGAGCAGGTGCTGACAAGGTTGCCGTGGCAATGCGCCATCTGGGCAAAAGGCTCAAGCCTCGTCGCCACACTGCCATTTATGGAGAGCTCTGCCCAATGCCATCCACCAACGCCACTCAAAGAAATCAAAACACACTCTGGCTCTTTGGAGATCTAAGAACACAACCAGGGAGAAACAAAGGGAGAATAATTGGTTTGGCTCAATCTGTCCGTCACATGCCTCTGGTGCTAAAGCTTTTGTGGTTATTCAAACATATGATGCATTCACTATTTCTACATTCACATTTGATTCATTTCCACATTGTGTTGACAGCTGTTTAAAAAATTGATATAGAGAAATATGTGAATTAATGAATCAATATTTTTTCATTGCTAATGATGTCTAGTTGTGCATCAGTGACTGAAAATCTGTATTTTAACATTATAATCCTTAAACACACAAGTAAAAGTTAAGGGGGTACCTAGTCCGTAGCACAACTGAACTGAATGAATCACTGAACTGATCAATTAACTTAGTAGCTCAGTGTGGTGCCTAGTTGGGACAAAATCCCGCAGTACCTGCGGCACTCCAGGAACAGGGTTGCCTACCCTTGCTCTAAAGCCTGACAAAAATACCAGGGCTACAAACGCCACAGGACTATGATGTGAGGCCTCCAGCATCACATCCTAAACCAGTTATTTTAGCTAACCTCTAGTCCATCAACACTAGTGGCTAAATGTAGCCTCATGTTTGGGTTATTTTAGGTGCTGGTGTTTTGTTGTGTTTTTAGTACAAAGAGTTGCTGGGTTAAGAACCATATAAATCTGTCTTTCAACGCTCAAGGATTGCCCACTCATGTTGCCTTAAATCTGGGCACAGATTAACAATCCCAGACCCACAACACACTCACAAAATTATAGAACCCCACAAAAATCCCTCCGTAAAGTGTATGTATGTACAGTATGTATGTATGTGTGTGTGTGAGACAGAGAGAGAGAGAGACCGAGAGAGAAAGATGGAGAGGGGGTGACTACCACAACTGGAGGAAGAGTTTGTAGTTTGTAATTTATGATTGGCTGGACTAAACAGCATGTTCCTGGACTCTGACAATAGTAGGATACTCTTTTTTTCCCATGGCAGCAGTGTCGAATTG
This sequence comes from Brachymystax lenok tsinlingensis, assembly GCA_030435695.1. Taxonomy (NCBI): domain Eukaryota; kingdom Metazoa; phylum Chordata; class Actinopteri; order Salmoniformes; family Salmonidae; genus Brachymystax; species Brachymystax lenok. Next base: position 44,566,914 of record CM059780.1, read on the forward strand.
ATTCCCATTCTTCCTGTTTAGCAATGTGGCTGACAGCGGAAAGCTGCTCTTTCTGTGTGTGAGTTACAACGTAATGCACATAAAGTTACGTCACAACTGTGTGTGAGTTTCTACTCTAAGGTTTTTGATCAGAGCGTCCATATACTAAACCCTTCAAGACATATAGTAAGAAGGGAAACCCATACTTATGCCCTGGTCACCTCCCCTTTCTCCCATTATTTTATAACCTCCATGCGGTCTCCATCCACAGGCCTTGGCTGTCATTATGCGGTCCACTGTTTGGCTTTGCAGACATTCTCCCTTTGATTTGGCTAACATACGTTTTTTTAAATTAAGGTATATCAAACAGGGAATAATCCCTTTGCCCAAACACCAGCCCATTAAGGTCTCGAACCCCGGGCAGGGGCGGAGCGCCGCATTTGGATCCTTGGATCCTGGAAACCATCTCAAAGAGAGCTGCTATGGCTGCAATCACTGTTTATTCTAAAGATTTCTGAAAGGCTGTTTTGTGGTCAACCATGTGGCATTAGGGCAAACATGAAAGGAAACGTTTGATTTACAGGCAGGCTTTTCTCTCTCGCTCTCTCGCTCTCTCTCTCTGGCCTGGCTGGACTCTCCATACACGCACATGCATTTGTGTGTGAGAGATAATGCTTGTATGAATGTGTGTTTGGGTATGCTTGCGTATGTTGTGAATGTGTGTTTGTGTAAGTGGGTGTGTTTGCACAAATTCGGACCACCAAAGTAGTATCTGGGGGATGTTCTTGAAGACCCTAATTGAATCCCAGTCCCTAATCTAGTGTATACCCCTAAGCCCGTACACACACACAGACTGTCGGACCTAATCTTCAGTGTAGAGAAACGGCTACTCATTTCCTAGCATGTTGGATTGAAGGCAGAAAAAACATGGTCTCTCTCTTTACACATGTTTTTTTTTACACACATTGGATATGTTTCATCCTCCTTTCACTCCTTCCCTCACCCTCCTGTCTCTCACCCTTACCCTCATCTTTCCAAACTTTCATCCACAAATTATTCATCAAAATGGTTGGAGCATTTACCTTTGTGGACCACTTTGGAAACAAGTGTTATAATTAATACATTTAAGTGCTGTCTGCTGGATTCACATTGTACATGTTTTTTAAGTATTTTACCCCTAAAAAGGCAACTCAATTCAAGGTGTTTAAAAAATGACCTCCTTGAAAGCAAATACATGATGTCAAATGCCCCGAATATTTGTCACATGCGCCAAATATTACAAGTGTAGACCTTATAGTGAAATGCTGACTTACAAGCCCTTAACCAACAACTGTTTTTATTTTACCTTTATTTAACCAGGTAGGCTAGTTGAGAACAAGTTCTCATTTACAACTGCGATCTGGCCAAGATAAAGCACAGCAGTTCGACTCGTACAACAACACAGAGTTACACATGGAGTAAACAAACATACAGTCAATAATACAGCAGAAAAAAAAGAAAAACAAATAAGTAACTATACAGTGAGTGCAAATGAGGGAGGTAGGACAATAAATAGGCCATGGTGGCGAAATAATTACAATATAGCAATTAAACACTGGAATGGTAGATGTGCAGAAGATGAATGTGCAAGTAGAGATACTGGGGTGCAAAGGAGCAAGATAAATAAATAAATACAGTATGGGGATGAGGTAGTTGGATGGGTTGTTTACAGATGGGTTATGCACAGGTGCAGTGATCTGTGAGCTGCTCTGACAGCTGGTGCTTAAAGCTAGTGAGGGAGATATGAGTCTCCAGCTTTAGTGATTTTTGCAGTTTGTTCCAGTCATTGGCAGCAGAGAACTGGAAGGAAAGGCGGCCAAGGGAGGAATTGGCTTTGGGGGTGACCAGTGAGATATACCTGCTGGAGCGCGTGCTACGGGGGGTGCTGCTATGGTGACCAGTGAGCTGAGATAAGGCGGGGCTTTAAACAATGCAGGTTTAAGAAAAATAAGTGTTAATGTATTTACTCAAATAAAAAAGTATATACACTACCGTTCAAAAGTTTGGGGTCACTTTTATTGTCCATTAAAATAACATCAAATTGATCAGAAATACAGTGTAGACATTGTTTATGATGTAAATGACTACTGTAGCTGGAAACGGCAGATTCTTTATGGAATATCTACATATGCGTACAGAGGCCCATTATCAGCAACCATCACTCCTGTGTTCCAATGGCACGTTGTGTTAGCTAATCCAAGTTTATCATTTTAAATGGCTAATTGATCATTAGAAAACCCTTTTGCAATTATGTTAGCACAGCTGAAAACTGTTGTTCTGATTAACTTCTTTGGGAGCAGCACACGAGGTGACCGTTTTGGAGAGCCTGGCGTGCCCAAAGTAAAATGCCTCCCATTCAGGCCCAGAAAATAGGATATGCAGATATTTAGTACCATTGGATAGGAAACACTCTGAATGTTTTAAAAGCCCTCCCTTATGAAAATGCCCATATAAGGGCATATAAATGCAGTACCTATTGCTTCCTCTGGATGTCAACAATCTCGAGAAAGTGTTCTGATTCTTTTTAGATGCTTTTAGAGCAGAGAAGAAGATGAATAAGGAAGTGTCCACACAGATGTCAATAGAAGTAAATGTGCGCCAGCGCCCCACCACTCCGTAAGAAGTTAAATAAGCAATAAAACGGGCCTTCTTTAGACTAGTTGAGTATATGGAGCATCAGCATTTGTGGGTTTGATTACAGGCTCGAAATGGCCAGAAACAAAGACCTTTCTTCTGAAACTCGTCAGTCTATTCTTGTTCTGAGAAATTAAGGCTATTCCATGTGAGAAATTGCCAAGAAACTGAAGATCTCGTACAACGCTGTGTACTGCTCCCTTCACAGAATAGCACAAACTGGCCCCGGTGCACAACTGACGATTGGTAGATTGTGCGCGCTGCCATGTTTGTTTTTTCAGGTCAACCAAAGATAAGGAGAAGAGACAATGAGTTTGGTCTGTTTTGCAGTATGCATGTTGAACGGGTGTGTCTACCATCATTCACTTCCCTTCATTCACTTCCCTTCATTCCCTTCCAGAAGTTTACTCAAAAGATGAGTGAGCCATCCCTTCACCTAATTTTGTTTCAACATCATTGGTCTGACAGATGTTTACATGACACTTAGAATGCTGATGATGACTGGCGCCGACAGAGATAGCCGCCTCGCTTCGCGTTCTTAGGAAACAATGAAGTATTTTTTTTTATGTATTATTTCTTACACTGTTACCCCAGGAAATCTTATTACATACAGCCGGGAAGAACTATTGGATATAAGAGCAACGTCAACTTACCAACACTACAACCAGGAATACGACTTTCCCGAAGCGGATCCTCTGTTTGGTCCACCACCCAGAACAATGCATCGGATCCCAGCAAGCGACCCAAAACAACGGCGCCGCAGAAGGGGCAAATGGAGCGGTCTTCTGGTCAGGCTCCGTAGACGGGCACATCGCCCACCGCTCCCGAGTATACTACTCACAAATGTCCAGTCTCTTGACAACAAGGCAGACTAAATCTAACAAAAGAACCATTGGATGTCTTTGTTGGACACTTGGGAAGCCCTCAGCAGACGTTCTTTGAAAGGTAAGGGATTTATTTTAGCTCTGATATGGGTTTTATGTGACCCGCGCTGGATATTAATTTATGCTAATGTGGAAAATATGAGAGGTGCTATCCTCAAACAATCAAATGTTGTGCTTTCGTCATAAAGCCTTTCTTAAATCTGACAACGCTGTGATATTGCCAAGAATCAGAGCTTTTGATGACTATGCAACACTTGTATATTGATGCATGTTTAATAATTCAACTTTTGGATTTTGAATTTGGCGCCTTACATTTCACCGGGTAGTGTCGGGAGCGGCCCGCTAGCGCGCCGCTTCTCCCTAAGTGGTTACGAGTCGTGGTGTGATCATAACAACATACAGGAAGTCAAGTCCTTTTGTTCACCTGACACAGAATTCCTTACGATCAAATGCCGACCACATTATCTACCAAGAGACTTCTCTTCAATTATAATCACAGTAGTGTATATCCCCCCCAAAGCAGACACCCTGAAAACTTCATTGGACTCTATGTAAACTGAAACCACATATCTTGTGGCTGCATTTATTGTAGCTGGGGATTTTAACAAGGCTAATCTGAAAACAAGGCACAGGCGTCACAAAAATAAAAAATAGCGATGAAATAAATCACTTACCTTTGAAGATATTCCTCTGTTTGCAATCCCAAGGGTTCCAGCTACACAATAAATGGTTGTTTTGTTCGATAAAGTCCCTCTTTATATCCCAAAAACTCAGTTTGGTTGGTGCGTTTTGTTCAGTAATCCACTCGTTCAACATACAGACAAACGAGTCCAAAAAGTTACCATAAACTTAGTCTAAACAAGTCAAACAACGTTTCTAATCAATCCTCAAGTACCCTAATATGTAAATAAACGATCACATTTAAGACGGAAAGTAGTATGTTCAAGGTACTGTTCAAGGTACCATAGGTACTGCAATCTGGGAGCAATTTTTCATTGTGCAATAGGAAACCATACCAATTGCATGGAAGCTCAAACACGCAATTCAAGATTGCTTCGATCATGTGGACTGGGATATGTTCCGAATAGCGTCGGACAATAACATTGATGTATTCGCTGATTCGGTGAGCGAGTTTATTAGCAAGTGCATCGGTGATGTTGTACCCACAGCGACTATTAAGACCTTCCCCAACCAGAAACCTTCGTCATCATGAAGTGCTTTGAGAGACTAGTCAAGGATCACATCACCTCCACCCTACCTGACACCCTAGACCCAGTCCAAATTGCTTACCGCCCCAACAGGTCCGGATGACGCAATCGCAATCACACTGCACACTGCCCTAACCCATCTGGACAAGAGGAATACCTATGTAAGAATGCTGTTCATCGACTACAGCTCAGAATTTAACACCATAGTACCCTCCAAACTCGTCATTAGGGAGTGGTGGTGCGCTAGCGCCCCACTCCCGACACTACCCGGTGAAATGCAAGGCACCAAATTCAAAATCCAAAAGTTGAATTATTAAGCTCGAGACCCTGGGTCTCGACTCTGCCCTGTGCAACTGGGTCCTGGACTTTCTGACAGGCCGTCCCCAGGTGGTGAGGGTAGGGAACAACATCTCCAGCCCGCTGATCCTCAACACTGGGGCTCCACAAGGGTACGTTCTCAGCCCTCTCCTGTACTCCCTGTTCACCCATGACTGCGTGGCCATGCACTCCTCCAACTCAATCATCAAGTTTGCAGACGACACTACAGTGGTAGGCTTGATTACCAACAACGACGAGACGGCCTACAGGGAGGAGGTGAGGGCCCTCGGAGTGTGATGTCAGGAAAATAACCTCACACTGAACGTCAACAAAACAAGAAGATGATCGTGGACTTCAGGAAACAGCAGAGGGAGCAGCCCCCTATCCACATCGATGGGACAGTAGTGGAGAAGGTGTAAAGTTTTAAATTCCTCGGCGTACACATCACGGACAAACTGAAATGGTCCACCCACACAGACAGCGTGGTGAAGAAGGTGCAACATTGGATGTAATAAATTTATCACTAGTCACTTTAAACAATGCCACTTTATACACTGCTCAAAAAAATAAAGGGAACACTTAAACAACACAATGTAACTCCAAGTCAATCACACTTCTGTGAAATCAAACTGTCCACTTAGGAAGTAACACTGATTGACAATACATTTCACATGCTGTTGTGCAAATGGAATAGACAACAGGTGGAAATTATAGGCGATTAGCAAGACACCCCCAATAAAGGAGTGGTTCTGAAGGTGGTGACCACAGACCACTTCTCAGTTCCTATGCTTCCTGGCTGATGTTTTGGTCACTTTTGAATGCTGGCGGTGCTTTCACTCTAGTGGTAGCATGAGACGGAGTCTACAACCCACACAAGTGGCTCAGGTAGTGCAGCTGATCCAGGATGGCACATCAATGCGAGCTGTGGCAAGAAGGTTTGCTGTGTCTGTCAGCGTAGTGTCCAGAGCATGGAGGCGCTACCAGGAGACAGGCCAGTACATCAGGAGACGTGGAGGAGGCCGTGGGAGGGCAACAACCCAGCAGCAGGACCACTACCTCCGCCTTTGTGCAAGGAGGAGCACTGCCAGAGCCCTGCAAAATGACCTCCAGCAGGCCACAAATGTGCATGTGTCTGCTCAAACGGTCAGAAACAGACTCCATGAGGGTGGTATGAGGGCCCAACGTCCACAGGTGGGGGTTGTGCTTACAGCCCAACACCGTGCAGGACGTTTGGCATTTGCCAGAGAACACCAAGATTGGCAAATTCGCCACTGGCGCCCTGTGCTCTTCACAGATGAAAGCAGGTTCACACTGAGCACGTGACAGACGTGACAGAGTCTGGAGACGCCGTGGAGAACGTTCTGCTGCCTGCAACATCCTCCAGCATGACCGGTTTGGCGGTGGGTCAGTCATGGTGTGGGGTGGCATTTCTTTGGGGGCCGCACAGCCCTCCATGTGCTCGCCAGAGGTAGCCTGACTGCCATTAGGTACCGAGATGAGATCCTCAGACCCCTTGTGAGACCATATGCTGGTGCGGTTGGCCCTGGGTTCCTCCTAATGCAAGACAATGCTAGATCTCATGTGGCTGGAGTGTGTCAGCAGTTCCTGCAAGAGGAAGGCATTGATGCTAAGGACTGGCCCGCCCGTTCCCCAGACCTGAATCCAATTGAGCACATCTGGGACATCATGTCTCGCTCCATCCACCAACGCCACGTTGCACCACAGACTGTCCAGGAGTTGGCGGATGCTTTAGTCCAGGTCTGGGAGGAGATCCCTCAGGAGACCATCCGCCACCTCATCAGGAGCATGCCCAGGCATTGTAGGGAGGTCATTCAGGCACGTGGAGGCCACACACACCACTGAGCCTCATTTTGACTTGTTTTAAGGACATTACATCAAAATTGGATCAGCCTGTAGTGTGGTTTTCCACTTTAATTTTGAGTGTGACTCCAAATCCAGACCTCCATGGGTTGATAAATTTGATTTCCATTGATAATTTTTGTGTGATTTTGTTGTCAGCACATTCAACTATGTAAAGAAAAAAGTATTTAATAAGATTATTTCATTCATTCAGATCTATGATGTGTTATTTTAGTGTTCCCTTTATTTTTTTGAGCAGTGTATAATGTTTACATACCCTGCTTTACTCATCTCATATGTATATACTGTGCTCTATACCATCTACATCATCTTGCCGTTTGGCCATTGTTCATCCATATATTTATATGTACATATTCTTATTCATTCCTTTACACTTGTGTGATTTGGTAGTTGTTGTGAAATTGTTAGATTACTTGTTCAATATTACTGCATGGTCGGAACTAGAAGCACAAGCATTTCACTACACTCGTATTAACATCTGCTAACCATGTGTATGTGACCAATACATTTGATTTGATTTGATTTGAATGCATTGTATAATGTCAACAAACATGGCACCACACATAGATTGCAAATAGCTTAGCATTAGCTCATCATAATCAGTACAATCTTCAAAAAAGTATTTTTTACACATCATATGTGTCCATTACAATCTATGCAAGAATCGGAATGCATGATTTGTCACCGTTTTCCTGAAAACGTGAATAAAACAGCAAATAGATTATACTCCATACATACATATGGTATGCTACAGTAGAAACAACAACACGATATACAGAAAATAAGGTACTTACTTTGGTAGGAGCGCACACATGTTCAATGTTATTATTTCTAAGGAAAACAACAACAAAGGGGGAAAAGTTTGTGCAATGATAGCATGTGCTTTTGGAAATGTGCTTTGGCTCTAGTCTAAGAGAGAAGTTAGTCCGGCTCATTAAAGCCGCAAACATATACTGAACAAAAATACAAACGCAACCTGCACGAATTTCAATGATTTTACTGAGTTACAGTTCACAGAAGGAAATCAGTCATTTGAAATTAATTAATTATGTCCTAATTTATGGATTTCACATGACTGGGCAGGGGTGCAGTCAGGGTCATGGCCCTGAGTCAGGGTGGGCCAGACTAGCGAGCCAAGCCCAGCCAATCAGAATTACATTTTCCACACAAAAGGGCTTTATTACAGTGGAAATAGTCCTCAGTTACATTAGCTCTCCGGGTTGCTGGTCTCAGACGATCCCTCAGGTGAAGAAGCTGGGTGTGGAGGTCCTGGGCTGGCATCATTACACGTGGTATGCAGTTGTTAGGCCAGTTGGACGTACTGCCAAATTCTTTAAAACGGAGTTGAAGGCAACTTATGGTTGAGAAATTAATATAAAATTATCTGGCAACAGCTCTGGAGGAAATTACTGCAGTCAGCATGCACATTTTAGAGTGGCCGTTATTGTCCCCAGCACAAGGTGAACCTGTGTAATGATGATGCTGTTTAATCAGATTCTTGATATGTCACACCCATCAGGTGGATGGCTTGTCTTGACAAAGGGGAAATGCTCACCAACAGGAATGTAAACAAATTTGTGCACACCATTTTGGAGACATTAGTTTTTTGTGCGTATGGAACATTTCTGTTATCTGTTATTTCAGCTCATGAAACATGTACCAACACTTTACATGTTGCGTTTATATTTTTTTATAAATTGTCCGCAACAGTGAAATGGTCTACTTCTACGTGAATTAATGAGGAGGCGGAACACACCTCAATTCAAAGTGTCATTAGAAAATAAAACTATAATAATTTGAAATTGACAAGTTGAAACATAACCTATAGATAATTAGAGGTCAATGTGTCTTGGTTTGAGGGCAGTGCGGGTTAACCTCTTAGCGCGCCGATCCCTTTAGCGGGATCGTTTTCAGAGCAAACATAACGCGCCAAATTCAAAATACATATTCGTAATACATATTCGTAATATTTAACTTCGATATACAAGTGTTGCATAGTGTTGCATAGCCATCAAAAGCTCTGCTTCTTGGCAATATCACTGCGTTGTCAGATTTTAAAAAGGCTTTACGGCGAAAGCACTACATTTGATTGTTTGAGGCTAGTACCTCACATATTTTCCACATTAGCATAAATTCATATCCAGCTCGGTTCTCAAAATATCCATATCACAGCTAATATAAATCGCTTACCTTTCAAATAACTTCTTCTGAGGTCTTCCCAAGTGTCCAAACAAGATAATCCATGGTTCTTTTGTTAGAAAAAGTAAATAATTATATCCATAAATATCCGTTGTTTTTGGCACGCTACGTTCAGCTACTCCACCAAGCATTGTCAGTCTACTCGCCGCTTTACAGTGAAGGGATCGCGTTCAAATTATACCTCTCATCTTTTTCACAAACAAATCAAATATCATTAATAATGCATCCTTATGTATTCTTTTATGAATAATAGCGATCATATTTTACAAGAACGGTAAGTGAAACGTTAAAAGACGAAAAGAAAGTTGGTCGCGCTGGCGCGTTCACGTTCTCGTGAACGAGCACGTCTGTTTACCTTTTCTCCCTACCCGTAGTAATTCTCTCTCTCTAAGGATCTGGTCAGAGCTTTTTCCTCCATACCCTTTCCAGAGACTGTTGACATCTAGTGGAAGCCATAAGTACTGCAACCTCGGTCCTATTCCCCATAGAAAAATATTACATGGGCTTCAAAATGAGAGGAGAGCAACAGAAAAATAAATTCCGGACAGAAATCTCTCTGGTTTTTGCCTGCTAAATCTGTTCTGGAATAGCCACAGACTATATCTTAATGGTTTTATAAACTTCAGAGTGTTTCCTATCCAATAGTACTAAATATGTAAATATCCTAGTTTCTGGCCATGAGTGGTAGGCATTTAACTTTGGGCACGTCAGACAGGCGAAAATTTGGAAAATGGGACCCTAGCTGGAAGAGGTTAACTGTCCTGTTGCTCAACAATTTTATTTTGGAACAGTGAGTGCATTCTGACATTGTAATGAATGCTCATGGGGAAAAAGGTGTAGAATCACACGCAGAGAGCAGCAGATGTTATTTCGCCTTCGCAGGAATTGTGGTCACAGGCAGACAATGGTCATACACAGGTAGGCAAACAGGCAGGGGAAACAAAACTAGGACTGAAGGCTATAACTGGTTCTCACAAACGAGCTAGGAAACGGCGTAGTAGAGTCAAAACGAACAATACCTCACAAAGGCACAAACAGAATGAACTGAACTAAATAAGGAGCTGATTAGACCAGGTGAGTAACTAACACAGGTGAAATCAATGAACAAAAATGAAACCCTGGGCTACGTTCAACAACACAAAGAAACAGGGCTATGTTTAAGAACACAACGAAGCAAAACACAAGGTTGACTAAGAAAATGAATACAGAACCTTACAGACATCCCAAAAAAAATTTAGAAAACTCACTCTGGGGCGACCGTTAGAGATATTTGGAACTCTGGAAAAAGTTAAACAGAAATAATTAAAAACGACGCACTATTGCCATCAGGTATCATCAGTATTCGTATTATTCTCACAGCTTTTTAGAGCATTGTGAACTGCTGGGTAATCTGTTTTGTTGTTGTGAGCGATGAGGAAGGAATATATTGACGTTCTCAAGACCTTTTCAAACGTCTGAAATTGAAGTCTATTTCTAGTGATCAGGCTGACCATTGCACCATTCAGTATTAAGTGTTGAGATATTACAGTTGTGCGCTAACGCATCAGCTTGCTAATACAGTGACTAGTCAAGCTAACCTATATGATGCCGAGCACATGCCAATAATATTTGTCATACAGATACACTATGTATCTGTATGACACAATGGTTCTTTACCATTTTATCTTTTACGCTTTCTTTTTTTCAAAACTCATTCAAATAATATGGGACCTTAAAAATAACAGTCTAGGAGAAATTCCAATCATGAATGTGAAATATGCTGACGCTACCAAAAATATCTAGCGTATTCCCACTTGATTGGGAATGGAGCGATCCTGAGCACACCCAGGGCCATACTGGTGCCTGTTTGGGCATTAAACAGAAGACATGAAATGCTTTGAGAGCCTCGTCCCTCCTGTAGCAGGACCCTAAGCGTAGTAACCTTATATCAAAGCCTGCGTGTCGAACAGCGAGGGGAACCACATTAATTATTGAAGCATGTTGGATAACAAGCTGTGAGCCACGGTGGATGCGTATTGTAAGGACGACTACCTCCCGTGTCCGTTTATCTACTTTTAACCTTTTATCTTTTAGCTCTGTGAGCACGTTAGCCATGAGAGGGAGAAGGAGAAAGATATCCCACACAGTTAGAATGCTTTGAGGGCTATCTATCAGCTCAATAGACTAAATAATGTCTCCACCAAGTGGGAATTTGTTAGACGATGTACCTGTTTGAAATGTTGTTTGCTAGACATTTTGCCATGGTAAGACCCTTATATCGAAATATGAGACCAAATGGTGAGTTTGATCTCACAATTGTTACTCAGTAAAGTAGTATTTCAAACATCACAGCTATTCACATATTACAGTCACAAAACCATAACTGGGTTACATTTCTCACTATCAAAAAGACTTGCCCTTCCCCTTTATCATCCATGACTAAGAGCCACAGTCAAAACAGTCAAGCACTGAGATATGAGCTCTATATATTCCAAAACTCGGGATCAAATACCCTAGTCCAACCCCAAGGTCAATCTTATGTTTTGACTAAGGAACAGAGAAGTGAAATGCAGTATAAAACATAAATCATACTATTAGCTTTTAGGATACGTGCATGTGTGGATTTACTAGCTGATGTATTTGTGGAAAACAATGTAATTGTACAAATGTACAGCCACAAAGCTAATTATTTTAGTTGTGTCAACTGACAGGCTGGCAAAATGCAGGCTAATTTGGAATAAAATATATTTCAGACCCAAGGCAGTGGTCTGTGGAGTAGCTCATCTTTGACTGCCTTTCTGTAAACCCACACAGCCCCTCAACTGGCCATAACCTATTGTGTGTGTCGAGGTGTCACAACCTCCCGCCCTTTAACACGCACACGACACAATAACACTCACTCTACTCAGGGAGGCTTGTTAACTCCCCCTCCCACTGACCAGCAGTGACCAGCTTTTCATGGGCGTGGGTTCTGTTTACTCAGGGCCATGACCTTTGACCCCTAGCAGAGTGGGGTTGTTGTAGAAAGGCACAGCATGGTCACACTTTAATTGTCCGTATAGACGCTCTACAGATGGTCATACTATCAACAAACTATCTGTTGATAAGCAACTGCTTGCTAAGGTTTACCTATATTTAACTAGACAAGTTAGTTAAGAACAAATTCTTATTTACAATGACGGCCTACCCCGGCCAAACCCTCCCGTAACCAGGACGACTCTGGGCCAATTGTGCGCTGCCCTATGGGACCCCCGATCACATCCAGTTGTGATCACGTATCGAACCAGGGTCTGTAGTGACACCTCTAGCACTGAGATGCAGTGCCTTAGACCACTGCGCCACTCGGGAGGTTTAGAATAAGGGTTTGGGTAAGGGTTAAGGTGAGGGTTAGGGTTAGGGCTAGGGTTACGTTTAGGGTTAGGATAAGGGTTAAGTTAGGGTTAGTAGATAGTTAGTTGAAAGGTTACTGATAGTATGTACTGTAGATAGTTTGTAAATAGTCTGTAGACCATCTACAGATGGACTGTCCAAATAAAGTGTTACCCAGAGCACTCCCACACCTGTCAATGTTAATGTAGTACCCTCTTGAAGGCCATTTAATGGTAGTGTGTCTGTGTGTGTAAGAGAAAGAGAAGTCCGTGGTCTTGGTGTTTCGATTGCATCACTAACGTGACTTCCATGAGTGTTTCTTTGGGACAGGAAATGGCACTCTGTGTCTGGCAACCTGCTCCTGCATTTATCAGTTTATTTATACTCATGAACATTTCCCGTAGCAAAAACACTTTCAATTGTGTCTGAATAATGTCAATGCCAGTTGATTCACTTGGATTACCTTCCTGCTTTAGTAGTTGTGTGTATTTGTCTCATTTAGAATCGAATATTGCCTCTGATGAAGTCATGTTTGGATGTCGTGATGAGCGACCACAGCAGGCCGACAACCCGTCCTCACACTTCATTTCTAACAAGCCTCAACTTTCTAACCCTCTTTCTTTCCATAGCATGAGACACTGCATATTTTTTTCTCTGCTGTTTTATTTTTTAATAACACATTAAGAGGGACTTCATTAATTACAGAAGATAAACTGGGTGTGAGAGCTGCATTTGATCTGATATCTGGTGAAAAAAGCATTCCCACACAAATAAATCCCATTGTTGTTTCGCCAAAACAAAAAACGAAGAAAAAAGCAACAACAACACTGAGTAAAGTGTCCCTGCTCAGTATGCAATGGGCCTGCTATCCTTTCAAGTACAGTCGCAACAATTATCATCAAAGCCGAGTGGAGCAGGAACCTTTGTTTTCTCCCAATCCGCATGGCTTGAACCTGACCCTATTTCTTCAAGCGGGTGGAGGATTACATGTTCCTTTAGTACATTTTGATAGCGAGAGCACTTTTTTTCCATTTATTATTAATTTTTCGTTTTAATTTATTATTCATTTGATCTAAAATTTCATTAATTTTCTAAAATGTTCCAATTGGGCATGTGGGTTTCTTTGTCCCCTTGCTTTTGTAGTTGGCTATTATTCTTTTATGTGGCAGTGTTGTAGAGGTTATCGTCTTCTGAGGGCAAACAACACTCACTGAACAGTTTTAATAAGCTTTTAATGAGAAGGGTCAGCAGTGGACAGGCGACAAGGAGGAGAAGAGGAGGAGAGGGAGAGTTGGGCTTTTGCTTTGCGTTCTGTGCTGCACGTCCCATTCCTCCTCTTCCACTATTAGTATCGGCAATGATCTCTCTCTCTCTCTCTCTCTCTCTCTCTCTCTCTCTCTCTCTCTCTCTCTCTCTCTCTCTCTAATCATTTATGTTAACTCCACCCTTAAGTCCACCTTAAAGTCCTGTATGCTGAGCATTGGATGTGGCATTGAACTCAGCACACCTTACAAGGTGTCAGGTATCTATTAAAATATTTGGGAAATGTTTCTAGGAAGAATATCATTACTGAAAATAAAATTTGCTCTGAAATTCTTCTACACAGTGAAAAGCTATTCTTGTCTTTTTCTCCGGACTGTTTTCACTCCGTACATTTTTGTGATTTGCTCAAATCATGAGATATCCTTCTTTACCTTTTCCTATCTAACTGGCCCGCTCTTTCTTTCTTTTAATCTGACATTGTAGCTCTTTCTCTGACTTTAGCCTTGACTCTAATCTTCTTCTGCAGGCCAGTCTAATCCATTCCATTTTTAGCATTTTTACAGCCAAGGCTAGCTTCTTCTAATACAAACCACACTTATGGCCACTTGGATAAGATAAACTCTCACAACTTGGAGATCTATTCAGAGGTGCCTAGAGTGAATATAGGCCAGTGATAAGGTGATTCATTCTATTTTGAAAAGGTGGATCAAGGAAAAATTCCCACAACTTTTGCTGGTAGGAAGAAACCTGAAGAAGAGTCAGACTCGAGTGGAGCCCATCCTTCCCTGCCTATGGTAGGGCAGGGCTTAAGTATGGTCCTCCCATCTCTGCCTATGGTAGGGCAGGGCTTAAGTATGGTCCTCCCTTCTCTGCCTATGGTAGGGCAGGGCATAAATTTGGTCCACCCTTTTCTAGCTAGGGTATTTGGTCAATTTTCTAACAGGAAGAAACGAGCTGAACAATGGTGTTCTTCTCAGCTCTCACCAAGAGGTCCATTCTCTTTATCTACCTCTGGAGGGGATTACTGCTTCCTCTGCTTTTATTGTACAGAATACACTCTCTTGTCTTTTACTCCAAAGGTTGTGTGTGTGTGTTTGTGTGTGTGTAGGTTTGCGTACATGTGCATCATGTGTGAGTACATGGACGTTCATGTCTCTTTCATCTCCATTATCTCCTTCCCTGCATGCTGAAATGTCAGTACATCTCTCTTGCAAATGTGTGTGAGTGTGTGTGTGTGTGTGTGTGTGTGTGTGTGTGTGTGTGAGCGTGCGTGCGCATGTGTGAGTTTGTGACCCGTTTGTACTGGGCTAGCCTCGGTCGGCTCCCAACGGTGCATCGCCTGAGCTCGAAGGCCTAGCGCTTAGCCCGCTCATCGATAAGCAGCCCTTCAAAGCACAGGGTGGAAAAACGTCTCTGCCCTGTCAAAGCCGGACAAATTCCCTTCTACCGCTCTGAGCCTCACTGCACCACAGCACAAAGAAAATGCAGGATGAAAAAGCGAAATAAACGATTGGCTGGTCTTTTGGGCAAAGCCCAGGTGGAGACAGCAGCAGATAGAGCACCAATGGATGGAAGGGGTGCTATTACCCCTGAAAAGCACTCACACCCTGCTCCCTCTGTCGCCCGAACCCTGTCCTGTATACCCTGGTGGAGATCTGAGAGGATTTGATGGATGTTAGCATAGTGAAAAAGAGGGCGTGATAAAGCTGTTATAATGATGTTATTACCTATTGAATCGTCTCAGTTCTCCACAAATGCACAGGAGATAGGGGCTAGGGGTTGATTTGGGTTCAAGCATGTGGGTTGCCTACTACAATACAAGACACTCCAGAAAGGGTGGGGGTAACTCCAGTATATTCAGAACAGCTGTGCTTGCATGTGTGTATATACTGTATATTACAAGAAGAGAATGCAACCCAGCTAGTCAACCTACTGCACTGTAGCACCACACAGGGCCAGGCTCACTCCCTGTGGTACCAGGATGTAAGCATGTATCCAGGGTGCCTTCAGGAGACAATTTCAAATAAAATTGTATTTACTCTAAAACACACTAAAATGACCAACAAACCTCTCCTTTGATACAAAGAAACGGGTTATATGAAAGCAGAGAAAACATGGCCTCAGCAAGTTCTTTTATCACTGGCATTAATTTGTTCTCTAGAACAACAAATGGTTATTTGCCGCTCTAGTGAGAATTTTGTTTTCTTTTATCTGCCTCTCAGATATTAATTATATATTTATATATAGAATATGCAACAACAAAAAAAGATTCAAAATGATGGGGAGGCAAATGGATTAAATATTAAACAATGTCGAAAATCACTCTGTTACCTAAAGGGATGCTACAGTAAAATATTTTTTTCCTTTTTTTTCTGTGGAGACATTCTCTTTAAAGCTGTGTGCTTTGCAGGCATGCTTCCCCGACACACGGACGCTGGCGGAGTGTATGTGTGTGTGTCAGTGTGTGTGTGTGCGTGTGTGTGTTTCTCAGTGTATTTGTGTTGTGGGCCCAGGCTGTTTGTTATGGCGTGGACTGTTTGCTGGGTCACTCCAGATAAACTAATGTGTCACAGCGGCAAAGCAGCGCTGCTGACCAGAGCGCCTGCAATATGCAACGAGTTTGAATAATTTCTCTTCCCCCTGGCTCCCCCACTGAGAACCATGCAAAAACTACAGAGGGAAATAGGAGAGAGAAACAGAGAACAGAGAAAGGGGGACACTCTGTACCATTGACTGGTACTGAAGGAGTCCTGGGGGAGAACATTAGGGAAGCTTTGAAGGGAGGAAGAAGGCCTGAGCACCAGAACAACCACTTACTGTACACTGCTCCGGTCACAGGGTCACCGGCCATTCTAACCCTCTAGTGTGTGTGTGTGGTAGGCTACACTGCTGTAAGGACACCACAGAACAACAGACCCTAGGAGGCACAGGATGTACCTGTGAAACATCCAGGGAATTCAGTTGCAACCTCTAAACATCACAAACAACTTAGTGAGTGGATGACAAGCCAACTGCATTCATTTCAGTTCACTTCACTAACCTACACATTTACAGCCTTTTTGCAATACTTACTGTTGTTAGCCAATAGATCATAGCCTCTCCACTGTGTCTCACTAGGTTCTATGTGGTTTATGTCAGGACAAAAGCTGGTATTACAATCTGAAGTGGTTCTGCAAACTGAAATTGTACGTAGGATGAAAACATTTAAAATAACCAAATTCGGGACAATAAGAAGATGTTGTGGGACATTCGCAGGACGGAGTAGCATACATGCATTTAAAAAAATGTCAGCGTAGCCTACTCTTTTGCCTCATGCTGTAAATTGGTGATGCAGAAACGAGAGACCACGTATGGCTGGTTTATGAAAATCTGGGAATATTTGGCCAAGGAAACATTTCTGGGTAGTCTCCAGGAATGTAAAACAGGGAATGTAAAACAGGGAATGTGAGCATGGAGAGCTTCACAGGTTTAACAAAAGAACTTCTATCTTTCAGTCTAACACGGATATTTACTTAATTTTGTAGTTCTTCATCAGAAGCACGTTTTTTTGTAAGTTGTTAGGCCTAACTGACGTCTATAAGTTTAGCGGGAATTTAGGCCCGAAAGGATTTGAGAAGTATGATTGGTTGACAATGGGCCTCTATGACATTGGCCTACGTCTCGTCTTGCTGCGCAGAATATCAGATCTCAACAACGATTGAAGTGTTTAACATCACCAGTAGGCTTACACTACCACATTCTTATGATATTTGTTTTCATAAGCGCAACATGACTGCAAGAGACAGGTTGTAATGTCTGACTGGAATACGAGACAAATCAAAAAAAAAAATCTAAATTGGTGGTGTTTGAATTTGTTGACAAAATGCGGGACATGATAGTTTGGCTGCGAGACAAAGAGACAAAATGCTGGACTGTCCCACACACTCTGGGACAAGTGGTCACCCTAATTGTAGGGCGAAATAACAGAGAACTCGAAAAATGTTGGAATAATTGGAATAAACAACTCAGGGGGAAAATAGGTGTTGATACTACTAATGCCTCCCCATGCCTCCCCCATTCCTCCCCATGCCTCCCCATGCCTCCCCATTCCTCCCCATGCCTCCCCATATCTCCCCATGCCTCCCCATGCCTCCCCATGCCTCCCCATATCTCCCCATTCCTCCCCATGCCTCCCCATGCCTCCCATGCCTCCCCATGCCTCCCCCATTCCTCCCCATGCCTCCCCATGCCTCCCCATGCCTCCCCATATCTCCCCATGCCTCCCCATGCCTCCCCATGCCTCCCCATATCTCCCCATGCCTCCCCATGCCTCCCCATGCCTCCTCATTCCTCCCCATGCCTCCCCATGCCTCCCCATGCCTCCCCATATCTCCCCATTCCTCCCCATGCCTCCTCATTCCTCCCCATTCCTCCCCATGCCTCCCCATGCCTCCCCATTTCTCCCCATGCATCCTCATTCCTCCCCATGCCTCCCCATTCCTCCCCATGCCTCCCCATGCCTCCCCATTCCTCCCCATGCCTCCCCACGCCTCCCCTTCCTCCCCACGCCTCCCCATTCCTCCCCATGCCTCCCCCATGCCTCCCCATTCCGCATATACACAGCAGGGCTTCGGGTCTCACTGTTTGAAACAGTGATAAGCATTAAACCGTCCTGCTTCTATGCAGATTCTGTCTCAAACACAAACACACAAGCGCATACACATTCCCATGCTGCTTGCAATGTACCATTCACACACCTGCACTGCCTGTCTTGTACAACAGTAGGAGCCCAAGTCCTCCCTAAAAGATGCCAAGACAACTCTGCTGTGTCCTCTGTCTTAACTCCTTGTCTTCTCTCCCACGTTTCACAAATGCATCTGTCCCCTCTCACTCCTCTATTATTCTTCCCTCCTTCACCCAAGACATCCTTTCCCACTTGTACATTTGTTTTTAATTTCAAAGCCTAACATAACCTATTAGTGTGTGTGTGTGTGCGTGCGTGCGTGTGTGCGTGTGTGTGCGTGTGTGCGCGTGTGTGTGTGCGTGTGTGTGCGTGCCTGTGTGAGAGTGTGTGTGCTTCTGTGTATCTTCCTTCCTTTTAATGTTCCTTCTTAAGCATCATTTGTTTCCCGTCTTTGGGTCCCTTAGCGCATTTCTTGGGCTGCTGTACTAAAGTTATGTTAGCATAACTAGCACACGTGTCAAATATCAACACAGCGGAAAGGCCCCATTTATAACTGCCACCGTTTGTTGCTTTCTGTTGTTTTACTTCGCCTGTCTTTTGTAGAAACAGTCTGCCAGGTTACTGTGACCTGGTGTGTTCCACATAAAGTACAGCAGACTGCAGCACTGACGACAAGGTAAAGACGATTTGATCGAGGACTCTAGGTGACTCTAACTGCCTGTCTGTGCTTGGACGCGCACACATGCACGCACACAAATCCATAAGCTTCCTGTGCTGGATCCGGTGCCTGCAAGGTGGTTGCATCAGCACAGCTTTCCGTGTCCATACAATATGTGTGTGTGCCTTCATGTGTTTGAGTGTCTGTGTGTGTATGTTCTTGTGTCTGTATTTGGGTTGCCCGTGTCTGTGGCTGCACAGGAAGGAAGGACCCCCATGGTGCTGTTTGTGTGTTGTTGACCAGGTGACCGCCGTGACAGAGGACTTATCAGAGCTGATCCACATACCACCCAATCTTTGGGTAAGAGAGGAGGGGCTGGATTGAGGAAGAAAGACTTAGAGAGAAAGGCGGAAAGCAGAGGGAGAAGGAATGACTGAAAAGGAGAAAAAAAGAAAGATTGAGAGGTGAAATTAGAAGGTGGAGGATGAAAGGAAGGAAGAGTGAAAGGGAGTGTGTAGAGAAGAAAAGAGAGAAGGAAGAGAGTGTAAGAGACTGTGGTGGGTGGGTGGGAGGGTGCTGTGTGTGTTGGTCGGCTGACAGGTCTGATTGCAGTACTCTACACCAGTATTGACTTTAGCAGCCCAGACAGCTGGCTGCAGTGGCCTGACCACCCTGCACTGAACAGGTCTCAAACACACTTCAACACTGACGGGCACTCTATTGAGTCAAGTGGGCAACGTGTGTGTTTATTTGTGTGGTAGGGTGCACGCGTGTGTGTGTGTGTGTGTGTGTGTGTGTGTGTGTGTGTGTGTGTGTGTGTGTGTGTGTGTGTGTGTGTGCGTGCGTGCGTGCGTTAAATCCATTACTTATGAGGACACTTAGGAACCTGCATGACCTTGAAATAAAATCAAAAATGTGAATGTATCTGTGCCATTGTGTCTTATCAAGGTGTGTGTAATAGAATGAACTAGAGCAATGGCGAGCAAGCGTCGGGGGTATTAAAGATGCTTCCTGTCATTGGGGATAAATAACCTCACACCTCACTGCCCTCTGAGAGAAACAAGTTGGGCTCGGTATGATTATGCAAATACAGTCAGAGTTTGTTTGGAGACGCCGTGGCTTTTGTTTTGAGCAATTAAAAGTGCAAACAATTCCTTCTCCAACTCTCCTCTGTCTCTATGAATATGGTTAGCAGGGGTACTAATACAGATGTTGGATCTTAATTTGACCTGTTTTGTGGCAGGAGGAAAGTGATCTAATAGAAGGAGGATTTGAATGTCTGAGTAAATATTTAGAATCGCCGCCAGGGGGCAGCTGGAAGCGATGTTTGTATACAATGCAGTACCTTACCTACATTGTAGCTTAGACTGCAGGTCCACTGGGCGCCAGTTCACGTAGCCTATGTAGGTTATGTGCAGTCTACAGCGTGCCTCGTGTGAATTCTTATGTGGAGTATAACAAATGGACATATTTGTAGGGGGTAAATTTATACTGTATGCTCTTCCCCCCTCTTTAAAAAATACCTTTAAGAAAGAACAAATACTTGGACAAATAATCTGATTGTGAGTGCAAGTCCAACATATAACATGATTTTTTTAAATTCAAGGTACGCTAAATTGATTCATAGATCATGCACAGATCTAGCAAGCAACAACACATGCAACAACACAGATCTAGCAAGCAACAACACATTCGATTCCACCATTGAAAGAGAAAGCAAACAAAAACTTATAAAATAAACTCTAAATGCTGACATTCAGGTCAGAGATTTTGAGGTAGAAATGTAAAACTTCAAAGGAATTTAAAGCCTCGAATACATTGCAAGTTCGCCCTTTCACTTTTGATTCATGCACTGAATAAGTGGAGGAGTTAATCATTAAAAATATAAAATAGATAACACAAAGCCTATATTGAGTCCACAAGTTAATTGCATTTATTTCAATTTTTCAAGAAGTTAAACAATTGCATTTATTTAAAATTTTCAAGAAGTAAAACAACTCAATTAAGTTGTCTTTGGATAAGCTCAAATGCATAAACATCTTGACAGTTTTACGAAAATAAATATGGAAGCCACACAATACTGGTCTTCAATTCACAACAAGGACGACTTCAAATCCTGGCATCAAACCCA
Source organism: Brachymystax lenok tsinlingensis (assembly GCA_030435695.1). Classification (NCBI taxonomy): domain Eukaryota; kingdom Metazoa; phylum Chordata; class Actinopteri; order Salmoniformes; family Salmonidae; genus Brachymystax; species Brachymystax lenok. The sequence goes on from CM059780.1 coordinate 44,588,119, forward strand.
AAGTACAGTAGGCCAATGCTACTGTAGTAGGTGCATAAAAGCTTAGCAATGGAAATCTCACCTACTGTAAAGGCCATCCACACCAAAGACCATAACCAAGACCTATACTGAAGAATTAAACATAGCCTAACTATAAAACGTGGGTGAGCATCCACACTGAAGGAACGTTTATTGTTCTACAGTCAACCTACATCTGTCAATCAACTGATGGCCCAAATCAGCTCATCAACTCAGCCAGGGGAAACAAAAACAGTAGCCAATTATCGGTTTTCACACCTTCCTCCATTGCAACCATTATTGGTCATCTCATTACCGCTCCCTAGAAGACGATGTTGGTGTTACCTTTGTCCTGCTTGCAACCAAAGTCTTTCAAGATGTGTTCGCCCTCTGGTTGGTATTATCATCAGAACAACTTAGTCCTTTTTGATCAAACTGAGGGCGATGTATCTATTTGACAAGCAATCCGTACAATTGAAATAAATTATTTCCTCGTTTACCATAGTAAATCTACTGTGGCAATTTAAACTACACTTTGTATGAATGGAAACTAATGTTGGTGTAGCTTACTGTTAATGTTATATTATTTTCTCATTTATGTTATCCATTTAATATGAAAGTGTCTGGTATGGTAATTTGTTATCAAGATAAAATATCCCTGGACTGTTCACATTTCAAGTGTGTAACTACAGTGGGGAAAAAAAGTATTTAGTCAGCCACCAATTGTGCAAGTTCTCTCACTTAAAAAGATGAGAGAGGCCTGTAATTTTCATCATAGGTACACTTCAACTATGACAGACAAAATGAGGAAAAAAATCCAGAAAATCACATTGTAGGATTTTTTATGAATTTATTTGCAAATTATGATGGAAAATAAGTATTTGGTCACATACAAACAAGCAAGATTTCTGGCTCTCACAGACCTGTAACTTCTTCTTTAAGAGGCTCATCTGTCCTCCACTCATTACCTGTATTAATGGCACCTGTTTGAACTTGTTATCAGTATAAAAGACACCTGTCCACAACCTCAAACAGTCACACTCCAAACTCCACTATGACCAAGACCAAAGAGCTGTCAAAGGACACCAGAAACAAAATTGTAGACCTGCACCAGGTTGGGAAGACTGAATCTGCAATAGGTAAGCAGCTTGGTTTGAAGAAATCAACTGTGGGAGCAATTATTAGGAAATGGAAGACATACAAGACCACTGATAATCTTCCTCGATCTGGGGCTCCACGCAAGATCTCACCCGTGGGGTCAAAATGATCACAAGAACGGTGAGCAAAAATCCCAGAACCACACGGGGACCTAGTGAATGACCTGCAGAGAGCTGGGACCAAAGTAACAAAGCCTACCATCAGTAACACACTACGCCGCCAGGGACTCAAATCCTGCAGTGCCAGACGTGTCCCCCTGCTTAAGCCAGTACATGTTCAGGCCCGTCTAAAGTTTGCTAGAGAGCATTTGGATGATCCAGATGAGGATTGGGAGAATGTCAGATGAAACCAAAATATAACTTTTTGGTAAAAACTCAACTTGTCGTGGTTTGGAGGACAAAGAATGCTGAGTTGCATCCAAAGAACACCATACCTACTGTGAAGCATGGGGGTGGAAACATCATGCTTTGGGGCTGTTTTTCTGCAAAGGGACCAGGACGACTGATCCGTGTAAAGGAAAGAATGAATGGGGCCATGTATCGTGAGATTTTGAGTGAAAACCTCCTTCCATCAGCAAGGGCATTGAAGATGAAACGTGGCTGGGTCTTTCAGCATGACAATGATCCCAAACACACCGCCCGGGCAATGAAGGAGTGGCTTCGTAAGAAGCATTTCAAGGTCCTGGAGTGGCCTAGCCAGTCTCCAGATCTCAACCCCATAGAAAATCTTTGAAAGTCCGTGTTGCCCAGCGACAGCCCCAAAACATCACTGCTCTAGAGGAGATCTGCATGGAGGAATGGGCCAAAATACCAGCAACAGTGTGTGAAAACCTTGTGAAGGCTTACAGAAAACGTTTGACCTCTGTCATTGCCAACAAAGGGTATATAACAAAGTATTGAGATAAACTTTTGTTATTGACCAAATACTTATTTTCCACCATAATTTGCAAATAAATTCATAAAAAATCCTACAATGTGATTTTCTGGATTTTTTTTCCTCATTTCGTCTGTCGTAGTTGAAGTGTACCTATGATGAAAATTACAGGCCTCTCTCGTCTTTTTAAGTGAGAGAACTTGCACAATTGGTGGCTGACTAAATACTTTTTTTCCCCACTGTAAATCAAGTCAATCGGGGGGATTTAGTTATTCATGCCAGTAGGGGCAGAATCGAACAGCCACGCGGACAAGGAAGGCCTATATGTGCATGCTGAAGTGCACTCCAGGCCACAATTGAACTCAATTTTGACAGTTGATTCTTAACCATAGGTTCCCTGGAAACCTTTAGATGTCCTCTTTTTCTATAATACTGTATAAAGCCTATGTAGGTCAAAACAAATCATGGGCTGCGTTTTTTACATGTTTTTTTGCTTTAAAGATCAGAGTCATTCTCTGGCATGCGCCATTGCACTCCATTTCGTCGGCTACCTCACTATTCTCAATGACATCTTGTCTTTACGTTTGTTAATATAGGCCTATGTGTACAATTCGTTTTGATAGGCTACAGTAGGCTACAGTTTAGGTGTAGACTACTGTACGGCTGCATTACTGATACACTTGACACTTGTATGTCGTAGTGGAGGCCAATATCTATCTTGTGTTATTAAGCTCAATAAAATAACAGTTGTTGATGTGTACGGATGGATTTCAGATACATTTTTTGTACATTTGAATGTTGCAGTAAAAATACCTATAGGCTCATAGTAGCAGTAGGACATTTATTAGTATTTAGGTGCTTTAGCGTTTGAGCGAGCGAGAGAGGATGATTTTGATAGCTGGCACTGGTCCGAATGACTCTGCTGCGCCCGCATGGAGAGAAAGAGAACTGCGGGTTTTCAGTAAACATATCTAAATCACGAGGCTCATTTGAATTTCCTAAGGCGCAGGACGTTTTTCCGCGACAAAAGAGTGATCACATGAAAAGCTGACATCCCACAACTCCCCAGATGCACCGAAATTAGGAATGGAAATGGGATGCGTTGGTGAATTAAGAACGAGTACAACGAAGAGACTGTCAGCTTTTCATTGCACATGGTCAGCTTTTTCTCTTTTCTATCTAGCTTTAGGCTGTAAATGATGATCAGCATGCATAGGTTTAGGCCTCTTCTGATTGCATTTTGGCTTCTCTAGCTAGGTTTATGACATAACTGACTAGACACTGTTTTCTATCTTATTTCGGTCAGGGACATTCATTCACTGACGTGCTCTATTACAATTGATGAGTGGCTTTGTGCTGAGAGGGGGGTCAACCCTGCGCTGGCTACACCTAAAATATAAAAAATGGTCATGAGCAAAGAGATGACCATGGCTGCCGGGCCTCCACACAGATCTCCCCTGCATCACCATATCAGAATAACCCCCTCAACCCTACACACACACACACACACACACACACACACACATATACTCACAAACGCATAATCAGACCCAGCCGGACAGACATGGTAAATGCAAATTGGACTCCTTAAGGAAGAGCAATCTTCTCCCACTGGCCACGGTGCCCACTCTCTCCACCCCACCCTCACAACATTTGTCACAGAAAATCAGCCACTCGCCCTAACACTCAAACAACGTGCAATCACACTTTGCTTTCCTCGTATCATGAAATGTTTTCCTACAATAGTAGAGCATTCCTTTTTGGATTACTCTGAAGACGTTATTATCAATATTGAGACGCAGGCTAGGCGACGTTTTAACAGTGACTGAAGTTTAGTGTTACTTATTACATATTCACCACCATACAATGTAAAAAGTTTTGACATATGGTGAAAAGACCCATATAAACGCAATCAAAAGATCAGTACTATCAATGTGCACTGCATGTGTGTATGAGTGTACGTTCATCGTAGTCCTTCATGGAGCTACTGTTGTCTACAGTATCTCTCCAGCCCCATTGAGTTATTTCTCTCCATACTTGGGCTTAATCTTATTGAAATGAAAGAGACTTTGGCAAGAAGGCTGGCCACAGTGTCAGCCTTTGCTCAGGGCTGGAGATAATTATAATACCCAGCTCTATACTTGTGTGTGTGTGTGTGCGTGTGCGTGCTTCGTGAATACGTAACAGGCGTGTGGTGTGTATGAGCTGGGCTCTCCAGGGAGCCAGTCAGGTCACCCGTGATACAAGTCAGTATTCGACGTCCTCCATGCCTGAGGATGTTGGGAGATGACGTCTGTGAGCAGTGTTGTATGTTCTTAACTGGCTTGCCTGGTTAAATAAAGGTTAAATAATTCAAATAAATAAATAAAAAACAGTTTGAAATGTGATGTTTGGAACAACTTTGATGTTTGAGGAACATGGATGAACGTCTAATTCTGATGTGAGACTGTGAGAGCTTGTTGTAGCGAGCAGTGGTGGAGGAGGGGGGCCAGAGAGAGGCAGCTAGCCCAGCGGGAGGCTCCAGATGTGGGGCTACTGAGCTGACAGCACTGGGCCCCACTGGGCATGTGTGTGTCAACCACAGCCTTCCACCACAGCAGCGTGTTTCTGTGTGTGTGTGTGTGTGTGTGTGTGTGTGTGTGTGTGTGTGTGTGTGTGTGTGTGTGTGTGTGTGTGTGTGTGTGTGTGTGTGTGTGTGTGTGTGTGTGCGTGTGAATACGTAACAGGCGTGTGGTGTGTATGAGCTGGATGTTGGGAGATTACGTCTGTGAGCAGTGTTACCTTGAAGGAGGTTTGAGTTCTTCTAGGGTCTTGTGGATTGGGATGGTAGATGGGTGGAAGCATCTGCCTCTCATTCCATAGATTGCAACTTCAAATCCAGTGATGAAAGTTACTTAGAAATGTTGTTTTAAGCTTATCCCAAACCTTGACCCTTACTTTAACCAATAAATAAATAAAAAACTGCTTGAAATGTGATGTTAGAACAACTTTGAAATTTGATGTTTGAGGAACATGGATGAACGTCTAATTCTGACGTGAAACTGTGAGAGCTTGTTGTAGCGAGCAGTGGTGGAGGAGGGGGGGCAGAGAGAGGCAGCTAGCCCAGCGGGAGGCTCCAGATGTGGGGCTACTGAGCTGACAGCACTGGGCCCCACTGGGCATGTGTGTGCCAACCACAGCAGCATGTTTCTGTGTTATGTGTGTGTGTGTGTGTGTGTGTGTGTGTGTGTGTGTGTGTGTGTGTGTGTGTGTGTGTGTGTGTGTGTGTGTGTGTGTGTGTGTGTGTGTGTGTGTGTGTGTGCGTTGGTCCGTGTGTGTGCGTTTATCCTAATGGGTCTATGTGTATGCTTTCAAGAGGGGCTAAAAAAGAGAATGAATGCCAGGAGCAACAAGATCTCTCGGTTTTACCAAATTGACTTTAGATTCTGATGTTTATCCACGTTTCTCCAAACATCACATATTTAAGTTGCTCAAAATGTCATAATTTGAAGCGTTTTTACAGACGACAAATTTCAAAGTTAAGGATACAGATTTTGTATAGGGTTAAAACATTTTGTTAAGGCATTCCAAGTGGTTCGACTTTTCACAAGTGAGTTTCAAAAATCTCTAAAACCCCCCCTCAAATGAGTTTTTTTACGCATGTGATGTAAGAATGCACACACTGTTCCCAAATGTTATTGTTATGCAACAGGACAGTTCACCCACAATACCGTCAAACCACGGCATGCTGCGTGCTAATTATCTATAGGCTGTGCTTCAACTTGTCAATTTCAAAAAACATTTTAAGAAGTTTTATTTTCTATCAATTTTAATTGAGGTGTGTTCCGTCTCCGTCTCACATGAATTGATATAGAAGTAGCCCATTTCACTGTGGCAGACAATTTACATTTGAGGCATTTTGATGTTCCCCCTGGTCAAGTATGCAGACATTTGTGCATCTTCAGTCAGAACAGAACTTGCACAAACTTTTTCCCTTTGGCACATTTTCCGGCTGGCGCCCGCATTTCCTTTATTATTGTTTTCCTTACTAATAATATCTTTGGGCATGTGCAAGTTCCTATCAAAGTAAGTGCCTTATTATGTTATCATAGTAGTTTCTGTATATTGTGTTATGTCATTTCTGCTGTAGCACACTGCATGCACAGTTGAAGTCGGAAGTTTACATACACCTTAGCCAAATACAATTAAACTCAGTTTTACACAATTCCTGACATTTAATCAAAGTAAAAATTGCCTGTTTTAGGTCAGTTAGGATCACCACTTTATTTTAAGAATGTGAAATGTCAGAATAATTGTAGAGAGAATGATTTATTTCAGCTTTTACATTCCCAGTGCGTTAGAAGTTTACATACACTCAATTAGTATTTGGTAGCATTGCCTTTTAAATTGTTTAACTTGAGTCAAACGTTTTGGGTAGCCTTCCACAAGCTTCCCACAATAAGTTGGGTGAATTTTGGCCCATTCCTCCTGACAGAGCTGGTGCAACTGAGTCAGGTTTGTAGACCTCATTTCTCACACACGCTTTTTCAGTTCTGCCCACAAATTTTCCAAAGGATTGAGGTCAGGGCTTTGTGATGGCCACTCCAATACCTTGACTTTGTTGTCCTTAAGCCATTTTGCCACAACCTGGAAGTATGCTTGGGGTCATTGTCCATTTGGAAGAACCATTTGCAACCAAGCTTTAACTTCCTGACTGATGTCTTGAGATGTTGCTTCAATATATCCACATAATTTTCCCTCCTCATGATGCCATCTATTTTGTGAAGCGCACCAGTCCCTCCTGCAGCAAAGCACCCCCACAACAGGATGCTGCCACCCCCGTGCTTCACAGTTGGGATTGTGTTCTTCTGCTTGCAAGTCTCCCCCTTTTTCCTCCAAACATAACAATGGTCATTATGGCCAAACAGTTATATTTTTGTTTCATCAGACCAAAATACATTTCTCCAAAAAGTATGATCTTTGTCTCCATGTGCAGTTGCAAACCATAGTCTGGCTTTTCTATGGCGGTTTTGGAGAAGTGGCTTCTTCCTTGCTGAGCGGCCTTTCAAGTTATGTCGATATAGGACTTGTTTTACTGTGGATTTAGATACTTTTGTACCTGTTTCCTCCAGCATCTTCACAAGGTCATTTGCTGTTGTTCTGGGATTGATTTGCACTTTTCGCACAAAAATACGTTCATCTCTAGGGGATTGATTTGCACTTTTTGCACCAAAGTACGTTGATCTCTAGGAGACAGAATGTGTCTCCTTCCTAAGTGTTATGGCGGCTGCGTGGTCCCATGGTGTTTATACTTAGGTACTATTGTTTGTACAGATGAACGTGGTACCTTCAGGCGTTTGGAAATTGCTCCCAAAGATGAACCAGACTTGTGGAGGTCTACAATTTTTTTCTGAGGTCTTGGCTGATTTCTTTTGATTTTCCCATGATGTCAAGCATAGAGGCACTGAGTTTGAAGGTAGTCCTTGAAATACATCTACAGGTACTCCTATGATTGACTCAAATTATGTCAAGTAGCCTATCAGAAGCTTCCAACGCCATGACATCATTTTTCTGGAATCCAAGCTGTTTAAAGGCACAGTCAACTTAGTGACCCACTGGAATTGTGATATAGTGAATTATAAGTGAAATAATCTGTCTGTAAACAATTGTTGGAAAAATTACTTGTGTCATGCACAAAGTAGATGTCCTAACCGACTTGCCAAAACTACAGTTTGTTAACAAGAAATTTGTGGAGTGGTTGAAAAACGAGTTTTAATGACTCCAACCTCCGACTTCAACTGTACGTACAGTACGTATGTATTTTTTCTCTCATCAATCTACATACAATACCCCATAATTACAAAGCGAAAACAGGTTTTTAGACATTTTAGCGAATTTTATAAAAAATGTAAAACAAAAATACCTTATTTACATAAGTATTCAGACCCTTTGCTATGAGACTCAAAATTTAGCTCAGGTGCAATCTGTTTCCATTTATCATCCTTGAGATGTATCTACATCTTGATTGGAGTCCACCTGTGGTATATCCAATTGATTAGACATGATTTGGAAAGGCACACACCTGTCTATATTAGGCCCCACAGTTGACAGTTCATGTTAGAACAAAAACCAAGCCATGAGTTTGAAGGAATTGTCTGTAAAGCTCTGAGAAATGATTGTGTTGAGGCACAGATCTGGGGAATGGCACACAAAAATTCTGCAGCATTGAAGGTCCACAGAAACACAGTGGCCTCCATCATTCTTAAATGGAAGATGTTTGGATCCACCAATACCATTTCTAGAGCTGGCCGTCCGGCCAAACTGAGCAATCGGGGGAGAAGGTCCTTGGTCAGAGAGGTGACCAAGAACCCGATGGTCATTCTGACAGAGCTCCAGAGTTCCTCTGTGGAGATGGAAGAACCTTCCAGAAGGACAGGGAGCTCTGCAGCACTCCACCAATCAGGCCTTTATGGAGGACTGGCCAGATGGAAGCCACTCCTCAGTAAAAGGCACATGACAGCCCACTTGGAGTTTTCCATAAGGCACCTAAAGCACTCTCAGAGCATGAGAAACAAGATCCTCTGGTCTGAAGAAATCAAGATTGAACTCTTTGGCCTAAATGCCAAGCGTCACGCCTGGAGGAATCCTGACACCATCTCTACAGTGAAGCATGGTGGCGACAGCATCATGCTGTGGTGATATTTTTCAGTGGCAGGGACTGGGTGACTAGTTAGGGTAGAGGGAAAGATGAACGGCGCAAAGTACAGAGAGATCATTGATGAAAACCTGCTCCAGAGCACTCATGACCTCAGACTGAGGCGAAGGTTCACTTTGCAACAGTACAACAACCCTAAGCACACAGCAAAGACAATGCGGGAGTGCCTTCGGGACAAGTCTCTGAATGTCCTTGAGTGGCAAAGCCAGAGCCCGGACTTTAACCCGATCAAACATCTTTGGAGAGACCTGAAAATAGCTGTGTAGCGACGCTCACCATCCAAGGTTGTACTGATTATGATGAGCTAATGCTAAGCCAGCTATCTGTGCAGCCTTGCTTGTTGACATTATACAATGCATTCTCGATGTCACGTAAATATCTATCAGACCATAGATATTATAAGAAAACGAGGTGAAGGGATGATTAACCCGTCTTTCAAATAAGTTAATGATGGGTCTGGAATGATGGTAGACGACACAACGCCTTCAAGACTCATACTGCAAACAGATCCAACTCATCTTGTCAACTCTTCTTAACTTCTTTGGGAGCAGCGCAGTGGTTTTGACACATTGCCTCATTTAGAACCCGTCCCTTACGAAAATGCCCATATAACGGCATATGAATGCAGTACCTATTGCTTCCTCTGGATGTCAACAGTCTCGAGAAAGTGTTCTGATTCTTTTTAGATGCTTTTAGAGCATAGAAGAAGACGAATAAGGAAGTGGCCACACAGATGTCAATAGAAGTAAACGCGCATTCACGGCTGGCGCGCTCTTTTTTTCCTTTCTTATCACCCAGTTTATATTCCGGTTGAAATATTATACTATTTATACATAAAAGTGTTCCTAAGGATACATTTAAAATTATGTTTGATTGTTCTTGTACAAGTTTATAGGTATAAGTTGAACGAGTTCTCTTCACGTTTCAATGGAGGAGTCGACGCTATATTTTCTCATTATAACGCGCCAACCAAACAGAGATTTATGGATATAATACATTACTTTTTCTAACAAAAGAACCATGGATTGTCTTCGTTGGACACTTGGGAAGCCCTCAGCAGAAGTTCTTCAAAAGGTAATTGATTTGTTTTCGCTGTGAAATGTGTTTTCTGTGAACCGTGATAGCTTATGAATTTATGGTAATGGGAAAAATATGTTAGGTGCTACCCTCAAACAATCAAATGTGGTGCTTTCGCCGTAAAGCCTTTTTGAAATCTGACAATGCTGTGATATTGCCAAGAAGCAGAGCTTTTGATGACTATGAAACACTTGTATATTGATGCATGTTTAATAATTCAACGTTTGGATTTTGAATTTGGCGCCTTGCTTTTCACCTGCTAGTGCCCCACCGCTCCCTAAGAAGTTAACCTTATTCATACATATATTAATATGGGCTATTTTTAGCCTTATCCTGGGTAGCTTATCAGCAGCGGTGGAAAAAGGACCCAATTGTCAAACTTGAGTAAAAGTAAAGATACCTTAATAGAAAATGGCTCAAGTAAAAGTGAAAGTCACCCAGTAAAATCCTACTTGAGTAAAAGTCTAAAAGTATTTGGTTTTAAACATGCTTAATTATCAAAAGTGAAAGTAATAGTATAAATCATTTTACATTCCTTACACTAAGCGAACCAAACGGCACCATGTTCTTTTTTATTTTTCTTTAGGAATGTAGTGAAGTTAAAGTAAAAGTTTAAATATTGCCTCCTGAGTGAAGCAGCAGTCTAAGGCACTGCATCACAGAGCTAGCTGTGTCACTACAGATCCTGGTTCGATTCCAGGCTGTGTCGCAGCCAGCTGCGACCGGGAGACCCATAAGGTGGTGCACAATTGGCCAAGCGTCCTCCGGGTTAGGGGAGGGTTTAGCCAGCCGGGATGTCCTTGTCCCATTGCGCTCTAGCAACTCCTGTCGCTAGAGCAGGCCGGGAAAATCCTGGATCATTGTTATTCTAACTTCCGCAACGCATACAAGGCTGTTCTCCGCCCTTCTTTCGGCAAGTCTGACCACAACTCCATTTTGTTGCTCCCAGCCTACAGACAGAAACTAAAACAGGAAACGCCCGTGCTCAGGTCTGTTCAACACTGGTCCGACCAATCTGATTCCACGCTTCAAGCTTGCTTCGAGCGCTTCGAGCACGTGGGTACTGGGATATGTTCCGGATAGCATCAGACAACAACATTGATGAATACGCTGTTTCGGTGAGCGAGTTCATTAGCAAGTGCATCGGTGATGTTGTACCCATAGCACATATTAAAACCGTCCTCAACCAGGTTGCGGATTGATGGCAGCATTCGCGCAAAACTGAAAGCGCAAACCACTACTTTTAACCAGGGTAAGGCGACCGGAAACATGACTGAATAAAAACAGTTTAGCTATTCCCTCCGCAAGGCAATCAAACAAGCTAAGCATCAGTATAAAGACAAAGTAGAGTCACAATTCAACGGCTCAGACACGAGAGGAATGTGGCAGGGTCTACAGTCAATCACAGACTACAAAAAGAAAACCAGCCCTGTCGCGGACCACGATGTCCTGCTCCCAGACAAACTAAACAACTTCTTTGCTCGCTTTGAGGACAGTACAGTGCCACCGACACGGCCCGCTACCAAAAGCTACGGGCTCACCTTCACCGCAGCCAACGTGAGTAAAACATTTAAGCGTGTTAACCTTCGCAAGGCTGCCGTCCCAGATGGCATCCCTGGCCGTGTCCTCAGAGCATGCGCAGACCAGCTGGCTGGTGTGTTTACAGACTTATTTAATCAATCCTTATCCCATACTGCTGTTCCCACATGCTTAAAGAGGGCCACCATTGTTCCTGTTCTCAAGAAAGCTAAGGTAACTGAGTTAAATGACTATCACCCTGTAGCACTCACTTCCGTCATCATGAAATGCTTTGAGAGACTAGTCAAGGATCATATCACCTCCATCCTACCAGACACCCTAGACCCACTCCCATTTGCTTACCGCCCCAATTGGTCCACAGACGACGCATTCGCAATCACACTGCACACTGCCCTAACTCATCTGGACAAGAGGAGAGTAAGAATGCTGTTCATCGACTACAGCTCAGCATTTAACACCATAGTACCCTCCAAACTCGTCATTAAGCTCGAGACCCTAGGTCTCGACCCAGCCCTGAGAAACTGGGTCCTGGACTTCCTGACGGGCCGGCCCCAGGTGGTGAGGGTAGTAAACAACATCTCCCCCCCCGCTGATCTTCAACACACAAGGGTGTGTTCTCAGCCCTCTCCTGTACTCCCTGTTCACCCATGACTGCGTGGACAAGCACGCCTCCAACTCAATCATCAAGTTTTCTGACGACACTACAGTGGTAGGCTTGATTACCAACAACGACGAAACAACCTACAGGGAGGAGGTGGGGGCCCTCGGAGTGTGGTGTCAGGAAAATAACCTCTCAATCAACGTCAACAAAATCTAAGGAGATGATCGTGGACTTCAGGAAACAGCAGAGGGAGCACCCCCCTATCCACATCGACGGGACAGTAGTGGAGAAGGTGGAAAATTTTAAGTTCCTCGGCATAAACACCACGGACAAACTGAAGTTGTCCACCCACACAGACAGTGTGGTGAAGAAGGCGCAACAGCGCCTCTTCATCCTCAGGAGGCTGAAGAAATTCGGCTTGTCACCAAAAATACTCACAAACTTCTACAGATGCACAATCGAGACAATCCTGTCGGGCTGTATCACCGCCTGGTACGGCAACTGCTCCGCCCACAACCGTAAGGCTCTCCAGAGGGTAGTGAGGACTGCACAACGCATCACCGGGGGTAAACTACCTGCCCTCCAGGAGACCTACACCACCCGATGTCACAGGAAGGCCAAAAAAATCATCAAGGACAACAACCACCCGAGCCACTGCCTGTTCACCCTTCTATCATCCAGAAGGCAAGGTCAGTACAGGTGCATCAAAGCTGGGACCAAGAGACCCGAAAAACAGCTTCTATCTCAAGGCCATCAGACTGTTAAACAGCCATCACTAACATTGAGTGGCTGCTGCCAACATACTGACTTAAATCTCTAGCCACTTTAAACAATTTTGTATATAATGTTTACATATCCGACATTACTCATATCAAATGTATACACTACTCTGTACCATCTACTGAATCTTGCCTATACCGGGCAGCCATCGCTCATTCATATATTTATATGTACATACTCGTATTAATTCCTTTACACTTGTGTGTGTATAAGGTAGTTGTTGTGAAATTGTTAGATTACTTGTTAGATACTACTGCATGGTCGGAACTAGAAGCACAAGCATTTCGCTACACTCGTATTAACATCTGCTAACCATGTGTATGTGACAAATACGATTTGATTTGATTTGTGGTGGCCCGGGCACATGCATGCTGACATGGTTTCTGGGTTAAGCAAGCATTGTGTCAAGAAGCAGTGTGGCTTGGGGTCGTGTTTTGGAGGACGTGTGGCCGGCTCTCAACCTTTGCCTCTCCCGAGTCCCTACGGGAGTTGCAGCGATGGGACTAAACTACCAATTGGATACCACGAAATTGGGGAGACAAAGGGGTAAAAAAAATATATATATAATAATAATCATGAATTGTTTAAAATATATATATATATATAAATATTAAAGTAAAGCACAGATACCCCAAAAAACTACTTAACTTTAAAGTATTTTTATTTAAGTACTTTACACCAAAGCTTATCAGGGATAGACATAATATGGAAAAGAGCAAACAAAGCAAGATCAAAAAATATACATTCAGCACTCCATTAATCAATTGGTGTGTGTGTGTGCTTTGCGCGCTCATCCCTTCCAGGCTTCTGGGAGGGAGGGTGGGCAATGAGCCTGTCATAGCGAATGTAAGCAATGTCCCCACGCACTCTGGCAGCTTTCACGACTGGGATAAGTTCTTTCCTCTTCTGGCGCACAGCTTCAGGATAGTCCTTGTTGAGGAAGATATACGTTCCTCTCTAGTTCTTGGCTCTTTCCAGGACAGCTACCTTGTCCTTGTATCTTAGGAACTTGACCACTATCGGCCTGGGCCTATCACCTGGGCCGGTGGTGGGTTTTCCAGTCCTGTGGGCACGCTCTGATTTCTCTGTCATTGTTATCAAGGATTCACACATAGCACTGATGTCCTCTCTCAATGACTTACAGATTGCTATCATCTTGCCGTTTTCCTGTTTCACCTCATCGAGCTGACCCTGGGAGAGGGAGGGGTGGAAGGGGTGAAAACTGAGTCAAGATGACTGAGTTATGCTGGTCTGTCCCTCTTGCTGTGTGCTACAGTATATCGTATCAGCTAATCACACACACACACACACACACAGACACACACACACCCTGTGTGTGGCCGTGTGGTTGCTATGGAGCATGGTCCTGCGCTGGCCGTAAGCACTTTTTCCCCTGAATCTTATCAGCTGTTATCTGTTCCTCAGACCATCCCTCTGAACACTGGGACGCTCTCTGAACACTGGGCTTATCACTGACCCACCGCACCACACTGCTCTGCACCACGCTGCTCAACCAGCCCCTGGTCACACTGTGTGTGTGTGTTAGAGAGAGAGTGTGAGTGTGTATGTGTTGTCTCAGGCAGGAGGCCTGACTCTGCCAGACGGAAAGTGTGTATGATGAGGAGGCAGGGGGGAAGGGGGTTGTGTATGTGTGTGAGTGTGTGTCCGAGTGTGTTTGGCCACCGTTAATGTAAGTCATTCAGTGTGTTCCGTTTGTGGTCATGTCAACCCCCACCTTCCAAGCCCCCATTTTCTCTCTCACTCGCTGACACACACTTTCTCTCTCTCACACACCAATACGCTCCCATAGCTCCAAACGTTCGGCTGCTCGTGCCCGGGGCCATATGGCAAAGACACAAACATTTACATAATGTCATATTTTATTTAATTAGGCATTCTAAATGCAATCAAAAACTGATGAAGGTTCTCGCCTGGCTAGCTGATTGGCAACATGATACCGCTCTGACCTGGAATAAGCCGCTCTGCATTTCAATGATGAAATATTTGAATTCTCTTCTGCTGCTTTCACTCTATTCACCTTTATGTTTACAGACGAGCTTTAACCTTATAATTCATCGAGGCCTCAAACTCTCATACAGGACAATACAGTGTTTCTCAACTAGGGTCATATGGGCTGCTCCGGGTGGCACATTGGAAGGAATGTAAAATAAGTATTTTACAAAAAGTGTAAGATGCATGTGGGTCAGTGTGTGTCACATGGTTTATTTTGGGTGGTTGGTTGGCGTGATGATGCAAGTCCTGTGTTTTTCAGAGGGTCAGGAAGTAGACCAGTCCTTCTGGACCACCCTGATCAGCCAAGTGGCACACACACATGCACACACTCACACACACATACACACCCACACTTACACACACAAACACGCTCACACCCACACACAAAAACATACACAAGTACCATATTGAAAGGGGGACCAGCTTGAGTGAAACCTGTGCCCCCAGAGAGGTGAGGGGTTGGTGAAGAGGGGAGCAGGCCATGTCTCCCTGAGCAGGAAGGAAGGAAACAGGGCCTAATGCCTACACTAACCCAACAGAGAAAGTCACACACTCTCTCTCTTACACACACAAACACACCGGTAAGACAAATAAACAGTCGCTCCATGAGCAGGTAATGCATGGTTTAACAGGGGAAAGGCTTTTAAGAGGCTGCTGAAATCAGCTCAGTATGGAATACACCGTTTCAGGTAATTTATATAATTCTATGTGCCTCTCCGCTCAGTTCCTTAGCCTTTAAAATACCGCCACTGTCATGGTGGCTTTATTATACAAATAATATGTGTCACATGGTTTATTTTTAGGCGATTAGTGGGCGTGACGATGCAGGTGCTGTGTGTTTCAGAGAATCAGGAAGTAGACCAATCCTCCTGGACCAGCCCTGATCAGCCAAGTGGTGTACACACACACACACACACACGCACACACACACACACACACACACACACACACACACACACACACACACACACACACACACACACACACACACACACAACCAAAAGCCAGCTTGAGTGAAACCAAGGGGTGAGGGGTTGGTGGTGATAGGTGCAGGCCACATCTCCCTGAGCAGTAAGGGAGGAAACAGGGCCCAATGCCTCCACTAACCCAACAGAGAAAGTCAACACACACACTCTCTCTCACACACACACACAGTTGCCCCACTCACTTTCTCCCTGACACACATGCACCAGTAAGATAAATAAACAGTTGCTCCATGGGCAGGTAGTGCATGGGTTAACAGGGGAAAGACTTTTAAGAGGCTGCTGAAATTAGGTCAATATGGAGTAGACTGTTTCAGGTAATATATATCATTGTGCCTCTCTGGTCAGTTCCATAGCCTTTAGAATACTGCAACTGTCATGGTGACTTTATTATTCAAAGAAGGAAGATGGAAAGAGAGAGAGAGAGAGAGAGAGAGAGAGAGAGAGAGAGAGAGAGAGAGAGAGAGAGAGAGGGGGAGAGGAAGGCTAAGTTAACAAAGAAACATATTTACTAAAGGGATGTACTCAGGCATTGGATACTATTTTCTTATTCGTTACCAATTCATGATCACACTTTTCAATTGAACACTATTACAACCAAGTATTTTTAAATGTTATGCCCATGTCGAGGCCATACTCCAACAACGGAAAAGACAGTCTTTGTTCATCTCAATGGGTCGATCAATTCTATAAAGTAGAACATTGTACTCAACATCAATAATGGAGAATAGGAATGTTTTGTACAGAACGTCTACAGAATTGTCAGGCTGTCACAAGGACTTTTAATATGGAACTTAGAACGTTCTTAGAAAAGTTAGAAAATCATCCAATGTTGTACTTTATGTTCCCTCATTGGTAGTGAAACTTTACAGACTGAACAATCGTCATCTCTTCTTTCCCCCAACATAGGGTAGTATGAGAGAGAGCAATGAACCACGCTATTATAGCTCTTTATGCTGCTTTCTGGGTCTCTCGTTATCAGGATGAACTGGGTCCATTCATCCTTATCATCGTGCCAGCGCTGACCATGGTCCCTCTGGGTGGCTGCGGTAGAGGAAGTGTACACAGACATACGCACAGAGAAAACATCTCTCTTCCCCCTGACTTCCACAAATCAGCCTTATCAGTAAGTGAGCGACGTCTGACCCCGAACAGTCCCCCACAGCACCTAGGAGTGACCAGAATACACACGCAGACCCTCCTCTCAGCACAGCCAATCCTATTGACCTCAGAGATAACCCCTCCCACCAGTGTTGTGTGAAAAAGTCGCCAGTCCTCTGGAAGTTACAGCAGGCTGTTGCGGTTATGTTGTAATGAGAGCTGCAAATTCTCTGTCTCAAGGCCAATTTCCAATTGAAGTTATGAATTAATGGATGGCTGAATGAACGGAGAGATGGACGGATGGACGAACCAATGAATCAATGAATGGATGAATGAATGAACGGAGGAACAGTCTGTTGGATGGATTAGTGGACGACTACTGGGACAGAGCCCCTCTGTATCTTCACCCCAATGTGGGAAAGCAGGACGGAGACAGTTTATGGGAAATGTAATCAAAGGGAAAATGAAGAGTGTAGTTACCTCAGCACCACTTTTATCTCTCTCTTTCTCTCTTTCACTCTCCCTCTAACACACACATACATGCTCTTGCTCTCTATCACTCTCTCTCTCATTTGCTGGACAGATAAGGTAGAAAGAGAGTACTTACAATACTTACACACAGACAGGGCTCAGCGTAGATCAGGAGAAATCCCTTGCTTCATTCTCTTCCATTCTCCCCTTTTTTCTCTCCTTCTCTTTTTTCCCCGACACCTGATTAGAAATGTATTCGTGGAGCGCTCTGGTTAAAGAGAGGGAAGCAAGCAAAGGAAAGCGAGAGAAGGATAAAGATAATCTACAGGCTTAGGAGGTACATCGAGTCAAACCAGGCCAGAAGAAATGAATGTAAAGAATGGAGAGGAAAATATGTCCCTTTCAGACTTAGCTCAGTGGTGTCTGAATATAGCAGAGAGAAATCTGAGGCTTTTGGTTGTCATTTTCCTCCTGTGTGTGTGTGTGTGTGTGTGTGTGTGTGTGTGTGTGTGTGTGTGTGTGTGTGTGTGTGTGTGTGTGTGTGTGTGTGTGTGTGTGTGTGTGTGTGTGTGTGTGTGTGTGTGTGTGTGTGTGTGTGTGTGTGTGTGTGTGTGTGTGTGTGTGTGTGTGTGCGTGCGTGCGTGTGTGTGTGTTTTCCTACATTTTCAGGACCCCAGAAAGGTCACAACTTTTTTTATGTACTGAATTTGTTCAAATGCTATTTTATGCTTAAGTGTTAGATTTTGAGTTTTGGGGTTAGGGCTAAGGTTAGATTTAGGGTTAGGTTTAAGTTAAGGCTTAAGGTTAGGCTTAGTATTAGGGCTAGGTTTAGGGTAAGGGGAAATAGGATTTTTATTGTCAAACATTTTTACACTCCAAAAAGTCCTGAAATTTCACAGAAAGAAAGTGTGTGTGTCTCTCTCTCCCAGCACGAGGAGCCGGAAGAGATCAGCCAGACAGGGTTACACTGTGGGACAGGAATCAATCAGGGATATCTCCCACATACGGCATATACAGGTTGTATTCGGAGCATGTGACCAAAACATTTGGATTTGATTTTAATAACAACATGCACACTCAGACACATATACTGCATAACAAACACAAAGGTATTCATTAATACACAATACACACACATTATAACACAAAACAAACACACACACACACACACAGTACACACACAGTCACACAAAAAGGCTCACAAAGACACACACAGTAAGATACATGCAAACACACACACACACACACATAGAAATCTAAATTAGGGGAAGACAAGAGGCACGGGAGGGGGTCCGGCTGGAATGGAAGAGTTGAGGTGATCAATACTCCGCGAGATCTTCTACCTTTTCTCTCCACTCAATTGTCATGCTCCCTCAAGCAATTAACTGAGTTCCCCTCCTCTCCTCTCTTCCCTCCACCAATACACAGGCCTGAAACATTTTCTCATTGCCTTCACATCCACGTTGTGCATGCTAAAACCCTTAGAAGACAGCCCAGGAATAGCTGGCAGCTGAAGTGCTTCCATTTTCTGTGAAGAGACTCATTTTCCAACGTAGCTGACACACCTACTTATAGGTGGCCTTTGATCAGTTGTATGAGCAGTTACACACGTTTCAATTTGCCACTGCTAAACAGCTTGATGAATGAAAAATGAGAAACACATTGGCTTTGTGGGATAAAAGCATTGGCTTAGACGCATGGATTTGCACCTGCATGTGTGTCTTTGTTGATGTCTGGAACGGACTTCACACTGTGGCCAAGCCGTGTGTAGTCTTAGAGTGACCTCGTTGTGTCTGACCGGAGATCGTGCGGACGTGTGAGTGTGCATATGCATGTGTGTCTGTGTGTGCGTGTCCTAGTGCATGCGTACGTGCCTGTTTCTGTTTGTGCACATGAACACACAGCAGGTGGCTATAAGCAGAAGCACACAGATACCAGGGCAAGCTGTACACAGGAGGTCAGAGACAGCACAGTGCCACCCAGGGTGATAGTGACAGATAATGGTACCAAATGTAATTCAACAAGGTGTTATTAAAGAGGACACACAGGCATTTTAATTACTCAATGACCTCTATAAGGGTAACACAGCAGGCCACACAGATAACACTGAAACACATGCAAGACCATTTTCCACCAACACAGGTCAGGTATTTGTGTTTCAACCACACAATGTAATCTACCTCCACTCTCACCTTCTACAGTCAGGTCCATACTTCTTGGCAACATTGATAAAGATGAGCAAAAAGGACTATCAAATAAATTATACAAAAACTGAGCTATGTTATATACAAAATATATGTACACTACCAGTCAAAGGTTTTAGAACACCTACTCATTTAAGGGTTTTTCTCTGTTTTTACTATTTTCAACATTGTACAATAGTAGTGAAGACATCAAAACTATGAAATAGCACAAATGTAATCATGTAGTAACCAAAAAATATATTTGAGATTTGAGATTCTTCAAATAGCCACCATTTGCCTTGATGACAGCGTTGCACACAAATTTTAAGGGTACATTTTAAGTGTGTGTGTGTCCCACATCTGTTGCTATGAGGTAATGATGTTAGGGACACTATAGGATGAATCACAATAATTGCTTGTCAAAAATGTCATTTTTGTAATGGCAATCCTTCGCATGAACTGCCTACATTATTATGCATATTATTTGTTAATTGCAAGATTTTTTTAAAATAACTGTATAAGGTTGTTGTCCTGTTGGAAGGTGAACCTTCGCCCCAGTCTAAGGTCCTGAGCGCTCTGGAGCAGGTTTTCATCAAGGATCTCTGTACTTTGCTCCGTTCATCTTTCCCTCGACCCTGACTAGTCTCCCAGTCCCCACCACTGAAAAACATCCCCACAGCATGATGCTGCCACTACCATGCTTCACCATAAGGATGGTGCCAGGTTTCCTCCAGACGTGACACTTGGCTTTCAGGCCAGAGTTCAATCTTGGTTTCATCAGACCAGAGAATCTTGTTTCTCATGGTCTGAGAGTCCTGTAGGTTCCATTTGGCAGACTGTCATGTGCCTTTTACTGAGGAGTGGCTTCCATCTGGCCACTCCACCATAAAGGCCCGATTGGTGGATTGCTGCAGAGATGTTTGACCTTCTGGAAGGTTATCCCATCTCCACAGAGGAACTCTGGATATCTGTCAGAGTGACCATCGGGTTCTTGGTCACCTCCCTGATGAACGCCCTTCTGCCCCGATGGCTTAGTTTGGCCGGGCGGGAAGCTCTAGGAAGAGAATTGGTGGTTCCAAACTTCTTCCATTTAAGAATAATGGAGGCCACTGTGTTTCAATGCTTTCAATGCTGCAGAATTTTTTTGTACCCTTCCTCAGATCTGTGCCACGACATAATCCTGTCTCGGAGCTCTACGGACAAGTCCTTCGACTTCATGGGACCTTATAATTTATATACAGGTATGTGCCTTTCCAAATCATGTCCAATCAATTGAATTTACCACAGGTGGACTCCAATCAAGTTGTAGAAACATCTCAAGGCTGATCAATGGAAACAGGATGCTCCTGAGCTCAATTTCAAGTCTCATAGCAAAGGGTCTGAATAATTATGTAAATAAGGTATTTCAGTTATTTCTTTTTTATAGATTTGCACAAATTTATTAAATTGAGATTTTGTGTCACTGGCCTAAACACAATACCCCATAATGTCAAAGTGGAATTATGTTTTTAGAAAATTTACAAATTAATAAAAATGACAATTGAAATGTCTTGAGTCAAAAAGTATTCAAGCCCTTTGTTATGGCAAGCCTAAATAAGTTGAGTAAAAATGTGCTTAAGAAGTCACATAAGTTTCATGGACTCAATCTGTGTGCAATAATAGGGTTTAACATGAATTTGTAATGACTACATCACCTCTGTAACCCACACATACAATTATCTGTAAGGTTCCACAGTCGAGCAGTGAATTTGAAACACAAATTCAGCCACATAGACCAGGAAGGTTTTCCAATGTCTCACAAAGAAGGGTATCTATCGGTAGAGCGCAGTAGCAGTAGAAACACATTTGTAGCAACACATTTGTAGTTCTCCATGGCTAACATTATATCTTTCAAAACAACTGCAGTAGAAAGATTATCTACACATAACGAGCAGCTCATTTTATAGACAGAAGATGCTACATGGTGGACCAAACGGAAACTCATCTCTTGGCATGTCCAACCCATTCATTATCTCAGCCAATCATGGCTAGTGGGAAGGTTCCTGTATTTTTCTGTGGCTAAACCAACTAGGCTCATAATTTAACAACTTTATTCGTATTTACAGATGGCATACAAGTTTGCTATTAAGGCTCATGAAAGTTAAAATATTCAAGAAGGCATTTCTGCCCAAAAAATGCGTTTTGATAAAAAATTTAAATAAACGCTCAAACACCTCTCCTGTGACTTAAGACATACGCCTAGTTTCCTGAAACGAGTCACATATGTGTTACCGACAGTCTCTCCCTCTGACACACAAACACAGAGAGAAAGACAGAGGACATTAAGGCCTAGATTCAATCAGATCAAGCGTTAACAGGCTATAGCCGACAGCTGCATAGCTGATGTGTTGGCGGTGTCAGAGGTGTAACTGCGTTGGAGCTGTCAAATTGGTGAGCAGCCGCTCTTGATCATTGTCACGAATCCACACCCGTCCCACTCACGTTAGAAGTTCAGAATGAGAAGGTATAGGCTATATATAAATAATGATGCTCAAATTGAAAATCATTTAACTAAATAATGAGGATTTCTATCAGCCTAATCGAGTGGTAGATTCCCAGCTAACAACAAACTTTCCCACAACTTTAGAGAACGTTCCCTTAAGAGTCTAATTTGGTAATTAACTAATGTTCTTATAGGTATGTTCCCGTGATGTGCCAGGAATGTTTCCAAGAGACCATTCCCTTGAATGTGAGAGTAGGGGGACTCCCCTAGCACGTCTCAAACCCAGACCACCAGCACCAATAATGAACACCCACTAAGAGATATCTCTAGAGCATTTACTCATCGGCCCAGTATAGTTAGGCCCTGTCCAGAATAAATCAAATCAAATCAAATGTTATTAGTCACATGTGCCGAAAACAACATGTGTAGACCTTACAGTGAAATGCTTACTTACGAGCCCCTAACCAACAGTGCAGTTTCAAAAAAAGATGGATCAGAATAAGAAATAAAAGTAACAAGTAATTAAAGAGCAGCAACAATATATAAAGGGGGCGGTGCTGGTACAGAGTCAATGGTGTGGAGAGAGGGGGTGCAAAAAGTCTGGGTAGCCATTTGAATAGATGTTCAGGAGTCTTATGGCTTGGGGGTAGAAGCTGTTTAGAAGCCTCTTGAACCTAGACTTGGAGATCCGGTACTGCTTGCCGTGCGGTAGCAGAGAGAACAGTCTATGACTAGGGTGGCTGTAGTCTTTGACAATTTTTAGGGCCTTCCTCTGACACCGCCTGGTATACTACCCTCTTGCGAGCAGTTGCCATACCAGGCAGTGATGCAACCAGTCGGGATGCTCTCGATGGTGCAGCTGTAGAACCATTTGAGGATCTGAGGACCCATGCTCAATCTTTTCAGTCTCCTGAGGGGGAATAGGTTTTGTCGTGCCCGCTTCACGACTGGCTTGGTGTGCTTGGACCATGTTAATTTGTTGATGATGTGGACGCCAAGGAACCTGAAGCTCTCAACCTGTCCCCTGCAGCCCCGTCAATGAGAATGGGGGGCGTGCTCAGTCCTCTTTTTCCTGTAGTCCACAATCATCTCCTTTTTCTTGATCACGTTGAGGGAGAGGTTGTTGTCCTGGCACCACACGGTCAGGTCTCTGACCTCCTCCCTATAGGCTCTCGTTGTTGTCGGTGATCAAGCCTACCACTGTTGTGTCATCGGCAAATTTAATGATGGTGTTGGAGTCGTGCCTGGCCGTGCAGTCATGAGTGAACAGGGAGTACAGGATTTGGCTGAGCACGCACCACTGAGGGGCCCCTGTGTTGAGGCTCAGCGTGGCGGATGTGTTGTTACCTACCCTTACCACCTGGGGGCGGCCCGTCAGGAAGTCCAGGATCCAGTTGCAGAGGGAGATGTTTAGTCCCAGGGTCCTTAGCTTCTTAATTAGGAGGGGACTATATTGTTGAACGCTGATCTGTAGTCAATGAATAGCATTCTCACATAGGTGTTCCTTTTCTCCAAGTGGGAAAGGGCAGTGTGGAGTGTATTTGAGATTGCATTATGGTTTCATGCATCTTAACATCAGAAGCCTCCTCCCTAAGTTTGTTTTACTCACTGCTTTAGCACACTCCGCCAACCCTGATGTCCTTGCCGTGTCTGAATCCTGGCTTTGGAAGGCCACCAAGAATTCTGAGATTTCCATACCCAACTACAACATTTTCAAGATAGAATTGCCATTCAAGATAGAATTGCCAAATGGGGGGGAGTTGCAATCTACTGCAGAGATACCCTGCAAAGGTCTGTCATCCTTTCCAGGTCTATGCCCAAACAGTTCGAACTTCTAATTTAAAAAATGAATCTCTCCAGAAGTAAGTCTCTCACTGTTGCCGCCTGTTATAGATCCCCCTCAGCTCCCAGCTGTGCCCTGGACACCATATGTGAATTGATTGCCCCCATCTATCCTCAGAGTTTGTTCTGTTAGGTGACCTAAACTGGGATATGCTTAACACCCCAAAAATCCTACAGTCTAAGCTAGATGCCCTCAATCTCACACAAATCATCGCAGAGACTTGCCCGAGCCTCCCCAGCTTCACCTTCACCCAAATCAGGATAGCAGATGTTCTGAAAGAGCTGCAAAACCTGGACCCATACAAATCAGCTTGGCTTGACAATCTGGACCCTCTCTTTCTAAAACTATCCGCCGCCATTATTGCAACCCCTATTACCAGTCTGTTCAACCTCTCTTTCGTATCGTCCGAGATCCCTAAAGACTGGAAAGCTGCCGCGGTCATCCCCCTCTTCAAAGGGGGTGACACCCTAGACCCAAACTGCTATAGACCTATATCCATCCTGCCCTGCCTCTCTAAAGTCTTCGAAAGTCAAGTTGATAAACAGATCACTGACCATTTCGAATCCCACCATACCTTCTCCGCTGTGCAATCCGGTTTCCGAGCTGGTCACGGGTGCACCTCAGCCACGCTCAAGGTACTAAACAATATCATAACTGCCATCAATAAAAGACAGTACTATGCAGCCATCTTCGTCGACCTGGCCAAGGCTTTCGACTCTTTCAGTCATCGTATTCTTATCGGCAGACTCAATAGCCTTGGTTTCTCAAATGACTGCCTCACCTGGTTCACCAACTACTTTGCTGACAGAGTTCAGTGTGTCAAATCGGAGGGCCTGCTGTCCGGACCTCTGTCAGTCTCTATGGGGGTACCACAGGGTTCAATTATCGGGCCGACTCTTTTCACTGTATACATCAATGATGTTGCTCTTGCTGCGGGTGATTCCCTGATCCTGCTCTATGCGGATGACACCCTTCTGTATACTTCTGGCCCTTCTTTGGACACTGTGCTAACTAACCTCCAAACGAGCTTCAATGCCATACAGCACTCCTTCCGTGGCCTCCAACTGCTCCTAAACACTAGTAAAACCAAATGCATGCTTTTTAAAACTTGTTTGGCAGCGGCAGCTGAGGGGTCGATTTTGGAGAGTCTGGCGTGCCCAAAGTAAAATGCTTGCCACCCAGGCTCAGAAACTAGGATATGGACATAATTAGTACTATTGGATAGGAAACACTCTGAGGTTTCCAAAAGTGTTATCATTTTGTCTGTGAGTGTAACAGAAGTCATTTGGCAGGCAAAAACCAGAGATTTTTCCATCCGGAAATCTCATTCTTGTGGCTTATAGCTCACTTTGAGACAGTGCCTATAAAAAAGTCTTTATACCAGGACACTCAATGTAGTACCTATTGCTTCCACTGGATGTCAGCAGTGTATAGGCAAAGTTTAATGGAAATCGGAACTAATGTGTTCTATTGGGAGAGGTTTTAGCCGGGGGACCTCTTTTCCAGTTGCACGTTTTTGGGCGCACTTTTGGCTGAGCGGTCCACTTTATTTGACTTATATAACGTTTAGGTGACCATCCAAGTGAAAGATTATCACTTTTATTCATAAAAGATAAGCTAAGGAAGCATTTTAATTGGTTTTTGTTTTGTTGAGGGAAAGTTTATAGGTATAGTTGAACACGTTCTCGTCACATTGGATTTTCTGAACACAAGGTAACAACCAAACGGAGATTTAAGGATATAATAAATTACTTTTTCTAACCAAATACCCATGGATTGACTTCGTTGGACACTTAGGAAGCCCTCTGCAGACGTTCTACAAAAGGTAAGGCACAGGTTTTCCCTGTGAAATGCATTTTCTATCGACCGCGCTGGTATGGTTATGGAAAATATGTGAGGTGCTAGCCTCAAACAATCAAATGTAGTGCTTTCGCCGTAAAGCCTTTTTGAAATCCGACAACGCTGTGATATTGCCAAGAAGCAGAGCTTTTGATGAGTATGGAACACTTGTATATTAGTGCATTTTTAATAATTCAATTTTGGAATTTTGTCTTGCATTTCACCTGGTAGTGTCGGGAGTGGGGCGCTAGCGCCCCAGTGATCCTTGAGAAGTTTTAACCGTTCGTTGCCCGCACCTTCCCGCCCGACTAGCATCACTACCATAGACGGTTCTGACCTAGAATATGTGGTTCTGACCTAGAACTACAAATACCTAGGGGTCTGGCTAGAGTGTAAACTCTCCTTCCAGACACATATTAAACATCTCCAATCCAAAATCAAATCTAGAATCGGCTTCCTATTTCGCAACAAAGCCTCCTTCACTAACGCCGCCAAACTTACCCTAGTAAAACTGACTATCCTACCGATCCTTGACTTCGGCGATGTCATCTACAAAATAGCTTCTGGTCACGATAACAACACCCACCCGTAGCAAGCGCTCCAGCAGGTATATCTCACTGGTCATCCCCAAAGCCAACACCTCCTTTGGTCGCCTTTCCTTCCAGTTTTCTGCTGACAGTGACTGGAACAAATTGCAAAAATCGCTGAAGCTGGAGACTTATATCTCCGTCACTAACTTTAAACACCAGTTATCTGAGCAGCTAAACGATCGCTGCTGCTGTACATAGTCCGTCTGTAAATAGCCCACCCAATCTGACTTCCTCTTCCCCATACTGTTTTTATTTACTTTTCTGCTCTTTTAAACACCAGTATCTCTACTTGCACATCATCATCTGCTAAATTGTAATTTACTTCGCTACTACTGCCTATTTTTGCCTACCTCCCCACGTCATTTGCACACACTGTTAATAGACTTACTTTTTTTTTCTATTGTGTTATTGACTGTACGCTTGTTTATTCCATGTGTAACTCTGTGTTGTTGTTTGTGTTGCACTGCTTTGCTTTATCTTGGCCAGGTCGCAGTTGTAAATGAGAACTTGTTCTCAACTAGCCTACCTGGTTAAATAAAGGTAAAATAAAAAAAATAAAAAATAAAAAAATCATCTGTGGATCTGTTGGGGCGGTATGCAGATGGGAGTGGGTCTAGGGTTTTTGGGATGATGGTGTTGATGTGAGCCATGACCAGCCTTTCAAGGCACTTCATGGCTACAGACGTGAGTGCAACAGGTCGGTAGTCATTTAGGCAGGTTACCTTAGTGTTCTTGGGCACAGGCACTATGGTGGTTGGTATTACAGACTCGGACAGGGAGAGGTTGAAAATGTCAGTGAAGACACTTGCTAGGTGGTCAGCGCATGCTCACAGTACACGTCCTGGTAATCCGTCTGGCCCTGTGGCCTTGTGAATGTTGACCTGTCTAAAGGTCTTACTCACATAGGCTGTGGGGAACGTGACCACACAGACTTCTGGTACAGCTGGTACTCTCATGCATGTATCAGTGTTATTTGTCTCGAAGCGATTAATGAAGTAGTTTAGCTCGTCTAGTAGGCTCGTGTCACTGGGCAGCTCTCGGCTGTGCTTCCCTTTGTAGTCTGTAATGGTTTGCAAGCCCTGGCACATCCGACGAGCGTCAGAGCCGTCAGATGTTGACAGCTCTAACGCAGTAAACCTCCAACACTGCCAAAACAAGCGCTATGCGGATTGCGGCTAAAGCGGATCTGATTGAATGGAGTCCCTAATGACCACAATCAACTATGGAGTCGTCAGTAAACTTTGTTATGAATGATGACCTAAGTAGTTTGTGTTTGTGTCTGTTAAAGATCTATTTGTGTTTGTTGGTCAGAGAGAGGGAGACCCAGTCAAAATCATTAACATCAATATGAATTAAAGCCTTCCTGCCCACTGCCATCTGGGCCTCTAACGACACCAGGTCACAGTCAACCCACGACACAGTGAATTTATTTTCTCCCTTGCACACTAATACTGTACTATTTTACTTGCCTCTACATAGCTATATTTATGTGTTGTGTGGTTGTCTTGTATTTTTGTGAGCATTTGTTTTGTTTTTATTATGCAAACTAATTTCATCTCATCTCTCAGCAGATTACATTGTTCCACCTGGCCATGGAGATGTCAACAACTAGTTCCAGTACCTGTTCCTGCAAGCTGAATTTAAATTATTATCATTATTTGGGGCCTTATTTCTGCCATATTCAGTGTTATATATTGTCAGGTACTTTATAAAAATGGTTTGTTTACTGTTCATAATCACACTGAAATGTAAATTATTTTGGCTCCAATTTAAATATATTTATACATCGTTGTTCAGTATAATAATTTGTTCTAGTAATGATTACTGCAAACAACACCTGCAGTTGTTTTTAAAATGTATTTTTTAATATAGTGACAATCTCGTTTGAAACAATTAAGCTTTATTGTTGGAGCTCAATAGAATTTGAATAAAACAGAATGGAATTGGAAGTATTGATGGCAGTTAGTTTACTCGAATCAGGGGAAGGGTAGTAAGGTAGTAGTAATAATAAATAAAGAAGTAATAATACAAAAATTAAAATAAGGGGGGATTAGAAATTATGGAAGCAATTACATTTAATACCACCTTAAATTTATCTGCAATCTTAAAACTGAGCTACCCCCTAAGGAGTTCGTAAGTTGTGTTTAAGTGCTTTTGAAGTCGGAACAATTCTTCAACCAACAAGATTATAGCTGGCTAGATAAGTTAACTAACGTTTCTAACTAGCTACATTATCCACAAGTGTGTAATTGCCAACAATGGTTGAATGGTTGAAAAGGTGAAAGGCCAATAGTGAAACGTCACAACTCGGCAACATCTTCTCAGTTTCCCACTTATAAATATGACTTGGATGGTCATTCAAGTGAAATTTCCCAGTCAGATCTCAGAAGTTCTGATAAGTTAATTGCATGATCTGAACGCTCCATTACATAATACGGACATAACACTAAAACTGAAACTAAATAATATAAAAACGAAATAGAAATATTTTTAAAACTACAACTAAATGCAAACTAGCAAATCAGGTCGGAAAACTAGCTGAAAGGAAATTGAATTTCTAATAAAAATCGTAAAACAAAAAACTATAATAGCCTTGGTGCAGAAATTCCTTTGACAGAGTGTAAGGGGTTAAAGTTCCATCCTGTTATTTTCTTCAGTGTTGCCTTGACTGACAGAGGTGACTGGCAGAGGGCCTGTGATTTCACAAAGCAAGAGGTGCATTGTGGGTCTCAGTGTGACCACCTTGGCTTCACAGACAAATCGATTACTGCAGGTTCAGGGCTGAGGCTCAGAGTGCTTTGCATATGGAACGCTTCTTCTTACACAATATGGGAAGAGGGCTCTGCCAAGCAAACACACACACACACACACACATACACACATACACACCTGCAAATGCACACACAAATACACACACTCGCATAAATACATATACTGATCAATAATATAAATTCAACATGCAAAAACGTCAAAGATTTTATTGAGTTACAGTTCATATAAGTAAATCAGTCAATTGAAATACATTTATTAGGCCCCAATCTATGGATTTCACGTGACTGGGAAGCCATGGGTGGACCTTGGAGGGCATAGGCCCACCCACTTAGCAGCCAGGCCGACCCACATGGGAGACAGGCCCAGCCAATCAGAATTACTTCTTCCCCACAAAAGGGCTTAATTACAGACATAAATATTCCTCAGCACCACCCCACCACCCCTCAGACGATCTCACAGGTAAAGAAGCTGGATGTGGAGGTCCTGAGCTGGTGTGGTCACACGTGGTCTGCGGTTGTGAGGCTAGATTCTCTAAAACGACGTTGGAGGCAGCTTATGGTAGAGAAATGAACATTCAATGTCTGGCAACAGCTCTGGTGGACATTCCTGCAGTCAGCATGCCAATTGCACGCTCTCTCAAAGACATCTGTGACAAAACTGCACATTTTAAAGTGGCCTTTTATTGTCCCCAGCACAAGGTGCACCTGTGTAATGGTCATGCTGTTTAATGAACTTCTTGATATGCCACACCTTGTCAGGTGGATGGATTATCTTGGCAGAAGAGAAATGCTCACTAGCAGGGATGTAAACAAATTCATGCACATTTGAGAGTAATAAGCTTTTTGTGCGTAGTGAAAATGTCTGGAATTTTTATTTCAGCCCATGAAACATGGGACCAACACTTTTAAATGTTGCATTTATATTTTTGTTCAGTGCATAACGGTAACTGGCCAGTTCACAGTCCACAGTATACAAGCCCTCCCCCCTCCCACGGTCTACAACACCCTCCCCCCTCCCTGTGCCCCATCTGGCTGAAAAGTAAGTGCTTGTCTGGGAAGGCCGCCACACCTAATGCAAAACTCAAAACTGGTCTCACATTCTAAATAATTGATTACGCATTTATTTAATTTGGAGATATCGTTCGTCACACAATCATAGATCCAAATACCATGAGAACATTGATATAATCACCAAATCATAACCATAATATCTTCTCAATATACTGTAGTTGTTTTAACAACCAGTTAATCCAACAGCAAAAAAAAATGCATGTTTTAAAATTGCCATTTTGAAAGTAATACTACAGTATTGTCAATTACAGTGCATTTCACAGTTTTCACATTAGGCAATACACTTGGACTACCCATTAAAATTGACAGAATTTTTTTTTATTGTCTGACACAATTACAACTGTAGTCAAATGAAACAAATGAAATTAATGTAAGAAACATTTAGCAGTCACTAGTTGTTTATCAAGCCGGTCTTGAGCATTTGGCCATAGGTTCTCGTCGACATCTCAGTAAATGCTCTCATTGTTCATGCACCTGGGGAAAAGCCTTTTGGCATCCAAGCCTGACATAGGTCTGAATGGATGACATTGCATACCTCACCCATGGTGAGGAGGAGGGTGACGCGCTCATGGGGATGGCGATCATAATGCCTTCCACCTGTATTGTAATCGTGTATTTTACAGTATTGTATTGTATTTTATTATGTATTGTAGTGGTCCTTTGTGGCTCAGTTAGTTAGAGCATGGCACTAGCAACACCAAAGTTGTGTGTTCAATTCATATTAGTGTCGGATACAAAAATGTGTGGACTCTGTTAAAAACATATGCTACGTAAATGTAATATATTGCGCTATTACAGTACTGTATTGGCCAATGTAATTTTAGTAAAGCAGTGTTAACATTACAAACATAATTTCCATTATGTAGTTCTCAGTCTGTCGATGGCAATACATTACCCATCCCCCAACACTGTCAACCAAGAGTCAAGTCTAAATTGTGGTTGATTTGGTAGCATTTCGTAGTGTGGCTGATTTGACTAATTGCATTAGTACTGTACAAAGTTAGAGGTACGCTATTTGATAGATTCCCCCTCTCCCTCCATCTCGTACTTCTGAGTGGGAGACCTTCCCAGGCAGTAGCCTGCCTAGCTCACAAACTAGAATCAGGGTGCTCACTCCGACAATGTTAATTGACCCACTGTCACTCACGGTGACATGATATCATTGATGTGATGTGCAAATGAGCGATAGAAAACCGGGCAAACGTCACCATTCAGATTTTTTTTTGTGCGGGCGCCCCCTATACCTCAATCCTCCACTGACTGTAGGTGCCAAGGTCTGGAGGTCTCTGGATGACAGAAGAAGATAGATCTATTTCATAGAGGATGTTTGTTTCTTTATTAGAGGGAGGTCATTTGCATGTTTTGGACAGTTTTTTGTCTGGGTTTGGTGCTGGCTTGGCGGGAGGTTGCGATTATAGGGTTTGCCATGAGGGACTTTTTTCTTTGCGTGCAACGGTTGGTATGCAGTAGGGATTGGTTCCTGGCAGCTACCACATTGCACTTCATGTCCCCCCATCGCATCCCCTCTCTGAGATTGACACATGCTGGTCAGTTGAGGGTCCCACCCCTTCAGACTCAGACAGAGAGAAAAGCCTGCGCTTCTTTCACATGCAAAACAGGGGTCGGAGTTACTTTGGACAACCCAGTTCCCCACCCGCCACTCAGTCAAGATCCCACGGCTGATACCAACGTGCTACCTCGTTAGTCAAGTGTGTTATTATAATAATCACTGACACTACCACTGCCCCACCATCTGTAATCAACTAAATCAAGAACCCTTTGAGTGCCCAGGAAAAAGAGAGAGAGACAGAGAAGGTCATATACTTTCAGCAGGGAATGCTGATTGGAAATCTTTGTGGACTTCAATTATCTTGATAAATATTGCAGTTTTTTACAGGCCAAGATTACAAGGACAGCAGTTACACTTTCATTCTGCTACAGCTCCCAGCAACATATATAGACATTTCCTAACACTTAGTTACTTTTATTTACAATCTTGGGAAGGAACCTGTTCAGGGAACCGAAAACCGGAAAATAATGACATTTTCAGAGAAACGGAAACAGAACCGGGAACGAAAGTGATCTCCAGTAAATACACTGATTGTACAAAAATTAGGAACACCTTCCTAATATTGAGTTGCACCCCCTTGCCCTCAGAACAGCCTAAATTCTTCAGGGCATGGACTACAAGGTGTCCAAAGTGTTCCACAGGGATGCTGGCCCATGGTGACGCCAAGGCTTCCCACAGTTGTGTCAAGTTGGCTGGATGTCCTTTGGGTGGTTAATTATATTTGATACACATGGGAAATTGTTGAGTGAAGTTCTTGACACACTTAAACCGATGCGCCTCTGAATGGCCCACATACCCAATCCATGTCTCAATTGTCTCAGGGCTTAAAAATGCTTCTCTAACATGTATCCTCCCCTTCATTTCCACTGATTGAAGTGTCATCAATAAGGGATCATAGCGTTCCCCTGGATTTACCTAGTCAGTCTATGTCATTGAAAGAGTGGGTGTTCTTAATATTTTGTACACTCGGTGTATTCCCTGTCTTGTAAATACACTATATATACAAAAGTATGCGGACACCCCTTCAAATTAGTGGATTTGGCTATCTCAGACACACCCGTTGCTGACAGGTGTAGAAAATTGAGCATACAGCCATGCAATCTGCATAGACAAACAATGGAAATAGAATGGCCATAGTGAAGAACTCAGTGACTTTCAACGTGGTGCCGCCATAGGATGACAACAAGTTAGTTCGTCAAATTTCTGCCCTGCTAGAGATGCCCCGGCCAACTATAAGTGCTGTTATTGCCACACAAGCTCACAGAACAGGACCGCTAAAGCTTGAAAATCGTCGGTCCTCGGTTGCAACACTCACTACAAAGTTCCAAAATGCCTCTGGAAGCAAAGTCAGCAATATAACTGCTCATTGGAAGCTTCATGAAATGGTTTTCCATTGCCGAGCAGCCGCACACAAGCCTAAGATCAATATTCGCAATGCCAAGCGTCGGCTGGAGTGGTGTATAGCTTGCCTCCATTGGACTCTGGAGCAGTGGAAATGCATTCTCTGGAGTGATGAATCACGCTTCACCATCTGGCAGTCCGACGGACAAATCTGGGTTTGGCCGACGTGTGAAGAACGATACCAGCCCGAATGCATAGTGCCAACTGTAAAGTTTGTTGGAGGAGGAATAATGGTCTGTTTTTCCATGGTTAGGGTTAGGCCCCTTAGTTCCAGTGAAGGGAAGTCTTAAGGCTACAGCATACAATGACATTCTAGACTATTCTGTGCTTCCAACTTTGTGGCAACAGTTTGGAGAAGGCCCTTTCCTGTTTCAGCATGACAATGCCCCCATGCACAAAACGAGGTAAAATGGTTTTTCGAGATCGATGCTGAAGAACTTGACTGGCCTGCACAGAGCTCTGACTTCCACTCCTTCGAGCACCTTTGCAATAAATTAAAGGCCAAATCGCACAACATCAGTGCACAACCTCAGTAATGCTCTTGTGGCTGAATGAAAGGAAGTCCCCACAGCAATGTTCTAACATCTAGTGGAAAGCTTTCCCAGAAGAGTGGAGGCTGTTATTTCAGCAAAGGGGGGACCAACTCCATATTATTAATACCCATGATTTTGGAATGATATGTTTGACGAGCAGGTGTCCACCTACTTTTGCCAATGTCGCGTAATTCTGCAATTCAGTGAAGTTATGATGCTAGTAATAGCCTAAACACATTCCAATTCACGTCATGTCACAATGTTCAGCACTTCAAGCCAAGCCCCCTAGACCTTACTCCACGCTCTCTCTGTCTCGCTTTCTCCCCAACCGTGAAATCATCTGACAAATCAACCTTGTAAACAACTATCTTACCCGTTCTATAGCAAGCTTCTCTATCCTCGCTAATTGGTGGAGTAAATACATGAGCTAAATGTAAAAGCTATGTAGATTTCACAGGTTAAAAAAAATATGAAAAGGAATTATATAAACTGTCTCTCTTTTTGGTTTGAACCAGTTCAGAACTTTATTTTTCTGCTCAGAACACTGGAATGGAAAAAAAAATAGGGGTTCTGTTTGGAACAGAATGATTGTAAAATAATTTCCATTCCAACCCCTGCTTAAAATGCAGTACTATGTCTGTATTTGAACGCACTTACTGTAAATCGCTCTGGATATGAGTGTCTGCTATATGACTAAAATATAAACGTAAATACAACATTGAATGCAGAATTATAACTCAGTGATCAGAAAGGATCACTAAATCCTGTTGTGTACATTAGTGCACACAAGTGTGGGTGTATCACTCCCAAGATTTGATACTGGACCATTCTTGGACTACACCACTTAAAGAAGGCTTTATAATAAACCCAGCTTAATGTGGTCTACTGATTACAGATAGAAGTTATAATCAAATCAAATCAAATGTATTTATAAAGCCTTACATCAGCTGATGTCACAAAGTGCTGTATAGAAACCCAGCCTAAAACCCCAAACAGCAAGCAATGCAGGTGTAGAAGCACGGTGGCTCGGAAAACCTCCCTAGAAAGGCCAGAACCAAGGAAGAAACCTAAAGAGGAACCAGGCTCTGAGGGGTGGCCAGTCCTCTTCTGGCTGTGCCGGGTGGAGATTATAACAGTACATGGCCAAGATGTTCAAACGTTCATAGATGACCAGCAGGGTCAAATCATAAGAATCACAGTGGTTGTCGAGAGTGCAGTAGGTCAGCACCTCAGGAGTAAATGTCAGTTGGCTTTTCATAGCCGATCATTCAGAGTTAGAGACAGCAGGTGCTGGATGACTTTTAAATTTGAGATTTTTATCATTTTAATTCAGATTTTTATGATTAACCTTGTGACAATGATTTTGAGAAACGCAAACGTTATAATTGAAACAAAACCGTTCGATGAAAATGCGCATATGAAAATCATAGCTTGCACGCAGAACGGTAGAAATGGTAAGATACATTTTAATAGAATTGATGTGCAATGATTGGGCTTACACACCGAGTATACAAAACATTAAGAATACCTGCTCTTTCCATGACATGACCAGGTGAATCCAGGTGAAAGCTATGATCCCTTATTTATGTCACTTGTTAAATCCACTTCAATCAGTGTATATGAAGGGGAGAAGACAGGTTATAGAATTATTTTTAAGCCTTGAGAGAACTAAGACATGTATTGTGTATGTGTGCCATTCAGAGGGAGAATGGGCAAGAAAAAATATTTAGGTACATTTGAACAGGGTATGGTAGTAGCTGCCAGGCGCACCGGTTTCTGTCAAGAACTGCAGCGCTGCTGGGTTTTTTGTAACAAGAATGGTCCACCCCCCAAAGGACATCTAACCAACTTGACACGATTTTGGGAAGAATTTGGAGACATCATGGGCCAGCATCCCTGTGGAACATTTGACACCTTGTAGAGTCCAATGGCTGTCAAATTGAGGCTATTCTGAGGGCAAAAGGAGAGGTAGAAGAGTGCAACTCAATATTCGGAAGGTGTTCCTAATGTTTGGTTTAGCACATGTTTTACTCATTGTAAATAAGAATTTGTACTTAACTGACTAGCCTAGTTAAATAAAGGTTAAATAAAAAAATAAAAAAATACTCCAGCAGCAACCCGCTGAGGAGATGCAGGAGAAATCCAGCTCAAAATAGTCTCTTTATGCTGTGCACGTGTGGTAGTTGTGTTGGATACATAAGATACATGATGACTAATGAAAACACACACAGGACAATTTAACTTCACTAAATGATGTAAATGAACCCATGAGAGGACTATGTTTCATGAAGGAAGACTGGACTGAATGTTGCTGACCTCTGTTGAATGCCCGTGATGGGCAGTGGACTAAGAGGAGGTACGTACCACATCTGCATCATTTATAAGTCTTGGTGATTCAATAGTTAATCATTACATGACATTTAAAATACTATCTATGTGTTTTGCTCAGAGTCTGGCATTAACCCAACTATCAGAGGCAGAGGATGTACTCTTTTGGCTGCTGCTGCTGATGACAACAAGTTGTTCTTCTACATCATCATAATTATATGTCTGCAAAGCATTATGTCTTCATTTTGGCTGATTAACTCATTTTTTTTGCCTTTTTCTTCTTCTCAGCTACCAGCCAGGCAACAACCCATACTGTACCGTTCCATAAAGAAGTCAGCCAGAGTTGGTACCAAGATTGACGTGGGCTGTCATTCAAAGAAAGCCTGGCCACCAGTGCATATTTCCAAACTATGTTTGCATTAACTGATTTAGTTTTGTTTGAGTGTGAGTGTAATGACAATAACGTCTCAAAAGTATGCATATATTCTTTTGTCCATTATTTAATTGTTCATTCTATCATATTCTTAGCTAGAACTATTACTATTTATTGGCAGTAAGCCTAGCCATAATTCCCATACAGGGTTCTGTATGGAACCAATTTTGGTTCATTGAAGAAGTACACTTGGTTCTGTTCGCATTAATTCGTTCTGATTTCAACTTCCCCCTTAGTCACTTTATCCTGCCACAGAGTCTGGCAGGAGCCATTTCCTTTCCAACCCTTGTTTTCCTCGCAATTTAAATATTGCGAAAGGCTTGTTTTGTCTGCATGCTTGAGGATCAGACCCCTTTCTTCAATTTTCACCTAAAATGACATTCCCAAATCTAACTGCCTGTAGCTCAGGATCTGAAGCAAGGATATGCATATTCTTGATACCATTTGAAAGGAAACACTTTGAAGTTTGTGGAAATGTGAAATTAATGTAGGAGAATATAACACATTAGATCTGGTAAAAGATAATACAAAGAAAAACATACATTTTTATTTTTTAATTTTTTACCATCAGCTTTGAAATGCAAGAGAAAGGCCATAATGTATTATTCCAGCCCAGGCACAATTTAGATTTTGGCCACTAGATGGCAGCATTGTATTTACAAAGTTTTACACTGATCCAATGAACCATTGCATATTTGTTTAAAATGTTGTATTAGCATGGCATTCTTTCACTGTAATAGCTACTGTAAATTAGACCGTGCAGTTAAATTAACAAAGAATTTAAGCTTTCTACCCATATCAGATTTTTTTAATTTTTTTATTTCACCTTTGTTTAACCAGGCAGGTCAGTTGAGAACAAGTTCTCATTTACAACTGCGACCTGACCAAGATGCAACAAAAACAACAACACAGAGCTACACATAATCAAACGTACAGTCAATAACACAAAATAAAATAAAAATAGAAAAATCTATGTACAGTGTGTGCAAATGTAGAAGAGAAGGGAGGTAGGCAATAAATAGGCCCTAGAGGCGAAAATAATTACAATTTAGCATTAATACTGGAGTGATAGATGTGCAGATGATGATGTGCAAGTAGAGATACTGTGGTGCAAAAATTGGCTGTGTACAGGTACAGTGATCAGTAAGCTGCTCAGACAGCTGATGCTTGAAGTTAGAGAGGGAGATATAAGACTCCAGCTTCAAAGATTTTTGCAATTCATTCCAGTCATTGGCAGCAGAGAATTGGAAGGAAAGGCGGCCAAAGGAAGTGTTGGCTTTGGGGATGACCAGTGCAATATACCTGCTGGAGCGTGTGCTACGGGTGGGTGTTGATATGGTGGCCAGTGAGCTGATATAAGGCGGGGCTATACCCCGCCTTATAGATGACCTGGAGCCAGTGGGTTTGGCAACGGATATGTAGTGAGGGCCAGCCAACGAGAGCGTACAGGTTGCAGTGGTGGGTAGTATATGGGGCTTTGGTGATAAAACGCATGGCACTGTGATAGACTACATCCATCCATGCTGAGTAGAGTGTTGGGGGCTATTTTGTAAATGACATCGCCGAAGTCAAGGATCGGTAGGATAGTCAGTTTTACGAGGGTATGTTTGGCGGCATGAGTGAAGGATGCTTTGTTGCGAAATAGGAAGCCGATTCTAGATTTAGTTTTGGATTGGAGATGCTTAATGTGAGTCTGGAAGGAGAGTTTACAGTCTAACCAAACACCTAGGTATTTGTAGTTGTCCACATATTCTAGGTCAGAACCGTCCAGAGTAGTGATGCTAGAGTAGTGATGCTAGATATGTCTATGTCCTGGGAAATGTTCTTGTTACCTACAACCTCATGCTAATCACATTAGCCTACATTAGCTCAACCATCCTGCAGGGGGGACACCAATCCCGTAGAGGTTAAACTAGACCATGATCCAAAATGCAGATGCAGATTGCACATTGGTCTAATACTAGAGCTTGCAGCTTTCCCTGGTCAGGTCACAGGGTCTGGAGAACCTCTGGGCCGTATCTATATCCAATGAACTCCAATCCAATAAGCATCTTCATTGTACCTCTTTCTTTCCCTTTCTTTCGCTCATTCCCTTCACAGCATGACAGTGCCTACAGTGTGCCCTCTGTCCCCAGAAGCTTACAGACACTGAAGCACAAATAAAATACAAACTCCCTACGAACAGAACTGTCAATCTCAATAGATGGAATACTAGACCCTGAGTACTAAATATTATTACATATTCTAACATATTACTAGATATAATCCCCAAAATATGTCCCCCTTCCCCCACCCATCTCAGGGTTATTTTGGTTAATGATGAATAATTCATGAATATCTACCTCCCTCTGGCTTCTAATGCAGCCTCTTATTGGCTTTGGCAGTGCGCCATTCACGCCTCTGTCTGTCTGGGCTCCGACCCTCACAGACTCAAGCCCCTACCCCCCAATCAAAGCTGATTTCCCTAACAAAAGCAAATCAGCCAAAACCATCACCAAAACAATCACATTACTGAAACAGCTTTTATGTTAACAAGCCATATTTTGGGGTTGAGAATGAAGCACATTATGTTTATTGACTATTTTTGTATGTTGTTAGTTGTGTACTGTCAACCTTTTGTTCATTTTGGTGTTTGCTTCTCCCTCTTTCAGTTTTTCTGTTACATGGTCCACAAGCACAAGAGAGGAGAAGACAGATAGAGAGAGGGATGGAGAGAGAGAGAGAGAGGGGACAGCAGCCCTGGTGACAAGCAAGTTGCCGGGTCATTAACAAGGGGCAGGGGGCCTGGGCGTATAGATGAGAGCAGGAGAGAGAGGAGGACAGTGTGACAATCCACCCCCCCACCTCTCACCCCGAGGGAAAGCGGCGGGACATGGATAAGGGGGGCAGGTGGGGTGCAAGGGAGAACAGAGGGGGGCTGCAGTTATAAAGAGTAAAGACAGAGTGTTATCTGAAACAGCAAATCCCCCCCTGGCTGCAGGGATCTGTGGTGGAGGAAATCAATATATACTCACTGAACACACTGCCATAACCTTGTCAGACCTGAGCAAGGGTACACCAGCTACAGACAGCCAGGGAGAGGGAGAGGGGGCGGTAGGGTGAGGGACAGATATGTCCCCAGACATGGGACAGAGGGAAGATATGGAGAGTAAAGAAGGGAGAAAGTGGGGGCAAGGAGGAAGATGATTGGAGAGGGGTAACGAGGGAGAGGCCAAAAGTGAGAAAAAGAGAGAGACAGAGAAAGAGAGATCAAAGTCGTGGTGTCATGTGGCTGCCCTCAGCATCTTAGAGTGAGTGACCAGTAATAGCAATGTGTGTGTGTGTGTGTGTGCATGCGTGCACGCATGTGTGTGTGCGTCTTTGCGTGCATGTGTGTGTGGTGTGCGTCTGTGCCTGCGTGCATGTGTGTGTGTTTGTGGTAATGCCATGGCCTTGCGGTGCTTCTTAAAGCTGTCCACTCAACCGGCTTATGGCGGTGAACCCTCAGATTACAGAACAGATCATCACCGGGCCCTCAGTGACCAAACTCTGGACACACACACTGGGTCAGCCAGGAAAACTGAAAAACAGTCCTACAACACCACTAATTAACCATCTCGGATTTTAGTGTGTAGAGGTACTATACATTCACATACAGTAAACACAGATTTCTGGTTCACCATGACCTAGAGGATGAGATGGTGCCAGGCCAGCGATTTGAGTAGTCAGTATGGAGGTGGAAAAAGGTCAGGGAATGAAGGGGGTCTACAGTATGAGGGACAGCTGCCCTTTGTTACTCACACACACATAAACATTGTCCTGTGTGGGAATTCTTTTTGGAGCCGCACGCGCGCCGTGCCGGTCACATCAATTCCGAGCCCCACCCGATATCCGAAATAAGGACAGATTCTTCTCGGCAACCCAACCCACCCACATATAATTGTTCCGAGAGCCAATCCGTGACCAGACAAATAGTTTATTTAATTGTTTTTATGGCTCCAGATTAGTAGGCTAAAAGTCTATTCCCATTCCTTGCTTGAATTGATTTATCTGCATGTTTATTCAGAATATGGATAAAAGGAAACCATTAATTAAGAATGAAAGGTGTATCTTCTTTATTTTCATTTCTCCTGTTAAGCAATTTTCACCTCAGCTAAGAGTCAGGGAAAATAAACTAGGCATGTTTCAGCACCACTCAAATAGGCTACTGATGGTTAGTTCCCTGCTCCACTCTCTCACTGGTAGCCTAGGCCTAGCTTATGTCTGCCTCACCGCTCATATAGCCGAATGGAATTCACAACAAGCTCCTGGGTTTATAAAAAATATATTATCTTGATTTAAAACATTTTCCGACTCGCAATATAATTGTTCTGAACTTAGACTAAGGAGTCAGCTAAAGTTTAATTCCACCTGTCAGCTGATTTTTATGTGTGTCAACTTCGGGAACTGTGGGATTCCAACCCGAAACATAAACACACACGCATTCATGCACACATTCACACACCACACGCTCAGGAACTCACGGCTTTACAGACAAGTTCAGGTAAGGGGTGTGACCGGAAGATCGCTAGCAGGCCTTTAACCTTACAGTGTGTTGCCTGACCCCTTCACACACACACACACACACACACACACGCACACTCGCACGCAGACACACACACAGACACACAGACCCCCCACACACTATCCCACCCCTTCCCAATGGACGGAAGAGAAGAGGACATCATTATGCCCATATCAATCCCAGGCAGAGAGGAACATGTAAAATACATGTGACTTGTCTTGGCTAATGTATTGATATAGGAGCTAAGGAAAGGACTTAATGACCAGGCTGGCTGACTCACACAGTTAACTCTGCTCTTTCTTTTAGCTACCCCTTTCATCTGAATTATTGAACGGTGTAATATCTGAAGACAGTCACAGCTTCTTCTTTTTTACTCAATTTAGTCACATTCACCGCTCTCTATCTTTTTTCACCTTTCTCTTCATCGTTCTATCTCTATTTCCCTCTCCCCCTTTCCATCACTTTATATGCTGTATATTTCCCTCTTTACCTCTTTCTTCCCTCTCCTATGTGTTGTCAGGGGAGACGAGCAGAGGTGAGGGTGTAGATGATAGATTGTGTATCAGTGGCCTGTTGGTCCTGTGCTGGCTCTGGTTGGTACAGGGTGAGGAGTACGCTAGGTTAAGTCCCCCCCCAACCACTTCTGTCCCCCTATCTACCCTCCCCATCCAGGCTCAGAGTGTTCCATTGGTATTGACCTTGTACAGACCACTTGACCTACTGCAGCCTCCCAGCCACCTTCCTAGCTCTGCTGTAATCTGACCCACAGGGCTTCAGGACTGGGAGAGATAGACGGGGGGGGCTAGTATTTACAGAGGGAGTTTATTTTATTTATTTGTTTATTTATTTTACCTTTATTTAACCAAGTAGGCTAGATGAGAACAAGTTCTCATTTACAACTGCGACCTGGCCAAGATAAAGCACAGCAGTTTGATACATACAACAACAAAGAGTTACACATTGAATACACAGACATACAGCCAATAGTACAGTAGAAAAATAAATAAAATAAAAAAAATAAGTCTATATACAGTGAGTGCAAATGAGGTAAGATAAGGGAGGTAGGGCAATAAATAGGCCATGCTGGCGAGGTAATTACAATATAGCAATTAAACACTGGAATGGTAGATGTGCAGAAGATGAATGTGCAAGTAGAGTTACTGGGGTGCAAGGAGCAAGATAAATAAATAAATACAGCATGGGGATGAGTTGGTAGGATGGGCTGTTTGCAGATTGGCTATGTGCAGGTGCCGAGATCTGTGAGCTGCACTGACAGCTGGTGCTTAAAGCTAGTGAGGGAAATATGAGTCTCCAGCTTCAGTGATTTTTGTAGTTCGTTACAGTCATTGGCAGCAGAGAACTGGAAGGAAAGGCGGCCAAAGGAGGAATTGACTTTGGGGGTGACCAGTGAGATATACCGTCTGGAGCGCGTGCTACCAGCGAGCTGAGATAAGGCGGGGCTTAACCTAGCAAAGACTTGTAGATGACCTGGAGCCAGTGGGATTGGCGACGAGTATTAAGCGAGGGCCAGCCAACGAGAGCTATTTTATAAATGACATCGCCGAAGTCGAGGATCGGTAAGATGGTCAGTTTTACGAGGGTATGTTTGGCAGCATGAGTGAAGGATGCTTTGTTGTGAAATAGGAAGCCGATACTAAATTTAATTTTGGATTGGAGATATTTAATGTGAGTCTGGAAGGAGAGTTTACAGTCTAGCCAGACACCTAGGTATTTGTAGTTGTCCACATATTCTATGTCAGAACCGTCCAGAGTAGTGATGCTGGACGGCGGGCAGGTGCGGGCAGTGATCGGTTAAAAAGCATGCATTTAGTTTTACTTGCATTTAAGAGCAGTTGGAGGCAACGGAAGGAGAGTTGTATGGCATTGAAGAATGTCTGGAGGTTAGTTAACACAGTGTCCAAGGGCCAGAAGTATACAGAATGGTGTCGTCTGCGAAGAGGTGGATCAGAGAATCACAGGCAGTAAGAAGTATACAGAGAAGAGAGTCGGCCCGAGAATTGAACCCTGTGGCACTCCCATAGAGACTTCCAGAGGTCCGGACAACAGGCCCTCCGATTTGAGACACTGAACTCTATCAGAGAAGTAGTTGGTGAACCAGGCGAGGCACTCATTTGAGAAACCAAGGCTGTTGAGAAAGCCTTGGCCAGGTCAATGAATACGGCTGCACAGTAATGTCTCTTATTGATAGTGGTTATGATATCGTTTAGGACCTTGAGTGTGTTTGTTGTGCACCCATGACTAGCTCTGAAACCAGATTGCATAGCAGAGAAGGTACAGTGGGATTCGAAATGGTCGGTAATCTGTTTGTTAACTTGGCTTTCGAAAGACCTTTGAAAGGCAGGGTAGAATAGATATAGGTTTGTAGCAGTTTGGGTCCAGAGTGTCACCCCCTTTGAAGAGGGGGATGACCGCGGCAGCTTTCCAATCTTTGGGAATCTCAGACGATACGAAAGAGAGGTTGAACAGGCTAGTAATAGGGGTTGCGGCAATTTCGGCAGATAGTTTTAGAAAGAGAGGGTCCAGATTGTCTAGCCCGGCTGATTTGTAGGGATCCAGATTTTGCAGCTCTGTCAGAACATCAGCTATCTGGATTTGGGTGAAGGAGAAATGGGGGAGGTTTG
Organism: Brachymystax lenok tsinlingensis; assembly: GCA_030435695.1. Taxonomy (NCBI): domain Eukaryota; kingdom Metazoa; phylum Chordata; class Actinopteri; order Salmoniformes; family Salmonidae; genus Brachymystax; species Brachymystax lenok. The sequence goes on from CM059780.1 coordinate 44,631,635, forward strand.
GGGAGAGTGGGAGAGGATGGGGTTGGGAAGGAAAGAGAGAAGGGAGGTGAGCGGAGAGGGACAGAGATTGTGTTTGATGATGACCAGCAACCAGTACAAGCCCCTAAGTAACAATAACAGAGAGTTAGCTGATGAGGAAAGCGTAAATCAGACCACAGACGTTAGGATGAGATAGTCCAGCATCCCATTGTGACACAGTTACACCTCACTGAGACCACTTGGAGAATTTGCTGTGCTTAGAAATAAAAGAATATGAAAGCCAATGGTCCAATCACTAGCGGTTCTGGGGGGGTGGGCCAGTGCCCCTGTGACAACAATTTTGGACCCCCTTGTGGCCCCCCTAAATGTGGAATATGAAATAGTTTTTGCATAACTAATTTTTGCTACCGTTCTTTGTTTTACATCCGTTATTAGACAGTGGCAACTCGGAACACTATTTAAACCCACACATTTACTAGAGGGACATGGTCTTTTGCCTGCTAATGCCTGCGATGCAGTGAAGAAAACGATATGACAACAATAACGTCTTATGTAACTGGCCCCTCTAACAGTACAACTGGCCCCATTAACAACTGAAGGGGGTTTGAAAAATATACTTACAATTCTTGAGTATACTGTATGTGCTGTATTTCCTGATTCGGTGTGTGTGTGTGTGTGTGTGAGTAGTGTCCTTGCTCTTACACAGGTAACTGTGCGCTGGAAGACAGAAGGACGAAGAGAGTGAGACTGAGAGAAGAGAGTAATAAAGGATCGACCATCATTTAAAAAGCAGCCATGCATATCTGAATTTGGCCCTGACACACTCCTCCTCCCTCTCTTTGTCCTGCTCTCTCCACGCTCCACCAGATCCACCAGCTCCTCATTTCCTCTCCTTCCGCTAGACAATCAATTCCCGCCCTTGGTGTGGCAGACCCCCCCAAGCCCTCACACACTCACTCACACACACACACCCCTGGCGCTGGTCAGGCAACTGAGTCTGACCTTTTCACCGATTCCCGTTATTAGAGAAACTGACATTCAAGCCCCGAGCCCCCCCAGGACACTGCAAGACCGCCACGACCAAACACACACACACCCCGCCCACATAACCCAACTACCGCCACCATATACTCACTGCACACACACATCCACATCCCCTTAATGTCAGTCATTCACTGACAACAAACAGGATGAATCCTTTGACATAAGACAGTCATTGGCAACACTGGTCCTCACGCACCAGTAGTGTCTGCTAGTTTTCTCTTCTCCCTCTGGTTCTGATCAATTCAAGTCTGTGATTGCTCAGATAGTGGCACATACATACTTTCCCTGGTCTGAATCAGTCACTGGCTATCAATGGTCGGAGGGGCTAGTTGAATAGAGCTCCAAGTGACATTCAATCCAATACAACCAGATCTGGCTCAGGTGTTTAAAAACTTTGTGTGCAGTATTTGAGTGTACAGACCTGTTCTTGGAATTACTCAAGGAAATTGTGACTGGGTCATGTCATGCCATACCAACTTCCTCGTAACTTGAATATCACAGCAGAGGGAGTGTGTACATGTGTGTGTTCGCATGTGTGTGGAAGCAAGTGTATGTAAAGTGTTAGGGACAATACACACATGTTGAGACTCTTGAATTAAGGTTTCCCACCAAGAATAGATGTCGATTATTTCCAGGACGTACTGTAAGTTTAGCTTCTGTCTCAATAGACTTGGACACATCCCACTGGAAATATAGAGCAGAGCGTTGAATACAAATCAATAGAATCAACTTTGGTTTGAGTTATTAAATGCTCTCATTACACGATCATTAGCACTCTGGTTTAATGAGCGTTTGAAAAGAGAACGAAAGGAAGAAGAAAAACAGAAACAGGCTGTTTATGCTGTGGCCAGATCAGAATTTGGCCTGTGTGTGTGCGTGTGTGTGGTTCATGCCATGAACTCACACAAACTCTTCCCTTAATTATGTGGCGTTTGCATCAGTGAACGATGTTTCTGTGTGATAATTCTGTATTTCGGTAATTGTTACCAGTGTGTTAGCATAGACACAAACGGCCTGGCCTATTGTAATATGCTAGGAGGTTAATTAGTAGCAGCAATGTGCTGTAATGATAGACACTCCCCAATCAGCAATGTCTTTAAACAGCAGGAATAAATAAATACTACAACAACCCAATGGAACCTACACAGATATGGGAACAGCGTTTGTGTGTGTGTGTGTGTGCGTGTGCGTGTGTGTGTGTGTGTGTGTGAGAGACGTCTTTCATGTGGTCATATTTACTTACCTAGAGAGCCTCCCAGCATCACTCAGCACTCAGATCACTTGCGGGTGAGGTCGAAAACAGGTGTGTGTGTGGTGTGTATGTGCGTCTATGTTTGTGTGTGTGAATGTGTGTGAGCATGCACGTGTGTGAATGTGAGTGTGCGTGTTTGTGTGCATGCACGTGTATTTGCAAAGGTGTGACTGGGCCAGTAGAACAGGTCAAGCATGTGACCAGCCAGCGCTCAGGGGCAAAGGGTGTGTTCCACAGAAATGGTCTTCTGGGAAACGGTGAGAAAAGTGTACAAGCATGTTTGTGTTCATGCGACGTGTGAGTGTTCGTTTTGGAATACAATGTGCCCAAGGGGTTGTAAGGCAGGAGGGAACATACAAATTCTTCCCTTTTTCTTCTCTTTCCTCTCTTCCACTACTCAGGAAGCAGAAACCTGGTGATCTGACAGTTTATTTTCACCTGTGAATGCAGCAAAATAACAGCAGTGGGTTAAACTCAGGAGACACATTTCATTTGAATGCATTCAGTTGTTCAACTGACTAGGTATCCCCTTTCCCTTACCATACAGAGAAACAGACTACTGTAAAGTTGAATAATGAACTGTTATATGTATGCACTTATGTCCGATTAATTTTTTTTAAGTCTAGGAGCGGAAAAAATGAGGTAGTCTTCGGAAAGAGCTGGCTATACAAAAAAGCTATTTTATGTGTGTAGTTTTGGCCACTTTCCACAATGGGATTTGACAAGCCTTTTGAGATCGAGACACATTGTGTCACATAAACGGTCTGATATCCAGGGATCGAGGGGGTTATGTGTGTGTGTGCGTGTATTTGCGTGTGTGTGTGTGTGTGTGTGGGGGGGGGTATGGATAAGGTCATTTAGATTTTTGGGGGAATGTGTTTTGATGTCATCTCCCGACATCCTGCTTACCTGGATCGACGTCGAATTTCGCAGGTGGATCTTGAGTGAATGTTGAATGTTGGAATGTATTTGGAATAACACTTGGAAAATATTGGCATGTATTGAAAATACTCAAATACCTTCCCATGCACTTTCCCCAGGTATTTGAAAATAGTATTTGAAATAAGTATTTTAAATTTTCCAATAATTTACTATTTATAGGAAATTGTTTGAAAAGCGATGGGATAAGACTGTAACTACCAATTGGATATCACAAATAAAAAAAATTAAAAAAAATGTAATAGTTGATTCAGGCCACATTATTTGAAAATATTAAGATACTCTGAAAAAAATACATTTACAGTGCCTTCAGGAAGTAGGACTTAATCCACATTTTGTTGTGTTACAGCCTGAATTTAAAATGGATTAAATAACCTTTTTTTTCACTGGCCTACAAACAATACCTCACAATGTCAAAGTTCAATTATATTTGTTGATTTTGTTTTTGCAAAGTAATTAAAAATGAAAAGCTGAAATGTCTTGAGTCAATAAGTATTCAACCCCTTTGATATGGCAAGCCTAAATAAGTTCAGGAGTATAAATGTGCTTAACAAGTCACATAATAAGTTACATGGACTCAATAATAGGGTTTAACATGATTTTGAAACGATTACCTCATCTCTGTACCCCACACATACAATTATCTGCAAGGTGCCACAGTTGAGCAGTGAATTTCAAACACAGATTCAACCACAAAGACCAGGGAGCTTTTCCAATGCCTCGCAAATAAGGACACTTATTGGTAGATGGGGAACAAAAGGGGAAAAAAGCAGACATTGAATATCCATTTGAACATGGTGAAGTTATTAATTACACTTTGGATGGCATAGCAATACAACCACTCACTACAAAGATACAGGTGTCTTTCCTAACTCACTTACCGGAAAGGAAGGAAAGGGCTCAGGGATTTCACTATGAGGCCAATGGTGACTTTAAAACAGTTACACAGTTCAGTGGCTGTGATGGGAGGATTCATCACAAACTGAGGATTTCAGTAACTACAACTTTGTATATTAACCTAATTGACAGAGTGAAAAGATCCAACACATTACTGAGTACCACTTTCCATATTTTAAAACATAATTTCTTTAACTAGGCAAGTCAGTTAAGAACAAATTCTTATTTTACAATGAGAGCCTAGCCCGGCCAAACCCTCCCCTAAACCGGACGACACTGGGCCAATTGTGCACCGCCCTATGGGACTCCAGATCATGGCCAGTTGTGATACAGCCCAGGATCGTACCAGGGCCTGTAGTGACACATCTAGCACTGAGATGCTGTGCCTTAGACCGCTGGGCCACTCGGGAGCTGTGGTGGCTGCACCATGTTATGGGTATGCTTGTAATCGTTAAGGACTGGGGTGTTTTTAAGGACAAAAAAGAAACAGAATGGAGCTAAGCACAGGAAATATCCTAGAGGAAAACCTGGTTCATTCTGCTTTCCACCAGAATCTGGAAGATGAATTCTCCTTTTGGGCAGGACAATAACCTAAAACACAAGGCAAAATTTACACGGGAGTTGCTTACAAAGAAGACAGTGAATGTTCCTGAGTAGCTGAGTTACAGTTTTGACTTAAATCTACTTGAAAATCTTTGGCAAGACCTGAAAATGTATAACCATTTTTTTTATATTTGGCCAGAAAAAAAAAAAATAATAATTTTAATTGATTTTGTTAGTCACTCTCTCTCAGAAATTATGAATATGGCATAAGTCATGGAAAAATGTGTATAACTGCAGGAAATTAGCTGTAAAACTGCAACATTTTCTCTCCATCCATGGCGAAATGTGTAAGACTACAGGAAATAAGCTTTAAAACTGCAGTTTTGTCTCTCAACCCCATGGTAAAAGGTGTGGAATTGCTGGAAATGTTTGATAAAACTGCCAAGTTCCTCTCACCTCATGGCGAAATGAGTGGAACAGCATGAAATTTGCTTTAAAACTGAATTTTTTTCTCTATGCACCATGGCAAAATGTGTAGAAATTTAAAGCTACACATTCTTCTCTCCTCCACCGAGAGGGGGTTCACTAAAATGTTTTGTCCGCGAGGTGGGTGAGGGGGCCCAACTAAATATTGCTTAGGGTCCAGAAAATGCTAGAAACGACCCTGTGTGTGTGAGTGTGTGAGTGAGTGTGTCAGTGTGTTTGCGTGAGTGCGTGTGCGTGAGTGCGTGAGTGTGCGTGAGCGTGTGCGTGAGCGTGTGCGTGAGCGTGTGCATGTGAGTATGCATGTGAGTTTGCACAGAGAATGTACATACATGTAATATAGTGTGTATGTTTGTGTGTGTGTAGAGTAGGTGAGGTCTCTCTATGGTGTCACAGACAAGAGAAAAGCCCTGGTGAGACCCAACTATTGAGACATAGCACAGAAGGGTGTACTTTACAGAGTTAGTGAGCAAGCATGTTGACATAGGGGACAGATAGTGTCTGTTTTGTCTACTTCTTGACTTGGACACAAGGGCTGTCCAAGAGGTCTCTTCTCTCTGCATTCCTGTCTCCATTCACTCCTTGAGACACAGGCAGAGAGTTGGGGAGGGGTGAAATAAGAATGGAGGAGGGAGCAGTATTTTCCCCCCTTAACCCCACTGTCTGCACTCTGACCTTTTAACTAAACTGGGGGCAGACATCACCCCCCCAACCTTCTCTGCTCTCCCCATCCCACTCTCTCACCCTGCCCCTAGTCTCAACTTTTATCTGTGGTGTCCACACCTTGCTTTCCTGGGCTCCTTCTCTATCTATAGACTTTAAACCTCTGTGGGCTCAGCAAACAACTCTGGCCAGGACAAGGCCAACAATTACTCCAGTCACGCCATTCACAGAGAGAGAGAAGGGGGAAGAGAGGGAGGGGTAAAGGTTAAGAAAGAGGTAAAGAGAGAAAGAGGTTGAGAGTAAGAGAAAGGAAAAGGAAATGAGAGGCGGATTGCCAAAAGAGCAGCAGATAGGGGGAGAGACTGTAAGAGCGAGAGAGCTATAGGGAGAAAGCTAAAGAGTTGGATTTATGATGTCACATAAGGATGGCCAGTCAAGGCCAGAGACACTGATAAAGAGGTGAACTTTGAACTTTCACTCCATGGCCTGGCAAATCATGGTCACAGCAAAGAACATAACCCCAAAATACTAGCTGTTACACCAAGACTAAATTACATGCAGTATTGAATCCGATGGACTGTCATCAATTGAAGATATCAAGGGTTTCTTGTTTCTGTCCTGCGCCAAAACAGTTGAACATGCATGCTTCACATGTAGCATGGCTGTGTGTTTTGACTGTGTGTGTGTGTGTGTGCGTGTGTGCGTCTGTGGGTGTGTGGTTATGGATGGTTATTAAATGTTCAGTATGGATGAAGCACAATAGCAAAGTAATATCCACAATAGCTGTCTTGGGATCTGATTAGGAAAAAATGCCAAAATGACCATGTTGTGGATGTTCCAATTAGCCTTTCCCAATCCTAGCCTTCACCATAGCAAGGAAACCCCATGCACATTGACCATGATTGACCTTAGAACAGCAGTTAGAGTCCACCTCATACTAAGCTTTATGTATCTGCCATGTGCCCATTATTCAGTGTTTGTGTAGAGTAATTGTCAGTGAGTGGCTATTAAGTAGCATTTACTTTGTGTCCATCCCCACTATACCACAGTGGTCAGACTCATGTAGGCTGCTGTACAGGGTAGATACATTTACAGACGCCAAGCACGGTAATGTGCAATATAGCCACAGGCATGCACACACTCATGCACACAAGCATGCACACACGTGCACACACACATACACTTTGGCCAAGATCCATTCAGCAACGCTCCCAGGCCAAATAACAAAACCACCTGTGAAAACACGCTTTCTCAAGTCTTTGGAGAATCTTCAACTGTAAAACACTGGCGGGAGAAAAATCCATGGGCGTTTATAGGGACTGTGGGTCATGCTTGTATAGATTTTATAACAGCGAGTCAGTGACAAACGCATTATGATTTTCACATAAACCAGTTTCGGGAGCCCCAGTAAAGCTGAAAAGGCCTAAATGCTTCCTGAGTTTATAACACAATTAATTTATCATAGAGAGAGAGAGAGAAAAAATGCAGCTGATTTGTTTTATTTGCCTGGCTGGCTCTGCCGGAGGCCAGTCGCATTGTTCAACAAGGAGAAAATAGGCGCCTGCTGCTGCTACAACTCCAGAGGTGGGGAATAAAACAATGTGCACTGAAAAAGGTGCTCTAATGCTTTGTGGCTCAGGTGTCACCCACAGGCTCACACAAAACAGGGCCTCAAAACAAGTGGCTGTGGTTTATGAAGAACGAAACACACTTGTCATTCTTATGAAGAACAAAACGCACACTTGTCATTCTTGTGAAGATGTATTTTTCTAATACACTAAGTGAGCGTTATTGGATGAACACAGCTGCCAGGTGTCTCTCCTACAAGGGGGATATAATGTTTGAGTTCAAATGGGTGGTATTTGGTGGAGGTTATTATGATGGATGGGTTTTGACAGATGAATACTTTTGAATAAATCCGAGTAAACAGAGGGAGGTAATGAAATGTAAGTAAACGTGGGTGAGCTAAAACCAAAAAAAGGGTGGGTGGTGGCAGTGGTGTTGGGGGTGGGGGAGGCAAGTAGTTAAACAAAAGGGAAGGATGAGAGGGAGGGGACACTATCAGCACTCTAAGACGCTTGTGCCCCACTGAGGAGTGACACGTATGTAACATGTATGTGCTGAGAGATAGCGTGCAAACTGTCTGCAGCCACGCCACTAAAGCTGCTTTACCTACGAACACACGCACGTATGGACGCACACACACAAACAACATAATTACACTTTCGTTTTTTTTTTATTAATTGTTTTTCAATAAAGGGACAAAATGGGTGTGTGAACAGGGTAATGCAGACAACTGCCAGAAAACAAAGACAGTGGTTTCCCCAATACAACTGAACAGAGATCAGAAACAAATACAAAAAAAAAGAGCTAAGTTTGTCCAATGACCTTCGGCCAATCTTTAAAAAATAAAGAAATAATATTATAACACAAAATAAACAAAAAAAAAGATCCCTTCCATGTCTCTATTTTAAACAGAGCATATAGGTAATAATAAATAGCAACTCCCATAGTAAAAGATAAAGGTCAAGTTCAAGTTACAACAAACAGCTCTCAGAACAAGAATAGAAAAGGCTGATAACAAAATATTCCGCATTGCCATTTACAAAAAAGGCTCAACTCAAGCAGGCTTCTCCGCGTCTCCAATTAATTTTCATTTTTAAATATGCTTTGCATATGAAAGTATACCCAATCTAAATATAAAGCACCATTTAGTATTTGGCAAGGAAAAACAAAACTGCAAAACATAGATTTGTTTTAAAATTCATTTATTCTGACGCTTTTTTAAATCGATGTACTGCATATGAAGTAAGTTTTTTTTTTTTTCTTAATTAAGATGTTGGAATGTAGTCAGGTGGGATAGGTGGGAAAGACAGAAGCACACAACAGAACAGCCCGACGTCAGCTTGCATTACTGCATATAGAATGGCAGCAGGGGGAGGAGGTCCAAACCAAACTAAAAAAGATATGTACAACCTGTGAGCAGGAACCAGCGCAGCGTGGCAGCCATTTTATGGCCCACTGCGCTTAATGTCGCATTCTTCTTTTTTTATTGGGTTTTATTTATTTATTTTTTTAAACATACAAATAATTTGCACTATATTATCCTGCCAAATTAAAAAAATAAACCGTGGCAGCTTGTTGTGTTTTTTTACTACCAAAAAAGGTATGTAAATACCTGTAGAGAGAACAAGCAACAGTTAAAAATACGAGCCTCAATATAAATACTATAGTGCCTACTCTAAGTGAACATTGAATTCAAATACCATTCTAGAAATACAGAAAAAGAAGACCATAAGTGTGTTTAAGCATTGGAATTGACATGAGTGTGCATCTTCCTATATTTAAGTTCTCTATTATATATTCATATATCATCTTAAACCTTTCCCCAATGCAAATTTTATTCAACCTGAAGAGCCTCGAAGAGCCAAGGCAAAATAAAAAGTCACAGTTTTTATTCTCCATTTTATATATACTGTGATCGAGTCTTGAAAACCACCAAGACAGAGAGGAAAAGAGAAACAACAACAAACTTAAATACAGTTTCCCCTAAAGATAATGAAGTGTTATTAAAAAAAAAAAAAACATTTTAATATTTATACAAAAAAAAAGAAGAAGATTTGTACAAAAAAAATCTTGCAGTGTGAGCAGCAAGTTTGTCATCTAGCTGAGGGAGCTTTAACCCAGTCACAGCACTGAGTGCTTTGCTGGCGTTTCCTGGGGTTAAACAACAAAGGTCAGAGGTGGTCAAAGGTGAAGGATGAGGGTCAAGGATGGAGTGGCTGGCAACATATTCTGTATTCGTCACTATGTAAAACAATGGAACCCCTAGCCATCAGTCAGCATTTTAGCAAGTTTTCCCTTAAGCGTATACCTGTAAACTGGGAAAATTGAACAGTGCACTTCTTTTTTGTCCTATAAATGACCGCTATACAGACGTTGTACCAACGTTAGACAATGTTAGAGTATCTGTACAGACTCTGAGGCAGCGTGACAAGTGCTATTTCACCATCAACCGGGGTGGTCTGCAACTCAACAAGGTTCAAAACTTTCCTTTCACGTCAACACAAACAGCAAACAGTACAAAACAGAAAGAAAACAAAAGTACCTCTGCCCTCTATTACAAACCTATGTATGATTTTTTTGTCTAATCTCCACCCTGGCATGAGTACAGTGGCCTTTCTTAAATAATATTTTTCTTCCTTTCAAGTTTAGGCAATTCATAGTTAATCATCACTGATGGATAGAATGTATGGTAAAAAAAAGAACCCCCCCAAAGCACTCCATTCTGTTAGCTTCTAATCTGTTTTACTTTTTTGACTGGCTTGTATTCATTCGAATGCCCTCCTAATGTATGGTGTGCTGGGAGATTACAATCTGATAAATCTAAGCAGCATCATAGGTTTGTGCTACTGTAGATACATGACAACGCTCGATGTCTTCACAAAACGTTAAAAGTCCCACGAATTTAGGATTGTACATTACAGTGTACCTTTTGTGTTCAGTACCGCCGCACAAGAAATAAAATATACAAACAATTCAGTTATACACAATACTGCCTGTACCGTGCCTGCTGAAAATGGAAAGACACTATAATACATGTAATAGGTAGCTAAATGATGATTAACCAGAATTCTCAGAAGTTTTTCTGTATTAGTATTATCAGTTAGTCTTGTAAAAGTCACAGTCGACTTTAGCAGTCAGGTACTTGATGCAAGAACCATTACTTTAGGATTCAACCCTTGTCCACTATACAGCCGTGGCCCTTGTCCAGTATACAGCCGTGACCCTTGTCCAGTATACAGCCGTGACCCTTGTCCAGTATACAGCCGTGACCCCAAGCTTATAGCAGATAGGAAGATTATTAACCAACGCAGTTTCAAGATATTAAAAGGCACACTTTTTTTTTTTTTTACCAAATGATAGTACAAATTCAAAATCTTAACACATCCTCATCTTTTTGAAGAAATCTAAAGGCTGTCACTGCTTTGTGTTAAGTAATCAAGCCAATTCATAGATTATGTTTTTAACCCCATAGGGACAGAACATCTTTTAGAAAGATGAAGGTTAAGTGCGATTCCCAGGTCGTCCAGAGAGGGTTAAGCTGAAGACTGTTCATCCTCCATGTTACAACACAAAACTGTACATGATATGTGTTACAGAATGTATGCAGCATGGTCGTTTCTTTCTTGTCTTTTCTTTTTTTTTGAAAATAAAAACCCGAACAAGAAAACAGCAACACATTTTACTCAACAACTAACCAACCAGGGACATTTTCTTTTTTTTAATTAGCCAAAACATACCATGCATGCTGTCTAATTATAAAAATAAAAAAAAATGAAGAAAAAAAAAACAGAAGTACACAACATGTAAATTATTGCACAAGAGAAAGGCTTGAAGTTTTGCGTCAATGCAATAGTATTGCCCCGATACAGATCATGCATTCAACGAGTAATGGAAACGGGGTGTGCTGGTGCAGAGCACGTTGTCCATCGGACTGGCGAAAGAGGAGGGGAGAATCTACAGGGGACTGGGGAGGGAGGGAGAGGGGAGGCTGATGACAGGGGAAACTCCCACTACTCCGACTTAATTTCGGCACTCAAGGGGCGGTCACTGTGCCATTTTTTCATGTGTTTCTCCAAGGTACTGTACACACTGAAGGGCATCTGGCAAATCTCACACTTGTACACGTCCTTGCCAATCTGCCCGTGTGTCTTCATGTGGCGTGTGAGCTTGCTGCTCTGGGCGCAGGCGTAGTTGCACAGCTCACACTTGTAGGGCCTCTCGCCTGTGTGGCTGCGCCGGTGCACCGTCAGGTTGCTACAGTTCTTGAAAATCTTGCCACAGTACTCACAGGTGTCGGTGCGCCTGCTGCCGTCCTTGGAGCCAGGTCGAGTCAGAGGAGCCCCCAGGTGGGGAGTGCTCCCCCCGCTCCCCGTCCCACTGCGGCCCGACACCCCCCCATCCAGCTCCCCAGGAGGGGTGGAGAAGCGCAGGCTGCCGTTCTCAGACGAGTGCTCCGATGGAGAAGAGGCGAAGGGCGATTGTCTGGAGTCCCCTCCGAAGTTCAGAAAGGGGTCCTTGAGTTGTCGGGAGGCGGCATAGCCGGCCAGCCACTGGGAGTAGACGTTCTCTGTGTTGGGGATGGTGGGGGTAGGCAGGTCAAACTCCTTCTCCAGCTTAATGCGTTTGGAGAAGGGGCTGAGGGGGCTAGGGCTGCCCAGGAGCAGCTTTTTGGAGAGGCCCACCGAGGCTGCTTCGCTGGGGGACGTGCCGTGCCCGTTTATAGCCACGGCCGAGATGCAGCCCCCCTCTCCGCGGTCCGACTCCAGCGCTGAGTCCTCGTCACACAGCTGGCGTTGTGTGTGCTCACGGTTGTGGTGGTGTATGTGGTTTTCTTGGTCCAGCGCGCTGCGCTTGTGTGCATGAAAGGCTTCGCTGAAGTGCTGCATGCTGGCCGCCAACCCCATGCCCTGCATCACCTCAGGCAGTGAGCGAGGGATGGAACCCTCCTCTCCTCCTACCAGGCGAACCCCAACCCCCCCGACCCCAATGCTGCCGTTGTTCTCATGGTGCCGCGCTGCCTCCAGACTCAAGCTGAAGTGGTAGCTGTTGTTGTTCCTCCTAGCTCCATCCACCTTCTCCTCATCTTCCTCCTCCCCCTCCTCTTCCTCCTCTTCACCCTCCTCTTCTTCCTCCTCTTCCTCTTCTTCTTCCTCTTCTTCCTCCTCCTCCTCCCCATTCTCCCGGCGCAGGCGGTTGTTTTCACTCTTAAGCTTGGCCACCACTGACTTGAGGGCGCTGCTGGCGCTGCCCATTCGCTCGCTGGTGCCCGGCTCGGGTGAGGAGGCTGCAGAGAGCCCATCTTCCGACTTTTCAGCGTTGGGCGAGCCTGACTTGTGCATGTGCGTCTTCATGTGGCGCTTGAGCTTGCTGGCCTGGGTGCAGGCGTGGTCACACAGATGGCACTTGTAGGGCTTCTCGCCCGTGTGGCTGCGCCGGTGCACGATGAGATTACTCTGGAACTTGAAGCTCTTGCCACAGAACTCGCACGACTTGGTCTTCAGAGGAGTGGAGGGCTGGGGGCCTGAGGATGGTAGTGGGGTAGTGGGGGTGGTATGGGAACCCGAGGGGGACTGCATGGAGGGAGGCAGGGAAGGGGGGGTGGACAGGTAGGGAGGCTTTCCCCCACTGCCACCACCTCCACCTCCTCCTCCACCGGGCTGGAATGGTTGGAGCAGCCGTTGCATATGGCTGGGCTGGTTGGGAGAGTGGGGGGGAGTGGACCCTGAGGTGTTACCCGCCAGCTCCCTCAGCCGGCGGGAGAAGTCCATGGCCGATGGGGGGTCCAAGGGCATGGGAGGGTTGAGGCGCAGCACCCTGTCGAAGGCACTCGGATGGTGGGCTGCCAGCACCAGCTCCTCTGGATTCCGGTGGTGGGGGTCCATGTGGTGGCGTGGAGGGGGACTGAAGAGCGGTGGCGTCGGGGGAAAACGCTGATGCCCACCCCCTCCGTCCCGGCCCCCCGAGCCTGATCCTGGGATGCGGAGGAGGCTGAAGGGGCTGGCCTCGGGGAGGTGGAGACCGTGGAGAGGGGGCTGAGAGGGGCAGTCTGCGCCACCACCCAGGGAGGAAGGTCTGCCCATGCGGGGGGTGAGGGGGCTGCCATGCCCGTGCTCGCTCTCCAGGTAGATGCGGAAGCCATGGGTAATCTGGGCGTGCTGGAGCAGGAACCAAGCGCTGCCGTAGGCCTGTTTACAGGTGGTGCAGGTGTAGGTACTTGGCTCTTCCTTACCTGCAGTGAGACAAAGAGGAAGAGGGGACACAACAACCAATGAATTATTAAGTAATACACATTATTGATCCAAAGGAAATTTGTTAAAGAGTTTAGCTCAATTCAGCTGTGCTGCATTTGACTGCATTTAATCCATCACTGTCTTATGGGTTTATCATATTATCATATTTTTAGAAAGCCATCATATGATGTCAGGGTAAATATATCTTAATTATCTGGCTGATAATATTTAACAAAGACAAGACTGAAGAGAGGAAGAAAAAAACACATAGCAAAACTCTTATCGAGGTCACGCCCCCACATGACCAGCTTTCGCTAAAGGACTCCGGACACGCAGTGTGTGTGTGTGTGTGTGCGTGCGCGTGTGTGTGTGTGCGGAGGATCACATCTTCCTCTAGCCTGCTTTGGGACACTTTTATCCCAGCTGACTGTGAGCAGTCTCTCAGCTTGCTACAGAGCAAACAATGACTGCTGTCCCTGCAGAGAACACACTCCCATTGATGTACAGAAAGAACCCCTAACAGAGAAACATAACACCACTGAGCATAGCAGATAGTACTACAGTATTTAGGGAAGATCCAAAAAATGTATGCCTCTACTTTTTTATTTTATTTTAGACTGAAGTCATATCGACACAGACAGTATACAAGTGTAATAATTATCTGCTCTGAATGGTGACACACACACACACACACACACACACAAGCAAGCACACACACATACACACACATACACACACAGAAGAAAAGCCTCTTGCTGTGCATAACTAGAACCGCCCTCTCAATTGCGGCCCAGTGAAGTATTCCGCCGCTTGTCACAACAAAGGAACATTTAAAACAATGAATGGCTCTCTGAAAATGACCTGTGGTCCGCTTCACAATGCGTGTCATCTCATTAAGCCCAGCCTGCTCCTCCATCAGCTCATTTACAAGATTAGATCATAAACGGGCCGCCGCTGAAAGCCTTTCAATATGAAACCAGTTATATGGATGCAGACTCATGCACAGTCACACACACACACACACACACACACACACACACACACACACACACACACACAAAACACAGTACTGATTATTTAATAAATATATCTGCTCAAATGCTCTGCCTAAATACACAGATTCTCCCACGGGTGCACACACTCACATGCACAAACACACACGCACACAGGCACACAAACATTTAGACAGTAAACAGATGCATGCTGAAATGTGTAACTATACACATAGATAGTCATGGTAAAACACACAGCAATAAAGAGTGAGCAGTATTGTGGTATCCTGGTCCACCTGTGAGTGGGTCATTCAGCCCGTATACCCAGGGGCCATCCACAGGTTGGTTCCCCTTCAGACTAATTGCTCTACCAGTCCCAGACAACACAGGAGACCCAGGCCTGAGACGAGACCAGCCTGGGAATCAAGTTCTAACAGATGGACCAACTGTTTACATGTCATATCATTGCACTAAAAGGGGAAATATATATAGGAAAGTAATTGCCAATATGAATGAGCTATTTGATAAAAAAAAAAAAAAGATTTGATCCATCTACTTTATTCTCAGAATGACGAGCCAGCATAATTAGCTCTGCAATCCTGCCAGACAAATAGATACTTAAATACAATGTCAAAGGCCTTAGACACATTGGCGATAATGACTGAGGATACATTTCCAGATAAAAAAACATTTTGTGATAAAGTGGGGTATAGCACATCAAATCAAAAGGTAAACAGACAGGGGTCAGTCACTGAAGCCTCCATACTCCTGCTAATGACTGGCAGTATGAAACCAGAGAATTAGCGACAACACTAAAAGGGATTCATGGTTTACCTTACAGCTTTTACCCTCTCCAACTGCAATTTACCCGGCGCATCCCAAAAAACAAAAGGTCAACACTGTCGCCAGAAACAGCCATCAGTTAAAGTGGGCCGTGTGAGTGGTCTGTGTCTGTGTGTCTGTGTGAGTGGGATGTCACCGAGTGACATATTTCTGATACACAACCTTTTTCTCACCTCTTTATGGTGGATATATAATGGTGGATATATAATGGTGGATATATAATGGTGGATATATAATGTGCGAGGGAAAAAGATGTGCAGAGAGCAAAGGCTTCTCTGCTCTGTGTGTGAGAGGCCAGCAGTTGCTACTGGGCTGTGTGAAGAGGGGGGTGAGTGAGTGAAAGGCGTGCGAGTAGGCGGTTGGGTTGGATAATCCTGTTAAGACATAGGCGGGGTGTGGATCTCTCCACTCAGTGGTGCACCCTCCCCCGGACACTCAAACCCCTTTGTGTTCTGTGTGGGTCTAACCCACTGGGAGAATTCACACATGCACGCACGCACGTACGCACGCACGCACCAGCTCACGCACATGCACACACACACACACACTCACACTCACACACATGTATATGTCACCACCTACAGTTGAGGAAGTCCAGCATTAGCTAGTAAATTATGGATAATTAGAATCGGCAGAAATGTCTGCTAATTGTTGCCACCTGCAGAGGGTCTAATCCCTACGCATTATTTGCATTTCCATTTAGAGTTGTTTCTCCTCACAGAGACATGTATTGATGTGCAAGAGCCTTGGAAAAAGTTGAAATGTTTGGAAATGTAGGCTTTTGAGAGTCGTCAAAGCCTGCTTCTAATTCAGCCATCTCTCAGATCAACTCTAACGAGACATAATGTGTGAGGGAGAGAGACAGACGGACAGACAGAGGTCGTTCTAGGACAGAGCTGTGGCTGGGGTTTAGGCTTTAGCCCACGTCACTCATGACAGTAGTTGGCCGCAACTGTAGAGCTTGGCAGCATCATGTTCCGATCGCAGACGGAGAGAGAGGAATGAGGCAAAGAAAGAGAGGAGAGAGTGAGAGAGCGAGATGAGAGGGCAGTAACATGCTGCCAGCTTTTAACACTGGGAAATGTCAGAACCATGTAACCAGCAATGAGCTATCAGAGAACAAGCAAGGAAGAAAGAGATAGAAAGTGAGCTCCCCCACACACTACGTCAGACATACACACCCACATATAGACCATAATGCACCACGCTATACACACATACTCTAACATATTACACCCTCCCTACTTTCATATCGACACACTCAGTTCACACACACACACACACCACACACACACACACACACACACACACACACACACACACACACACACACACACACACACACACACACACACACACACACACACACACACACACACAGACACACACACTTACATACACAAAGTACTAAACCCCATTAAGCTGAGGACACAACAGAGGCGTGATGTTAGATGTGAGAAGGTGGCACACACACACAGAGGTGGAGAGTCATGAAACACGAGACTGGATGGAAGGAAAGGTGTGTGTGTTGAAACTTCCCCTGCTTACTGCATCTCTCTAGGGAAATGCACCACTCTGAGCAGATCGCTTTACAGGGCCTAAAATAACTCCACTGTTCCAAGCTGTGAAGATACACCCCCACACACCAACTGAAACACACGCACACACACACAAACACACCCAGCCTGTCAGGGACATGGCAGCATTTGCCGAGCAGTAAGATTTACATCATGGCACTGCCTGAAAAAGAATAATACATACATTTCTAATTTAGAGGATTATGCCTTCTATTTAAAACAGAGAGAGGAATTCAGAGAGGGAGAGACAGATAGACGAGAGAGTGAGAGTGTGTGTAATGCCATATCTATCATGGTAGAGAGCAGACATCTCTGTGCTCCGTCTGGACGGGTGGCAGTAGCAAACAAAGATGGATGCCAGCTTTAAACAGCTTGGGCAGCCTGAGCCCCAGACACGCACTGTCTCCTATTTCTCATCTGCCATCTTACCAAGAATACACCCTCTACCTGCACCAATGTCATTCACACCCAAGACAATGTAAACTCCCAACCGTTCCACATGTAATATGCCCCCACCCATTCACCTAATATGCAAAACCACTACCCCCACTCTACACACGCTACACACTACCCAAACACGCATCACAAACACTGACAAGCAGAACAAACGGCCAGGCTGACACATCCCTCAACTCTAGGCCATTTGGACAGTTCCCTTTGTCCCCTGTTCCCCATCTCTCCTTGTCCTTACTCTCTCTTATTCACTATCTCTCCATCCCCATTCTCTCTCCCTCTCTCTCTCTCAGTTTCTCTCAGTCACTCTCTCGCTCCCTCCCTCCAATTTGTGGCTCCCTCTCTCACTCTCTCTCCCTCCCTGTGTTGTTGTGTCCTTGGCTATGCAGTGCAGATTCCACCTCTGGGTGAGATAATGGTAATTGAGGTAATGGAACATCGCAGAAACAGGATTAGGGAATACGGCAGGGAGAAAGGACAATGTCCCCTAATAGAATTTGCGGATTCTATCAGCGGCTTTTTAAGCTTTCAAGATCTCCTGAAATATTTACGTGTGGACCAACTCCACAAATATATTACATTACCTTAAAAGTGTATCACGCATTATCTATAGAGTTACACAGGGATGTGATACCTGCAATATACGTTATTAAGGTGCAAATATTCTATAATACGAAATTCTGTGAAACCCCAAGAATATTGTTATCATGATCCATATCATAGTCCACAGAAAGACACACACACACACACACGTCTTTGTCCTGGCCCAGACTCTCAGTGGTGTGCCAAATGACTAACCACTAACAAAGGCCTGTTTGACCAACACTTGTTCCCAGACAAAGCCGGAGCAGGGAAGTCCAGGGAACAGAGAGCAGGGAGGAATCGCCTCTACTGAAAACTGGGAAAACCACCCAGTGTGGAGCGCTCTGCAAGAAACCAGCAGAAACTAACATCTCTAGAGAACAGCCCGTAGCCCCTTTCCTGCAGTCAAATGACCAAATCGCCCTCTAGTGGCCTCATGGGTGGAATGTTATTCATATTATTTTACTTATTGTTTTGAAGCATCTCTGATGTATTTAAGGTGTAGTTTTGGGATGCAAACTCAAAATTTAATACATTTCAGCTCTATATCTGACAGGGTACAGGTGTCTTATTTTCTTTAAGCACATAACCATGTGTGTGAGGTGTATACTTTTGTTTCAAAGGAGATTTGTTTAAGACCACCAAGATCCTGATTTAGCCCACTGCAG